>OX421976.1:13859480-15269480 GCA_949128135.1 Parasteatoda lunata | reverse complement strand
AGACTCACTCACTTACACAATAAATCTATTGACTGAAATTTATCAAAAATATTTCGAGCGTTGAAGGTTTATTGTAACTGTCAACAAAAGTGTTAGAGAAACTTTCCCTTTTAACCATTTTCTGCTGTTTTTGTTACTTATGCCCCTTGCTAATATCAGCAAGCCGGCTATGAGAACCCAAGTATATATTTAAAGCAGAGGGTGTGCTTCTTGTTTTTCATCTAGGGCCAAGAATTAGGCTTCAGTCACACACACATCACAGCCCGTTTTGCAAGACGAATCCATTCATTCATCCACAGGTCGTCATTTTGATCTGAACCAGCGAACGATCAATCTCCGTTTCAGTACTCTCAGAGGTAATGATTTTTTATAGGACTTTGGAGGACTTTGTGACCCTGACACCATGCACCAGTCACCATTTAATAAGTGGAGATTCTTTGCTAAACAGGATTCGAACTCACTATCTCAAACAAACAAGCCCAACGTCCCACCAACCAAACCTTCCTGGTCCCCATCTGTGAATTTAATCGCTAATCAGCAAATAAGCCACAGAAAACCTCGTATCAATGCTATTTTTTCGATAGGATGCATCATATTCTGTTAAAATTTGCTAACCACTCTATTTAATATAAAGCAAATGTCAATGACAATAAAAACCATTGCACAAGTATGTAAAATATTATGATGCAAAACAATTTTTTTAATAGTTCATGAAAACTAAAAAAATTGCCTAACTTCAGAAAGCGCAAACTTACCATAAATATTTCAAGTATTGAATACATTTGTTGAAGTTTTCCAATACAATTTTAAGAGAAACTTCACTGTTTTCTGTGAATCTAATCAATAATCAACAGCTAAGGGCACAAAGAAAAACCTTGTATCAATACCATTTTATTGACATGCTGCATCATGTTCTGTTTTAACCATTTCTCTTTTAAAAATTATCGATCACTTATTACCTTCAGGAAAGTTGAATTCCTTTACTTTTGTGATGTGAAGCCGTTTTCAAAACAATCATCTTTTGTTGGAAGTAAAAGTACCACCATAATTCATTTCCCACAAAACGAACACGCAAATGCCCCTTTTCAACAAACAAAACCCTTTTCGTTCGTTCTCTTTTAAAAATTGGAATGGAACGTCAGCTTTTCGAGATTTTCGTTTCCCCCCATCCATTCGGAGTACTAAAAATTATTCGTTTCCCCAATTACATTTTCTCCATCTTTTTACTTTTCTCGCGGTGGCATCGATTGTTGTGTCAGACGAAGAAGACGCGGGAAAACGTTCTCTTCCAGAAAACAGGAGAAAAGAGAATCCTTTTCCAATCCTCTGAGGGGTGTCCTGGGGGACAATTTCCTGTCGCGGAATTCCGCGCGTCATCCGCTTAACGGTTCCGGATGTAAACACGGGAGGCAAAAATGACGCTCAGACGACCTAGGGGTGTATTAGGGGGTGTAGTGAGTGTGGTCCGAGAAATAGCGCATTTTAATTCTGTTCGGTTTGCCGCGAAAATGCTGGTTCCGGTTCCAAACACACGAACGAAAATTCGTTGGAATTGTTTTGGTAAACTCCTGGGACAATGCTAGAGGGCACAGGAAGAGAACGAGTAGAAATTTATCTGCATTTGTGGGTGGGGGGATAGCGTGGGGGTGTTAAGAAGAACAAAGCGCAAAGCCAACCAGAAAAGCCACTGGTAAATATTTCCGACCTCATAAAAATAATCAAGGGAATGCTCGCCTGAAAATTTATATGAGCTTAGCGTTACAATTTACAAGTGGCATTCATGGATGTTGATTAAAACTAATTGGATTAAAACGATTTTGACACAAGTGGATGAAATAAAAATTCCTGACACATATTCTTCACTTGATTTAATGAATATTAAAATGAAAAGTTTATAATGACAAAATGCATCTCTTTAAACACTAAAAAAAAATGTAAAGAATTTGAAACATGGCATTGTCAGATTCAATAGATTAAGTAAGCTAGTGTTGACTAAGTAAGTAAGCTAGTGTAGACAAAATAAGTAAGCAAGGTGTCCAGAACTAAGGTTACTAATATATAAAATGCAATATTTCTAACACATCAAATGAGCAGTGCAATGCAATTCATTGTTTCTAACACAGATACATTATATTGAGAATCTCTGGAATTAAGTAAGCGACCTCATTCCATCTATCTCACCTCTTTAAACATTAAAACAAGTGCAAAGAATTTGAAACATGGCACTTCAATAGATTAAGTAAGGTAGTGTTGACTAAGGAAGTAAGCTAGTGCCGACAAAATAAGTAAGCAAGGTGTCCAGAACTAAGGTTGCTAATATATAAAATGTAATGTTTCTAACACATCATATTGAGCAATGCAATGCAATTCATTGTTTCTAACTACACTAAACTAAACTCAGTGACGCGACAGCTCAAAGAGGGCCAAGGCCTACTGTGCCCATTTCAGTTTTCTTGACCTTGGGCTCTGGGGTGCAGGAGCAGATGTTCCGGTCAGGTGGTCAGCCGAACGCGGAACCCCCAGTGTTTCGTTCCCAAGCATGCCTGGTACTCATTTATCGACCCACTGAAGGGATGAAAGGCTGAGTCGACCTAGCACGGCCCAAGGATCGAACCAGGGACCTGTGGCACGACAGCGCGAAGCGCTAAAGCTCAGCCACCGGATGACATTGTTTCTTACACAGATACATTATATTGAGAATCTCTAGAATTAAGAAAACGACTTCATTTCATCTATCTCACCTCTTTAAACATTAAAACAAGTGTAAAGAATTTGAAACATGGCACTGTCAGATTCAATAGATTAAGTAAGCTAGTGTGGACTAAGTAAGTAAGCTAGCGTCGACAAAATAAGTAAGCAAGGTGTCCAAAACTAAAATTACTAATATATAAAGTGCAATGTTTCTAACACATCATATTGAGCAATGCAATGCAAGTCATTGTTTCTAACACAGATACATTATATTGCGAATCGCTGGAATGAAGTAAACGATTTCATTTCATCGATATCACCTTTTTAAACAATAAAACAATGTAAAGAATTTGTAATATAGCGCTGTCAGTTTCAACAGATTAAGTAAGCTAGTGTCCACAGGGTAAGTAAGCAAGGTGTCTAATATTAAAATTACTTATATATAAAATGCAATGCTTTAACACATCACATTGAGCAGCGTAACGCATTGTTTATAATACAATATATAGAAGATATTTATAATCGATGAAGTGAAGTAAATGATTCAAGGACTAAATGAGGTGTGATTCAAAAATCAGAGCAACACTGGTCCAAGTAAGTATAAATTATTTCACGTAATTTAAACTTAAATTCATAGTTATTTTAAATCTCTTCTCTGTAAATATAATCAATAAAACTTTTTCTCCGAGTAAAACTATTCGAGCGGATATTAATTCCATAAACAGATTGACTTTCTTCAACTGCTTAAAACATTCATATGAAATTTGTGAACCATTGCATGTTTGCTGCAAACTTTGACTTGAAGGCCGGGATAGCCTGGTCGGTAGGGCGCTGGGCCCATATCCAAGAGGTCGTGGGTTCGATCCTCGCCGGCCGAAGACTCCCCGTGTAGTAAATGGTGACTGATGCACGTTAAATCTGTCGAGTCTCAAAGTCCTCCATGTTCCCATAACAAATCCATACCTCTGGGGGTACTGATTCAGGAGTTTCCTTGTCTTCTGGATTGGTTCAAAATTACAAGACTACGGAGTTGAACATTAGTAGTCGTAAACCCATGAAATTGAGTCGGCTGTTCAACGACGGTTATAAAAAAAATAAAAACTTTGACTTGAGCCGCGATGGCTCAGGGGATAGAGCGTTTTCCTTCCAATGAGGTGAACCGGGTTCGAGCCCCAGCGATGGCTGGTCGATACGAATTCCGCATCCGGCTTGCACCGACCACAATTCTGACGTGAAATATTCTCAGTGGTTGACGGATCATGGGTACGAGTCCCCTTGCTTTCAGGCTAACCGTTGGAGGTAATCGTGGTCTTCCTCACCATGCAACGCAAATACTGGTTAGTTCCATCAAAAAATCATCCACGAAGGCAAAATTTATTTTTTCCAATACTTGATACAGGAGTTCCCTTGCCTTCTGGATTGGGTTCAAAATTACAAGACTACGGAGTTGAACCTTAGAAGTCGTTGACCCAAGAAACAATTGGGTCGGCTGTTTAACGATGATTATAAAATATAAAAAGTTTGATTTTATAAAGTAGTAGGTATGGACTTCTCACATCGCCAGAACATTTTGAATTTTAAAGCTAAGATAGAAGACCTTGTCAATAATCTATATACATATTTTTAGTACGTGACACCATAAACTCGGGTATTTCTCTTTCAATTGGCAACTCTATACTTATTATTCATTTTGTTATGTTGTCTTAAGAAATAATTAATAATAGATTTTAAAATATTAAGAATTAGTTATATACTGTAGTTGTTGTTACTCATCCGTATGGTGCAGGAGAGACTACACCAGGTCCAAAAGACACCGTCGCCTGAGATCATCGAAAATCTTCTGCTACTGAATTAACAGCTACCTCCAGGAGGCTCCTAAACGATTAAGAAGGATCAGTTGGAAGAGTACAGGAGCAAGGAGAAAAAAAATCTTTTCCCTATTCTGAAATTTCATAATTTTCAAGTGACCATTTCTGAATCTTGCCAATGTCAATTGTAAACCAGTTATACATTCAGCATCTAATCAGATTCATTTTGTTAGGTTGTCTTAAGCACTTATTTCAGTAGTGCTGAATAGTTAGTTATATGTTAAATATTAATTTCTGTGGTGTAACTACCACTACAATTATTAAATATCAATTCACTAGTATATTAGACATGCTAACTCGATTCAATTATTTAGATGTTTTTAATCCTTTCTAAAATGGGTGGAGAAATTTTAAACAGAAACGGTGCTCTAATGCCGCATATTGTCATACTAATTATGGGAGATGGAGTTTGCCTTTTTTTGAACAATAATATGTATAATATAAACAGGTTATAGCTCAAGAGCGGTGCGTAAGGAAGTAATACAGCTTGAAATGGAGCATTGGGATGAGTTTTCTTTCACATCTTGCAACAGAGATGGGAATAACTTCAATACTTCTACTACTTGAGCGTTCGCCTTCCAATGAGGCGAACCGGGTTCGAATCCCAGTCGATACGAATTCCGCATCCGGCTTGCACTGACCACAGTGCTGACGTGAAATATCCTCAGTGGTAGACGGATCATGGGTTAGAGTCCCCTTGCCGTCAGGCTAACCGTGGGAGGTTCTCGTGGTCTTCCTCTCCATGTAACGCAAATGCGGGTTAGCTCCATCAAAAAGTCCTCCACGAAGGCAAATTTCTCCCAATACTCGATCCAGGAGTTCCCTTGTCTTCTGGATTGGGTTCAAAATTACAAGGCTACGGAGTTGAACATTAGTAGCCGTAAACCCATTAAGTTGGGTCGGCTGTTCAACGACGGTTATAAAATAAAATATAAAATACTTCTGCTGGGGGGGGGCGGGATAGCCTGGTCGGTAGGGCGCTGGGCTCATGTCCAAGAAGTCGTGGGTTCCATCCTCGCCGACCGAAGACTCCCCGTGTAGTAAATGGTGACTGATGCACGTTAAATCTGTCGAGTCTCAAAGTCCTCCATGTTCCCATAACAAATCAATACCTCTGGGGGTACTGATCCAGGAGTTTCCTTGTCTTCTGGATTAGTTAAAAATTACAAGGCTACGGAGTTGAACATTAGTAGTCGTAAACCCATGAAATTAGGTCGTCCGTTCAACAACGGTTATAAAATAAAATACTTCTGCTGGAAGGCCGGGATAGCCTGGTCGGTAGGGCACTGGGCCCATGTCCAAGAGGTCGTGGGTTCGATCCTCGCCGGCCGAGGACTCCCCGTGTAGTAAATGGTTACTGATGCACGTTAAATCTGTCGAGTCTCAAAGTCCTCCATGTTCCCATAACAAATCAAAACCTCTGGGGGTACTGATTCAAGAGTTTCCTTGTCTTCTGGATTGGTTCAAAATTACAAGGCTACGGAGATGAACATCAGTAGTCGTAAACCCATGAAATCGGGTCGACTGTTCAACGACGGTTATAAAATAAAATAAAATACTTCTGCTGGAGGGCCGGAATAATCTGGTTGGTAGGGCACTGGATAAATGTCCAAAAGTTCGTGGGTTCGATCCCCACCTGCTGAAGACTTCTGGTGTAGTAAATGGTATATACTAAACTCAGCGGCACGACAGCCCAAAGAGGGCCAAGGCCTACTGTGCCCATCTCAGTTTTCTTGACCTTGGGCTCTGGGGTGCAGGAGCAGATGTTCCGGTCAGGTGGTCAGCTGAACGCGGAACCCCCAGTGTTTAGTTCCCAAGTATGCTTGGTAAATGGTATATGATGTACCTTAAATCTGTCGAGTCGCAAAGTCTTCCATGCTTCCATAACAAATTAAAACCTCTGGGGGTACTGATCCAGGTGTTTCCTTATCTTCTGTATTGGCTCAAAATCACAAGGCTACGGGGAGTTGAACACCAGTAGTCGTAATCCCAAAATTGGGTCGGCTGTTCAACGACGGATAAAAAAAAAATTCTGCTGGCTTACTATTCTTAAATGTCCCGAACGGATGTTTACTGTGGTTTGTGTGATTTAATCGGCACTGGGCAAATTTTAAAATATTACTAAACTTCAATACATAACTTTGAGAATAAAAGAAACATCTTTTGAAAATAGTTAAAATGGATATCAAAATACTTCCGCGTTGAAAAAACTACGGTCAGCAACTTATATGATGAAAAAAAATTGGTAAATATACTGCTTAAAGAAAATTAAGGTGTTGAGATTGGAGGAGGGATTGAAGAATTAGAATATCTAAATATAGTTGTGCTGTGCATTCGGCTAGGTAGACCGGGATAGCCGGGTTGGCAGGGCCAGAGGTGTGAAAAGAAGATGGCAAATCTCGTACTGGGGAATTTTCCTAAAATATTTATATTCTTTTCCATTTTTTTATGCAATACGGAATAAAAGCATTGTTTAAATTATTTAACCCATTTGACAATATTGCAAAAAGATCGCCTTGTATTTAAATAAATATAGATAAATAAATTAATAAAATTAAATATAACAATAAAATTATCTGCATTCAAGTGTATTCAAAATCGTCAGTGGTTACCACCCCACATTTTATAATTAAAGGTCTGTTTTATCATATTTCTTGTGTTGTTGTTGTTTAACTTGTTTGTTGTTAACGTTTTTTTTTTTTAACTTGTCAATAAAAACTCTGACAATTTTGTTTAGTTAAGCACCATTACATTTTAAAGTTTTACTAATATAATTTGGCATCAAAAATACGCTAAACGTAGCTCTGGGTTAAAAAAGAACTATAACATAACCAGATGATTACCCAATACTTTTAAAGTTAAAACTGAAGGAAATTTGATTTTTCAAAAAAAATAATCATGCTTTGCTAAACATCAAAACAATAGAATCAACATGATATAACAAATTCATTAACGATCACAGTGTAAATAATAACAGTTTGTTGTGACGATTACAAATTAAATAGCTACAATCAAATTATATATTTTTGTTCGTTTATTTACAGTTCCATAAAAAAAAACCATGCTCTTAATATAATTATGTTTTAGAAACATTTACAATTGCAGTTTATAATTGCATTTGTAAGTGTTTGCAAATAGTTTCAAAACAATAACTGTTTAGAATTGTAGATAATAGGAAAAAATATACGCATAATTACCTACAAAATTCTAGACTAAATAGTAACAATAGCACATTCTTTAATGAGAAATAAATTAGAGGAAGTTGACGTTTTATTTTAAGAATATCTAGAAATAATTAAGTTGTTAACAGTAAAAAAAAAGGCAAAAGATAAAGAAATAGATCAGAATACATTCTGATCTATTCAATAAAATCAGATTACAAAAAATCCTTTTCGTATCACAATGGAATAAATTAGAGATTAAGCAAAAATATTAAGAATATTTGAATTATAACAAATAAATAACAACAAATAAATAATAAATTTCTGTGTACAAATAAATAAATAAATAAATAAACGGACCACCCTGATAACTTTTGATCTAATGATCTGATCTTCAAGTTCTAGGACTCATTCTTAATGGTTCAAGGGGGTGATTTCAAATATGCTAATTAATAAGTGCAGGGGAGATATTTTAAATTTAGAAATCAGGCACTAAACGTACTTTCCCTGAATAAACATACCAATTTTTTTGACGGATCAGGATTTCTGAACTAGAAGGTAGAGGAGGTAGCAGCAATCTGAGAATTTACCTAGGAGCTTATTAAGCGCAATAATATTTGCACGCAATTATAAGGTTCGTTTGTATTTGTGTAAATTGTCTAAAAATAACTTGTAGTAAATATTATTTTATTTAATAGCTGTCGGAAAAAAAAATTTGAATTATAAGGTATACATTTTTGACATCGTTTTAAAAGAAGTTATTATAATATGGAAAAATACAAAATATTAGCAAAATTGATCTAATAGTTTCTCTCAGAAATCAAATTTTAAATATGCGACTTTTTTGAAATTCAATTTCCCAGGAATCCGAACTCCGTATTCGAATTATATGAATTTAAACCAACCTGAAAAACAAGTTTATTTGAAAAAAGAAAAAAAAAACTTTTTAAACTAATTAGTTATAAAAGTTGTTTTCAAAGAAAAAACGAAAGATAATTTATTGAAATATTTGGGGAAAAGAGGGCTTTTGTATCTTTATGAAAATACATTCTAAGCATGCGTATGCTTCATAATTAAACAAGCTCTAATTTTTCTATATTCTTAAAATAAAGATAATTATTTAATGAAAAAAAAATTACTGTTATTGTTACTCTAATGATACTACTTTTTTTGAGAAATTAAACTGTTGTAATTAATGGTTGATTACAAAATACATTTTACAGCCTTAATATTATTTTGTTATCATTTTATTTTGATCATAAGAAACAAAAATAACTTATAAAAAAAGAACACTTTGTGAACCCTTTTAAAAGCAGTATAACATTTTTTTCCTTCAAATAATATGATATGTAGTAATATAAATGGAATGTAAGTGATATATGTTGTAAAAGACTTATAAAATTTAAAAAATAATATTTATTTAATCTAATTTTTTCTTTTTTAAAAAAGGAATAAAATGACAATCTGAAATAAAAAGAAAAGATATAGGAGGAAAATTACAAAATTTTGTACCCGAGATGCTATGAAAGTGTGTTCCATAATTCGAAGAAAAGTTGATAAATATTAAATAAAAATATTTTCAAAATACAAAGCAAACATGTCTTTATAAATTAAAAAACTCGTTTTTTTTTTCAATTTATGAATAGCAAGATTATTTAAGCTTATACTTAAAGCATGAAAAAATGAATTAAAATTTGAGTGAATAATACTTCTACACTTGGAATGAATAATACTTCTACACTTAGAGTACAAAAAACAATGTCAACAACTGATGATGAGTTCCTTAAATCAACTATTCAAAAGACAGAAAAAAAAATTGAACTTTTACTAGTGGTTTAACTCAAAATCTATCTATTAATGAATCGAAAGAAAAACATTTTTCGGTAGTTGGCACTATCTGCTGAATGTAATGAATGTTACGTAATATACTCAAAATTACTTACTTATCGCAATTATTTTTCAGGAAACAAAAAACTATGTTCCCACGAGCATTTAAAATTTTAACATTCGCTGCTTTTTTACTACGCATTAATTTTAATAATAATGCATTAACGAGTATTTAATTATGCAATATTCTCTTTTTTCTTTCCAAAAAATGTGTATATTAAATTTGTCATAAAACAATAATAATAAGAACTACAAAATCGTATAAATTCTAATAACCTTATAAGGGGGGGGGGAACAAATGTCCCTCTCTCTCTACATATACAGAGATGCCTACTTGCTCTGCTTGAGGGGAAATTTTTTTTCTAGTGATAACAAAATTTATGTTTTAATATTTGATACTTGATTTATGTAAATTTGTTATAAAATTCTTTTTTCTGCCACTTGGTATGTATAAGTCAATATTTCGAGTGAAGCACAATTTCGTTACAGTTATCTCGTGGTTAGCATTTTAAATTTTACCAAAATTATCTAAAAAAGAATTCAAGTTTCAGTTTTTAACTCTCTACTACTTAATAAAATATTTCGCATCCCTGCATATAGACACCATTTCTAGAAAATATAACGAACGCATATAACGCTAACTACTAATTTAAGTATAATGCATTTATTTAAATATTTAGGAAATGATTAGTTACAATCAACAAAGAAAATCCTTGTAGTACACGTTGTTCACGTTGCAAGATTTTTGTGTATTTATCATCTCAGTATGATAAAATACATGCAGCAAAAACAATTTTTCAAAAATACATTTTGTTTTATCAGTTTTCTAAAATTCTGTTTTATTATCAGCAATAGAAAGAAAAAAGTTGTCAAGTCACTTTTCTCGGAATCTATCATGAAACCAGTTTTTTTTTAATTGCAAGGCAGAAGTATTATCCTTATTCATATTTTAAAATTACACTGCAAAAACTTGAACCTCTATCTTCTTCAACTAAAGTAATCGTCCTCCTCTGAAATTTATCTTCTTTGGCAAAACTCAATACATTTTGTACCCGCATTAATATTCAACTAAAGTAGGATAAATAAAACTTGTTATAGGTTACGCTTACCAGGTGGTTTTTACATGGTCTTAAAAGGGCTGTGTACCCCTATTTTGTACCCCTATTACAGCACTTTATACATCTTTAGAAATATCAGGAGAAGATCCACTACTACTCCAGAAATTGTTTCTCATCATGTTGGTTAACTACTGTTAAAGAATCTCTAATTTTAGAAATGTGATAAATTTAATGCCTATTTAATTAAGGAGCGGATTACCAGATCGTGGAAGCTTTTAATCATTATGTCAAATGTGGTCTGCGGATGAATGAATGGATGCATAAATGCGGTCACTCTATAAAACGAGCTGTGACGTAAGTGGGGATCTGAAATCGTATTGTTAGCCATAGGTGGCTTTATTGAAAAGCAAGAAACGCACCCTCTGCCTTAAAATTCACTTGGTTTCCCAAGCAGGCTTTCTGGCATTGGCAAATGGCAATAAAAACAACAACAAGAATAGAAAGACTTTAAAAAATATTGCACAATAACAACAACTACTTTCAGATAATCATCAACCAGTAAATCTCTGTATGGTCGTTTAAAATAAACCTTAGTATTGGTCATTTGTTATTGTCATTCATTTACCAACGATTATTTATCTGTTTTCCTTAAAAATTTTATAAGAAATTCTTGCAACACATTTTAAGAGGAAATTTATATAAAATAAACATAATGCCTAGAAAATTAGTACAAACCATATTAACTCGAGTCTTATAAGTTACGATTAATATTTTGTTCATTACGTTTTGGTCCAGACCCATATAAAAGTTGTATTTCTTTTAAAAAAATATATATATATATTATTTAATTCTAAAATTCACGCCTTATTTATTCCACCGAAACATGTTTTAAAAGCACTACTATAAACAAAATAAACACACGGTTTCAGATAATATTAGAAATGCTAATTCGGGGACGCAGCATCGATATACATGCCATTCACGTTGATGACTGAACTTGTAAAAAATAATTAAACATTAAATAGCGATAAAATCTTAAACAGAATCATTAACAATTTTATTTATAACTGAAGCTAATGATAAACTCACATGAAAAAGTCATTTTTTTAAAAATATTTACCCGTACTGAATAATTAAAGTTTTTACGGATCGGGGGCAAAAATTGCTGCTTGCTGATGATGGCCGAAGTTTAGAATCCTACCGCCAACCGTTCTTGAGTTACAAGATAATCAAAATAGCC
The DNA here is from genome assembly GCA_949128135.1 of Parasteatoda lunata. Taxonomy (NCBI): domain Eukaryota; kingdom Metazoa; phylum Arthropoda; class Arachnida; order Araneae; family Theridiidae; genus Parasteatoda; species Parasteatoda lunata. The sequence continues at coordinate 15,257,575 of OX421976.1, read as the reverse complement.
TTCCGCGACGATGACAGGCAAAAAAGACAAGTTGAAAACGGAAAACGATAGTGTTAATAACATATTTTTTTTTTAGAATATCATTTTATTCTTTTAGTTCTTACAGCAAAAAAGTGCATTTTAAAGTATTTTTATTTAAAAATATTAATTCTTTAGCCTGTTATATAGTTTTTATATTAAGTACACTGTCACATATACTTAGGTTTACGAACAGATGAGCTATTTCTCCCCGTTGATGCAAAATTTTAGATATATTTCTTAAAAATGTTAAATAGTTTATAATGTTTTACATTTTTATATAATAGGAGTAAGTTAAGAATTTCGGTGTATGATTGGATATGGCTTATAAAAAGTCTGAAAAATTATGTCTCAAATTTTTATAAATATCATTAAAATGTTCTACAACTGTTGAGGGTTCTTTGCAATTGCTACAAAATTTAGAGATTTTGTAACTCAAGAGAGATGATAGCCTCCAGATCTCTTTCATGGATATTTCTCAGAATAATGAGTAAGTAATCGAAATTTTTAAACAAAACTTATTGATATTTTCAAAAACCATGCTATTTAGGTTTGCAAAAGCTTTCTTTTTTCTTATGTTGGACAATTAAGTATGCTCTGTAATGATTTAATTTGAAATAAGATTTAAACACTGCGGATTCAAAAGTTTTGTGACAGAAAAGAGTTTTCATGAACCATTTTTACAAAACAAAATGCACATTTGTGAATAAAAAACAAAAAAAAAAAGGATCACGGTGGATGGTTCAGAGGGTAGAGCACTAATCTCTTAATAAGGACAACTAGGTTCAAAATTAAGTGATAGTTGATTATCTCACATACTCTTCCCAGCTTACATAGACAACAGTGATGAAATTAAATGTCTCCGAGGGCTGAAAATACCCGTAAAGGATCCCTTTAACATCGGGCTAACGGTGAGAAGGTTTCGTGTTTTTTTTCCTCCTCTCCAATTAAATTGATGATGTTAGTTCCATCAAAAATTCTTTCTAAAGGCGAGTTTATTCCAAAGCTCGATACAGAAATTCACTTGTCTTCTGTGTTGGTTACAAAATTACAAGTCAATAGAATTGAATATTGACTGTTGCTAAATTCATACGGAATAACAGTTCAAAGCTTGTGATAAAATAAAATTAAAAAAAAAGAGGAACCTAATATCAAAACATAAAAACTCAAAAAAGAGCGAAATCACTGTCACTTAAAAAAAAAAAAAAAAAATTCTGTCGAATATTCCAAAGGGGAAATAATTTTATATACATTCGGCAAGTATTATTATTAGAGCAAAACAATATTTTCGTTCAAAGTTATTAGATTAAAAATAAAAAGATTCGTTATTTCAGCGGAGCGAGAAAGGAAATTGAAAAAGGGATTCGACAAAGTGAAACTATAATAACATTATCAAACAACAAATTAGCATAATTTAAAATTCATCACTTTTCCTTTTCCCCACTTTGACAACTTCCATTCTTTTCGCATGACTTGGCGTTATGATTTGGCGATCTTCAACTTGGCGAATCCCCTTTCCCACAAGGGATGGACGAGCAACCCTTGCCTTAACTTTGGCCGAAGCCATTGAAATCGAAAATCCTAGGTAACCAGTTTAGGACCTCTAATTTCCAGACCGATCTGTTGGAAGATGAGGCAATTTCCCTCCTTCGAAACACAATTTAAAAGCGTGTAACGAGAAATCAGCATGAAATTGACTAGCACCCCCCTTGGGGGACCCCCTAGCTTTCGAATATTGGCAACGCAGTGTTGTGTGTGCCTTCGAGCTTTAAAACTCCTTCCCTCTCTTTGGAAATACCTCCCACAACCACCTACACCTAATTCACACTTTCCCCCAACTTTACCTTTTCCTTTTTTTTTCCAGTTTTATTATTTTCTCTTTGCTATCCCGCGTTTCGCTTAAATTTATTTATATATTTCTCAAAATTTTTTTTCCTTCTCATTTTTATAGCCCGAGGGCTTTTATTATTCTCTACTTACACCACTTCGGTGTTCGAAGCTATGTATGTATGCATATAGAACCCAACCCCCTTTAACCAAATATATATAAGCATTTGTGAAAGAATATAAGTTTTTTTTTTATTTTTATCTTTATTATTATTTGCTATTTTTTTGCCTCTGCATGAAAAAAAAATCAAAACTGTTCAATAATTTCAAATAGAGTAGGGTATTTTCTTAAAAAGAAAAAAAAAAGGTGCGAAGATTATCGGCAAAATAAAATAGACAAAGTGCTTTTTGAAATATATATAGATTGACGATATTCAAACTAGAAATATGTAGTTGATAGAGTTGAGAGGTACCAGAGGTTATTTTAAAGCACTTTTCATTTTCTTTCTTTTTGTTCGTGCATGAACTACTTTCTTATGAGAGTGAACTTAAAAATAAATAAATAAATAAAAAGCATGCAATATACATATTTTTTTTTTTAAAAAAAATAGTGTGTAGAAACCAGAAAAATAGTTCTTTTTAAAAGTGTAGCGTATACATTTACTGGTACCAAATAAATTTTTAAAGAGCCTTTTTTCCATGGGTTATGGGAATCCAATTTCCGGCAAACTGCTTTTCTTTAGGTTTCCCGGATGGGGTAGTTTAGATAACTTATAAATAAAGTTTTGCTTTTGAAATGTCCCTCAGAGATTTAATAACTTTTACAATTGTTTTGATTTACGTTTTAATTATTTATATATTTACCAATAAAAATGTAGATTGCAGCATATTACACAGTTGTTTGCATAGCCCTCATTTTTTTCACCTTTTTTTTAAGCAAATTCAGTCATAAAAATTACTTTCAAGTAGAGAAAGAGAAGCAGTTAATTACAGAACGTGTTCAGTTTTATTACCGGTTGCGGAAAAGGGACAAATATCTATCTACAAATTACTTGATTTGGAATCTGAATCACAGTAAAATCATCACAATTGTTAATATAAAATATAGATAAAGTTTTGCTTTTAAAATACCTCTCAGATATTTAATAACTATTACACTCGTTTTTATTTTCTTTTTATTTCTTTATAGATTCCTATAATATTCAGGATAGTATGAGATTGTTTGCACAGCCCTCGAATATAATCATTCTAATTTCCACCTTTTTTAAAAAAAAAAATCGAATTCAGTTTCAAAAAGTCTTTTCAAGTAGAGAAAGAGAATTAATTCATTGCAGAATGTGTTCAGTTTAAATTGCCTATTGCAGAAAAATGTCTAATATTTAGCTACAAGGTGCTTGATTTAGAATCTGAATGACAGTAATAGTGCAATAAAATCCTTTCTGAATTTTTATTTTTGATCTTAATTTTTTTTACCCTTTTTTATCCCCAGCGTCGAACTGTTGTTCCGGTTCAAATTTGCAACATTCATTATTCAGTTCTGTTGAAACCTTCATTCTCTTCAAAAATATCGCTAGACGTGAATGAGAAGAAACAAAAGGGATTTTAAATATAAAACGTAAAGGTGCCAACGAAAAACAAAGGAGTGAAATAAAAATAGAAAAACCACAGTAGCCTAGAGAGAAAAAAGATGAAAAACAAAATAAGATAAACCACAGTGGTGGAGAAGGGAAAATCAGGGTAAAATGCATTTCCATGCACTATGGAGAGGTAGTGATGAAGCACTAATGTCGTTAATAAGGGAATCAACAAGTACAAAGTCTACTTTTTATATATTTTTTGAATTTTGTGACTGAAAATTATGTATAGACATATTATTTTTCATTCATCGGAATCTTAATCACTGTAAAAGAACCATCTTAATTTCAGTCACATTATATAAATGTGTTTTGAACCGGAGTAAAACTAAGGAAAATAAGTTATGATGGTGTATATGTTGGAATTCAGTGAGTTTGGAGAAATAATTTTCCTTCGTGGTATCAGTTCCTTATAATTTTTCTTTGTTATAACTTCTTTAATAGCTTTATTAAAGATTAGCATATTATGTTACATCTAAATTTTTTTGAAACATTGAATGGTTTATTCCCCACAACAAAAATTTATCCAAGGGTCTTAGCGTTTAATTTATGTATCGCTGAAAATAAAAAATATTTCAGATATTTTACTTTGGTTTATTTCCGGTAAATTGAAAAATATTTTAAAAATCTTAACAACGTAAGCTTAAAAAAATATATATAAAAACGCAAAATGTACAATTTCAAAATTAAAAATATTTTTGAGTACTATAAAAACAGAATATGCTTAAAGCAATTAACACATAATTAATATAAATTTTTTTTTTTCAAAATCTATAAAAACTTGTCAACAATGAAAAATGATATTTTTTTTGTTATATCGAAACAATCAGAATGTATCAATCGGATAAATAGTTTCTGAGAAATCAAGTTTCAAAAAAGTCATATATTCAAAGCTCGATTTCTCAGGAACAATTCAACCGGTTTCGCACAAATCTTATATTTTGACATGTAAAATTAGAGTAAAATTAGATACTAAAATGATGTAAAAATTGATTGCATTTCAATTCAAATTTTTTTCGACTGTTATTAAATAATAAAGATTTGCTAAAATTTATTTTTTACAAGGAATTATCTTTGGATAAACGAATTTTACGATTGTGTCAAAAAATGTTTCAATTCGCTTAAAAAGTTCTTGAGATATGGCGAAATATGCAAAAATAAAATTATCATTGCGCGGTCCAACTATTAGAACCATATTTCCCATATTGCTTCTACCCTCTATATTTTGGGAGTCAGATATCCAAATCCATTTAAAAAAGGTATTCAGGGTAGTCCTTTTTTTTTTTTTTTTTTTTTTTTTTTTTGCAGCACTGTACATAACTTAATTATTTATACACACATTGTGCAATCGTATTTTCTTGATTTTGAAAATGATAATGACAAAAGACAAATAATAATTACCATCGGAATTTATTTTATGAAATTTCTATTTAAGAATAAATAATTCATTTAAATGAGAAACATTTGCTAGAATAAAACATTTGTTCCAGTAAATTTCTAATGTTGTAATTTAAATTTGATGTAATTTTTATGAGAAGGGAAGATTGATTTTTGTTAGTTTAAAAACGTAGGTTATTAATTTAATATAAAAATGCAACAGTCAAATATTTAAATTTGATATTATTAGCAATTCATATTTATAGTTTTTATTGTAGAGTAAGAAGTTAAGATTCTAAGTTTTAATCACTTTGGTCTCATTATATTTACGGAAATATTTTAAAAGCTTACTTAATATTTATAAATATAACTTATTTATACTGGATGTGAAATTAAAATATTTATGTATGCTTATTGCAAATTTGAGCTAATATGAATTAATTCGTTAAAATTAATAGTCCCAAATTTTTTTTCGAATTTATTCTTTAATTATAATTCGAGTTTGAAATGGGTTGTAACTGTAAATTTTATTTATGGATAATTGTTCAAATATAGTTAATTAATTTAAAAAATTTTGGAAAGGAAAATATTGTTTTCGGAATTTATTAGATATACTTTCGCAATATATTAAATAGCGAAAATTATGTAAATATTAACACTAAATTAATATTAATGAGAATGCCATAAGAATTGTTTTAATAAAATTCGTATGATGTTATCATTTATGGAAATTAAAATAACATTAGATTTTGAAGAGCCTAAATATAAAAGACTAACTAATTCATTTTTATATAGAAATATTTTAAAACAGAAAATTAACCAATAATTATTTTCATTATACATGATGTAAAAAGGCTTTTCTCTGAAATAATTATGCTGTCAAATTCACTGAGATTTCAACATGTAAATAATCATATTTGTAATGCAATATGATGCTTATAAATTATTATTCTGTTCTAATAAATGAATTTAAAACTTCAGAAGTTCATTTGTATATATTCAAATGGAAAGATTTTTTGCACATTAACATTAACAATTTAGAAGAATTAAGAATTATCGTGAGACATTGATGTAAAAATATATATATTTTTAAATTTCACAATAATTTCGTTTTAAAAGATGTTTCTATAAATAATATAAAAATGCTTCATTTAATATCATCATCATTATAATGTAGCCTGTTGTTAGAGAACTGGACTCCAGTCTGTAATGGCTAGGGTCCAATTCTCGACTCCGCTAAAACCCACAATGTACGTATCTTAAAATTCGAGGGAATCGAAAGATGGTCTGTACAAGGGGTACAGAAATCAGTAAAACCAGATCTATGTATAAATTGAGGAAGTGGCCTTATGAATTATAAGTGCTGCCATCTATCCATTGAACTTTGAGCCAAGACGTGCTTTCACCCTTGCGGTGCTCACTTGTCAAACGAAAGGCAAACTTTTCTGATTTAATTTACAAAAAGCCAATGACTGGCAAGCCTGGTTTATCCAAATATCATTAAAACTAGCAATATCGCTTTCTTGATCCTTTTGAACTATTCTCCATCCTTTTCTTTTCAACTTTTCTAAAATTGGTATTCTTCGCTTCAAATTCACAACTGCTGCCTTTTATAAATTTCATCTTTAAATTATATTTCAAAGGGGTGACAGACATTTCCTCTCCTTTTTCTTGATCTTTTGATGGTACAAGGATACAAGTTCAAAATGGTCCAAAAATGGTTAACTCCGAAATACATGCCATTCAAAACGTTTAACTATTTCGACGACATCAAAACCACTTTAGTTTGCTATCTTATCCGGTGTACTACTTTTAGTGTTTTTCTGTTAATATACAAGGTTTAAAACTACACTATACAGACCAATACAGAGTCTTCCCTGGTAGATAGATGTCCATGAAACTTCGTATATATGTCATATAGACCATGAAAAAAATGCGTAATAAATTTTCTATTTACTATTGAGTAATTACAATTAAAGTCATTTTGTTTTGACAAAAATTGAGTCTGTTCTAACGGACAGGCTTAATGTACAGCTCTTAAAACTTAGTGCATACATTATGTAGACTGCGTAAAGATAAATACGCAATAAAATTTTTTTTAGTATACAGTATAGTTAAAATTAAAGTTAACCTATATAGATCAACATAGAGTCCGTTCGGGCGAATAAATGTCGAGGAAACTTGATACATTCCTTATGTAGGGTATGGGAAAAATTAGTTAAAACTATGATTAGCAGGGGGGGGGGGAAACGTGCACGTTCAGAAGAAACTGATTGAATACATTGAACTTTATTAAATAGTAGCAGCATGTGTTTAATGATCACTCCATTTTCATGGATTACATGTTATTAAGAGTTCAACCGTAGCATGAAGGGGTTCGAATGATTTTACTGAAGCATTATCTTATTTTTAAAAAACCAAATGTCCTCTTTCATGCATGAAAATCGCCATCTATCAATCGAAAAGTAAACTATTTTCATTATAGAGTTTCATGTCTCATTGTCCATGTAATGAATGTCCCATGTTTTATCGCCAGTCATTCACCAGAACGGACTCTATGTTACTCTATATAGGGTTATTTGAAGGATTTGGTAAACAGGGGAAAACAATTGTTTAATATAGAGAACAGAGGAAAACACTGCGACTCCTGTGATTTGACACCTGAGTCAAGTACACTATTAGAAAATATTGTACAATAACATTTTAAATCAATTTATAAAAAAATACGAAATATGTTATAAAAAAATTACATTAGGCATTGAATTTGGATGTCATTAAAAAACAGTCGATCAACGGGCAGTAAGTCTTGTACCAAATTACTTATTTTTGTAATAAATATAAAAACTTTATAGGCCTGTAGCCAGCCGCTGATATATCTTAATATACCCTGTATGATACAACTTTAAACATTTAAGATAGTCTAAGTCATAGGGCATAGACATATAAGTCATAATATCTAACGAAAACAATATATAATAATAAACTGAAATCCGCGATTGCGCAATGGTTAAAGTACTGAGCTGTCATAGTGAAAAACTGGAGATCTGTCCTAGGGGCGGATTGAGGCACACTTACTTCAGGTCTATGGGTACTAGCTAAATTGAGATGTAAAGGCTGTAGGTGCGCAATTCTAACTTCCTTATTTTACATTGTAATTCAAAGTAATTTTTTGAATTTCTTTATTTTTATTCTAAATCATAATTCTAACTACATTATGGAACTACATTATTATTCTACATTATAATTTTTAACTACATTATGAATTGCATTATTATTCGACATCATAATTCTAACTACATTAATTTCAACAACATTTCCAGAACTACTTTATTATTCTGAATTCTAACTATATTATGGAACTAAATTATTATTCTACATTATAGTTCTAACTACACATTATAATTCAAACTACACTAAGGAACTACATTATAATTTTAAATAGATTATGGAACTACATAATTATTCCACATTATAATTCTAACTACATTTTGGAGCTACATTATTATTCCACATTATAAGTTTAACCATTTCGGAACTACATTATTATTCCTTACTACATTATTGTTCCTTACTACTTACCCCGCGCTGAAATGGGTCAAGAAAATGTGAAGCCGTAATTTCCCTGCCCACCCCTCTGGACTAACAGCGGGCAGGAGAAAAAATGCTTTACTTTTTAATAATTAATTCCCCCCTTCCTTCCAACAAGATCAAAAACTAAACATTTATCAGACAAATCTGCTGTACTTAAATAAATTTACTTTTCTATCGATGAATATGATATATTTACTGGCTGTAGCAGAAATACTTTACTTTTTAATAATAAATTCATACACCCCTTCCAACATCATCAAAAAACTAAACATTTATCAAACAAACCTGCTGTACTAAAATAAATTTACTTTTCTGTAGACGTGAAATATAAATTATTTCTATGCATCGAAATATTTGTGAGACTACAAGGGAAATGAAAAGATACTTTCTCGAGTTTCTCATTTCCAAAGTTTACACTTCTAGTCCATGATATTCATTTCAAAGACTTCCAAATGAATGGATGACTTGAATCTATTACGCCTATTTGAATTCAAATCTCGGACTCCCAAACTGTAACGAATATCATTTGCATCCAAAAAGCCCTCCACTGGCCATCCAAGATCCGGAGCTTTGAAAACTGAGCTAGATTGGAAAACCTTTTCCCGGAATCAAACCTACCTTACCGCCACTCCAGGATTCGATTTCTAATCCAAGAGTTCAAACTTTTAAAACCGGTTTATAAAACGGCGCCAGAGATATTATAATCACGCCAAAGGAGATCCCTTTTCCTCTTACTGTTTGAGAAGTACTGTCTGGAGATGAATTGGCCGAGTGAATGCGTTAAGTCCGATAATGCGATTATGGATTAAAGCGCCGGGTGTCACAACGCCAATGCACTCCGATTTAAATGTTAAACAGACTTTAATTAGTGAAGGGAGCTCTTTACCCCCCACAGCTCAACCTGCCCACCCCCTCTGCTTCAACAGATGCCATATTAATTACAAACCAATTAGGGAAAGTTTTCCGTTAATTATTCATTCGAATGTTCGAAAACGTTTGTCTCTCCATTGGTTCTGGTTTTCCATTTTCGGTTTTGGAAAACGGTGGGAGGGGGTTGTAGAAATGGAGGATGATGTCTTCCTTTGGGGACGATCTCGTCATTTGCTTTTCGCGCCTTACATATAGTTTTGCTTGATCAGGGCCTGCCTCAGGGTGGAATCCATCACGTGATCAGAGCTTAAGTCATGTTGACAGAAGCTATGTATGCATAGTTTGAAGTAACTTTTGTGTGCTTAGGCGAATGGTGTTTAGGCTGTATTTGAATGAAAGTAACTTCAAGTTTGTAATAAACCGTAAAAACATTTTAATAAATTTGAAAATGCTTAAATTTTTATTTTATTTAAGTCCAAGTATAATATTTTTAATGTTTTAAAAAAATGTAAGCTTTGGTATTTTTTTAGTATATTTTGTAACCCTTTGACGCAGAATTTTTATTAAACATATTTTTCATACTTTTTTTCATCATTTTGTATTAGATTAGATCGAAAAATGTAAACTATATTATATTTAGCGCTTTTATAGTTTATAGTTATGAAATACCTACTTCTTTTTTTATATTATATTTTACTACAAGTATAATTCCGATTATCTAACAGTTTATTTAGTAACTACTAGACAATTTGTAGCAATTGAAAAATACCATAGTACAATTTTGCTTATAATTAGAGCGTCAGAAAAAATTTATAAAAGGAACAGCGGTGTCCCATCTGCGTTAAAAGAGCTTGAAATTTCATGAAAGAAGTGCTTCTAACATTCCAAAAAAATTATTTTCGATAGAAACTTGTTTTGAATGAAACTATATAGAGCGATTGAGCAGTTTAATTTATATAGAGCGATTGAACAGTTGATTATGATTGTTAACGTCACGCTAGAGCTACATGGGCAATTGGTGAGGGCATAGGATTTATTCTTAAATATATAGAATGTGGAATAAATGGTAGTAATTACCTGACTTCAACACCACACTCTCCGACCACCTAATTAAGCATGGATCCCCAAAATAGCAGATAACCCAGTTTTCTGTAATATTAACGATTATTTGGCATATTATCGTTCCCTAAAATGTAAAGCACGCATTGAAAGTTTTAATAAAAAAATATAAGTTAACATTATCGTGTTCTTATATCTATCTTATTTCTAATCATCCATTCAATTAGAGTCTGCACAATTTTAACACATTTAACAAAGTTGGATTTTAATTTGATTATCAAAACAATGTCACGTTTGTTGTAATTATAAATGTACTATGAGCAAAAAAAAAAAAAAAAAAAACCCAACCTAAATAACTTTTGATCAACTGATCGGATCTTCATGTTCTCGAATAGTTCTTGCAAAATCAATTTTCAAAAATTCGACTCTATTAAAATTTAGATTTTTCAACTATTCGACTGATTTTGCTCAAGTTTTGTACTTTGCCATTTAAAATTGCAATCTTTAAAGTGATGTAAGAAAAACTGCATACCTTCTCCTAAATAAAATAGTACAAAATAATAAATGTTTACTAAAAGTTTTATTTTGCATGGAATTATCTTTAAACAAACAAATTTTATAACTATGCTTAAATTTTTTTAAAATTCGCTTTAAAAGTTCACGAAATATGGCAAAATAATCAAGCAGCACACGCAGTTAACATACGCAAGTAACTTCTCCTGACCTTTTATATGGGGACCTACCAACTATTCCTACTTTAAAATAGAGACCATATTTTCCAGATAGTGATTACCCCTTATATTTAGGGAGTCGGAAATGATAATCCGTCGAAAAAAGATGTGTTTATTCAGAGGAAGTACGTTTTTGTGTCTGATTTTGTAACTTAAACTATCATCTATGCTAATTAATTATCATATGTGAGGTCACTCCTTCGAACCTCAAGATTGTGCTCTGGAACTTAAAACTCCGATCCTTAGATCAAAAGTTTTTCAGGGTAGTCCACTTTTTATTTTGCACACTATACATAATTAACTGTAATAATATGCATGTTTTTAAAAATAGGGCAACGGAAAAAGGATTTTTTCAAATATTTTTGATGCTCCTATTTAAATTGCATAGAAAAGTAAGATGTAGCCTTGCTGTCATCTCCTCGGCTGCTGTATGCACTTCAGTTGAAAAAATATTCAGCCATAATTTCACAAAAAGCATTGCAAATTATAATGTATAGATCACACAAGGATAGTTCAGTTGTTCTTTACAATGTGTTCCTCAGAGCCCACTTTCAATGCATATTTTTAGAATCTTTGTTAAAAATAAAGTTAAATAAAATGCACATAAGGGCTAGAAAATCAATATTTTAACGAGAGGGAAAAACTTTATCTAAATCTAGCCAATCGAGAATGGTGCGATTAAAAAAAAGCCAGATTTACCTGATTTAGATTAGATTTATATCGATTTATTTCGATTTAATTCAATTTAAAGGCATTTCTAGCAATCATCTTTCAATTATTTTCTGTTTCATCAGACTATCACTCAGGTTTCGATAAATTAAGTTTTCTTTACTTTGAACGAAGATAAACTGCAAATGCATGTAACAAAACATGCTGTACCTTTTTTCATTTTTATCAAATAAATATAATGTGTTGGTTTATTTAAATTCTCGACAAGATTAATACTCATATTTTGACGCGTTTTCTGTTTTCTGGAATAGTGTGGTACTTCTGTTTACGTTTAACTGTAAATTATGATTACATGATATGAAAATCATGGGGCCAGTTTATTAAGTGGGTACTTCATTTACATCGTGCTAAAGCTGCACAAGGGGCAATGGGTAACGGTCCGGGAAACATCCTTGAGGATGATCCGAAAACATGCCATCACAATTTGAGAGGCTACTTCCTCAATTTAGACATAGATCTGAAGGTGAAGGAAATTTTCTCCAGATCCCTGTACTCATGATGCTACTCAGTGCCCAATCACAGGTCTTTCGATTCCATAGATTTTACGAGCACGTATATCGCATGTCAGGGCTCATGCTTACCCGGAAAAAAAATGGTAGTAATATTAAAAGAATTTTTTTGAAATTTCATTACGATTTTCTGTTACCAGAATATTTTCTTTTCTTTAAGTAAATATATATAGATCCGATCCAAAGGTGGAGGTTATGAAATTTTATTTCGATATTGGAGGCTAATATTAAAATAATTTCAGTTTCCTTTTATCAAAATGGATACCATTTAATAATCTTTTTCAGGTGCATACGAACACCGCATGTACTCGGTGCGTCTTAATATAGTCCAGGATCACACCCTGGACCCTTCTGACTAGAGTCCGATTCTCTAACCACTAGGCTATGGCAGTTTAGTTACGGATATCGATAAATCCACAGTATATATCTTTTGCACTGATTGTAAATTGGAATTAAATTAATTTATTTATCTAATAATAAGGAATAATTTAACAAATATTTTAAAGCGATTTAAATATTTTTAATAAAATTTGTATTGTTTTCTAAACTAAAAATAAATTCAGATCATTTTTCAGCGAGAGGAGGGGAAATGTATGAGAGACATCTTGTCGCCAGTTTACTTTCAAAAACATGAAAACTGAGGAAACAAAGTTGCTGAATCTGCAACTTTTCCCATGATTCCTCTCCACCTACAAATATACTTCCTTCCTAAAGCACAGGAAAGGAAGTAAAATTGAACTTCGTGTCCACTAACTCTTCGAACGAATAAAATACCTCACGAACACGCAACATGCAGATGAAGCGACAATTCTTCTTGAAAAGTTTCAAATGTCCCCTCGCCTATTCTTGATACTGGCCATGACCAGCAGTTTATGGAGAGGGGGAGAACTCGTAGTTCGGACTTGATGAATGTTTTTCGTGTGCCAGACTCCGCCCCCCTTTGTTCAAAAACATGGAAATATGCTTCCTTATGGTCCTTTACTGTCCAACTTCTCAGATTTTATGCTAAATAAAAGATTGGAAAGAATTTTTTTTTCCAGAAAAAAAGACACATTTAGAGATTATTTGAAAGTGGGTCTACGTGCGAAGAAAGTATTGTAAATGAGATATTTTAGAACCATCGTTATCTTTTAATGATATACTTTGAAGTGTGCAAAAAAAGATAATAATAATTATAATAATTAATCACAAAGTAACTTTTGATAATAATCGGATTCTTTCGTACTGGGACTCAATCTTAAAGATTCAAGAGGTTGGTCTCAAATATACTGATTAATTAGAGCAAAAAATATTTTTTTAAGTTACGAAATCAGATACAAAAATGTACCTTCATAGTGCCTGCTTGTTTCACATACCTGTTTTTCAACGGAATTTTATTTCTCACCCTCAAAATACAAATCAACTGGGAAACTGGGAAACATAATCCGAGTAGTTTGGTCAAGAAAACTGTCCATTGTTTGGACCCCCTAATGTTAATTTCACTATTTTTCATAGCTTGGAATTTTTTTAAACAAAATGAAACAATTTTTGCACACACTTCTAAAATTTGTACTTCTGAAATTAGTTGATCTATTAAAATATAATTCCATGCAAAAATGTAAGTAATTAAAAAAATATTTGATTTTTTTACTATTTTATTTGATAATAGCCGAAAAAGTTTTGAACTGTGAAGTCTAAAATTTTTTACATCATTTTAAAGAATGTAGTTTTATAAGGCAAAATAAAAAATTTAAACGAAATTCGTGGACTAATTTCTTAGAAAGCGAATCTTAAAAAAGCTGTATATTTAAGTTATAATTTCTCAGGAACTATTAGATCGATTTAATTCAAATTTTGTACTTTGCTTTAAAAAAATACATTTTTTAAAATGATGTAAAAATTCGTATACCTAACTATTCAAATTTATTTGATGACTAAGAAATGAAATATTACGAAATACTAAATAATTCTTAAAGTTTATTTTTTACAGGAAATTTTCTTTGGATGAATAATTTTGATAATTGTGTGAAGAAACTTTTTGTTTAGTTTAAAAAATTTCCGAAATATGGCGAAATATGCAAAAAGTAAAATTAACATTAAGAGATCCAAACTTTGAATCCATTTATTGACCAATCTACAGGGACCATTTTTCCCATACTGCCCTCCAATGAGGTGACCGGGTTCAAATCCCAGCGATGGCAAGTCGATACGAATCCGCATCTAGCTTGCACCGACCACAGTGCTGACGTGATATATCCTCAGTGGTAGACGGATCATGGGTTAGAGTCCCTTTGCAGTCTGGCTAATCGTGGGAGGTTCTCGTGGTTTTCCTCTCCATGTAACGCAAATGCGATTAGTTTCATCAAAAAGTTCTCTAGGAAGGCAAATTTCTCCTAATCCTGGATCCAGCAGTTCCCTCGTCTTCAGGATTGGGTTCAAAATTACGAGGCCATGGAGTTGAACATTAGTAGTCGTAAAACCAAAAATTGGGTTGGTTGTTCAAAAACGGTTATAAAGTAAAATAAAAATAATATATTTTGATCATCGTAATTTCAAATCCGACGGAAAAAAGGTATGTTTATTCAAAGAAAGTACGTTTCTGTGCCAGATTTCGTAACTTTATATATTGTCTAAACTAATTAAATAACATAATTTAGCTCGCTCATTTGAATTTTTATAATTGGGTCTTATTATAATTAAATCCAATCATTAAATCGAAAGTTATTCAGAATGATTAGTTTTTTTTAAGCGCTGTCCAAATCATGCCATTACTAAACCAATGATGCTCAAACCAAGGAGCATAGCTTTTCCGAATAAAAATTAATAAGAAAATAGTCCCAAAAAACTCTCACTATGAGGAATATTAGTATCAAAAGCTGAGGCACAAATTGTGAAACTGCTAACATTTTTTGCTATGTAACATGAAATGCTACTTGTTGTAATCAAATTCCTATAAATCATTTTTTTTATTTGATTAACACTTATCGTTTAAATAAAAATTATCACTTTTTTAGTTATTGAATTTTTCAAGTCTAACAGTTCAAGAGAAATTATTTTCAAGATCCATAGACTTCAAGTTTTAAAAGACTTTGTTTATAGAAAATAAATTTATTCATTCAGAGCAATAATAAAGCAGTTTTTAATGAAAAAAAGAAACAAATTTTATGTATAATTTTATGTTATTTCATTCTGAAATTGAAATCCCTTTCCTGATTCTATTTAGGTATGATTAAACATACTTTCCCACTAAGCTCTTCATTTGTAAGAAATGTAGAGGTTTAAATAGCTAACAAATCGTCCTTGCTATGTTCGTTTTTTATACACACGGTCGCCACTCTTTCAGTCTCTCTTAAACTTCCGGAAAATTATCCGGCCGTCGCTTCCTATTGTTTGGTAAAACGTGTGCTGGACTATCCCTCCCTGTGCCAATATCCGTCCCATTTCCGGGAACAAAGTGGCCCCTATGACACTGGATCAGAACTGAGAAATAAAACTCTCGGAGCACGTGATCGTTTTGTGCTGTAAATAGATAGTTCTTAAATTTATACTTTTATTTTTAAAAAAAAAAATTATGTATGTAAACACACGGAGAAAAAAAATGGTAAAATTGTATGGTAATGACTGTATTGTATGGTAATGACATTTCAGGTAAAAAAAAAAAAAAAAAAAAAAAAAAAAAAAAAAAAACATAACTTATGTTAAAATTTGTGGGTTTACAAAACATTTCATAATTTTTCAGTTTATCTGAAAATGGTTTTCTTGAATTTCCGGTTTTCAAAATTATAGTTATTATTACCAAACATAAGTAAAGAATACAAAATTGAAAAGTAAATTTAACTAAATAAATGGTTTTTACGCCATGATCTATGGTATCATGATAAAATTATCTAAATTTGCTATATTTACCAATTAGAAAAGATCATAAAGCCATATTTTATTGTTAATCTTACCATTAAAAATCATCGGAAATTTTTGGTGTAGAGCCGGTAAATTGTTTCCTAATTGCGGTAGTTTTCACCATATTTTTTTAAAGCACAGATTTATGAATTTTTATCCCTGTACTCAAATATGTTTCCAGAAATATACTTTTGTACTGTTGAAATATGTTTCCAGAAATATACTTTTGTACTGTTGAAATATGTTTCCAGAAATATACTTTTGTAGTGTTGAAATATGTTTCCAGAAATATACTTTTGTAGGGCTGAAATATGTTTCTAGAAATATACTTTTGTAGTGTTGAAATATGTTTCCAGAAATATACTTTTGTACTGTTAAAATATGTTTCCAGAAATATACTTTTGTAGTGTTTAAATATGTTTCCAGAAATATAATTTTGTAGTGTTGAAATATGTTTCCAGAAAAATACTTTCGTACTGTTGAAATATGTTTCCAGAAATATACTTTTGTATGTTGAAATATGTTTCCAGAAACATACTTTTGTAATTTTTGAATACAAATTAATAGAGGAAGAGTGCCAAATATGCGATAGTTCCCTATGTTACGACACTCATATTGTGATAAAAGAAGGTGGTAGACTCAACCAAAAACAAATCTAAAACACATGTGAAGGGTGCGTGAAGGTGGTCAATAAGAAAACAGAAGCCTTCTATAGGCTCTAGTACAACCCTAGAAGGTTTTTGAGAAAAAAAATTTCTTTTTTGCGTTTTCAAACTCGTCAATGAAGTTTATCACTTTTATTTAAATGCGATTAAATACTTAGTTTTAAATTATATATTCTTTTTTCTTATAATTCTGTCTACAAAGTACTATTCCCCAAGTTAATATCAATTAAAAAATTCTTTGAAATTTATATAAAATATTATTTTATTAAATATTGTTAATAACGATCAAGATTTAAGCCTGGGTATATAATTTCAATACCACAAAATGTTTTTTTTTATTAGGAATTAAGGATAAATAAGGTTAATGTATCAAAAAATATTTTATCGACCGTAAATTGATTCATGGTTAATGCAATCCTATATACGTTTATTTTTGCATTATTAAATACGTTTTAAGTGATATTAAAAATGGTAAACCGAAGAAGAATCGTTTAGTGAACTAAACATATAAAGAGTTTTTATTGGTCTCGGGGACGAAATTCGATACTTTTAATTCAATTAACTTAAACAAATTAGAAATATTAGAGTCAAAATATAATTTTCGGATTTTGTTGTCTAATAGTGATCAAAGTATAACCTAAGCTCTTAAAAAGTATGTCCTGAAAAATGGTAATTTTTTTAGTCTATCTACAAGAGCATTTGATTTAAATATTCGGAGAGAGGGGAACAACACAGTAATTTTTTTGAAAAAAGAAAAAAACGAGGTTTAGTCATTTTTAATAGTTTATCCATCTGAGATTATTGTATCGAAATATTGAATTCATTTTCTCAAAAATGACAAAGTTACAGCATGATATGTCGAGCACATTGAGTGACACAGGATGAGGTGTGATAAGTATGATTAAGTGAACATATGCGCTCAGTTGATTATTAAATTTATTCCCTCCTATCCAAAATTGTAGTAAACTACTATTGTTTTAATTATTTTATTAAAACAATTTGTTTAAATTATGTAAAAAAATTAATGGTACTTTCAATATAAATAGTTGAAATAGTTGAAATAATTTTATTTAGCTGTGGTTATTTATGTGCATGGCTTCAATGCATTTGAGAGTGAAAAGTGAGCATATACGGCATGTTCTCTAAGCATGTTGAGAATTTAAAATCTTTATGCAGTGATAAAATCAAATTCTGACGTATAGAATTTAATGGCTATAACTTGAAACTTATTAAATATGTGATTGGAAATTTAGTAAGGCTTAAACAATTAAACTTCAATATATATTAAGAAATGGGTAGTCGGACAAGCTGTAAAAGTATTTTCTCTACGTGGATGCAATTACGAATGAAAAGCAGACATACAGGAGATTTTTCCAGGCACGCTGTGGTTGGAATTTAAAAATCTTTAGTTGAAATACTAAAACTAAATTATGACAAATAAAATAAAAGGAATATAAGATACAACTTAAATAAGATATTGTAAACTATACCGGTTTAAAAGTGCATCATTATACAACTGAACGTCAATTTACTGTTAGAAATTGGTTTTCTTAGAAGCTGCAAAAGTATTTTTATGACATTTAAAATTTAAGGAATATAAGATACAACTTAAATATGAGACTGCAAAGTCTTCTAGTTTTAAAGCTGTACAATTTTTTAAAGCGTTTAAACCTTTAAAAATAATTAAACCCCTTTAAACTACAGTTGAACTTTAAACACTTTAAACCACTGTTGAACTTTAAACCCGACTTAGAATTCGGTAGTGGTTAATGATCTGTTAAAGTATTTTCACTATACGGATGCATTTTCGAGTAAAAAGCGAACATAGAATGGATTATTCTGGTTACACTATGATTAGAATTCAAAAATATTTGTATGAAATGTTAAAATAAAATTCTGACAAATAGAATTTAATAACTCTATTTTGCCCCTTAAGTATGAGATTGAGAACTCACAAATTTTGAAGTTCTGTTCTTTTAAATTTAGTTTTAGTTTTAGCTTAAACATGCTATTCATTTCAAAAATTAATAAGTAAAATATAACCCTTTGTAATAAGTAAAATAAATAATAACCATTATTGATAATTTAAAAAAAAGTCTTATAAAATCAATAATATTTATTACGGTAGGATATTTTTTTCCTTCTAAACATTTAAAAACTATTATTAACAAAACATTTTTAAACTTGTAATTAAATCTAATGCTAGTTATAAAATTAAGCTATATTTTAATATGAACATTTAAATACGAAAAATTACATATTCTTTACGCTTAATAATTTTGACTTGAAATTTTACTAAAAAGTTGATTTCCTTGAAATTGACAATTTAAAAAAAATAAAGCAATAAACTTTGATGAAAACAGATTTAAAAATAATGGTAAATGTATTAACGAATAGTTAATACATATACACATGACATAAGCACCACTTTTTTTTGTTTTAAAATCTAGTGTTTTCATTACTAAAACACTTTTTAGAAAGAAACTGGTTTCCAAGTATTTTAATGAAATGAATAATTAAAGATATTTTAATAAATTGAATAATTGCAAATGTTTTAATAAATTTAATTTCAAAATAAATTGAAAATAAAATATAAACTAATGCATGGATTTAGTGTTTAAGAAAAAAATATTTTAAATTCTATTTGATTTTTAAGATAGCTTTAATTAAGTTATTAATAGTTTCTAAACATTGAAATCTTTCCAAGACAAAAAAGTCGTTTCTCTTTTAAATGCATCTTCTACTTTTATTGCCCCCAAAAAATTTTGTTTCGCAATTCATACTTGAAAAAAGGGTTTCAGAAAGTGTTAAATTTGCTGTATTTTTGCCACAAATTTCAACGTATGTTATAAAAATATGCCAAGCCTTTTACAATTATACTATGCAATTAAAAATTTTGAAAGAATAGATTTTGGTGCAATAGTATTATTTTTTCTTATTTGTTTATTTAAAGAGTTGTACACTTTTTAAAATTTCTTTTGCTTGCTTTTAAGGGATTTTATTTCAGTTAGGAATCAGATTACTGTCATAATATATATAAACTTATTTTACAAACATTACACAAATTATCACTGTAAAAATATTTATAAGAAAACTAATATTTGGAAAATTTTTTCACACTTTCTTTTTTACCAAAATCGAATGTGAGTACGTGAATTTATTGAAATCACACCATACACGTCTTCTGTTAAGCAGAATTGATTTTTGAAGCATTTCTACGTATTTCTCAAAGCATGCTTTATAATATAAAATCAAAACGTACATTGTTATTTATTATGCGAAAAATTAATTTATTTAATAAAATAAACATTCTTGAAACATTTACATAAGTTTTTCCTAGAAGTTAGGGAAGAAACAACTGCAGGGAATATCAGTAAAAGTTTCTTTTCCCCTCAGGATCAGTGTTGAAAATCAAATATAATGAGATTTTTTCCAACACTTTAAGGCTTAGAAATTTTTAAATGAAAAATAACATAAGACAACTACATTTTTAAACAATTCTTTATTAGCCACGCAGCCTTTACGAAGTGTTAAAATAAAGATGTAAGGATATTTCTTCCACTGTTCATAGATTTAAAGTTTTTTTTTAAACAAATAAACAGAAAACCAACAGAAAAAGCAGCCAAAAAAACTAAAATCGTATTAGGTGTTATAGATTTTTAAGGTGAAAACTGAAATATTGAATTTTAAAATATTGAACGGAAGCATTGAATTTAATCTCAGGAATGATAGTGTTTGTAATTATTTCTCTTTGATTCAAAATGAAAGTCATTGATGTATGTGACCAAAATAAAAAAAAGTAAATTAAAATTCATTGTCATAAAAAGAGTGATAATTTTACTTAAAGTGATACTTAAATAAAAGCACAAATCTCATAAAATATTTAGAAGTTGTATAGAAGCCTAATGATGGATGCATAAATATTTTTTTAACAATAAGAGCAGCTGTAAAAGTCTTTTCACTACTCGCGTTCATCTACTGTAGAAAAGACAACGTACAGGGGATTTTCTTTAACTGAAAGTGGTTTTGCACTTAAAAAAAATGTAGAAAAATGCTTCGAAAGTAACTTTTAGTATTGGGTATTTAAAAATGCCTGATTTATGAATTTAAATGGGTTGGTTTTTAGTTTTCTTGGAGTTTAAATTTTTGCTTATAACTTGACTTTATGATTGGTGCATTTATTTGTGTAAATGCGCCAGGAAAGTGAAGAAGTCTGGAAAGTGAAGAAATATTTTTCGATAGTCTATGAGCTTTGTTAAAATAAATATGTGTGAATAATGCAACAAAAATGGGGTTAAGATTAATTACATTACATACTAATTCATAGTTTAGAACGTACGCGTGTCGGCTCGTTTAGAACAATTTAAGATAAGGATAAGACAGTTTTTAACATATTAAGAGTCTAGAACTTAAAAAAATATATAAAAACTAGCTTTTAGTATTGATTGTCGTGAAATGTTTTATATAACAATTTAAATGGATAGTTTTTGTTTGAGTTTAAACTTTTGTTTGTAACTGAATGCTATGATCAGTGCATTTATTTGTGCAAATGCATTAGGAAAGAAAAGAAGAAAGTAGTTTTCGAAGGTCTACGAGTTTTGTTAAAATAAATGTGTGTGAATAATACAATAAAAATATTTTTAAGATTAATTACGTGAGCATACTGATCAATAGTTTCGAAAGTACACATGTAGGATCGTTTAAAACAATTTGAGGCAAGAATACGAATAATTTAGCATGTTAGAAGTTCCAAGTAATGAAAGTTTGTTTAGTGATTAAATTGACATTAAAAATTTTGGTATTTCACAGATACTTGCATTATGAATTCGAATTTTGAGGGCAATGCTGCCGAATGCAATACACTTCTCTCAATTAGTACTTTTCAATGAAGATTTCATAAAAACACGAAGCACCCCAAGAAATGAAGTAGGCACATTTCAAAGTTGAACCATATAGCACTGAATACCACTTGTAAATAATAGGGAAGTTGAATGAATGAAAAGTCTCAGGGCTATTTTAGGGAATGTAAGTAAATTATCTTTAAAATGTACACGCTATCAATGGGAAATCAAGATTACCGGACCTTGCTTTCATTTCCTGTTCAAAAACACTTAATTGGAGAAATCTATGAATTATCTAATAGCGTTCTTATAACATTAGAATTTTTATCATTTTAACTTGCTAGATAAAACATCTGTTTTGTAAAACTACTCATAAACTGTTTGCTGCTAAATTTACTAGAAAACTTTCATTAAGAGATTTTTATTTTAATTTTATAACCAGAGTTGAACAGCTGACCTAATTCTCCTTTTACAACTATCATTGTTACGACTATAAGAAACGTCTTGTCTTCGTGTCTGTGATTGTTTAGATTTACATAATAACTTCTACTATGTGCTGTACATAACAAAACTATGCATATTTTATTTTATAAGCAGCTTTAAAAAGCCTGCCCAATTCAGAATTTATGACAATCAGTGTTCTAACCCGTAGCCAGCCAAACCCAACCCAGAAGACAAGGAAACACCTGGATTAAGCATAGGAACAAACTAGCCTTCTCGGAGGAATTTTCGATGTAACTAATTCGAATTTGCGTTACATAAAGATGAAAACCATGAAAACAGTCCACGGTTAGCTTGGCGGTTAAAGGATTCTGACCCATGATCGTCTACCACTGAGGATATTTTAGGATTCACTGAGGATTCATCATTAAGTTGGTGCGAGCCGGAAGCAGAATTCACAACAACCAGTCGCATCTGGGATTCGAACTCGGTTCACCTCATTGTGAAGCAAGGAGATCCATACTAAGAGATTTTCACCTAATAAATTCATCTGAGATTTTATAAATTTTCTAACTTTACGAAATAAACTAATGTTTAGATAAAAACGATTATAATCAATAAAATTAATTTATAAAAATTTTTTACTGAGCGCCTTTAATTCACTAGTTTCCTAACATAAGGCGGAAATGCAACGCAAAAATCATAAAATGATATTACGCTTATTTGATATAATATCTATGTAGTTTGTGTGCATTGGCTACTTATATTTAATATTTAATAACATTTATTGAATATTTGGCCATTAGTCGCCAAAAGTTTCAAACATTTCAATTGCAAACCATCTAAAACACACAAATATATATTTTACAAGCTCATAATAAACCATGCAGTGCGTGACTCTTCCCAAATTATTATCGAAAAACTTTTCCCCTTAATACATTTTGATCATGAAACCACAAAACTCCTGTCTTGTGCTGATAAGTGTGCCCTACATCTACAAACTCAAAAGATAATATTGCTTTACAAGCGTCAAACTTCAAAGAATTGTTGAAAAAAGGAAAAACCTTTTCCTTTAGCACGAAGGAAGAATACATGCAAAATAAACAAACAGAGTTGGAAGACGTTGGACCTGTTTCGCAAGAGAAATATCCAAAACAAACATTTGGTCTCGTGGTCTCAGAGGGGAAAATGATGTTGTATGCGAGAAGAAAAAAAAAGGCAATAAGCCGATATAAGTCAACAATGATCGTCGTCCAACAAGGGTCCATCTCGCCTTTGGCAAATATACTTCGCGTGAGAATCTGTCACTCTTTCTAGATGTCCATTAGACCTCTTGGGAAAGCTTATCTAACTTTATTTTATTTTACTTTGTCCGGATATACTTGACTTTGCACGCAGAATATTGTTAACGGGTCTCTGAGCAAACTCTTTTTTTTTTTATTATTTCTGCTATCGTGGTGGAGTCACATGCAAAAGTTAAACTGGAGCAAGTCTGGGTGTTTGTCAATAGAGCAAGTTATTAAAAGAACATTTTTTTTTATGACTTATAAAGAGCAATCGTTGTTAAATTGTTAAAAAAAATATTTAAAAAGTTAAAAAACACTTCCGTAAAAAGATGCTACATTTCTTTTCTTTATTTAAAATTTAGCTGAGGCTTAAATAGGGTTAGGAAAAAAATTTACCTTTTAAAAGTTAGTTCAGGTTTTATATCAAAAATCTACGCCATTTTTTTTTCCAACTACAGTCTGTTTACTCTCAGATTATTTTTACTAAGAAAGTAAAGTAGTTCAGATCGAGACAATAACAAGTTTATCTGAACAAATTTATCTAAAAGGAAAGAAAAATAAATCATATTTTGTTGTTGTAATACTAAATGGTAAAGTTACAACTGAAAAATATATTCGCATACATGTAAGGACTTGCTGACTCAAAGTATATGAAAAAACTCCTTAAAATCTTTAATTAAGTTAAAGGGAAGATACTACAAAATCAAGTTATAGATGGATTCAAACCCGTTACCTCCCTGTTTCAGAGTTTTTGGCACAAAAGAGATACAGGTCGGTATCTCTTTTAATAAATAGATAATAAGAGATACAATTATTACATTTCAATTATTTTCGTAATTATAACATCATTGATTAAAATATGTTTCTAAATTTATTTATTATGAGTAATAGTTAATAGATAGAACAATTCAGACCAACTCTTATAAATAATAAATTTTGAGTGTGAGATTTTTCCAAAGAAAAAAAAAAAAACAATAGTCTATCTGAAATCTGAATCTATCTGGAACTGAATAGTTTCTTTTCCAACAATGATATGCGAAGGATAAAATACCACTAACATTCATTTATTGATACGGATTTCAACCGCCGAAAAAGAACAAAAATCCGAAAGAATCACTCCTGCACAGAAGTCTCCATAGAAAATATTTCTCCATGCCCGTTTCCACGGCAGAAAATTGCATTGAAGATCTAATTTCCTACAGTAGAAATCCAATTCCTCAGATCTGATGATGCCACGACATCGTCGTCTGCCCTATGCGCTAGTTAATCGTATTTTCTGGAACGCAGAAGTGAACGTGGAGTGGGATCCTTCACCCCAAATGGAACACGTTTGTTCTGAATCCCCCCTCCTCCTATCTCCCACACAACACTGGCATTTCAGATGTAATGTTCTGAAAATTGCTTTTATAATTTAATGAAATATTACTTTTATATAAATGCATGAAGTAGGAATTTTAACCAAAATATCACTGAAAAAGTGGGGATTTTATACATTTGATTCATAACAATGCATTTTTTTGAAAATTTTATGAGTGAAAATTGTTTAAAAAATATTTCATTGATATAAATGAGCTGAACAAAGATCCATCATTTCCAAAACCCACTATCTATGGATATTTCTCGTCTCCATTTAATACTATTAGAATTTTCAATCTAAAATTGTGGTAAAATTATGGCAGCGGTTTGTCTATCCAATTAACCGGACACGATAAAATATTAACGGTAAAGAACATTTTTACTCTTACAGTTTTAAAATCGTTAACAACTAGTATGGTTAAAAACCAAAAATACAAAACTGTAAGGTTTTTTAACCATTTGCAACTAACATGGTGTGAAAACTGTAAAAAGGTAATCTAACTGCACATAAGAGTGAGGCGTTTCGTTAGGTAATGGGCAGTGGAGTTAGGTTGTAGATGAATTGTATTTTATCAAATGAACCTTGAATGTGGTTAAATTAGTTTATCCACTTGTTTCACCTATCGTAAGAGATGGGGAATACTAGATTTATTTTTGCGTTAAGCAGCTTTATGATGCTGCCATCTATGCGTGAGTGAGAGTATCGAATTCTAATAGTCCAAGGTCACAAATTGGGGAGTGAAGGACACTGGAAACGTTTCATTCGTTGAATGAAATTGAGGAATATTGTGGTGTCAACGTCGGGATCCGAATCCTGGTGATGAGATTGAGTGACATTCGGCTATAATATGTATCCATCTGCAGGGAACTAAGTAGTTTCATTAGATAGGCCCAGTTGATGCAATAAAATTATGGTTGTTTAATCGTATTAGGTAAAAGCGGTTAATAAACGGTTTTTCTCACAGTTAACAGCAAAGAACAAAAACTAAAAAATTTTTTCTGTTACTTGATTACAGGCTGAACTCTATATGGATTTACTCCAGTTTTTTAGCTTCATTTTATAAAATTCAACTTAAATTTAAACAACAAAGTTTTTATACATAGTTTTTACGAACCTTAAATTTGCACATTTTGTTTTGAGAAGAAAGACTTAGACATAGTAATTCAAATTAACATTAGGTGGATATGTAATGCCGAGGGAAAAAATATTTTTTTGATATAAGAAGGTTTTTGAGATATTGAAGTTTGAGATGTCGAGAATATACTGTAGTTTTGATTTTATTCTATTATTTCTAAATTATTTGAATTGTTTTACCAATTACCGTTTTACTAATGGTATAAGATTACATTGCTTGATGAAAAATTTCTCATACTATTTTTAAACACAATAAGCTGTAAAAGTTCCAAAAAATTATATCATATGCCATTTGCAATAATCAACAATTGAAGCTTTCTAAACAGTTATGAGAGATAAACTATAGCAGTAATTTTGTTTTTAAAGTATGGCTTCAGTGAAGAAACTTCGATCAATTGCTAAGATTTTATTCATTGTGATATTGCAATTCTGTTCCGTTGGAGTTGACATTCAACTTTTTCTACTGAAGCATTTAAATAGTTTTCAAGTCTTTGAAAAGATAAATCTGATCTAGTTCAGCTTTTATTGAAATAATCGAAAGTATTTTTCACATTTATCAAATATCGTTTGCAAATTAATACAAATCACATTTCACGCTTACTTTGAACGGAAAAATAAAAATCAAACGATTTTTAAAAAGTTTTAAACTTTCAATTCCCGATCACAACGAACTATAGGGGCGTTGTTGTATGAGACGAATACCTGCTATTTCTATATGAACAGTCATTCAGTTACTTTAGAGACGTCTTTAATGTAGCGTGTAACATTGCAACGTTCCTTCTTTATTGTGGCTTATTAAATTTAAAAAAGAAAAATTTTTGATATTCTTTCTTATGCAAGCGAAAACAAAATGGTATCTCTTTTTTTTTTTTTTTTTTTTAGAGAAGGAACATCCAAAGCACATCGGAAAAATATTTGTACTTAAAAAGAAAAAAAAAATAGGTATATTCTTATGAGAGTTAAAACCTACTGCCCGAGAAATAGTTTTGCTAAATTTAATGATATAACATGAAAGGCCTATTTAAACTTTCCATAGTTTTAAGAATCACATTACTTCAAAAATTAAAATGAACAAAAAGAGTACATGAGCCTCATAATTTCATAAAATTCAATTTTGTAAAAAAAAGTTTTTTAACAACAATTTTTATAAAAAAATTTTAAGTTTCAATAAAAATCATTATTTAGAAACTGAAAAATAAAGAATGCTTACGAAAAAAAAAAAAACCCCCAAAGAAAACCAAAAAAAAAAAAAAAAAAAAAAAAAAAAAAAAAAAAAAAAAAAAATTCTTTTTCGACGCCATTTTTTAGTGATACGAAAATTCGTCTTTGGGATATGCCAAAAACAAAACAGGATTGAATTTTATTTTTCATGAGTGAAATATTTCACCAAAAAAACGAAAATGTACCAATTCTCATGACATGAAACTTTATTATGGTAAACGTACGTTTTGGAAATGTAATTTCATTTGGAATCTTATTTATTAGAGTTCATATGGCGAAGAAAGAAAATAGAGATTTTTTTGATTCTATGTTAAACTCTATATCGGCCCATTTTCCACCGAAATTTCGATTAACTACTTTGATTTTAAATAAAATGTTTTGAAATTTGAAAGTGTTTTGATTTTAAATAAAGTGTTTTATTTTATGATTTATCGCAAAAATTTTAGGTGTAGATTGGCAGCACTTAAAAACCGCCAAATCTGTAGTTGCGGTGGCGTTAATACGTAAGTACCATACTTTTCTGAATCATATTACTTCAAACGTTAGAATATGCAAAACGTATACATAAACACCATTTATACCATTTAATTTTTCAAAACAATTATTTTAACTACAAATTTTATCAAAATATTATAAAGTAAAAAACATAGAATAAAGAATTCTTAGGATAAAAAAAAATCCCAATATTGAAATAAAAAAGTCCCATATTTCTTTTTTTTTCTTATAGTTCTTAATCAGACGTAAAAAACCATTCTGTAGAGAACTATCATCAAATAAGAAGAAAAAAATATTTACAAGAAAATTTTTTATTATAAAAATCATAACACTTACCTGATTTATAAATCTGGAGAATTCCAAAATGAAATGTTCTTCGTTTCAAAATTTTATTTTCAAATAATATATACATAGATTATCTCTTCATTACTTTTAGAGAACATACCACAGAGCAAAATTTTATAATTGTAAGATCTCGATATGAATTTTAATATGTAGCTTTAAAACAGAATAGCTGAATTCTAGTTGAAATTATTCTTTCAAAACTAAAAAATACTTACCAAGAAAACGATAAAAATGTATTAATAATAAGCACAAATGATACTATTTTAAGTAATACGGATGATACTTTATTGTTGTTTTCTGAATTATGTAGATACAGAAATATATACTATTCTATAAAGAAGAAGAATATTCTATAACTATTACAGTTCTGTACGTTCACATTTATTCATTGGAATGAAGAAAGCAATGTTGATTTCACTTTAATTTGTAATGAATTGAAGACAGAAGAAATGTATTTTAC
Organism: Parasteatoda lunata; assembly: GCA_949128135.1. Lineage (NCBI taxonomy): Eukaryota > Metazoa > Arthropoda > Arachnida > Araneae > Theridiidae > Parasteatoda > Parasteatoda lunata. Next base: position 15,229,109 of record OX421976.1, on the reverse strand, counting down.
CGTAATACACACATTTGAACAGTATGCAATACCGAAGTCGGAAGTTATCAGTTGCAAGTTTGTTGATCATAGAAGTTAAAAATTGAGGAATTTTTCTTCAAATGTTTGGCGAGTTCTGTTTCTGAAAGATTTACCAATATTCTGGAGAGCTTTTTCAAGTTTTTCGGCCTTTTCCTTAGGGAAATTTTGCTTCGTATTTGCTGCTAAGAAAATGGCGTCTGGTTCTGCCGATGATTTTGATGGAACTAAATGAATTAATGTCTGATATTTTCAGGCTCCCGCTAAAGGGCGTACTCGACCGTTGCGATCGCGAATCCTAAAAGAATATAGTTGAATATTTCCATGTTTATAGAATGTTTTTAGAAATTGTTTATATAGTAATATAATAGTAATTAGAAAATTTTAGAATAGAATTTTAGGAAATTTGTGGAAAATAAACTTGTGAGTTAACACTTATGAGTTGAGAACTTATGAGCAGCGTAAGTTTTAAATACTTCTCTATAATTGTTGTTTTGTATATTCTTTATAATACTAATTTTTATGCTCTTTGTAATAATAATCTTATTTGTTATAAACTAAACATTAATAATTTTCTAAACTTTATGTGATAATAGTAAGTAAAAAAGTAGTTTTCATTCATAAGTTCCCAGAAAAATATTTTACTATATACTACAATTCTATAAAAAAAATTATAGTGCTTATAGTATGATAAATTTCATGAATACTACCATAAAATTATGATGCGGAATTAATATTTCAATAAATGAATGAATTTAATGGAAATGTATATTTTATATAATAATAATACTTAATATTTGACTCATGTACTTAACTATTACTTTAAAAAAAGATATATTTTGACAACAATTAGGTCTATTTTATCTACAATTAGGTTCTATTTTTAACACACAAGAGTTTGCAAAATTAACAAATGAGTTTGTATTGACTGAAATTAAAGTACTTATTGCCATAGTTAATTTAAACCTTTCAAAATTAATTACGATACAAATAATATCTACATCTCTATTAAATCTGGTTTAGTTCAGACGTAAATGAAGGAATTAGAGACTAGCGTCACATTTATAAAAAATCGCTTGTAATAAAAAAAAAAAAAATAAAAAAAAACTTATTTTGAAAAAATCATAAAATCAAACGATTTTTAAGATATTTTGAACTTAAAGTAAAAAAGAGTTCATTTGTATATTTTTCAAGAGGTAGAATGCTTGTTGTTATTATTCTATCAAATAATAATAATTCGCGATCGCAACGAACTATAGGGGGCGTTGTTGTATGTGCCGAATCCCTGCGATTTCCATATGAACAGTCTGTTCAGCCGTAGTTGAATAATCGAACAATCACTTATGAGGAGAGAACTTTTCTTAGTTGTTATTTGTTAATTTGTTACGCATGCGCTCTGAAACTCTTGCTAACTCGAATATTTTTGCCTGCTCACCAGTCAGTTGAATTAGCGATTTCACGACAGCATGGTTTTGCTCAAACTTTAAGAGTTTCAGAGCGCAGAGCCTTTTTCCCAAATACTTTGGAAGTTTGAAGTATGTTCTTATTAAGTTTTTATTTTAGAGTTTTTAATAAATAGTTTATTTTTGCAATTTAGTTTTATTTCGTTATTCGATGGCTCATATTAGTCTTAATTCATGTTAGTATTCCCCCACATCTGGTCCGTCGAGCCGGAGCCATCGAAATTAAATTTTTACTTAGGGCTTTGAATTACTTTTCATGAGCTTTCAATATGCCAAAATTATTAGAAGAGTTACTTAAGCTGAAAAGAGTAGTTAAAAGTAAAGTTACTAGGGTAACTAATTCTATCTCTGACTTGTTGCAAGATACTGAACTTAACCTTGAACATTCAGATATTTGTTTACGTCAAATAAGTGAACTCAATTTTGAAGTTTCGAATCTTTTCAAAGACATCTTAGTTGCTTGCGATGAAGAAAATTATTCAGATTACGAAACTGAGCTTTTCGACTTACTGAATAAATTAGATAGTTTTGAATTGTCTTTAAAGAAACGAAATAGTAATTTGACCGAAAATAGTAATTTGACGAACGCACAATCTCAAACTTCGGTTGTAGCTGAAACTCCAAAGGCTTACATCAACCTTCCAAAGCTGGACTTACCTACTTTCTCAGGTGATTTATTTTCTTGGATATCATTTCGTGATTTATTTTCCGCTACTGTACGCAATAATGAGTTATTATCGAATTCTCAAAAATTGCAATATCTAAAATTATCAGTTAAAGGCGAAGCACTATCGTTAATCAACTCTATTCAAGTTTCAGACGCAAACTTTGAAAAAGCATGGAAAGCACTTACTAATAGGTATCACAGTGAAGTTGACTTAGTTTATTGCCATTTGGATAAGTTATTCACGCAACCTAGTTTGCAAATTGAATCCGCTAAAGGTTTAAGGAAACTTTTGGATTTATCAACTGAATGCTTAGACAATTTACGAATTTTAAACCAACCGGTTGATAATTGGGATTCAATCTTGGTTTATTCATTAAGACGGAAAATTTATAACGTTTCATTAAAAGAATGGGAATTATCACAGACGAAAGGAAAGATGCCGACTTTTGAGGAATTTCGGTCTTTCTTAGAAATGAGGGCACGCGCTCTTGAATCGACAAACATGTTATTTCAAAAACCGAAGTTGAGAGTTGAAAAGGCGAAGATTTTCAAAACTCAAATTTCGCCAAGCAAATTGGAATGTTGCGTATTATGCGATGATTCGCATAGTATCTATAGATGTGAAAAGTTTCTTGCTAAATCAGTTAAAGAAAGAAAGACTTTCGTTTTTAAAAGAAAACTTTGTTTTAATTGTTTGAAATTCGGACATATTGTAGCGAATTGCAAAAGCAAACACTGCAACTTTTGCTTAAGAAAGCATCATAGTTTGTTGCATGAAGAAGTTGAGGATTCGAACTTAGCGTCTGTTGAAAATTCTGAAATAAGATCTTCTGCTCATTATTCAACAGGCGAGAATTTTGATTGTAGCATCCTTCCAACTGCCATAGTTAGAACTTGTGATTCTTCTGGATTTGGTGTTGATTGCCGAGCACTTATAGACTCTGGGATCTGAATCGAGTTTTATCAGTCAAGACTTGGTTCAACGTTTGCGTTTAAAAAGGATGAACGCTCACGTTAGTTCTTTCGAAGGTAACAAGTAGTTTACCTCAACACAAACTTAACTTTAACGAGTTTACCTACTTCAAAGGATTTCAACTTGCTGATCCAAATTTCTATCAGCCAAACAAGATAGACGTGCTATTAGGAGCAGATGCAATTCCTAGTGTTTTTCTAGGTGAAAAGCATAAACCAGCTAAGGTTAATATTGCTGCTTTCCGAACTGTATTCGGATGGGTGGTCACAGGAAAAATGAGTTTTGCCTCTACAAGGAAAGTCAGAAATTTGCACGTTGCTTGCTGTGATATCGACAAGAATTTGCAAACCTTTTGGGAGCTAGACCATATTCCATGTAACAAACTTCTTAGTGAATCTGAAAAGTATTGCGAAGAAATCTTCCAAGAAACTACGACTAGAAATGCAGAAGGAAGATTTGTTGTTCGATTACCATTTAAAAGATTAAGTCCTGAATTGGGAGCCTCTAGAGAATTTGCCATTCCACGTTTGAAACGCATAGAGAGAAAATTGAAATACAACCCTGATCTAGACAGAGCTTACAAAACTTTCATGTGGGAGTATATGTCCTTAGGGCATATGGAATTGGTACCTCCAGAAGAACTATTAAAACCTGTTCATGAAACCTTTTATTTGCCACATCATGCTGTTACGAAATGTGAAGCTAGCACTACAAAATTCCGGGTGGTTTTTGACGCATCGGCGAAGTCTTCAAACGGAATATCTTTAAACGATAAACTACTGGTCGGACCTGTAGTGCAGGATACTCTTGCTGACATACTTCTTAGATTTCGCATCCACCAAGTAGCTATTGTGGCAGACATCGTAAAAATGTACAGACAATTCAATGTCGAAGATATGGATAGGGACTATCAAAGAATTGTTTGGAGGGATTCATCGTCAGATCCAATTCAAGACTGGAGGTTACGAACCGTAACATACGGTACAGCCTCAGCTTCATATCAAGCTACAAGATGTTTGAAGCAACTTGCCCTCGACGAAGCAAAGGACTTTCCATGTGCTGCTTCAATTGTTCAACGAGATTTCTATGTCGATGATTTAATGAGTGGTGCGGATAGTGAAACTGAAGCGCTTCAGCTTGCACAAGAAATTATATCTCTTTTGAAAAGGGGTTGCTTAGAACTGAAGAAGTGGTCATCAAATTCACCAAAGATAATTCAAGCAATAGACCCTCCAATCGAAGACATAAGCCCACCTCGTCGTATTGATATTGATGACTCAGTAAAAACGCTTGGTCTTCAATGGCAACCATCTTCTGACTGCTTTTCATTCAACGTGATTGAACATTTATCTGCATCAGTTACGAAACGACAACTCCTATCTGAACTATCTAAAATTTTTGATCCACTTGGTTGGTTGTCACTAGTAACAGTTAAAGGAAAAATCCTAATGCAAGAGCTATGGAGAAACAATCTAAACTGGGATGAAACTCTGCCGACCACGATTCAACGGGATTGGTTGACTCTGTCCTCGAAACTTAAAGATTTAAAGAGCATCAGAATTCCAAGGTGCATAGTGCTGAAAAGCTCCATAAAAGTTGAAGTTCTTGGATTTTGTGATGCATCAGAGAAAGCCTATGCCAGTGTAGTTTACTTACGAACTAGTGACAACCTGGGGAATTCGATGACAAGATTAGCGGTAGCTAAAACTAGAGTAGCGCCGTTGAAGCTGATTTCCCTGCCTCGACTGGAGCTATGTGGATCATTACTTTTAGCTCGTACAATACAACAAGTTCTGGAATCTCTTTCCTTAAAATCGCCAATCATTCACTGCTGGGCAGATTCCAAAATTATCTTAGCTTGGATAAATAGTGATCCTAGTCGATGGAAAACGTTTGTCGCCAATAGGGTAAGCAAGATCCAAGATATAATTCCTCAAGCACAATGGCATCACATCAAAGGCGAACACAATCCTGCAGATTGTGCTACCAGAGGAATCAATCCTATTGACTTGAACTATCATCATCTGTGGTGGACAGGTCCGGATTTATCCAATATCGACACAAGTTCTTCAGTTAATGATTTGACTGAGGAAACACTAAGTGAAGTAAAACCGGTGAAAATTCATCACACTATCCAACCAGAGAACACAAACATCTTTCCGTTTGCCAAATACTCAAGTTTGTCCAAACTGAAGAGAGTATTAGCATACTGCAAACGTTTTGCTTCTAATGCTCATCCTGGTAGTTCAAGAAAATATGGCTTTTTAACAGCTCAGGAATTAGAATCAGCATTGATTCACCTCATTCATCAAGCGCAGAAAGATGTATTTCAAGATGAAATTGCAACCTTGATTAAACATAAAAATCTTAGTTGCAGATCTAAAATAGCCCCTCTAAATCCTTTCTTAGACGAGAAAGGAATTCTTCGAGTAGGAGGCAGACTACGTCACAGCAAGCTATTAGAGACTGAAAAGCATCCAATTTTACTTCCCAAACACCACAAGTTAACAGATTTGATACTGTCTGATATTCATCTCAGGTACTTGCATGCAGGTCCCCAACTGATGCTTTCAGTACTAATTCGAAAGTACTGGATAATTGCAGCTCGGGATGTTGCAAGACATCACGTTCGGAAATGTGTCATTTGTTGCCGACATAAAGCTCAAACCATGGAACAACTTATGGGAGATCTACCTAGAGATAGAACTTTACCATGTAAGGCCTTTCTAAAATGTGGCGTTGACTATGCTGGTCCATTTTCACTAAAAGCTTCGAAAGGAAGGGGTAGATCCACCTACAAAGGGTACATCGCACTCTTCGTGTGCTTTGTAACAAGAGCTATTCACCTGGAGCTAGTGGGTGATATGACTTCAGAGACATTCATTGCTGCTCTAAAGAGATTTATTGGTAGACGTGGGCAGTGTACTGATCTCTATAGTGACTGTGGTACTAATTTTGTAGGTGCATCCAAAATACTGGAAGAGGATCGCAACTGGAGGTCTATAACGAACACAGATAAAGTATCCCATCATCTAGCAGACAATAACATAAGTTGGCATTTCAATACTCCGTCAGCGCCTCACATGGGTGGCATCTGGGAAGCAGGTGTCAAATCCGTGAAATACCATCTACGCCGCATTCTGGGACACACCATACTTTCTTATGAAGAGTTTTACACGCTTCTAGTGCAAATTGAAGCGTGCTTGAACTCAAGACCCATTACACCAATTTCAAGTGATCCCAACGATTTAGCTCCTTTGACTCCGGGTCATTTTCTAACAGGACAATCCTTAACATCAGTGCCAGAGAGGGATTATAAATCTCTTCCTGACAACAGGCTATCTAGATGGAATCTATTGCAAAAACTGATACAAACATTTTGGGATCGGTGGAAATCCGAATATCTATCTCGGCTGCAAAATCGTCCAAAATGGTATGCCAACCAACAAAACATAAAGGTAGGTGATTTAGTGATCATAAAAAATGACAATTTACCACCACTACAATGAAGCTTAGGAAGAGTTATTGAGACATTTCCAGGTAGTGACGATAAGATACGAGTTGTATCTTTAAAAACTGTCAATGGTATAATTAAAAGACCAATTGTAAAATTATGTCTATTGCCTCTTGACTTTAAAATTTAAATACCACTGTTTCAAAAATTCAACAAATCAACTAATTTATTGAGAATAATTTAGACTTGAGTTTTATGTTTTTGTGATCTTCAAAATTTATACTCTAAGATATTTGAGTTTGTGATTCTAAATTTATGCTTGTTTAATTTTTCTATTAGATCTACTTATTTAATTTTTCTATTAAGATTTCTAAATTTAATACTTCTTGAAAATACTACTCAGAAGTGTTTTCAGTATTTTCAATGTTTTGAACAAGTTTAAAAAATTGTGATTTGTTTCATTTTCTTGTATAATTGTTTAACTTAATTTATTAATTGTTGAAGTTAGTTACTTCAAGGGCGGCGGTATGTTCAGCCGTAGTTGAATAATCGAACAATCACTTATGAGGAGAGAACTTTTCTTAGTTGTTATTTGTTAATTTGTTACGCATGCGCACTGAAACTCTTGCTAACTCGAATATTTTTGCCTGCTCACCAGTCAGTTGAATTAGCGATTTCACGACAGCATGGTTTTGCTCAAACTTTAAGAGTTTCAGAGCGCAGAGCCTTTTTCCCAAATACTTTGGAAGTTTGAAGTATGTTCTTATTAAGTTTTTATTTTAGAGTTTTTAATAAATAGTTTATTTTTGCAATTTAGTTTTATTTCGTTATTCGATGGCTCATATTAGTCTTAATTCATGTTAGTATTCCCACACACAGTAATTCAGTTACACTGGAGACGTCTTTAATGTAACGTGTAGCATTGTAACGTTCCATCTTTATTGTGGCTGATTAAATTTAAAAAAGAAAAATGTTTGTTTTCTTTCTTATGCAAACGAAAACAAAATGATATCTCTTTTTTTTTAGAGAAGGAACATCCAGAACACATCGGAAAAATATTTGTAAATAAAGAGAAAAAAATAGGTATATTCTTATAAGAGTTCAAACCTAATGCCTGAGAAATAATTTTACTAAATTTAATGGTATAACATGAAAGGCCCATTTAAATTTTAACGTAAAATAAAGAATGCTTACGAAACAAAAAAAAAAGAACCATTCTTTTTTTGTCGCCATTTTTTAGTGTTACGAAAATGCGTCTTTGGGACTTGCCAAAAACAAAACAAGATGCAATTTTATTTTTTAGAAGCGAAATATTTTATGGAGTGAAATATAACGAAAATGTACCAATGTCCATAACATGAAACTTTATCTTAGTAAACGTCCGTTTTGGAAATGTTATTTCATTTTGAATCTTATTTATTAGAGTTCATAATGGCTATAGAATCAGGAGAGAGAAAAGTTTGTTTTGAATCTATGCTAAACTCTATATCGGCCCATTTTCCACCGAAATCTGATTGACTACTTTGATTTTAAACAAAGTGTTTCATTTTAAGATTTTTTCCAAAAAGTTTAAGTGTAGATTGGCGGCACTTAAAAATCTGCCAAATTTGTAGCTGTGGTTAATACGTAAGTACCGAATTTTTCTTCCATACTTTTCTGAATCATATTACTTCAAATATTAGAATATGCAAGGAGTATGCATAAACACATCATTTAATACCATTTAATTTTTCAAAAAAGGTATTTTGACAACAATTTTATCAAAAAATTATAAACTAAAAAACGTAAAATAAAGAATTCATAGGATAAAAACGATTTTAAAACTTCCTCATTCTTCAATAAAAAATTTCGTATTGTTTCTTTTTTTTTAATTCTTATAGTATTTAATCAGACGTAAAAAAACCATTCTGTAGAGGACTATCATCAAATAAGAAAAAAAATTATTTACAAGCAAATTTTTTATTATAAAAATCATAACACTTACCTGATTTATAAGTCCGGAGAATTCCAAAATGATATATTCTTTGTTTGAAAACTTAATTCTCAAATAATATACACATAGTTTATCCCTTCATTACTTTTAGGCAACATACCACACATCAAAATTTTATAATTGTAAGATCTCGATATTTCTCGAATTTTAATATGTAGCTTAAAGACAGAATAGCTGAATTCTTTCAAAACTAAAAAACACTTACCAAGAAAACGATAAAAAATTTATTTATAATCAGCACAAAAGATACTTTTTCAAGTAATTCGGATTATTCTTTATTGTTGTTTTCTGAATTATGTAGATACAGAAATATATACTATTCTATGAAGAAGAAGAATATTCTATAACTATTACAGTTCTGTATGGAATTCATTGGAACACATTTATTCATTGGAATGACGAAAGCAATGTTGACTTCATTTTAACTTGTAATGAATTGAAGACAGAAAAATTATTTTACCGCAATACACTCATCTGTAACAGCAAGTGATCATGAAATCATTTTATGTTGTTGGTAATAGAAAGGTAAAAATTATTGAGAAGTTGTTCTTCAAATGCTTGGCATGTTCTGCTTCAATGTTTGGCATGTTCTGGTTAGTTTTTTCCAAGTTCTTCTACCTTTTCATTAGGGAAATTTTGCTTCTAAGAAAATGGCGTCCGTCATTGCCAAAGGTTATGAGGGAAATAATGGTTACAGGCTCTCGCTAGAGGGCGTATCGACCGTTGCGATCGCGAATTAAAAAATTATGAATGGAATTTTAGCTAATCTCTGAAAAAGATTACAGACATGCGCAAGAGGAAGAGTTTTTGAATTGGGTAAGCATTAAATATTTCTGTAATTATTATTATTTTTAAATACTAATTTCATTCGTTTCATTTGCTATGATTCAACAATATTTTGTATTAGAACTTTTTTTTGTCATAAATAGCTGGTCTATAATTTTATTTTACTTCAAATTATATTTCTAGAGATTTTAAACATTGAATTCTGTATACTTAATGTTTTTAAAATTCATAATGCAAAATATCGTGTTTCTCATTATCACTCTAATTTTTTTTCTCATCATAATTTAAATTTTCAGGTTAAAAAAAAATAATGTAGTTGTTTAAAGTGTTCTTAATTAGTTATTCTATAGCCATTGTTTTTATGCTGTTTCATAAATATTTGTATGCTCCAGGGTTTTCATAATATTCTAAGTTGTAGTAATTTCCAATTAGCTACGATGATGGTGGTTTGGCAAAAAAAAAAAAAGAATAAAAAAAAATGTTTTTTTTTATTTATAAACTTCCTGCACCTTTTTTTTTACTAAATTACCATAATATTGATAATATATCAGTATAATTTAAATGATAATTCTAATAAAGTTGTGATATCGAATATATGTTTTTAAAAAAAGTGGGTGTATTTAATAGAAGTGTACAATATACACTACTTTATAATAACACAAAATATCTAGCTTATACGACTAAACTATTATAATAGCCTTTTTTATACATATGGATAGTACTATAATATTACTTTAAATTAGCACACTGTTGGAAATTTATCGGAAAAAATTTTTAAATAACAATTTATTTAATTGTTAAACAATTTATTTCATTGTCATTTCACCGTAATAAAAAAAATCAGTCAAATAACTGTAAATAAAATGGTATTAAAACTGTTAACTGTGAGAAAAATCGTTATTAACTGCTTTCACCTAATACGGTTAAACAACCAGAATTTTTTCACTCTAATTAGACCTTCCTAATGAAGCCATTTAGTTTCCTGCAGATGGGTACATATTATAGCCGAGCGAGCTAATCAGTTAATCCCATGGCAGACAAAACGAGATTTCAAGTCCCAGCGTTTACACTACAATATTTCCTCCATTGCCTTCAACAGATGAAGCATTTCCAGTATCCTGTACTCCCAATTTGTGTATACCAAGGTTACAGAATACGATACTCTCTTTTACGCATAGATAGCAGCTTCTTAAAGCTGCCTAACTATCTCCAATGTTCAGGTGTATTTCATTTCTACGGTTTTGGAACCATGCTGGTTAAGAAGCCATATCATCTTGTATTCATGTTTTTTTAACCATACTAGTTGTAAGAGGTTTTAAAACGTAAAGGTAAAAATGGTTCTTTACTGTAAACTTAACAGTTAATGGGATGGACGGAATGCTACCGGTTATTTTATCATGATTTTAGAAAGAAAATTCTAACAGTGAACAAGATTTTAAATAATTTTCAATACTATTATGTATTAATTTTATTGTCATTTTTTCCTCGTCTATATACATAAAAAAATTTATTTGGTGAATTGTAAAATATTTTTTTATAAAAAAAAGATTGTATATAAATACAAAACAAAACTAATAGAATCGTACTTTAAAAGCAGTTAGTAATTATTTAAAAATTTTGATTATGACTTAATAAAAAATAAATTTTGTTGGAGCTACGAAATAATTTTTTTTCTTACTTTTTGATGAAAAAGTTTATAAATTGACAAAATCTTGGGTTTATAAGCCATTTTTTCTAATGAGCACATAAGCTTGGCTATGTGTATGTAAAAAAATGAACCAACAAAATTACTAGAATATTGTTTTAAGGCCAGTTAGCAGAAAATTCTTTTTTTAATTTTACCAACGACTAAAAAATTTTAAGAGGCATGAAGTATAAGTTGTTTATTTAAATTTTTTTTTGTTCCTAAGAAATCTTTTTAACAAATAAATTACCAGAGCCATATTACTTTAAACCAGTTAGTAATAAATTCTTTCTTAGTTTTAACACTGACTTAATATGAAAATTTTTTGTTAGAGACAAAATATTTGTTTTGAATAAAATTGGTTATAAATAAAAAAAAAAAAGAAAAATTTCAACAATAAAATTTTTTTAAATTGACAAAAGTTTCGAAACATACTTTTTCAAACTTCGATGAAGTGAAAAACGTTCTAAAACGTTCTTATGCTCTTAAAAGGAATAAAAACGACACTCAACTTTATCCACTGAAGCGAAAACAGAAAAAAAAAAAAAAACGACCTTAGGAAGCAGACAAAAAGTATCAGTGGTGTACTTTTTTTTCTCTTTATTTTATAGGGACGGTTTGCGCCGTGTAAGTGCGACAAGGGAACTAGTGAAGCGAAAGCGGGTAATCCCCGCACTGCATACGCAGGTCTATACGGCGAGATTACGGCCGTACATAGTGCTCTGTATAGGTTCCCACACAGCAGCGAGGATTATGAAACTTTTTCTAAATTTCATTCTTTTATTCTCTTTTTTCGCTTCTCATCTTTACTCTATTTTCGACCTCTTGCGGTTGGTTAAAGAAACATTATCTTCATAGTATATTGTTATTGCATACAATGTATTTGAAGTATGTGTCGAGTTTATTTTATTTCTGACATATAAAATTCAATTTCTTCTCTTAAATATAGGCTCTATTTTCAATTCGTAAATAGTATTCTCGCAAATTTTATTTGAATTTGCGCTATATTTTATTCCTTTTTCTAAAACAAGTTACGCTACTTATCGATTATCGTGTTGACGACTGTTCTTCCGAGCTGTCAGCAACACAAACAATAGGTTCTTATAACCGACAGGTGCAACATTTTAATATCACGTATAGTTTATAAACATCATTTTTTAAGAATGTATCACTATATTTCCCCAATTTAACAAATTTATATCATTTTAATACTGGTCAATATTTTTCAAATATCACTCGTATTAGAAAAAAAATTATTAAAATATTAACTTACAATCTATCAGCACTCATCATAATATGGTATTCAATAATTATAGTTGTTGTTGTTTCTAATATCACTTGCCAACCAACGCCTATGCTTGGTGAAACCAAGCGAATTTAAGACAGAGGATGAGTTTCTTGTTTTTCCGTGGTGGCGTTTATGGCCAAGAACACGACTTCAGCAACGTACACGCCAAAGCCCGTTTATAGGGTACCCATTCAATCATCCATTCATTCATCCACAGATCGTAATTTTGACCTAAAGCAGAGAACGACTCATACCCTCAGACGCATGATTTGTTATCGGAGCATGAAGGATTTTGTGACCCGACGCATTCAACATGCGCCAGTTACCCTTTACTACAGTTTCCAGCCGACAATTATCGAATTCACGACCCCTTGGAAATGTACCCTACCAACCAGACTATCTCTGCCATATTTATTGTTATGGATAATATTCACGATTTGATCTTTTGGTATATTATGCTCTCGATAATGATCGTGATAATATCGTATTCAATAATTATAGTTATCCATTATTATAGTAATATTTTCGTCTTCGATATGCATACTTATGTGTTATCGAATTATAACACATTATTATTAATGATTGTTATTATTAATGACAAATTACAAGACTATTGTAATTATTAATGATTGTAATAGTTATTGTTATTATTAATGATTATTAATGATTTTATTTGATGCCCTTATGTCCCTGGTGGACAACAGCCGAACTTACCTATATGTAAACCAGAATCTGGTGCTCTTCAGACATGTTGTTAAATTGAGTTTCACTGTACCTATTACTGATTAGCAACCAATCTTTATGTTGCTAGGAAGATCCGCATCCTGCTCGTTCCGCTCTACAGCCCCCTAATTACTTCTCATTCATTGTTTGTTACTTTTAAATGTCAATATTAACCACAAAAACCCAAAATAATTTGTTTTCAAACTATGCAATCATTGTAGCTTTGAACGTTTGTTTACATGTTATGTTTTTGTTAGCAGGTTACGTCTCGTTATGTTTTGTTAACATAACGAAATGGACTATTACCTAGATTTGACGAATAATTATCGGAACTTAAAAAAAATGTTTTCCTTTAAGAATACGAATTGTATAACCCAATGAGATGAAATAAATAAAAAGTAAATTTACTAGTTGATGAAACGCATAACAATTCAACTAGAAAATGGTTGTCACGGTGTTTATTGAGTTGAATTGAAAACACAGGAGTTTTTAAAGAAATCACGGATTTAAAAACTTGCAAACCATATAAAATTTACTGTAAACATATTGTTGTGTTGATAAGATTCAATTTGCGAAATTACATTAGTACTTGGGATAATACTAATGTAATTTTAATGTCAATTACAGCTAATTATAAAATGATAATAAAAATTTTAAAATTTTTTGGACTTTTATAAATGCAAATAAAGATCCAATTGAAAATTTAAAAGATATATATATATATATATATATATATATATATATATATATATATATATATATTCGCGCATTGTACATAGTATTTTACGCTTAGTTGAATTTTTTTTAAAAATATGAAATTGAAGATTTCTTAAAATAATCTTAAAATACCAATGTGATCTATGGGGTATTTTTTTCTTATGAAAGTTGAAGCTGCTAAATTAATATTTTTAGTTGATTAATTAAAGTCTTGCAATTTATCAATTCGATGTTTCTATCTTACAACACGTAGACTGAATGCAGTTAAATAAAATATTATAGATATACCGCAGGAATTATAAAGCAAATAATTTTTTTTTTGTTTAATTTTCTCAGGGTATTAAAAAGAAGCTTTTAAATACTACTATTTAACTTGCTACTCATATCTTCAAAGAAAGTCGTACAGCTGGTTTCGATTTTTTTCCTGAAATGATTTTTTTCTTCTTTACTACCAATATTATTTTGCTAAGATCTGAATATAAGTATATCTAGATTGAGAAGAGTTTTTCCCACGGTGTTGAAATACGGAGGGTTTTCTTTTCTAACATCCTTAAATATTGCAATGTTCTTTTTCAACATCCTTAATATTGCAATGTTCTTTTCTAACATCCTTAATATTGCAATGTTCTTCGAGTGACTAGCAGTAAAAAATTTCTAAATTTATCAAATTTGTATTTTATCAAATTTATATTTAATCTATTTGTCAAAAACTCTCCCTTTTATTTGTATTTTAAGATTAAGCGAATCCAATTGCTTACAATACTTCTCCATATTTATGTATTTGTTGGTTTAATCTCTAAAAACCCCTGGACCCCGAAAACGCTGGACAACATTTGATATAGTATAAGACCGGAAACGAACTTTTGAATTTACTTGATGCCTAAATTTTTACTCTACAAATTTTGTATCTCTAATTTAAAAGACAGTTTTAGACAAAAATCAATCCTCTGCTTTCAATTACTCCAAAAACAATAACTTGATATTCGTTGCCATCCTTTAACATTTTTTTTTAATTTCCTATGAACTGCACATTCAGTTTTCCCGATGAGCAGACCTAGTGCGTTCTCCAGAAGTGGTATCCACTCTTTCAGGACCACCACAATGGGTGAAGTACCGTTGACCATGGTAGTTTGGACGTCTAGTTTCTGCCACACTAGATGGCAGCACCGAGACTCTATTTGGATGCTAAAGTGCACTAGGAATTTAATTTTGCCGGAAATGCCAAGAGCCAATAAGGCACTCCAGGGATCTTTTACATGCTGCATAATCATACGACATGGCCGCAGAGGATTTTCTGCATCCCGAAAATCCAGTGTCTGGGCCGGGGATCGAACCCGCAGACTTGGGCTCAACATACCCTTTAACATTTGAGGGATTGTTTTTTTCGGTAATTGAATATAAATAGTTATGGAATGATATGAAACATAAATAAGGGAAAATTTTTTTAAATTTTTCCATACAAAGGAATATTTAATTATTACTTCTCACAAGTCATCTTTCCTTTCCTTAACCTACCTAGGATGAACTAGATAAACTAGGGTAGTTTTTTCTATCTAATAAAGCTCAAATTTTATTACATAGAAATGCATGACATTACTCAAATTACATCGAAATAATAAAGCTGAATATTTCTATTATTTCTAATTTATCATAAATTATGTTAAAGGTCAAACTTAACAAATAGAAATTTATACAATAAATACAAATCAATACAGTTTGTAACTATATTTTTTTTTAAATTGTCCTTTTTTTCCCTTGATGTTTTAAATTTTTTTAAAATCTAAAATTTTTCAATGTGAATAACACTGTAAAAAAGATATATGAACTTTAATATGTGTTAGAAAATGATAATAAAATTTTTTAAGTGCTTTCAAAAAATAATATTGAGTATAAATACAATAATGCTTATTTTCAATAAAATGACAATGAACTCATTATTTTTCACAATAACCAAGGGGACAAGCTTTTAATTACTTTTTTTACTGCAAGACCAAGTACAGATGGAATATTCTACTCTGTAAAATATTCCGGGTCAAATTCAAGTAAAAAATTAACGGTATTCAGGATGTCAGCACTCTTTACTGTAAAATCCATTTTTTATCGTGATATTTTAGAAAATAAAAGTACCGCAATTTTTCCAGTTATATATATTGTAAATTAATTGAATCACTATAATTAAATAAATATAATTGTAAAAATTATGGTATAAGCTTTTGACGAAAAGAATGAACGTTTTGGACACTGAACTCTGATTCCTAGTACTTTTTTTTTTTTTTTGCCGTAATTTGATTCCGATTTTTTTTTACAGCTTACTTATTTTGTCATTTATACAGTAGTCTTTTATAAATATTTTAAACAAAATTATCTTGATATCATCGCAATTTATATTAATTATTTATTAAATAAAAAGTATTTTTTTTAAATAATATTTTTAAAAAATGATTAAGTTTAAAATCCTTAATATTCGGAAATGGAGCTACTGAGACCAAAGAGTACCGGAAGAATATTCTTTGTTTGGTCAGTTTTGAAATTGAATACCTAGCTCGGACGTATTTGGTGTTTTTCCAGTCAATCCTTCCTTTTCATCGTTCACCCCCATGAATAATATTCTAAGTGCAATCATCCATACTGGAATCTAGGTTTTGCTGATGAGATTTAGGAAAGGCAACAGAGTGGAAGATTTAAGAACATTTTACCCTTATAATTCCTGTTTTGTAAGTCTGTTGGTTCTTGCTGGGACTTGATGCTCTTTTTCTTCTGTAGCCTTCTTTTGCCAACAATGCTCCACAAGCCATTGTTGACTCAGTGCCTTTTTGAAGAGGTATAGCTGGGGAGTCTGCGGTTAACCAAATCCCACTTTTGTTGTTAGAAATCCATCCTAAACCTTCCTCGTTTTTGGAAAGCTCTACGGGGGGATTTTTTCTGCTTGGACGGACGGGCAGGTTCTATGATGGAGATGCGAAGAGACGCTTGAACTAGGGGTGACCGGCTACTGACATAGTTTGGGGTTTACTGACAGTTTTGATGGGCGCTATCGAAATGGGTTAGTCAGAGGTGGATTAAGATATCATTGGATACAAGTGAAAGATTAGTTAGTTAGTTTTTATGGTTGAGTTGGAATTTTATTCTAAAGTATGTCATCTGAAATATTTTCGTCATGAAATTTTTAGAGGAATGTATCCTTTAGTATACAGGAGGAAAATATTAAATATAAAAAAGATTGATATAATATTTGAATATTACTTATACGAATACTTATAATGTTTATATTGTTTTTCAGGAATTAGTAAAATTGTATTCTACCGTAAAATTGAAAAAAAAAAAAAAAAATTTGTAATGATTTACGAGAGATTTTGAGAAATGTGGCTTGACAACTATTTCCTTTCTATTGCTAATGCTATGAGCTCTAAGATAAAATTTCAGAAAACTGAGAAAATAAAATTTTTTTTTGAAAAACAATTATATAGCTTATTATACAAAAATGCCAGATATATAAAAATCTCAATTTTGATTCTTTGACGCTTATGTTGATTTTTCTATTGTATGGTAGTATTACACATTTAACTTTAACTCATGGAGAAATTAGGTTCTGTAAAATTTTATAAAATGTAAACGAAATTTTAACGTTCAATTTTATCAAGTATTAGTCTTGTGTAGTGAAAAATTTTCTTATTAATTCTTAAGATGTTGTTTTCCAACTTATTAATTAACAAATATATATGTATTGATTAACCAATATGATTTTAAGGTAAACACAAAAAACGATATTTAAAATAGTTCAAACAATGAAAAACAAATATTTACCCTATTATTTTAAATGGCTTTAACTGTGTTATTGCTAGAATTATAGTTTATAGCTAGAAATGCTCTGCTTAGCTATTCAAAAAATGTTTATTGAAAACGAAAAGTTAAAATATTTATTGAAAACATAAAGTAAGTTTCTTTTCTTTTGACGTTGAAGAGCTCGAAATTCAATTTTTGTAAAATAAAAAAATTTAAGTCCTTTTTCGATGCTTTCCTCTTAAATGCTATCAAAGTCAAATAATTAATTTGAAATTCAAAAAGTGTTTTTAAATGCTGAATGCAGCACAAAAGAAATTTTCATACTGAGACTTCAAAAAAATATAAATATCTGAAACACATCTATAACAATAAAATGAAGAATTTCTGCTTGGGAGGGGGGTCTCTCTTAACCGTTTGTACTAACGTTCAGAAAGCCAAACGTGCACGAAATGGGGAATTTCAGCCCTCTCCCACCCTAAAAAATCATTCAAAAATTTTAGTTCCATCGCTCTTGAGAGTCTTTTGAAAAAGAGAATTTTCACACTAGCTTAGAGCTCGCTATTGATATAAATAAAACTGCAAGCGTTTTTGTCTTTTTTAAATAATTTATAGATAACATCTGTGACGTTTGATAGCTCATAGTTGTCATTAATGAAGAAAAAAAAGAGTGAATTGCACGTTCTTTAATAGTCAATTATTTTTTATTCATTATATAGGATAAACTCAATGTTCAATATTTCAACGTGTTAGCATAGGTAAACTACGTCAGCAAAATTATCTGAATTAATCAAATAATCGTCACGTCATCAAATAATCTTATTTCAAAACTTGTCTGAAACCACATGTTTATTTTGTTAATAATTGTGCTTTTTAAAACATTTTTATGCAAACTAAATAATTTAAAATCAACTGCATTTGAATTTTACAAAAAAGTATACGAGGGTTGCTATTTATATTTCTGGCCTAATAATGAAAAAACAAATATGTAGGATCGAAATTGGTTTTATTGTTTTTCAAAATATTCTCCATGATGATCAATACACTTTTGCATGCGTTTGAACCAATTTTCAAAGCACTTTTTCCAGTCCGATTGAGGTAACTCCAAAACATGCGTTTTGAATGCATCAACCGCTTCTTCGGGGGTTGAAAATCGTTGTCCACGTAATTTATTTTTGATGTGTGGGAATAAGAAGAAGTCATTGGGTGCCAAATCAGGGCTGTACGGCGGATGACCCATCAGTTCGATCTTTCGCTCCGTCAGAAATGCCTTTGAGTCGATGTGTGAGAGCGCGCATTGTCATGATAAAGAATGATTCACCTGTTCTTCTGCTTTTTTCGAATTTCTCCGATGACTTCTGGCAAACAAATGGTCGTGTACCATTCAGAATTGACCGCCCTGCGTTGCTCTAACGTCACTGTTGCCACATGACCGTTAATGCCGAAGAAACAGGCAATCATTTGTTTCTATGTGCTTCTTCCTCGAACAACTGTTGTTGCTTTTGCCTCATCTTGGAAGACTCATTCATACAGTTGATTGCTGTTTTGTTTCCGGCTCATATGCATAGATCCACGATTCGTCACCTGTGTAGATGTTATACACAGCCTTTGATGTACCTTGAACGTATTTTTCCAACATTTTCTTGCACCAATTGACACGAGCCTTTTTTTTTTTAGCGTTTGTCAGATTATGCGGGATCCAACGCGAACAAATTTTTTTTACGCTCAAATGTTCATGCAATATTTTATTGATGCTAGTCATACTAATGTCCAAATACGCCTCTATCTCACGGTATGTCACATGACGATCTTGCTTTATCAGTTCACGCACAGCATCGATCTTTTCTGGCACAACAACGGATTTTGGACGACCTGCACGGGATTCGTCCTGGATCGAACATCGACCACGATTAAATTCATTATACCAATTTTTTACAGTGCTGTAGGATGGCGCTTTATCGCTGAATAAAGCATTAAGTTCATCGAAGCACTCTTGTCTTGACAATCCACGTCGAAAGTTATGAAAAATAATGGCACGAAAATGTTCACGATTCAATTCCATTTTTTGAAAGAGAAGAACTTTTCAATTTACTGTCAACAACATAAATGAAACTATAATGGCAAATCGTCTGCTGAATTTATGTTTAAAAATATCAAACTTTCGATTAAAAGCGTGTGCGGTCGCCTAGCAACAGTTACTGTTGCCAAGGCCAGAAATATAAATAGCAACCCTCGTATTATAAAGCAAAATCAATAGAAAAATGCTGAATCGATTAGGAGAAATATAAGAAATTGCCATATTATTATTGGCTGCAATTATCTATGTTAAGTATTAATTGATATAAACTATGTACTAAAAAGCAAAATTAATGAAAAAAAAAAAAAAAAAAAAGGAAGGGTGAACCAACCAGTGAAGGAGCACTACCCAGTGAAGGAACATTGAATATATATTGATTAAAAATAAGAATTTGAAAGTTTTTCTTTAGATTGATTGGTAACAATAGCTTACTGCCAAACAATAGGATGTCATCTAGCAATGTTTTGGATAACCTGGTCAAATAGACTTCTCTGGAAAATTTTTTAAATTTGTTATTATCTCTGCAACACCTTGTTTCTTTGAAAAATTATAAGGTGAGTGTTTGTATTTATATATTTGAAGTGGAATTAATTGCATGTAATAGTTTTATTTTTCTCACTGTGAAAAATAGAATTCAAAATATAGTTACTGAATTACGTTTTATTTTTTTTAAGCATCATAGCATAATAAAGTACTGAGATAAGGGGGTGTTTATTCACTGGATCACCAAACGATGAAAAACCAGTGAAGGAGCAAGTGTTCATTTACTGTTTTTTTTTTCTAAGTTAATGAAAATAAAAGATAAACTTTAACTTTTTTGTACCTTTAGTGATGTTCCGCATCAAAAGTATGTTAAAAATACGAAAAACAACTTCTAAACAGTGAGGGAACAGGCATGTTCCTTTACTGGGCATATATTTCCCAGTGAATGAACAGTATGTGTTAATATGTTGACACTTTAATTTTCAATTCATGATTTTTAAAAAAAAGTTATTTTCAAGTATTTATATGTTATAATTTCAAGAATAGGTTTGTTTTTAAATATGCGTATGGCTTATTAATTCATAAAGAGCATTAAAAAATAAACAAAATTAAGTGTTCCTTTACTGTGTGTTTATTCACTGGTAAGAGCTGTTCCTTCACTTGGTCTTCTTACTACTTATTATTTGAACCTCCAAAACTTTAAAACAATATTATGTAAGTTTTCTACAATTTTTTTACATAATTTGCAATTAGTAACAAATATGTTGACACTGTCATTTAACTAAAATTACGAATTTTGAAATTAATATGATTTTTTAAAAGGCAAGCGAAGCTTAAGTGTTCCTTCACTGGTTAGTTTACCCTACTTAATCTCTTAAGTTAACCGTAAAAACATCCTACGGTAATTGACATCACTATAGCTTAATTAATTTGTCAATAGTGACTAATTAAGGTGAAAAAATAAACTGTGTACTAAAGAGCAAAATTAAAAGAGAAATATTATTGAATTGTTTACGAAAAGCGTAAAAATTCAACTAAGTTATTATTGACGCCAATAATGTTTATTTAATTTTGGTAATAAGTACTAATTGCATAAAAAAATAAGCTATTTACTAAAAAGCAAAATTAATGGAGAAACAATTCTAAGTTATTTATAAGAAAGAAAAATCATCTTGCTATTATTGACGCCAAAAATGTTTAATTAACTTTGGTTATAAACACTACTGATATTATGGGAATTGGTGCAGTTTTAATAAGTACCAATGCACTAATGTAAGTAAAATCAGTATATTTGGTACCTATTAAAACTGTTCCCGTACTGTTCATTTTAAATATTGATACTGTGGAAATAGGCTTTGTATGGCCTCTTAAAAGAGAACACAGGAGAAAATAGATTTATGGAAAATTTTCCTTTCATGGGTTGGCCTTGAGCAACAGTATCATGCCAAATGATACTGAGAGCAGTTAATTTTTATTGTGATGGGATGAACTATTAAAAATGCTTTTTTGCCTAATATAATAACGTGAAGTCAGGGGAAATTGCAAACAGACTTTAAAAAAAAACCTTTTTATGTTAATGCCTTATTTTGCAGCGTTTTTCAGCACTGATTTATTGATTTATGATAATACTTTTTTCAACCAGTGCGAACAACAAGTATTCAGCTAGTTTTTTTTTTATAAAAGTTTTAATTTACTAACTACAAAGTAATATTTCTAGAAAAAGAATCACGATTATGTATTAGGTGTAGAGTAATTTTTTTTTTATCTTCATTCGTGTAACTATAAAAGAAAAAGAAGACAAGAGTAAAAAAGTATAAGAATTTTTTAAGAAACGATAAGCAAATATGACTTTTTGATTGCCCATTTTTTTTCTGAAATTGTTTTTGTTTGGCTTTTAACACACGTTCTTATGTTAAAATAAAAATAAAATAAAACATTTTCCCTTAAAAATTGAATTTAAATTGTATGCAATTGTTTAATTATTAAAGAAAATAAATACTTAATTATTAAGTGCATAATTATTGCAAAAAGATAAATACGAATTTATAAGTACGTTAAAATACAAATGGAACTACATTAATGAAAGCAAAAATTTTCATTATTTTAAATTTTTCATATAACTGAATTCAAAAATAAAGACTGATTAAGAGTAATAGGTAGATTTTTTATTTGGATTTTAACATACAACTGTTAATGCCG
Organism: Parasteatoda lunata; assembly: GCA_949128135.1. NCBI lineage: Eukaryota > Metazoa > Arthropoda > Arachnida > Araneae > Theridiidae > Parasteatoda > Parasteatoda lunata. The sequence continues at coordinate 15,206,804 of OX421976.1, read as the reverse complement.
TTTAACATATTGTTGTATTTTAATTTATATTTTATATATAAAAACTTGGTTTCAAATCTTTGCAAGTCTTTATGATTCTTTCACTACAAAATAAATAATCAATCGTGCGTGTGTTGAAATACCAATAAAACTATGCCAACAGTCACTAATGAGAAAAGTTTTTAGTTATTCTGATTTATTCATTAAAACTAAGCAGCTAAAAATAAACATTAATTTTCAGAACATATTATACTTTTAAATGTTCAAAACTCAAATGAGTTACATGCGAAATATTTGCTTCGTGATTGACACATAAGATTTGTTATTAATGCTTTCATAAAGATGTTAACTCAAGAGACATTATATTTACTAAAAAAGAAAAAAAAAAAAAAAAAAAAGAAAAACATTTCTAGTAGTTTAGTAAAAAAAAATTTTGATCTAGCTCAATGGGAAATCTACTATATTTTATTGCAAAAGTTTTTTTTTAAAAAAATGATACTTCAGTACTCTGCCAATAAATTAAAAAAATACAGTTACTGAAAATTACATTTACGATTAAGAGGGAGAAAAATATTAAACCTCATAAAAATGAAAATCATTGAAAAACGCATGAGAAAAAAACTATCTAAACACTCCTTTTTTTTAAAGAGCCGATCAGCATTCATGCTGATTTCATTTACACATCAAGTGTTAACCGACATGAAATAGTATCTGCCACTAGGCAATCCCAGACCGGCACTTAAGCATCCACGCAACACTTAAAAGCAGAATGATAACACTATTAAATATTCACCCACCCCCGCAATCAAAAGGATGGAGGGGGGGGGTTGGACACGTCCACCCGTCTTCGATGACCGTTATCATTCTGTTCCGGATGATGAAATTCGTGAGAATTAAAAGGGGTCATATGTGGGGGTACGTGTGACGTCAGAACGTGATTTTGGTAGGGGAGAGTAGAACAGATATCGCCTGTGTCATCTCCCAGGACGCGTGCCATGGGGGGTTCTACTCTGGGGAGAGGATGCGTTGCTATGGCTACCGTCAAAGGGAATATAGTGATACGGATAAGATTCCGAGTGTAGATTCTTACTGGATTTCTTTTGCCAAACAGGGAGATCCCGAACTAATGATAATACTACTCCCGCGTACACACATCAGTACTCTGTTGGGACTCTTTTGGATGGTGGCTACTGTATTTAGAAATCACCCAGTTTGTGTGATTTATCTGTGTAGTGTTTAGAATTATTACAAAGAAAAATTTACCTTAAACAAATACTTTCAACAGGTGATAAAAATAATGAGAAGTTACATATTTAATATATATATATATGAATTGCGTACCCTTTGGAACGTAAGTCCGCCGGTTGGACCGATTAATCAATTAATCGTGCACTGCAATATGAAAAACTGATTTTAAAAACAATTTTAACATAAAATGGTAAATTTGCTCAATGGATAAGGGGATCTAATTATTGAAAAGTAGAATAACTAATTCAAAAAATTTACCTACAGCCATTTACAGAAGATTTGCCAGAAATATATATATATATATGAATTGCGTACCCTTTGGAACATAAGTCCAACGGTTGGACCGATTAATCAATTAATCGTGCACTGCAATATGAAAAACTGATTTTAAAAACAATTTTAACATAAAATGGTAAATTTGCTCAATGGATAAGGGGATCTAATTATTGAAAAGTAGAATAACTAATTCAATAAATTTTACCTACAGCCATTTACAGAAGATTTGCCAGAAATACATTTACCATAATTAATTTTAAAAAAAAATTTTTTTTTCCCGATGAAATCCGCTATATTTTCTAATTTACCATTTAACATATTATCTAATTTAGTTCAGTTATTATAATAAGTAATTATAATATTAAACTTGAAAAATGTTTTTTAAGACACAAAATAATTAGATATTGCTGATAATATTTTATGATTTTACTTACTATAAATCTATACTAGTTTAAAATATGTGGTATTTATCAATCAGATTACCTCGTATTACTGATTTTATACTAATTATTTTTGTGCTTTGTGTTGCGTCCAACTAATGAACGTTTGTGTATGAAACTTTAAAAAATGTGAATGAAGTGATATCCAAAAGTATAAAAAATATGTCAAATTAATTGTATTTATATAGCTTTAGCCAATTTACGTTTAAATTTAAACTTACCTGGTAAAATAATCAATTTATCAGGTCATTGATTTCATTCTAATCATAGAATGCGCCGCTGAATAACAAGAAGTGTACCCTCCGCATTAAAATAGGTTTGTCAGTATTGACATTTGCATACAACAACAACTCATTAGTATTTTTAAAAATATATTTGCAAAAGTTGGGACATTTACGTTTCTTTGTTGAAATATAAGTAAAAAACTAGTTCATTATTAACTTTTCTCAATAGCAGAACACGGATCAAAAAACAAATGATCTATCAGTAGTTTTGCTATATGTTAGTTTAATAAAATGTAGCAATTGTTTTTTCCCATGGCATTTTTTTTTTTTTTTTGTTTCTTTGAATTTTTATTTTTCCATTCAAATGTTTTTAAAATATTTAGAATTGTGTAACTTTATCGATCTAACACTGTATACTAACTATATCTGATACATGATATTTCAAAACAAAAAAGAGTATAAAGAGAAATTAGTTTTGATTGATTTTGGTATTATTAAATGTTGTTTTCCAAAGCAACAATGACAAGTTAAATTCGAAGCCTAGTAATCATTTTTGTTTCATCGACAACCACTCTTCTCATATCAAATAATTAAAAATGACGCAAGACTTCTGGTGCCTCAACTTCTTATGCCAATCATATCGATTACTTATCATTTCTCGCCAAATAAAAGCCTCTCTTAAACTACAATATATTTATAAGATATCTATTATATTCACAACTCATTCAGAAGAAGTAAATATCTCACAAAAAAAATGAGCCAAATCTATAAAGCACTCACTCTACTTTGAATAGTCATGCCAATCAACATAAGAAATAGAATCATCAAAGGCTTCTGTATAGTTTCCCATGTCACTACAAAATTCATTTAAAAGCAACAATGGCCTCCATGGGCGATGTATTGACTAGAAATTCTTCCTTTAATCGACCATAGAAAGGTTCTTCTTTCATTATTCCGGGTGTCAACAAGACGGATGACTCTATCCCGGACACCTGGACGCCTGGATCGATGTCCAGCCGTCACCCTGATAATCCAACGCTTGACCTGTGGTCCTCGGTTTTGACAAGACGCCTGCTGTGGAACACGAATAGGGTTTAACCCTAGTTTGTAAGCCTTTTCTTTTTCATTCTATTTAATCGTTTGGATAACTCAAAGTTGTGGTGGGAGAATTGAAAAGGTTCGAATGATACTTATAGCACTGAATAAAATTATTTGTTGCTTTTGGTATGCTTCTAAAAATAGTGTTTATTAAAGTTCTTTTTTTTATTTTCAGTTCATTTATTTATTTAAAAATATATTGAATGCATGGGGTTGGATAGAGGTAAACACGTTGAACTGTGAGCTAGAAGCATAGATATCAATCTTGAGTCTGACTAATTGTATAATCATATAAAACAAGATAAGCCGTACTTTTTCTTTGATGTCGCACACAGCAGAGGTAAGGGAATTAGCAGCTCAGTCGTCAACTACGTCATCAAAAGGATTTATAAGCAGCATGACGTATTTGTACGCGTTATACAAAACACAGAATTCACATGATTGGAGCGTGTTTAAATAACTATTTAATCAATATGAAACAGTACAGTTAAACATTTTATTTATATTTTGAATGAGTCATATTATATATTTTTTCTCTTTTCGGTGCATTTTCTAGGGCCTCAAATCTGTTTTGAAAGTTAACAGGTTGTTATTATTTCTATGAAAATCACTTACCAAGCAAAGTATCTTAGTTGATATTACTTATTGAAACGTTATATTTTATTTACTTTTTTCATAACTATATCCAGGAAGATGATGACTAAATGTGATGTAACTGAATAGGTCATACCAAAAGCTTATTCTCATTAGTGTGACAATAATAAAATTTTAATAAATGAGCTGCTCACTAAGTTAGTGAAACTGCTTTCTATATAATCCATGAACAGGACACAAAGTCAATTGAGAGAGATGGGGTTCAAACACGGGTGTACAGGAGAGCCAGGATGAGAGATCAAGGGAGGTCACTGTGATCTCCCAAAGATTTTCACTATTAATAATGTTTGGCCATTTGGCATGCGTACAAAATTAAATATTCTCAATTTTTTTTTTTTTAAATCTTTTTTTTTAAGAAACACAAATGAAATTATTATCCGTTTAATTGACTTTTTTAAATAGCTATGAAAAAAAAAAAAAAAAGCTTAAGTGTAGTTTGTCTTTGCCATTGTCCACCACTCGTTTTGGTGCTCTTATTTCCAAATACATGCAAGCCAGTTTCAACCGAAATAAATAGATACAAATAGCTTTTTTTTATTTTTTTTTTTATCATCTGTAAATGAGATTTGCGAACACGGTATTTTTCAGATTGTGTACACGTTATGAATGTATGATTGAAACAGTCGTTAGTTAAATTCGTTTCGAGAGCAAAATTTCAAACCAAAAATTATTCAATACCTCATAGTACTAAGATGAACTATACTTTTTCTCCTCCTGCTATTGATTTTTTTATTTTTTATTACTATCTAAATCCAATAAATGCACGGCCCTCGTGATTTCTTGAATAATTGTTGGGGCCTTCGGATTGTAAAAGGTTGAAGACCTATAGATTAATATGCTTATTTGTAGGTTTTATACTACACCAATTATAATTTCTAAACTGCCATCATAAATTTCTTTAGCACCATTTCTTTACAGATTCTCAGATAGTTCATATATATGGTTGAATTTATTAGGTAATATGGTAAACAAGATCATTTTAAATCCAATATTTTAAACACTGAATGAAATATCAAATATTTAAGTAATAACTTATAGCTTCATCAGCAAGAAAAATTTTTAGAGTCGTTTTTTATGTTCCTTTATTACAATATGTAAGAATAGTTGTAGGCACTAATTTATGAGTCGGTCAAAATAGGAATTTCATTCGACATTAATGGAAATTTCCTCCTCCCAAAAATATAAGTTCGCGGCGCCCTTGCGGGTGTAGCCTGATTAAATGTCTTACAATGCATCTTCTGAATTACTCCGGCTCGAAATTATTATTTTGCAATTTTCCTTACTTCTTATGAATTTCTCAGTAATTATTTTAATAAGTTTATGAATTAAATACTAAACGTTCTAGAAGTGAATAAAAAATAAACATAATCTACTGTTTTTAGAGTAAATAATAGTAAAAAATATATAAACTACATCTTCAGTTATTTTCAAAAAGCGAGTTTCTATTTTTAAGTTGATCTATTCCTCTGACTCAATTTTTTTATATTTTTTATTTTTTTTTAAACTAAAAAAATAAAAAACTAGATAAAAACAAACTTTCTCTAAAGCGTTTAAATTAAATATTAAATCGAGCTTTTAAAAAAGATAATAACATAAATTGTTATGGTTTAAAATGAAAAACAGATTTGCTGTTTTACTAGTCATACTGTCCAAACTAAAAGTCATTAATTTTTGTAATGATTCTTTAGCTACTTTACAAAAATAACTTTTATTTACTAAGCAAATTCAGTTATTTTTTTATTTAATAAAAAAAAAATCGAATTTTTAGTAATGGAATATCAAGGAATGCCAAAACTGAGAACAACGAATTATTTAGGGATAATAAATAAAATATTACTTAAAAAATGAATGTTTTAAATATTGATAATAATATGAAATATTTTGATCGTGAATAAAGATTTAATCGAAATTAGGAGAGAAAAAAACTGTTTTCTCCCTGTTGAAAATAATAAATTTTTGTAAGGATTCTATGATTTAGGTATCCTTATAAAAATCAATTTCAGTTTTTCAACAATAGATGGCGCTGTAAAGCAAACGAAAAATTTTCTGAAAAAGTTAATACCTGTCCACATCTTGCATATCATATTTAAAGCTTCGTTGAGAATTGATATGCCATTCTTAACACAAATGAAGCGCGAGTCGAATGTTGAGGAAAGCAAGGGAGTGGGTAAACGAAAAAGAGTAAAAGAAAACGAAAGAAAACTTTGTCTATTTCTTTTTCTTTTTTTTCCTTCCTTTCCTTTTTCCGTAGCTACTGAGGCGTCCATTGCATGATAACTGTCGACAGGTCCAGAGATTTCTTCCGCAGATTATGTCCAAAATAATCGACCTAAACAAGTATCATCGACTGCTGGATGTCGAATCAACTAATACGTCCAAATTTTTTCTTTTCCATATGAGATACTCGCCAAGCACTTCCTGTTTGGCTGAATTCTTACTTAGAATCTTTGTTTTATTAAAGAAAGAAAAAGGGAGCATCGAAAATTTATTCTGACATTGACTTTGTCATTATCAGACGTAGCTTCTTCTCTCTTGCATATTAATTTGATGGAAGGGTGTAAAATGTCAATTTGTTTTGATTTCGATATTTGAAGAGCGGGTTTCGAAGTTATTATTATTATTATTATTTTATTTATTTATATTTTTTTTAGTTACGTGAACCTACGCACAAAATATTTTTTTTCCCTAAATTTGATCTGACTGATAATATTAAGTCATTAGTAGCATTAATTTGTTATTTACCGCATACCCAAGCTTTAAAAAAATAAAACAAGTTCTGTCATACGAGAATCTGTTGTGATATCATGAAAAGGTTTCATGCATGTTAATTATTTTTATACGTTTATAAATATTAATAAAATTAAAATAATAGAAGTAAAAAAAAAAAGAAAAAGATTTGTCTAAAATGTGTTTTGTATGTTCTATAATAACAACTGTAAGGCAAGATGAAGGCAGAATTTTAAAGAGAAATAAAACCCGTAATTTGACTTGTATTACAAAAAGACAGTTTATAATTTTATTTAATTTTAATTAAGATCCTATAGTTATTTTGTTAAATTTATTTAAAAACTTAAAAAACATCAATTTTTTGCAATAAGATTTAAATTTTCGATCGATTTTTTAAAAAAAAAAGTACAGATTCCCCCCCCCCCTTCCCGTTAATTGTTCCATTAAGAAATGAATTACTAAACAACAACTTTTAATTAGTCATTTTTTTGGCCTCAGGTAATTAATTAATTATCATGTAAGGAATTGTATTGCTAAAATACCATATTGTTTTCCTTATAAGATCCGACTTCCTATTTTTTCAATGGAATTTAAAATAAAAAATAGAGAAGCAAAATTATGTTATTAGAAAATGTTTTGCTAATTTAGGAGACTTTGTTTTTAAGGAATTAAACTTATTGAATGAAGTTTTTACATCTTAGATATGCTGTTGCTATTTAAAGAATTTTTCTCAAAAGTATACCATTTTTTTCTAATAAGATCAAATTTCGCAATACATATCCGTCAATTATCACTTTAATAACCACGGTAGCTCAGAGGAGTGCTCGCATCCTAATGAGTACCGATCATAGTGATGACATAAAATATCCTCAGTGTTGGATGGGTCATGGGTTAGAATCCCTTTGACGTCGGGACGCTAACGTTGGAAGGTTTTCCTTTCCGTGTAACGCAAATGTCCATGTAACGCAAAATTCCATAAAAAAAAAGTCAGCTTGTTTGCCCCAATACTTGATCCAGCCTTATACTTGCCCCAATACTTGATTCAGGGAATTGAGCGTTCACCTCCCAATGAGGTGAACAGGATTCGAATCCCAGAGATGGCTGGTCGATACAAATTTCGCACCCGGCTCACACCGAAAACAGTGATGACGAAAAAAAAAATATCCTCAGTGGCAGACTGATTATGGGTTGGAGTCCCCTTGCCATCAGGCTAACCATGATAGGTTTTCGTGGTTTTCCTGTCCAGCTAATATAAATGCGGGTAAGTTCCATCAAAACGTCCTCCACGAAAGCAAAATTACTCCCAATACTTGATCCTAAATTTCCCTTGTCTTTTGGATTGGGTACAAAATAACAAGGCTAAAAAGTTGAACATTAGTAGCCGTGACCTCAAAATTGGGTCGGCTGTTCAACGACGGTTATAAAATAAAATACTTAATCCAAGAGTTCCCTTATCTTCTAGGTTGGGTTTATAATTACAGGGCTGCAGAGTTGAGCATAGCTAGTTGTAAACTCTGAATCTGGTTTGCTGTTCAACGCTGGTTATAAAATAAAATAAAATTATCACTTTGGAAATATTGTATTCTTTAATTAGAATGTTTTAATGGTGCAAAAATTTTCTGTATATATTCATAAAACATAACGTTTTGCAATTTATTACATAATCAAAAATCAGATGTTATGCTATTAAAAATATTCAATATATAATTTAGTAGCATAATTATTATTGTTACTAAAAATATTAAGAAGTATATAAAATTATAATTATAATTAATAATAAGTTTTATAAGTGAAAAAAACATAAATAAACCCAAAAACTTATAAATTTTTTAAGAAATTTATTTTTTAATTTCATAAAAAAATAATTTATATTTTTTACATAAATTATTTTATTTTTTATATTTTTGGAAAAAAAAATTTATTAAAATTAAGTTTTTTTTTAACTATCATATTGTTTAGAACAGATTTTTCTAAATGCTTTTAATTGGATCAAATTGTTTATTAAGCATTGAGCTTTTAGCGTAATGTTCAAAAAACAATTTGAGTAAGCTTTTTAATGTTCAATAAACAATTTAATTATTTGCAATACATTTTTATTTCCCTTTTGCTTATCTTGTTCGGTTGAATTATTATAATTTTCTTTTTTAAGTCAATAGCAATTACTATAATGAAAAGCGAAAGGCTTTAATATAATATATTTGTTCTTTCCACTATATATTTCCGTCTAGAAATGAATTTATTATTTTTCCAAATTTATTGATTGATACGAGAGTTCCAATCAATAATATTAGCTGATAAAATATGCCAAAATCAAAAAAAAAAAAAAAAAAAAAAAAAAAAAATTTCTATCCTAAAATACCATGCTGTAATTTAAAGGATTTCTTAAGTTATGGTTTTCAGCATAACTACAATTAAAAAAGATACATTGTTTTATTTCATACTTCAAGTTGAGAGCAAGAAGTAGTGAGTTTCATCTTAAGGAAAATATTCAAATAAAAAATAATTTTATTTAAATGCTTAATCGAGAATAATGTAGAAAAACTTTGCTAAAGTTAAAAATCGTATTTTAATAATATTTGTTAATTGTATTTGTATCGTATTTGTTAAAATGCAATTTTTACAAACTTGAAAGAACTTATGGTAACTTAATCGCGGTAATCATTTTTATATTTGCTTTAGAACTGCTTAATTGTTTCGACTTTTTTTTCTGAAAAGACAATTTTTTCTTTATAAATTTTAAATAAATTATTAAAAGATTTTGTCTACATTTTTACAGGAGCCAACTTGTGTCAGTGTCATCTATTTTTGCCTCAATATTTAGATTCAAAAGTAATTCATTCTAAATGTACTTTTAAACGCATTTTTTTAAAAAAATAATCTGTCTAGGAGTCAATGTGTGTTCTTGTGGCATAATTAAAGGTAGGAGGGGGAGATGGTGGAAAGGACAGTCCGGCCAGAGTTGTGTCACGGACGGAAGGACAAAATCGGGCACGCGACTCGGAGGTTTGTCCATGCAGCAGATCCGTCGCCATGCCTCAAAGCCTGCGGATATACTTGACTGACAGAGCGAGGAAAACATGGTCAATTCCCGAGGCTCATAGTTGGCCACACTTGGCGAGATATCCTCTTCCACTTTCGATACCTTTTCAAGCACCAAAGGGGAACCTTCCGTTTGTACATTTTTTTTTCTTCTTTTCATTTCGGGTAACTTTCTTCGCATTGCAAAACCTTGTTTCAGTTTGTTCATATATGAAGGACGATAAGCTACAAAATTAAAGTATATTTTCATTTTCTTTTTCTCATGAATTATTTTGTTTTGGTATAAACGTAATACCAAGCATTTTGAATATTTTTCCTTTTGTCACTAAAATGACTTAAAGTGAAAACGTTTTGGTGATCGCTCGTACTTGAGTCGATGCGGATCAGCAGATAGAGAGCTTGCTTTCGTCAAAAGAGGTGTCCAAGTTTGAACCCTGGCGATGGCTTATTGATTCGCATGATTGTTCTTCGTCTTGCCCAACCTCCGAGCAGACGTAAAATATTAACCATTGTAGGGGGAAAGATCATGGGTTAGAGACAAACTATTAGGAAAACCACAGAAAGATTTCTTTCTCCGTGTAACGGAAATACGGGTACTTTTAGAAGTCATCAACAAGACGAGCATTTTTTTTTTCTTTCTTCTTCGTATATTTGACTCAAGAGTTACATTCTCTTATGAGTTTGTAAGCTTACGCTTGGTCGAACAGAGTGTCGACACACAATATCAACTGCAAGAGATGGATGGATCATCGATCAGATTTTAATTACTATAAAATAAACCATGGGAAAGTCTTGTGGGTTTTTTCTCTATGTAATGCAGATTGGAAATTAGTTTTGAGTTTTGCTTAATAAATCCTCTACAAAAAAGAGTTTTTTTTTCGATAGCCTAATAATTTTTTTTATTTGACTTTGGAATTTGTCTTCTAAGTCGTAATGAAATTTACAAGATTAAGTTTGATTACCGGAGTATTAATTGATCTGAGCGTTGATTCAAAATATTCACTGTTAGTAGATGGATGAACTATGGGATTTTGTTTAGTTACTATTAAGTTAATCGTCAGATTTTGTCGTTTTCGTTTTATTCGAGGGGGTGTTTTTTTTTTAAGTAAGGTCTGTTTGAAGTTAAAAACCAAACGAAAGAAAACTTTCAAGAAGCAAATTTATTATCAGATTCTATATACGTTTTTCTTTTTTTCAGCATAGTTGCCTAGTTTGTGTAAACACTTATGTAATGCAGAAACACTTATGTAATGCATGATTAATTAAATTTAGATTACCCTCTTCATACAAACTTGCCTTCTGCTCCGTTAACCAGGTGGTTTTCAAGTATACGTCATCGTTGTAGTGATTGCCACCAAAATGATGTTTGAAATGTTGGAAAAGATTAAAATCATTAGGCGCAAAGTTTGGATTGTAGGGTGGAGTTGTGCTAATCTTCCCAACCAAAATAGTCCAATAAAGCTGGGATCCGAGCTGCGGAGAGAGTCAGTGTCATAGAGTAGCAAAATTCAATGTGAGCATGGCAGGGAATTTTCACAAATCGTAACTTCTCAATTCTGCCAGTGAATGTATAAAGCAGGCAGGTTTTTTGCAGATTAAAAACGCATCACTGACCATATGACGTGCATGACGGGTGATTTGTTGAATTTGAACATTTTGGAGACACAGAACTGACCGCACAATTTACCTACACAGTTGCAACTGAGCACAGTAGTTCCCAAGGAATGCCGAAATACGACACAAGCACTCGTAGTGACGCCCGCATTACCTTTTAGTGTACACAACAAAACGGCCCTTACTTAAAAACAACCCTCGTATATAATGCAAATAGAAATTTTTACTATTTTTTTTATTATTTTTAGATTTACTTAAAAAGGTTTATCTTTAGGGTTTTTAATTTTTATGTTTTTACTTTTCCGTGTATCATGAGTATCTTTCGCTTCTGAGTCGGGATCAAGTTTACAGATTGAAAATTTAGACCCACATTATGTATGGATCACCAATTAAATTTAAATAGACTTCTTGATTATTGGAGGCTCATTTCTTAAAACATTTTTTCACAATATTAAGAACGACAAGAATACACAAAGAACTTGTTTTCTCTCTCTCTCTCTTTTTTTTTTCTTTCTTTCTTTTCAGATACCGCTATGTTTTGATTTTTTACGTCGAGAATCATATTAATGTGGCTTAAAATGAGGATCAATTGTCTTACGCATTTATTTAATATTCCATTTACTATCTATGTGAACAACTTTCGAAAAGGTTGTGGTTAAAGTTAGGTGCACTAAGACCACGCAATTGCTTAACATTACAATGAAGATTTGGTCTTTAAGGACCTCAGTAAAAACTAATAAAAAAAAAGTCTGTAACTTTTGCACATGTTTTTACTTATTGTGTACTATGCCTTGTACGCAATTGTGTACAACTTTGTACACTATTGGGTACAAAAAAGAAAATTACTACACTGAATATTTTTTTATTTACCCTAATTTTGGAGTTTAATGATTCTTCCCGTTCTAGGCCTCAATTTTAATAAATCAAGGGAGTGATCTCAAATATGCTAATTATAAGATCACTCCATACTTAGTGCAGGCGATATTTTAAGTTACGAAATTAAACACAGAAAACGTATTTTCTCTGAATAAAAATACTTGTTTTATAATGGATTCGGATTTCTGGCCCTCAAAATATAGGGGGTAGCTGCAATCTTGGAAATAGGGTCCCGTAGTTTGTTCAGGAGAATGATCCGAAGTTTTGAACTCTTAATGTTAATTTTACTTTTTACGTATTTCGCTACATCTAGAGAACTTTTTAAGCGAACTTGTTGTACACAATTATAAAATTCATTTATTCAAAGATAATACTATTCAAAAAGTTAACTTTAACAATTATTTATTATTTTTAATTGTTTAATTTAACAGTAATCGAAAAATGTGTGAATTGTAAGGTATACACATAATTTTAAAGAATGTAAATTTACATGGAATAATGCGAAATTTGAGTAAAATTAGTTGAACACCTTCTGAGATTGAATTTTTAAAAAAAGTCGTATTTTTTAACGAGAACTTCATTTATACCATGTTTAATAATGCCTCTTATGGTCGAACGATGATCACTGAGTATCAGTTTTCTTACTTGATCTATATGTTGATTACACTGATGAACAAACTTTTCGTTATATTTATACAAATAATTCATCTTGCCTAATTTTGATGTAAGAATTTTAAATTAGTTTTGCTCCTAAAGCCACAGATTTTTTAGTGACATTTTTTGGTGAAATGTACAAGTTTAAAAACGTCATATACAACATATGGTCGCTTACATTTTGTGACTAACATCTAGGAGAGTAAGGGTAGATAATCATTCATACAATCAAGATTACAAGGAACCCATTCCCGATGTCGTCGTACGCGGCTGAGTGCGCTTTCGTATTATGACCTGTTCAGAAGCACACGAAGAATTAGTTCATAATAAGACAGCGCCCCTAATGGCGTAAGATAAAATTTTCAGCCTGGTTGGTAGGACACTGGGCCCATGACAACAGTTCGTGGGTTCGATCCCCGCCGGCCGAAGACTCCTCATGTAGTAAATAGTGATTGATGCCCGTTAAATCTGTCGAGTCCCAAAGTCCTTCATGTTCCCATAACAAATCAATACCTTTGGGGGTACTAATCCAGGAGTTTCCTTGTCTTCTGGATTGGTTCAAAAATTACAAGGCTACGGAGTTGAACATTAGTAGTCGTGAACCCAAAAAATTGGGTCGGCTATTCAACGACAGATATAAAACATAGGTTCCTATGCAATTTTAACCCTGATTACCTTTAGTTCCCAAGAACTTTGTCGCACCATTTGTGTGCACGTCCGTTATAAATAAAGTTTTCAAAACTTGTGCATGGCAGCCAATAATGGGTAAAAAATTTCATTTTGTTAAAAAAAATTGTGACTTGGAGAGAAAGAACTGATTGTTGCAGATTTGAAATCAGCGATACAAATATAACTAATATAAAAAAAATCTGGAAAGAAAAAAAAACAATTTGTTCCTTAATGGTATTAGTCGAAGTGGATAGTCTACCAGATTGCTATTATCTATCATCTTATATTTTTAAATACCACTCAAATACTGTTTTTTTTATTTTTTTTATTATTTTGTTAACATTTTGTGAGAAGCTTTTTGCAACAATTCAAATGCTTTTTTTTGGATTAATTTTATTGTAAACATAAAATTTAGTTCATGTTCTTTGCTTAAAATAACCTTCGATTTGTTTTTAAATCAACGGAATGATAACTATTTTCTTATCGAAAGCTAATTTATTTTCAGTTGATGAAACTAAATGACTCTCTGATTCTTTAAATACATTTATATAAGCTATGAAAATACTTGATAAAATTTCGTTATCCGTGTATGTTATATTATGTATGAATTTTAAAAGAAGCATTCAGATGTCTTTTGATCTCATTAGTATAAACTTGACAGGACAGGAAAGAGATTAAAAGGAAATAATTAATTAAAAAATAGTATTAATTTATTCTTCTTTTTTTCAAGGAATGATGAGACTATTTTTACTTCTTTTATTTTACTATTATTACTTCTGTTTCAGTCCAACTGCTGTTCTATTTGTCAACGAAAGAGTTCGCAGACATAAAACAAGACTGAAAACTGGATTGGACCCCTACTCAAGTAATTAATTTTTAAATAATAACTGGTATATTAATGTTGTGAAAGAAGCTAGAATGTTGTGAAAAAAGCTAAAGTTGCGAAAGAATATAGTGAAAGAAGTTTAAACAATAACTGATATTGTCATTTAATACTTTCAAATATATCAATTACAAATAAACAAAACTTACAAATGAATCGTACATGTAGGCAAATAAAATATAAATCTCTTACAAATATAATAAAATTTCCTGCCAGAATTTTTTTTTAAATGAAAAGTCCTTATACAATTTAAGGGTGGAATGCAAAATGTTATATCAAAATAAACATCTTAAATTATGTGAGGCTCCTATCAAAAAGTGTTCTCACAAACATATTTACAAAAATATCTGCTAATTCCATTAAAAAGATTACCACAATATATTTCCTCTAATTCTTTTAAATTTTCATTTTGTCTAATAAAATTTGGCGTAAGTTTCAAAGGACTTTTGTCGCCAACGATTTGATCCCTTGTGGCAACCTCTTTTAGAAGAGAGAGAAAAAGGATTTGGTGTGAAGCAGTGGGACTAACGTTTTTCTTTCTTTTGGCAGGTACCAAACTTACATCCGGGTAAGTCTGGGCACCTGCACACCAGAAATCTCATCCCACCCTTCTTATTTTGTTCCTTTTGTTTCTTTCACTTGTTCTTGAAATGCCAGAGTTTGACACTTTTCTTCTCTTTGGATTGTTAGTTTATTTAGACCGGTGCATTTCTTTAGTGTGTTTGTTGCTGTTTTTTTATTTTATTTCATCTTCTGAATAAATTTTGAAGAGAAAGAAATCAAACTTTACTGAATTTTAGCTTTAATACTTTTTGTTTTTAAAATATATTATATTTCTCTATAGTAAGTTCTTTTGTAATTTTATTCCGTGTTTTTTTTCTCTTGTGATTTAATATTATGAGTAGTCTAACAGCCCTTATAGTTCATTAAAAATAGGGTTTGAATTGGAGATAAAAAAAAAAGTTCAAGCTTAAGGTAAACTGTTGTAACTAAATATATTAAAAATCCAGAAAACAAAATAAAAAAAGGATATAATCTCTTCATCAGCTCACACGATTATATCCGCAAAAAGGATTTGGATTTCAGCAGTAGTAATAATTTGGCGCCTATGCAAAACGAGCAATCCTGTTTTTTTTTTTTTTTTTTTTTTGATATTTTAATTAATTTTCTTAAATTATTATAAATGTATAATTAATTATCAAACTTATTAATTACAAACTTTAAATTACCTTGCGCACATCCATTTTCGGGCCCATCCAAGGTAACTAACAAATTTACGCGCGTTCAGTATTGTCGCAAGAACGTGCCATGAGATATCACTTTATTTATGCTTCTGTTTTCATAGTTTGTAATCTGGCAATCTTATTACGTAAATATTTTAAATCATTCTTGAAAGATGCCGGTACGAGATGCAGATTTCCTCTCGTGTACTGTTCTTTAATCTCTTTACATTTTATTTTCTGTTATTTCTGTTATTTCTGTTATTTCTGTTATTTATTTTCTTAATGTGTTCTAATTTCGTTTTAATTTTTTTGAGTGCTCCTCACACTATTGTATTGATATATTTTGCTTTGGCTATATTGATACAATATTAGAAAGCACTCCTTTATGCGGATATAATCGTGAGAGCTGATGAAGAGATTATATCCTTTTTTTTATTTTGTTTTCCGGATTTTTAATATATTCCCCCCCCCCTCGATTTTTTCTCAATTTTTTGCTTATTTTATGAGTTCTATATACTTGCAGCTTATGCGCAGTTAATATAACCTATTAATTTTCTTCGTTTTTCCCTTTTTTTCTCTTTGTATTTTTGTGCTATATATATATATATATATATATATATATATATATATATATATATATATATATATATATATATATATATATATATATATATATAAAGCATAATAAATAAATACAAAAAAACACGAAGAAAATTAAGAAAAACAATAAGTTTCATTTATTAAGCATAAGCTGCAAGTAAATAGAACTCATAAAATAAGTTCAAAATGACGATAAAACAAAGGAAAATTACAGACAAATGATAAAAAGGGAAAAAAGAAAATTGTTAAAAATAAAAAAATAAAAAAAACACTGGAAGGTAAATAGAAATTAAAAAAGAAAGGATGGAATTTTTTTAAAAATCAGGAAAAAAAAAGAAGAAAAAAAGGATATAATCTTTTCATCAGCCCACACGATTATATCTGCAAAAAAGAGTGCTTTCTAATATTGTATTAATATAGCCAAAGCAAAATATATCAATACAATAGTGTGAGGAGCACTAAAATATTTTTTACAAAAATTACAACAAATAAAATAGAACACAATAAGTAAAAATAACACGAAAAAACTAAAAGTAAAATAAAAAGAAAAAACAGAATAGAACATAAAACATAATCTATAAAGCGAGTAGCGAAATCAAATGAACTTACATGAACGGGAAATTTTTCAAAAATGATTTAAAATATTTTCGTAACAAGATTGCCAGATTGCAAAATATGAAAACAAAAGTGCAAATTGAGATAGCGTAACTAGAAGAGGAGTTTTATTTTCAAGTGCGTTCTTGCTGCATTACTGAAGTGCGTTTGATTTGTTAGTTACCAAGGATGGGCCCGAAAATGGATGTGCGCAAGGTAATATTATACTGGATAATTTAAAGAAGTTGACTATAAATAATTTTAGAAAATAAATATTTATTTAAGAAAGAATATAAAATAGAAAAAAGAAAGAAGCATGATTTGCCAGTTTTACACATAATTTTAGCCACGGATTTACCCGAAATGGATTTGCACATGAAAAAATTATATAAATTAACAAAGAAATCTTTTTAGTAAATAATTTTAAAAACGGATTTGCCCGAAATGGATTTGCACATGGAAAAATTGTATAAATTAACAAGGAATTTTATTAGTAAGTAATTTCAGCCACGGATTTGCCCGAAATGGATTTGCACATGAAAAAATTGTATAAATTAATAAAGAAAATTTTTAGTAAATAATTTTAGCCACGGATTTGCCCGAGATGGATTTGCACATGGAAAAATTATACAAATAAACAAATAAAGTTTTAGTATATAATTTTGCCCACGGATTTACCCGAAATGGATTTGCATTAGGGAAAACTATTTAAATTAACAAAGAAAATTTTTAGTAAATATATCTACAATATACGATTAACTCAATGATTTTATATAGAATTTATTATTTTAGTTGGGTATCCATTGTTTATTATCAAATTTTGAAAGAGTTTATCGATTTGTTTTTTGGATAAATATTACTACATATTCTTTTAATTCTATTCATTTCATTAAAAGTGGTGTTTAAATAGATGCTCCTAGAAACATTAGAATTCCAAGTAATAAGTTTATTTATATTAAAATTAAAATCATTTCTTTTATCGTATAAATCAACAAAGCAGATATTTTCTTCTTTTATAATAGCCAAATCCAAAAAAAAAATTGAAATTAATATTATCATCATGATTACGAAGCAAGACTAATTCCTCGGGGTAAATATCATTTAATAAAATAGTATAATCTTGAAAATTAAAGATAATTAAATCATCAATATATCTAAAAACATATTTAATACTAAGAGTATAATTTTTTTCATAATAATACAAAAATAAGTTAGCTAAGAGAGATGAATAATTAGATCCTTGTGGTATTCCATCAATTTGAAGAAAAATATCCCTTCCATTGTAATCAACCGATTTTAGAATTCATTAAACATAATAAAATTAATTCTATAGCGACTTTTGACTTCCAGGATCAATAGCATTCCCCTTTCTAAACTAACAGATGTCCTTTTGAATCATTACTATGATTTTAAAAATATCCTTTGTTGCGATTTTGATTATTGGGAAATTCTGATTAATTTTTGTCTTTTTAATAATTTTCTTTACAATGGAATATATATATATATATATATATATATATATATATATATATATATATATATATATATATATATATATATATATATCATCTATTTGTCTGGTGATAAAGTATTTTTTCCTTGAGTCAAAATCAGATGGACAAAGTACGGGAGATCAAAGGAAGTATGGGAGCTTAAATGATAAAATTTAAGAGTGGAGTTTTTTCTAGCAAACTTCAACCTTTGAATTTTGGAATTATTCAATCGTCTAAACAACGTTTTACTAAACAACTGGTTAGGTAAATATTTATTTTCTTTATTCCGGTGATCTGTAAAATGCTTCTAAAACAAAAAAATACGTTCTGGAAGCTCTGAATTTGATTTTTGCAGCGTTTGATAGTGTCGACTAAAAGGCCGTACAATTGGGTTTAATGAAGCTTCTCGGGGTTAATTGCTTCTGGGTACCTTACAGAAAAATTGACCATCCAGAATAAAATTGCGTGTTTTCCGAAGTAGATGAGGCGTACATCAACTACAACACACATCGACTACAGCAAAATACTTTTTAATTTTTTTCAATATCTGATTTAATACTTGTTTCCGATGATAGGGATGAAAACGAATCAGATGTGCAAAAATATTGAAGGATCTACCCACAAAGCGGTCAAGAGTTTAAAATCGTAAAAATCATGAAACATTTGTGAATGTAAACCATGAAGCCATGTAACAGTAAATATTAAGAGGGATGTAATTATACTTGTATCTTAAAAAAAATACGAAAAAAATTGTAAAGATAACACATTTTTTGTGGTAGTTAATCTTGCGTACATTTTTTAACGATAGTCCAACTGAAAATGTAAAATCGGAGTTCCACTGTTTATACACATTTATAAATTAAAAAAAGTTAAATACTACTATACATAGAATCCTTTTTTAAAATAATACAGAAAATGTGAGGAAAAGGAGTGCAGTAATTGACCGCTGAAAAGCTAATGACCGGAAAAATCTTAAGTAAATATTTAACATTACTTAAACTGAAACAATTCAAAGTTAATGTTAAAATTCTATTAAAAAAACATAATTTATTCAGCTCAGAGTAAAGGATAATTGATCAAAAAATAATATTTTTTCATTAAAGGTATCTATAAAACATACTTTACAGATCAAGCACTGCTGATTTAAAAAATATTATTTAAGTGATATCTCAATTTATATCCAAGTAGGCCAGTTTCCCTATCACAAAAATAAAATAAAATGAATAAATATAGCTCAATTTGGAAATAGATGAAAACTATAAGTTGTTTTAAGAGTTGGAGCGTAGGAAATTTCCCATGCGTAAATGAAACGTAAATTTTTGGGAAATTGGTGAAATCAATGAGCTTTATACATAAATTTATATAATATTGACGTAATTATATTGCCATTGTGTGTGTGAGGGATATTTGGTTAAAAAGCTTTGGTACATTTTACTTAATATTAACAGAATGTCTTTTACCAGCCACCCTTCAGTAAGATTGCTTTCGTATATTTTATGTATTATTGAGGAAGCAAATTTCGATAAGAAAGTTTTCGTGCATTTTACGCATAAATATTGACGTATATTTTACTATTTAGATTAGGTGAATTTTGTGAATTTACTGAGAAGGGGGAAGAGGTTGTCAAAAAGGGAAACTTTACTACTAATTAATTGCAATAGAGGTAGATATTGCTACTTAAGATGTTTTTCAAGATGAATCGAATGAAACTAGACCATGTTGACAGTAATAATAGTTAAGAAGTTATAAAGGCTTTGTGCATAAAATTTATAATTTTAAACTTAGACATTTTTCAGCATAAAACAAACATAACTACTAAATTATTAATTAATCGATTATGTTTTGATTTATTTGCCCTTGTTTCAAAAGCGGAGAAATCATCCCATTTGAGGAGGATCAAAAATGTGATGGCATGTCTTTGGATCATCCTCTGGAGTGTTTTCAAGATCATCCCCTATAGCATGTCATAAGCCGTGACGGGTCAGGGAATAGAGTGTGCGCCTTCTAATGAGGTGAACCGGGTTCGAATACCAGCAATGTGATGTTCGAATGTTCGAATACCAGGATGGTCGATACGTCCGGCTTGCTCCCGCCGCAGTGCTGACGTAAAATATACTCAGTGGTAGACGGATCATGGGTCAGAGTCCCCTTACCGTAAGACTAACCGTGGAAGGTTTTCGTGGTTTATCTCTCCATGTAACGTAAATGCGGGTTAGTTCCATCAAAAGGTGATCCACGTAGGTGAAATTTCTTCCAATAATTGATCCAGGAGTTCCCTTGTCTTCTGGATTGGGTTCAAAATTACAAGGCTACGTAGTTGAACATTAGTAGTCGTAAACTCAAAAATTGAATAAATTATAAAATAAAATAACTTATCGTGCAGATCTTGTGCGACGTAAATAAAATACCTACCTACCTACCTATTTTTCCCCTTACCGTAAAAAAAAACACTTACCGTAAAAAATAAAATAAATAATACAAATACCTTGTTTGTCTAGATTGAAAAGTGTATTTTCCTCCAGCTTTTCACCTCTTAGTCTTCGCAGTTGTTACATATTAAGTTACTTCCTTTTGAATATCAATGCTTGGGTTAATTTTAGGAAATTTTTGAAAAAATATATGTGTTCCAAGAGACAGGATATGGAAGTGAAGTCTTTTGCATCCTTTCTGATCAAATATTAACTGCCAGGGAAGAAGCTACAGCCGGCGCAGAAGGTGAAATGCATTATACACTGATTTATCTGAATAAAAATGATAACGAATTAAAAAAAATATTTTGTCTGAAGATAAATTAAAAAAGACACAAAAATTTCATTACAAATCTCTAACAAGCTCATCTTCAGCAGTTAATATCGATTTTTAGAATTCGTTTTCCACTTACCTGCGAATACATTAATGAAGTGAGTAGTTATTGGAATTCATAAAAGGACTAGAGTTAAATGAAATGAAATGATTAGGAAACATATGATGCCTATAATGTGCGAACTGATTGAATTTCAATCGTCGAATCAGACTATCTATACACTGTGAAAAATTCGGATCAAACTATGGTATAAAGTACTACCAATTTAGGTGCATCATCTGTAAAATTCATTTCACCATAAAATCCATTTTTAGTCGTACTAGACGGTAATAGACAGTAATATTTATTTCATTAGAATGGTTCAATGATTTTACAGTAGTTATTACAGTAAAAATTACGGTATATTAGATTTCTTCTTCAGCAACATGTTCCGGTAAAAATGGATTATACGGTAAAAATTACCTGAGTCCGTGCAGGTAATTTCTACCGTAATTTAATCTGGAATTCTTTAAAGCGCAGAGACCCATGCAGAGATTTTCAGTTACGAGAAGTTATATCCATTTTTGATATTTTATTTTAAAAAAGAAAGAGATTTAAAATTGAATAATTTGGGAATGTAAAACCAACCTACGCCAAGCCTCATCGCCAAATCTTTATCCATTGGTTCCAGGAAATTTCTCCTACCAATTTTTACGACAGGAAATAAATGCCATCTATATCAATATGCTACTCTTATTCCTATATTCATCTACAGATACACGAAATCAAATGTTTGTATAGCTTGATCATAATAATCTTCAATAAATGTGGTACTCTAATATTTCTTCCTAAAAAAGTCGATGCTTTTCGTGCAAGCCCTATTGCTTAGGATAATTGCTTTTTATTAACATACTGCAATGTTAGAGGTTAAAAGTTATTTTTTATTGCAGTTTGATCATTTGCATGTTTGTCGAAATACTGCAGGTCACGCCACTGCAAAAATGTTCGTATGGATATCAAAAAAACAAGAAATCGATCCACGGTGTTTATTTGGGGTCACTGTTACTTTTTTAGTCATGTAAACATATTTTATTTTAACTTGTTTATTCGTTAGTTTCTACTAAATAATTCTTCATTCATTGCTTGTTAGGTATTCAAGAAAAAGTACGAGGCTCGTTTATTAAGTAAATATTTTTATTCGTGTATCTCAATTTTGTCATTGTCGTGTTAATTTTTTTTTATATATATATTTTGTTTTCTCCCCCTTCATATTCGAATAAATATAATGGCGCAGTTTAAGGTTTTAAAACATAATAGCAATTAGGGTCACGTTTAATCACCTGATATGTTTAAAAATAGTTTTAATTCCAGTTCACAAGGCTAGCTAGACTCGAAAATATTGACTGATAGTTTTAAATATGTTTATTAAAGTTAGAGCACTGCTTGTATTTGATTTTATAATTTCATTTGTACACCATAAAATAAGCACGCGAAACTCCAATTCCCTAAGAAATAGTTATTTATTGAAGTCTGTTTTTCTCCCCTCGATTGTATAATAATTACACAAATTATTGTAATAATTACACAAATTATTGTAAATAGAAAAATTTTGTTTATTTTCTATAATCTCAGGGAAATAATTGATCCTTTTCACCCACTTTTCATGTTTGCCACGTATGTCGTATTAAAGTATAGTTTTTAAAAGGTGAAAATTCATTTTTATACATTTGAGTGATTTGCTAAAGATGCAAGTATTTATGCAGGATTTCAAATGTTAGTCGAAAGTTGATAGAAAACGGAAACATTGTGATTCTTTTACTGATTAATGAGATTCTTTTGTATGGTACGCAGATAAACATTAAAGATACATTTTTAAAAATTTGTTACATGGAGTTTTAAGTTAAAAATTTTTGGGAAATTTAACCTGATTTAAAATCAAAAAGGGATTTTTTTTTTCTATTAGCCATGTTCTTAATTAGTTAAATCCTTCCAAATTCTTTAAAATAATTTATCCTACAATAGTTCAGAACAAATATAATACAAAATTAATCCCTTTTTAGAGCCTCTGATTTAAATTCTTTTCTTGTCGAAACACTAACTGCAAAAAGATTGTATATTGATACGTATTTGAATTTTTTGAGTATCAATTATTCAAACATGTTATAAATATGAAATATTATTAATATATATATATATATATATATATATATATATATATATATATATATATATATATATATATATATATATATATATATATATAATATAAGAAAAATTCCCACCAAATATATATAAGAAAAATTCATTTTTCTATCCCACCAAATTTCTGGTCTCTATCCTAAACGGTTCTGGAGTTATAGGAGACAGATACAGATAGACCGACATGCCCGCACTAACACTTTTTTTTTGTTATTATAAATACTAGTGCAATTCATTTTAATGGATAGTTTATATAATTTTTACGAGAAATACAGCAATTTGATCATTTCTGCATCGTAACATAACAATGAATAGATAAATAAAGTAACATATTCATTCGAACTCAACCAAACATTAAAAAATCCATAGTTTGCACATGAGGTATATACTTAAGCAAAAAATAAATCAATTAATAAATAATAGGGGAGAAAACAAGCGGATGCGTCTAAATTACGTACTTAGGATATTCCACGCATTGTATTGTACTGAGAAGAATTGAATAGTTGCTAGCTTTTATTACTTATTCTTAAAAAAACTAAAAATATGATAGATAATACACTTAAGTAGTTTGATACTTTTAACTTTATGATGATTTCCGAGACGAAAGCGCGAAAAATGAGAGGAGCAAAGAACGAAATTCAATTCACACGTATCTCTAGATTTTTGCCGTTTTAATTGTAATTCGATATACTTTACACCAGTAAAGCAACTTTCAGTCCAACAGTTTTGTTTTTATCACTCATAGGGGCTACAAAAAGATACTTTAACTTTGATCGCCAACATAAAACTAATTAATTTGCTGAATAAACAACAACAATCAAAATAAATTTAAAAACTTCATCGATAATTAAACACATATTTTTCTTAAAATTATCTTTAAAGTATTTTTTTTAAATTAACTATATTTCCCATTTATATTTAAAAGCAACAAATATTTATTACCACCCGCATGCAAAATTAATGAAAGGAAATGCCACACGCAGTTTTCCGCTACAAAAAAAAAAAAAAAAAAAGATTTTTCTTAAATTTTAAAATTAATCAAACAATTTTTGTTATTCTTTCGACCAACTTAAAACTGCATCTCTACAACTGAATGGTTCAACAGCTCCTGAACTTTTCAACCCGCATTTTTGTCAATTTCTTTAGGAATCATGTTCGAAGAGCTCATTGTTTCAAATGAAAATAATTCCTTTGAGATGCATATCGGAATGTTTTTCTTCACTAAAAAAAACCTAAAGACGAACTAAAAAGCATCCTTAAATCATAAGCAATCATCTTGTCATAGCATCACTCTGTCTTTAAAATATTTTAAAAAACAGTTAAAAATGAATCTTTCTTTTACTATAAGAGATACAGTTACGGTTATGTATATTTCACGCAAGAGTGCGCATGAAAAAATTACACATGTGTCATTTCTAAACATAAACAAAGATTCCAGAAGCTTTTTTTTTTAAAGATACATTTTCGATTGAAGATTCAGCCAGGCATGGAATACGAAGATCTTCAAAACAACTTGGCGACTACAGATCGTGAGCAATTCGAATTTTTTTTTTTTTTTTTTTTCCTTATGAAATTTCATTCTTGCTGGCGAGCATCGCAATATCTTCTTCCTCTTTAAACATAACATTTCATTAAAAAAAAATATAACGTTGCAAATTCTAGGAAAAGATTGGTTCTTTTTTTGTAGCATTTTATCGCTTGTCAAGGATAAGAATCACTTTTCTTTAAAGAGTTTTTTACTGATATGGCTATTTTATTTAACTTTCTAATTGATATGTGATCTATATTTCAGATTTAAAACACTTTTTTGTTGATTTATTTTTAATGCTGAAAATAATACTAAAAATATGCATCTTGGTTTTCTGTGGATATATGCAGGAGTCACAATGCACTTTTAAAATTCTTATTCTAAATTTATCGTAAAATAAACTGAAATAGCCTGTCCATCCAATTAACCGTAAAAAATACGGTTAGGAATACTTCCTCGCCTTTACTGATTGGAAGACATTTACAACTGATATGGTTGAAAAACCGTGATTACGAAACTACAGGTGTTTGTAACTACTTGCAGATAGGCTTCAAAATCGTAAAAATGAAGTTTAACTGGACATTTCATAACATTCGTTGAACAGCCAACCTAATTTTTAGAGTTTACGACTACCAATGTTCAACTCCATAGGCTTGTAATTTTGAACCCAATCAAGAAGATAAGGGAACTCCTGGATCAAATATTGAGAGAAACTTTGCCTTCGTGGAGGACTTTTTGATGGAACCAACCCGTATTTACGCTACTTGGGGAAGAAAACCACGAAAACCTCCCACGGCTAGACTAACGTCAAGGGGACTCCAACCCAAGATCCGTCTACCACTGAGAATATTTTGCGTTAGTACTGTGGTCGGTGTGAGCCGGGTGCAGAATTCTTATCAACCATCCATCGCTGGGATTCGAGCCCGGGTCATCTCATTGGGTGACGAGTGCTTTATCCCCTGAGCCACCACGTAACTGGACTTTCTAGTTAAGTTATGTTAAGCTTTTCGTATTAGATAATTGATATTGGAGCTAGGCTGTGGTTGAGTAGTGTTTTGTTGAATGAACAACGGAATATAGTTTAGTTGGTTTATCTAGTGATACCATCTATGGAGATGGGAAATACTGTTTTTTTTTGTGTGTGTTATGCAGCTTAGTAGTGCTACCATCTATGCGTGAATGAGAATTTCGTAGTTAGTATTCTAAGATCCCCAATCGAGATGGAAGGTGGTGAAGGAATTGAAGAAACATTGTGGTGTCAGCGCTGGAATTCCTTCAGCCGGTGTGAACGAGTCAAACGAGCTGTGTGCGGTATTCGTACCGACCAGCCATGCCTGGGATTTGTATCTGGTTCACCTCATTGCTAGGTGAACGCTCCATCCCCTGAGCCACAATTGCTCTTAATTGTATTATCGTAATGTTTTAAAATATGAATTTAGTCGTTTGAAACAAAAACTTTTTTTCAAGGAAAATTTACCAATATTTCCTACAATATTGTGCTACAATAAATCAACACTTATTAAACAAAAAATACATGGAATATTATTTTGTAAAAATTCCTTCTATATATGGCGGCTAAACGATAAAAACTAAATGACAATTGAAGGATGAAAATATTATAGTTAGAGTATAGATTTCTATTATCCCAAAAATATTTAGATTAATAAATGTTGAAAGATAATAAAGACTTATTAATTCGAATGGTGATATTGCCGTTATAGTTAAAAACAAATTTTTAATTTTTTTCCTATACATTTTAAAGTAATAAATTTAAATCCAATTTGGTATATCGCCAAAGTTAATTGATCTATTCTGTACTATAGATCAATAAATTATTTCTATATTTCAGATCAATGTATTATTTATATTTTTATTTCGTATTTGATGTCAATTTTTGTGAAGGGATTACTTAGCACAATTTTTGCTATATTTTTAACTTTTTAAATTATACGACTTGCTTTTTTGTAATTATAGCCACACAATTTAATTTATTCTTTCTGATACAGAAACACTTAATAATTTTCTGATCTATAATTTGTTGGTCTAAGACAATGTGTGATGAAAAAAAAAATTCTTTTAAAAAGTGTTTCATATGACAAAACAAAAAAAAGTCATAAATCATCATCAAAACGAAACGAGTTAAATTAATAAACAAAAACGAAACTGAATAAATGAAATGTGTTATATTTGTTTATATTTTAATTTTATAAACCTATTTTAGTGTGAGGTGTACATTTAAGCTATAAATTTTTTTAATTAAGTTTTTATGAGCAGTGCTAATAAATGAATGATACTTTATATACTGGAGAAATAGAGGAAAAATAAATATTTTAGTCATTTAAAATAGATAAATAATTCTCTTTGGGAGTAAGACAAATTTTACATAAATGAAAACGGCACTATTTATAAATAGTTTAGATTGAGTTCTTTAAGAAAGAAAATAGTTCTTAAAACAATATTAATACCTTATTGTGATAAAAATATTTTTTATGAAAATATTAATTCATTTATAATTACTTATAGCAAATATACATAATTAATGAGTTAATTTATTAGTAGCTTAATATTTTTGATATTGTACTTTACATATTCTAAGTGAGTATTGATTAATTTATTTCAAACCATAAAAATTTTTCAAGTTTGAGAAAGAATTTTTAAATGTATATTTATTACAGAATTTTTCTACATGAACGAAACTAGATTTCAGCTTGTAAGACTCAAAGGATAAGTTTAAAATTTGCGAAAAGTAAATCGAAATTTTTTTTTTTTTTTTTTAATCTTATTCTTTATTATTTTGAACAATATTAGATTTTAGAAGTCTGAAAAATATTCCGTTTTACTCCGAATTAGACCTGAAAGTAACAAAGAGGAAAAGATAAAATTAAAATAATGTCGGAGTAAGTAGGAAGCTCTGGGCGAATTAATTTTACTTCGAATCATCCAATACATTAAATTATCCATACTCGCAGGTTTTATTAAATATAATCGGCGAAAATGAAACAGTCACGACCTATTGAAGAAAAGAAAAAAAAAAAAAAAAAAAAAAAAAAAAAAAAAAAAAAAAAAACGGCGATAAAAATAACGAAAAAGAAAAAAATATATATAACGATCAACTAGACATGAAATCGAACCAGTTTGAATTCATCGGAAAAATCGCGCAAAGGGCAAATGAAGATTTTTATTTATTTAATTTAAGAGACCTGAACAAACACATCATCTATGGTGCCCATCTTAATGTTTGCTCTATCAAAATCGATTTAGGGCTCGACTTGTATGTGATATTACTGCAAGTCTCATTTTTGCTATGTTTACATATAAGGGGAGGTGGGTGGAAGGGAGAAGTCCTTTTTCCACTGAGTTATGAAGTTTTATGTGCCAGAAAAGTTGTTATCGAACAAGCACCTGTAGATTTTTCGAATTATACAGATGTTACTCGTCATCGTTGAAAGTGGCATTTCAATCTTCTTTTTTAATCATTCAATATTTCAATTATTCTTTCCGTGCAGCGAAATCATGCAATAGGTATTGATTTTTGGATGATTGCTTCTCAAAACAAAAATGAATATTGGTATCATGCAATTAAATGTAGAAGGCAACTTCTGTCTTTAAACAAAATCTGTGTAAATTCGATATTGGCTTTATACATTGGAGTATATTTTGTTGATTTAAACGGCAAATGCCCTTATGACGTATGTGATATGGTGCAATTTTTTATGATCCTGGCAATAAGAAAAAAAAAAATTAAATTCACACAGTCTTCGTAATATTTTAAATCACGAATCGTAGGTTATAGTGGCCTTAAGGGGTGTCGGTAAGGGTCCATACCAATAATGCTAAAACTAACATTTTTCAATGTATCTTTTCTCAGCATCTAAAGATATTGCTTCAGTTTTTTTTCCACCAGAATATTTACACATACATGTTTATACTGTGATACTATTAGTACTTATCTTTGGCAGAAATTTTTTACAAAAAATTATGAATTAAAAACTTTGAATTTTATAAAACGATCTCAGAATTAAAAAAAGATTTTGCCAACGATATTTATTAGCAATTATCACTGTGTAAACATATATGTGTAAATATTATGTCAAAGAAAACTAAAGCAATATCTTGTTTAGTTGCTGAGAAAAGATACATCGAAAAAGGTCAGTTTTAGCATTATTGGTATGGACCCTTACCAACTTTCCTTAATAGCATGAAATAAAATTGCTTTCCTTGCAATTCGTTTTTAGTTTCATTTCAAATTTCTAAAAAAAAAAAGCTTTGGTTTAGAACAATATCTAACAATTTTCTTCATGAAATATTTTATAATCCTGAAAACAAAAAAAAAACAAAAAAAAATTTTTAATTCCATGAGTCTTAATTTATTTTAATAATTTTGCGATAAGATGTTTATATAGGTAAAAGTGTACATGTGAGATGTTGATATTTAACTCTTTTTCCATAATAGTATTGCACAGTTTCAGTATTTTGTGCAAATAAATTTGTTAATTTTTTTTCTTCAACTGTTGTGTTATAAAATGAAATTTTAAATAAATTTTGATCAGAAAATAAAATTTCAAATTAAAATTTACTAAGTAATAACATTAATTCTATCTTTGGATTCGATAAAATTTTAAAATGATTATAATTCGGAGTTGCTGTCAGAGTCAGAATAAAACTTCTGGCTCGGAGTTGAACTTTTCGATTTCTCAACTCTGATAAAAAGGGTGTGAAAGAAAGGTTGCTTAATTTGCGTTTCGTTTTTATTCCAAATCAAGTTAATACTCTCAAAGAAATAAGTATCATCACATCAGTGTCTTGAATTACAAAATATAATTTAAATATCAAATTGAATAATGTTTCAATTAAATAGAATAATAGTATAGTGTAATCAAGTTAAAGAAAGATAATTGGAATGATACCATGGAACAGGATGCTTTATAATTTATAAAAACTTAACCTGTTGCATCTAAACATTTCTCAATTAGACTCACAAAATTTACAAGCTTTGTAAAGTTGACATATTAATATAGTCCTTTAAAATTGCTAATGATAAAATGTATAGTAAGTATAATGTAAATGTAATGTATCTGTTAGCGAATGAATGATGATTATATGCAATTTTTATCTACAGATATGTATGTCCCATGCATGTATTTACAAAGTATGTATGGACATACACTGGAGGGGACATACGCTTAACATACATGCATGTGTCATACATAAATTGTTCATACGTGCATAGGACATACCTGCATTGTACATGTTTGCATGAGACGTATATGAGTTACCCATACATAGGACATACATACATTGTGCATGCATGGGACAAATTTTCATTGTGCATTCATACATGAAACATACATGCATTGTTTATACAGGCTTGGGATATACATATATTGCTCATAAAGGTAAAGCACTTTTATACATTGTACATTGCAAGGGACATACAGACATTGTAAAAACATGCACAATGCATGCATACAATGTACATCCATGTATGAGCCTATTGTACATACATTGTACATACATGGGTATTGTGCATACAGTCAGAGGACATACATATATTGTATATAAATTCGTGGGAAATGCATACATTGAACATAAATACGCACCTGCATGGGACATACATTTATTGTATATAAATATATTGTACATATATGCAAGAGACATATTTCGCCATATCTCAATGCTCTTTATGCGAATTGAAGAATTTTTGCACGCAATTATAAATTTCGTTTAACTTTGAATGATACCAAGCAAAAACAGTTTCTGAGAAATCGAAATTTAAAGAAGTCGTATAGTTAAAATTCAATTTCTCGGAACTATACGACCGATTTCGCTCAAATTTTGTATTTTGTCATGTAAATTGCATTCTTTAAAATGATTTAAGAAATTATATACCTTACAATTAATTATTAAAGAAAATAATATAGAATAATGAAAAGTTATTCAATAAAAGTTATTTTTTGAATGAAATTATCTTTGGATAAACAAATTTTATAACTTCGCGCAAAAACTTTTCTAACTCTATATATAGAATAATTTTTTAACGATATTTTTTTTTTGTTAGATTTATACATTTCAACAAGATTTTATTAGATCTTTCGAGAGTATCATTTTATGATTCATAATGTTTATGCTTTTATTCCTTGTTTTTAACAAGATTTCTCAAAACGCATCCTGAAAACGATCATTTCAAAACGCCCAGCTTGTTAGTTAACTTTATTCGCATTTATTTCTTAAAATCGCTAGCTAAAAAATTTTAGTTTCTTAGTATAAATAGATATTATAAATTTTGTCATAAAATATCAGTTTGTGTATTTCTAATTATTTTCGTGGTATTATAATCTTAGTTCAGGATTATAATAAAATCAATAATAAAATATCCTATTTAGTTCTTTTAAAAAATTTTAATTTTCTTTATTCAAAATGTGTTTTTTTTTTGCAAGGATTTTTATTTAAAAAAAAATAACGTTTATTTTAAGGCTCCATATTGTGCGATTTGACAAAGCCACTAAAAAACCGTGAATATTATTTTTTAAATTACTTTTTCATTGTAAGTGTTTTTTAAGTGTGTTTTAAGTGTTTTTTTTTTTATTATTTTTTTTTAAAAGTGATTTACCGTAAATTTGATTATTTTAGAAGCTGATACATGTTTAAAAAATTAACCTTTATTTTATAATAAAAAAATTAATTTCATTTAGTTTTAAATAGAAGAATTATTAATTCTCTTTATTAAAAAAATTTACCCATTATTTTTCAAAAATTATTACAAATTAGTATTCAAAAATTTCATTTATAACATATAATTATTTTAAAAAACACTTCAAATTATTTGATTCGAAAATAATTTTTCTTTTTAAATATATTATTATTTTTCAAACAAAAATAAATAAATAAATAAATAAATAAATAAAATAAAAAAAATAAATAAATTCGAGAAAAGAGTTTTAGGGAAACCTTTGGAATTCATTTTTTTTTCAGTAGTCAAGATGCATAGAAAATAACAAAGTTTTTGTTCCACTTCAGCGTGAACAAAATTATTATTCAGTTTTTTTTTTCTTTCCTTAAAATTTATTATTAAAAAAAAAATGGATTTATAGTTAGTCAACGTTTTGCTATCACAATTATTTTAATTTCCGAGTTTTGTTTGGATTTGATCTGAAATACTTAATTATGAATCGGAATTCGAGAAAATATGTTTCCTTAAACATTTAAACTTTTAGTTTTTGGAGTTGTTTTTCGCTATCCGTAGTGCATTTTACAGTTTTTAATTAATAATTCGCGTCTCTCGCAACCAGTTAATAACTAATTTTAAACACAAAAAATGTCAATTATTTTGAGATTTAAAATAGTATTTTTGAAAATCGAAGGAATCTGTAAGCATAAACTGAAATTGCTCTAGTAAGTGTGAATTAATTTTGACTATTTGACTCGCATTTTCAGATATTGGGTTATTTTTCAGATTTGATAAAAAGGGGTATTGTGGTTAATTTGTTATTAAAATACTCAGTTCAGCATATTCTAACAATATATATATATATATATATATATATATATATATATATATATATATATATATATATATATATTGTTTAAATTAAATGAAAATAAGATCTGTGAAACAGTAAATTATACAGTAAATTTATCTGTAAAAAATCAATTAAAAAAATGATTTAGCTTAATGGCGTTGTTAAAGAACTGACAGGCAGTATAACCAAGTGAATGAACATTTGTCTATGAATGAATGAATATTCTACCTGTCCTTGTTGTGGTAAGCTGTCTATATGGTGCCCACTGATTGTTAAAGAAGTTAGATACGTTAGACCAGTGATGGGGAAACTACGGCCCGCGGGCCAACTGTGGCCCGCCGGAAGGTTTTATCCGGCCCGCGGATAGAATTTTAACTTGCCGATCCGTCGCAAATATAAACAATATACGTAGTATTTGTATACTTTGTTTAAAGCTAGTTTTTTTTCTTTTTTAATAAACTACTGGTGACCTTTTTACTTTCTCTATTTTTGTTCTACAAAACATAAATTGATGGAAATAGCTTCAGACAGCTTTTCAATTGGTAAAATTTTGAAAGCAGAAGTTCTTCATAGAATAGCTGTAGAATGGTGCCAAGAAGCGTTTGTCTTTCTCGGGGAGCAGACAATACGGAATCTAATGTAGGTGAATTGTGCTTCACATGTGGCAGACTGCGCATTTTAAGCTCCAACGAGCGGATTTTTCATTTTTCTGCCGGCGTGAATTATTTATTGCGTATGGCCTCCAAAATATAATAGGCCATTAATTGACAGTTATCAAAATATTGAACAACTATTTTAATTTCATGAATACAGAATTTTGCCCATGAATATCCAAAGAGGAGGGTACTGTGACGTCACATGAAAATGAATTGACCAATCACAACCAAAAAGCTTCGCGATTTGCGTCTGCTCTATTTCTTGTTTCCTTTGCTTCAAACTGCTTTACAATATTTGTATAAACGTTATAAAAGTTTAGTAAAATTATAACTTCATTTTAAGAGGACGCGCAAACACCCGCGCAAGAGCATTAGTTAGCAGTAAGCTTTCGTCAATTGCGTTTCTGTGTGCTGTTCTCCGTAGTAGGTAACGTCTAAAATGGATGTTAAAAAAAGAAAAGTGGATTCAGAATGTCGAGTTTTTAAAGAAGAATGGACGTGGAAATATTTCTTTACTTTATTTAAAGAAAAACCTGTGTGCTTACTTTGCAATACAACTGTTGCAGTTTTAAAAGAATATAACATTCAACGCCATTTCAAGAGCAAACATGAAAACCACTCCTACTCATCGTTAAGTGAAGAGGTAAAAAAAATTAAATCGAAAGATTTAATAAAAAATTTATCAAGTCAACAACAATTATTTCAGAGAGCTAATCATTCTCAAAGATGCGCTACGAAAGCCAGTTATGTGTTGGCTTATAATACTGCTAAATCTAATAAAGCATTTTCAGATGGTGAATTTATAAAGCAGTGCATGATAGATGTGCGCGATATTATGTGCCCTGAAAAGAAAAATGATTTTCAGTCACTGTCTCTCTCAAGAACAATCACCGAGAGAATTGAAAATATTGATAAAAATCTAATTTCACAACTGACTACAAAAACTCAAAAATTTATTTTTTATTCAATTACCATGGATGAAAGTACAGATATCAGCGATACTGCACAGTTACTCATATTTGTAAGAGGAATCAACGCTCACTTTGAAATTACAGAAGAACTTGCAGGGCTGCAGTCAATGAAAGGAACAACGACTGGTGCCGATATATTTTGTGAATTTGAAAATTTCATCGATAAACTTCGTTTACCTATTGATAAGTTATGTAATGTAACTACAGATGGTGCTCCTAATATGGTTGGAATCAATCAAGGATTTTTTGGGAAATTTAATTCTAAGTATCCGGAAAATGATGTTTTTTCGCATACATCAGGATGATCTCTGTAAATCGGCTTCAGATATTGACCATATACTTAATATTGTTGTAA
Organism: Parasteatoda lunata; assembly: GCA_949128135.1. Lineage (NCBI taxonomy): Eukaryota > Metazoa > Arthropoda > Arachnida > Araneae > Theridiidae > Parasteatoda > Parasteatoda lunata. Next base: position 15,172,502 of record OX421976.1, on the reverse strand, counting down.
AACTAGTAAATATGATTCGTTCCATCGCCAGTTTCAACAGTTTTTGGAGTCTGAGCATTCCGATATCCTGTATTATTCAAAAGTTCGTTGGTTAAGTGCTGGAAAAGTATTTGAAAGAATTTGGGATTTAAAAGGCGATATTGTGAATTTTCTTCTTGATAAAGACATTTATAATCAATTTGACGTCTTAGAAAACGAAACGTGGCTTTCTGATTTCGCTTTTTTCACAGACCTCCTCGTACAGATGAATATACTTAATCTCAAATTGCAAGGGAAAAATCAGTTTCTTCACGATATTTGGCAATACCTGAAAAGTTTCAAATTACAGTTATTATTATTTGCTAATCAGATCTTTAAATCTGATTTTTCTCATTTTCCAAGAATACAATCTTTAAAATTCACTATATCAAACAATAAGATTAAAAAATACGAAATTAATTTGAGAAAACTATCTTCAGAATTTGAAAGGAGATTTCAGGACTTTAGAAAAATGGAACCAGAGTTTAGTATTTTTGCGACTCCATTCAATGTTAATTACGAAGAAGTTGGTGCAAAATTTCAACTTGAGTTAATAGAACTGAACTGTAATACTCTCCTGAAACAAACTTTTCATACAGTACCATTACTAGAATTTTATAAAAATTTAAGTCCAGATAATTTCCCAAATCTAATTACTCATGCAATGAAGATAATGACAATGTTCGGCTCATCTTATATATTCGAACAAATCTTTTCAACAATGAAGCTTAGGAAAACTTCTTTAAGAAACAGAATTGCAGATGAGCACTTTTCATCAGTTTTAAGAATTTCTGCTTCGCAAATGGAACCGGACTAGGATGAAATTTTGAAGAAACGGTCTCAATTTCATTTTTCTCATGCACCATCAACCAGTAATGACACCAAAAAATAAAGTGATAATACTTCACATCAAGAACTACACTAAATTCATTTTATATTTTGCGCTACTATTAAAATAATAAGTGTATGTAATAATATATGTATATAGAACACATAAATTTTTTAACGATTAAGCATTATTCTTTGGCCCGCTACGATTGTCTAGTTATTACAAATGGCCCGTCTTAAAAAAAGTTTCCCCACCACTGCGTTAGACACTACAAGCTGTTTTTGAGAAGAAAAAAATAGAATGACGAAATATTTCCTTAATTTTGTCGAAATTCGTTTAATCGAAGAGGTGAAATTTTTGCTCGGAACATATACCAGGAAACGGTTTCGTCAAAAAGTTTCGTAATAATACATTTTTTACAGTGAATGGATTTCATCAAGGAAATCTCGTATTTTCGATAGTATGCACGAACTGCATAACACCGAAATAGGTGGTTTACAAACTTTTTTATTATTTACAAACCACCCCTTGAATTATTATTTACAAATTATTTATAAACCACTTTTTGCTGAAAAAAACACGATTTAAATTGGTGCTCCTGTTCTCGAGTTATTAGCGAACATATATGCAGATAGACTTTCACGTTTATATGTATAGAGATAGGGTGATTATTTTTCCTCGAATTCAGTGCTGCAGACAATGCAATTGTGCTAAAAGAATATAATTGTAAATGAATATAATTGTAAAAGAATGGAATTGTAATTGAAATGTAATTGTGCTAAAAGAAATTCTTGAAAATGTGTTCAATTAAGAGCATATTTTTTAGCTGAAAATATAAAAACTCCTCTAATTCGTGGAAAATTACATAAAAATATTCTTTGTGAAGTTTTGGCTTCTACTTAAACAATTACTATGTTAAAAAATGGGATATAATTAATGGGATTATTGTCAATGATAAATGACAATCACCTTTCAAATTTCTTTTTGCACTTGAGAGTAGGGGGCATAACGTGATTGTAATTGATTATAGAATAAAAAAATATTATTTTTGGTAAACCTAACATATTTTTTACTTTTGTTAGCTTAAAAGCTCAATATGTAAAGCGATGTCTCGAATTAAAGAACATTAGCGACCACTAAAATACCTGAAGGATGTGCTTTTTTCCGAGTTTGTCAATTCAAATAACTTTATTCAACTAAAATTACTTAGTTATTTAATTCAAATTACTAAAATTTTCAAATTACACACTTCTGAATTACTCACTAAAATTTTTTATTATTATTTTTTCATTTGGGACACAGAGAGGAATAGCTGAACAAGTATTGATTTCAAAAATGCATATAATCTTTGGGAAATCTAATAAATTTGTGACGTTTTTCATTTTAAGTATTCAATTGGCATAGAAGAAAGTATCAATGACTTCTAAAATTCCTAAACATTTTATTTATTTTTTAAGTATTTTATAAAAATTACTTAAATATTCAATTTAAATTACTAATTCAATTTGTAATATATAGAGGAATGAGAATAGATGAATGTATGGAATAGGTGAATGAGAATGCATATCAAGAAAATATACAATGTTAGGAACTTGTGCTAATTTGGAATATATTTTTATATTATTTTGACTTCATTGTTTTTTTACTTCAGTCAGTTTAAAAGTTCATTTCGCACAAATGCCTCATTAAAAATATAAATTAATAAACGACTTCAACGATATTGAGAAGTAATTAATTTTCGAATACCTTCTCAATTAATTTTCAATTAACTATTCAATAAATTTCAATTTTTTACCTCTTCTTGCAAGAATGTTGCAATTGTGACAAAAACAGGAATGAGAGTCGATAACAGTAATAATAAAATAAAAAAAACAATAACTAATACATTGGTCACATTTGTTCGTTTATGAGTTCGATTCGCACATATATCTCACACAGAAAAAAAAAAATATATCAACGACTTTTAAACTTTGAAAATGTACTTTCTTTCGAATTATTCCTACAAAAAATGCTGATTCTCTGGCATTTCTTTGTTTCGTTAAGAAGAAGAAAACATTCTGAAATTCACCCCATCATTCAGAATTTGAAAAATCCTGACTTTGCGATGCACAAAACCACGTGATGAGTAGAAGGACGGTCCAAAATCTAGTTTCTATGACGACTGCGATGTTGAGTGACAGCTGATTAGCTCCGCCCATCTCCAAAGCCAGAGATAAGCAAAGAAGCGTGTGGTAAGGGGAACGGGAGGTAAAACACGCTGCTCCTGCAAACAAGCTGCAGTCGCAGTAGAAAAAGCTAGTCTGGGGCAAACTGTTATACCGGACGCACGCATAGTGCCCAGCGTTCCCATTTCATGCCGTGAAACTGGTCAGGTGACGATTCGAGAAACTCTTGTTTACCTTCTTCATTCAGATCGTCTATTTTCTTCATTTAGCCGCTGTTCTCGCTAACAGATTAGTTCGCTTTTTTTTATGAATTTTTTTTAATTATAGTTTTTATAAGAATGAATGATACTCATCAAATAATATTACCAAACCGGTATTTGAGAAGCATACAATGCTATTCGGCTTTCGAAGTTTTGCAGTAAATCAAGAAAAATAATAGAAGTTTAATAGTGAAGAACTGTTCAAGACAGAAGTTTGTAATGAATGACTGATCAAAATTTATGTTTCATAAAGCAACATAAACCGGGGTAGTTCATTCGAGCTGTTTTGGATTCTATTTCTTTTTCCCGTCAGTTTTGGTTCGAGAATTCTATATAGGTACTGATAAGTTATTGACCAAGCAAAACGGCGACCTGCTCGACTTATCTGACGACCCAGTCCTCTTGCCTCTTGAGGAACCAGGAGGAGGTCGATTCAAAAGCCTCGTTGGTCAGCGAGCTATCAGCCCTGGGTCTGTCCTATGAGCCAACGGGACTGAGGGCGTCCAAGGTGGACACACTTGGGACCTGGCGTGGGCGCGGGGCCGGCCGGACCCTGCCCTTAATTCGGACAGACGACATGAAAATGGTACAATGTGCCGGTTGCGAAAGACCTATCATGGACAGATACATTTGCAGCGTACTAGACAGATCATGGCATGCAAAGTGCGTTGTATGCTGCGAATGTAAGTGTACACTCCAGGAAAAGTGCTATTCCAGGGAAGGTAAACTCTACTGCCGGAATGATTTTTTCAAGTAAGTTTTGTCTTATAAAATATTTGTTTATTACTTTTTTTTTATCTATCCTCCGACTACGAGAAGATGGATATGCAATTTTCTAATTTACTGGTATTTAATAAAAAGAAATTGCGAAAGTTTTGCTTATAATTTACGGTGTAAAGTAGGCAATAACATATCTAATAAAATGGCTATTAATCCCTAGAAGTTTTTTTTTTTTTTTTTTTTTTTTTTATCAAGTTGTATAGTTGACGAATTTTTTCTAAACATAAAATATCCTACAGACTTCTTTTAACTAAACATATTTGAAATCATTTCACTTTAAACTTAACAATTTTCCAGAAAACTACTAAACTTGGTGTCATAAAAAAAAAAAAATACTTTTTTTTCCTCTGCTGTAACTCACACTTCGGTATCAAGAAAAAAATTTTATGTTTGAGATTGAAATTAAAACTATTTTTGTTTATCTCTTTAAATTTACTGACATTAATTTACTCCATGATATCACTCATAGTTGAGTTCCTTCTAATAGATTAGGAGTCAGGAAAAATTCTATTTGAAAACTTTTTTCAAGTTGTAGCTTTTACAGCACTGGGACATCAAGAGTGGGTTTATTTTTGAGTGCCAATTACTAAAAATATTGCATAGAAAAAAGAATAGAAAATTTATATTAATAGAAAAGAAAATTCATCTGAATCGATTAAAGTAATTGTATCTTTAAGTATAAGAGTAAAGTTACTTTAAAATATAACTATAATTTTTTCTAACTTTTATTCGTATTCGAAAATGTATGTAATTCACATTAGAAGGCTTTGATTTTATACTACTATTTCATTAGCAGATTATCTAAATTGCCATAAATATTTCCATCTTCAATATTTTTTAAATTTTCTTGCTACAAAATATTTGAAATTATCTTTGGCATAAATTTTTTATTAAAATCAAACATTTTTAAGAAAATTATCAACAGCTGTTTAAGTATTTTTTAAACAGAAGTTAATAATAAATATAAATTAATGGTGCCCTTGTGATATAAGTATACATTTTCCAATTAAATGACAATTATACTTAACAATTAAAATAAAATTTCCCTTGTTCATTAAATGAGAAAAAAACATTATTTTTGTCGATTTTTTTATTAATAAATAATTTAGTAAATAATTTTTTTATCGTGTTAAAATATTTTACATAAAGAATAATAACTGGCATAGATACCTTGATACGAAATTCCATAGCACACTTTAGAAACTTATTTAAAGTATATGACTGTTGTTTGAGCCTATCAATATCCCAACACACTTAATCAAATAAATATTGTAGAAAAAAAATTATAATTTTCAAATTGCTATCTGCAGTACTGTTATTATTGCAATAAAAAATACAACATTTACTCTATCAGTATTGTTTATATACATAAATGTACCATCAATTTCTCCTTATCCTTATTCAAGTTCTCGTTATTATAAGAAAAAATTTCTGTAATAATATCAAATTATTGTTATTCTACTGTAAATCTATAGTTTTTCGTAGATCACAGTATTTATGCCTATAGTAAATGGTATATATATTTTAAAATATTTATAATTAGGATATTTTATTTGAATTGGTAATTTATTAAATGATTTCATCGAATCAAAATATTTTTGATTGCCGTGGCGGGGATAAAGTTATGATTTTTTTTAATTCATTTAACTATCGATTTCTTAAACTAGTAACATTGATCTTTTCAACTTAAATGTCAGATTTATAGCTTTTATTGACTTTTTATACGAAAAATTAAGAAAACAATGATTCAGTGAAGAATTATTTATTAATATGCAAGCAAATTTTTTATCAGCCTAACTTATAAGACTAGTTTTATTATTTCCGTATAGTGACAGGTTTTGGAAATATTCAAGCAGTTATGTATAAAAGCGTAATTAGTATTTAAAAATAGTTTTTTTTTGTGGTGTTTCATATTTATAACTGTTACTGAAATTAACCAGAAAATACTGAAATGCGTACGTAGAAAAGAAAGTTCTAATAAATTCACAATAATTTATAGTAATGACATTCCTAGTAAAAAAAAAGAGAAACTACATAATTTTGTTTAATAAAAACAAAATATATGATATTTAATCCATTCAGTTGTTAATTTTTCTGTTCTTATAGTAACAGTTTATCAGAAATTCTGGTTTTTAAAATTATAGTTCTTATTACCACACATTTAGTAAAAATTACAAAACTGAAAAGTAAACTTAATCGAATAAATGAGTTTTACGCCATGATCTAAGGTAGCATGATAAAATCACCAAATTTAAAATTCCAAATTTCACCACATATTATAAAAACACATTTTATTGTTAATTTACCAAAATCATTACCAAAGCACGTTGAGCTTTTTGGTGTTTATATAGAGCCAGAAACATTGTAAATTTTACCACATTCTAGTAGTTTTGATCATGCTCAATACTTAAATATAAAGAAAAATTCACAAAAGTTTTTCAAAACTTCTTTTAAGCGAATTTAAATTTGAATTATAAATCTGATAAAAAAAAACGATATAAAGTTGCATCAATTTTAATTTTGAAAAAAAAAAAAAAAAACACATCGTCTAAACAGCGAACATTTCAAATGAAAAAAGAAAAAAAAGAAAATTCATTTCCATCAAAAACATTTAACATTTATTTTAAATCTAAATCTTTCGAATTGGCGTCAGATTTTGAGTAATTGGCGTCTAATTCTTAAAAGTGATTTACGAGACTTTGAAGTCAGAAGATTAAGCAGCGCAAACCCAATGATTAAATTATGAGCCGGGCCGAGAGCACATATTTGCAGTGTCACTCATCCCTTTCCAATCGGGAATGACTAGATTAATAATTCAAGACTCCTCTAATCTCAGCTACAATGATTCAGGGGTATTATTTATTTAACTTAAATATAAATTTCTAAATTCGATTTTGAGTTTTTTCTTCCTCTTCTTTCTATATCATTTTTAATCTTTTCGATTCCATTCTTTCGGTTATGTTTCATTGTATTCTTGTTTAGAGAAAATCCAGCGAGGAAATGATATAATAATTCTTTTTTTTTGATAGTGACAGTAAAATGAAGCTGGCAATTTGTTTTGGGAAGGGAAGTAAGTTTTAAACATTAGGAAGTTTATTTCGTTTTGGGTGAATTTTTGTATTTAAGTTTGGAATTTAATAAAAGATTATTCGACCTAATGATCTAAAAGGGTTTACAAAGCGTTTTTATTTATATCTGCAAGGAAAGAAAAATATATTATAGATACTTTAAATCCATGTTTTGAAATTATAATAAAAATTTTAATATTTTATCTACAAGGTCTAAGTCAAAAAATGTGATAAAACAGATGCAATAAGTAGCTTTATATTAAGAAAAGCTATTTTTCAAATAACATATTAAAGTTCATATCTTTGTCTTAAAAATCATGTTAAAAAATGGTTGAAACTTATTTTAAATTAGTTTTAATATATTATTTATGCTTATAATTGATATCTTTGTTTTCTGGATAGTAAATTAAAGTTTTGTAATTAATTCTAGTTTTAAAATATATTTCTGATATAATAAGTAGGTAAAAATTTGTTACAGAAAGAGATTTATGTTTTTGAATATGTTGAAACTAAAATATATTTTATTGATTCTAATTGCTTATAAATTTATACATAAAAACGTTTGAAGATGAGAATTAAATGTTAAAAAGTTTTGTTGATGTGTATAGAATTATAATTTACAGTTAATCGAACACAATATTACTTTCACTGATAATCTTATAGAGTACTTTTAAATTTCAAAAAGTCTACGTATTTATGAAATTAAAACTTTTAGATTTTATCTATAATCTATTATAATTGTTTTCTGGTTAATTCTAAATATAATACAGATGCAAATATTTATAATTCTTTTAAAATTATTTTTTTTAACTTCTATTATTTGCTTAAAGATAAAAAAAAAAATTAAGTTCAACTTTTTTTAAAATTGAAGCGGGGAAGGTAAATGTCAAATTAAGTTGTCAGCAAAAACTGAAACTTTGTTAGGAACCTTTTTAACGCGCATTTTCTCCGGAATACGAAAGACTGGTTGCCAATAATCTTAGCAAAAACTAATTAAAACCAAAGTATTCTGTCATACAGCAGACGACAAGATTTTTTTTTCCCATCCTCACAATCTGCACAAAAAATGGCGGGTAATTTCTTTAAGGTGAATATATAGACTTTAAAATAAAACTGTTATTCATCGCTAACCACTCGAAACATTCGAGTTTTTATAAAGGAAAGCAGGTAAAAAAAAAAGTGATGGCTGAAAATATGTTTTTTTTTTTTATTTCTAATAAAAGGAAACGAAGAAAAAAAAATCAGACGACTTCACAGCAAACGATGTTTTAATGTCCCTACGAAAAAATAAATAAATAAAAAAAAACGAAAACAAAGACTAATTATAGCAGCACGTAAGGAGAGAAAGGAAAACAATATACACAAATGTAATTTCATAAATCATCCATAAAATTTAAATGAAAGAGGTTGAATTGGTTTAAAATATGTTTCTTATAAAAATTGTAAAACTTACAATTTTAACTTTTGGTTGTAGTCTTAATAAAGTATTTACATGTAAAAGAGGAATTAAAAGCTGATTGTTTTTCCTAACATTTTTATTTCGAAAATTCATTTTACTTGAAATAGAAATATTTGAAACATTTTTAAGACAAGAGAATATTTTTAATTATAATATATAAGCAAAATATATATTAGAAATCATTTTTTATTGAACGAATTCTAAAATTATTAATTCGCATTATAATACAATTAACTCATATTTTTTAATAAATTAAAATTAATTTATTTTAAATAACTAGTATTATAGTACAATTTATCCAATCAATTTGAAAAATTTGAAATATTTTACGTACATAATTTTCTAAAGAATAAATCGTTATTTGGGTACAATACGATTCTTTACATTAATTAAACATTAACATTACATTAACATAAACTTAAACATTAATTCGATGTTTAAGAATTTGCTCTTTTAGAAAGCTTCGTATAAACTTGAATTCGTTGAAATTATTTCATTTGAAAGCTATTTCATTCTTATTTTAAAATATTCAGTTGTATAGATAGAAATTTGTACAGAAAGAAAATCAATAAAATCGTGATAGAATATCGTGCAAATTAGTGCTTTTTGACTTCAATTAACTGTTATTTGTGCTCAGTAAGTAGTTTCTTCAATATTCCATAATATTTATATTCTATACACTTTAGAAAATCAATAGTAATTTTACTGTAGACAAAACTGTAATTAAAACAAATTATATAACTAATACATTTTGGCTTTTTTTTTCCTGATAGTTTATTTATGTTATCTTTAGAACTTCACAAAATGTAAAAATATTCGAACTATGAATGAAATAGATTTCAAATAATTTCCTCGGTTGAGTAGCAGTTTAAAAATTTTTTATATTCATATGAAATTAATTTATGGTGATACAATAATTCGTAAGGATTGAAAACACTAATCAAAATATAATGTTTACATATTTAAAGGTAAATAAATAAATAAAGGAATATTACTAAATTTTGATTTCATTATCATTAAATAAGATGTTAAAATGTTCAATTCATTGAATAATATGTAAAATTTTAAAAATACGACACTAAAAATCAATAATTTTATAAACTCTGCTTAAAACATAACCTAAAGACGTGCATAATAAAACAAATAAAAGCAGAATTGAAATATAGGAGCAACAGCCACTTCGCTTGTAAAGCCTAGCAAAATAAACAAATCAAAACGAAGCGCGAAGTGGCAGCCTTCACCGCGAAACCACCGATTCCGAATCGGCGTGCCCTCAGTCTTTTCAACCGGGTAACATCGGAGTCGCGTGCGGTTCTAGCAAGCCCCCCAATTCGCCGCTTCCAAAACCATCACTCAGTCCGTAGCGATCAGGGAAAGAGCGGCAACTGTACTGTAAAGGTTGCGGTAATAGTGTCTTATTATGTTAATTATCAGTGAAATACATATATAATGGCAGGGAGACCGTTATTATAGTCTTTGCTTTCAGCTCGCTTTATTACGAAGAGGGGGGGGGGGAGTAAAGTCGTTAAAGCCTAAACGGACGAAATCGTTTAAACCTGGTATTTATTCACGCCTTTCTCTACCTGGATGAAATAATAAACGTACTCGAAAAGTTCAAAAAGATTATTGATATTCGAAGGGGAAAATTGGTGTTTAAATGAGGGTTAATTACATTACAATGGAATTAATGAAGGAAAATTTAACTGTGTTTTACAACTCATTTCTTAGCAAAATTAAGACTGGATGTAATGAAATGCACTAATAAGTATCGTAAATAAATTATTAATTGTTAATATTTAGTTATTTAAGTGTTAATATGAAAAAGAATTTTAAAATTCCTTCACAAATTTTAAAGTTTTATTGGTAAAGTAATATTTTTTTGCTTTAATAATTATTTATATTATATTTTTGGGGTTAAAATTTTAACAAACAGTTTTTAAGTTATACTTTATACTTTAAAATAAAAGGAAATTCTTAAATTCATTTTATTATAAGAATTAGATTTATTATGTGATTTTATTATGTAAATTAAAAATAAGATCCACCTTGAACCCATATTTATAAATTCGACATAAAACAAATCAATAAAGTTTCTCTTTTGAATAATTATTTTTGTCTATAATAGCTCTTTCATTTAATGCTTATTAAATGTTTAGTAATTCAGAATATTTTTTTTAGCATATGACTGAAACTTACTGAAATCAATCATATCAATGTAAGATAACAAACTTGTTGGGTCATAAATTTGGAAAATTAGTTTAATAAGTTACAAGAGACATTATTGTATATTTACGTTAAAAGAAGCTTTTTATTGCAACAAAATCGGTAATAAGTCGGTTTTAAATCGGTTAAGTTAGTCAAAATCGGTTTTATTTATGAGAAAAAGTAATATTACTTAATTTTTTTCCTTGAAATACTTCAATGTATTTCTTTAACTGGATTTGTTTTTATTTAGAAAAAAGTAGTCATGTTATAGCGTGCCGAGAAAATAATAAGCAAAGCATAATGTCATGATTGATATAAGTTCTATTAATAAGAGGAAAATAGAAATTAAGAACTGTAAAGCAACCAAGAAAGGCTTGCGTTTTCAATTTTGCACAAATTTACATTTTTTCTGAAAGTTAATGTAGCATGTTATGCATACATTAAATTATGGAAAAAAATTCAGGTCGAATTTCATAGTGTTTTTATTATTATTCAACATTTCTATAAATCATTCAAAATAACTAATTTTTTTACTACTTCTTAAATATTTATTTATTAATTAAATATTATTAAATGTTGTTGTTTTTTTAAAAATATTTTTAAGAATATAATGCTTGTTCATGGAGTTTGTTTTCATGAAATAATAAATGATATAACAAGTTTTTTCATTATTTTTAATGAACTCATTGACTTTTTTAAACACCACCAGAAAAGTTTGATGTAGTGTTGCAAATGGTCCATTCTTGTGATAATTTCCAGTTCTATAAATTATGAAAACATAATTCATTGTATAATAGAATTTTGTAAAAAAAAATTATCCTTTTGACTAAATTAGTGTTCAACTGTTGAAAGAAAATTGTTATTCAGTAATAGTTTGAACTAATTAGCATTTTAAAAAATATCATCATGAGCAAAAATCCATTAATAATATTTTAGAGGTTGTTAAAAAGCTCAAAAAAGGATTTTCATGTCTTGTTTAAAAAAGATGACTAGAATTATATTAATCACGCTATTTTATAGTTTCCATAATAATTATTATGATTATTATTCTGCTGCGTTTTTACGAACATAGATAACACTTAAAATATATAAAATCCATCTTTATAATTTCAGAAGTGAAAAAAGTATTGCATGTGAAGAACATATATACACCGAGGAAAAAAAATATGTTCAAAACTACCAGAATATGGTGACATTTACCGTTTTAGCAAAAACCTTGGTAACTTATATCAAAGCGATTCGATCTTAAATTTGGTAAAATTAAGAATAAAATATGGTTTTATAATCTATGGAAAAATGTTTTAAATGAGGCAAAATTCGGTAGTTTTATCTTGATACCTAAGTGCATGGCATAAAAATCATTTATTCGGTTAAATTTACTTTTCAGTTTTGTATTTTTTATTAAGTGTCTGGTAGAAAAAACTATAATTTTGAACACCAGAATTTCCGGTAAACTGTTACCATATGTATGGAAAAATTGCCAAATCAATGGTTTAAATATTGTATATCTTGGTTTTATTTACCAAAAATAAGTTTTTTTTTTACCAGAAATGTCATTACCATACAGTACGGTCATTTTAACAGAATACTTTTCTCCGTGTAAAATACAAGTAATAGCAATTTCTAAATTGAAAAAAATTTTTGATTTATATCCAAATGGAAATTACTTTGTTATAATTTCATTTTACTAGATTTTATTATTAAGCATAAGAATATGTTATAACAAGCATATTTTCCGTTAGTTATTTTTTTAATTATTTTTTGACATTGGGTTACTTTTAATAATTGGATAGTATTATATAAAAAATTTAACAAAATAGTTTTCGTTTTTATTTGGAAGAAACTAGAAAAATTAAATTATCTTTAACCTGTAGTGAAAACACTGTTAGAAATTTTGGAGCGTAATGTTTCGTTCAAATTTATGAACAAATTCAGCACGAACGGAATTATCGTTCAATTCTTAACCTCATTGAGATTACAGCAAATTTGCACAGTATTATGTTCAAAGTACTAATGATATGGTTAATAATTTTTTTATGGGAGAGAAAGTGTTATAATAGTTACTGCGTTAAAAAAGTTTCAGTCGCGAGAAAAAATTTTAATTAAAATTTAACTGTCATAAGAAAAAAAAAGAAGATATAATTAAGAAAATTCTGAATCTCATTCTTTTGTACAATCTGCGATCTTGGTAGCTAATGGATTCTGTAGATAAAAAGCAACTAAGAGCACTAATTTTAATCATATTAAAAAATTTACTTACAAAAAAAAAATTCCTTATGTTAGTACCTTTTCCCCCCTAAAAACCACACTTATACTGTAGAAAATTTAAAAGCATTTTTGTCTCCTCTTTTTCTTTTTTTATTAACACTAAAAAAAACTAATTATTTTAATTATTTAATCTTAAAAATCAATAGTGTATTTTTATTTCGCCAATTTCGTTATAAAAAAATCGTGTTTTTTATCAACTTGAGATACTACTGAATTGATTAAAATATCAGTTGATTTAAATACTACCTTAAAAATATCAGTGTAGGGTATACCGGGCAAATGTATACCGATACATTTGCCCGGTATACCTTACACTGATATTTTTTTAAGGTTCAGTGCCACTGTCCGGTATACATTTGCCCGGTATACCCTACACTGATATTTTTTTTAAGGTTAAGCGCCATTGCCCGGTATATATTTGCCCGATACTCCAAACACTGATGTTTCTTCTAATCTATCGTCAGTAAGTATTAAAGTATCGAATAAATGTAATCTATCGTCAGTAAGTATTAAAATATCGAATAAATGTAATTATATCCACGAATAAATTAATATCAAATCGGATGACGTTTTGAATTTGTTATTTTTGAATGACATTTTGACGAATCGGGGATGTATTTTATACTTTGCGGTTTCTCATTTGGCATTCTATAAAATGCCTAGGCAATGTGTGAAATATAAATCATTTCATACTTTGCCGGTAACATATATATATATATATATATATATATATAGATATATATATATATATATATATATATATATATATATATATATATATATATAGTCACAAATAACATATTTTTCTAATTTGAAAACTAAAATAATTTAATATATATTTTCAATAAATATATAAATATAACTAGAAAAATTAAAAGCAAAATCATTGTCAGTTTCTTTTTCTCTCTGTCATGTTCTCTATAATAACTATACTTGATATAAGTAAAAAATAAAGTCAACCTTTATCAAAAACAAAGTAAAAAAAAAATTTTTTTTTTGTGGTTAATGGCGGGCACTTGGGTCTATTTCCCAGTGGCCTCAGAAATACCAGAATTGCTTTACCCAGTGAGAACCTATGGTTAAGCCACGGCGAGTAAAAAAAAATAAATAATAAATAAAATAAATCAATAAATAAATAAATATGAATAAGGAGTTGCAAGTTAATATTCAAGCGATACAGAAATTGATACGTAATCAAAATTTGTTGCATCACTAATGAGGCAGCAAACTGGACTGAAAATATCAAATCCTGTTTGATTGCTAAGGAAAAAAAAAAAAAAAAAAAAAAAAAAAAAAAAAAAAAACAGAGAAAAGATAAAGAACGCAAGGATTTATCAAGCAAACTGAGTTTTGATGTTTTCTCTGGTCTCCCAATTAGTGATTCCGCAGATTTTGATGGAGTTTCAGCTTCTTCTTCGCTTAAATATAAATTTCGATTATTTGACAATGATTCTAAAAATATAAATAACGGAATGTCATTACAAATCATGGTGTATATATATATACATTTACTTTCAATTTATTCGAGTAGTCAGAGCAGCATAAAACCCAATAGGTTTTGTTATAAGTGAATCTCGACAAAAACAACATACATTTTCAAATCTAGGAAAAGGCTGTAAAAAAGAGGGGGGGGGGGAACTTGAATCAGAAATTCCCCTTTTTTTTCCCTCTTGCTCCCGACATCCACAGTCCAGTGTACCTTGCGGTGAATCTGTCTAAACAGTCATTTTTCACCTGCAAACACTCACAGCGTCTAAAATACATGTATGCAGTTGGATGTAAGAAGTGGAAAAAGCAAATATATATATATATATATAGGGGAAGAGGCGGCTTTCATGTCAAATGCAGAGACCGACAGGGCGAAATTTTCTTACTGTGCTTTAAGGAAATAATCTTAAGAAATAAAATTTCAACACTCGGCCATCTTTTTCCTCTATTGGTCACCTCGCCTTGAGTTAAAGAATCTTTGGTGGCTGCATTTATTTATTTATCTCAGTTTTAAATACAAATCCTCCCACTTTTATTAGAGCGTGATTGTTTTTACCATTACTTATTCATAATTTAGTTAGAATTAATAATCTCGTAACCCGAACTTCTCCTAATTATTTTAATATAGCGTAAAATTGGAGTAAATATAAATAACACATTTCTTGAAGAGTTTGGTCATGATCTTCAAAATGTACGACATGGTATTAAATTTTTTTTTGACACAAACAATACCTTCAGAAAAAGCATTGATCATGATCTTCCAAAATTTCCATCATTTAATCATAATTTAGTTACCATAAATAATTTCGTCACTCGAACTTCTGATTATTTTAAGATTGTGTAAAATTAGAGTAAGCATAAATAACACATTTCTTGAAGAGTTTGATTATAATCATCAAAATGTACGATATGGTATGAATTTTATTTTAACACAAACAGTACCTACAGTAAAAGCAGTGATCATCATCTTCCAAAATGGGTATGAGAATTTGAGAGGTTGAGAATTTTTTTTTTATTTTATCGAAACACACATAACCAATTTCCAAAAAGAACTCATTATTGTTTTCCAATGTTCAGAATGAAATTGTATACACAAGTTTAAAATTGTACAGACGAAAGATGTCCCCATCTTTGGAAATATGAAAAAGTTGAGGTCAATTTTGAATAGATACAAATAAAACCCTTTTTGTAAGCTCTTATTTTGATCCTTTTTTGTCACATAAAACAATGCGGATGCTAATTTACTTTTATGCAGGTTTTAATACGTTTTTTTTTAAAATTATTTTTGTATCATAACGATACCAATAAAGTTTAGAAAGAATTAACTTACTCATTTTTTTTTTGCAAATTATCATTTTATTGTCATTGTTATTACATTATATTATTATTGTCATTGTTATTATATTATTATTATATATTATTATCACTATTAATAACATAATTACTATTATTAACACCATTATTATTAATATAATTACTTTTATTGCTATTATATTGAAAGAATACAACTTAAACTCATGTACAGTGAGCAAAAAAAAAAAAAATCTCCCTCAATAATTTTTGATTTGACGATTTCCTGTACTAGGATTCAATTTTATGGTTCGAAGAATTGATCTCAAATATGATAATTACTGTCATTTTAAGGAAGTTGTAGATTTAAAATTCGATTTCTTAGGAACTAATTGACAGATTTCGTTTTAATTTTGTATTTTCCTTATAAATTACATTCTTCAAATTATCTAAAGATTTGTACATATATAAATAACTTAAAACATTTTCGACTGTTCTTAAATAAATAATAAGAAAAATAAATAATTATTAAAAATTATATTTGCATAGATTTTTTTTTTTTGTATAAAAATCTTATGATTGTGTGCAAAAAGTTTTCGATCGCTTAAAAAATTATCGAGAGAGGGCAGAATACGCAGAAAGTAATCTTAAGAATGAGGTGTCCAATTTGTCGACTGTTCTCTTGATCGCTTCTATTTCCCAGGTAGCAGCTACGCCTACATTTTGAGGGCTAAAAATTTGAATCCGTCGGAAAAAAGAGGTATGTTTATTGAGAGAGAGAACGTTTTTGTGTGTGATTTAGTAACTTAAAATATCGCATGCATTAACTAATTAGCATATTGGAGGTCAAGATTCAGTTATCTAACCGATTCTAGTTG
Source organism: Parasteatoda lunata (assembly GCA_949128135.1). Lineage (NCBI taxonomy): Eukaryota > Metazoa > Arthropoda > Arachnida > Araneae > Theridiidae > Parasteatoda > Parasteatoda lunata. The sequence goes on along the minus strand of OX421976.1, from coordinate 15,155,794 downwards.
AATAAGAGTTTAACCATATACTTTTGCTTGATTACCATTTAATTTTCGGTTGATATAAAAAATCGTTATGTATTTTTTTCGCAAAAGAAATTGTTTGGCAATAGAGTGATAAGTGAATTTTTTATATTGCTTTAGAGTTTTAAATAATTGTTTTACATTCATTATTTTAATAGCATACTAGGACTAAACACAGCTTTTCCTGAAATTTATAAAAAAATAAATAAATGTGAATTATCGAAAACTAAATATAACTGATTTATAATATAATAATACCGAAGCGGTGACTACGTGTCTTTTATCATAAAATCTAGCGTTCTAAGATGATCTTTATATTATAATAAAATAACAAAACTTTGAGTTTCAAACTTTTAATGTTGAATAATAATCCAAATAAAAATTAAATAACAGCAGAGAATAATATTAAGGAGGGGTGATAAGTAATTAATGCTAGTAAAGATTGTGAAATAAGGAAAAAATATCTAATTTACAGGTAAATATTTTTTTTTAAAATTAAAAACCTGATAAATAATAAATCACATCACGTGATTTCAACGCATTTCTTTGGTGGCGGCGAACCATCAAGAATTTTCATCATTAGTTATTTATGCGTAGTTAGATTCATTTTCCTTCCATAAATATAAATATTACTGATTCGTTAAGAAAGATTTTAAATTTTTAAATAAACATGCAAGAGAAAAAGGAATCTTCATTTAAAAAACATTTTTCTTTTGGTCGGAGTAAGTGATAAGATCAGGAAAAGAAAAATCATGATTTGGTCACTCCTTGCCAGGTGACGACAAATCCCACATACTTACAACACCCCAGGGTCTAATTTTCCTAGACGCCCCCATATTCTTCTTGTTGATGTCACTTTCGTAGATTGTTTTTTATGACCAAAGGGCATATGTGGTCAGGTTTTTTTTTCTCCCACACATTTAGAAAAACAATGTTTTCGGCTTATTTTCTTAGATTTTAGTATGAATTCAACTAAATTTTGTATTTCTCAGAACAATATTTATTTAAGCGTAAATGATGTAATTTTTAACGCTCAAAATGTGGTAAATCATTCTCTTTTGTGTATAACATTTAAAAAAAGAATGTCTACCTTTTTTAGAGATTTATTATTTTTATTTAATACACTTTAAAAAAAAAATATGGCTAAAACTATCAGAATGTGGTAAAATTTACACTGTTTCTGGCTCTATGGGAACACCAAAAAGCACTTTAGTTTTTATCAATGCGATTTGGTAATGATTGTGCTGAAATTAACAATAAAATATTGTTTTATAATATCTGTAAAAATTTGGTAAATGGGGTAAAATTTGGCAATTTTCTTGTACTATCTTAAAGCATGGCATAAAAATCAAGCATAGCATAAATTTTCAGTTTTGTATATTTTAAAATATGAGTACCAAGAGGAATTGAATCTGAATTTGAAAAATCTGAATTTTTATTAAACCGTCAACATATAAACAGAAAAATTGCCAAATGATTGGTTTAAATACCATATATTTTGGTTTTTATTAACCAGAATTACGCTTTTTTTACCAGAAAAATCATTACCATACAGCAAGGGAATATTATCAAAATATTTTTCTCTGCTTACTATTTCCGTTTAGATTTGAGGTTCATTTTAACAGTTCAATCCTCAATGAAAACTTTAATTAATGAAATTTTTTGTAGTATCTTTACAAAAATAAATTTTGCATGCAATGTTATACTAAACACTTGCTATCATGAGTTTAAATTTTTGATACTGAATATTATAAACAAGAAATAATGAAATTAAGAAAATAAGATAGAAAAAAACCCCCTATCTATCTATATCTATTTGAAACATATTAAAAATTGATTTAGCTGTCTTTTCTATTTAAACAAAAATGAACAAGGTAAAGACTAGAAAATAATATTTTTAAAAGATTAAAAAGTTTTTTTAATCAAAGTGGAAAAAAAGTTTTTTTAAAAAATTATTAATTGAAAACTAAAATAATGATAAATTAAACAAGAATAGAATTTTAATAATTATACTTTCCAAGTTTCTCTTTTATTTAAGTTGTTTCACAATGCCTTAAAACAGCAGAAATTTAAATGTATATTGAAATTAATATTTTTATTTCAAAACTGAAACAGTTTCTGAAAATATGTAATAAAAGTTTAAAAGCTATAATATTTTGCAGAAATAGCATTGTTTTTGCAGATTTTTAGAGAACTGTTATTAACATTTGGATATTTAAAATTATCTTAAGAAAATGCACAATATGTAAGTTCAAAAAGAAATATGACGGAAAACTGTATGAATGACAGAGATAATATTTTTTAGCACTCCCACGGTTGTCTTTCACGCTCTCTTCCTTTCATTTTTTAATCTTTTCCTATTTATGTGAAAACATTGGATTATACATTTTTCGTAATAATTTATAAGAAATTATTGCTAAAAAAAACACTTATATATGTTCTAATAAGTTTTAAGTTAAGTTTACTTCCCTATTTAAAATATAGCATATTTTAATTAGACATAAATTCCTTTTGATTAATTATTTTATAAAAAACGTATCTTCTTAACACAATTTTTTATTGGGAAATCCTAAATACTAATACTTAAATTATGCATTGAATCTGCACAAATACTAAATTTATAATTATTTATTATTAACGTTGTGTAAAATGCTGTCGCATATATTTGCAGGTAAATTCCATGGTTTTATTCAGATCTTAACCTATGAAATTAATTAATATATTTATCAAAAATAAATAAATAAGATATATATATATATATATATATATATATATATCCCTTCCATTGTAAAGAAAATTATTAAAAAGACAAAAATTAATCAGAATTTCCCAATAATCAAAATCGCAACAAAGGATATTTTTAAAATCATAGTAATAATTCAAAAGGACATCTTTTAGTTTAGAAAGGGGAATGCTATTGAAGAGATCCTGGAAATCAAAAGTCGCAATAGAATTAATTTTATTATGTTTAATGAATTCTAAAATCGGTTGATTACAATGGAAGGGATATTTTTCTTCAAATTGATGGAATACCACAATGTTCTAATTATTCATCTCTCTTAGCTAACTTATTTTTGCATTATTATGAAAAAAATTATACTCTTAGTATTAAATATGTTTTTAGATATATTGATGATTTAATTATCTTTAATTTTCAAGATTATATATATATATATATATATATATATATATATATATATATATATATATATATATATATATATATATATATATATATATCTTATTTACTCAGATTAAATATATTAGAATTAATGAAATACTGCAAATAAGTTAATAAGTTACCGAAATATACACATAAATTAAAATAAAATGAAACAAATCAGTAAGTAAAAAATTGAACAAAATTAAGAAAAACTATGATTATTTATAAAAGCAGTTTATATAGAAGTTTAATAAGAAATTATGCAATTTATGAGTGAAACATAACTGCTTACTGAAATTTAATAAGGGAGTTGAAATAGAGGAAAGAAATATGTTTTGTGCAAAATAACATTTCCTAAATTAAAAATAATAATAATGATTAATTTTTATCATATTAGGAACTCTAAAATAAAAAAATAAAAAAATGCACTTTACAGCCGTAATTTTTCGCTAAAGGTATGCTCATTTTGCCAAAACATCTTACCATAATGGCGAATTGAACTTAGATTTTTTACTGAAATTAAAACCCAATAGTTTTTTATTTTTAAAAATTACATATTTGAAATATATTTTTAAATCAAAAACAAAAAGATAAATTCTACTTAATAATTTGAAAAATAAAATTTTTTAATAAATACGCATTTAAATTATTTTAATTACAAGTGCACTGGCATTTTTTTAAACTTTAAAAATGATTTATTGTCAGATTTTCAAATTCTAACTACCCTTTTCACCTTTTTTTTTATAAAATTTATTTTTAAACCCATTAAACTTATGTGATGCTATTAAAGCAACCAAATTATTTTCCTTTATGTGTGCCAAAAATGTAATTCGGGTACTCAGCTATAGTTACTGCCACTGAGTAAGAAACTGGTACTTCATCAACCCGTAAGTTCAGTTTTCTAATGTCAGTTATATTTTTTCCATTCATATTAATCTCTGACCTTGCGAAATTCCCACGTTCTAGATCTATTTTAATTCTGCATATTTTCAAATACTATTTTTTTTCTTTAATATAATAGAATTGGAAATCGATATGTTTTCAACAAATTTTTCTTTAGTGTGTAATTCTATAACAAAGGTTCACAAAACTTATAAAAACAAAATGTTAGAAAACTATAAACAAATAAAAATGTTCCACAGATCCTTATAAACGCTATGATAAAATCATGATTATCTAACAGAAATTAAACTTAAATTGTAACAAAATTATTACTTGTCACAAATATGACCTTTTCAAATTTTGTTTCCTCCTCTGGAACTATTGGACAGATTTCACTCAAACATTGTATTTTTCCATTTAAATTTAGATTCTTTAAAATGATGCTAAAATTGTATACCTAACAACTCAAATATTTAGTCATTATTAAAGAAAATAATTGACAAAAAATTTCCTAAAAGTTACACTTTGAATGGAAATTATATTTGAATAGACGAATTTTATAGTTGCGTGCAAAATATTTTCAACTTGCGTAAAAAGCTCTCGATATATGGCGAAATGTACAAAAAGTAAAATTAACACTAAGGAATCCAAACTTTAAACCGTTCTCCTGACCAAACTTAGGGACCATATTTCCCAGATTGCTGCTACCCTCTGGAGGTCAGAAATCATCGGGGGGGGGGGAACAATGTTTATTTAAAGAAATTACATTTTCGTGTCTAATTTGGTAACTTAAAATATTGTCTGCACTAATTGATTAGCATATTTGAGTTCATACTTTTGAACCATTAAGTTTGAGTCCTAGATCGTAAAGATCCCATCATTTGATCAAAAGTTATTCGGGGTAGTTCATTTATTTTTTAAGCACAATACATTTGACGCAGTAATAAAAATTTATGAAATTGAACCTTGAAATTGAACCTTTGAAATTGAACCTTTCTTTAAGTTGAACTATTGTAATGTATCGTTAAACAAAATTAAGTATGTACCATAATGTCTTTCAACTCATCGCCGAATTAATTTTGTAGCAAATTTTAACTTATTATGGTTTATAAGCACTCCAAAATTTTTAACAGTGTATTCAAAAATGAAATGTACTTGAAATGATTTATTTGTTAAATACGAATAAAGTAAAAACTTGTATCCAATTTAAAATCTCTTTAAAACGCTCTTTGAGAAAATTTTTAAATAAAAGAGAATTTTTTTTTTTTAATATAAATAAAAAATAATATAAAATAATAAGTATCAACGTTTTGAAAAATATAATTATTTTTAATTATGAATTAGCTTCATAAACACCTTAAGACTTTCATCGAATAGGAAATGCTTTAACTATAAATAAAAATAAAGCATTTTATAAAGCAAATAAATACGTAAAGTTTATAAATTTGCAAAGCGCCTACAATATTGGATTAAATTTATCTGAAATTCACAATTTTTATATTGACGTGAGTAATATTTTTGTTTCAGCTAATTTTTATAACTAATCTAAAATAAGAAAAATATTCTGGAATTCTCAAGCGTTAAAAATATTCACTTTAATTAACTTCAATTTATCAAATCAATTTAAAAAGATAAATTCAAAACAAAAATCAAATACATATGTATATATATATATATATATATATATATATATATATATAAAAATTACGGAATTTTCAAATATAAAATTTTAACGATCGTAGGATTTTCTAAAATGAAATAAATTTTGTAACTCTCTGATTCACTTGATTTGAGTGTAGTTAATATTTTATTAGTAAAAATCTATCTTTTAGAAAATTAAAATTATCTTTGTGTCATATTTCATAATTCATTTCCATTTTCATTACATATTTAAACTTCATATATTTTTCTTATCTATTTCAAGAATATTTCCATAGTTAAGTTAGATCACTACAATGGAAACTAAAAATATTTGCAAAATAAATGAAATATATCATTAACATGATAACATGATAACAGTCACGTAACTATTCTTCTAAAAAAAAGAATTTCGAAAATGAGATACATTTAAATTATCTATAATCCATTAATGACAAGGCTTTTTATTTGGGTCTAGAATCGAGATATTTCAGGCTCCTAAGACTAAAGTGTTTTTTTTTAAGTACACACATACTTTATTTAATCAAAAATAGACAATCAAATTTTTTTTATACTTTTTTCCCCACTGGAGTAAATTTAATTTTGTTTCTTGGATTTTTATTATCTTTTTTTAATACAAGGACTAAATGCTACTAGTTTTGGGAATTTGTTTTGCTTCAGTCAAAGACATTCCTTTTCTATTAAATTTTGTAAAACATTGTTTTAATTAGGTGATTTTACAGAAAAAAGAAATTCCACACATGGTTTAGCTTTTAATTTTATACCGACGTTAAACAGCCTACCCAATTTTGAGTTCTTAGTTTCAAATTTGAACTTCTTAGCCTGGTAATTTTGCACCCAATCCAGAAGACAGGGGAACTCCTGGATCAAGTGTTGGGGCAAACTAGCTTTCGTTGAGAATTTTTTAATTAGACCAACTCTCATTTGGAGGGAACTTCATGGAGACGAAAAACCACAAAAATCTTTCAAGGTTAGCTCGACAATAAGGGATTATATCCCTGATCTGATTACCATTGAGGATATTTTATGTCACCACTGTGGTCAATGAGAGTCGGGAGCAAAACCAGCCCCCTATGGGACTCGAACCTGGGTCACTTCATTGGAGGCGGACACTATCAATTTTTAATTAAAGTGTTTATTTACACATATTTTTTAATTATTGTTTAAAAAATTAATGCATATTTAATTCCACTTTGCTTAATAAACATTAACGATGAATAACTTTTAAAACGAACTGAATTATGAGGCCAACTTTGATTTAATTTCCATAGAAAATAAAATGAGAAAAATTGGGAATATTTTATCATTAAATCTTTGAACCAAAAAGCTATCTCTACTATCAAATATTTTAAGCTATGAAGAACTTCACGATCAGTTATCAAACAAATGAGGCTTTTTCGGCCATCATTATGGTCTTAATACCCTCTAGAACACCAGAAAAATAATGCAAAAAATAAAATCACCATATTTAGTTTGAAAAGGGGTGCACAGATAGTCTAACACGATTTATAAATAACCACAGGTTTTAGCCTGTCTATCACGAAGCAACATTGGCCAAAGAAGAACATCATTTACAAATGCGGAAAAAGAAAAAAAAAAAAAAACTCTAATAACATGGGCATAAAAATAAACAAAATTTCTTCACGACTTCTGAAACTGCCCAACCTTCTAATGATGCTTACCCTAGCTCATTAAGCATGGACTCTATGGGTTAAAATAACCCAACAACTCGTTCGAAATCGTGAGTTTCGCATAGAAGATAAGGAAGAAATAAAACTCCTATCGCATTTTGGTGGGACAGAAAAATATATATTTTAGCTACTACTTTTAATTCACAAAAAAAAAAAGCTTAATTTATTTATTTCAGAATTTTAGAAAATGTGAAATTTTGTTTTTTCTTGAAATCAGGGCGTATTCAACTTTGAGGCAAATTATTAGGCATCATTGGTAACAAAGGCGACTCAGAAAAAATACGGTAGCAGAAATGTTCTCGAACTGCAGGTTGCTATTCAGCAGTTCTATTTATTCGGTGTATTTACAGCCTGTTTTCTTCGACGGTTGCAGTCAACTTCTTTTTCTCTTGCGTGGGTTTTTAGTATTTCTTTTCATCAGTTCTTTTTTTTTTTTTTTTTTTTTCTACTCAGTGATTGTTGTTCTGTAGGTTGTGAAGTCGCGGACGCGCTTAGCAAAATTATATTAATTAAATTTCAAACTCTTCAAAAGTTCCCTTAGATCTATCTGTTTTTTTTTTTTTTCTTCTTCCTGTTCTTAGCCAGATGTAGAGCGGAATGTTTTTTTTTTCTCTTTATTTTGTTCTGTAAAAAATAATCAAAGTAGATTTCACAAGGAAAATCGAATCATAATAATAAAAAAGATTGTTAAGGTCAACGCCTGTATCGTATTTATTGTTTATAAGTTAGTATCATTGCCGAATATTTTTTTTTCATTTTATATTGCTCTTAACAAAAGAGATATTCATATCTGTTTGCATTTTGTTTATTTTAGACTAGCTTCAGATATTACGCGAGAGAATGAATTAAAAAGAAATAATTAGCAGAATCTATGTTTTTAAATGTTTTCTAATGATCAATAAAAGATAATGAAAACAAATTTTCTACATTCTATCTCTTTAAATGTATAAAACGATGCATTTTTTGTAATATAGTACTTACATGTTTTAAATACTTAAAGCATTTTGGTAGTAATATCAATCAATAAATGTACTTTTAGTAATTTTCATGCACTGTTTATTTTTAATAAAAAAAATACTTACCCAAGGTTTTTACTCAACAAACAGTAAGAAAATCATCTACAGATCAGATATAAAACAGATTTTATTTAAAGTATACTTATTTTCCTAGTTTCTTATAAACAAAGTTAGATATTATATACTTCCTTAATTTGTCAGTGTTAAAGTCATATTTAAAGTTCTTTTGCCTCCAAATGCTGAAAAATTCATTTCGCAGCTATTGAAGTATTCTTTCCTGAAATTTTAGTTATTTTATTTCGCAAAATAATTAGATAAAATACCCTCAAGAGAAGAACTCAAACATTCAAAAGAAATTATTTATTTATATATATATATATATATATATATATATATATATATATATATATATATATATATATATATATATATATATATATATATATATATATATATATATATATATATATATATATATATATATATATATATATATATATATATATATATATATATATATATATATATATATAGTTTTGTTTATGGTCTCATTGTACAAGATTCTTATTACTTGCTACATATAATTGTATTGTACCTTTACTCATAACACAATTCAATATACGAGTAACGCAATATAAGTTAGTGTGAATTCTGAAAATTGTTAGAGTATACTGAGAAAAAGAAGTATGGCCATAACTAACAGTATATGGTAAAATTTATCTTATTTCTGACTTCATGGGTTCACTAAAATCTCGGTAATTTTTACCCTACCACTTTGATGATGAGTTGGGAAAAATTAACAATAAAATATGGTTATATAACGTGTGATAAAATTTGATAAATGTAGTATTTAATATTAAGTATATATGCTGAGAAAAATAGTAAGATCAAAACTGCTAGAATGTGGTGAAATTTACGCTGTTTCTTGCTCTATGGGAACAACAAGAAACTCGAAGCGCTTTGGTACTGTTTTTGATAAAATTAACAGTAAATGGTTTTATAATATGTGATAAATTTTGATAAATGTAGCAAAAATTTGGTCATTTTATCATACTTTAATACAGGGGGTAAAAATCGTTTATTCGTTTAAATTTGCTTTTAAGTTTCGTACTGTTTGCCAAATGAGTAGTAATAAGAAATGTAATTTTGAGTACCATAATTTCTGGAGAACCGTTAGCTTTTTACCTTTTTTTTTTTTTTTGTTCAAATGGTAACGTTTGCCAAATCAATACTGCATAGTTTGGATTTTAACAGAAATATCATTGTTGAATGGTAGATCGAATAAAAAGTTAAAAATGCATAGTTTTGTAAGTTTCTGAGCGTTGACAATATCCTATATATATAAAAGAGAAAAAAACTAGTTACTAAGTATTTTGAAGAATCGAAACAAAAAAAATTCTTTAATTAAATGCGAAAATAGAATTGTTACACAGAATTGTTATTTATTTAACTAAGCTTAAATTTTGAATTAGGCAACAAAATAACTGTCGATGTTTTGTACAAATTTAATCAATACTTCGCATACCAAAACTATTTACATATTTTAAAAATCTATTTAAATCCATTGTACCCAAATCTAAATCCATTGTAGTGTGGTTCACATTTATACAATGTAATTATACTGCTATTTGACATCGAAAATTATCTTATGTAAAAAAAATTAACAATAAATAATTTTTTAAAAGAAGAGAAAATGAAAAGTTATTTTGAAGACATGTAGGTTTGGCTTTAAAAATCTGTTGTTTTTGTGGCGCTTCTACCTAATTTAAAAAAGCGAAATTTGGAGTTAACGCATTAACATATAACTTAAGAGTTGCCAATTTTAAAAAGAAAAATACCCGTGATATTGGCTGTGTCACAAAACAAATATATGTTTTTCAATGGTTTTACATTTCATAGATACATAACAAATTATACATATTAAATTTGATAAAATTTCAAATGCAGTTATTATGAACTAATTTAAATTTAGCATTACTACAGTTATAGTAAGGAATTAAAAATTAAATCTATTAGGCGGCTCCACGCCGTGCTTGCTCTGCGCCTCAACCCCCTTTATTGATTCTCATTCATCATTGTTTATTTCTTTTTAAACGTCAATATTTTCCGATGAAAAATAGAACATTTTGATTTCAAAATATACAATTATTGTAGTTCTATGTAAGAACATTTTGTTAATGTATTAATCGTAACCAATTAGACAATATTTTAAAAATAATCATCTGTACTTGAAAAAAATTAACCAAAGGAATACAGATTGGGAAATTCAATACGAAGAAATCAATGAAAAGTTATTTAAGTCGTTAAAGAGACTTATACAATAACAGTTCAATAAAGAAAAGGGTTTCTTATAACCAAAGGGGAAACGGGGGAAATTTCTTATAACCAAAAATTTAACTGTAAGTGTTAAGATTTATATTTGGCAACATGTAATCTCTCTCTCTCTCTCTCTTTCTCTCCTTTTTGCTACTTTTGATTGGCATCTACTCGAGAGCAAGTTCATTAAATAAAGAAATAAGTGAGTGAAAATAAATTTTTTACAACAATGGATAAATAGTCAATATTAAATGCAAAAAAAGCTGAAAAAATCACAAAAAAGCACTTAAATTTATAAGAACTTTTGAACAATTCGAAATATTTAGTTATTACAAATATTTAGTTTTTCTCAAAAAATCCCTCCATCAAAACGATTTTCCTTTAACACTAGACGTAGTTTCTATACTTTTACATTAGTAGTAAATTTTAAAATTTTAAGAATGATTAGTTAAAAAATTAAATAATAATTAATATCACAGCCAAATATGATTTTACTAATTACAATATTATTTTATAAATTAATATAAAATTTTTATAAACTTTTCAAGTCTGTGGTTTTATTTAAATTTAACTTTGTTTAACTTTAGTAAGAAACCAAAAGTCTCACAATTTTACCCATTTGTGAAACAAGCAAAATCATATTATAATAATCAAATATTCATAAAACAAAGATTCTTATTTTTTCAGTTGCCCTTAAAAAAATTCTTAGGCTTAAGTTTTCCATTAGACATAACAAATAGAGGTGAAAAAAAATCTAAAAATTGTTTTGATAATTTTAAAAGTTAAGAAAGACAAAATTACTGTCATTTAATTTAGATAAAAATGAGTAAAATATAATAAACAGTTAACCTATCATTTTATGTCTTTATAAATTAAAAAATGAAAACAAAACATTAAAATAAATTCATGCAAACAAAAACAGAGCGAGGCTGATCCCGGTAGTAAACTTAAAGTTCTGTGACCCCACCATCTTTAAGAAGGCTCGGTAGCTAGATCGTGATTACATCTTTTATTTTCTGGGACTCCCCTGCACCTTTATCTTTTTACCCCGTCCAATCTGCCCCTCCCAACCATTAAATTCACCTCCCTCAGGTGAGGTCATTTCGTCACGTTCACTCAAATCACGAACCGAAAATGGGGGTGATGGGTATATGTTTGCCTTTATAATAAAAGGTAATTCTAAAAAAACAGAAAATTTCCCTTTGCAGTTAACTCCTTAAGTCACGGACCGATTTCGTAACGAAATAAACAAACAAATATATGATTTTTTTACTTTTATTTTATGACAATTTTTTTTTTTTTTTTTTTTAATGCTTACTAAATTATCCAAAATATCATTTCGAACTTTTTGCACTGAACAATGGTAAGGACAGGAATTTGGCGAAAAAGATCAAAGGTAGTCTAATTTTTTTCTTATCTGGACTTGGGGTTTGATGGATGGGTCTTGGACGATGTTTTTCGATTGCTCTGAAGATTTTTCTGCCTTATGATTTTGATTTTTAGGCTGCACTTCCGTGTTGTGCTCGTGCATGCATTTGTAAACACCATTCATTTGAAAGAGACAGGTAAAGACTTTGCCTTTTTACATCAAATGTTAGGCTAGAGATTTAAAAGTTGTGATATGCAATCTGTTGTTCTAAATATAAATAAATCATAAGCGGATTACTAACACTACATGCATTAATATTAATAAGAATAAAAAAAAATGTAGAAAATAACTTCATTTAAAATCGTTTTTCATGGGTACATTAAAAAAAAAAAAACTCGATAAAACATTATAAAATTTCGAAATTATGCATAGTAAGATATAGAGAGAGATTTAGGCCAAAACCAATTTTCGAAACGTGTAATTTTCAGCCATTAATGCAATCTAGAGGACTATCTAAAAATAGTTATCATTTGTGCTGCCAGACATTTTTCATGTTGCATCTTTAAAATGCAATCCAAATCTTTATCTGAATTAGAGCTGACATTTGTAATTTTGATTTTACTTCAAATTAATCTTATATGAGATTATCAGATTAAAATCTCGATGCTTGTCATTCTAAGTTGCTCAGATAATGGCTTCATTTAAAGTTCAGCATAGCTTTAAAAATAACTAAAGTTAGCAGCTAAGCTTGAAAAATTTGCTAGTCTGTTTTAAAAAATTTAGGCATGAGAGAGGAAAAATAGTGGAAATTTATAAAATGTAGAGTTAAATTAGCTTTTGATAACTAAAGATATTGTTTCTAGTATAGTGTTCGAGTCGATTGATGATCACGAAAATAATTTTATGAATGTAACCGTTAAAATACAGATCTGACTGATATATTTTTTCTCGCAGACTATATGGCCACTGACCATAAATTAACGTTGTGCTTCTAAAAGTGGTCTCTACAATTCTGACCTTAAAGTTCTTTGAGACTCAGATGATAAGTTTGTAGAATCAATGCGAACCTTGAAATACGGCAAAGTACTGTAATGTTGGTATTTGTCGATGAATGAGAAAGTTGCATGATTTTTGATCGTGGTCATCTCTATAGCGGAAGGACGAGAGAAATGTTCCTTTGACATCGGCTAAGATCGAACCCGAGACGTTTGCGTCGTTATCCAGATACAGTAAACATAATGGAAAATAGTCATTACGGAATGGTTGTCGCAGTAGGAAGTTACTTGAAACTGAACAAAGTAATTTAGTACAATCAAACGAAATGTTAAGTCCAGTTTTAATTATGAAGCAGTTTTAGCTTAGTACACTCTCAGAAATAAGACTCCCACTTTTGACGGTTCCGCAATCATTGAGCTGCATTTCGTTAATTTTAAGACTAATTTCGTCTCGAAATCACGTGGTTTTTGACAAAACTCGAACTCTCAAATATATGACTAAAATATTTCATCTCGAAACCTGATCATAGTGCATTGTGGGAGGGCAATTAAAACGACAATACTATGATGAAGAGTCGATTATAGGAAATAAAGTGAGGAAATAAGCCGACCGGAAATATGGTGGGCAAGGAGTTGACATCGTACCAGGGAAATTCCTGGTTCGAATCCCTCTTGGTGGTATTTATCTCTTTGTTCTATCTATCCTTCTTGTGCTGTTAGGGTAATATATGGTGTCCACGATAAAGTGGTTATTAGAAAAGGTAGATATGGCACTAAGAGATTTCTGTTTTGGGAGAAAATAGGAGAAATATTTCTTTAATTTTGACGAAATTCGTTTTATTGAATGATAGTTATTGAAAGAACCATAGTAATTTCTTCACTCTGACGAAAGTTTTGTTCAGAGCATATGCTAGAAAATAGTTTTGTCAAAAACGAAGAAAGTTTTGTAATATTTGAATATATGTTTTGTACAGTGAAGGAATTTGAATAAAGAAAGCTTTTATTCCTTTTCAATTTTTATCTTATTCTAACATTCTTTTGATTATGACCTTGTGTAAAATTAATTTTTCATGAAGTAAAAATATTTCACAGGATTTTCTTAAGAAAGAAGGGAGGTAGCTGCATAAATTTAAGATCCTCTCTCCGAATTTTACCTAAATTCATTTTAGTATAGCAGACCTTACAAAAATGCTAAGACTTTATAAATATTAAAATGTGCAAAATCGTAAGCAAAAATATTTGTTATGAAAAAAAGGACTAAATAATTTATGTATAATAATATTTTATGTATTAATAATATAAATGTGGCTATAGCCACGAAGAAAACAAAACTTGGAAACAGTTGCGTTATGAGCTTTTATGAGTTAATGCATGAAAACAAACATTTCAAAATCTATAGCAAAAAGTAATTTGAAACTAACTCCTTTGAACAAAGTCATACCTAGGAATGTATAGGAAACATACAATTCCAGCTATTCTATATTATAAAGTTCCATTGAAAAATATGTACTAAATTCCTCACTGTGGATTCAATAAATTTATATTTTTTCATGTTTTAAGACACCTTCTTCCAGTTTAGAAATTTGATAGTCCTGAGGTAAAATTTAGTTATCTTTAGTTAAAATTCGAGTCTTCTTGCTCTGAAAAAAAAGTATGGTCAAAACTACCAGAATATGGTAAAATGTATCGTGTTTCCGGCTCTATGAGAACACCAAAATATCGGGAATTTTCATCGAAGCACGTTGGTAATGACTTTTGGTAAAATTAACAGTAAAATATAGTTTTATAATATGCGTTAAAATTTTGAAATTTTATCATGATACCTTAGAGCATGGAATAAAAACCATTTATTCATTAAATTTACTTTTCAGTTTTGTATTTGTTAATAAATGTGTGATAGTAAGATAAGAACTATAACGCTGAAAAACAGAAATTTTGGTAAGCTGTTACCATATGAACGAAAAAACTACCAAATCAGTGGTTTATGTACTTTTGGTTTTATGCCCAGAATTATGATTTTTTTTTTTAACAAAAATTTTTCTACCATACAGTGAGGTAATTTTACTCGAATTTTTTTTTCCCCCTGTGGTATGAATTACATTTCTAATTTAAGTAAACTAATAAATTTTTTGATTTCAAAATAGTAAATTTCAAAAATGTTATTTTATAATATGGGTTATTATAATAATTTTTTTTCATTTTGATTACCGCTTTCATAATATAAGAATTTAATTGTCTTTAGAAAATTTTTTTCAACAATCATGTTTGCGTTTACAATAATTCAAAAGTATGACATTCATTCCACAAATGAAAATCCCAAAATGAGAAGTCTCAAAATGAAAATCTCATAAACATTTTTGTTTTGAATAAATAGTAAATGCAAAATTCAACATATTAATTGGATTCACTTTTGCCCAGAGCGATTTTGAAATAATAGTTTCTGCATGAAAGAAATAAAATTACCTAAGCATAAAAATAAAAATTCCAATTCCAATATCATTTCAGCAGACCTACCACAAAGGTCAGTAACACAAAACACGTCAGGTTATAGGCATTGAAGGGGAAGATGTAGGCCTGGATTGACAACCTCTCCCCCCCCCCCCTTCATCATAACCACGCAGATATAGGGGGTGGGTGGCGCAATAGGGCGCACGGAAAAACATCAGCTGGTCCAACGTACGCAGGGCCCGTAATTACCCCAGAATAGCAGGTATAGGTAGCCCGCGTGTGTGTAAGTATAGTGGTTAAGGGCTATGAGGTGAGTGTAATCGTGTGCCTGGACGTAAGATTAGAATCAACACAATGGACTTTTTTTTATTCGATTTTTTTTTTCTAATATTGAGAGCAAAGCATTGCTTTTGTTAGTGATGCCATAAGTTCAATCGGGCTAATTATTTTTTCTTCTTAATCAAAGAATATTTAAGTAAATGTTTCTAATATCTGTTAATGATAGTACACATATATTAAAAGTGTATGTAGTAACTTCGTTCTCGTCAAATATATCAACTCTTACTGAAATGAACTGTTTCTGTACAGTTGTCAAATTCAGTGAATTTAAATTTAAATGAACAGTGATCAAAAGTAAAGTACTTTTGTTCAAAAATAATGTATTGAGGAAATGCTAACGGAAGTGGTTTCTGAAAGTTTGAAAAAAAAAGCAAACGGAAATGTTGTGCTCATATATTTATTTATTATTATTTTTTTAATGACAATTTATGAATATTCGTTTTTTTATGGTTTGAAAAAGTTTCAAAGGCATTTTTTTGTTACAGTTGTTGCAAACCTTATTTGCAAAAAACAATTCAAAATTTTTTTACTATTTCTTAGCTATGATATTTGTTAAAATGAGCAGCAATCTTAATAAGGTGCCTAGCTAAACTATATCATCGTGCTTAACTTAAACTTGATTACACGATACTATGGTTCTCTATGTATGGAAGATGGTTACATTTTACACCTAATTAAGGTTACAGCAAATATACGGTTCATCTCTTTTTTGAGTGGAGAACAATAAAAATTTTAAAAAAAATTTATGGCATAAAGATAGTACTTGTACAATTATTTTATCTATCCAAAATCTCAATTTATCCTTAATTTGGTTCGCACAAGAATATTCAAAATAAAAATCTTAGAAATTTTTCAATTAAAACACAATTGAAAGGTTGATTGTCATGAGATAAAATCTAGCTGTAGCTAAAATTTCACTTATACCGAGAAAAAAAAATCTATGGTGATATCTACCAGAATATAGTAAAATTTTCCGTGTTTCTTGCTCTAAGAGAACATAAAAAATCAAGGTAATTTTTACCGAAGCGCTTTGCTAATGATTTTTGGTTAAATTAACAACATGGTGCTTTGTAGTATATGTGGTAAAATTTGGTAATTTTATAATGATACCTTAGATTGTGGTATAAAAACAATTTAAACGGTTAAATATTCTATTTCTACTAAGTGTCAAATGGAACTAAAATTTTAAAATTCAGAATTTCCGATATACTGTTACCATACAAACGGAAAAATTACCAAATGAATGGTTTAAATAGCTTATATTTTGGTTTTATTAACAGAAATATGATTATATTTTTACCAGAAACACAACTACGGTAATTTTAACAGATTTGTTTTTCTTCGTGTGCTAGTCGGAACGTGGTCAGTTTAAGGATTCCATCGTTACAAAAACACGAAAGCATTAAAACGTATTATTAAAAAAATAAAAAAAAGACGACCAAGCGAACTGAATCGTAAAGAAGCAAGGCAAATCATCTTAATTTTACAACAGATTGCCTTAAGCAATATTATGATTCGTTTTTAGCCATAATACTCTCCAGCAGCAAACACTACTGTCACAAAACATTCATTTCATAGATGTAGGACAACACTCTTTCAGTT
The DNA here is from genome assembly GCA_949128135.1 of Parasteatoda lunata. Lineage (NCBI taxonomy): Eukaryota > Metazoa > Arthropoda > Arachnida > Araneae > Theridiidae > Parasteatoda > Parasteatoda lunata. The sequence continues at coordinate 15,138,299 of OX421976.1, read as the reverse complement.
CCGCTTGGTGTCCACTCTTTTTTTTTTCTTCTTCTTCTGCCATCCTTCTTCCTTCATCCTTAAACACGCGTCTTCAACGATCCGTAATCATCCACATGACTTACGGAACGCTCCATTCATCCACAGTCTTTCTCTTTTTCTTTCTTTCGTTTTTATTATTACTTCTTCCTCCCTACCACCCCTCATCCTATATCTCATTTCACTTTCGCTTGGATGTCCACACCTTTCTCGGACTGTCATTTATCGGGGGCAGTTAATCTTATCGTTTGGGATCGGTGGACGTGATTTACGTGTTTCCAGTTCCTCCATCGGTCAGTTTGGTTGAAGCGAGACATTTTTTAAAAAAAAAAAAAAAAAACTTATTTTTTTTCCCTGGTCAATCTTTTCACCTTCCGGGAATTTTATTATTTGCTTATGTTTTCCGGTATTTCTCTTTTTGGATTTGTTGACAAAAAAAAAAAAAAAGTGCAAATAATTTATTTTTATGATTTTGAGGGAAAACAACAATTTAAAACTTAAAATTAAAATAGTGTCAAATGATCAATAATTTGAAATGAAAGTAAATAAGGGATATTTGAAATGAAATAATTTATCGGAATAAAAGATAAAACTTATGATAATCTTAAAAATGTTGATAATCTTATGATAAAACTTATAAATGTCTGAGGATAAAGTGTTATAATTTCAGAAAATAAAACTTAAATTCATGTCCCAGCTATGAGAGCTATGATAAAATGTTCTCAATCTTCGGTGGCTATGTAATTATAGATATATTTAGTGTCTTGCTATCCTGCTTCGTGATTTAAGTCTTCATCGGAGTTTCCTTGCATAATTGATTTGAATTCAAAAGTTTAAGTTTATTAATTTAAAAATTAATGCTAAATCTCTCACACTTGCTTCTTTATGCTATATGTAAGCTACCATGATCATTATACATTCACTAACAAGAGAACATGAAACAATATGTGGTAAAAATTTTATCAAATTGCTAGGCAACTGAAGTATACTAAAAAAAAATCCTTAGATTTCGCCCCATAACATCAAACTTGTCTGGGACAAAAGCTTGCGTTATTAATAACATACGAAAAACAATGCTCATACAAATTTTCATATAGTTGCCTCAATTTATTTTTTTTATTACTATCTGTCATTTGGCTCCATTTCTTGCTACGATTTATTTTTTCCCCAGTGTTTGCAATAGCGTTTATAAAACGCTGTTGCTTTAATGAGCAATTCTATGCAAAGGCATCATTGACATTCAACTGAACATGAATACTTTACCAAATATTAATGAAGGAAGTTAAAAAAAACTTAATATATTAGATACAATATTGTTCAAAACTTCCTAAAACTGTGATATTCTGCCTTTTTACAATTATTCCAAACAAATTTTTAATAGGTATTGAAGGAATTTTGATTTTCTTAGAAGTTCTTTTTTTCAATAATCTTTTTAATGTGTCAGGATTGGTAAAAAAACGGGAGCCATAGATTTAAAATATCGTGATGGCGTGTAATTTTCATTGATTATTTATACTGTTTTCTTGCTATCATAAAATTCAAAATTTAAATTAAATTTCTTTATTATTTCTTAAGTAGTTATACAAAATATTTAAGAAAAAACTTTAATTTGAAGAAAAAAAAACTTATTGTGTTTAGCAAATTGTTATCGAGACTTGCTATAAATTGACTCATTATTCCCCGCTTTATTAAAATACAATATCAATGAGCCTGACACATTGAGCAAGAGAATCTCAAACAGTTAATGTCAAACCATCCCAAATAACCTCATTGTTCTAGAGCTATCTTTTCGGAAAACTGCCTCACGAGTTATGTGATGTTTCCTTGCGAAACGCTCTTCAAAAGTTCGGATCACAACGATAGGGGGTGTTGTGGAGGGTGGTCGAACACTGCAGAGAGGACTCTCATTCTTTTCCTTCGAGTTTCTGGTTTTGACAAATAAAACTACACAAAATTCTCGGACCGCATCTCCCAGCCATTAATCTCTAGCTCAGAGTATACGCGGAAGGAAAATTCCTCACTGTAACCATAGCTGGATACGGCGACGACAAATATTTCATGGTAAATCTTCTTTCACCCGCTCATCCTCCTCTTGGTAGACGTGGCTCTTCGTTTTCCTCTAGTTATCTGAAACGGAAGAATTTTGGCAAGAATGGTGTGGTGCATTGTTGGATAGAAAATCCTATCATCCGTGTTTATGTTGGCAATCACAACTGGGGTGCCATAATTTATTTTTTAAATTCAATTGTTTTGAAAGATCTAACGATTTAATATAAAAGTAGTATTCTATGCTCTCTGTAATTTCAAGAACCAAATGACTTTATATATATATATATTGAACATATGTATGCATAATATATATAATCGAATATTTTTGTATTATTTTTAGGGGGATTGCGTTTTTCAAATGTATTTGTTCTGCGATCATAGTTTATCTCAGAGAACTTTTCTATGGTTTGTCTTATTTTCTCATGTCAAATACCATTTTCAGTCCAGTTTAATTTTGTTTTAATTAAAGCAAAATATTGCAAGTTTCTTTTTTTTTTTTTTTTACCTTTAGTTTTGTTTAATCTCGACGTAATAAATGGTGCTTTAATCATTGATCCATATAACCGGAGCCAACCATTGCATAATGGGCTTAAAACAATATCGTATAGAATCGAAACCACGTTTTCAAATCGGTGAGGAAAACATTTATTAAGATCACCTTTAGAGAAAATACAATGATTTCTAGATTGGCCATAAGATGTTTCTGTTGTATGTAATGATAGCCATTAATAATACCAGAAACTTGTTAAGTTTCTAATAGGAAACAATAATAAGAAAAATATTCATTTAAAAATACTATCATCTTCTGAAAACAAAAAAAAATTAACTTATCACAATATTTTTCCAAGCCTTGCATATACATTATTACTTTTTATAAAATTTACTTGAAAAATATAAATTTCAATTAAGGCAAATATTAGAATTTTACTGATTTAACAATATTATTTAAGTGTAGTGGCAAAATTAAGCAACTTAATTTCGTTAATTAACTTCAAACCAATTTCATTTCTTTTTACATAGCTATTTAATTCTCAGGGTAATATTGAATGACGAAGTAAGAATTCTATAACTTATTCACAACGCCTCAATAGCGCAACTTTTTAAAAGATTCACGTAACTTTTAATTTGAAATACATACGAGGAAAATAAACCGGTATAGCTGACTTTTTTTTATTATTTTTTTTTATTGTATATGTACTATACGCTTAATAATATGCTTGATGATACCGATGTTTTGCTCTTAAAAAGCATTACACGCCTTCAGATTCCTATTTCTGCCGCACTCAATGTCCGTTGAACAACGCTCTTAAGGAAATTAATTTTAATCCCGTATAGACCACACTGTTAGATTCTTCCTTCAAAAATTATGGCAAAGTAACTGGCAGCAGTCTGTCCGTCCAGTTAACCATAAAGTTTACAGCAAATGTTTTAATTTACTAGTTAGAAACCGTTTGCAACTATTATGGTTATAAAACAATTAATACGAAATTATACGTTTTTTTAACCATTTATAGCTAGCAAGGCTTCAAAATCTTGAATAAGCTTAATGAAGCTAAGCTTTTCGTTAAGTATTGGGAATTGGGGAGAGCAGGACTCTGGAAACTCTTCATGCGCTGAAGGGAATGGAGGAAATATTGTGGTATCAATTCTGGGACTCGAACGCAAGGAACTAAGTGGCTTCATTACGTGGGCTCAGTTGATGCGATAAAATTCTGGTTGCTTAACCTTATTAGGTGAAAGCAGTTAATAAACGAGTTTTTTTTCACAGTTAACAATTTGTTTACCATCTTATTTATGGTTATTTGAGTGTTTTATTTGATTCTGATATAACAACAATTAAATAATTTGTTCTTTAACCATTTTTCAAGGAACTTTCTAACATTCCACGAAGTTAGTTGCTTTACCCCCTTTTTTAACACTTCGAACTACACTAATCTACGATTAAAAAGCATATTCAAGGATAACTTTTTCTTCACAACAAGTTAAAACAGTTTTTAAAAGTAGACTGAACTGACAAAGGGTATCGAAAACTTTCAATTAAAGTTGTGAATAAAAAATCACTTTTTGTTTTAATTCAAGAGATAATTCGATTTAACAGCTTAAAAAAAAAAAAAAAAAAAAAAAAAAAAGCGTCTGATGGACGAGAAACGACTTGAGTGTCAAGATCTTTTTAGCAGTTGAGGCAGTCAATGTGGACGTATCAAAATATGTATCAAGCGAAATTATTAATTAAATATGCAACAAACGAATTAAAGTTACAGGAAAAGGGTTAAAGTTTATAGTAAAATTTAAAAAAAAAAAAATTAAAGTAGCGAAAATTTAAGAGAATGTATTATTTTGCTTGTAAAGTAACTAAGTACCAATAAAAGTAAGCCCTTTACTTTTACTATAGTCACTTGTATGATTATGTTTTCGCAAAATGTCTACGCCATTTCCCATAATGTCTCTATATTTCCCATAATGTCTATCACAAATATTTTTTAACAATGTACTGTGTTCATTCGTCTTGAAATAGGTGTTCTTATAGACATTGAAACGAATCAACTGTTGTTGTCAAAATCAATGTTCAAATCAACTTATTTTCAAAAATCAATTTTCAGAAACGAATTTTAGTTTTGTGTAGATTTAAAACTTATCTACTCATATTTTCTAATAAAAAAATGGATTATAAAATAAAAAATATAAAAATATTAAATTTTTTGTACTATTATTATTTTAGAAAAAATGCTTAGTTTTTTTAACAATATTTTGCCAATAAATTAACTAAATAGACATTTAAATAATACAAATATTTATACACACTCTGTGTTGCTATGAAATGCTTCATTTCACAAAACCTTGATTTGTATTTAATTGACTTGAATGGTAAATTACATGATTCAATGATCCGATGATGTTTTCTCAAATTGGGATTGACGAAAACATCTTATTTCCTTTATTTTAAATGATACAATTTATTTTCGATCATTCTGTGATGTGTAAAATAAGTAATTTGATGGTTCTGTAATCCGGTACTTTAAAAATGTGTACATTTTCGAAAAATATCTGATAATTATCTGGTAAGATTAGTTCTAAAGCAAGATGCAACAAAGCACACTTCTAATAACTAGAGAACAGCTACGACACAGTTAGGCAGTTTATGTAGCATCATTGAAAACTTCTTAAACTTTTCGAGACCATCTCACGCATATTAGAATAATATAAATTACAAATAATAATAGTCTTAAAAAAATAAAAGTGATATATTTCCTGTATTTTAACATTTCCTGTATTTTAATTGCCCGATAACATGCCAGAAAGTAGCAATAATGTTCATAAAACTATAATTTCAGTTTCTTGATTTTTAAAATTTTTTTTAAATTTGTTCTAAATGTTTTAAAGTTTCAAAAATTTATCAAATTCAAAGAACATTTTCTAACTGCTCAAGTTTTTCAAATAAGCAGAATTTTTAGCACAAAATGTCCCAAATAAACTTCCTTATGTGAAGTTGTAATTTTAATTAAAGTTAATTTGTAAATTTTTCAAATTAGTTTGCAATTTTTAAATGAATTTGTAATTTTTATGTAAGTTAAACAGTAAATGGGAAGCAATTAAGCTTTTAAATAACTGATATATCAATCTTTTAAATAATTTAAATATCAAACAGTTACTTAAAAATTAAATTCCCCAAATTTAAACTACTAACTACCTATTCAAATTAGTTGATTTACACAATTAAATATTATCTGTCTAAATAGGATAAAAAGCTAAATCTGAATTTTCAGTTAAATTTAAAATGACGCATTGTACAAACTCAGATATTTATATGCTTCGAGATAAATCTTGAGAAAAACGCGTGTGGTATAAGTAAAATCTATTTAAAAAAATTAGCATGTTTAGAGATAAATCTAAAATATTACGAGTCAACAACATGATGGTTTTTATCTTATAAGGTTTATCGAGAATGGTCATAATATAACGAATGGAATCTATATAGAACCATATCAAGCTTAATCTAGAACTGCATATTTTGTTATGAATATAGAAACAACTATACCTCAGATAAATAAAGAAAAATCTATATATTATAAGTTAAAATAGTCTATATCTTTTGATATCAAAATAAAAATAGCTATCATATTTCAATTAATTCCAGACGGGTTGATGTTATTAACTAAGTCAGCGAAGATCTATATATCTCGACATAATACTAAAAAGATCTATATCTTACAAGAAGTGTTTCAGAAAGTGTTTCATAAGCCCTTTTTCACCTAACACATTAATTTATTTTGTTCTAAGAATGTCTCCCAAGATTCTCAGATAAAAGCACTTTGAGCAACAGTTCTGTGTGCTATTAGTCAGCAAAGATCTATATATATCGACATAAAACTAAAAAGATCTATATCTTACAAGAAGTGTTTCAGAAAGTGTTTCATAAGCCCTTTTTCACCTAACACATTAATTTATTTTGTTCTAAGAATGTCTCCCAAGATTCTCAGATAAAAGCACTTTGAGCAACAGTTCTGTGTGCTATTAGTCATCGCTAATTGAGAACAAACTTTCCCCTGTTTTCCTATATTAAGCTCTTATTACCTGTAAGCTAAATTTATAAAGATCTTAAAAAACGAGTTGAGTGTAGATGTAACTATATCCTACCATTTAAATCTAGAAAGATCTTAAAGAACGAGTTGAATCTGGATAGAACTATATCCTTGGATCTAAATCTTGAGAGATTGGACATGATTCCATTAATATCTGTATCTTAGATGAATGAAGAAAGATCTATATCTTATGAAGTAAACTAAAACAGTCTGTATCTTTCGAGATAAATATAAAAATATCTACTTCTTTTAAGCTCAGTCTAGAGAAGTGTGCAAAATCTTTGCCTGAAAAGATCTATATCTCATAGACCACTTTTCACCAAACATCGTTCAAAGAATGTCTCCCAAGATGCTCAGACAAAAGCATCAGTCTTGGGCATCGTAAGACACGGCTACTCAAGAAACAACCCTTTCCCATATTAAGCTCTCGCCAAAGGAAAACTCTTTTGCTTCGTAAAGATGGAGGTTGGCGGACGATCCTCCACAACAACCATTCGAAAAGCTGCCTCCACTGAAGAAGAGAAATCAAAAGGAACTCGTTGAAAAGCTCCTAAGAATGCACATTTTATTATCGCCCACCCCTCTTTTACTGAAACTCAATGAAGGAGAAAGGAATGGGAATTTGGCGCAATTTGCATAAGCCCGCTTCTCTTTCTCTATACAATGAATAAAGGCCTTCAACAAGGCGATGGGATAACACTTGAAAAGCGGCGGCGGAAGCAGAAAAGGAAAGTAATAAAACTCCTTTTCTGTTTCTCTGAGCATCAATGATATCTAACCTTCTTCCATTCCCTGAAAACCTGGAAAAGGAAAGGCTGCTGTAGCGAAAAGGCTTTTCCTGGTTTGTTGTGTTTTCTTCCTTCTCACTGTTATTTTATAGGCAAGAAAATTTGGACAGTAATTTTAATTACGTTGGTGTATTTGAGGAGTGAATTTCGAACTGCACCCAGGGGAAGATATCGCCTTTGATCTCGCCAGGTTTTAATCTATTTTCGGATTTATGTATTTCAATGCGACATAATTCCGATTCAAAGAAAACAAATAGTGATTTTATGATTAAAAATAGAGGCAATTTTTTAAGAGTTTCTGTATAATTTGTTTATTTCTGGATAACCTATATTGCTTGGTACGTGATTTATTTTCAAATTGCTATAAGTGATTATAGGCGATTAATCTAATAAATATAGAATTTAAATTACGTTATTTATTATTTCAACCGAAGCTATGATTGATTATAAGGGATTAGATTAGCAAGTATATTGAATCTAATAGGCTTTATGTTTATTATTTGCTCAGTGCATGTAAAAATTAAATTGTCCAGTAAATTGACAATGACATTATTGCTTCAACTTAAAGCTAATTTGATATACAATGACATTTCGTAAGATAAATATTTATCTATTCACAAATTCTTTTCAACAAAAACATGTAAGCAGTGGTATTGGCACTGTGGTTAAGGCACTGAACAGTGACAGTAGTTAAGGCACTGAATAGTGGTTTTGGCACAGTGGTTAAGGCACTGAAGAGGGTTTAGGAACACTGTGGTTAAGGCACTAAATAGTTGTTTTTGGCATAGTGTAAAGCACTGAATGGTTTTGACTCAGTAGTTAAGGCACTAAATTGTTTTGGCACAGTGGTTAGGCACTGAAGAGGGTTTAGAAACACTGAGGTTAAGGCACTAAATAGTTGTTTTTGGCATAGTGTAAAGTGCTGAATGGTTTTGACTCAGTAGTTAAGGCACTAAATTGTTTTGGCACAGTGGTTAAGGCACTGAAGAGGGTTTAAGGACACTGTGGTTAAGGCACTAAATAGTTGTTTTTGGCATAGTGTAAAGCACTGAATGGTTTTGACTCAGTAGTTAAGGCACTAAATTGTTTTGGCACAGTGGTTAAGGCACTGAAGAGGGTTTAGGAACACTGTGGTTAAGGCACTAAATAGTTGTTTTTGGCATAGTGTAAAGCACTGAATGGTTTTGACTCAGTAGTTAAGGCACTAAATTGTTTTGGCACAGTGGTTAAGGCACTGAAGAGGGTTTAGGGACACTGTGGTTAAGGCACTAAATAGTTGTTTTTGGCATAGTGTGAAGCACTGAATGGTTTTGACTCAGTAGTTAAGGCACTAAATGGTTTTGGCATAGTGGATAAGGCACTGAATCGATAGGCTTCAGTTTGCTTGAAAAAAAAGGGGATCATTACATAATGATGATCACAACTGTCTTGAAATTGTAGAGCCTTTACCTCTTTGGAACTGACTGTTGCAGGTGTACGTTACTTTATGCATTATTTTTAAAGTAATACAAATGAAGGTACAATATCGTTACTTTTAAAAGTTTGAAAAATAAAGTTCAGTTGTGGTATTTTAAACCATAATGGCAATTTGCAGTTATACGACGTCTTTCTCATTTTAGGTAAACCCTTATCGCTCTTTTTCCGAGCAAACATAAGCAAAAATATTCCAATCGAATTATTATTTAATTTTCAATGTTTATTGATACAATAAATTAATCGAGCACTATGACAATAATGTGAACCATCTTTTAAATATGATAGTAAATGAGGAAAATGCTCTGAACATGGCCATCTACTGTCAGAAGATAATAATTAACAGAACACTCACATGCTCAAAACACTACCACGATTTGAGAAATATTTCGATCAGAGAGCTGAACAATATCGGTTTGTCTGTTAAAATGTTTTAATTAAAAGAAGAATATACATTTGCTTAGAATAATTCCTTTTAAGTTTTGCTGTTACTAATGCAACTTCTGATTCTCTAATGAAATAAGGAAAAAAAAAGTATGATTTCGTCTTACATTTCCCTTAAGGTGTAATTCATTAAACTTGATGTTTTTCCATGAGCTTGCACGACTTTTTGATAATTAACAAAGCAATACTTCAAACTTTAATAATTTATTTTTAATTCTCTTAAACGAAACACTGCTGTTAATCACTTAAATTTACACGTTTTTGTAAATCCGACTAAAAACTTACTTTTACATTTTTTCGCAAGTCCTTAGGTTAGTAGCTCAAAAACTGTCACGAGGCTTCTGTCAGTAAACAAGAGAGAGAGAGAGAGAGAGAAAATAGGAACATTTTCATCTGATAAAAAAAGGACTATAAAGGTGAAGAAGGTGTTCTCTCTGTAGTAGTAACGGATATACAAATATCTCGACTAACTTTTTCCTTTCTTCCACCTATTCTCAGCGGATGCTTTCTTCTTGAGCTATCATCTGTAACTGTATGGCGTGTCTGACAACACCTGAAAGAACAACTAGATCAGTAAGCATATACACGGAGCACTGTTTCGGTTTCTAGAGAAATAAATAAATAAAAGGAAGAGTTTAAGTACCATATTTGGAAAGTCTTCTTACAGTGAGAGTTAAAATCGAGGGAATTATTTCAGTTTCTATTTAAATGGTTTTAGAATTCGAACAGAATTGTAACAAAGCAATTAAAACTTTAAGCATTAAAAATTTAGATATTCTCTTAAGGATTTTTAAATTAGTTTCATTTTTAGAGGTATTTTATCTAGTTTACTTTAGAACATTACCAAAAATGCAATTTGAAACTTTATTTCGTCCAATAATACGTCTGAAAAGAAACTATTTATTAACGATAGTAAATGAGTTTATGGAATCATTCTGATTGGCACAATTCCTACAGTGCTGGCTTAAAAAACCTCATATAATATACGCTTTAAAATTTTTTTCGCACGATTACGGTCTCTGACCCACAGGAGGAGTTTCCGTCACTGACCGTAAAAATAAATGTGTCCCCATTAAACTATCATGACCATAAAAATGCAGATCTGCCCGTATATTTTTTCTCGTTAAATATATGGCCATTGACACTAAATTTACGCTATGTTCTTAAAAAGTTACCTTTTGTTAGGTATGATACGTATTGAGCTTTGACGTTCTTTGAGATTCAGGTGATTTATTTAACAAATCGAGGTGAACAATGGAAGGAGGTGAAATAGCGTAATGCTGCCTTTTATCAAAAGTTGAAAGAGTTGTGTGTTTGTTGTTAGTAGATGTTGCTTGATATCGGCTTGAGTTGGGCCCTGGACGTTCGTGGCCTTTGCCTGATGCTGTAACAACATTTCTGTGATGGTTACAACATCAAAGAGAGAGCACCAGGACCCTATCTTAAAGGGAGTCGTAATCGATGCTTGACTGAAGGGCACTTGAAGATCTTCAGCTGGATGCAGGTCTCCAACTACAATTAAGTAAATTTGGAAAGTCAAGTAACTCCAATTTACTCTCTTCTCTTAACTTGCAAACTTTGTTAAACGTCCTGACGTGAAAATTTGATTCAATTTAGACAAAAAACGCCATTCAAATTAAATTACGATTAAAAATGTAACAAGTTTCCAAGCTAAAATTCGCAGTTTTATAACAGAGTAGCTAAAATTACGTGCTACCAATATCAAAACTGATAAATAATATAAAAACTAATAATATTTTTTTTAATACATATAGTTTTTTTTATATTTTATTTTATAACGGTCATTGAACAGCCGCCCCATTTCTTAGGTTTACTACTGTTAATGTCCAACTCCGTAGCCCTGTAAATTTGAACCCAATTCAGAAGAAGAGGGAACTCTTGGATCAAGTATTGGGGAGAAATCGGAGGGCATATTGATGGAACCTACCAGCATTTGCGTTGCATGGAGGGGAAAACCTTGAAAACCTCACACGGTTAGCTCGAAGGCAAGGGGACTCTAACCCATGATCCGTTTCCCACTGAGGGTATTTTACGTCAGCACTGTGGACAATGCGAGTCGGTTGCGGAATTCGTATCGACGAATCATCGCTGAGATTCGTACCCGGTTCACCTCCTTGGAAGACGAACGCTGTATCCTCTGAGCCACTACTACAATATATATTGTTTTAGAAAAAAGCATTCCAAACACCGCTGTATTATATATATAAGAAAAATAAATAAATTAATTAATTAAAAAATAAACTAATTCAGTAATATATAAAATTCATATTAACATACATATATTACGCCGCTGAAAGAAATAAAGACATATTATAAAAGAACTTTATAAATTCGAAGCATGGGGTGGTACATCTAAGAGAACGAATTGGATAAGCAAGCCCCATCTACCCCTCTCTGTGGAATGGTTTATTCTACCTTCCCGGGGGTGTTTTCGCATGCATGGTTTGTGGTACCGTTGAGACCTCTGTCTAAAGCTCATTGTTAGAAAATTTCCTTTTTATTTTTGGTTATTCAGAAAGAAGGAGCACGAGGCGAATTTTCTGTTAAGAATTTCGAAGGAAGGGAACAGACTTCCTATGTAGATGGGGAGAATAACAGTATAGGATTTCGACTAGCTTTTCAAATCATTTCATCGCAGCCTCGAGTTTGACGCTTTATCCGAATTTCTTCTTCTTTTTTTTTCCTTTTTTTCTTTTTCTTTTTCTTAGATGAGCGGTTGGAATTTTTCTGTCGCAATAAATCTAGATTGGAAATTTTCGCCATTTTGTTTCTAACCATCATAATCAGTTTGGGTGTCTCGAATTTTCCACATGTTCACCAAAAACTTGTGCACTCTAGCGTACGGTTAAAATATTTATTGTTACATCAACTTTTTTTTAAAATTAATCTTTTCAGAACATTCTGATAGATTCATATTCTCATTATATGAAAGCCTTAAGCTTCAGTAACACTGTTAGAAATTTAAGAATGTGCTAAACCATAATTCGTTCAAATTTGCCGAAAACTCAATAGAATAATAAACCTTAACCTTAATAGAGTTAGTTACAATACAATAAACCTTAATAGAATAATAAAACCTTAATAGAATTTACTGAAACCGTAGAAAAGAAATTCATTTTCATTTCTTGAAATCATAACTCAATAATGGATTATTATTTATTTTATTTTTTTATTCTTGCTTACAGTGATAATTAAATTTATTAAAATTTATAAGAATGTTAGCATTTAGTTTATTCTATATCTAAGTTGCATACATAATCACGGTTGCAACCAACCACAGTTCTGACGTAAAATATCCTCAGTGGTAGACGGATCAGGGGTTAGGGTCCGCTCGCCGTCGGGTTAACAGTGGGAGATTTTCGTGGTTTTCCTCGCCATGTAACGCAAATGCGGGTTAGTTTCATCAAAAAGTCCTCCACGAAGGCAAAATTTCCCCTACTACTTGATCCAGGAGTTTCTTGTTTTCTGGATTGGGTTCAAAATTACAAGGCTACGGAGTTGAATATTAGTAGCCAAATAACCTGCAAGCCTGTTTGGTGAAATCAAGAGAATTTAAGGCAGAGGGTGCGTTTCTTGTTTTTAAGTGGAGTTATCTATGGCCAAGGATACGTCTTCGACCACACACACATGTCACAGCTCGTTTTTAAAGGGTGGACCCATTCACACATACATTCATCCACATATCGTGATATTCACCAGGAACGATCAATCTCCAATTTAGTAACCCCAGAGGTATCGATTTGTTATGAGAACTTGGAGGACTTTGTGACCCGACAGATTAAATGCGTACCAGTCAGCCGGGCTTTGGGCATAGGGGATTGAACTCACGACCTCTTGGTTGTGATACTTCTCAAACTTGTGTGCACAATTCGCTTGAATTTCAATGATAACATTGTTCCATTTAATCCTTCTAACACTTTATTGAAGATTTGATTTGGACCAGTACAATACTTCAAGGAACCGATATTATGGTTCAATTTTAACAAAAATGAAAAAAATATTTTTGCAAACTGCATGACATGATAATTCAGTTTCAAAAACACATGCTAAGATATGACTATAGGGTAATAATTTTATATGTTATATAATTATACATATTTAAAGAGTATGATTAAAAAATTTAATAAAAGTTGCATACTACACTAAAAACTCACTTAAGCTGTATACTACACCGCTGAAATCAATTAAAATATTTTCTTGGAAAAAAAGAATAAAAGCAGTGAAACATGATTTCATAACAGATATAATTTGTTTATTTATTCCTTTATAGTTATTTTCCTTTCATGCATTGAGAATTCATTAAATTTTGTGCAACTCGTAAATATTTGGTGAAGTACATACCGAAAAATGCCTTTAATACACATTATTTCATTCAAAGGCTAAAACAAAAACAAATAAAATCAGAATGTGATTATTCTATATTTGTGTTCTTTTTTTTATTAAAGAACACTAATTTTTTAATGAAGCATACAACAAATAAAAACAATTTCAAGGTTCCTTATTCGCTTGTTAAATGGCAAAGTTTGGAAACTAACTTTACGATTGTGTTCTTTTTCTGTTTTTAGAGTGTTCGTTCTTAATGAGGTAACCCAAATTCAACTAGTTTGTTGTTTACTAAATAGCCTCTAAGTAATTCAAAATATCAAAATTAATTATTTTAAAATTAGGTTCTTCATCTGATTTCAGAAACGTAGGATAATCCAAATCAAACCAATTCTTAGGTTACATAATAGTTTGTAAGTTAACAAAATTTGTAATCTAATTTTATAATTACGATATTTTTCTGATGCTGAAAAATTAGTTCTTAAAAAAGTGACTCAAACCGAGTGTTTTTTTAATTATATAAATTACAATTTCTACTAGAAGCTACTTTCACAATTATGTTTAATGACATGAAGTGTTTATTTTTAGTAATTACAATAATTAAAATTTGTAAGTTTAAAAGCTACTTTCACAATTATGTTTTGTGACTTAAAGTGTTTATTTTTAGTAGTTACAATAATGACATAAAGTACAATTTGTAAAGTTGGAAGCTACTTTCACAATTATGTTTTTTATGTCTTAAATTGTTTGTTTTTAGTAATTACAATAATTACATAAATTACAATTTGTAAGTTTGGAAGCTACTTTTATAATAATTTTTTTATGACTGGAAATGTTTATTTTTAGTAATTACAAAAATTAAATAAATTTCATAAATTACAATTCGTAAGTTTGGAAGTTACTTTCACAATTATGTTTTTTTTTTTATGGCTTATAGTGTTTATTTTTATTAGGACAAGACAGATCAAGATAATATTTAGGTGCGTAATAGTTTGTAAATTTTCGAAATTAAGAACCTAATTTTTAAATTATTAATTAGAAAATGTGAATTAAAGTCCTAAAAAATAGGAATGAAGCCCGTAAACTCAAATATATCTCCCTACATATCATTTTATATTTCTAAACTAAACTAGAAAAAAAAAATCTTGAAATTCAGCACCATCTTTTCTTTCAACAAATAGCCTTTCACTTTTTTTTTCTAATTCATAAACATTACATATCCCTAAGATTTTTCATGTAACTTCTATATTTATATACAGCTGAAAATAAAATCTGTGTTACTTACTGCCCCGAATAGAAAAACCCGGGTGAAAAAAAGATAGCAGATCGGAAACATTTGCCCCTTGCATACAAATAAGGGTCTCTAAGCTAGAACACAGCCCTTTTAAAATAAAAAAAGAATTCCGGAACTTCTGGCAAGCTGACTTAGAAGCCACGCGTTTATTATATATGTTCTGACAGCGAGAGGATTTCACATTGTATTTTTGGATCAAAATGTCAAAATTGCCATTGGTATAAAGTGAAATAACTGCAGCGATTTTTTTTCGCCAAAGCTAACTCCGAAGGAAAGAAATATATATTTTATTATTTTCTTTTTTTCGAAGTGAAACTCGATATTGGATTATTTATTTTTTATTTTTCTTTTATTCTTGATTACAGCGATAATTAAAATGTATTACAATTTATTAGAATATTAGTATTAAGTTCATTTTATATCTAAGATGCATAGTTTAAAATTAATACAGAAAATACATCAGAAATTAGTAAACTATAGTTACTAATCGTTAGAATTACTATTCTTAGAACAAAATTTCTAAGATTATTTTATCTTCTCAAATGATACGTTTATAGAACTAAATATGTAATTGATATATTTTTGATTTTATATTATTATTATTATTAAAGTGTGTTTTCATATCGTTTTATGTTATCGTTTCTATTCAATCTATTGTATAAATTATTTATTTTATATCTCCCAGGCTAATTTTAAGATTCTGGCACTTTACAATGCGAAGGGGAAATGAAAAACTATTCAGCATTTTCTATTCAATCTATATTTCCGACGACTTGTAAAAAATTTACTTAGAGTACATTTTTATTCAATTAACTCGAATTTGCTTAATTTTATTCCAATGAATCTTATATTGTTCCAGCTATTAGTGAGATGAATTTTCTAAAATCCCCATAAGTATTTCGGTTCAGGTTTTAAATAAAAAGAAATCTGAAACTTTTGGCAATCTGGTTTGACACTACACGCTTATTAAATTTGTTCTGTCCGCGAAAGGATCTAATATAAATCAGGCCGGAACAATGACTGCTTTTTTTTAATTATTTTCCTAAAAGTATCTCAGCTGATCACAATAAGCATACACATTATTTGTCTGAATCGAAAATACTATAGACTTTTCCACTTATCCTGGTGTATTGCAAAATAACGACAACAGTCCAATCAGCTTTTCCAATTAGCCTATGATGCATTTTACGCTTTTTTTAACTATTAACTTCGAAACGATAGAACTTTTAACTGTTAACTTTGAATCTTTTCAAGCGCTGAATCGATAGAAAAGGAATTATATAATCAACAGTAGTAAGAACCATAAAATACGATTTACAAAACGTTGGAATTCATTAATTTTAAAAGAATTATTACCTTATTAAAAATTACTTACCTTATTTAAAAAAAATCAGTTTAACTTTACAGTATCTATTTGAAAAATATTGCATTATAATCTGCGTATTGTATTGTATTGTAAATATTAGTAATGTAGTCTGCAGTGTATGAAACTTTAAGATAAATTTTAAAGGTAACAAACTGATTGCATATATTCACAGAATGAGTATCAAATTAATTATTTAACTCTAACAGCTATAATTACATGACCTTGAATAATCTATTTTAATCATCGAATCGTTTTGAGTTAGCTTATAGCAATTAGTTTGAGAATTATTAATGAGTTATAAGTTATATTAATAACTTATTATACATTGTATATTATTACAATTTTCTCGGTTTCTTAGTTGTATGTCACGTTAGTTAAGCTTTATATAATCAGCAGCAGTAATAACCTTAAAATACTAGTTACAAAATGTTGAAATTCAATAATTTTAAAAGAATTATTACCTTTAAAAATAATTCAGTTTAACTTTACAGAATCTATTTGAAAAACAATTACAAATACATAATTACTTGTTTTCAAACTTAATAAAAAGGAAACTTTTTCTGTGATTAAACGAATTTACTTTTTTTTTTCTTTTACTTACTGTCTAATTTTAATTAAATGAAAATTCCCATTGAAGGAATAATAAGGAAAATTAAAATAAACAAGAAAATTATTATTCTTGATCTCTTGAAGTGCATTAATTATGTAATATACATGTCTGAGAAAAATGCACATCGTTAAAATGCTTTAGGTATCTCATAAAAACATAAACAAACTTCGTTTTTTTTTTTTTCTACATCACTATCAAATAAGATCAAAGGAGTATTAGTTTTTCGCTTAATCTCTAAGTTTTGTCCTGAAGTGATAAGGTATTGAAAAAAATCATGAATATTTTATTGCTGAAGCAGAATAAGTAAATACTTCTCTATTCTGCGTTAATATTTTTCCGTTTTACATGCTGCCACTTTTAATTAAGAAATATCCAAAAACGGGAGATTTTTTCTCTCTCTCTCTCTCTCTCTCTCTCTCTCTCTCACATAATTTGTAAACTTCAATTACGTTTCTTCAGCCTTTTTAAATGGAATACATGAAACGCTGCTTTCTTTGTCGTCTCAATTATAACTTAGCGAAAAACTTTTGAAGACTTACATTTGTAGGCAATTACTTGAATTTCTTCTACTTTGATAGGTTGTTTGTAGTATGAAGACACCCCGTAACTTGAAAGGAAAGAAACTAAGTTAAAATGTCATTATAGGCATAAAATCTGGAGATAACCTCGTTATTTTCCTTTCATGTTATTTCTTCAATAAAAAAATTCTTAAATTTTTAATTTATTTGACAGTTCTCATAATGAATCCCATTTATTTCAAATAAGAGGGGCGTTAGAAAAAATTAAGTTATAACAAACTTATTTTGCACTTATAAAAAAACTTAATTGAGATATTCAAAACAAAATTTGCAATTTTAAAATGTGTTTCAGAAGAAAAAAAAATATTTTCTTTCTGTAATTCAAATGATTCCCGTACCAAATATCAAATTATTGCAGGGAGAAGCAATAGAATCTGCCAATGTTCTACAGGGAATATTTTTAATTGCATTTCAAAAACGACGTATGTATGTTTTGTAAATCTTGTGCTACTCATATTTTGAAAATAAATCCAATTTAAATAAATTCTTAACGTTATTTTTTAATTTAAATAAGTAAATTAGAAAAAGTAACTACTTACAGATTTTATCATGTCATTAAATAATTTGTGGAAATGTCACTTTATATTAGTTTATTTCCCTTAAATTAAAACTTGGATTGCACTATTTCCTGTCATGGTTTTGTAAATATTGAGTAAAGCAACGGAGAATTGACATAAAATAACAGATTTTTATTTCAAGTGTTTGAATCAAACAAGTTAGAAATATTAAAAATTAACACATTTAAACATATAAATAAATATTTTGAAGAATCCTTCATTTAATATTAAGTAGTATTTCTTAATCTAAAAAATAAAAACCAATATTGTCATTGCTTTACAAAATAATATGGCAAGATATAATTGACATAAAATAACCTCGTTTTATTTCAAGATTCTAGTTAAATAAAAAATTTTATCTTATTGTTGTGATGATTATAATAAAGAAATAATTTACTCCTTTAAATGAAACTCCGTTAATTTAAAGAATTATGCATTATATGACATAAAAATTATGCCACTATGCTTATAAAATAATTTATTTCTTCGAATTGGAATTTTTCAATAAATATGTCAGATTTCAAATGTATATTTTTATAAAACCATCTCTGGACATATTTTTTACAACTAACTTTCGTCATTTTATTTTTCAATTTATGAATTTATTTGTTAATTTCGTTGAATAACTCTTCAAAAACTTGTTTCCCTCTTACTTTTTACCCAGTTTATACTAAATTCAGACTTTTTTTTTTATTTATAGTGTTTTAAAAAACATACAAATACTAAGGTAAATTCTTAAAAAATATGTTAAATATAATTTTGAAAGTTAATTTTTGAATTCAGTATTTTTTAAATAAATGCAATACAACCATAAGAAATAAAGCATGCGCTGTTAGTTTCTTGGATTATATTCAACAAAACTCTTTTGCTTTGAATGAAAAATCAGCTTATTTCTAAAGCTCTTTTTTTTTATTTCTAAAACTCTTTTTTCATTTTAAAAGCTTTCACTATCAAAATAGTTTTAATTTATGTATTAGTAGAAAACTCTTTCAACGAAAGTCTGAAATACTCTAATTATAGAACGTAAGCATTATAGGCTATAAGCAAGTATTTTTGATTAATATAACTGTGTAATATGGTTTTAAATATAACAAAAATATCTTGTAAACAGATAAAATAAGAAGTTTAAGAAGTTTTACATCCTTCGAAGCGGACTTTCTTTTATTGGTTAACATTAGTAAAATATTAGTTAACATATTCTTCGTCTATGCTCTTCAACTGAATGGATGAATTTTATAACTCTAAATAACATTTTGACTCATTAGAGTAAATTAGCTTAAAGTATTTATGTTGGAAATAGCTAATAGAGATTATTCATTGCTTTTATATTCTTAAACTAAAGCCTGCCATTGGTGAAATCTATAAATCTCTAACACTCTTTGAAACTTTTCGCGTCATAGCGATCTCACTTTTACTGTATTAATTTGTTGCCAAAAAAAAAGAGGTTAGGGGTTTGGTGGTCAGTCGTCGAATAAGAGAGGCTCCAAGGCTGCTGTCGTATAATTTTTGTTGCCAAATGCATTTTATAACCATCGTGAAACAGCCGACGCAATTTTAGCTTTAAGACTACTAATGCTCAACTCCCCAGTCTTCTAATTTTGAATCCAATCCAGAAGAAAAGGGAACTCTTGTATCAAGTTTTGGGAGAAATTTGCCTAGGTGGAGTACTTTTGAATTGAACTAAGTCTTTGCGTTACAGGGAGAGGAAAACCAAGAAAACCTTAAACGGTTAGTCTGACGGAATGTAGACTCTAACCCATATTCCATCTATCACTGAGGATATTTTACATCAGCATTGTGGTCGGTGGGAGCCGGGTGCGGAATTCATATCGACCAGCCATTGCTCGAACTCGAACCCGGTACACTTCATTGGAAGCCGAACCATCTATTCCCTGAGCCACCGCGAGAATATTCTTTTGCTTCGACAACTTTCCGCAATGTCTAAGTAATTTCAACCACTCTGATCATCAAGATTTAAAGACTCGGCAAAGCAAATTAATTTCGTATAAATAAATAAGACTAAAATAATAGCTTTCCCTAGAAAAATCAATTTTTTTTTTCAAAAAAAAAAAAAAAAAAAAAAAAAAAAAAAAAAAGAAAGAAAAAAAAAGAGCATTGTTGGAATTCTTTTTCAATAAATTTTATGATTCCTCTCGAATACATACAGGATTCAAATTCTTGAATGTGAGATATTCATAGTCTCTCCAGAAAACTTTCCAAAAATAGTTTTAAACTCTTTATTTAACCTAAATACAAGAAAATTTTTAATTTTTATAACGGTACAAGCACCTACATGAAAGAGATGGTAATGTTTATAAGATCATCCTCCAGATCTGTTTGCAGATGGTGACCAACATTTATTCCTCTGGGGACCACACATCACCCTTTTCCCACTCGAAAACTCCCTCCTTAAATCCTTCAACCCCCCTCTGAAGGCTGGTTATCCAAAGTAGGATTTAACGGTTGGACAAGGAGATGTACAAATAGAAGGAGAGTCCTTGGATTGTGAATACGATCCCGATCATATTGATGCGCGGGCGAAAGGTTAATCTTGCTATTCTTGTCCAATCCTTTCATAACGCCGTTCCTCCTTTTCCAACTGATGTTGACAAATAAGGGATTTCGAGTAAAGTATCGAATAACTTTATTGCATTAAAAGGATGCTGTGTATATAATTTCCGTACTAAAGTGAGTACTTTAAAGGTCTTGAATTTTTGTTAGTCCGTTTGAAT
This sequence comes from Parasteatoda lunata, assembly GCA_949128135.1. Lineage (NCBI taxonomy): Eukaryota > Metazoa > Arthropoda > Arachnida > Araneae > Theridiidae > Parasteatoda > Parasteatoda lunata. The sequence goes on along the minus strand of OX421976.1, from coordinate 15,117,466 downwards.
AGCTCTTGTTTATATGTATTATTAGAGGAGTAAAAAAACAACGCTAACTAAACGGTGTTTTCCTGAAAAGAAAAAGAAATAAAGTGAGTGTTTTTAAACTTTCTAACACCATGCTAGACATAAGGATTGGTTTAAATACTATATCTATCTGTATCTATACATCAAGCGCAATTTTTCATAGGATACAAAAAGTAGGACTATATTGAAAAAAGAAATAGAGTAAACGAAATAAAACGCTTATAATTCCAAGCTAAAACAGCGCCAAGCTGCTACTGTTATAACTGGAAGAAAAATATTTGAAGAAAATGTAAATTAATAGAAAATAGTTGACAGAAAATCCAATAAACAGCAAGAAACAAGCTCTGAAGGAGCCACATAAATTGCAGGAAGCACTGGATCCACACAAAAAAAATGGAAAGCACTGACTTAATAGCTTCATCAGGAGGACATAACCATTCTGCCAGTGCAGAAGCAGTTTCTGCAGACTGGTAGTTGAATACCACAAGCAGCCTTATGTCCGTAAAAGAAGAAAAGTAATCAGGAAACATGGACAAGTCAGATAAAGATTATATACAACACTGAAAATTGAAGCAAAGTTATATATATTTGACGGAAGAGAAACTCAAATTTAAGATGATAGTCATATGTTGCAGGTACAGACATTGAATTTGTTTTTGTATCTACCCATTAGTTCATATATCCACAAGGGAAAAGAAGAAAAGTAAACAAGAGTTAATCAGAAGAAGATAATACACTGAAACACTGAAAATCGAAGTAGAAGTATTCGACAGAAGGGAAACTCGATTTTTAAGATGATAGTTAAGATGATAGTCTCATGTTCGAGTATTGAATGACTATATACATCTCTCTATTGATTTATATATCCACTATGCAAGACAACAAAACTTATGCATAAACTACTCAAAGACATAAGTTCGGGGAAAGAAAAATTTAAGGAAATAAAATTGAAAGATGTAAAATAAAACTTTCCGATAGGATGTATGGAGAAGCACTCAATTATGTTTCAAGGCAGACCGACCGAACCTTCAATGCTAGGGTGGCCTTATCATAGCATGAAGTCACGTGCTTATCATTTAACTTTTCTTAATTACATAAATCTATTCACTGAGGAAAGCAAAAGCAGCTAGAACTCAGTCGTAGTGTTTAGACAATCAGAAAAGTTCTTGTGTAGATAACCGTTATAGTATTTTCATTTCTGTTCTTGATTTGAGCTCCATTTACGTTGTTTTTTACATGAGACTACGAAACATAAAGTATACTCAGCCTTTTTGTATATTTCAGCTACAAGTTGAAAAGTATACATTTTTGTTTACATATAGAACTTCCTAAAATCGATGATTTTGGATTTTTTCAATTGCATAAATATTCCTTCAATATTTTTAAGCCTATGTTTAATGTCGATTTTTAGAATGTGTTTTGAAAGTTTTAGATTCACTTTTTTCATCTCAAAAACTGGTTAATAAAAATTTTTAAAATAAAAAATATAATTGGTTTTTCAGGTACAGAACTTAACTTATTTAAAACATGTTTAGAGATGCTTCTTTGTTTCGTAAAAAAAAGAAAAAATCAGTTTTGCAACGTCTATTGAAGACACCCAACAAGCTATGAAATAAGCATGAAAGCAACATAAACGAAGTCCTTTTAAAGACTTGCAAATAAATTTCTATGTATTAGACTATTTAAAAAGATGGTAAAAAAATGTGAAGTGCTAAATAAAATATGATATAATTCCCTATAATATATTCCAAATAAAATATTTTCTAATTTTGTAATATATTCCAATTGTATAACATAATACATTCCAATTTTTAATCTAATTTTTCTTATAAGTATGTTTCCAATTTTTTAGGAGGGAATATCTTTTTTGCAACTAAAGAACAAAGCTATATTTTAAAATTTTTATGCGTGAAACTTACCTTTAAAAAGCATACATGAATTGCGTGTTTTGACAAAATAAGATTTAAAAGTATAAACTCCCGATTTGACAGAGCAAATTTTACTTCTGAGAAAGAAACCACTCCTACTTTGACTTTAATCCTTTCCTTTTACCCCAGTTAATCCGACAAAATGTCGGGTGATGTTAGGGTTAAGTGGTGTATGAAATGCAAAAGGGTTAACTTTTGAATTTCGCTTCTTTAAGCTCAACTGAATTTCCCGGTTACCACCCTTCATGTAAAATTCTTCGTTTTGATGGAAATCTTGTGTATTTCGAGTAAAAGTATAAGGCCACCCAAGTAGAGTTTCTTTCCGAATCCAGATTTCTTTCATTAAGTCTTTTCTTTTAATAAAATGAGAAGATCATGTTACTAAAAAATGAGAAACTTGAATAGTTAAGGTTACACCTGTATTTTTAATTCGAACTTTTAAAAAAAAATTTATATGTGGTTAAAGGGAAGGTTAGTTTTTAATTTTAACTACGTATTTTAAAAACACAGTACTTAATGTATTTTTTGTCCTAGCATTGCATTATTTTACGAGATAAAATAAATCATGGATATTGTTTAAAATTTCACATTTCGTACCCAACCTTTATTTTGTTTTTGTTGTTAATTTTTTGTTTCGTTAATTTTTTGTATTTTTTTCTCCATTTATTTATATTCAATCGTTCTATCTATCCTTTTAGCTTTTTTTAGTAATTGGGTTCATTTTAATAATTTACTATTTCATTCATTTCGAAAATTTTGGAATGTTTTTTACTTCCGGCATTTTTTTTATTATTAGTGAAGCTTTTTATCATGCAATACATTTTCTTACGTGTTTTATTCATTCTGGTTCTTCGCATTTCATTTGCTGATTCACAATGATGTCTGTTAATTTACTTGATGCAACGTTTTTATGCTTAAATTTTTTTTCTAATATTAATCCATCTTTTTTTTTAATATATTTATACCATGCGTGAAACTGAATTATTAATTTTCTATAACTAAATTATTAATTTCTAAAACCATTATACCATTTCTGAATTCTAAACATTTCTGAAACTAAACTTATATCATTTTCATGACTTACATCAAAATGTATTTAAATATTGCTTAATGAAGTTAAAAACTCTTAAAACTGTGAAATGTTTAAAAACCAAAATTGTTTATAGATCTTAGAATAAAGCACTAAAGGTCGAAGTGCTAAACAAAAACAACTCTTACCCTACTTCGAACCTAAAGACCTTTTCATCGGTGTTTCCAAGGTAAAAGGAGAAAACTAAGGAAAAAAAAAGAGAAAGAAAAAAAGAACTATTTCGCTACTAGACTGTAGGATATGAATAAAACTCAGATTATCGTACCCTGCTTCCTTCAACCCCCTGTTTTTATAACCCCTATAAAATTCGAAAGTTCCAGAGAGAAGGGGTAGGCAGACTAGAGCCAAACGAGCAAAAGATACACATAAAACTGAACACCCCCCGTCATTATATCTCGAAAAGGCCATGCTCCATAAAGCTCAAGAAACCTGACGATATGACAGGCATAAAGTCGAAAACAACACAACTCTAAAAAAGTAACAAAAAAAGTCATAAAAGTGTTTTCCTTTCCCCCTATACACCATTTTTTTACGCATGCACATGTGCTAATATAAATGTATCGGTTAGATACGTGTATCTGAGAAAAAATGTCAGAAATCATCTACGCTTTCTCTTTTTGGATTGTTTTCTGCCTTCCCTTCGTCTTGTTGTTGTTAAAAAGGGTACCTCCCATTTTCACCCCCCTCCCTTCTTGTTTCTATGGTGACGAACATCCTTGTGAGCTTTTGCTCCTTACGCATCTCCATCTTCTTTCAACTGATTAACGAATCTGAATCTTCAGGAAAACAAAAGGAAAATCCCAAAAGAAAACGTGGAAGTTTTGGTTCCTCGCTTCCTTTCTTGCTGCTCGCTGAATCTTTATTTTTCTCCTGTTTTTTTTTTTTTTTTTTTTTTCCTCCCTTTTTTTCCCTAGGTTCCCTTCCCCTCGTAAAAATAGAGCTGTTTTTTTTCTTCTTTATTTTCTTATCAGCTTCATTTGAGAAATGTTAATTATTTTTATTATCGAAATACTTTTGTTAGGTATACTTCACTCACATTTAATTGTAGCCAAATATTATTCAGCTTGTATAAAAAGTAATAATATTTTTTTAATCCAAGAGAGCTCAAAGAAAGTCTTATGTTTTTATAGCATGCTTTTAAGAACAATAATAATTTCAAAAATTTAAATCATTTTTATCATCAATAATTAATATACAATAAATGGTTTTTATGCCAAGCTTTAAAGCATCATGAAAAAACTATCAAATTTTGTCACACTTACCAAATTTTATGGCATAATATATAACTATAATTTATTTTTAATTTTAGCAAAATCATTAACAAAGCACTTGGGTAAAAATTACCGAGCTTTTTGGTGTTCCCATAGAGCCAAATTTTACCATATTCTAATAGTTCTGACCATAATATTTTCCCCAATGTACGTACTTTTTTTCACATTTTTGCATTCATCGCTATAAAAAAAACTTTTAATACAAAATTAAACAAATATAAATATGTTTTTTAATTAATTGCTTAATATCTTTTTGTTTATTTACTCTTTTAAGGCTGTTTTTCGAAAGCTCTCCGTTGTAATATTAAAGTATGCTTTTATGCAAGCAATATGCTACTATTATAACTGCTATTTGATTAATAACTGCAATGAATTTAAAGTTGTTTGTTACTCATGACTGCTAGGTCAAGTTTAGCCTATCTAAAATCAGCAATGCTTCGCTTATTTTGTAAATGACGCGAAGAGTCAATATGGAAAAAAGCCGCAAATTTGTGAAAATGAAAAGCATTTGTGGACTAATTTTTTAATATGTAAAAACCTACTGCAATGCTTTATTACTTGGGTTCATAAAAATTTTCAAAAACTGAGAATAGGGCAGAGATTTTGACAGTTTTCATCTAGTTGGAAAAATGTGGCTAAATTAGCGATTTTGAAAAAAAGTTGAATAACTTTTAAAATATTAAAGCTATTCGTCTGTTCTAAAACCCAGATAATTCTTCGCGGGAAAGATTATAAATCAAGTTTCAAATCATCGCATCGCTTCATGTGTAAGGCGCTTTCTCTTTTATTTTTCGTGGCGGCAGAGCTCCGAAAAACTGTATAAAAAATTAGAAATTTTGACTACCAAGGCAAGTGAAAAACATACATAATTTTTACACAAAAAAAAAAAAATTACAAAAAAGAAAAAAAAGGAAGAAGAACTAGTGGATTTATTTCTGAAGAATTTTTAAAACATTCTAACAGAAATGTCTCCTGAATTTTCCCGGATCATTTATCAGAAACAAGCGGCCATACCAGTCACCAACTGCAGGGGGGGGGGGGACATTGAAAAATGGTTGACACTTCCCTCGAAAACTTTTCTCAAATCATAAAATTCAGTCAGGCACGGAGTTTTGCGGAATCGCAAATCAACTGACATCATATGATCTGTGCAAATGTTGGCGCGAACTTTTCGAGGCTTGTTAAAAATGTAGCAGCGAAATTGCAGATTCTCACGCCAATGATGCATTCTTCGTCCAGGTCTAGGGAGTCCATCTGTTTTCCAAACCAAATGGTGCTGGATGTTAACTGTGGCATCAGGTCGTTAGCGCATTTTGGTGTTTTATTGCGGATCTCGTGCGTTTTGGACATTTTGCGTGACCACACACTTCTCCTGTCCTCGTGGTCGTGTCACACGAGCGTGCTCTGCAGAGAAAACTCGCCAAAGAGCGTGAGCCAACTAGACAAAGTTTGAGTCGCGTGCTTCTTGGGGAAGGGGGGTAAAGCTGACAAATGAAAACAACGTAGCAGACCTCTCGGCACGTAAAATCAACCCTGAGTAATGATAAAAAACAGGAATATTTTCGCCAATGCTGTGTCACTAGATGAATAATCGCCAGTTTTTTAATCGTGCATTTTTTAAATCACACGATTGCGCTTTTTTGTGCTGTGAAAGGCGACAAAATCTAGCCAAGATAGTTGGTGTGCTATGACTAGTAAGCAAGACGCTCCTGAAAAAATTGACTTATTAGGTTGGTGTAAAAAAAGGAACCTTTTTTTTTTTTTCAATTCTGTAAAGTAGTTAAATGTGTTTCAGAAAAAAATTTGAACATGATTTAGAATCCAATTTAAAAAATATTTGACAGTTCTGTCATAAATTCCAATTTAATGAGAAAATAAAATTCCTAAAATAAGATTTGGAAACGTTAACAAAACTCTTTCTAATATTAAATTTGAGTTTATAATATTTTAAAAACGTTACAGTTAGTAAACAACTATCATTCTAATTTTTATTATTAATTTGTAATATCAGCATAATACTTATAATTTAATCTGTAGTATCAGCATAAATTATAATTAAAAATCTGTTCTTAATTGACGATAAAAATGTTATTGAATATGTCTACTCTGTATTATAAGAACCATTTATTTCATTTGTAATGATATGTAGAAAATATCAAAAGTTTTTATTTGTATGCAAATAATACAACCAAAAAATCAATAATAAATTTTATGCACTTTATGTAATTTTTTCCTATTTGCATAAAATATTACTTTTTTTTGTTGTGAATGCTTTGATTTAAATTATTTAGAATCTTAACTAAAAAGAAGTTTATTTTTTGTCTACTAACGTATGATAATCGATGTTTTTCAGTAAGAATGGGCGAGAGAGAAAAATTCAGTTTTATAATCTTCAGTTAAATAACTGTCAAAAAAATTTTTATTATTCGCGTGAAACCTTAATTTGTATGCTTTAGTTGAAGATATTTCCAATTTTAGCTTTAAGAAAACTAAATTTTTATTCCTTCTTCTTTGTATCAAAAGTATCGTTATAATTTATTTATTTTAAAGATCAGTTAAGAAAAAAGAACACCCTTCTTTCTATAAATATCCTTTCCAGCACTTAAGTAGGAAAAACGTTTAACTTTCCACTTTGAAAAGGGCAGCATAATTATCGAAATTTTATTTTATCGATTAAATTTTCAACGGAAATCACTAATTGTATTTTATAAAACAGCAAAATGGTAGCTTTCCTCACCCTCGATAAACAAACAAACTAATGTGATTTAATAAATATTTTTTAAGTCCGTTTATTTCCTTTTAACCACAACATAAATAATGAAACTTCATTTACTATTTAATGTCGATACATTTACTTTAATGCTTTCATATATATATTTTTTCTTAAATGTATAACTACTTCCTTAACTCTGGCTGGTTGTCTGTCTAGGCCTAAGCTCATAGGAATCAGTCTAGACAGAATATGAACAGAATGTTAGCTCCTTTATTAAAGTACAATTTTTCCTACATTTGTCCTTCTATACTACAAATATTATTAATTCGTAAAAAAGTGATTATTTTTCTTGAATTAGTTATTTTAATCATAAAAATTGTTTAAAAAATATTATTGCTTAAGGACTAAGTGGCTGATACACTGTAAAAAATTCAGAATTAAATTACAATAATTCAACTTTACCGTGAAACCATTTTTACCAGAGCTTGATACAGAACAAAAAAAAGCTGATACACCATAATTTTTACTGTAATAATTACTATGGAATCAATTAATAATTCTAATTAAATATATATTACTATAAAATTTACGATATACTGTTTTACAGTAAAAATGGATGTTTCGGTAAGATGGATTTTACGGATGATGTGCCAAAAGCGCCGGAACTTCTGACCCGTAATTGTAGACGTTAAAACTAAGAGCATACATTTTAAAACACCTGTTGATTTGTTTGCCTTCTCTGCGGAATTTTCTTTTTCTATTTCAATTTTATCAGACACTCGTTGTTATAGCACTGTTTATTTGCGATGTTCCAAGTATTCCCTATCTTTAGTTTTTTACGTCAAATTTTTTAACAGTGCTTCTACATAAGCGGCTTTTATTCCATTAGCTTTAAGCCATTGTGGTCGCATTTTATCGCGCGACTGCTTTTTCACAGTCTTAAAGACCATTTGGATGCAATGCAAAACAATCTGATTTCATTTATAATTCTGAAAATGGTCTATTTTATGTGGATTCGAAAACAAAATAAAGTAAAATAACATTTAAAAAAATTAATACACTACACTGCACCAGGCGTAGACATTTTCGATTTGTTTTCTCTGCGCAAATCTTGTATAAAGTACATGATTGCATTCAAGAAAAAACCGCATTATATAAGACATAAACATTTTCAATTTGTTTTCTATCCGGCACAAATCGTTTATAAAGTACATGGATTCATTCAAACAAAAACCACACTATATCAGACAAAAACAATTCTCAATAACACTATCAAACAAAAATTCTCCCCTCGGGTTTTTAGTATCAAATGTCATCAAAAATTAAAATGAAATGAAAACCTCTGGTCATCTCTTTGATAAGAAGAAGTTTCCGGGATTCGTTTTCATCTGAACGAGAATAGCATATTCATCAGAAGGGTGGCGCAGGTTCACCAATAGGTCACATCAACGTTTCTTCTGATGCTGACAACACCCTACGCTGATTGCGGATCCGGACCTGTCAGGAACGTGCACCATATTTACATAAAACTCCTCTCTGTCGCACCGTTGATAGGATCCCCGTTGAAATCAAATTCGCTTCATTTTCAAAAATGAAAACATAACATTTAGATTCATCGAATTTGTGAGTGGTCATGATATGAGAGAAAGGAAATTTGGCAACTTTGTAACTTCCAGGTTTAATTTATAAATAATAAATACTATTACATTCTTCGCTCTTTATCTAATGAATTGAAGATGTTTTAGAATAGTGATATTATATATATATATATATATATAATAATAATAATAATAATAATAATAATAAGTTCAAAAAGAAGATAAAACAAAGAAAAATTACAGACAAATTAAAAAAGGGGGAAAAATTATTAAAAAAAATAATAATAAATAAAAAACTGGAAGGGATAAAAAAAAAGGCTAGAATTCTTTAAAAAAAAGAAGAAAAAAATCCGGAAAAAATATATATAATCTTTTTATTAGCCCACACGATTATATCTGCAAAAAAGAGTGCTTTCTAATATTGTATTAATATAGCCAAAGCAAAATATATCAATACAATAGTGTGAGGAGCACTCAAAAAAGTTTTACAAAAATTACAACAAATAAAATAGAACACAATAAGTAAAAATAACACGTAAAAACAGAAAGTAAAATATAAAGAAAAAACAGAATAGAACATAAAACATAATCTATAAAGCGAGTAGCGAAATCAAATGAACTTACATGAACGGGAAATTTTTCAATAATGATTTAAAATATTTTCGTAACAAGATTGCCAGATTGCAAAATATGAAAACAAAAGCGCAAATTGAGATAGCGTAACTAGAGGAGTTTTATTTTAAAGTGCGTTCTTGCTGCTTTACTGGAGTGCGTTTGATTTGTTAGTTACCAAGGATGGGTCCGAAAATGGATTTGCGCAAGGTCATTATACTGGATAATTTAAAGAAGTTGTTTTTCTTAATTTTCTTCGTTTTTTTTGGTATTTATTTATTATACTATATATATATATATATATATATATATATATATATATATATATATATATATATATATATATATATATATATATCTATATACATATATATATAGGGGAGAGTCGGGTAACCCCGCCCACTTAAGGAGTATTGCTTATATTTCTATATAATATTGGGCAATAATCAATATTTTTGTATGTTTCTATTGTTTTATCATCTAATTAAATAATGCAAAAAGAATAAACCAAAAAAAAGAATAGTTTAACTTAAAAAAATAGAAATTTAAAACATTTGACTACTGTATTCAACATATTTTCAAAACTATTGTTTACCATGTTACCAGCTGCATAAATACTTGAAACTTTGAAAATAATCTTTTTTTAATATAACAATTAATGTCCGATGGCCCATTGACTTGTAAAAATATTCTATACATATGAAATTGACAGTGGGCGAGGGTACCCGACACTCCCCTATATATATGACGTTCTGCGCACCGATTACACTGCGAAAAAAATTACAGATAAAATTAAAATGAAAATTACCAGCACTCGGAGTACCAGTACATTTTACCGTAAAATCCATTTTTATGAACATGCTACGGAACAAAAATCTGATATAATAAAGTAATTTTTACAGTAATAATTACCGTAAAATCACTGAATCACTCTCATTAAATTAATATCACTGTAAAAATTACAGTAAAAAAGGAATTAACGGTAAAAGGAATTTTAAGGATGATGCTCGCAAAGTGACGGTACTTCGCACAGTAATCTGTTCAGGAATTTTTTCCCATGTTAAATGTTGAATTAAAATATAACCAGTGGGGGACAGATGATAAGTTTGGATTAATTCAAGTTTGGCTGACCTACTCGGAAGGATTTCCTAATTTTTCTCACAATTTTTTGCAAATGCATGTTAGCTTCATTTGAAAAGTTTTCCTTGAAAATGAAATTGCTCTATTCTCAAGAATCATCGTTAATTAAGTAAAATATCTATAATCGAATAAAATATAAACTAGAAAAATGACACCATATTCTACATAAAAATGGCTATATCTGCTTTGTAAAACAGATTAAAAAATTTTAACAAAAAAAAAATATATATATATACATAAAATATTAAAATACAGAAATGCATAAATAATAATGTTAATATCCATAACAAACGTAACAACAATTTAGTTAATGTGTGGGAAATTTTGCAACCATTAAAATATTTTATTATTTTCATTCTTCAAACATAAAGTTTATTAAATTTATTGATCTAATCTTTTTGTTGCAGGCGTTTCGGCACAAAATGTTCGGGATGTGCGCAGGGCATATCTCCAACAGATCTAGTTAGAAGAGCGAGGAATAAAGTATTTCACCTGAAATGCTTTACGTGCCTCGTCTGTAGAAAGCAGTTATCAACTGGAGAAGAACTTTATGTCCTGGACGAAAATAGGTTCATCTGTAAAGATGACTACCTAAGCAGCAGGAATAGTCAGGGTAAGATTTAGAACAATTTTCAATCTCTCGCTTGGCACTGGCTTTTAGGTTGAACTTGAACCATATAATTCCTTATATTTCCAAAATTTTGCCAAAAATCGCATACGGGGGAAATTTATCAATTAATTATTATTTTTAAGTCAATTTTAAGACTGCCGCACACGGATAAACTTATTTAATACAGAAATTTGATACAAGATAAATTGAATCTATAAATTTAATACAAGATAAATTTAATACGTAACACATAACAATTAAACACTTACAGGGGAAACTTATTAATTAAATATAACTTTCAGGTCAATTTTGTGACATCATCACATACATAATTTTATTTTACACATAACTTTAATACATCTTTTTTAATACAGAAATATATATATATATATATATATATATATATACTCTACTTCTTGAGGAGCACCAAAAAATGACGCCAAATTTCTTTGATAATATTGTTATCACCAAGTAAAAGTAATACAAATCAGTATAAAATAAAATATTCAAGATGTATAAAAACATTTAAAAAAACGATGACAGTTTAGTTACGTAAGCATTCTTAATGAATCATTTGAAAGTACGTTTGTATAATCAAGTTGCGAGGTATCAATTTAAAGCTTAACGAAGCGTTAAATAGAAAAATATCAAGGCATGGATTTGATGGTTATGCGCATGCTAACAAACATGTTAAACTGGATAACTCAAAATGACATGTTCGTATTTAAAATCACTGCTTCCTTTAAGAATTTTCTTATAGATCTGGATTAAAACCATTGGATAAGAGTTATTATAATTTATTTTTTTGAATTGTATCCCGGAAAACTTGCTTAAATGAAGAATGTCAAGATGTGTTTGCACAAAAGGTGATAACCAATCTGTTCGGTGGCAATTCGACATTATCGTAATGCGCTAGGAAACAATTATATTAACTTCAATCAATAATAAATCAATAATAAAAATTCAATCAATAATTACTCGTGTTTAAAATGTCGTTTTAATTCAATGCTTTAATATAGCATTTAATTGCATTTTATGAAGTAATAGTTGTTTTTAAGTTATCCTCAAACATGGAAATATTGATAAACTATCAGAAAGCACATTTTTCTGATTTAATTGTGTGAGATGAAAGAAAAGTTTTTTCTTTTTGTAATTAGTTTGAAAAAAAATTTTATTAGTTGACTTACTTAAAAAGTAACTCACTTTTGAAATAATTTTTTATACATAAACTAATCATTTTTTCCTCCAAATTTTTAATTATGTATGCATATATTTTTACGATCTTGCTTTATGATAAAAAGAGAACTAGATGGAATTATTATTAGCTTCAGAAGTATTTAGGATTTTATTATTGTATTTACAGTTTACTTTTATTAATTTATTTCGATTATTTCTACCATTATTGGTAGTTCAGCAAATAATAAATAGTTAAAATTCTTCACATCCGCTTATCTTAAATATGAAAAAGCAATAATAATAAACACTGAAAGCAAAATAAGTAACAGTAAAAGCAAAACTTATTTCGAATATTTGATTTCTCAATTTATGATTCAATTAAGAACAATAAAATGAGTAATAAAAAACAGAGAACCAGCTATATATCTGAAAATTTTTGAAAGTAAAGCATTTAATAAAACTGAAGGTAAAATTTCAAATTTTAATCTTTTGACTTGCACGTGATTTGGTATGTAAAAATTTCAAATCCAAATTTCAATAATTTTATCAAACATTTATACTTATGTGTATTTTAAAAACGCGTTTTGTTTAGTGAAAGGAATATGAATTTTATAAAATGTCAGTTTTTGTTTGGCTTGAATTGATTCTTAATTAAAAACGTTTATTTCAAAATAAACAGTATATTTATATAATGCATAGGTTCTCAATTAATCTAATTACTTTTCTAAAACTTTTTACTCGAAACATGCTTCTATTTCTACTTCTGGAAAAGTTATAAATTTTCATAAACAACTGCGGAATTTGTTTCTTGTTGTTATACTATAAATAAATCGCAACTAACATAATAACACCCAAATTATTTTGCATATTAAAAACAAACAAGCAAACAACTTACATTTCTAAAATAAATATATTATTCCAAAAACCTGAGTCTCAGTTTTGTCTAAAATATATTTTATTACAATTTTATCATACAAATATTCTTTCATACTTTTGAACGATGAAAAAAGTAATAAAATTCTTAATTTAACGTCCGTCATAGGGAGGAATCGTTTGCAAATATTTGGCTTAATTTATATTTCGTGGCTCAATCATTTCCCAAATACAAACATTTGCCTTTCTTAGATCTTTTATTTGTTGGCAAATATTATTAGTCAACATGGCGAGCAAATGATTCGATTTTTACAGTTCTTAAATGAAGCGTAATATTTCTAAATGAGATAAAACAGAAAGTTTTCTAAAATTTAATGAATTTTAATAACTTATTCTCCGGAAATGACTTTACAATTACGGGCCTGAAGAAATTTACAGGTAGAAAATAGATTTTTATAAAATTATGCATCGAAATAGTGCATTTTATTTTTACATTCTGCAACGATAAATAAAGAAAATATTTAGTTTTCTGTTTAATTACCTGCTAAATTAGTGTGATAAGTGTCCATTCATTTTGTACAAATAACAGTCCAAAATATGCTGAAATAAAAATAAGAATCTAACTCAAAAATTTAAAATACATAATTAAAATGACGATTTTTTATTGGTATATTATATTTTCAATTCCTAACATATCAATAAATTCTGCAAAATATCATTTTTTTTTAAAGATCTGTGCAGAAATCTTACTTTTACAATGAATTTATTGCTTACTTTGAATGGTAAATTTATTATTTTCTTAGATCACATAATTTCTGGGTAAAAATACAATCCAATTTTTTTTAATTATTAAAAAAAAACAAATAAACAAAATTAATACGAATGAATTCAGAAATATTTGTTTCAAAATCAAGAAAACTAGTAGGAAACATTCATTCAAAAAGGCATATAATTATAAGCATGAAAATTTTAATGAATTTCGCCAAAATATCCTTTTTTGTAAGATGTGTGCTAGTGCTATCAGTTTGAATAATATATTTATGTTTTTTACATCAATCAATTACGTGGTAAATATATGAATATATAAAAAAACAAGCACGAAAAAGTTGATAAATATTTGTTTTCGAACAAAGAAAATTGGAGGAAAATTATTCATTCAAAAATAAGTTAGTAAAAAAAATCAATATCGTGATATTATAAAGATTATACATTCAACCATCTAGAAGATTTTCAGGTTTAACTCTCTTTTAAGGATAAAAAGCAGGAAACGTACTCACGTTCCTTACAGTCGTGACTTTAACCGTAACCATAGACCCACAGACTATGCGTGACATTGCCACCTTCATAATAACAACACGAGGTACCTCACATTAATTGCGGATAATTATGGGTTTTAAGCCTTATCACCGGTTACCTAAGACTTGTTATAACTTCATCTTTCATTCCAAATAAACCGTGGATGGGTTTAAACGTGGATAATACTCATCCATGTCGTGAAAGCAGTAAATTACAAGCTCAAATAAATAGAGCATTTTTTTAAAGACTTGGGTTATATTTTCCAATAGACAACGCTTATTTGTAAACAGAAGTTAATAGGTAAAGCAAATTTCCCTCTTTTTATTTTGCATAAAATATCAACATGTCATATCATATCATTAATGAACAATTATTCGTAAGAAAATTGGTTTAGTATTTTACCGATGAACCTTGAACCAAACGGGCAGATTTGTTGCGATTTCAATAAGGATCTTAACTTTATCAAGTAGCCGTTTTTACAGTTTATGTTCTAGATTCTTCTTTCATGGGAATATGTGCAAGAACCATAATAATTGTACTCTTGCCTTTTCTGACATATAAAATTAGATAGCAAGACGTATTTTCCATTAAAAAAAGGTTCTAATTTGTGAAATAAAGACGTCCTTAAAGTTTTAAAATTCTTTTGTTTGAAAATCCTAGTAGTAAAAAAAAATCTATTGGATTTAAAAGAAGAAAAAAAACATCTTTTCGTATTTCTTAGATATTGAATATTACAAGATATATTATAACTACAATATATTGAATTGGTACTTTTTAGGGACGAATTACGTTTTATACACAAATAGTAGTAAAGCATTTTAGTTTCAGGTTTCAAATAATAATTATTCATTTTTTTTTAACAAAATAATTTTAAAAGCAACGTAATTCCAATTCAAATAATTTCCTACTTCTTTTGAAAACATTTGCGTAATTGAATATTTGCATTCATGCTAAAATACTAAATCGTTTTAAAAAGTTAAAGAAAAGTGTTTTTAAAATAATGCATATATGTAATACAAAAACAATGTAAATGCATTGCGAATTAATACTTAAATGTTACATAAAATTGTAAACCTTTATTTCAAAAATTTTAAAAAAAGTTCTGTGTTTTATATATAAAAATTACATACATTTTTTAGAAAACGTAATTGGTAGAGCTATGAAGCAAAGCTACTTATTGAACCGTTCTAAATTGTAGTGAAGCGCAAATATCATCTTCCATCAATTCCTCATAAAAAAAAAGAAATAAAAGAAAAGAAAACTGAGGCGAGTCCATCAGTTCTACTTGTAACAATCTCCACTTTCACAACAAAACTATAATTAAACCACTTTATCTTACCGTCGCTTCCTTAACATCCCTATAAATATTCGATAGCTCACGGAGGGGGGGAATCAGAAATCAATTTTCATAAATCATAAAAATGACATGCCTTTTCTACATCCCAGGATTCTTCGCGTGATAGTTAAGAACAAAACAGTGAAAACCAAAAAACACTTCTCAACATTTGATCTATGAATATCGCTGCCTTCATGATTCACAAAAGAAAAGGCACCTCCCCACTCATACAATAACAATAACAACAACAAGAAGACAAAATCGACTTTAGACCTTATAGTTTAAGAGCACAAAGAACAAAAAAAAAAAATAAAGGAGACGAAATTCGCCAGAGAGAAAGAATAACAGGGAAAGTCGCCGGATTCCGTGCCGGATATCTATGACGGGAAAAAACCCACCTGCCCCTTTAAAAACCAACCCCCAGCGTCTTTTTTCCATCATGAAATCTTGATCCAAAATCCCTCCATAGATATATATATCGCGTGTACTGCCCCACACCATACAGTACCCGCCTGAATTATTTACGCCCCTCAGCCACAATTGTTTTGTCGCAGGGAACGTTGCCATGGAATCGTGGTTAGCCAGGAAAGAGGTGGGGTGGGTTGTGACCCACACGTGCCCTTTCCCAGCCCCCCACGCGACTCTTAATTACCCCCAACACCCCGGGTATTAATCAATGGATCGTGTGAAATGCCCCTTAGAACACGCGAGTTCCGGGCTTTTAACCTGTCGGAAGCCCGAATCTAGTGATAAGTTCGGATAAAAATAGATCAAAATTTTAACGTTCATCTATTTTTCAAAATAATGAAGTATAGTCATTTGATTAGCTTTGAGAACACATAACTATTTTAAACACTTGGCCCAAGTCGTATAGAGTTATCTCTCATTATTTCTAGTTTGGAATTGATGTCAGTATGTTATTTCTAAATCATTCGATACGACTTTTTGGCATAGGTTTCAACTTATACATCTGTTAATTATAAATGAGTGAATTGAAATGATTCTGGTTGATTCATGCGGTTGTATTCATATTCATATAATATTAACTACACTGACAAAACTGATTTCAATTATGCCATTTGTTAGTATTATTTGTATTTTATCTTGTCATTGTTTATCTCACGATCAATATTGGATTTGCAATTGAATGATTTTCTGTGACTGACTGAATGAATATTTCTAAATCATTGATACGACTTTTTGGTAGAGGTTTCTATTTATGCATCTTACATTTTTTTTTTTTTTTTTTTTTTGGAAATCTGTTAATTATAAATGAGTGAATTGAAATGATTCTGGTTGATTCATGCGGTTGTATTCATATTCATATAATATTTACTATAATGACAAAATTGATTTCAATTATATCATTTCTTAACATCATTTGTATTTAATCTTATCTTGTCCTTTTTTTACCACATAATTAATATCGGAATTGCAATTAAATCAATGTTCAACTCCGTAACTCACACCCAAAAGACGAAGAAAATCCCAAATCGAGAATTGGCTTCGTAGAGTGAAACTAAACCACTATTGCGTAACATGGAGAGGAAAAACTATGAAAATCTTCCGTGGTTTTTTCGACGGCAAGGAGTCTCAAGCCAATCATTCAATTGTAGACTAATCAGTCTACAATTGAATGATGTCTTTTGAAAGATATTGGAATTAGATGCATTTATGTATAAATGAGAAAGGTGCCAAATAAAAATGTGAAAATTTAAAAAAAAATCACTTAAAAATACCGCAATCTATGATAATAGTGCAAGTGATTTTTAAAATAAAATAACTTTATACTTGTTTAACAAAATTGTAATAATTAAATAATTTTACATAATAATAAAATATTATTTAATTAGTGCTGTTATTATATTATATAGTACATTATTTAGTATTATATTATGTTATTATATTATTTAGTATTATATTATTTAGTATTATATTATTTAGTACTGTTATTTACAAAAACAGTTCATTGTTAAAATTACATTGCTAAAAACTGAGCTCTATAGTAAAATAGTTTAAAATATGATGTTACCTCTAATATCCAAATATTTTGATCATCCGAAGTAAGATCGGTTTCAATTATTACGGATAATCGAGGTCTAGTGAAAAGGCAATAGAAAATTCAGCATACATGCCATTTTTATTGTCTGAAAATAAAATAAATAAAACGCGAATATTTCGTATTATTTTTCTTATGCACCCAATAAGTGAAGAAGTTGAACAACCAACATGAGATTTATTCTTGACCAAGTAATGAACATCTAACGAAAAACTCATCTGTTTTAATCGGTTCCGAGAGTTGAGTGGACCGGAATCTCCACCCCCTTCGATAAACATAAAAAAAAAAGATATAAAAAAATAACTTAACAAAATCGCGCAAGTGGATAAAAAAAACTGGTTCAGAACCTAAAAAGTACAATTATGTATACTTGAGAACAATGATGGTTTGAGATGAGGGTCTGTATTCAGAGCAGAAGAAAAAGTCCCATTAAGCCTAATGGACACAACGATTTTGCATTCTCTGCAGGGTCAAAACAGTTCAGGACACTGTGCTGGGGAAAAACGAAATATGTGAAATCTTGACCATAAAGTGGCGATTTAGAAAAAATTGTGAAGAGCTGAAAGATGCTGTTTCGTCATGTTAAAGTAGAAACAAATGTTTCGATTTTATTTTCTGTGAATCGAAACACTAGCCTGAGACGTGGGGCAACTATTCCCAAAATATGCAGCATTATATTTTAATTTATCCGTAAACGAAATTTCAAAGTTACAAAAGGATAATAAATATGAGATTTTGAATGAAGTTGTTCTGCTCAGACATTCTTTTTTTTATTATTATTTATTTCTTTTTAAAACAAAATAAGTTATACATAAAGATTTATTTTTTAGATTAAAAATTATTTTATGTCGGTAGGTTTTAGCTTATGCAAATTATGAAACAAAGTGTTAAAAAATTTTCTGAATATATATATATATATACTATAATTTGGCATTTTTTAATCAATTGATTTGTGATCACCAAAGACCTTGATAATTTTTACCCCAGCACTTTGGTAATAAAATTGGTTAAATTAACAACAAAATATGGTTTCATAATATGTGATAAAATTTTGTACTTTTATCATGATACCTTAGAGCATGGTTGAAAAGAAATTTATTATTATTTAATTTCAGTTTTGTATTTTTTTTTTTTACAAAACGTGTGGTAAAACGAATTATAATTTTTAAAACCAAAATTTCCTGTAAATCGTTACCATATGAGCGGAAAATTTACCAAATGAGTGGTTTAAACATCGGATATTTTGGTTTTATTTACCAAATTAATAAAATTATGTTTCTTAAAAAAAAAAAAAATAAAATAAAAATAAATAAATAAAAAAAAAAAAAAAAAACTGGAAATGCCATTGCTATACAACACAATAAGTTTACCAGAGTCTTTTTTCTTCCCCCGTGTACTAAACTTTAAGCGGTTTTTGCCATTACCTGTACTCTTATTTTAAGTTTACAATGCTTAATAAAAAAAATTGCCCTCAAAAACTAGAATTTTAAACGAGTTTTCCTCTGCCAAAATTAAATTTGTGAGCATCGAAAAATAAAGGCTATCATCCCACCTGAATTAAATTTTCAAGTCTAGAATGTGATCGGTGGAATAAAAATGAATAAATAAACAGAATCCTTGCTCAATGCCTTCTTTTGTTCCATCCTATGGCATCTGGGCGTCTCATTCATTGTCCGCTCCCTGAAATACACTCGAAAGATAACTGCAAATTACAAGTTCCTCCAACAAATTATCTGATTCAAATCCTGCAATTTGCAACTGTCTGTGTGTGGGAAAGTGAATCCCTTTTAAGTCTTGAGGCAAGAGTCAGACTAGACTGAACAACACCGGGAAATAACCTACTTTCACTCTTTTTACTTGCACCTGGATATTATTGTTTACAAGCCAAGCAACCACCAGAGGTGCATTTTCAGAGTTTAGGTCAGTTTCTGAGTTGATATGCACGAATTTGAAGAAGAGAATGTGAGCCAAATCTTGGCTACTTATCGCGTGTCCCTAATCTGAAGGCTATTTTTTCGAAGTCTCGGTCGTAATGCTTTTTTTTTGTGAAGAATATGCTGTCTTCATAACGGCTGTGAGTTTGCAACTGTTACTCGTGACTGTTAGGTCAAGTTTAGCCTATCTAAAGCCCTCGCTGCCTATGCTTAATTGTGAAAATGACGCAAACGTCAATACGAAGAAAAGCAACAGTATTGTGAAAACGAAAAGAGCTCGTGGTCTAATTTTTTAATATGTAAAAACTTACTCCTATGCTGCATTACCTGGACTCATAAAAAATTGTAAAAAAACTGAAAATAAATAAGATAGTGATATTGATAATTTTCACCTACGGGTGGAATATATATATATATATATATATATATATATATATATATATATATATATATATATATATATATATATATATATATATATATATATATATATATATATATATATATATATATATATATATATATATATATATATATAATTTATATATATATATATATATTTTATATATATATATATATATATATATATATATATATATATATATATATATATAATTTATATATATATATATATATTATATATATATATATATATATATATATATATATATATATAATTTATATATATATATATATATATTATATATATATATATATATATATAATAGTTATATATATATATATATATATATAATAGTTATATATATATATATATATATATATATATATATATATATATATATATATATATACCGAGCTTCGAAAAACAGCGTAAAAATAGAGTAAATTATATACTGATTGATATAAAACGAATGAATAAAAAATTTACAAATAAAGGCCTTAGGGAATTATTTCACTTAAATACTAAAATTGTGCAAAATAATATGAATATTATCGTAAACATTAATTTTTAAAATGATATTGTCTGATCTCAAATTTCAAACAAATAAATAATTTTGCTTTCTATAATATAATATAGTCTAGTACAGTGGTTCCCAAATGTGATGTCCCGCTAAATCCTGGGATTCCGTAAAAGGGCCACAGGGGTTCCCAAAAGATTTTTAAACCACTTATGATTTTTGAAAGCTGCAATTATATTTATATCCAAGCAATTATCTGTAATTATTTTTGTTACTTTTATTATTGTTGTTTTTAATTATTGTAGTTATAGTAGTATATTTTCGAAGTAAAATGTCAATAAAAAAAGGAAATAGTCTCATTTTTTTTTAAATAATATTTTTTCCAATATCGTTACATTGATCAAATTATGAAAAGAATATGCATTTATAAAAATTTATATCGGTTTTTCTGGTCGAGTTTTTCAATTCAAAATAAAATTATCAAATTTAGGAAATAAAAATTTTTCTCTAATAATTAACTATTATAATTACACTTTATTAGGTTTTCAAAGCTCGAGTTTTGAATGGGAATTTAAAGTCTAATATAAAGAATTTTTTTTAAAAAAAATTTCATTTGTTGAAAAATAATGTTTTACTCTATTACCACGGTCACTTTGAATTTTAAAAATAATTTCAGAAAATTATTAGCAGTAAATTTTTATAATATAAATTCTCGAACCAAAAATTTACTTCCCGCAAAATAAAAACACTATGATTAAAATTATTTTCAAAACAACTGAATTTTCTACAATTATAACTAAGTGAGTTTTCATCCAACTGTATTAAAATGTTCCTCTTGGCGACGCGAATGGAACATAGATTTGCAACCCTTTTAAATGTGAAAAGAAAGCATGAGGAGTAGAATAAGACTATCAGTACCCATGAAAAAATTGCTAGTTTCATATACGAGAAGGGTTTTGGCGTTCAGTTTTAACATCACGTTTTTCTGTTAGAGCCGTCCTTGTCCTATATTGACTCCTCGATTCCTGCTCCAAAATAATTGAAAAACAGAAGAAAAATTGTAAGACTCGTGCATGCGTTACTCTTTCTATCCTCCGTCAAATCTTGATACTGTATTCTTCATTTGATGTTTTTTTTTTCTTTCTATTTTTTTTATATGTTTGAAGGAGTTATTACGTCAAAATCGTGCAAGGGATAATTCATGTACGTTGCATATTCTTGTCTAACATCTTGTTTCGCAAGTATTTTATAATTAGTGGAATGATAACTATCGCCGTTAATTTTGTTATAGATGCCAAATTGAATAATGTATGGTGATTCTGTTAGATAAATGCTGCGTTTAATTTCTAAATGCTTTTTTTATAAAGATTTGATTCCTGGAATGATAACTATCAGCGTTAATTTTGTCATAGATAACAAATTGAATAATACACGATGATACAGTTAGATAAATGCTGCATTTGATTTTTGAATGCTTTTTTTTATAAAGATTTAATTCCTGGAAAGATAACTATTGCCGTTAATTTTGTTATAGATAACAAATTGAACAATGCGTGATGATGCTATTAGATAAATGCTGTGATTGACTTTTAAATGTTTTTTTTTCCCTCTTTAACATACTAATGAAGATTTAATTCCTAGAATGAAAATTATAAGTATTAATTTTGTTTCAAACATTAAATTAAATAATGAATGATGTGTGTTTTTTTTTTTTTATTTTGTTATATTTTTTAAACATATAATGAAGATTTAATTCAGTTGCAGTTTAAATAAGTTCTTATTCTTTTTTAATTTGATAGTAATGGTTAAATTTAAGTATTTTATTGAGATGATTATAATTTTATAATTATTTTATTATTTCCCGACAGTTTCATTAGCTCTTTGTTATGCCATTTAATTTTAGTCCAGGCATAAATTTCTTTTTTTATTTATTATTTCACTACCATAAGTGGATATTACCGTACGTTTTAGACGTTCAATTACCACGAAGCAGTACGTGATTTATAATCAATCTCTATCTGAATTAACGATTAATTCTTAATAGCATAAAAGCAATAAGTATTTTTATATTTAAGAAAATTAATGTTCCTTTAAATATTATCAACAGCTCATCCAAAGTTTAGAAATTATATTTTATAACCATAGTTGAACAGTCGACCCAATTTTTGGTTTACGACTAAATATTCAGCTCCATAGCTTTTAAAAACTTTAAACCCTTGCCTTGTATTTTTTAATCCAATCCAGAAGACTAGGGAACTCCTTGATCAAGTTTTGAGTGAAAATTGCTTTCGTGGAGGACTTTTTGGTGGCAAATTATTTTCAAATCCATAACCTTGTAATTTTGAACCTATTCCGGAAGACAAGGGAACTTTTGGATCAGACATTGGGAAGAATTTGCTTCTCTTGAGGACTTTTTGATTGAACTAATCTGCATTTTTTTACATGGAGAGGAAAACCACGAAAACCACCCGAGGTTAGCCCAGCGGCTAGGGGACTCTAACCCATGATCCGTCTACCACTGAGGATATTTTACGTCAGCACTGTGGTCGGTGCGAGTTGGGTGCGGAGTTCGTATCGACCAGCGATCGTTGAGATTCGAACCCGTTTCATCACCTTGTAAAGCGAACCCTGAGCCACTGCGGCTATAGTTTAGAAATTCTTAAAAACTTGCAATAGTTTTAAGAAAACAAATGACATCTATTATGTCTCTGTATTACTAAAAATTACTCTAAGTCAAATGACCTTCGCATTCCTTACTCATATAGTCAATTTGATCCCGTGACAAAAAATAACAAAACGGCAAACGGGAAAAATTTATAAACAAACGGTTAAAAAATTATAAAGAAATAAACCGCCAGCTGACTTAAAAAAAAATGGCTTCGAATCCGCACGTTTATTATTATTTTTTTTTACACAAATAATAAAAACAGATGCAATATAGGTTTTCAAA
This sequence comes from Parasteatoda lunata, assembly GCA_949128135.1. Classification (NCBI taxonomy): domain Eukaryota; kingdom Metazoa; phylum Arthropoda; class Arachnida; order Araneae; family Theridiidae; genus Parasteatoda; species Parasteatoda lunata. The sequence goes on along the minus strand of OX421976.1, from coordinate 15,093,942 downwards.
ACTTTACACAAAACTACTTTTTTTAATGAGGTTATGAAAAATAATATTATTATAACTTATATTTCTTATAAAGAAAAATTACAAATTGGTTAACGTTAAAGAATAAAGGGTGGAAGAAAGGGGGGGGGGAGTGCAACTATTGAATTTAGAAGGATTTTCTGTCAAATTTAAAAGTTTGATTAAAAAATAAGTTTTGAAAACCAACAAATTTTCATGTTGTTGCAGATATTTGAGTTTTTGGACATTAGAATCTAGTTTATGCATATCTTTAAAACTAGGTCTTGCAAATAAGCCAATTAAATGAAAAATAAAAGTTGGAAAAGAAACGAGTTAAATATCGTTAACATTTTGATTTGGGTGCTTTAGTCAAAACCATAATATTAGATCTATAATAAGAACTATAATTTTAAAAACCTGAATTTCAGGTAAACCGTTATTATATTGGCAGAAAAATTACCAAATGGTATGGTTTAAATACTAGAAAAGTTTTTACCATACAGTATGGTAATTTTACCAGATTTTCTTTCTCGGTGTAGTATCGTGTCCTCAAGTTTAGGCTTTATTATTATTGTTAATATGGTTCAACTTTGCACCATACTACGAATGCAGAAAATTTACACGATATTAAAGTTCAGCATGGTCCGAAATGTTTAACATGCGTTCAATAAAAATGTTTTCCTGAATAAGGCAATGAAAAGAGGCTCCTTCACTACGCCTGATAGAGTAAGTAATATTGATTAGGGTCTTGTGAATTTCTTTTTAATCAGATTGATATCAGTCGCATATTGCCAGATTAAAAGAGATGGAAATTTTTCAATAAAATGACTTAAATGAAATTGAAGAAAAATGAGAAGCTTAACCAGTGAAATGAAAAGAAAAATGAAAACAATTCGTGCAAACAAAAGAAAATATCTGACTTGTTCGTGACCCTTGAGAGACGTTCGAGAAGTAGAGGTGAGTCAGGGATGATGTTAAGGTAGGGTGTTGAGGCCAGCAAAAACTGTCAATTGGGGGTGGTTGAAGATGAGGCGGTATCATGGACAGACAGGCTTGTCAGCGGATATAACGAGTGGAGTTGAGAGGAATTGAGCAACCTCATCAGTGAGAGCATATTTGTTATGTTTTATGTCCGGTCAGTGGGAGGTATTGGGACTATGTCCATATGCCTATTACATTATTTATAGATGAGAATGCAAAATTTTCAATTGAAAACGTTCCTTAATTTTCAACATATTTGATGCAAAAAGATTTCCTTCAAATTTAGAGTGTATACATACATACATGCATATATATATATATATATATATATATATATATATACCAAATGTTATGTAGTAATTCAATTTTCTGAGTTTATATCTTGTAATTTTCTATGATTATAGAAAGGCAATACGCAAAATGTAAAATTAGCATTAAGTTGTGAAAAGTTTTGACAGCTCTCCTGAGTGTCTAAACTATTGGTATATTTCACAGATTGCGACTATCCCTAATATATTAAGGATCAGAAATCCGAATCCCTCGCGAAAAAAAAGATATGTTTCAGAGAAATTACGTTTTTATTTCTGATATCAAATATCATATGTACTAATTAATTATCATATTTGAAGTCATCCCCTCAAACCATTAGTACATGAAAAATCCGATCATTAGATCAAAAGTAATTTTCTTTCTTTCTTTTTTCTTTTATGCGATATACATCATAGGAAATCATATTATATGAAATCATAAAATCTATATTATATTCTACTATAATCCAAAAAAGAATTTCATTTAACTAAGAGATTCAACCTCTCGCTCGCTAACGCTCGCCAACTCTCGGAACTATTTACGCAGTTTCCTTCGGATTGCTTCGATTCCTCATTGGATACGTTTGTTCTGCCTAGCTTTGTATACTTTTTTGAGGACAAAATTTTAGAATAAATAATTCATAAAACTTTTCCCCGTACACAATTTTAATGTATGTTAAAAGTAAAAAAAATATTATAAAAAAGTATTTCATGTGCGAAATTGTATTTGTACAAAATAATTTTTTCATTGTGTGCAAATTTTTTTTAAATTCGTTCAAAAAGTTATCCGAGTATGGCTAAATTTGCAAAAATAAGATTAACTTTAATGAATCCCAACTTTGGACCGCTGTCCTGACCAAATTATTAGGACCATATTTTTCTAGCTTGCTGTTATTCCCAATATTTTTGGTGGTCAGAAATCATAATCCATCGAAAAAGGTATGTTTATTCAGAGATAGTACGTTTTTGCGTCAAATTTGTTAACTAAAAATATTGTTTTTACTAATTAATTAAGATATTTGTGTTGACCCCCTCAAAACCATTAAAATTGAGTCTAAGTACGTGAAAATCAGATCATTAGATCAAAAGTCATTCATGATGTTTCGTTAATTTTTTGCTCACAAAGCATACGCAATAGTACCTTTTTAATCAGTTTGAAGGTACAATAGGGATTAAACTGGATTAAATAATAAAATAAAAGATATTCCCTTAAAAAGACACGGCTTAAAGCGCCATTTAGGGTAACGGAAAAAGCATGTCTAAACGGTAATAATTCGATGTTGATGTTATCTTTTTTAGAAGATTTTATTTAGCTGATGCATTTTTCATTAGATGCTTGTTTTTTGTTCCAGATTTATGACTGCTCACTCACTTGATATTTCAATTCTTTGTTGTCAATGCATAAAAACTATAACGTTTTAGCTACATACGCATGAGTGAATCGGATAATATATATTCTAGTTTAAATAAATTCAATCTATTTACCAACTATTTAAGAGCAATTTATCTTTGTCAAATATTTTAAAGTGTAAAACTTTAAATAAAGAATCAAGATTATATAAAGATTGCATTCTGAAACACCAGTTTTTGTTTTTAATCAACAGTTTTATTTGTCAAAAATCTTTAGATAATTAAACATTCTAATCCCTGTTGTCCTTCAACAAATACTCCCAACCAAGGCCACTGTGACTCACACAATTGGTCAATCTACAATATATTTTAAAATTAAAAAAAAAAAAAAAAAAAAAAAAAAAAAAAAAATAAATTTACAGTTCCAGTTACAAAATAGACACACAAATTGAAATTCCATCTGACTGATGTAAATCTAAACTTCGTTTAAAACATGAATTGAGAAAGTATTAAAAAACAAACATACAACCATGGAAATTTTTTTCACTGGCTACTGTTTGGAGCAATTAAATGCGATTCGCATTTAAGCCAGATCGCCACTCCAAAGAGACGTAAACAACAAACAAAAAAACGCGATGTTTTAGATAAACACAATAATATGTAGTTATGAAACTTCACGGATGAGAAGATTAAACTATTGGTTTCTATAGCACGGGAAATATTTTTCTTCTTTATTTTTCAAATTTCATCAAACCGCAATTAAATTTCGCGCACAATTGAGAATATTGTTCATTTTTAAATTGAGATATGATTGAAGGTATGTTAAATGTGAACCGTGAGAAAACGAATGCTTATATTTTTTCAAGGAAAGAAAAAAAAAGACTTACGACAAAATTGTTAAACTTCTATTTATATATTTTCAGTCATTTTTTTTTTTTTTTTTTTTTTTTTTTGACGGGGGATGGATATTCTTACAAACTAGTATGCAGTATTAGAATAAATTACAAACGTCAAGATTTTTTTTATTTAAATTTTTGAGGAAAAAAAATCCGTAGAGATTTTTGAAAAATGATATAATAAAGCGACATCTTCATTTTCAGTCATTTTTAAAAAAAAGCGCAATCCTATAGAAAAATACTTTATCAAACTAGTGGGAGAAGAGGCCTCTTAAGAAATACAAACTCATTTTATGAACATTCCCTTACCGTGTCAATGTAGAAGAAAATACAACTCCAAACAAATCTTTACACACAATCAGACACACCTTCACTTTTTTTTATCTGATGTGACCTTTGGTGCGAACTTGCCATTCTTACAACCAGCTCCAATTGTATATATGAGGATTCTTACAAGTGGTATCATCCTCTATAAGCAAAATAAAAATATTTATCTTTCACTTAAAGGTGAAATAAATATGCCGCGAATATCATCACCACCCGATGATTGGATAGAGTATAAAAGGATCGTATTTTATTTTTTAGTATTTCACTTAGTGTCATAGTGCATCTTACGTATTAGCTAGAAGGACACATTGAAAATAATTATGAAGCTTCTTTTATTTTCTGTTTCATAATTTTTAATAATAAAAGAAAAAAGATTTATGACTTTGACAGTTTTGGCAATAATTATAGATTATGTGTTACGAAAAGAAGTGGTTGTCTTGATAATTTTCACACGTTACGAAAATTGCATAAAGTTCATTTGCAAATATATATTTTAATTTTGTGAATATGAGGATTAAGCGTTAAAAACAAAGTATATGTGTTTCGAAATTTGACATGTGCATTCATAAACGTGACTTTTACAGTTTTGCAATAATTATAGAAGATATGTTACGAAAAGAACTGGTTGTTTTAATAATTTTCACACGTTACGAAAATTGCATAAAGTTCATTTGCAAATATATATTTTAATTTTGTGAATATGAGGATTAAGCGTTAAAAACAAAGTAGTTGTTTCGAAATTTGACATGTGCATTCATAAACGTGACTTTGACAGTTTTGCAATAATTATAGAAGATATGTTACGAAAAGAAGTGGTTATTGTCTTAATAATTTTCACACGTTACGAAAATTGCATAAAGTTGCAAATATATATTTTTTCATATTTTGTGAATATGATGAGTAAGCGTTAAAAGCAAAGTAATTGTTCATAAATTTGGCGGCCTCGATAACAAAGTTTCTTTCATTTGTTTATTTATTTTTTATTTCAGAACTTCGTCAACGATGGAATTGAGCGCTGAATTTTATTGCTTATTTAAAATAAATTAATTCCTTTTCTCGGTTCATTTGACAACGCTCTGGTGAAAATTTTGGATCGTGTTGAACCATAATAATGTTCAAATTAGCTGCAATCTTAACATGATTTCAAGTTTAACTATATTGTTGTTCGAATTAACTGCAATCCTTATTGGGTTTCAAGTTGAACCGTAATATTTTTCAAATTAACTGCAACCCTTACCTGGTTTCAAATTGAACCAAAATATTGTTCGAATTAACTACAACCTTTTTACAGTTTCAAGTTGAACCATTATGTTATTCAAATTAACTGGCACCTGTAAATAAAAATTTTGTCAATTATTTTATTATTAATTTTGTCAAAATTGTGATGGCATGTCTTCATCCTCAGGGATGCTTCAAAGACGGTTGCCCTAGTGAGACATAAATAAATGACAACAACAACAAGAGCATTCAAATTTGTTAATTTTGATTCATACATTTAAAAACATTTTTTTTTTCCTTTGATTGAAAAAATACGCTTTGATAATAGGTTTAAAAAATTTTAAAATATCACAAAAGAATGTTGATATAAATTAAAATATAAGATTTTTAATCGTTTTTTGAGACATTCTAACAATGGAAAAATCATGAAAGACCTCATTTTTTCAGCATTCTTTAAACTTATTTTTCCTCTTCAAAGGAAAAATATAAAGAATTTCATCTAATTACTTTTCATATTTCAAAATATTGGGATTTAGTCTTCTAAAATATAAAATTCTCTAAGCATTTATATAAGTCATGAAATTTGGTTCCCCTCCCATCAATCTTCAATCCATCAATCAATCAATCTTCAGAAATTTCTAACATACTATACCGTGAATTTATAATGTAATGAATTATAATGATTACTATGTCCAACACTCATAGTTCGAAATAAAAACAACTCATGAATTTGGAAGTACATAAAACTATTCAATTTCCAAAAGTTTAAAATGTTATAAAAATCGAAATGCTGGGATTTTTATGTATTTACAATTTAATTGTTCATATCAATCGTAAAAGCTATAAGTTTGTTAATATTTATGCCAAACAAAGCAGGACACTAACCACCAAGTGTGCGACAGAGAAGAGTTCCTGAGAGGAAATGCTTTTTTGACCCCACAGCGGGGCGCTCCTGCCTCTCAAACTGTTGCATTCCCTTCTAAAGACGCCCTGTGGAGCATTCACGGCCCCCAGTGGGGCGCAATGGACGTTGCCGATAACTTCTCGTTTTGTAGTTCTGACTTTTTATTTTTTATTTTTTCCTCACTTCATTCTCAAATACCAAATAGTATTTTTGCAGCTATTCGTCTATGGAGGAGCTTATGTATTTGTATCTCGATATACGAACATGAATTTTTCGGCATTTCACACATGTTTCCCCAGTTTTGCATCTGCAGTGAAAACAGTATGATGTGAGGAAAAGAATAGACGCCTAAAGTAATAATCGATTTAAAATATCAATTATATTAGATTCAAATATACCTGCCCGAAGAAAAGAAAGAAAAAAAACTTCTGGTAAAATTATAGTACAGCATGGTAATAACATTTCTTACAAAGAATAAAAATCATGATTCTGGTTAATGAAACCAGAATGTCCGGTATTTAAACCATTAGTTTAATAATGTTTCCATCCTGCAACGGTTTAAATTTCATACAAGAAAAAAATACTGTATTATTGGTAATAAAACCTAATTAAGTGGTATTTATAAACTTTTCCTTTGGTAATTTTTCCGTTCATATGGTAAATGTTTACTGGAAATTCTTTTATTCAAATTGAAAGTTTTTATCACCTAACAATTAGTAAAAAAAAACTAAACTGAAAAGAACGTTTACACGAATATTATCCAAATTTCATCACATATTAAAACACATTTTATGGTTAATTTTTTCAAAATGATTACAAAAGCACTTCGGTAAAAATAACCGAGCTTTTTGGTGTTTCCATTAAGTCAGAAATACAGTAAATTTTTATCATATTCTGGTAGTTTTGACAATAACTATTTTTCTCAGCGCATGGAGAAATATAGCTGGTTTTATTTTAGAATTATGACTGATTTTTTTACTGACGAAACGATAACAGAACAATTCTGCAGTTAGCTTTTTTTAAGGGATATTTCAGTATTATGCATTTGCCTGCTTTATATCTTTGTCTTAGAGTAAGTTATATTAAAAGAAAATTACCCATCATCCAAATAAGTTTACTCTATTTAAACTAATAAAAGTAAGTTATAAAAAAATTTAAACACGAACTAGTATGCAGTACTAAATTACTAACTTAAGGTTTGTTTTTTTTAAATTTAAATTTCGAAAATAGTCTATAGAAGCTTTTAATAAAATGATCTAATAAAGCGAAATCTGTATTTTCAGCAATTTTTTTAAAAGGTACAATCCTATAGAATACTACTCTAACAATATGTAAGGGGAAAAAACCCCTTAAAAAGTACAAACTCATTATATCAACAATCCCTTATCGTATCAATGTAGAAGAAACCTCCAAACAAATCTTTACACATAATTTGAGAATTCTGGTAGTTTTGACCATACATTGTTTCACAGTGAAGAATATGTGTTTTATAAAAATATAAATACATATTTTAATCATGACTTGCATTTAAGTAGTTGAAAAAGGAGAGTTCGGCTCCATTGTTCTGCTAATTACTGTTTATTACTTTTTCATGCACAATTTTTAAAGAATAATTCAATAAAATATATATTGATATGTTTGGTCTGAAATAAATTCTTCGCTGGTTTCTTTTGATTTTATCAAATTTAGTTATTGATTTTCCTTCAAGAAGTATGTTAAAAAAATATTGGAAAAATAATTCTCAGATATTTCTAAATAAGAACTAATTTTTGGATCTCAAAAATCTATTTTCAATTTTGGAATTAGTCATATACATTTCAATAACCAGTACCAGAATAATAATGATAACATTTTTTTAGACTTTTTATGTGTAGTATTTTTTAATCAATAAATTTCAACTTTATGAATTTAACTTTCTATATTTTTACACAGAGAAGACGAGCTGAAAATTGCATAATTTATTTTAAAAAATAAACCGTAAATATTTCTGTTTTTTTTTTTTTTTTTTTTTTTTTTTTTTTGGAAAAAAATTACTTTAGGTCAGGAAAATGATACAAAAATACAAACAATAAAAACTGCGTATACGTAAAGTACAAAGCGTAAAGTAAAGTACAAAAGTACGTTAAGTACAAAACGTAAAATATCCCCAGTGATAGAAATATCTCTGGTTAGAGTCCGTTTGCCGTCAGTAAGACCATGAGAAATTTTTGTGATTTCCCTCCCCATGCCAAGCAAATGAAGATTACTTTTATCAAAAACTCTTTCATGAAGACAAATTTTTCTCTATACTTACAAAAGAACAAAAATGCGTACAATAAAACTCTTGGATCAATGCCTGATCTAGGAGTTCTCTTGTCTTCTGGACTGAGTTCAAAATTACAAGGTTACGGAGTTGAATACTGGTAGTCGTAAATTCGAAATTGGATCAGCTGTTCAACGATGGTTATGAAACATAAAATGAATATAAAATTTTAAATATCGGAAACTTTAAAACATTGTAAATATTCCGTGTGATTAAACCTTATTCGAGTTATATATAGAATATTACATATATTTACTTTAATTAAATGCATTTATATGCTGGTACAACTTAAATAAAAAGTTATGAAATTGTATTAGTAAAATCAATGAAATTTTGCCACATGATTTGAATATAACTATTTTTTTTATCTATTGTCTTGCTTCTTTAAATATAATCTGAACGTTTTTAATTGATACTAACTATTATAATTTAGATTTATAATTAAAAAATTTAAACAAACGTTTCAATCAATGCTCTAAACTTACTTTTAAATTTGAACTAATCTATATCAAATGTAATAGTTGTAAAAACAACGCGTTTTTATTTAAATTTATTTATTTATTGAACAACCAGTCTGCAACATTTGTTTTATTGTGTCTCTCCGCAAATCGCGAATTCTTCAACGCAGACCTACACGAATAATGTCCAATTTTTTGCTACTAAAATTCGCCACATGCCCTCTCTCCTTGTCTTAAAATCTCGTCTATGCTGGAGAAAATTTAAACCAACATTCACGAACCTCATCGACCTCAGTTCGTAAATCTAAGCTTCCTGTTTCACCAAATGCAGGCACTAAACACACACATGCGTAGCTCAAACCACACGGGAGCTTGAGCTTGTGACACATAACTGCTTGTAAGCGCCAAAAATATGAGTCTAGCCTTGCCCTCGCTTATGGTCCTTACAAAAGATGTTTGCCCTCCCCTTCGACAGCTATTCTAGCACCCTCCCTGCAGTGTCGTTTGCCACCCACTGGACTTAGTGCATCCGTGTGTCTTAAAACAGCAACTGAATGCATCGCAGTGACACGAAGTGCTTGGGTACTAATTATCTGTCCGGATCATTTATTCCAGCTAGGTAAGGACGTTCTTAGATGAGACTGAAAACAATTTTTTTTTTTTTTGTTGTTACAATGAGTTTGATAATTTAATTATTGCTCAAATTTCAAACACATTTTTGCCTAACTTTAGAAGTTGAAATTTACTTTAAGGTTAATTTAATATTTAATTTGACACTGTTAGATATATTCAGTTGAAAATTTCACACCTTGATTTCAACACCTTTAATTGTTATTTAACATTCGAAGTTGAATCTTAACTTAAGGTTAATTTAGTAAATAATTTGAAACTGTTTAATATATTCAATTGAAAGTGTTATACCTTGATCGTTTTAAATTATTAAGTTTCAGATATATCTTTAATAGGAATGTAAAAATGGCTGGCATAAGAAAAGTTATTTATATATATTTCAAAACCTATGTCATAAAATAAAATAAAATAAAATACTATTCATCCGAAAAATAAAATTAACGTAGAGACTTTTGAAGTTCAATGAAGGCCTAATAAAAGTAATTATATTCAGTTACATTTAAAAAGAAATGCTATTTAAGTAGTACTCTTTATTAAGCCCTTTTCTAATAGTCCTATCATTCTTTGCATTTAATAGGAAGTCGAATACGACTTGCATTTAATATGACTAAAAATAATATGAACAGGGTAAATAAGAGACAATTTTGCAATACTTTTAAAATCTAATTCAGTTAGTAAGGACCACTAGTAAAATTGTTGATAAAAAAGGCAATGTCTGATAGCAGGAACTTATCAAAAATAATGTTTTATATACCTGACATTATTTCCTGAAAAATTAAATGTTTGTAAAATAAAATTTACGCCAGAAAATGATTTCAAAAATAAAAATTAGAATTTCGTTTGAGATATTTTTATATGGATGTCTGATTTAGGACATTAAAAAAATCGTATACAATAATATCTATGTCATAAAATATCATGTATTAATGCATACTATTTTTTTTTTTTTATTAAACTTAGATCATATTTTAATTTTGTGTCAATACAAACATTAAAACGTGACATAATAAAAAATATTACGTATTGTTTGTTTGTTTTTTAGAATATCCTTGCGTGCCATACTATTTTCACTATTTTTATGACTGCACTCTTAGAAAAGAACAGTTCAATGCTGAATCATAGTATCATCAGTATCTTAAAATGTAATGACGTACCAATTTTGTACAATTTCGATTGTGGGGAGAGTAGTTATAGACGATGCTAACCTTCATCTAAGAAAAGGTACCCCATAGAATCGAGTTAACATGTCTTATACACTAGTGAATTGGAATTATATTTTTGTAGTGGTAGATACGCTATAATACTCCCCCACCAGAATTACATCTGTGATAGAATTTCGATGAATTCATGAATTCGATGATTATCAATTGAACTATGATTACTTTCAAATTGAACCATAATATCATGTAATCTAGATTAAGGAGGATTAAAATTAGAGTTCAACATTGCTCTAAAATTTAATACAATACATTCGGCATACACTGCAATTTTTATATTATTACCTTTTCCAGTATTTATAATGACAACAGATAACACAATGGAAAGGATCAAAAAAGGAATTTGCCACAGCAAACGTTCCCCGGAGCTCTTTCTCCTATTTTCCAGATGACACTTCAGGGGTGGGCGGGCATGTTCCTCCTCAACATCACCCACACAATGCTGGTCCACAATGCTTCGATGATGATAAAGATGCTGGACGTCCCCTGCATTTACAGATGGCGTGCGCTAAGTCCCTCTTTTTGTCCCTCCCAACATTTTAGCAAACACACGCATGGGTTGTCAAGGAAAGCCTTTTGTGAATTAGCATTCTATTCGCTCAACAAGTTACGCGTTTTCAACAGCATGTTTACACAATAATTGCTCAATGAAGAGAAAACAGCAAATTCTGTCATGATCTCCTCGTTGTTGCTGAATGTGTTGCAAAATATTCTGCAGATTTTGATTTAATTATAAACTATTACAGTAAAGAAAAGATCTTAAGTTACAGTTTGCAATTTATGACGCCAAAGAATGATACTAACCAAAAATATATTTCTTGTATTATCCCTAACATAACGCTGTCAAAACATTCACAAAATCTTAGCTTCTCCTAAATACACAATTTTTTTTTTTTTAAAGCGACATGAGAGAAATATACAGGAAAGTTACCAGTTCACACTCTGTTCTAGATGTTCCGTCTGATTGTTCTGATCTGTATGTTCTGTTCTGGACGTGAGAGAAATGTACAGGAAAGTTACCAGTTCACACTCGGTCCTAGATGCTCTATCTGTATGTTCTGATCTGTATGTTTTTTTCTAGACATGAGAGAAATATGCAGGAAAGTTAACATTTCTCACTCTGTTTTGGACTTGATGTGAACAATTAACCACCTTAAATACATTTGATGTCTACCCTTTATGCTGTTTCTTACTTGATTTTTACCTCATTGTTTCATTCCCCCCTATGTAACATGGAATAGGAAATATATATAATTGATACTGCAGAGAAGCAAACAATTCATATTCTGTATAAGAATACACTCAGAAAAAATTTATGGTCAAGATTATCAGAATATGGTAAAATTTACCGTGTTTTTGACTCTATGGAACACCAAAAAAGCTCAGTAATTTTAACCAATGCGCTATGGTAAAGAATTTGATAAAATGCGCATTTATAAGATGTGATGATATTCGGTAAATGTTGTAAAATTTTGTAATTTTACCATGAAAACTTAGAGCATGGCGTAAGGACTACTAATTAGGTTAAATTTACTTTGTAGTCATGTATATTTTCATCAAATGAGTGACAATACGAACTATGATTTTGAAAACCAGAATTCTACACTTTAACCAAAAACACTTTTAGTTTCAGGTTATTTGTATAACAATAAAAATCAATAATATAACGCTAAAAATGAATATTATTAAAAATTTATGTTAAGTAAACATTGCTGGTGAATGCTCTTTTACAGTTAGCTTTATAACTTTTATTAATTTATGCTGATAGGTAGCCAAAGATATCTAGTGCTTCATTGCTTATCACTTGAAAAAACTGTTAGACGACAAATAACTTTTTACGGTATATTCATCATCTATTCTAAAAAAAAAAATAAACAAACCCTACCCGAAATCTTGAGATCCTCTTCTGACGTCATAACATTGACGTGACTATTTCTTTTTCTGACATTGCAGGTTTGTTTATATATACTCGGAATACTCAGTTGCTCTGAATTTAATTTTTGTGTCATGTTTTTGATAAAAAAAAATGTGTTTTTCATATTTTAAAATATCAGATGAAGATATGAAAAAAGTACTTTTGGAAATTATAATATATTAATATACAATTACCTGATCGTTGAGATGCGGATTTACGCAACTTAGTTTAGACCAGCCGAATTTCTTCTATTTGAATTTTCTACCGGAAGCTGAAACAACCTCTAAAAAATTGCTGCCCCCTACCGCGAAAAACATGAAACACGGTCGAGCATAAGGTGAATAGAGATATGAATAGTATTTTTATGTGAAGCATTGAAAAATTATTCATTAAAGGCATATTTAAACACTATCTAAACACACACACACACAAAAAGCTTTATTTTCATTTACTTCAAAATATTTTGTTGTAGAAATAACTTATAAGAGGAAGTACTTCCGGGAAAAAAAGGAAAGAAAGAAGAATGATGTGATGCGTAGACATTTCTCTTACTTTTATTTCATATATTTTTTTTATTTCGTTTTATTTTTTTAAGCTTTTTGAAGTAATGAAAATATCGAACAAACCTGCTAGTATGTTACCTGTTTAAAGGCAGTTCGGTTTTGTTATTGGGAGAATCTATCGTGTGCAACAAATCATTTATCCTCAACCATCTGTCATCGGAATGGTAGACAAGTTGTCTTTGTTACCGACATTTTAGTGCTTTAAGTGTCATTAAGAAAGATTCTCGTGTACCGTAATATATTTCGATATAGAGAACATATCAATTAATAAAGGATTAAGTGTTTTTGTTCTTAATTTCTTTTTTTATGGCACATAAAAAGTATTTAATTAAATTGCATTACTGGTTATTTTTAAATTTCAAGCACAATTGTATAAAAACAATGTTGAATAAAAAATAAAAAACCCAACTTTTAATTGAAATTTTGGTTAACACAAATTTAGACGAATTGACATTTTATGGATGTAATCAATAATGTAAACAATAGCAAGCACCATAAGTCTGAATGTTAGCAATAACAAGCTTCGGAAGAAATTTGGAAAACTTCCCATGTATCCCTCCGCTTACGCTATGCTTACGAGGGAACTGGCTTAATATTCTATGAAGTTTCATTAATGTGATTTGTGATTAAATTTATGCGTAGTTTTACCATAAGAGTTTTCTGTAATTAAAAAATTCCAACAAATTTACGGAATTTAGTATCACAGAATAAATAATGTGTAAGGTTGCCATGTTTTGAGTGTTATTCCTTATACATTTGAATAAAAACAATGAAATATTTTCTAAACTTTTGTAACGTCTTATATAATAAATGGACCAGAATAAAACGAATATTGAGGAAAATGAAAAGAAAAATATTCAAATCCGATTGTTTACCAGATAAAACTCGGAGATGGTTCTAATAATCGTCAATTCTTCAGAGTTTAATCCGACAAACTAACAGGTTTTGATATGTTTCTCCCTGCGTGCCTTCTCTGTTGTGATTCGATTGATTTCAATATCGTTTTTATATTTCCAACTGTTAAATAATAATTTGTCCCAATTAACGTGCAAGCATTAATGAGTTCCTACTTCACAAGGATTCTTTAACTTCACAATAAGTTAAGGAACATATTGTAAAGTTAGAGAATCCTTGTCAAGTATGAAATTACTATTACTACGGATACTATGGAACAGCAAGTAAAAAGTAGACTTACATTTAATAATATGTTAGTTTGAGTTTTATTATACAATTGAACAGTACGAAAAAAAAAGGACTGATCTGAATAACTTTTGATCTAATGATCGGATCTCCACGATCTAGGACTCAATCTTCTTGGCTCGAGGGGATGATCTCACCTATGGTAATTAATTATTGCAGACGATATTTTAAGTTACGAAATCAGAGACAAAAAGTACTTTTTCAGAACTAACATATCATTATTTTGATTGATTTGGATTTCTGACCCCCAAAATGTAGAGAGGGGGCATAATATGGGAAATATAGTCCTAATAGTTTGGCCAGAAGAGTGGTCCAAAGTTTTGACCTCTTAAAATTAAATTTATTTTTCGCGTATTTCGCATTATCTCGAGAACATTTTAAGAGAATTTAAAATTTTTGCACTCAATTATAAAATACGGTTATCCTGAAAAAATACAATGCAAAAATAACTTTTAGTAAATATTAATTATTTTTTTATGATTCTATTTAATTATAGTCAAAAAATTTTGAATTGTAAGGCATACAATTTCTTTTGCATAATTTTAAAAAATGTAATTTTATTAGGCAAAATACAAACTTAGAGCGATAATAGTTCCCAAGAAATGTAAATTAAAGACTGTCGTATTTTTAAAATTCGATTTCTTAGAAACTATACAACCTATTTTTTCTTCCATTTTTTGCGCGCTGTTCATCTATGCCGGAAAAATAGGCATTTTAGCACAATGCCAAAATTTTACAACTTTCATCACAAACTAACAAAGAAACTTAAAATCTTCTTGCCAAACATTGAACCTCAAAGAATTTTAAAAACACTACTAATTCCAAAAATGCTAAGAAAATCAACAGAAATATTTATAATTCATTCCTAAAACTAGCGTTACCGCCTATAGGTAAGCAATCTGTAACAATAGGAGAAGATATGAACAGTCATCAGAAGCATGAAAAGTAAAAGGCTTGGCGAGGCGGAAAAGGCGCATTTGGCAGAGAAAAGATTCTGTCATTGTTGGAGGTACACATTAAAATACAATTACCATCATCGGCTCATAAAGTGAGGAAGCAAGGCTCTCATAAGGAGTGGCCCCGGATAATTAGCGTTTTCAGTCGTAAGGTGGGCCTCACGTCGTTACAGTAAATGATGGCGATTTAAACGCGCATTAACCACAATGGGGTGAAGCCATTGTTCTTTTGAGGATTATTGTTTCCATCAATGGCGGAAGAGAAGAAGTTCCTTAACCGATAAGTTTTCTCTAGTACCACGTCTTAACTCTTTCGTCTCCTACAGACTTGTACCATTTTGGCGATGACAAAAAAAATAATTTCTGATTTATTTGAAATTTTACAAGAGATCGTGAAATGCACCAAAAACCATTGTTAGAATTTTGAATTTTTTTGCTTCCTGACTTAATGTGTAGTTTACCGTAAAAGCAATCGATATCAAAATGCTAAATATCGTTTAAATAATGTATTAGGTAGTAAAGTATTTTGAGTTTATAGCAGGAACTATACGCGGAGAAAAAAAATTCTGGTAAAATTATCGTACAGTAGGGCAATGAAATTTTTGAAGCAAAAAAAAAAGCCATAAGTCTATTTAATAAAATTTAAATATACGATATTTAAACCATTCATATTCATAAACCATTCATATCATTGTAATTTTTCACTTCAAATTGTAACACCTTACCGGAAATTCTGGTTTTCAAAATTATAGTTCATATTACCACACATTTAGTAAAAAATACAAAACTGGAATGTAAATTTTGGCAAACTTAAGAGAAACTTTTTATGCCATCAGAATAAAAAATTTCTCGAGACATGGCAAAATGTGCAAAAAGTAAAATTAAATTTAAAGGATTCAAACTTTGGGCCGCTCTCCTAACCAAACTATTGGGAACCTATTTCCCAGATGGCTGGTAAATGTTTTGAGGGTCAGAAATACGAATCCGTCGAAAAATAGGTATGTTTATTTAGAGAAGAAATTTTTTACAAGATATCGTCTGCACTAATTAATTAGTATATTTGAAGTGACGCCCTCGAATGATTAAGAATGAGTCCTTGAAAGTGAAGATCCGATCAATAGATCAAAAGTTATTACGAGTGGTCCATTTTTTATTTTGCGCACTGTACATTTCTTAAGGTTTTAATACCGTATATTTTAGCTTTATTAGCCAGAATTATGTTGTTGTTCTTTTTTTTTTACCAGCAATGTCATTACCATAGAGTATATTAATTTTACAAGAATTATTTCTCCACGTACTAAAAATACTTTTATAAATATATATTCAAATATTTTCGATAAAACTACATAAAAATTTAATAACATAATCTAGCAGAGTATTTAAAAAAAATAGTAATAAGCATTCTGCATTTTTACTACAATGATTTTGGTGCGATTAATTTCTACTAAAAGCACTTTCCAAAAGTATATTTTCTAATATTCTTTATAAGATTATTAGTCAACGCTACAAAAAGTTTTTTTTAAAAGTGTTCGAAGTTGGATTATGTTTGTTTAGATTTTTCTAAAACATTTTTCAAATTTTTTTCCGACTATTAATCATACACAGGGGAAAAAAAGTGTCTCATTATTTTCCTGCGCCAATGCTTGTTTTGAAACTTTCAAATTTTAGCAAATGCAAAGTTCAGTGTTTTAAGCAAATAAATGAGATATTTGAATTAATTCTTTTTTTTCGTATTGATTTTAGCTTCGTGGAAAGCAGATATTTTTTTTTCCATTGAAACTTGATTGGTGGTCTTGTTTGTTTTAAGTTTCAAAACAATCGCGGTAGCGAGGAGTGATGAATTTAAATTTCGCTTCATTGCACTTGTAAGAAAAAATTCTGTTATTTTTCAATTTTCTATATTTTACTGATAAATAAAAAAAAAAACTTCTTAAGTCGTACAGTTGTGAAAAAAATAATAACCAACTATTTGTAATGTCCGTAGATGATACTGAAAAGCTTTCTTAATTTTCAAAAGAATGAAATAATTATAGTTTTATAATAAAACGTTAAATCTGAATGTTTGGATTTACACTATAATACGTTTAATAATAAAAATTAAAGAATTCATATCTCCTTATGAATATATTTTTGATTCAATTCAATGAACATATATATATATATATATATTTTTTTTTTTTTTTTTTTTTTTTTTTTTTTTGTTATAACATCAAGTAACTTGCAAACAAACTCGTGAGAATAATAGATATACATATATTGTTTAGGAAAATTGTTAAAATAACAAAGATTATTTTTTATGTTCTGTTATTTTTTCGGGGGGGGGGATCTTATTTGGAAACGTATACTTTAAAAAATGTTTTGATTTTGAATTTTAGAAATTAATTTTTCACTTAACACATATTTTATGCATAGCTTGTAAATGTGAGGACATAATATTTAATAGTGAATCAATACATTTAAAGTAAAATATATTATATGCTTTAAGAGCGATTATTTAAATATTTAATAATAAAATAAACACCAATTGCTTTGAAGGATTTACTTTAGCTTGTTGCATTGCGCTAAAAAGTGCGCGGATAGAATTTTCATCTTAAAATATCTGGCAAATGTCTGGCTATCTAATTAACTGTAAAGAATTCTTTTTTTACATTTACGATTTTAAAACCATTTATTACTAGTATGGTAAAAAAGAAACAGGAATATAAACTATACGATTTTTGTAACCATTAACAGCCAGTCTAGTTTCAAAACAGTAAAGAATTAATTTGGCTTTTCGTTATGTAATGGACATTAGAGTTAAATTGAGGTTGATTTGTGTTTTATCAAATGAACTATGGAATGTGGTTTAAATAGCTTATCTGGTAGTTTCACCTATCGTAAGAGATTGGAAATACTAGACTTTTTTTGTGTTGTGCACCTTTATAGTGCTGTCATCTATCCGCGAATGAGAATATCGTATTCTAATAGTCCAGGGTCACAAATCTTTATGTGTTGAAGGGAATGGAGGAAATATTGTGGTGTCAACGCTGGGACTCAAATCCCGTTCCGTAAGTAATGAGATTGACAGATTAGTCCTCTCGGCTATAATATGTACATAGCTGCAAGGAACCAAGTGGTTTCCTTGGGTGACCTAGTTGGTGCGATAAGATTCTGTTTTTTTAACCGCATTAGGTGAGGGAAGTTAATTAACGATTTTTCTTGCAGTTAACAGTTTGAATACCATCTTATTTATGGTTATTTGACTGTTCTGTTTGTATATGGTAAAATAACAATTTAATAAATTATTATTTTACCATTTTTCCGAGAAATTTCTAACAGAGAAAATGTGCGGACATTATACTTAATAGTGAGTCAAAACATTTAAGTTCACTAAAATTATATGCTTTATGCACGATTATTTAAATGCTTATAAGAAACACTAAATATTTTGAACGATTTACTTGGGTTTCTTAATGGTGCTCAGAAGCATGTCACAATAATTACGGCTAAGCTGCTATATGTTGAGGGAATATTATAATGAAATACTTATCTTGCAATTTATGCTTCTTTTTGAAAGAAAAAAAAAGTTTTTTTATTAGTTAAATGTTGCAACCCATTAAATACTGTATTTTATGAGATATTTTCACGATTTTGAAATTGGATTTTGAATTCTATTGAATTAAAATGTTCATGGACTTTTAACTTGATTTCAACTTGGTATAATTTCTTACATTCTAGCGTGCATTCGGTACATTCATAATTATATTTTAAAAAATGAAATTTTGATTTTGAGCGAATTGTTTTTCAAATTATTCTAAAATTACCCAGGATGTTTTCCAAATGATCTACTATACACAGCTATTCAACAAATATATTTTTTTCCGGACAACTTAGCTTTCGGATGAAAGCAATTTTCAAACCAAGAATTTCAAATACCATTAACACAACTGTTCAAATGTTCGATTTGGTTTTGCTCGAAAACAAACAAGATCTATATGAAAACTCACTTCCCACTTTCGAGTGGAAAAATAACTTCGAACGACTGGTTGGCGACAAAATGAAATTAGGAAGTCAACAGGAATGAAGTGCTAGAATTGAATTTGGTGGAAGCCTTTATTGCAAGCTTTTGATAAAAATCGAATAGGCGAGCATTTCACGCGCTTTCTAAATTCATTTGTCCCCAAACCCCATCATTGATTGAGTTATCGAATGTTTGCGTTTTTTTTTTTTTTTATATCCTCACCATTCTCGTCATGTTCTATTTTTATTCTACGTCCCATCAAATTCGAAAGTAACTTTGGTCATATTAGGTTATATATTTAGGGTTGACGTGTAAATTACTAGAGAACATCGGGTATTTTTTTTCTCTTTGCTTTTAACACAAAAGGAACAATTTTATTGGAACAGAGCGGGAGGAGCTTCCCAATCGCGTCATTGAATAGTCAGTTGAAGGATTTTTGAATTTGATTAGATTTTTAGTAGAATTGAGTCTTAATCGAGAGGGTAAAAATAAAAACCAGCGTTCAAAGTTGGCAATTATTTTTTTTTTTTTCTTTAACAAAAATAAATGTCATTTTGCACTGATGTTTAAAAGAAACACGATTTTGAATGGAAAAAAAATGACTTAGATAAAAAAAATTTAAAATTTTAATTTACAGATAAATTGAATTTTGTAGCATACAATCATTTATTAGAACTAGATTTTTTTTTTTTTTTTTTTTTTTTTTTTTTCAAATTTGCTTGAAAGTACAAGAAGTAAACGCTTGAAGTTCCGATTTTTGAGTGAAAAGAATAAATTTTGAAAAGTAACTAGTATCAATTAATATCGGTTACTTTTTATGAGATAAGTGAACTGAATTATTTATTTAATTCCTTATTGTTTATTTAATTCCTTATTTATTTAATCCCTTATTCCTTACTTAATTATTGTATATCAATACAATTGCTGGCAGTTTTCGAGCCATGCACCTGTTCAAATAGTGCCGTTTATTAGTATCATGGTTCTTAGTATCGCTAGTTATCATGTTAACAGGTAGGCAAGAACGATTAATTTGACTGATAATGTTGTTTAATTTGATGCCATATTGCCGTTGAAACACTTCTTTAGTATATATATATATATATATATAGGTACTTTCTTTAGTATCTTTCAATAAAATTCCCTGAATTTATGGTATACTATATTTGATAAAGTAAAAACTTCATTAGCTTCAAAAACTATTAAGAAAATTGGACATGTTTCAAGTGCTAAAAAAATAAGCACCCATTCTGAAGAAAAAATAAACAGTTTTAAAAAAGAAAATACGAAAGTTGACAATGAAAAAACTCATAATTTCATTTTTTGTTGACAGCTTCGTGTCTTTTATTTTTCAAATCTGTTTTATTTCCCCTCATTCACATCTTGATAGTTTAGAGAATGTGCGCCTATTTTCGAGTGTTCGAAAAGTGTTGAATTTTTTCTATTTTGATAATGACTGATTTTTTTTTTTTATATTACCAACTATATTGTTCCACTCTAGTTTCTCGTGATTATTCATTTCATTTAAAAGAATGAAAACTTTAATATTATCTGATTAATTGTGCAGTTTCTGAAAAAAATTTCGCTGTATTTTGCATCATCGTAATTTATTGCGTTAAAGTTTAAGCATAATTTCATATTAAATTCGCATATTTAAATTTGAGTAAGACTTCCTGTCATTTAAGACTTGGGAAAAAAATGTAGAAAAAGAAGAAGAGAAAAAAAAGCAGATGTTGTTGGAGGAAAACCACAAGCGCTTAATGCTTCAGGTGTGTTCCCCTACGATTATCCTGTCATTGTAATTGTACCTTTAGCTACCTTGGCCAACCCCTTTTTCCCTATATCCGCTTTTCATATCCGACTCTATCATTTAATATCTTTAGATGAAATAAAAAAAATACATCGGGTGACTTTCTTCTGCTACTGTTTTGAGGGCGGAAGTTTAGTATTTAATATTAGAAATGATTTTTGAAAACCCTTATTTAGTGTTTTAATATTCTCATAAATTTTTTGTTAAATGGAACCGTGAGGGTGCAGGGGATAAAGGGTTCGTCTATCAATGAGGTGAACCCGAGTGCAAATCCCAGTGATAGCTGGTCAATACGAATTCCGCACCCGGCTTTCACCGACCACAGTGCTGACGTGAAATATCCTCAGTGGTAGACGGATCATGGGTTAGAGTCCCCTTGCCGTCAGACAGAGGTTTTCGCGGTATTTTTCGCCAGGTAACGCAAATGAGGGGTCAGTTCCCTCGAAATAACATCCACGAAGTCAAATTTTACCTATACTTACTCTAGGAGTTCCCTTGTCTTCTGGATTGGGTTACAAATTACAAGGCTAGTGAGTGCAATAATGTTAAAAACCGGAAACATGTGTTTTATCAACATATTTTCTACGATAATTTTATAGATATGTATAAATATAGACGCTCTCAAGAAATTGGTCCATTGTTGAACTATAATTCGGGCGGCCATAGTTCTGTAGGAGAGATGGGGAGTCAGTTGTTTGTTAATCACAAAAATTATAGTGTCTCGACCTTATTGAGAAGAAAATTATTGTTTGTCGAATAAATTAGATGGCCTTAAAATATTGTCAATATCAGAAAGTAATACGTCAATCTGAAAAGTATCGAAAGAGAAGAAAAGAAAAATTGTCTGAGCTGGAAGCGAGCCATGCTTCGATAGACTTAACACTGAACTATTGTACTAGTGAATATATCTATATCAATATATCTATACCAAATGCATACCTTTATTCATGCAGGTATCATAACGTAAGTAGAGGTTAAAACATTTAGCTAAGAAAATATATTATCATACTCACATACTTTTTTAGCAAAATTGTTAACCTCTACTGTAAAAGAAAGTAGATAAAAACTTTTTTTTGTTTTGTTTTTTTTTGTTCCTGTGTTTGCATGTAAAATATAGATATAACTGGAAAAAAAAAATTTTTTTAAGTATCTTTTTAAAATAAGAACAATGAAAAATGATAAGAGCTGATTTTTTTCACATTTTTTAGAAAAGCATAAACTCAATTTATTTTAGTTTAAAAAAAAAAAATTATTTTTCATCTTCTAGAGAATAAAATACAGGAAACAAAAGAACTTCTAAACGCATCGCAGATCTTTAAACAATGAATATGGAAGCGACAAGAAATGGGTTTAAAGAAGAACAGGAATTTTTTGAAAAAGGAAAAAAAATAAAAATAAAAAAAATCTCGCATAAATTGCACCCAAACAAAACAAACTTGGAGACTCGGGGTCCTATCCTTTTCAATGAAAGCAACTACAACCTATTTCAGTTGAAGAAAGCTGATCCACACGCCCTTGCTTTTCACAAATAAATGATAAAAAAAATAGAAAGCAAGAACATTATCAGTACTCTCTTTCTCTACCGAAGAGGCAGAAAAAAGAAATAAATAAAAAAAGTTTTTCCCTTCTAAACAAAAGACGATTAAAAAAGTTGGTGTTGTAGTCACAAACAAAAGAAACTAGAATCAACACCCCTTAGGAAAAGAGGAAATACATTCGCAATGTTCTTAAAAAAATTCCCTTTTTTAAAAAAAATATATATATCTTCATTGTCACTAGTCTTTGGGGGTGGTACGTAAAGGTTTTATCGTAAAAAATAGATAAAAATAATACGTTGTTACTCTTCTAAAGTTTTATCTCTATTTTTAAAACGACGTGTTGTTATATAATTTTTTTTTTCACCTCAGAAATTTAATTTGTACTCCATACTGCCTTTTTACATATATACTTTTTTTTTATACTTCACCTTATTGTTTTGTTTATTTTAAGTTTTAGGAAGTCGGTTTTATGGATATTAAAAGACATAAACTCTTTACAAATTTCGAGCAAATAAAGATTTAATTTCTGTAATAAATATTTCGATACATTCAAAGATTTCAACCCTTCATGTATTCCGAATAAATTTCCAAGAATAAAAACCAGTTTAAATTTTTGCCATAATTTCGTATTACATGTATCATATTTTAAATTCTTCATTTAGATCATTGACTTGTTTTCATTTAGGCCACTTAAAATGTTGTATAAAAATTTTGATTAGAACTATTTCCTGTATAGTTAAGTGCGTTTGAATTTAAATCTTGACGCTTTTCAAAAACACAAGTCGATTGTCTCTTCTACCTATTATTGTTTGCGTATTATTATATTAAACTGGGGTCATAAATCTTTCAATATATTCAAAGCAAATTGATCTCATCGCCTTGTATATTTCATGTAAATTGCAAATGACTGAAAATTTTTAATTCTTTTTGCCATAATTTGGTAGTTTATGCATCATATTTTAAATTCTTCATTAAGATAATTCATTGTTAGCATAATTCATAAGCTGGCAAAACAACATCATATTTTAAATTCCTCAATAAGATAATTCATTGATGGCGTAATTCATAAATTTTCAAAGCTTTTAAATTATAACTATTTTCTGTGTTAGTGCGTTATCAAAAAGTACCTTACCATAACGTCTACGCTTATGACATTTTATAGTTTGTTGTGTAGATTATCCCAGCTGAAAAAAGGGGGTTCATCATTTCTATAACAAACTTTTATGGGCCGATTTTTTTTTTTTTTTTTTTTTTTTTTTTTTTTTTTTGGATTAAGACTCTATAATTGACCAATGGAAAGATTGTGGCAATTGGTAAGCCATGCGTATCTGCTGCCTTTACTTCCCAGGCATGCTGGTAACTGTTGATCTCAATCTGGATGGATTTCAAGCCACCATCGGGAATAGAACCTCAGTACTTCAATATGACAGCTCAGTAGGTACATTAAATTATCTCTTTTAACTACTTTTTTTCTTCGACCGGCTATAAATTGATTTACTCTGTAAAGGTTTTCCACAAAAGCAAATTCGTCCCAAAAAGTGTACTTGCAATTGTTTCAAAATCCCAATGTCATAATGTTGCGCATAAAGAAATATATTTGCTGAGCTTAATACGTAGCGTCAGCATTTAAGCTGGAGTCTAAAAGTAGCTGCAACGTGTTCAGAAAGCTCTTGACGAACGCCAATCGGTACTATCTATATAAGAAACGATAGTATTCTTAAACATTGCCCAACAATAAACAGTATTATTTTCCTAAGTGCTGTCGTGCACCAGCAGTTCGTCACCCCATATTCACAGTTTAGAAACTGGCTTTATTGCGAAAGAAATATTTCTGCTGCCGCTTTTATACAACCATCTTTTAGTCGTTCGAAAACATTAAAACCTAGAAAGCCATTCTTGTGTGTATAGCAGCGGACTTCTCTGAATTTTATGCATCATTTCCCCTGAACGGAGGCAAAACATTATCTTCGTCTTTAATCGGCCCGAAAGCAACGTCGGCGCACAAACTTCTGGATGTAATGTCCTGGTCCCTTATCGACAGATCCTGTATTAGATGTGTCATCCACTGGGAGTTTCTAGTATATAAACTCAGCTGCTCTTTAAGTCTGGAGGCGTTTTATGATTCCGACTCAGCGACTAAGACCCCAATCGTTGATTTGTTGAACTTCATTTCCCAGATAAATTCATTCCGAGTTTGGGATATAGATGCATATATATTTACTACCCATGAATGTACGTGTTACAACTTGCATTTATTGATCCTTATGTAACAGAGTATGGTGCAGGCAGCTGTGATTTGGACAAAGTATGAGTGCTTTTACCTAGATACGTCATCGAGGAAGTAATTTTTTCATTTATTTATTTTGTGAATTATTTGTAATATTGTTTAACAGTTTCTGGGATTTTTTAATTTCGTTATTTTCTAAAATGTTCTATTTCTACTATTTCACAGGCTAACAAATTTGTTAAGCGTTTTTATTTCCTTTAATCTACATTATAGATTACACATATACTATGTATTCTAAATTCATACATTAAGACATAATTTATGAATCTTACACAATTTATGCATTCATACTTGAAACACATAATTCCCCACAACCCATTCATAATTCATACTTCACTAACTATTTATTCGTATATTATTCACAATTCCTTCATTCACTCATTTATATCACCTTTCATTCATTATTCACTATAAAATTCATTACACATTCATCGAATGGAGGAATCATGCTAAATGGTTCACTCAACATAATTCCTTTTTAGTCAGAGTTCATACTTTCCATACATTTAATTCCTCTATTCTTATTTAATCACACTGTGAATACATAAAACACAGTTCATTCATTTGTATTTTACTGCAATTCATGCGTTTAACATAATTCATGCACACACATAGCAGTCAATATTCATACATCAGATACAAATCATATATGTGTACATTAGGTTCAATTCAGATATTCACACATTAAGCATAATTCATGCTCACATATATTCACCATTCATATATTAGCCGCAATTTATGTATGCTTGCATTAAACTCAATCTGGTTTCCATTCTATCGTGGTTGGCGCCGGTCAACCGTTAGAGTATACTTTTTTTTTTCAATGCCCACCCGATTGACACCCGTTATTCAGGTAATAGCAGGGCAAATGGGTTGGCCCCTTTTTCGGGGCACCATATTGGATGGGCCAACGTTGCTCCAACAATAAGGACAGATAGAAAAGTGATTGATAGAATATCCATGCCTTGTCAGGGATTCAAACCAAGGACCTCTGTGATGTGAGGTCAGCTCCTTGACCCTAATGGGTGAACAAACGTTGCTCCCACATTAAGGACAGATATTATAGTGAATGAAAGTATACTCATATATATTATACCTATATAAAATCCATACTATATAATATATCATCCTATATATACTATATATCCCATATATACGGTACCCATCCCTATCTTATATGTACTATATCTATATATGGGCATGTACCCATATACCTTAGCCTCCATACTATAGCCAAGGGTTTCTAACAGTGATTGAATAGTTTTAAGAAAAATGCAATACTCGACTTAGTATCGAACCGAAAATATTGCATTTTCATAACTTTATATTTGATATATATATATGAGTCATAAAATTATCGGAAATTAACGTACATCCTCGTCTTATAACATACTTTTTACATCCTTTGATACCATCCTTTTAAAGTCAAATCTAGTTTATACTGCGCGAGATAACACGTAATTCAATTTAAAAAAAATCTAGAACATTGCATTCAATGACTTATTTTGGTTCGGAGGTGGCTTCATTTTTCAATTAATAATTCACATATCAATTGCTAATTGTTGTTTAAGTTTCAAAACTTCAGTGCCATTAACAGTTAATGTTTGGAAACAAACAACATTTCCGAAAGCGGTTAAATGTCCAACTTGACTGTCCGATCTACATTTCGATTTCAAATAGCTCCTTCCCCCACGACCCCTCGCGGACCCCCCGTCGTCATCAACACGAATGATGCACATGAATTGTGACAAAGATGAAATCTCCATGAATGACACTTTGCATGTGTTATCAGCGGGTACCCTTAAAACTGACAAGTACAGACGTTGGTAGGCAGTCGCCACTGTCAAGGCAAACGATGAAGAAGGGAGGGGGGTAACAGGGGGATTTTCGGCATACGCGTGTTGATAGCAATGTCCCCACTCCGAATTCCCTTCTTGTATATATGCGAGATTTGATAGGCGCAAGCTTTGTACGCTTTCTCGCTGTAGCATAGTGCTGCGTTTGACGGGCATTATTCGTTTGGTACCACCCGTATAAGTGTGTTTGCGAGGAGAATAGACCTGGTTTCGAAGTCGCCTGATTTTGGGAGGGTCTTGTTCCAACAGAAGATGTCCCCCTCATTACAACGGCTTGTGTCGTCAGTTTGCTAAAGTCAGCTGACAAACGTTGTTTTAACTCTAATTAACTTGAATGGAAGGAAAAGTAAATGTGTATGACTTTTATAAATAAAAAAATTAAGTTACGTAAAGCGAATGAAAGTACCGTGCATACAGATTTAAACTTCCTGATTTTTTTTTCTGCAGAACTTCAGGATTATAAATCAAATATATTAAGAATTTAAAAAAAAAAAAAATCGCTCAAACATTAATCTAGAATATGGTGTAAGTTTGCTCTAACTTTAAAATGATTCAGCGTTAAGTACTCCTGCAAGGAGAAAAGCAATTCTGGTTGAATTACTGTACTGTATGAGAATGACATTTCTTGTTTAAAAAAAAACAAAAAAAAACGATAATTTTGGTTAATAAAACCACAATATTCATTATTTAAACCAATGATTTGGGTAAATTTTCCTCTCATACGGCAATGGTTTATCGGAAGTTCTGGTTTTTAAAATTATAGTTCTTACTGTACCACATCTTCAATAAAAAATACAAAACTGAAAACTAAATTTAGCCGAATGAATGATTTTTATGTCATGTTTTAAGGTATCATGATAAAACTACAATATTTTAAAACATATGCCAAATTTTATCACGTAATATAAAACTATATGTTACTGTCAGTTTTACCAAAATCCTAACTAAAGCGTTTCGGAAAAAATTACCGAGTTTCTTGGTGTTCTCATAGAGCCAGAAATACAGTAAATTTTGCCATATTCTAGTAGTTTTGGCGATATATTTTTTTTCTTAGTGTGGAGGAGCTATAAAATCGCATCTATCTCAATGTTATATTAAAAAACCTAATTATTTGATGAATGTAACAGGATTTTGTCCATGTTATTTAAAAACGCAGTGGTGCAATAAAAAAATCTAATCGTGGTGCTGATTTGGTTAATAAGGTGATGTTGTTGTTGTCTTATGTCACTTGTAAATACTGACTAACCTATTCTTAAAGCAGAGAAGTGAGCTTCGTTTTGTTTTCCAATGGCACTATCTATGGCCAAGAATTCAACTTCTGCCATACTCATACGTCACAGCTCATTTTACAGAGAGGACACATCCATCCATCAGCATATCGTAATTTTGAATTGAACCTGAGCACGATCAATCTCCGATCCAGTACCCCTAGAGGTATTGATTTGTTATGGGAACCTGGAGAACTTTTTGACCTCTATAGATTTAGCGTGAATCAGTCACCATTTTGTACACTGGAAGTTCGGCCTATGGGCATCGAACTCACGACCTCTTGGATATGGGCCCAACGCCCTACCAACCTTGCTATCCCGGGCTTTTAATAAGGGGATAAGTTGGGAAAATCAGCCTATTTAAAAAACCTAGCTTTCTGAACTAGACACTGCTTATAGTAAGTTTGTGTGATGCGGAAAAGCAAAGGCGTAGTAAACAGATCAATCAGGACGCTGGATGTTTAATTAATTAAACTAATTAAATAAGTAAGTAATTAAATTAAACGCCTGATTAAGTTGATACAACCAAGCATGTTATCATCTTAAGCATGGCAAATTAGCATGTTGAAGTTAATATGTTTTGCAACCTGATTCACCTTGGCAGCTTATCACTGTTGCAGAAAAATTTTCTTATTGATATTATGGTTCAAGTAACTTCAACTTTTTTAAGCGTATAGAATGACTAAGACTGAGCTAACCATTGCGCTAACTTGGAAGTAATAGACTAAATCTAAATCAAATTTTTTTTATTCCATGGTTCAAAATTACCATAGTATGTTTTCACGTCCAAAGTCTTTGAGCATTAAGGAAAGGACAATGGTCAGTGCCTTTTCATAATGAGAAGAATCTGAAACAAAAACAAGATCAAACGAAGTGATGTGATGCATTTCATTGGAGAAAATTCATAAGAAAAGCATTTTTATTTGCACTAACGCAAAGTAATTCAACCTTGTTAAATATATCGTGGCTCTTCTTAATTTATTTAAACTGATTGCATGGTCGAAACTATTTTACAATTGACTTCATCTGTATGAAATTTAAAACAAACATGAAATATTTATTCTTCCAACAACGTTTTTCTCCAAAATCCTTTTTCCTGTAGAATACAAAAGGATACTTTAACAACAATCTTAGTCGGATTATCTTTGCCACCTAACGTTTGATCAAAGAAATTCGTAGCAAATAATATTACATATCAATATAGAACAACACAACTCTATAGTTTAATCTAACACTAGCCACATATTAATTACTCTAAAAAAACTGATAAACAAACAATGATTTATAGTAAAGCAAACGACCTTAATCAAATCTACAAAAATTTCATTAGTTTCTAGTACAAGTTTAGATATTTTCCACATGATAACCTTCTATACCACATCCAGATGTTATCTCCCCCCCCCCCTGCAATGATTTTCGTACATTTGTGTACAGAGTTTCTTGAGCATGTATCTATTACAATATTGTTTAGGGTTATACTTTGAATTGTGCGTTAACATTGTTTACAACTTTAATATTTTTTGGGGATTTACTTTACGAACCTATTATAATATTTTTCATCGTGTTCTCAATCCCAGTCGAATGAGAGAAGGAAATACTGATTACAATTCACGTACATCCTGTATTTTAAATACAACGAATAAAACTAATCAGGAGCAGAAAACTAATACCCCGTTTCTGTTGCGTAAATATTATCATCAGAAATAACCATTCTTATAAACAAATGCCAAAATAAATTTAAATACAAAAGTAATAGTTTTTAAAAACGAACAACTAAACAGTCAGGGTATGCTAAGCAAATAGTGGCTGTTGACTCCGATTAATCCAATATCATTTCAGACAAACAAACAAATTTTTATTCAATAGTAACTCAACAAACATTTATCATATTGGTCCAAAATACATCCCCCTTAGTGACATTAACCAAACATTCTAGTTTGCTGCAATAGACAGATGAATGTCTACTCATTCATTTAAATCATGCTCTCAGACAGACAGAAAAACGAGGAAAAAATTCTTTTCGTTATTTGCGTTGGAAAAAAAAAAAAAAAAAAAAAAAAAAAAAAAAAAAAAACGGGAATGAAAGTCAAAAGTAACTGTAACCATGAGGCTAAAGAAAAGAGCACCGGGAAGACCGACTAAACAAATTTAGCAATATTGGTGAAAAATAACATTGGAAAGTTCAGAACAGAACACCAAAACAAACTGATAAAATGAAAATAAATTCAATTACTTTGAATGTCTCGTCTCATTCAAGATAACGTGTTTGTTCAGTTAAATAAATATGTTTTCGAATATTTCTACTGAATAAATATTATACGGATTCATATTTCGAAAGTAGTTCCAAATAAAATACTAGAAAGTTAATTATTTTTCGCAACTTATGGTATTTATTGAATCAGGTGATTTGAGAAAAAAAAAAAAAAAAAATCCAAACCCAAAATAAAGTGTAAAAACTGCTTTTGTTATTTCCAAAAAAAACTTTGTTAGGTGTAATACTATAAACGCTTACATTTACTGATATTAAGTTTTAAATATGAGTAAAAAAAAGTAAAGACGCTAATACAACTTACAGGAAAATCATTTCACTTTAACCACCATAAAAAAGGTATTTTGGGTTAGTTAACTAAATGATCGATAAATGTTTCATAAAAAATTACAATTTATTTTAAAATATGATAATTTCTTATCTCTTGATAGTATACTGAGTTTACCGTGTTTCGGGCTCCCTGGAAACACCAAAAAACAGGGTAATTTTGATCGAAGCGCTTTGGTAATGATTTTGGTGATATGAACCGTAAAATATTATTTGTGATAAAATTTGATAAATTTGGTAATATTTCAGTATTTTTATCATGAGGCCATATAGTATGAAAACTATTTATTCGATTACATTTACTTTTCAGCTTTGCACATTTATTGAATGTGTAGTAGTATACGAACTATAATTTTAAAAATCAGAATTTCCGATTAACCGTTACCTTATGAACAAAAACTGTTTGACTGGTTTAAATACCGTATATTTTGATTTTATTACTAGAATTATGGTTTGCCTTACTGAAATTGTGTTTACCATATCGTAAGGTAATTTTACCAGCGTTTTCTTTTTTTTCTCCATGTAGAAGAATTATTTCAAAACGTTTTTTTTTTTTTTTAAATTTATTTATATGATACGTGCTTTAATTTTCAAAAGAGAAAAAGTCTATATTTATGAATTAACTTATGGATCTCTATTTATAAATAACTTTGGAATTGAGAAGCAAAACATAAAAATAATTTGAATACGAGTAAATACGAGTTAATGAGTACTCAGTGACAATAAGTAATTGAACCCGGTTTGCAGAACAAGCGTACTAACTCCTGTATCATCCTGTCAAATGGTGCAAACAGTTTTAAAATCAGATTAAAGATGTCTCAGAACACCTTAAGTTTCTTTATATGATAAACAAGGGAGGGTGCAATATGATAAAAAATTTCCGTCAAAAATCACGTGTTTTCTCAAAAAATCCCGTGTCGAATGATTGTCAAAAACAGCGAATTACGGTTTAAGAATTGCTAAATCACTTAGGAAAAAATATTTTTATTTCTGAAATTGTTATTTCTAGATAAAAGTATACTTAATATTAAAAGTATATTTAAAATTAAAAGCATACTTGGATTTCAAAAGCATACTTAAGATAAAGCAGAAGTCAAAAATCATTACAGCTTGGTGTTTACTGCATTGACTGAATTCGCTGCAACCATGCATCTAATTTAATTCAGCATTAAAAGGAACAAACACAAACAGTTGTATTAATTATTCTGGAACGAGATTCTTATTCTCACGGAAATAAAACGCATACAATTATTACAAATCACCCACCCTCACGGAAATGCTCAAACATGAAATGCTGAACATTCAGAAAAATCCGACAGCAATAAAACTTTCCCCAGATTTGTGAATTTCGCAAATAAATCAGCCTATGAAAAATCCATTCGTGTGTTGGTGCCACAACAATTTTCCAAAAACTCTAACCCTCATTATGCTCAATATTACAAGAAAAGAGACACAAAACAATTGTTCCATTTCAACCCAAAAGCATGGGATCCATAACTCCAGTCTGTGGATCCAGAAATTAAAAGCAGCAACATAAATTTCCCGTCTTCTTATACTTTTCCCGTAATCTAACCCCTGGGAAATATCAAGTCTGTTACGATCTTGTTGCAACACGTAACAACCGGCGTTTCAAAAAGTTTTTTTTTCCCCCAATGCTCTCCAGTTTTAGTACCGTAAGCCCAACGGAAGAGTATAAGATCCTCCTTTGCTGAAAGTATCTCTCTTGTGTTTGCAAAAGGATTATAGCCCCTCTTATAACTGTTGTACGTAAGGTGGATTGTTTTAACATGGATATTTCCGTTGTTCTGAAATTAATTGAGCATAGTCTGGGTGTTTGCCATGGAGAGGGAAAGGTGTTTTCCATTTCTGTTTCACATTGTCACACTCCCATATTTATGTCTGAGAGTAACAAGTGTCAGATATTGAATTTGGAAAAAATTAGACGAAAAAAATTTTTTTTTGTTATTCAAATATATTTTTATTCGTATTATGTTCAACAGTAATAGTTTTTCTGACAAGTCATTGCTTAAACAATATACTTAAATGCATAATTGGTTGCACGTGTTTGTCTCTCTTCTCCTCTACCTTCATTTGACATTTACACGTTGCGGAAGGTTCTTGTTTATAGAACTGAAACTATAGTATATCCATTTATGCAATTTTAATTATGCTGTATTCACGTAGCTTTTTGATTTAATTCTGCATAGTTTAAAGTATGCCCAAACCTTTGTCGGCCATAATTGCAGTTTGTGAAAACAATCTATACCATTTTTTCTTCAAACTACAATTTCCTTGTTACTAGACAGCAGTAAAAATGTCACACGAACAAAATTAGTTGCTCTTACTAAACTTACCATACAGAATATGAAAAAGACCATAAAAATCTCCGAACAGCTCTAATTCCTAAAAGACTTCCCAATATTAAAGACTAATAAATTCCCCTTATTAACTTTATGGGAATTTTAACTTTTGGAGGATTTCACAAAATAATTTAGTCCATACCATCCTTACTAAAAGTCTCAGTATTTAAAAGGTTAGGATACAAATATGCTCCGAAACTCAGTCACAGTTTCAGGTAATTTTATAACTTTTGTAAGTAACATTAAAAAAAAAATTTAAAAAAAAAAATTTCATTTTGTAAATGAAACATTATTTCTTAAAATCGAATGCGGCAATTTTTAAATGTTTTAAAGGTTTTTAAATGGTTTTTAATTAGTAACACTTTAATAATGAAACCTAAGCAAATTTAAAGCTTATCAGTTAAAAAATGTCTTTATTTTTGTGTGAATTTGTCTTTTTACTTTGTAACATATTATATTTGCTTGGAACCCAATGTTTAAATTGACGAGGGGAAAAAATGAAAGGGAGAAAACTATTTTAACGCGTTAAAAATTTAACCTTATACCGTAGTACATATAGATATGATTCTCTTTAATAACTTATTGAGCATAGAGAACAGGATATTCAAATAATATTTCATATTTGGGATAAAAAATAACAAAATAATCTAAAATAACTAGGATTTAAGAGGCTTTCGTTGCATCATTTTTTGAATAAAGTTGCCATGCAAACTTTATGCGTCTTTCGTTTGGAGTCAAGTTTAACGATTATGATTTTTTCTTATTGTTAAAGGATTATACTATGGCATTGTTGCACAATTACGTGGGGGGGGGGAGGTTAGACTTTAGAACACATTAGGAGTGCAAAAAACTGTATTAATATTAGTTCTTCATGCGCTGCAACATTTAATTCGATTAATGTTTACAGTATCTAATTTTGCAATAATGCAACACTAACAAAATTCCAATTCTGTTTCAGTTAAGGATTTCGTGACACTACACTAACCGGTTGAAACACATGAACTTATTTGTTTAACAAAGTAAAAAGTTTTGTAACAACGGCTACAAAAATTGATTTAAATTCTGTTACATTCTTGGATTTCATGACAACGCAACACTTAAATTGATTTCCATAATAAAGTGCAAGATTTTGTAATAATGCAACGCTAATAAAAAGCAGCATTTTAATTGATTTCTATAAGAGTAATCATATCGAGCAATGGCGTTGCATTGTTACAATGTAATACTGACATGTTTTCGAACTTCAGAATGAAGAGAAAAGTGTGGTCAAAACTAGCAGGATATGATTATGTTTCTGGTTCTATGGAAATACCAAAAGGCACAGCAATTTTTATCAAAGCGTTCTGTTAATGATTTTTGTAAAATAAACAATAAAATAGGGTTTTGTAACGTGTGATAAAATTTGGTAATGAGGTAAAATTTGATAATTTTATAATGATATGTTAGACCATGACACAAAAGCTATTCATTTGGTTAAATTTACATTTTTGTATTTTTTTACTAAATATATGACAATGAGAACTATAATTTTTTAAACCGGAATTTCCTATAATCCGTTATCATATAAACGGGAAAAAATACCAAATGAAAGACTTATATATCGTTTTTTTTGTTTTATTAACTAGTAATTAATATATATATATATATATATATATATATATATATATATATATACAGTCAAACTTGGAGAATTCGAACGTCTTTAATTCGAATTCGTGTATAATTCGAAGCTTTTCTCCTTCCCTAGACACATGTATATTCAGTTAATGGTAAAAAATCTTGGTTATTTCGAAATCCAACTTCTTTAATTCGAAGTTTTTGCCCTTTCAAAAATGACATAATTTAGTTTAAGTGCAGTTATTTTTGAAAAGTATTCTGGTTATTTTCAGCTATTATGGAAATTTTTTTAGGGATGACAAGGGGGAGGGAAAATAGTCATATCTGCTCAATCAGAACAGGTCGTAAGTGAAGCTGTGTTTAGAGCTATAAATATTCTTGAAGATTTTGTTAGAAAAATTCAAGTAAGCTCTTTAAAGCAATCTGATATAGCTAAATATTTTTAAAAATTGTAGCGTTTAATTTAAAATTAATAAACAATCTTTGTTTCGCAATTTATGCTACGAGTGGTTATTTTAAGACATAAAAAAAACATTTTGCGGATAATTCGAAGTTTCACAGAGGCCCCTTGCCCTTCGAATTATCCAAGTTCGACTGTATATATATATATATATATATATATATATATATATATATATATATATATATATATAAACAGAAATTCATTATCATACAGAAAAGAAATTTTAACAGAATTTTTTTCTGGACGAAAGTAGCTTTACACTGTATCTTGGTAAACGCGTATGAAAACTGGGAATACCCTGGAACTAGCTTTTGACACTGTGTCCTATTGACTACCTTAATATCTTCTTCTTTCTTCTTCTTCTTCATAAGCGCAGCAGCCTTTCACAGGCCAAGGCTGACTCACAGATTTTCCTGCATCTGGCCCTGTCCGGTGCGACGGCCCGCCATCGGTTGACTCCCAACAGCTTGAGGTCCTTTTCAACGTCATCTATCCATCTTGTAGGTGGTCGTCCCCTACGTCTCGTCCCCTCAATTGTGGAAAAAGTCACTTTTTTTGCAGGGACGGCATCAGAATTTCTGAAGAGGACCTTAATATCTAGGGCTTAAAATTTGGAACACAAAATTTTCTAATTGTAACTAAGCAAATAATTGATTTTTCTTCAGATAAGTTCCAATCATATGGAATAAAAACTTTCGAAATATGTATTCATATTCAGCAATTGCTGTAAAGTGAGTTCATAAAGGTGCTGAGAAAGGAAAAGTAAGGACTATCAGAGGAAGGAAAGTAACCACCCTTTGCACCACCCTTGTAATCCCGTTACTTGACTATCGAAGTAGAATACTTCTTCCTTACTAATCCAAACTGTCAACAAGCTCTTATCCTCCTTCTCCCCCCCCCACCCCTCCAGCTCCCCACCTCAACCTCCCCTTATCCTTTTCTGTGCAAACGATCGGAAAGCAACATTTAAGCTTCACTTTTCCTGCGATGAAGAAGAGGAAAAACTGGAAATAAAACAGGAGAGAAACTTCTGGATATCTGTATGGAAGAGGATTTTTGGTAGCTGGCTTCCCAGTGATAACTCTTCTTTCCCTCACCCCTTCCCCTCTCTCTTTTAGAAGTCTCGTGTTTGCCTTACTCAGGTAACGTTTTCTTACTTCGGTTTCAAAGAAATCTTTAAAACACTGATTTTGTAACTATTCGTAGATTTTTCTTTCCTTTTATGGGAAAAAAAAATAAAAATAAAAGTTACATTCATTATTACTGTTTTTATTTATTTGAAATATGATACAATTCTTACTTTTCCAATTTATATCTTACTATAAAAATTTACGTAATTTGCTATATGTTCTTGAGGTGCGTCACGTGCTTAAAGGTAGATCGATGTTTTTAAATGTTCATAAAAATTATGCGTACAACTCAGCGCTAAATATATAGTGTATTTTCTGTGTGAAGTTGTATTGCTTTAAAACCTGTAAAATAAACATTCGGTGTCCCCATTATGTCAAAAAATAGTTATTATATTTAAAACTTTTGCAGAAGTATATTCGGAAAAATATATTAAAAATTTTAGATTAAAAATTTGAAATTTATGTAGTCTTAAAAATTGACAGTTTTAAAAATTGATAATTGAAAAATTGATTGAATTACATTAAAACTATTGTGAAATAATTTTCTTTTTGACATTCAATATGCAGCATTCTTATATTAAAGTAAAGTAAAATTCCTCACTTTTTGTGTGGTAGAGGTCTTTCTGTAACTCTAGCCATTGGAAATAAAATAAAAAAACATTAAAGTAAACAGCTGAAATACAGTTTTTGAAAAAGAAAAGTCGCTAGCAGCAAAATAGTTTGGGCCCACATTGAACCAAAATTCACGAATCTTGGTTCAAAAAGTGTACAAAAGGCCCTATATAGAATTGGTGGACTCACCCGATATTTTACAACCACTTTAAAGCCGGCCCTAAATTGAATTGTCAGATTCACCCGGTGTTTTATATTTTTTTTTTCAGATTTACCCGATGCAAAATAAGAAAAATTTGTCGCATCGGAGAAATAAAACAACAAGAATGCCACAGAAAGTAATGCACCGCATTAAACAACATCCGAACAACAAGAAACAATTGTTGTATTGGACAAACATAAGAAAAAGTTGTGGCATCGGAGACATGAAACAACAAGAGTGTCATCGAAAGAAATGTATCGGATCAGACAAACCCCAAACGACAACAGCAAACAATTTGTTGCATTGCAGAAATAAAAGATTTAAAAAAATGTATTGTCGCATCGGAGAAATGAAACAACAAGAATGTCACAGAAAGTATTGCACCGCATTAAACAATATCCGAACAACAAGAAACAATTGTTGTATTAGACAAACATAAGAAAAGTTGTAGCATCTGAAACATGAAACAAGAAGGACAAAAAAAGAGATATATCATATCCGACAACCTCCTGCAGTTACGAATTTTTGTACCGTGAAAACAAAAGAAGTTTTTGCATCAGTGGCACAAAAGGAAGAATAAAAATGAAGTTAAATTGTTACATTATCCCTCAACAATAAGAAATGCAATAAAAAAGCTGTGTTGAAGTAATTAACAATAAGAGTGTCTCAGAAATCGATGACGGTATCGTAACAGACTCGTCAACAATTCGAAGTGCGAGAATCAAAAAGGTAAACAATTAAGAATTTCGAAGAAAAAGGTAGCAACGAAATTATCTTACAAGGTGAAATCCAAAATGTGTATCAGATCGATTGTATTAAAACAAAAACGGACAATGAAAAATACTAATGTATTTGGAGACGTCTTCGCGTCGCTTTTAGGAACATCATCACGAGTTAGAATAAATAAAAGAATATTCTCACAAGTACGAACTTTAGATTATGTTAATTTATTATTTGATAGATACTGATATTTTTCATTTTTAAACTACATTCATTTAATGATATAAAATCAAACTCATATTCCTTTCAAGTGTTTATAAGGGAAAATAAAATTTTTAAACATTATTAATAGAATTACAAAAATCTAGAGCAAATTTTCTTTTATAGGATGGCTCCCTTTCATGTTCGCATATCGATATAGGGATAGGAAGGATAATAATCGATAGTGTAGAGAGAAGGGGGTGGGGCTCTTGAGTTCTCTGCAGGTGTCGTGGGTGGGGATGAAGAAGTCTATGATAGGGGGGTACCGTAGGGGGTCGATAGTCCAACGAATGGGAGGAAACTATTGATTAGAGTCAGTCGAAACAATGCATATGGAGGAAGAAAGAGGAGAGACGGGGAGGGGGGGAGCAGAAAAAAAATGAAGAAAAATTTTCTTCCTGTTTTATTTCAGGATTTGGAATGTTTTTGCCTGAGAGAGAAAAAAGGAGGAAATAAAAGTTATGCAGGTTAGCCGAGGGAAGAAATTATAATTTCTGTCACGATTTAGATGTTATTACGTTTTTCACTCCTCGTGTTTTATGGGATGCGAGAATTCTTTTTCAATTTTGCTCCCTAAGCTCGAAATTAAATAATACTTCGAGTTATTTTTTAATCAATTTATTAAGAAAACGAATGAGTATT
Organism: Parasteatoda lunata; assembly: GCA_949128135.1. NCBI lineage: Eukaryota > Metazoa > Arthropoda > Arachnida > Araneae > Theridiidae > Parasteatoda > Parasteatoda lunata. The sequence continues at coordinate 15,055,361 of OX421976.1, read as the reverse complement.
TCTCCGTGATTTACACTTTTCATTCTTATAAATTATTCTTCCATTATCAGTTCGATAAAATTTATTTTATTTCAAAGATAGGTTTTAATATTTTCAGGAAATCAAAACCAGAATAAGTTATGCTTAAAATAGCGGAATAAATATAGTTTTTAACGTTTTTTATCATTACAGAAACTTTAGTTAAGTGTGACAAAGTATTTTAGAAAGAGGTTCAGATTCACGATTTTGAGAGAGCTAGGTACAAATATGGCATTATGTTTCTTTTCTTACTTGTGTAATGAATTCACTTTAGAATTATTTAGTGCATAAGATTTATATTAAATTGCTCGATATGTTTTCATTGGAATTCTTAGAATGATTCTTCAATGGTAATGATTCTTCAATTTGTCAATGTTAAACATTTGCCAATGATTATTCTAATGACGATCTTTCAGTCAGGTGATCAATTTTAATTGCCAAGCTAATCATCTTTCGATGACTCGATGAAATTAAGTATTCAAGTATTGGTAATGATAATTTACAATTGACAATTATCAATCGCCGTTGACATTGCAGACAATAGCAGATCTTATTTCAGTGGAATGCTAAGAATGATTCTTCAATGGTAATGATTCTTCAATTTGTCAATGTTAAGCATTTGCCAATGATTGTTCTAATGACGACCTTTCAGTCAGGTGATCAATTTTAATTGCCAAGCTAATCATCTTTCGATGACTCGATGAAAATTAAGTCATTCAAATATTGGTAATGATAATTTACAATTAATAATTATCAATAGCAGTTAACATTGCAGACAATAGCAGATCTTATTTCAGTGGAATGCTAAGAATGATTCTTCAATGGTAATGATTCTTCAATTTGTCACTGTTAAGCAATGCCAATATTTATTCTAATGATGATATTTCATTCAGGGGATCAATTTTGATTGTCAAGCTAATGATCTTTCAACGATTCGATGGAAAATAAGTCATTCAATTATTGGTGATGATAATTGACAATGATCAATAGAAGTTGACATTGACAATGCTTAAATAAATAATCCCAGGAAACTGAAGCGGTATATTACTTGATTAAAAATTTCCTTCTCTTCAAGAATATACAAATTGGAAATAACAGTCGACATGCTTCAAACTATAAACGGATGCTTATTTTCAAGACTTTCAAAACGTGAATGAGAAGAAACAAAAGTGATTTGATACTTATGCCTTTTTAATAGCAATTAGCAATGATTATTCAAGCGTTTGACAATGATTTTTCATCCTGGTGAGAAGAGACTGTAACAAATCAAATTCGTTCCAAAATGTTAAATAATCGCTTATAAAAGATGTTTAAAAGTCCATTTAAAAAAAAAAAAGAATTCTAATGTATATATGTGGTGTTAGGTTTTGAAATCTGTATTAGTAATGCACTACTATATTAGAATTATTTAAATACTCATTAAAATATTGATATCTGTCTTTTAAAAAACCTAACAGAACTATCATTTTATTAGTTGTAGTTTATGTAGAACATTGCAAGGATTGAGCAGGACATTTTAAACTATAGAGACCAATCTATGTAGCAGAAATGAGTTCAATGCCATCAATTCATGTTTCATGAGTTCATGTTTCCTCTTTTTTTTATATTTATTTATTTTCGATGTTCAGTTTCGAATTTACCTGCGTTTTCTGAATTACTATGGTAGGATTATGTGAATTACGTGATGAGAGTGATAGTAACACAAAATAAAAGAGAATAATAAAAAAAAGGGGGGTCTCAATTTTTCAAGACTGTTATGATGAAAGTTTTATAAATCATTTCTGTAAGTAAGAAATAGTAAATGCCCTAAGAGTGCCCTTTGAGGAATACCTGTGGCGCTAAGTGATTCTTCATTGTCAGAATAAGAATACTTTGAAGGATGACTTCCTGTTTCATACCAGGACTCACAATCATTTGTTGAAAACTACAATTCCAGCGTTTTTGTTCTTAAATCTTAATTTCAAGTTACACAATGTGTATAAGTTACACATTTACTGGGTGGCTACAAAATACTGTTACTAAAGTCGAATCATTTTGTTGTACAGGTATTAAATAAATAATGATCAATACACAAATATGATGCACACTATAAACGGAAGTTTAACTTAAAATTTTTTTATTCGAATCGACCACCATCTTTATCGATTACTAAAGATAATCTCTTACGCCATCGTGCGATGGCGCCAAGAATCATTTTAAGAAGTAATTTGTCCCATTCACACCATAAAGAAGCTCAGAGGGAGTTCCAGGTGTCTGTGCTGCTTAGCATTAACTTTAGACTTTAGAATATCCCAAACACAATAGTCTAGAGGATTTAGATCTGGTGAAGAAGGGGGCCAATCTTCTTCTATAATAAAGTTCGGACAACTGGCAAGGAACTAAACTGTGTTGTTTTGCTTCGATGTGACAGTGCAGAATCTTTCTGTCACAACAATACAATCCGTCAGCATGTGGCAATAAATGCGTAACCAATACTTCCTTTTTGTAATATTCAGCATTGATTTTCGCCCCTTTATCGATGAATTTCAGGGGAAATTTTTCGTTATTTGACACCACAGCCCAAACCATAACAGAATTCTTGTTCTGAAAGCGTTACACAGTTCTTACACTTTCAGGTATATAATCGAAGGTTGTTGTATCAAATAATCGATTTATAGTTCGATATCTAAATTTTCTATTTAAACCAGGAGATTTTGATTGCTTAAAGATTCTACCTGCAGAAAATCCGCAATCGAAAAGCTGTTTAACTATCAAGCTTTTCGATTCCATCTTTAAATTTATTTTAAATGCTTTGTTTTAACCAAAAATCGTCTGCACTTATATAAAGCGCCAATCACAGAAATAGTGAGACTGAAATTGTTTTTCCGGAAATTAATTCCTATTTTTTTAGTATTACAGTATTTAGTAGCCACCCTGTATATTATGCATAATATTGTACTGTGCAGCTAAATAACTTTCCACAGCTCTAAAGAAAAAGATTTCAACATCACCATAATATCAATTTAAATTTGGTTAAATCCTTAAAAATATATCTCAAGCCATAGTTCTGCCCATATACAATAATTGGAGCAAGAGAAATCTTCACTGTAAGAAATTCTGGATCCAGTTACGGTAAAAAGTTCCGGCTCGCAGAATGTAGTTACTTTTTACAGTAAAGTACATTTTTATTGGAACATGCTATGGAACAAAAAATATTATACACCATAATTTTGACATTAACAATTACAAATTTTTTTTTTCTTCATACGTGCTTTAAATTTAGAGCACTATCGTGCATATGTAGATTATTGTTGAGATCCCCCCTCACACACACGTACAAAAAAATTGAGCACCTGACCTACTACACTAAGAAAAAAAACTAGGGTCAAAATACCTAAATACAGTAAAATTTACAGTGTTTCTGGCTCTATGGGTAAACCAAATTGTTCGTTAATTTTTACCGAAGTTCTTTGTTAATGATTTTAATTAAATTTACAATAAAATATGTTTTTATAATATTAGATAAAAATTGGCAAGTGATGTGAAGTTCAGTAATTTTATCACAATTCCTTATAGCACGACGTAAAATCCATTTATTCGATTAAATTTACTTTTCAGTTTTGTATATTTTTTATTAAAAATGTAGTAATGTAAAAGAGAAAAAAAGAACTATAATTTTGTAAACGAGAGGGTTTTTTGATCAACCGTTATCATATGAATGGAAAAATAACCAAACGAAGTATTTAAATTCTGTATATTATTTTGGTTTTTATATATTACCAGAATTATGCGTTTTCAACCAGAAATATCATTTTTATACAATACGCTAATTTTTAGAATTTTTTTTTCTCCGTGTAGAGTATCAAATTTCAAGATGATTTTTAATATATTCTATAACGAGATGTATTACTATATAACGTCCGGTGTCATATTTCTTAAAAGCTAAATCGATTCGTAAAACAAGCTTGTTGCAACAAAACAACGCCTTCTTTCCATTAAAAGATGAGGGGAAAAAATTGTTTAAATAAAATTTTTTTTCATTCTCTGTTTAAGATGTAAGCTTTAAAATCACTACTGAAATTTCACACTTTGGCATCGCCTTTGGCAAACTTTTTCCCAGGGGTGTAGATTAGTGTTGAGAGTCAGAGGTCGCCAAATAAAATGTGTCACGTGCCGCCTTGACACCCGTTATCTGGTACTCATGTCAGTCTTTCTGTATTTCTTTCCCCTCCCCCCTCATTCATCTATTAAACAAAGACTATTTCAGGGAGATGGGGTAGCGATCAAACTAAATGATGTAATTTTCGGGTACATATAAGTATATATATGTGTGTGTGTGTGCATGTGTGGGCGTAGGAGGGAAGGGGGTGTTTAAGCGCCATCTGCACAGGGGATCTGTGGGATTCATGAATAATACATGAGATATGAAGCTATTGTTGAGAAGGCCAGGCAAAAAGAGTAAAAAAAAAAAAAAATCTACCAGCGATTGCTAGTATCTCTTTGCAATCGGTAATGTCAAATTGAAGGATATGCTTTCTTTTTATGCGACTGAAACTCATTGTTGAAATTTGATGTTGTATTTTTTTTTATCCTTATCTTTGAAATTAAAAGTGTAAAATACAGCTAATTATTACACTAGCGTTCAGTATTTTATTTTTAAAAAAAAGAGCGTCAGTATTATTTATTTATTTATTTTTGATTGAGTTTTAATTCAGTCATTTTTGAAATTGATATTCCCCTATCGCATTAAAAAAAAGTAACCGTAATTCAAAATGATTTTTCATTTAAATTAAGCTCAATTCCATATAATTATTATTATTTTTATTATAGTCTTCACATAAACAACAATATTTATTTTAAAAACGTCGAAAAAGAATGAATAATGCCTCTGGTATTTGATTTCATACGTCAAGTGTACGGTAATTTCTGAAAATGTATAGAATCCGGTATTGAGAATTATGCATAAATAAAAGGAAAATGTGTGGACAAAAGTAATAATTCAAATAAAGTAATTTTCCCTCCTAAGGAAGTTGAATTTGATTTATTATTTTTCACCAGCAGCCAGAATTCAAAAATTTAATTTTTAGAAAAATTTATGTTCTAAAGATATTTATTTTTAGCAAATATATGACTGTGAAGTATAAATTGTCTCCAAATGTCATTTTAGTTACGTGATTGTAATTGCATCAATAATTAAAGTTACTTTTAACAAAAAGCTATTGAGTTAACTATATTTTAAATTCCTGTACTTTATTCGAATAATAAATCTGGACTGTGATTCATATACAAACCACTAGTAACAACTTAGTCTTCATCACTTAATTCCAAAACTAGCAATTTTTTATTTGTATAATAAGTTTTGATTTAATATTTTATTTCTTCTCATAAATTATAAATCAAATTTTTTTTCTGAAATTTTAGTTGAAAAAGTTTTCCTAAAGTGATGAATAAACAAAAGTGCATCATATTGATTTAATTGAGAAGTCCGCAAATGTACATTGTTGCTTCACATCTTTAATTTCATATAAGGTTCCTTAATTTATCACATAACATTTAATAAAAAGTAGTTTTTTTAATTAGTTATATGTTTAATCCAAATAATGCGAAATCTGTTTATAATTAGTTTTTTTTACAACAGCCTATCGCAGAATCTGCAAAATTAATTTAAATGAAAAATTCATAAAAATCTACTTTTTTTTTTTCCCCCTTCAAATATTTTACAGTTACTATAATATTTCAAAAGTGTGTGAGAAACATTTAAATTATAAAACCAAAACCTTTCATGGAAACTTAGAAGAAACTTCATAACTTTTTAAAAACAAATTCTATAAATTATCATCAATTGTATTTTAAACTAAAAGATCTAAAATCACTAAAAACACAAACTTTTGTTTGGCACGAATTAAATTCTTTACATTTTAGCGCCAGTTTTTAATTCAAACTTTCACTACTGTATTCAAAAAGTTCTGGTGTTTAAAGTAAAACTGGCCAGATTGAAACAATTCACGAGTATAAATGCTTATTTGAATCAAATGATGCCAGAATTCATTCATAAACGAAATCTCGCCAACTGAAATGATAGGAAAATTACCGCTTGCGTGAATCTGAATTGACAAATGAGGTATTTATGAATCATAAATTCACGCGGAGTCTGAATGAGACAGACAAATGCCGCTTTATTCTACATATTTCTAATTCGCAAGTCATCGGACCTCCACGATTTATCGAGCATATATTTCTATAGCTTGAATGCAGCCGTGTTCAATTTAAGCCATTCTATGAAAATTATAATTTTAACAATTTTAACGCAATTTTTATAATTTTGTAAAAGCTAATATTATTGTTGTTATTTCTAATGACATTTGGGCAATCCAAGCTTGCAAACATTTGACCTTATGTGAATTAAGTCAGGAAGGGGCGCCCTTTGCTTGACAAGATAGCACCGCAAAGATGAAAGTACATCTTCAGAACCCTACGGAAGGGGCCCACTCATTTATGGGACCACTTCCTCAATTTGGAGAGATGGGGAAGGAAATTTTCTCCAGAACCCTGTACCCATGCTACTGTTCGGAAACCGGGCATAGGGCTTTCGATTACACAGATTTTACGAGCACGTAAAATCTGTGGAATCGCATGTACTCTGTGGATCTTAGCAAAGTTGAGGATCAAACCCCTGCCTTTCCGGAACGAAGTCCGATTCTCTAACCACTTTGTTACCACGACCCCTAAATTCTTATATTAAATATAATAGGTGCACTCAGAATGCAAATCAAAAACGCTATTAAAATGATTTTTCCTAATACAAAAAATAGCTCATTGTGCAGCTCTAGTGCGACGTAAATAAAGTATCTACCTACCTAACACCAAAAACTTAGGATGTGACTTTAGGCCACCTGACAAGCTTTGAACTGAACAAAAGGAACCAATTATTTCTAATTTTCAAAGAGAGAAAAGCATATTTGAAACTCTGGCAAAGTTGCCCTGTTTTACATTTACATGAAATTATTATTAATTATTTTTCAAAAAATCCAATTTCTTATAAATTTTTAAAATGCAATTTTCTGCACTCTGACCATTTAAAACCAAACAATAGAGCAATCAATTGTGTTCCAAAAGCATATTTAGAATGCCGGCAAGTTTGTCTAAGTTGTTCTGTTACCATCGAATCGGTTTCTCTAATTCTCAAACATGCTTAAATAAAGACAACTTCTTCTGTTTGCAGGTGTCCTTGCTGCAAGTTCCCCTTCAGACGGTAACGACCTCGATGATCTTGGAGACGGTTTGGGTCCTGACCACGATGGACATTTAAGTGAGAGAGACTCCAGCGTTGAGAGAGACGGAGGTCATAATGGCCTTAATGGTGGAACCTCTACTGTTAGCAGTCCTACAGGGCCTCAAATGCATCTGCATTCGACGCCGGGTAGTGCTGGGGGCCCAGCCAGTGGGCCTAATCCTGCTTCCTGTGGGCCTAACGGTAACAACAGCAGCAGTGAAACCACCAATTCGTCCAACTCTGCAGCACAGAATGACGAAAATACGCCAGGTCAGAAGAGAAGGGGACCTCGCACCACTATCAAAGCCAAACAACTGGAAACCCTAAAGGCAGCATTCGCTGCAACGCCTAAGCCAACGAGACATATACGAGAACAGTTGGCTCAGGAAACGGGCCTCAACATGAGGGTTATACAGGTAAGTCATATCCAACTCTTTTTTTTTTAAATCAAAGCCCAGCTCAATCCACTTTAGAAGAAATTATCTCTGTTTCTATTCTCTAAAATCTATCTAATGTTTTTCTGACTTGTATTTAATCTTCGACTTCATAGAAAAATCTAATAAATCTATCCAATAAGGAAAGAAAAAACAATACCTAATAAGGCTGAAAAAAAAAAAAGAAGAAAAAAGCTCAAGGTATCTAGGTAGCTTTAAAGGCACCCTTATAGAAATATAAGGTATTTTTGAGGTGTCAAGGTTGATTTGAGGTTTATTCGAAGTTGATTTCAGAAACAACATTAAAAGATCAACCTCCCAAGGTGTATAATCAGGGTGTAAGAAGTTGCTTTATTCTCACTTGAGGTTGATGGAAATCTACTTTGATTTCAACCCAGCTTAAGGAGGTTGTTTTTGAGGTGTACGGATTATTTTTTCTACATTTCAAGCAATATATTTGAGGTGTGTATAATTTCACTTAAACTACAACTATTTTAGAGTTATATATGAATGAGGTTGATTTTGAGAGGCGTAAATGAGGTTGAAATTGAAGTTTATTAATCAGGCTATTTTTCGGGTAAAACATAACCTCATTTTCTACCTCAGGTTTTTTTTTAACCGTCATCCTCAAAAACACCGTATTTTCCTGTAAGGGTAGGTAGCCTTAAGTTTCCTAGGCAGTCTTAATTGCAATATATTAGGTAGTCTTAAAGGTACCCAAATAAGTTGGGAATAAGGTGATTCGCCATTGAATATGAAATGCATTCGGTCTCTCCAATTTTATTTATTTATTTTTTTTGAGCGAATCTGAGTTTAAGACGAGCAGCAATATTATTTAATTCCATATCGGTTTAATATTTATATTTGTCTTATGAATTTATTTATTGTCTCACCTGATCAACTTCTCCCCGTAAGTGGAGGAATTTTTACTAGAATCCCATTATCATTGAACTAAACATGAGAGATTGTCATGTTTTTGTTCATTTATTTAATTTTTAATCTACTGAATATTTATTGAAACGAATTCGTATAGTATAATAAGAAACATTTATAAAGGAAACTTTCTAAGTCACGACAACATTTTCAGGATAAAATTCTGATTAAATAACTATATACTTAAAAACGGTGATAAAAAAAGTAACACAAACCAACCCTACTAAACAAATTTAAAGAGAAGGATTATATTTTTCGTTCCTAAAAGTTAATTACCGATAAATAAAACATTCATTGCACACGCATATTTTTTTAAAATTCAAAGTTGATAGTTACCCCCTTAAAAGAATATTTTTAACTTCAAAATGGATAATTTGTAAAGATGTTAAGAACAAAAATTCATATCAAAGTGTCTCGGAAAAAAATAAAAAAAAATTTGCCTGCTTTAACAAATTTAATAAGGACAGAAATTTAAAACCATACTTTTTAATAAAGAAAAGGTAAATAAATTATGAAGGTCAAACATGCAGTTAATTGTTTTAGTTCGTCTATTAAGAACACAATAGGCAATGCATATATTAATATAATCTCAGAGCGGGAACGCAGAGCTTCGAATTCCATATGGCCTTCTATGCAGTATACTATCTAAACTATTCCTCGCACAGTCTTCCCTATTATCCACCCACAATTCCCTATATACATATATATAACCAATGTATAATGTGAGTTTAACCATAACGGACTATATACACCCCCACCATATGAGAACTTGCACTGCCACCACAGGCACACGATCGAGAAGGGTTGGCATGACCCCGTCCCTGGCAAACATTCTGGAACAGTGGAATCGAGCGGCTTATTTGACACGTTACAGGGTTACGGTTCACACGCTCTGATCCGTTGTTCCATAACGGAATTGTGTGTCACTCCTCCCATCCCCTACTACACCCCCGAACGCCTAACATTCCTGCATTGAAATCAGATATTCAATTCAATAGTTACTTGTGCTATCATTTGATGCTTTCTGTATGTGGTCTTCTCTGCTTCAAGCAAATATTCAGTTTACTAAGTTTGAAGAGAGCATTGTTTTGAGTTCACTCAACACAATGGTATTTATAGTAGAAAAAAAATTATGAACATCTCAGTTTAATTAGTTTAAAACGTCAGTGACGTTTATAAATTTTATTTTTAATTGTATGGTGCGGCATTAATGAGAGATTAATTTATACTAAATTACCAATATATTTGTTTTGTTAGACGTATTCGAAATTATTGCTATGTAGCAAAATTGTTTTATCTAAACAGTATACATATTTCCCACAAAAAAAATTTTTTAAGTCAGATTTCAACTTTGCCATCATTTATAAACAATGCAACATAATTCTTCTGTGTCCTATTAAACGAAAGTTATTTAAAATTTGATTTTAAAATTGTAAGAAATATTGCATACCTCTAACTATCCCGTCAAAAAAGTGAATAAAAATATGCTGATTAATAATTGAAGAGCTTACTAGTAATAAAACGTGTAAAGTGATAGTTTAGTGAAATTTAAGAAAATCATCTCTAGAATATACAAAAACTTCAAAGCGTTGCCTTATACCTCTAAAATTTCCCTTTAAAAGAAATACTTAGGAAAACTGATCAATACTCTATATTTACAGCTGTCTTTAAACCTAGACAATTAAGTGTTTTAAAATATGGCTTAACATTTACTTCCTCTAAGCTCTTTAATTTCAATGCTCAGCTAATGATCGACTGGTGTCATGAAAAAGTAATACGCAAAACTTATACAGGAGGTTCATAAGGACTGCTCTTAATATATACTTTTAGTATCCTTTTCAAAAATAAAGTTGAAAATGTCTGGGTTTGCAAATTAATGTTTAACCGAAGAAAAAAAAAAAAAAAGAAAAAAACGGTTCTCTGAAAACTGAAGGATCACAAAGGATGAGGAAGGGGAGATAACAAAATCAAAAACGGCTTGTTTATGTGACGCAAATAGAAATGTTTTTAACAAGTGCTTCTCATTCCTCTCTGTTTCATCCCAGCATGGAATTATTGTTTTCAGTCTCAATTTCTTCCATGGTGATTTGTCAGAATTTCCTTATATAAATATCATTTTTCGGCTCTTGTACATGTTTTTCTTTACTTCACGTTAGATGAGCATTCTAAAAATATACGTTTTGGGCGTTTTGCGTCCAAAGAGGAACACCTCTTTGTAGCTCAACATTGGATATTTTAGGACTGCTTGGATCAACTTCAAAACAGAGTAAGTCATAAAAACTCTTAAAGAGTCGCGGTGGCTCAGGGGATGGACTGTTCATTTCCCTATGAGGTTCAATCCCAGTGTCGGCGGTAGATTGGAAGTCTGTTCCTGGCTCGCACAACAACAGTGCTGACATACAATATCCTCAGAGGTAGATGGATCATGGGTAAGATTCCCCTACCCGATGGACTAACCGTGGGATATTTTTGCGGTTTCCCTCTCTATGTAGCGCAAATGTGGGTTAGTTTCATCAAAAAGCTCTTCGCAAAGGCTAGTTTGCCCATGCTTGATCCAGAAGTTCCTTTGACTTGTGGATTGGGCTGAAAATTACAAGGCTACGGAGGTGAACATTGATAGTCGTAAACTCAAAATTGGTTCGACTGTTCAACACCGGTTGTTAAAATAAAATAAAATATAAAATATTTTATTGAGAGGTTTTACTAAAATCTTATTCTCGAAATACTATTCAGCAATTTATTTATTTTCTTTATGAGAAGAAGAAAATATTTATGATATAAAAAATAATTAAAAGCTAAATATATATATATATATATTTTTAAATGAAATTCTTTCTCCAAACTTAATTGTTTTCTATTGTTAAGCAAAAAAAAAAAAGTAAGTGGAACCCACACTAAATATAGAAGTCGATTTGATAGATGTTTAAAAAAACTACTAAGCGTAATTTACGAACGCTTTGTAAACGTCCTGTGCATTGTAAGCAAAGATCCGCCATTGCAAAAAAGCAACAGGTAATAAAAGCTATCTACCTTTTCAAGCAGAAAGAATCCCGAAAAGAAATTCCCACAGATCTGAAAAATCGTATTTCAGAAAGAATACGTTCAACATCTAATAAATGCTACTTAAAAATCCTTTCATTACAGGTTGTCTTCTTTTTCCCCCTTCTTTTAGTTATTTTCCCCTTTAACTTTTCCCTACAATGCAGTTATCCGTATTATCTTCTTCATACATATATATTTTTTCCCCTTTTTCTCCTTCTCACAAATATTTCCATATCTTCCGATAATTCAAGAGGTTTTCGCGTGAGTCGTATCATTTTCCGCCCTGGCGCTCGCGCCCCTGTAATTTTCTGCTCTGAAAGTGGTAATTGCCGCTTGCTACCGCCGCCCTTTCATACGCCCAGTGTGTCAGTCTTAATCTGGCGGCCCTTTTATGATGGTCCTACTATGAAACCCCCTTTTTCTTTCTTTTTTTTTATTGTTATTCCCTATTATTGAAGGATATTCTTATCTGCAAGCTGAGTTATACATGATTGACAGCGGAAAATATAATACCAGAGTTTGCTTCACACTCGTCACGAGATTGTAAAAAAGAAGAAATGAAAGGGAAAAAAAAAAAAAAATTTCCCTCCTGCTACCTGTAGTATTGATAAAGATAATGGTAGTAATTTTCATCGCCCATTACGCAAGAAGATACTTTGTTCTGAATTAACTTCTTAAATAAAATAAAAAAATTAAAACAAAAATGGTGCACCTATTTCTTTTTTTGCGTAATTTAAATTTAATTATTTTAAATACTGGCAAAATTTATGATTAGTTTTGTCGAACCGTGTTAGGTGCAAAGTTTATTCTGAAACATTTTAATGGCTTTGGCTCTTTTAAAATTTAGTTTCGACCAACAAAATGAAAAATATATATATATATATATATATATATAGTTTTAAAATCTTTCAGACATTTTCCCGATTTTCAAATATAATAACTGGTTTTCTTTCATTTATTTTCGAGTCAAATTTATAAAAAAATAACGTTTTTACTCATATTTGTTTCATTTGCCATTTTCGATACAAATTTCGCATTGAAAAGTGTTTAAAGTGAGTTATACTTATATAATTCACGCGCATAGCCTTTGTGTACCCAAGTCAAAATTCTTGATGGCCCCATCAAAAAATTCTGATGGTTTATGTTGGTTTCAGTGCGAGTCATAATGATCCATTTTATGGTCACCATCATCCTACATTTTCCATTGCGTGTTTACGGTTTGCCAACAAACTTCCATCATTCCATGATGGAAAATGCTACTTTAATACTATGGTTAACCATCAAGAAAAGTTTGTTTCTCATAGACCAACAATCCATGATAGTTCAATCTATACATTTCCATGATGGTTCAATAGATGGTTTAATTCTTTTAACTTATCTTCTTTATTAAATAATTGGTGTATATTTTGCTGAAACAAGAGATTATAAATTTGAGCACGGTAACTAAACACGTTTATGTTTCTCTATTTATATATCACGAATTCATATCTGCGATGAAATAAAACTAAGAGAACAGAAATCTATCTGAAACCTGTGATAGATAATAAAACTGGCTCATAATCATTCTGTATATTATATATTCTTCATTGTACTGAAATAAATTTACGGAATTAAAAGTCTATTTTTCATAATAGATATTTCTTAACAGTTAAACCATCTTTTCGTAATGATCAACGATTAGAAAAATGAAATAGATTAAAAAAGAGGCAATGATGTGATTATCAGTTAAAATACAAAAACGTGGATATTAAATATGGAATAATATATCTTGTGAACTTAATTTCAATCTATCAGGTATGAAATAAAATCAAGGCAACAACATTTGTTTTATAAAAGAATTATGATAGATTAAAATATTGATAGAATATTTCCTTGACATAAGCTTTCGGATTCTATACAGCTTGAAAATTATGAATTACGAAAAACATATGCATAAATATTGATAAAAATTGATGAAATCAATTGTGATTTTAATCATTTTATCTTCATAAATTCAATTTTTTTCCTAAATTTTAGTATACACATATTTTTTAATCATTTGGATAACAAATCATATTATCAGATAGATTACAAAGTTTCTTTTTTCTATTCTAAAAGTAGCATTGTTAATGTTTGACCCTAGGTAATGTAATATAAAAAAAATTTCCATTTAAAACAAAACTCTAACTTTGAAAGTAACGTTGAAAAAAACTCTCTGACTTTGTGAAAGGTTTATAAAACTCTTTAAAATGTTTATAAAACTCTCTGATAGCTTCTACTGATAATTGATAATATGATAATGATAACTGATAATGTTTATAAAACTCTCTGACGCTTGTGAAACTCTCTAACTGATGTTTATAAAACTCTCTGAGATGTTTCTAAAACTATTTGATAGCTGATAGTGAACATTGATAATATGATAATGATAACTGATAATATTTATAAAACTCTCTAACTGATGTTTATAAAACTATCTTAATCTGAAAAAAATTGTGCCATTAATGCTTGCCTCAATATTTTTCTAGAAAACTAAAACCTTAATTGCCATGCTAAGATCCCTGGAGTGCCTTATTGGCTCTTGGCATTTCCGGCAAAATTAAATTCCTAGTGCACTTTAGCATCCAAATAGAGTCTCGGTACTGCCATCTAGTGTGGCAGAAACTAGACGTCTAAATTAACATAGCCAACGGTATCTCACCCATTGTGGTGGTCCTGAAAGAGTGGATACCACTTCTGGAGAACGCACTAGGTCTGCTCATCGGGAAGACAGATTGTGCAGCTCATAGGAAATAAAAAAATTTCCATGCTTATGAAGCTTAGTCATTGAATTTTCTTGATTTAAGATATAGAAGCATATTTGTTCTGAATACTTCAAAATTTATTTTATAAATTAATTTGCTCTTGTCGTTGCTCAACTCAATGCATTAATTCACTTTTTTAAATTTGAAAAAAGGAGAGAAAGAAAGAGAGATGAAAGATAAAATAGGAAACGAAGAAAGAAAAGAAGAAGGAATAAAGAAAACCAAAAAAGTTATTAATGGTAAAGACAAATATGAGAGATTCAAATAAAACTGTATTGGTAAATACAACGTTAACTCATTTCCAAAAAAAAAAGAAAAAAAAAAAAAACTTTATCCAAGCTGGATTCCCTACATTATTTATTGAAAAAAAAAAAGAAAGGAAAAGAAAAGAAAGAAAGAAATTGTTTTAAAATTTAATTTATTATTCAAACTGACCCAAACATTTAATTTTACATTATTGAATAACATGTTTAGAAAATTTAAACTATCATTCGTTTAGAAAATCAAAACCAATTTAAAATTTAAAACAAGCTACATTCCTTCAAACTCCAAATTTTAAGTTTTCAAAACATTTTTGGAACCAATTTACCTAACATCTCTCAAACACTCCTAAATAACACTATTCGAAAGGCGAGTTTTTGAACTGGGAATTTTCTTTTGATTTTAAAACATAAAATAAGAAGTCAATTTAGAATCGGCTTTTTACAACTTGAAAGCAATAAGCTTATTTATCAAAATATTCTAATACCAGTAGTCATATATCTTCTTTTTGTTTAATTTATTTATTTATATATCTTGCGAAAACTCTAATACAATCGGTACCTGGCGGTAAAAAGAAAAACATCAGTGTTTGTTGAAAAACATAGAACAGCCAGAGGCATGTTCATTGTTGAGCAGCGAGTATTGTGTTTTGTTGACAGCGCGGATAGAAGTCAAAATTGACCTCTACTAGAATATAAATGCAGACTGGTTATTTGAGAGAAGAAGTATAAGAACTATAAGGGACACTTTCTGCAGTTGAATGCCCTTTCCTCACCACGCCTTTCTAATCAGGGGTTTCAAGATTTAAATATAAAAAATAAAAACTTAGAGAAAAAAAAAAAACTTTTTTAAAATTTTTCCCAACTTAAGAGTCCCACTTCTTTTTTTACCGAATAAAAGAAAAAAAAAGGAGACCGAGTCAAAAATTTTCCTTTTCATTGTTCTGATGTGAACGAATCTTTCGTATGAGGAACAATTTTTTTTTTTTTTTTTCTTATCAAGGGAGTGAAGAGAGCTTTTACAGAAAACCTAGACGGTTTAAAAGAAGAAAAATATTCTAGAAGGAAATGCCTCCATAAGTTTTAATTTTTTCATTCTTCGCCAGCCTAATAATATACAAAGAGAAAATGCCATTTTTGGATATTCAAAAGGAAAACATACACGAGCATGTTTCTTTTAAAATCTGTCTGCATTTAGACTGCTTTCCTTTTTTGTTTTGCCGCAAGTTTTTCTACCTAGTTTAATAAATAAGAGCGAAGAATACAGAAAAGATTCTTACTCTTGCTTACAGACTTCAAGGAATACTTTTAAGCTTTTGTTTATCTTGACTTATTTAGAGCCATCAAATGAACTTCGCTTAACCTTTCTTATATTTCTGTTACAAAGCTTGGCTAAGGTTTCTGAACATGCAATGTGAAATCATTGCAATCATTTATTTAAAAGTATCACAATGCTTTTTTTTTTGTTTTGAAAATCATGCTGATATTTCTGTAAAGGTTTGTTTTAAAAGTATAAAACATGCAAAGCCAAATTTAAAATGAAATAATATTTTTTAATGAGTAAGCGATTAGGAAAAACTTGATGACACTACATTTATACTTGGACTGCCATAAAATGAACACTCAAATATCATGTAACTTTCTTTATTTTTGACAAAACCGTTTCCTTGAAAATACTCGCAGCGAGCGAATTTTCCATCAATAAGACGAAATAACTATCGTCACTTATTCGCGGAAACGAATTTCTCCAAAATTAAAGAAATATCACGTCCTTCTATTTTTCACCAAAATAAAGAAAACTTGCAGTGACGGAAATATCGAACTTTTTTAATTATCATTTTATCGTGGGCAACGTGGATCAATGCAATACCTCCTAGAAGAAGGAAGGCCTCAGCAAGGATCAATTTAGTAGTCCGATGTAACGAAGTTAATATGCGCAGTAGATGAGAAATAAGAAAGGTGTCATTACGATCGAGGTACTAAGCTGCGCAGTGGCGGAAAATACGAAATATGTCATTACATTTGGACTACTAAAGAATCGAATTTCTTATTTATGGTGACCTGTGCTGAGGCCTTCTCTTTTCTAGGAGGGGTTGATCATTGTCTTCCTAAACAACACAAGAATGACAGATATAACATCTATATATATATATTTCTCTTACACGGCGACCAAAAAAAAATCCTCATTACAACTAGAAAATCGACCAATGATTGCCGCTAAAAATGTCACATGCCAAATCTAGCTGATGTGGCTCAACGTATAGCGCTTTTAAAAACGGAAACTGAAGTAACCGGAGAAAGCATTCTCACCAAATGTGATCTCTTCCGAAATTCACCCAATCAGGTTGTTCAATTCAGCTGCGGAAATCTCATAATATTAAGCTAGGCAGAAGTGAGTAGTCTTTGTCGATAGATCTCTATTTTAGTATTTTGTCGAAAGCGCTTTTTTTTTTTTCACGAATTTATATAATATGTTTAGTTTCTGCAAGTTTTTCTTTTGTATGTCAAAGTTCTAAGACTTATACTTATGTTTTTAACAAAGTTGAGAATCGTTCATGGTTATTATTTTTTAAAAACATAATGTTTTGTTTATGCAGGTTTTTCCATTGCAATTCACTTACTTCAATTTTTAATAGACTTAATTATAGCCAAAATTTTAACCTTTTTAAAGAGATATCAGTTTTAGAAATTTTATCTAAAGATTTTATACTATAGCACATTTCTAATAGATTTAACGAATTACATGTCATTTATTTTAATTCAAATTTATTTTAATGACTTAGTATTTACTAAAAAGATGTAATTTTTTAAAAAAAAAATAAATTGTTATATGGATTTGAATGATTGTTTTGAATTCTTAGAATTTTGTACATTTGCAATGTACCTAAGTTAATAGCGAGCGAAGCAAACCATATAAGATTGCGTAGTAATTTTCGGGGGTTGGCGAGCGTTAGTGAGCAGGGGGCGCGGCCCACTAGTAGAGATAAAAAATTACACTCTTTCGACTTGAGGAAACATTTTCGTCATATATTTGAAAGTTCGCTTTCCGTCACAAATCACGTGATTTCGTGGCAAAATTATTTTCAAAATTAATTAAATATATCTCACGGATTGTCGAATCGTCGAAAGTTAGAATTTTATTTCTGAGAATGAATCTCATCACTGAAAAACAGTAAACCGTTGTAAGTTTTCGTAGCCTCGACAGACATTTGCCATCTGATGTATCATCCTTTAGATAATTCTAAAAAGTAAATATAACTCTAAGTAGTATGTAAATAAGATGAAAAGATAAAAGTAATAAATATAACTCTAATATTTAAAAATAACTCTAAGTAAGCATGTCATCAAATACATCCATTCTTTGAATACTTCTACAGAAACATAAAAATGCCTTTAAATTTACTTTCGTAGACTCACTAAAAAAGATTTAAATCGCTATCGTTAATTTTTTTTATTTCAAAACTTGTTCTTAGTTTGTTTTGAATATTATGGCGAATTATCTTCCTGAGTTCTTATTCATAAAAGACAGTTATGGCAGTTAATTTTACATTGCTAAAAAATTTAAATGTCATTAAGCTAAGAACTCCAAAGAAAAAATATAAATTTTTGCTATTTATTGAGTATTAAGAAACTCTCTCAATTTTTAATACAATACCATGCAGCCTTGAATGACAAATCAATTCTTTTCGTTGCGGTTTTTAAAAATAAGAAATAAATAGTTAAATAAATAAGTCTTAAAATATTCATAGTAAAGGAAAATGTTTTGTCTGAGGCAAATATTCTCACATTATAGGAAGTCCATCTTGAATTTCGACTGCTTTTGTCCATTTTAAGTTGTTTCACGTACGTTAATACGAATGTAATCGTTTCTAAAATCTTACACTTACGTTATCTTTGAATAACAAAATTCTCCACGTAATAATAAAATCAATAATTTTGATTGAAATTGATTCGATTCCAATATCTTTGTTCAATCAAAATCATTGTTTTGTTCGCTATAAAAATTTAAATTCGAGGTCACTTTGTTCATTTTTCAGGCAAGTGGATTTTTCCCGTGAACTTAGTAAATTAATTTTTGAGTAAAAATGGCAGAAAACTCAAACATTGAACGTAATAGGCAAAGTTCGTTCGCTTGCATTTCTTTAAAAAAAAAGGGTTGAATTCCGCGCGGCTCTTGGCCTCGGAAAAAAAAAAAAAATTTGCACTTCTTTCGATTTAGCAAAGTCCATTCTGTGTCCGTTTATTTTTCTTCCTTCCTCGGTTGGCCAGAACCAATTACTTTTTGAAGATGGACCACACAGCGAGAAAAACAGCATCCGATGCGAACGAAGCCTAGTCTTTTGGTGTCATAATGATACGCTATGTGTGGACAAGATATGAAATAAAAATGATATTTTTACGCCTTAATGATTTGGTCACGGCCCGATGAAATCTGATCCCTTTTTGTTTGATGAATGTCCGAATCCGCCATCTTGCTGAGGTGGTCTGCAAAAACAAATTAATGATGTGGAAGCGATTTTTAATGATTTCTAAATCATTTTCAAACAGAGGGATGGGAAATGCTTTGCCTACCGACTTACTTGTTACCTTTTTTTTTCTTTCTTTGATACGTCAAATGGTACGCGGATACTCACATGCTGCTTTCAAATGAATAAAGGGTTGTCTTTCGTAAACCTTTAATGGATGTAAACTTGCATTAATGTAAGGAATATGTTTGTTTCGTTATGTACTGTGAATATATACCTTAAAGACTTTAATCGAGTTTGAAATGACAGGCTGGTACCCGTAAGATATATGTGCAGTTCCTTACGTAGTATTTCCATGCTATTTTTCTATCATTTTCTCCGAACACAAGGTTGACCGGTAACCGCATTATTATTATCATTATTATCAGTTTTTAGATAATGTTTAAGACTGCTTTCATTGTAATGAAAGTTTAATTTTTTTAGAAATTATTTAATAAAATTTGATTGTATTTAAACTCTTCCTGGGAATAAGCCTTAAAAACTTTAATCGAGTTTGAAATGACAGGCTAGAACCCATAAGATATATGTGCAGTTCCTTACGTAGTATTTCCATGCTATTTTTCTATCATTTTCTCTCAGCACTCTAGCTTGACCGGTAACAGCATTATTATTATTATCAGTTTTTAGATAATGTTTAAGATTGCTTTCATTGTAAAGAAAGTTTAATTTTTTTTTAAATTATTTAATAAAATTTGATTGTATTTAAACTCTTCCTGTGAATAAGCCTTAAAAACTTTAATCGAGTTTGAAATGACAAGCTAGAACCCATAAGATATATGTGCAGTTCCTTACGTAATATTTCCATGCTATTTTTCTATCATTTTCTCCGAACACAAGGTTGACCGGTAACAGCATTATTATTATTATCAGTTTTTAGATAATGTTTAAGACTGCTTTCATTGTAAAGAAAGTTTAATTTTTTTAAAAATTATTTAATAAAATTTTATTGTATTTAAACTCTTCCTGTGAATAAGCCTTAAAAACTTTAATCGAGTTTGAAATGACAGGCTAGTACCATTAAGATATATGTGCAGTACCTTACGCAATATTTCCATGCTATTTTTCAATCATTTTCCCCGAGCACTAGGCTGACTGGCAACCACATTATTATTATTATTATCATTTTTTAGATAATGTTTAAGATTACTTTTATTATACGGAAGGGATGATTTTTTTCCCACTTTTAATAAAACCTAATTGTATTTAAACTCGAAAATCTTTGATTTTTCAGAATTATATTATTCTTGAGTAAATATCGATTTTATTTTATAACTTTTCCTTCACGTAATGTAATTATGAAATAATAATATGTAATAATGAAAAAACATGGAACACTCCGACTTTGTTTTTCCTTTAATGTCTGTAGTTAAGAAATGGATTTAATAATAATTTCCCTAAGTATCAAAATCAGATCAAGCATAAACAAATATGCTTGATCAGATTTTTAAACATATATTGCTTGATATATTTTTAACTTTCTATTTAAACATATTCTATTCTATTTAAACATATTTTTAAACATATCTGATTTTTAAACATAATATACTTAATCTGATGGATGATTTTTAAACGATTAGATAAACAGAACTGAATTAATGTTACTTTAATACTTGTTGATTCTAAAATCACCAAACTGCAGATAAATAAAACCTTGCATAATCAAACATTAGCTTCGTTTTATTAGCACACCACAGCGTTAATTGAGTTAAGAAGTATATATATATATATTTTTTTTTTTAAATAAAATTATTGCTTTTTCTGTTCACCTCACCCTTGGCGAAAATGCTCATAAAAAATTATTTTCACTTATTAACAGAATCCCAAGTAAGTAATACCTTTTTTTCCAACTAGCACAAATGAGAATTTATTATCCATGACATTCATACCTAATATATACCAGGGTAATTAATTTGTTTTCCCTTTCCTGAGAGCGCCAAGAAGGGCAATTACACTTGAATTATGTAATTTTCAGTCAATTAGCAGCGTAATAGATAAGGATTTTTTTTTCCTACATACCAACACCACCATGGTGTTTGTTCACTAAAATAAAGCTCACTAATTGCCTTTTAAGAAGGCAAAAACTCACTTTGTGCAGTAGCACCTTGCACTTTTTTTTTCTCCGTCCACAACGTTTTTAAACTCCTTTTTTTTATTTGTACTTCAAACGTTATTATCATTAGAGGGTTTTCTTTTATTTCTTTAGTGGTTTTGCTGCTTTTTCCCACTTCCAGACCCTCCCCCTTAAAAAACTCGTATTTTTTTTCCCTTTCATATTTTTACCTTTAAGAAAAACCTTTTTGCGCTTTTTTTTTTCCCCTTTCCCTTCTAAATACTGAGAAGAAAAAACGTCTTGGTGTTTTTATGCGATTATAATTATAATCATCTGTTTTATTTGGCGTAAAAAGGCTATACTTTTTCTCCTTTTATGAAACTGAAAGGAAGGAAAAAAAAAATGTTAAGCGCACTTATTAATATACATTTAAGTAATATTCAGCATTTTTTTGGCTGGTTAAAAAATAAAACGGCTTGTGTAACTTTTCCGCTAAAATTACTTTGCGTTTCTTTATTAGTTTCATTAATCTTTAGAACCAATTTGGTGGTTTTATAGATTTAAACCAAATTAAACATATCCCTCCGCTTTAATGTTCATTAAATAGAACGCTCTCTTATTTAATTTTTTAATTGCAGGAAGAAGTCTTAATTTAGTAAAATTCTGATATTTTATGCTCTAACTTCTTTTATGTAATTACATATATTAAAAATTATACGTGACAAAACTATATGAGCTGAATTTGTTGAATATTTCCTTTGAATTATAGTATTCTAATACAGCATCCAATATGATGAATTTTTCACTTGGATAAAAAATTTAAGCTTTCATATTCCAAAGAAAAAGGTCCTACAAATTAACTTGCTACTTTTTCTACAGATTGATTCAATCATACTAATTGAAAATGTAAAGGCTCGTGGAGTTGGCTATTGTACAGCTATTTATAATACAAATAGCTGTAAAAAACTTACAGTTGTTTGTATTACGAATACAAAAAGTTGTAAGTTTTTTTATTTATTGTGGTAAAAAAAAAATTTGAATTTTGAAATTGAAAATTATTTTTCATGATTAACAATTGGAACATTTTTAATTAATAGTAAAATCATTATTAATAAAATTAAGTTATACTTACGAAGTATTTTTTGCGACGCAATTCTAAATATTTTATTTCATTCACATTATAAAAAAAAAATAATTCAACTTTTAAAAATATAATATAAGCGAATCACAAAACAAAGCGTGGCACTTTAAAAATTTAATGAGTAAGGGCTGCTTGAATTTTACATTTAAAAAAGTCAGTCAAACTGAAAATTCATGCGTTATATCTAATTCTAATAATATGGGGCTGGATTTAGTGTATTTTATGAATAAAATTATTTTTGTTTTTTAAAAATAGTGATTTCATTTTCCGAAAATTTGACCAGAATTTTCATTTTTCTAAAGGTTAAAAAAATCCTTAAAATTTATTTTCTATTCCTTATTAATTTCATCAAATTTTCTTCTCCAATTTTGTAGTAGAAAAATTAACAATTCTCAATAATTAATCTAAATTTATTTTAATGCCTAATATAATATATTTATATGATAGATTACTATTCATAAACTAAATATAATAATTTATAGACTAATATATTAATGTCTAATATGTTAATATCAATTTATTTTAATAATCTATCAAAGAAACCTACTTTATCCATTGAAAAATTATTTTAACAAATTTCACGCGTACACTGTTAAAAAAATGGAAGCTGAAATTTCACTAAACTTTCTTTGTTTTTGACGAAACTGTTTCCTGGAATATGCCTCAAGTCGGTTGTCGTAAACCCAAAATTGGGTCAGCTGTTCAAGGACGGTTATAAAATAAAATAAAAATATTTCATCAAACTATCGTCAAACTTCAGAGAAACAAATTTCGTCAAAACTTAAAAACAAAAATCATCTATTAATTAAAAAAAAATACAATAAACCTAACGTATCTAAATGTTCTAATAATCAATTTATAGTTGGCACCATATAGGTGGATAAAAGTACGAGTCCAATACTTTCTAACGAGTAGAGTACTTTCTGTACGAGTCCAACTCCTTGACCACTATAGAGTCCGATTGGTTTTTTTCGTCACTCCATTTTCGATCGTCTAAGCTTCATTCTAGTTAACTATATCCCACAATGCACTGCGATGAGATTCTGAGTTGAATAAACATTTTCGTCACACACGTGAAAGTTTGCGTTTTGTACAAATCAAGTGATTTCGCGACGAAATCTTACTCAAAATTAACAAAATACAGCTCATGCATTGCTGAATCGTCAAAAGTGAGAGTTTTATTTCTGAGAGTGCACTCTAAAGGAAGTATCATACGAACTGTAAATTTCCACTTTTATCTCTACTTCACAGCTTTTTAATTATTTCAAAAACTTTTGAATAAAATTCGTACTATCTGTAAAACATTTTTCACTCGCTGTAATAAATCTTAAAAAATAGTTTTTACAATTCCAGCATATTTCAGTAAGTGTTGTATTTATGATTGGACTTGCATTCACGTTCGTAAAAAAAAAATTTCTTAAATCACTGCTTACCTTCATTCATTCATTCTCTGAATCTCATTTTCAATACCGAAAAAGAAAATAATTTGAAAACAAGCTTTTAAAATTTTAAAACTCAATTACAATAATGTTTTTCCGAATGAAAATTTGTTCTGTACTATTTAAATAATATGCTCGAGTTCATCGCCCTGAAGCAGAAAACCGCGCAATATTTTTCAGAAGAAGAGAGCGTTAAACAAAAGTGACAAAAAACTGGAAAAAAATCTGGAGAACTGGAGAGGGGAGGAAGGGAATCCTTCACTCGTACAAACGGGGCTTACACATACAGACGCATTCCGGAAAAACGCCGGATGTGACAGAATGCGACAAGAAGCAACGAGTTCCTAAGGAAACAAAGCAGCGACAGAAAAACGAAAGGGAGAATAATAATAACAACAACAACAAGGAAAAGAACTACAACAACAACAGTGCATTGCAAACAAACAAGACTTCGTACACTAAGTATAAGAAGAGGAAGGGAAAAAAAATTCCTTTTTTTTCTTTTCCACAACAACAAAAACGACAACGTGGAAAACTAAAAGAGGAAAGAGGTAAAGGAATGAAGAAGAAAAAAAAAATAGATGCTGAAGAAAAAGAAGAGGAGGGAGAAGGGAAAAAAAAGAAGAAGAAGAGAAATGATTTTTCCAGAGAAGGAAGAGGAAAGAGACTTCCCATACTAGAGACACGTCTCGTCCATTGGAGAAGAAGGATCTGGATGTCGGGGAATGGAGGGATGAGAATGCCCCTGCTCCTCCTGTTCCCCCCCATCCTACGGCACATGATGCTGCTGCTTCCATCCTATTTCCTGGATCGCGATGACGGTTGGCAGTATTAAGGGAAGGAAGAAGTTGAGGAGTAGAATCGTTTTCCAATACCCTGAACCCGGGGCTCCAATCACTAGCAGACGGAGGGGCTTATCTGGGGCGGCCGAGCGTCGTTTGGGCGACCCCCCTCCCTATCAAAACCCCCTTGCCTCAAAGCCTTCTCTTTTCCCACACGGTTTGGGGTGATGGATAGATCTAATCCTCCCCCCCCCCTCGTTCCCTTTTGCGATAGTCTTTCTTCCTCCCTCCCCCACACCAAAAGTTTTCCAGATTTTTGGAGTTTTTTTGTTTTTTTAGTTACTGTAGTTTGGAGATTCTGGTGGATGGATATGTATCTGTATGTGTGCGGAGAAAGTGGGTTTATGGTTTTGGAATCGCCCCCCTTTTCCCTTTTCGTTTTCTCTTCCAGGGGCTATTAGAATCGCCAACAGCTGAGGATAATTGACGATAGTCCTGTTTCAAGAGCGCACCTTCTCTTCACCAGATATTCGAATACGTCGAAGGGCATTTCGAACTTTTTAATCTTCTAACTATTTCACTAAGTCAGATTAAGGCAAAGTTTTGTGCTGAATTCTCATTTCTTATTTTTGGAAACAAACTCTAGATATTTTGTTTTAATACCCAATCACAAAACGACAAATTTATTTAAATATTAATTTTCGTAATTATTGATGAAGTCCTTTAGAAGTAAGAGAAGAAAATAATGAAAAGCTAATATGCACATAAACTGTCTTTAAAGAAGAAAGTAATCGTTAATGACTGTGAAATTTTTTTTCTCGATAGTTTTTGGAATCTTAATTCTAAAAAATTTATTCCTTTTTAATAAACCTGTCACATATACTTTCTCTCTTCTAGTATTTAAAACAATTCACCAAAAAATCAAATTCTTGTAGAATTAAGTTACTTTTTACCTCCACTTTTTAATAAGATTGAAACATCATATTGGAATTCATATAGTCGACGCAGAATTTAATGACTCTGATTTATTTTCATAATTGTAACCAGCAACTAATTTAAAAATTGTAACCTCATAGATTTCGATTTTAATGAATGACTTCTGCTATATGCATTAATGACTGTGTAACTACTTATCAGAAAAAGCACGTGCATCGCTTTGATTTCTCTTTGACACACATACCTTAAATAACTCACTGAAAAAGCACGTTCATATACAGATTCACCATTTTTTCGTATGCTAAAAATAACTTTTTTAAATACATAAAAAATTTCTGTGTTTCATTACTATTTTTACCATGTATTTCAAATGATAAAAAAAAATTTGTGTGCACTAATTTTCAGTATATATATATTGAAATTTCGAAACCCTAAATTGCAATGAAAATTGGGGAGGGGGGGACAGAGTGTTCGTCTTAAACACCGGTGATACGTTTTGACACAGAAACTACTTCCTGGAATTTGACGCTAAGAATAGTTACTCCTTGCAAATATATGTTTACATATAGAATTTTTTAATACATACGTTTGGGTTTCATTGTTTGTTTTTTCTTGTTTTCCTTTTTGCGTCCAATTATAATAAAAATATAAAACAAAAAGCATGGTGGCTTTATTTAGTAGAAACACACTGTGCAAAATCCATAATTTTGAGGTAAAATTTTTGAAATCAACCTGCATACCAAAAAAGACGATATTGCAGTTTAAAAAATATAAAGTTAACATAACTTACAAGTTTAAAAGATTTTTAGCTTATATATTCCTAATTTATTTTGATACGTGTAAAAAATTTTCTAATGATGGAAAACACACTGAAGTAATACTTAAAGCTTTCAATTTAAAAAATGTAATAATAAATAAAAGTGCTTGCAAACTTTTAGCATCATTTAAAATGCATTAAGGAGGGAAACAAAAAATGATACTGTATCTTGTTTTAATATAAGGCTTCTAATGATGCTTAATTTCTAAACATAATATTCTCTAACACATTGTACGCATAAAACAAATGACAGATATTTTTTTTCACAAGTAGACATTCTAAAAATACAGTAAAAATAACGCTCTTCACAACATTAAAATATCAGTTAAAATGAAATTCCTACAAATAATTTCTCATATTATTTTGTTGATAGGGCAATTAAAACACAATTTTTTAATGTTGAAATCTAATATTTTATGCTAACGGAAGCGATTACTATGTTTACTTAGGTTAGAAGAATCTCTAGCTAGAGTTTCTACTTATTAAATTTAAGTAATGAGCAAGACCGTATAGAGGCGGTTGTAATCTTGGTACATGCATCTGAGCCCGAGAGGAGGCTATAAGCATTTTCTGTCAAAATTATTTTTTTCCCTCTCCTTGGACATAGTTTCTTATAATTTATTTATTTTAATTCTAATATTTGACAGTCTTATATAAATTAAAAATATTTCTAAAATTTTTTTAATTAATTAGTTATCATGATCATATATTTCTGATAATGACATTAATCAGTATCAGTATGATACTCAAAAATAAACAATTTTGTAAGCTAATTTACCCATCAAAAATTTATTTTTATAACAAAAATTTTATTTCCTTTCTTTCATATTTACTTTAAATTTTTTTTAACGAAGTCTATTCAAAATTTTTAACGGGATACGGTAAAATTATTAATGACTTAATATCTGAACTGAAAATATAGGAGCATTTTAAACATGCATAAAAATTCTTTAGGCCTTTTTTTTTCTCCAAATTTCTATAATTTGGCTATGCAGATTTTTTCTAGGCACTTTAGAAACATTGTTATTTGAAACTGGAAGAATTTTTTTTAATGCACTTCAATTGAGTATAAACAGCCCAACCCAACACAGATCAAAATCCATATTAAGCTTTCAATAATTATTTTTCAACATAAAATTAATCTGATTCTCATTGTTTCAGTTTTTTCATTGAAATCCCACATTTGTTTTCCCACATTAACATGAAATGTAGTTTCTTTCCTTCAAAAAAAATTTATTCGAAAATATTTTTTTGCAATGCCCATAAAAATTACCCGGTTTATTTAACTATCCAATAATTAGTTAATCTATATTCAACAAATAGTTTTCATAAGTATATTTACTACACATTTATTCAATTTGTTTCGCAAAATTCTATATATTGACAGGTTCCATTGCATTGATAAATTTTATAATTTCTTTAACTTTTCCATATTGGTGACTTTTTCTTGATTGGTAACTTTATCTTCAACGTGAGGCAATAATCAATTAATTTAAGGGCAATAAATATTACTATACAAAATAGTGTTGAAAATTTATGATTTAATCATTAAAAATTAGGGCAAAAATAGCGTTAATAGGAATATTTTTTACTGAAAAAAACATTTAAATGTTTCAGTTTTTGAAAGAAGTTTAAGAATTTAGTAAAAAATGGTATTATATTACACTGTAAAAAATAACGGATCAAATTGCTAAAAAAAATACGGTTACAGTGCACTTGAAATACTCAATAACTGATTTTTAAGAAAATAATATCATATATACATAAAGGTAATGTAAGAAAATTTATGTACAAATATTTTGTACATCAATCTGAAAATTTACGTACAAATATTTTGTACATCAATCTGAAAATTTACGTACGAAGAAAATTATGTTTGAAGATTTAAGGATTTATGCTTTAGCATTTTGAGACAAAAACTGAATTTTAAAAAAAAAAATAGGAAAAATGAATTGTAGAATTGGAAAGAATTGGGGAACAGAATTGGTTCTAGCTATTTTATACACTTCTTATATCCGATCTTTTACAGTATACCTTTTAAAAACTGTTACAAATATTTTTTACCAAAAGCAATATTAAACAGATGTTCTATGAAGTTTATAAAAATATTAGTTTATAATTTTTAAAACTCCTACATATCAGAGGAGATTATAACAATTTGAAGGTAAGCTCCTTGGTGATAAAGTATAAAAATTAAGTAATTATGCAAAAAAAAAATGAGATAACTTCACTAAAATATATTATTGATCAATTATATTTCAATCTTTCGCAATTAAAACTTTTAAAGTGTACTAAAAATTTCAAAATAGTTCATTATTTTAAACTAAAGATATTAGGAACATGGTCTAATGCATTCATACAAGAATCCGTAAAACTTAAAATGGCACTAAATATGTTTAAATAAATTTATTATTTTAAACTCAAAATACTTATGATAATTAGAGGTTAAATTAAATTATGTTACAAGTTTCCCCTAAGAACCATTTACTTTAATCTAAAACATGTTCAAAAAGTGAACCTAACAAATTTGCCGTAAATTATAATATATTATTCCGATATTATGAATTATTAATATATTATTTTGATGGGGGGGGGGGACTTTTTAGTTTTGAAAACCAAATTTTCAGTTCAACGCTTTATTCTTTCTTTGTAGAAAGAAAAAAATATATAACTTTACAAAGTTCAGTAAGTTTCCTTTTCTGTAAAAGACAGAATATAAAATCGAGAATTTGTTTTGATCAAAAGAAACTTGTCATCACCTTCTGTGCAATAGACATTCCCCAAGTGATGTGGGCAAAAAATCGAAGTGACAACATAACGGATACAGGAAGTTCAGGAATGATCGATCAAGCTATATGTATACCTTAGAAGATTTAAGGAAAAATGGCATATCACCATTCCAAATATAAAAAATATATATATACATTTCATGTTATCACTGTTTCCATCTTTGTTTATGTTTAACCCATTGAGGCCAGTATTTTTTTTTATATATTCAAATTTTTCGTCCTAAAACATACTTATACAACATTCCTCCTACGTTTATGCTTAAAGCAACTAAATATTTATGTCTATTGACCTCCCATTTAGTTAAAAGTAGAAGGAAAAAAAAATCAACATAATTCTGGGATTACAAAATATTGGGTTTTATACTGTCATTCTACCATGGCGACTACGAATCGTTAGCTCTTTCAAGATAAAAGCTTTATACAGGTAAATTATGCTTATCGATTATTTTTTTAAATTAAATATTTGATAAAAAAAAAAACGTATCCTCAAAAGTGATAACGATTTAAAATGAATCTGAATTATATATATACAGTACCTGGCCAAATTATTTGACGCACTATAAGATTCTAAGTAAAATCCTAACTATCAGGTGATACTATGCAGTTTTATTGTTTTTACGTGACTGAAACCGGTTTGCACTTGTTTACGTTCGTGTATCAATTGGTTAAATTAGGCGATATATAATATAAATTCGACGATTGGATAAATTAGATCATATATTACATAAATGTTGAATATTTATTATATCAGGTATTATATTAGTATATTATAATAATTAGACCAAATCATTAGATGCACTGTAGTGTTTTAATAATGACATGTTTTGCTCGAGTTTATATGCAATACTTTTATATTTAAACATACATGTAATGAATTTTTATTCAGGAGATTTTTTATATACTTTCTATTCGTATTTATTTTTATCTATTGCATTAAAATGTTAACCAATTGATACATGAACGTAAACAAGTGCAAACCGGTTTCAGTCGCGTAAAAACAATAAAGCTGTATAATATCACCTGATAATTAAAATTTTACATAGAATCTTATTGTGCGTCGAATAATTTGGCTAGGGACTGCGTAAAGATCCTGTACTCTAAGTAATTTAAAAAATAAATAAGTACTTTTTTGATTTTATTAAATAAAGTTTCCTTTTTACTTTAATATTCTAGTGTATAAGGCACGATTTTTTTATAACAAAAAGTCATTGCATATATCAGACATTTTGCACCAAAATTTTTAGCACAATGTGTCTCATAAAGTGGTGTTTTGATTACATGATGTTGGCATCACATTAATAAAAGTAAGATAATTAATATCTTTCATTCGTTTTAAAATGTGTTTATTGTTAGATTATCTAAACTAGCGAGTATAATGTAAAAAGAGCAGTGGGAATAAAATTGAAAGATTTAGTGTCAGAATTAATTCGTTCTATTCCTGAAATTTTTTTACCTGATTTTATCTAACCTGGTCGAAGAAAAATGGGTAATAATAATTTTAAGAAAAGTGCTTTTCCGTCTGAAATATTTGTTTATATGAATACAATGGCATGAAGATACTGTGCGCCAAAAAAATCGGGCCACCCTGTTTAATTTTTGATCAAATGATGGGATCTTTACATTCTATGACTCCATTTTAATGATTCAAAGGGTTATACTAATTAATTAGTGCAGAAGATATTTTTTAAGTTACGAAATCAGACACAAAAACGTACTTTCTCTGAATAAATATGCCTTTTTTTTGACAGATTCGGATTTCTTACCCCCAAAATATAGGTGGTAGACACGATCTGGGAAATAGGGTCCCCATAGTTTGATCAAGAGAGTATCCAAATTTGAACTCCTTAATGTTAATTTTATTTTTTGCATATTTCACCATATCTCAAGGACTTTTCTAGCGAATTGAAAAAATTTTGCACAAAATTATAAAATTCATTTGTCCAAAGAAAATACTGTACAAAAAATAAATTTTAGTAAATATTTATTTTTTATTATTTTATTTAATAAAAGTCGAAGAAGTTTTGCAAATATCTGAAGTTTACATTTTCTTTCTCTTTTTTTAAAAAGTAAAAATTAATAGAAAATAGAAAATTAATTAAATAAACATATAAAAACAATTACGAAATTATTTGGAATGTCTACAAAAATAACTAAATAAACTAATTAAAAAAAGTTTTAAATGATGACGATAACACAAGCTGTGGTTATTTATATATGAGAAGTGTTAATCTTTAACAATTTTACTCACAGCTGAGAATAAAGTTTTGGTGGCTCAGGGGATAAACCATTCGTTTTCCAATGAGGTGAACGAAGTTCGGATCCCAGCGACGGCTTGTCAATACGAATTCTGCAACCGGTTCGCACCGACCACAGTGGTGGACGGATCATGGGTTAGAGTCCCTTTGCCGATAGGCTAAGCGCGGGAGGTTTTCGTGGTTTTCCTCTTCATGTAACGCAAATGGGTGTTAGTTCCATCAAAAAGATCCGCTTATACTTAATCCAGATATAATTGATCCGGGAGTTTTCTTGTCTTCTGGATTGAGTTCAAAATTACAGAGCTATGAAGTTGAACATTGGTAGTCATAAACCCAAATTTGAGTCGGCTGTTCAACGATGGTTATAAAGTTTTAATAAAAAAAAAAAAAGTTTACCTCTCAATATATTCGATTTTGACAACGAAATTTATAGTTAGGAAAATTCTGTTTTTTTTTTTTTTATACTAACTTCAAGTAAGAAAACAGATTTTGTTTTGTATTAGCTCCACTCATGAGGATTTTAAATTAGCTGCATAATTGCCCCAGCTACTAAAATATAATTATATTCGTTCGTTTGGAGTTTGTTCCATTGATTTTCACTGAATTGACGTCAGTGATGTCAAATACTGGCATGAAAAAAATTCTAAAAAATAGATATTTTTAAGTATTTACTAAGTGGTATGGTTGTCATGGCCTTTAATCAATGTCCAACAAACGATTTCATAGCATCTCTACTTGGAAGAGTAGAGAGTCGCCACACTGATTATCTAAAAATAAAACTAACAGAAAGAGGTTTGTTTGTTGTTTCTCGAATTTAAAATGAACGCGCATGATGTTTATTGACATTTAGATTTAAAACTCGCAACAACAAACGTTGTATTTTTAGAACTGTAAAAACTGTATTTTTTTCCAAGCAAATTAAATCAAATCTTCACCAGATTCATATAGAAAAACATATAGTTTAAACCAACAAAATTAATATAACCGAAAAAAAAAATCGTCGCCAAATTATCTTTTACTATATATTATTTATTAATAAAGTTCTAAAAAGTTTATCAAATTATTAGATGTTATTGAAGAAAGAAAAACAGTTTTAGGCTCCGGATCTCTCATTATTTTTAAATACATCTTGGAGAAGGAAGAAGTTAAAAATGGAGTTTCTTTTAATCGTTTCAAAGCTTTCGAACATTAACTGCACCTGTCGTCTTCTGTGGCGAGTACTTAAAAACGCCAAGAAAAATGAGAACTTGGAAAAATGTCGAAAATATTTTCGGACTTAGTCCAGAGATCTTCGCTCCAAAATCGTGTCTCTCTCTTTCTCTTTTCGAACCTTCTTGTGTCGCAGTCTCTGAAGTCTCCTGAGAAGAAAGAGGGAGTTCTTCTGAACGGCGTCACGAAAGAACGAATATATAAAGAACGAAGAAAATATATATACATAGACACCAAAGAAACGAAAAAAAAGAAGCAGCGAAAAAAAAAAAATGAAGGAATGGAAGGACATTATAAATGGAGTTTCGTTCGAGAGAACAGTAGGGCATCTTTCATTTTACCCGGGCGTTCGCTTTGACAGTTTCGGGGTAGTGACATTTTAGCGGTGCGTTTGGATATTTATTGGTGGACATTTTTTGGTCGTTGCAGCTCCCTTTGCCACGGGGCTTCCCCGAGTGGGAGCACGGGCGGGTGAGTATCTCATTCGAAGACTTTTTGATTGGTCCTGACAGGGGGAAAGAAGTTGACTCGTGCAGAAGTTCTAAACAAATGATAAAAAAGGAAGGATTCCTCCCCCCTTCTTATCAATATTTTTTCTTTACAGAGTAATACAGTAAAATTTTTGTGAAAGGTAAAGCAGGAGGACCTCTCAGAAATTTTCAATTTCTTTTAAAAACATTTGATTTTGTACTGAAATATAATTTCATTTATTTTCAAAACCAATAGGTGATTTTTATGTAAACGTAAGCTTCTCTCATTTCTGTATTCCACAATAGATCTTCTTTTTTTTCTTTAAAAAAAAAAAAAAAAGAGGTTATAAGTTTATTTAAGTAATAGAAATAGGAAAAATGCTATAAGTTTTGAGAAAATTTAGTAAATACCAGAAGTTGTGAGAAAAAAAATAAAGAAAAAAAAAACTTTGGAAATTGCAGTAAACTTTTATTGCACACACTGACGCATAAACATTTGCACTTAAATTATCTACACCATAAAATTTATAGCAATAGAAGATTGCAGCAAACTATAACGGTATAATTGTTCAACACGATGTGAAAGTGTTTTTAAATCTATTTACCCCTTCAGGAACTACTAAAAGGCTTACAACACATTTCCCCCTTTTATAATATTTTAAAGCAGTTACATTATTTGATATTTTTAGTTTTGAAACAATGATTAACTAAATCCCCTTACTGTTAAGAGTAAAACTTTACACACAATTCAGAATAATTCTAGAAAAAGCATTTAAACTCTTAAATTTTTATTTTTCAATAAATAAAAAGTATTTTCAGTTAAAATAGCAAATCTGTGACATCGAGTAAGGAAGGGAAGAAAGTATAAAGTTATTGGTATTCAGCTTTTTTCAATTCTCCCCCCCCCCCCAAAAAAAAACAACTTTATTTCTACTCTCTAAAAGATGATGATACATTAGCCAGAAAAAGTATAATTTGTAAAGAACTATATTTATTTCTAATAAAATTGTGAAAGATTCTTAGAAAACTATACTTCTTTGATATCAAAGACATTAAATAGAATTTTTTACATTATTTTCTTAAGAAGCAACTATAACTTTATGTTTACATTTTTAATAGAATGTCCCCTAGAGGAAATGTTCCAAAAATCTGGACATTCAGTATCCGAAATATATTAAGATATACAAGTTTTACACGAAGCCCTTAAGCGAAAGAAATATAAACAGAAAAAAAACCCAGAACTAGAAGATGCCATAAAATCCCGGACAAAACAAAGTAACGCCAGAAAATCCCAAAACCGATCCCCATCTCCCTTCTCTGTAATTAGGCACGTTGAGGGCAGGGGTGGTGGTGGTGTTCCCGAAAGTATTGCCATCATAGAAAACTCCCTCAACTCTCGTTTGGGCAGGCCTTTTCCTAAAGTCACGATCCTTACGACCTTCCTCCTTTTCTTCCAAAGATCCTAATTCTTTCTCTGGACCACCCCTCGCTCCGGTACCCCAGCCTCGTAGAAGTCGTTTGGTACAGAACGTGACACTAGCTCAGATGATCGCAGTTTCCCGTTCCTGGAGTGAAAATCGTAAAAGCAGCCCCGGTTTCGCCTTTTTATAGGAAGGACAAACCTTACAGGGGCGCATAAGGCCCCTTTTTTCCATACACTGCTCTTTGTTGTTGTTGCTGTTGTTCGCTAGTGTTCTTTGGAAAAGAAACAAAGTTTCGTTCTTAGAGCTCTAGGCCTTCATCAACAGGAGAATTACTTTTCCTTTTTTTTTTCATCATCCCCCTTCTCCTTACCTGGACGCTTAGATCCCGGATAGAAAGAACAGTTTTCTCAGATTGCCGGATATAATAAGGTTGCTAGTTTTGTTTATAGTTTTCTTTCTTTAGCTTCGCTGTTAAAAGAAGTTGGCTTAAGATATATCCCTTGAAATGAATTAAACATTTAGGCATGGCACGTAAGTTCGTAGAATTCGTAAAACTTTTTAAGGCTGTTTTCGACTGTAAGCTTGATTATACTTATAAAAGGAGGCAGCAGATATTTAATAATAGATAGAAGTAAGTCGATAAAATATGAATATATTACAATAGAGACGCGGCGGCTCAGGGGATAGAGACATCACCTCCCAATGACGTGACCCAGGTTCGAATCCCAGTTGTGGCTGATTGATAGAATTCAGTTCCCGGCTGGTGTAAAATTTCCTCAGCAGCAGACAGATGACAGGTTAGGATTCTGTTGCCGTTAGGCTAACCGTGGAAGGTTTCTGTGATTTTCTCCCCTTTGTAATGAAAAGTAGTTTGTCACAATGTTTGAACCAGGAATTCCCTTCTCTTCTGGGTTGGGTTCAAAATTACAAGGTAGGACATTGATAGTCATTAACTCAGAATTGGGTCGGCTATTCAATGCCAGTTATAAAATGAAACATTATAATAAATATAATAGTATTTATTTGTAACTATAAGAAATTGAGATAAGATGTGATTGAGATCATAGATGAATTAGATTTAGGATAGCAGATAAGTATATTTTCCTTGAAAGTATATCAGAAATAAATGAATAGATATAATATTATACATAAGTAGACAGAAAATAATAGATAAAATGTAACTATAATCGATGAGTAGTTAGAGGAATATGTAAGCGAATATAGATGAATATACGTATACTGACTAATAGGTCAGTAAATGTAGGAAATAAAAAGCAAAAGCCTTCCACATTTAAATTAGATCAAAGTTTAAACAATTCAAAGCTACATGTTCGTAAACGATTCTTAAATCCTCTTTTTCTGACTAATAGATTCAAGATTTTTTGAAAAGGACATTAAAAACTATGGAGAGAATTTTTTCATCCATGAATATGATGTGAAAAGGATTAATGTGGTAAACGGATGTATTAGCTAAAAATACATACCGTTTAAAACAGAATATTTGATGGCATTGAATATTACAATTGGAAACTTCAGAAAATGAAATTTTCTCTTACAAAACAATAAATTCTTTCAATGATTCTGGTGTTTGCATTAATCAAAGCATTTAAAATGAAATAAATTATACGCAACACTATTTAAGTATAAACTCATTGATGAAAAATCTATACGTTACGTTAAAATGTTAGGCAAACTAAAGTCCAAGTTTATTTTTTTATTACCAAAATATTAAAATTAAAAGAAATGTAAACTCATTTATCGTAAATTTTAGCTTTATAATTTTTTTCTGGTAGAGCTTGTTGCCATCACGGTTTGTAATTGCACTATCTATAATATCCAAAAACAATGCTGCAATTTCTCCTTCTACGCAATGTAGGATGATTGATGCAAGAGGAGGAAAAAATCCCCCCCCCAAAAAAAAATCGATGAAGTAAATAAATAAAGGAAATCTCAGTCTTTCTCTCATTTCTTTATGCAAAGAAGGGTCTGCCAGAACTCATGCTTCAAAGTTTTGCACTAAAAATTGGGATTAACCGTCTTCACGCGCCGTCGAATCGTTTGATGATCACGTGGGCAACCCTCAATCCCTGCCCTTTTTGAAAGGGCTCTTAATGACTCCTTTACCACCTACTCCGCCCCCTCAGACTTTCATTCTCATATCCAGGCTTTCTTTGACTTTTGACGTTTTCTTCACCTGTCCTTTCGTCAAACGTCAGTCTCGAAAAATCTCAGGAACGTTTACGAAAGATGAATCACGTGACGTTTAAAGTCATGGATTTAGATGTTTGATTATTGTAGAAAAAAGGAAAGTGAGAATTATTGAAGGATTTCATTTTGTCTGTCTTTAGAATTAAAATTGACTTTGAAGAAATGGAAAAATGCAATATTTTATTCCATAATTTAATTTAAAAAAATTGTGAGCAAAATTGTGCAGTCATTGTATACAATGAGTTTGATAAATGATTTGATAAATGGTAAAAATTTTATAACACATTTAAATGAAACATTTTAGAAAAATCTCAAAACATTTACTCAAAATTAAAAGGCATGACGTTTAACTCATGGATTTGGATGTTTGTCAGATTATTGAAGAGAAAGTGCAACATGATTTGGTAAATAATTTCTTTCTATATGGAGAAAAAAATTCTCGTAAAATTACCGTACTGTACGTTTATGACATTTCTGATAAAGATAATAATAACAAACCATACTTCTGGTAAAAGAAAACCAAAATATGGGTATTTAAACCATTCATTTGGTAATTTTTCCGTTTATCTGATAACGGTTTACCGGAAATTCCAATTTTCAAAATTATAGTTCTTATTACTACACATTTAGTAAAAAATACAAAACTGAAAAATTAATTTAACCGGATAAATGATTTTTCAGGCCATGGTATCATGATAAAATGATCAAATTTCATCATATTTACCAAATTTTATTAAATATTTTAAAATTATGTTTAGTGGTTACTTTTACCATAATTATTACCAAAACGATTTAGTAAATTTTGAAAACTTTATTGATTTTCTCATAAAGCCGGAAACACGATAAATTTTACTATCCTCTTGAAGTTTTGACCATACTTTTTTTCTCCGCGTGTCTTTCCTTATAATTTATAATTAAAAATAACTTTGAAAAAGTTTGAAGACGCTAATATTTCTTTTTTAAAAGAATCTATCAAATGCATTCAAACGTGAAATTATGCTGCAGTTGTAAAGTGTAAGTTTTACAATGATTTTTATTTGCATTGCAATGGCAAATATTGAGAATTTATTTCACTATACTTACTTGATTTTAATAAATAAAATTTTGAAAAATCTTAAGGTGTATACGGAAAGATGAAGAACGCGGTGCCTAATTCATGCGTTTAGGTGCCAGATTATTGAAAAAAGAAAAAAAGGTGAGAATTATTGAGAAATTTCGCTGATATTTATTGAAAGATAGTATGAATTATCGTTGTAATTGGAACTAATATAAAAACGATGGAGCTTTACTTTTTTCTAGACTCTTATACAAATCAGCGAAGACATAGCCTTAATGACACATAAAAGAATTTGATGCGAGCAAAATAAAATTACATTTGACATGAGCCTCATTTTCAAATTCACTATTCATAATAACATAGGTTTCTTACACTTAGCGTTATAATTACATGGGAACATAACAGTTAAATTTTGGAATTGTACACATTTGAAAAGCCAATTTAGAGACTTACATATTATGGGGATTACAGAGTTTCAAAGTAGCATGACGTAAAATTTTCTGGCTTCATTCTTTCTTTTTCCTTGTGGCTTCCTCTTGTTAATTTAAAACTATTTCGAAAAAAAAAAAGCAATCAAAAATGAAGAACTTTATATTTCATTTTATTTTAATGCTAAGTTACGTTATTGATAAAAAATAAATACATAAGTAGAATGAAAAAAAAAATCAATTAGTTTTAAAAAGGATAATTCTCCTCTCCTTATTCTTCAAGAAACTAAACAATAACATTTCATTTACTCTCATGATCAGATTGTCTACCATAATCAATATAAAAGCAATTTTTTATGTCAAATATCATAGCATTTTGGAAGACCCCCCTGAACTAAGACAACCGCAGTTCAAATTGCCCTTTCAACACTATCATCGCTACTATACGATAGTATCCAATATTTAAAATCTTGTTAAATATGTGGAATTTTCAAAAATTATCTCCAAAAATACGTATACTTTCCCAAAGAGGACTTCTAAAGAAGACCCTTTCTTAAAGATGTTGCAAGACACACACAGGTAAGCACCTTCTCACAGCAGTGAAGGTGTTAGCTGATAATGCCCCGTAGCTCTTGTTGATGAGCCTGTCTGGAAGCCTCGCTGATGATTATCAGAAGCAATCACCATGGAAACCCTTAAGAGGATGAAG
Source organism: Parasteatoda lunata (assembly GCA_949128135.1). Classification (NCBI taxonomy): domain Eukaryota; kingdom Metazoa; phylum Arthropoda; class Arachnida; order Araneae; family Theridiidae; genus Parasteatoda; species Parasteatoda lunata. Next base: position 15,016,399 of record OX421976.1, on the reverse strand, counting down.
AGGAATCTTCCAGCTCCTCAGCATCCTCCGTATTCCATCCCCATAAGGAAGGAGAAGCCCAAACAATTAATGGCAGCGTAGAACGGACTTTGAAATTACTCCCCCTTTCGCTTCCTCGCCCTATTTTATTTTATTACTTTTATTTTCTTTTTGTTTTATCTTCTTCTTTTTTAACTTGTACATTTATTTCAGGCCCTGTAGGGTGCTTCTTGAAAAAGTTTCTTTCTTTTTTGCATTTATTATTATTTAGTAATACTATTTTCTTTATTTTGCGCGCAGCTGAATATTTCCCAATTTTTTACTCGGGCAATTTTTTTTTCTTCTTCTTCATTTTGTATATCGCCGTTATCATTTTTCTCTCTGCATTGCCTTCAGGAAATATTTTTTGACTTTAATGTATATTCCAGTTTTCAGAATGGAACAAAACTTAAAACATAAATCTAAACCACTTTCTTTTTATTTTCTCAATTCACTTCATTTCACTGATCGCTTGCTTTTTTTTTCTCTTTCTTTCCACCACTACACTCATATTTTTAGAAATATTTTTCACATTTTTTCTGTATTTTTTCTTACTTTACGAATATTTTTGAAAAATAGATATTTCATTTCCCGAAATGGAATATTTCTGTTTTTAGATTATGGATATTCCAATTATGATAGGTGACAAGGTTGCAACTTCAAGACTTCATACGATTAATTCTGGTAATGAAATAAAATAAATTAAAGTAGTTTATCATTTTATTTTTTTTTCATATTATGAATTTCTTCATAATTCTTTGCTTTTTCTAGAAAAAAATAAAATAGTTAAAATTTATAAGAGCTATCGACAATACTTATTTAAAAATTTTGGAATACAATTTTTAAAAAAATCAGTTCATGTAATGAAATTTTTTTCTTAATATTTTCAAAAATAAAAATAAGACAAAGGAGAACAAAACAATACTTTATTGTTTAGTTCCTTCGTCATTGCTCTGTACCATTTGTTTTAATTAGAAAAATTTTATGTAGCGCGATTTTTTTTCCTTTATCATATGAAAATATCCTCTAAAACCAGCCAATTAACGAAAGAAATACAGTTAAATTAAATAATAAACAAATACTACTTAAGAATGGAAGTCAATGTTATCTTTATAGTCTTTTAGTTTTAATACTACCATTTCTAATTATGTTACTTTTTCCTCATATTATTTTGATCACATTTTAGTTTAACTTGTATATTTGAAACACTTTTTCATTATAATTTTACTGTAAATTATAATAGTAGATTTTTTTTCAAAACAAATTGTTTTTAATATTTAATTAATATTAATTCTCTATTCTAGTATTAGTATATTAACTGTCTAATCTATATTACGTGAGCAGGTTCTACACTTTATTTTTTGTATATCCACCCCTCTGTTCATAAAAAGTATTTTTCCAGTTCAATAAATAAAAAAATATTAATTCTTTTCTCTTTTTTTATTAAAATTAGCTCTTCATAGTAAGAGCGAAAGATTTTTCTTTACTTTTTTTTAGAAGTTCGTGCTATCAGAAAATATGAATGTATCTGGAGATATTCAAACTAATTCATAGTTTTTCTAAATTATTGTTTCATATGTTTTGTTTTTTATATGTTTAGTTTCAGTTTTCTATTTGAGAACAGGTTTTATGTTTTATTTTGTAGATAGCATGCAATACATATAAACCAATATTTATCCAGCTGTCCCAGTTATATTGTCTGTTTTTAAACATTTCGTGTCTAAATTGAAATATTAAATTTACATCTTCGTTGTATCACAAAAAAAATATTTTTTCTTTCATCTTTTTTTTAAGAGTCTAATTTTGATTTATGATAATTAAAATCTATCACACGTTCACAATTTTGTGTCTTTTTTTACTCTTCAAAGCTATTAAATAACTGGTTGTTACAATTGAATAGAAGTATTAATAATCAACAGGAAACAACAGGAACAACTGTGCATAGCATTTTTCAAATATATTTCAACAAGTTTTAAACTATTGTCAAGAGTAAACTATAGAGGCACAGATTTTACTAAACTGAAACATAATTCCAATATTAAATCTATGAAATTCATCTTATTTATAACTAATTTGCATGATATGTTATAAGGATTTTAAATATTTTTATATGGAAAGAGTTGATTAAAGCTTACGCTGCTTATTATATAAGGTACATTAAATCCTGCTCTGCTGAACAACTATAATATTATGGAGAATGCGCCAACCTTCTTGTTTTTATATATATATATATATATATATATATATATATATATATATATATATATATATATATATATATATATATATATATATATATATATATATATATATATATGTATATGTATATGTATATATATATATATATATATATATATGTATATGTATATGTATATATATATTTATATGTATATGTATATGTATATATATATATATGTATATGTATATATATATATTTATATATATATATATATATATATATATATATATATATATATATATATATATATATATATATATATATATATATATATATATATATATATATATATATATATATATATATATATATATATATATATGAAGTGGAAAATAACTGAATAAGAATTGAAAAGAAAAAAAAATTGCAAAAAAAAAATCTCTGAGGAGTATGAGGGTGGGAAAGAGATAAAAAAACAATAATAAAAAAAGGGACTATTCTATGAAAAAGAAACTCTAAAAAGAAATCTCTCTAGTGACAGGAAAGCTTAGCCCCGCCCCCCTGCCAGAGCCAAAGAGCCACAAGTCACTCGAAAGAATGATGCATTGAGCATCATGTCTTGCGCATCCCCACTACCCACCAATAGCATCTCTTCATCGATCGGAATAAAATTTAAAGGAACACCAAGAGCAGGATGAGAGACGAAGAAGAAAAAAAAAAAAAAAAGAGAAAGAATGAATGTAAGAAGAGAGAGGAGAAAAAAAAAAGAGAAAAGAATAAAGGTAGGACAAAAAAGAGAGGGGGGAGAAACGTATATAAAGATATACCCCGATCGGGCAGGTTGGGGCGTTAGGGTGTTAAAATGATGGTCAAAAGGGTGAGAGTGTAGAATTGATGGCTATTGGTCTGTGTCCAAAGGATGCTCTGGATCAGGGACAAACTACATAAAAGTAGTTCTGTGCATCCTGCTTCGTGTAGCTGGAAAATATGAGAATATGAACGAAGGGATTTTGATTTATGAGTTCGAAATTCTCCTTTTAAGAAAAAGTTATGAAGGAATCACTGTTTAAGATTCTAAAGCCTCCTCATCGCAAAAGATATTCACTTCTTTTGAATTTGTTCTAGTATTCAATTTATGAAATACTTCTCTATTTTAAGAAAACATCAATGTTTCTTTGTTTTATTTTTTCAGTCAAGTAATTAAATCTTTAATTAAACTAGTCAAATAGTATTTTGTGTATGCAAGTTACATTATGAGATTATTTCTTGTTTTTCATTGTTTTGCAAAATCTTGTAAAAGTAGCTGGATTTAAAATAAACAAATAAATATTCCCTATTATTTTAACAACTGCTTATCTATCACCGTTTACACTTTCATAAATACATATCTTAAATAATTGTATTGATAAAAGTTAAGTTTTTTTTTTTTTTTTTATCACGAGCTGTTATAATGAAGGACTTATAAATCTGTTTTACATTTGTGAAGATGTAAAAGTATCTACCTATTTCTAAGGAATTTGATTAAAATGATTCCTTAATGAAACATCACAGATTTATAAAACATGCTTATAGATTTATGAAACGTTAGTAGATTAATGAAAAACGTTTATGAGTTGTTCTCAGTCGATTTTTGTTTGTTTTTAATTAATTTTTTATCTCTTTATTTTTAAAGGATCAAAAGCACTGACGTAGTTTAGAGTGTTTAACTTAATGTTGCATTTTGTTTCGGAGCGTACTTGCTGTAAGATTTAGAACTTTTAAATGAAGAAGATTAGTAAATAATTTACACTCGATAATTTTCACTCAATTTGACACTCGATAATTAATTTGAGAATTATTAACAGTTAAACTTGCAGTAAAAAAATATCCTGAGAGCCACACTGCAGCCAGCCGAAATGCAACTAAAGAGTTGAAATTTAATGATCAGAAAAATCCATTTTATTCATAAATTTAAAGCGAGTTATTTTTTTTTAAAAAAATTCCAATTTGCTCGATAGTTACTAAAATTTTAGGAGCTTTTTTGCGAATCTTTTTCGATCTTTGTGTTTCTGCCACCCTATTTCTATTTTCTTTATTATTTTCTTGTTTTTTGCTTTCATTATTATATTATTATATTCCATTAACTATTTGTCCATTGTCGTAAGAAATTCTCTTAATCTTTCTTGAGATCTTTATCGTATAAGCTCATGCTCGGGTCGATTCAAAAAATAACGAAAAAATGAATAAATTAAAAATAATAATAACTGTGAAAGAGAAAGAAATATTAGATGCTGCCAGACCTAGATCCTTATATTTATGTTTAAATTTTCTAAAATGTTAAAATAATAATAATAATAATAATTCAAGAGGGATAAAAAATTTTCCAATTTGCACTTTTATAATGATCTATGTTTATCGTTACAATAAAACACCGTTCATACTTCTTTCAGAAGACCGATGTATAAATGTAACGACTTGTAAATGATAAGTAAACAAATTAACAGAAATTCATCTTTAAAAAATTTTGTTAACTTAATAGCATTTTTAATTTTTTACTTCACATGATTGATTAACAAAAACAACAGAGGCTTTAATTAAAATCGAAAGCAATTGGTTGGTAACATTGATCTTACAATGAAATTTCTTCGTATTTTTCAAAACTTTTTACGATTTGTAAGGAAATCTCTGGACATAAGAATTCAAGAATGATTTTCGTTTTAAAGAAGAAAAAAAATGCTAAGTATTTTGTCACTACTGGTCTTCGTAATGTGCTTGCATAAACGTTATTCCTTTTCAGTAACAGTCCAGTCACCCTAAAATGACCACCCATTATTTTTGGCTCCAATCTTTTTTATGACCTTCGCTCAGCCTAAAATAAGGGGGGGGGGGGCTTTTTTATTTTTTTATTTTTACCTGGAACATCTGCAGGCCAGATATACAAATGACGTATAACTAATAATCTATGTTTTTTTCCCATTCTATAAACGAAGTATTGTAATATTGGGATGATTGAGAAGGAATTGAAAATGCAATGAATGAATTAATGAAAATGACGTTTAAATAAAAATATATATGATGCTTTACTGTATATAAATATATCATTTACGAGTTAAGTTATTATTTATTTATTTCTTCTTATTTTGTCACTGCTACTTAAGTTTTTTTTTAAATACAGCTGATTATTTTTTAAATGCAGGTAATCGTTAAGGGTTAAAGAAGCATATTTAGTAACGTATCACTTTGTTTAAGAAAAATAATCATAAAATATTAACACCATAAATACATATCTTAAAGAATTAAGTCCATGTAGATCACTTAATTAATAATCTGGCTTTTTTTTTTTTATCCAAGCAACGCTTGGTTCAGAAATTAGTTGTTATATCAAAAGTGCTGGAGAAAAAAGCTTTTTATTTATTTTTTACTTGTTTATTGATTTTATTTTAAAACTATAACCCTTTTTTTATTGATTGACTTTATTATGAGCTATAAGCTTTATTTAAAGACGTATGCTCTGTTAACTCATATTATGTAATACATCTAAGAAATTTTAAATTCAAATGATTTTACCGACAAGCGAGTCAAAATAAATTTTGGTGACTAAATGTGGTGAAAACTTACAAAGCATAGTATAAAAACCGATAACCAGATGATAATAATAGCTCCTAATAACAACTGTTGAGCGTAATAGTTTAATAGACGATAACAAAAACTTATGTTATATAAAAATAATGACGCAATGACTTTAATTCAACTTTTTATTCTTGCTACATAAATAATATCAGCAGGGTTATTCCATTTAATAGTTGAATGTTGACTTTTTTTTCTGAAAATAGTAAATACTTTATGTTTTAGTTACATTTAAATCTTTAATTACACTTTTTCTTAATTACTCTTTTAATTTATTTCACCTATGAAAAACTGTGAGCATACGACGTAAGTAAATTCCCTTCAACAAAAATACATTATTTAAATTTCCTACTGAAGTAGCGCTTTTTTTCTGATATTGTTACTTTTATTTAGACATTGTATATTGAGTTTAAAAGAGCAGAACAAAAAAAAAATATTATTTGATTCTTTACGAATAATATCCCTGTAAAGGAAAACTATTGTTATCATCGCTGGCAGGGGCAGAGAGGAAGATACAAAAATCAAACTACAACATAATGGTAATATTTTTCTCGAGCAGTTGAAGGTAGGCGAACAGCCTTAAGGCCATGTAAACACAACAATCACAGAAATGAACCTTATCTAGGCAACAGGAGCATATTTGAAGGCTGAGTGATCTTTTCTCGCGGCTCTCTGCCTCCTACAATCCTTGATGCTCTTGCGCTTCTTTTATCCAACCGACCTTGCTCCCTGCTCTTTTTCGTTCTTCTATATAATATTTTTTCTTTAGCTATCCACATTTTCATTTTTTTCCCATCAATTCTTCTAGTGCGCCTTTTAAGCAATTTTCTCTCTTTTGTTGTTTCATACAGTCGCTAACCATGCCTCTGTTTGGGTTGTATAATGTCATCGTTTCCAACAAAATATGGAAAAGATACTGCATATGAAAAGAAGGAAGAGCGATTAGCTCAGCCAAAAGCATAAACATACAATGAAAACTGAAAAAAGGAAGTCGAAATGCTATATATTTATTGTTTATTTATTTTATTGATAAAAAACTACTGTGTAAATAAATGAGCTCGGCTTATGTCATTTATTTATCATTACATTTAATGGTGATTTCATCCGTTTTATTTATATTTTGTTTGTATTTTCAGTGAAAAGCTGTCTAGATAAGGTGTTCCTACGTCTATCATATTCTTAACACGTTTAAACTTCTATTTTTAGTATTTATTTCCCTTAAAATCCCCTATCATTTAAGATATAGGTACTTTAATTTGGATGGATTAGGACATTGATTCACTTTTAGATGTTATTTAATTAATATAACGTCGTTTTTTCAGTTGTATTATTATATATACATGTAATTATACTATGTAATTGCACAATGTAATTATATAATTTAATTTAGGATGCTACATAATAACAATAACAATCATTGACGTAAATGTAGTTGTTATTTTGATTTAATCATTACCACCCAATGCTAAACTATAATAATATTGTATGCATTATTGTAATTGAAGAACTTACATAATATTGTAATTAATGTCGTAAAAACTATACTTATCGTAATTTAACATTTTTTTTTCTTGTTTAATAAGAAATAGTTATTAAATCCATCTTAACATCATAAAGTTAGGGAAGTTTTTCATCAAACTTATATTTATCCATTTCTGTTTAAAATAAACACAAGGGATTTGCCTTTTGAAACTGTGCGCGATTTTTGGAACTCTAGATACAAATTTCTAATAGTTCTCACAAAATACAATTTTGTTTGAATAACTTATTTTTAAAACTCGAGCAACTTTAACTCTTTTCTATGGCCAACTGTTAAGCAATTAACGTGACCTCTGGCATTGGATGCAAATACATGAAAAAACTTATTTAAATTATACAATTTTATATATTTAATGAACTAAAAACTAGGGCGTGTATAACAGGGAAAAATCCAGAAGTATTTGGGGGATGTTGAAAACTGTGTATGTTTTTTTAAATTTCAATATTTTAAAAACATCTCTTTTAAGATCAGTTTTTCTTCTTTTCCAATAAAAAGACAAATTACGCTTTTATAGATAAAATAAGGTAAAAATAAAAACATTCTGTCAAAATAAAATGAAAAAAATTAACTTTTTGGGTGATTAGAGTGACTGGGAAATACGTGTCTCTACGGGTGTTTTTTAGACGAGCAACATATGTTCCAGTGATGTTTCCGTCTGAGGAACAGATATGTCCCGATGGGACAGAAAGGATAATAATGTATAAAATATTAAATAACAGATTAATTTGTTTTAATTGTTATTTCGGGACAAGTTAGAAACATGAAAGTTCTCATGCCCTTATTATAAAAAACATTCAATCAATACTCATTATATAAAATTATTAAATCCGTTTTTCTTAATTTTTTATATATACATAAATATAAATTCAATTTAACATGAATCTGTTATTGATAACGAAGCCTAGCAAAATAATTAAATATTACACAGTGGACAAATGTAAACCTAAAAGTATATAACATGCAACGTGTTTTTCAAACTATTGCTTAAATAAAAATGCTTCAATTTTTAAAATAATAAAAACTAAGTAGTACTTGCATGCGCAATATAATTTATGAGTATTTTTTAGACCATGTATCAAATAAATCATTCTTTCAAGTTTTAGAACAATTATTTATGGTTCGAAAAAATACTGTACTAACATCAAATTAATTAACTTTTTCCATAGAGAAAATTGTAACTTTCTCTGAGATGGCGCAATGTTTTCATAAACTTTCAAAAATATTAATAAAGACTAAACTAAATTATGAAAAGAACTGAACATCATATTTAAGAAATAAGGAAAAAACTTTTTTTCATTTGCGAAAATAGTTTTTTAAATCCTGGACGTCAAAGCTTCGTTTAAAAAAATTTTTTCTTCAACTTTCTGCATTTTTAAATAAGATTAAATGTAAAACCAAGAATAAATACCAAGAAAAATAATAAGAATGGGTTCCCAACAAAGAAAGAGAAGAGGAAAAAACACAAAGAATCCCAGGATTACGCCTGATATTAAAAGCTGCCTTCTTAGATAAATAAATAAATCCTCCGATTTACACTCTAAGCTCTTTAATGGCTTAACGTAAACATTTAAATCTACAGAAACTGGAGTCGAAAGAAAAAAAACGAGAAACAGAAAAAATAAAGTTAACTTTCCATTTTTTTCCAACTAATACTACGAGAAGAATGCTTTTTCAAAATGTGGTTTACCGTTTGAAAACCAAATGGCATTGAAGGAAAATTTTCAAAAAAGAGAGAAAGAAAAGAACACCGCACGCCTCCCCCTGGACAGGCAGACAGACAGGAAAAGAATATAAATGTATCTATGTGTACCCAAACCTTATCGGGGCAGCACAGGCATGAGGAAGACCAGGCTTGTGGTATTAATCCAAGAAAAGCCCCTGCTCTCTTAGGCCTTTTATCAGCTAGGCTACGCACAAAATTCGCGCATAAAAACCCTCCCGCTTTGCCCTCTCTCTCCCTCCTCACTGCCTGTTTCAACCATTCTTTCTCAGTAACGTTGACCACCCCCTTTCCCTTCTAGCTGCTCTTGAGCTTCCACCGAAAACAATCTCTTTTCCTCCAGTAAAAGTTTCACAATCCTTCTCCCTAGCATCACTTTTCACCGCTGATACTTTCTGACTGTCCTCATCTTCTCTTTCCTCAAAAGGCATTGTCTCTACCTCTTTTGTTCTTAAATTTTTCCCTCCTCCTTGTACACTGTCTTGAAAACTCCCTAAAATCCTTAAAACTTTTGGGGGGAAAAGCAGGAAGATTACTAAAAGCCACTGACAAGTTTTCCTAGAAGGGTTAAGGTTTTTTTTTCTTCTTGCTTCTTTCATTATTTGTTGTTAAGGCTGGCGTGTTGTTGGAATGAGTGTCATAGCTTTCCCTATCTGGCGACCGAATGCTGTGTTTCTGAGATTTTCTGTTTTGTTGTTTTCTTTACGACTTTAAAGTATTGTTGTATCATTACTTTGTCTTTTTTTTTTCTGTTCATTCTTTTTCGGTGTGAAATCTCTTTTCGGGCTTAAATGAAATCTTTTTGCGTGGGAATCTGTCTTGGGTGATAAGGCAGATAAATGGTGTAAAATTTCGAAAACCAAATCTGGTTTTGGAAAATTTTTAAGAAATCAAATAAGCTTTTAGAGGGATGATATTTTCTAAATACATTCTTATTAAGTTTGCAATGAGAAACAGCATTTTAAAAGCAAGTTTTATTTAAATGCTGTTTTTAAATCTTTCAAAAAAAAAATAATAATAATAATAATTTCAGAGCAGGAAATAAAATCTTTTGAAATAGGATACATTTCTTTCAGGGACAAGAAAAATGCACTATAACCAATATGTTAAATAAATAATCCCAAAGAAACTGAAACGGTAAGATATGACTAGATCAAAAACTTCATTCGCTGCTCATTTCGATTAATAAACAATGCAAAATATACAAATTGGAAATAACAGTCAATATGTTCCAAGCACTCAAAATACAAGCGCCCATTTTCAAAACTTGCCAGACGTGAATAAGAAGAAACAAAAGTGATTTGAAATGCAGTTTTGCTAGTTTTGTTACTAGCCTTTACTTTTCAATTTTTCATTGGCAACTTTACGTTTTAAGTTTCAAGTCCCTTATGTTCATTCTCATTCACGTCTGGCAAGTCTTGAAAATGGCGCTGTCATTTCGAATTCGTATGTTTTTAAAACAAATGAAGTTTTTAATTAAGTAATATAAATTATACGGTCATAAAACTGACAACCGACTTAACAACTGGAAAATGCTTTCTACAAACCAAAGTTTAAATTCAACTTCTTCAAAATTAAAAACTTTTTGCGTATCTCTCTATTCTAAAAAAAAGTTTTTGCAGTTAATTTTGTCCCCTGAAAAACTTTTTAACTACGTGATGAAAATCTAAGATTAAGGAATCAATTCATTCAGAATCTTTCAGGGAAGACATTTAGGGCATTCAAATCTTTTACATAATTTTAAATTTTTATTTATTTTAGTTTTAAAGCACGATTTTGCAGTTAATAATGAAGAATAACCGCCGTTCACAACAGCCAATCACATGTCTGAAAACGGCAAGCTTAAAAAAGCGATTTACAAGTCTGAATTTTCTTTTTCAGAGATGCAACCAATCACAAAATAGTTAGAATTTCATTCTTCAGTTTTACAACATCTCAACTTATTTCGTATTGATATATTGATTAATCTGATTATTTGTTTTCTAAAACGTTAATTCGTAAGTTTAATCTGGTTTTAAATCTTAATTCGATTTGTTTATTTACAAGTAATGCCTAAAAAGAAAATACCTAACATTACTAAAAAGTCGCAACTCAATACGAAAGCTAATCGAAAGCGGGAAAAACGTAAACTTCATAGTATAGAAGAAAATAATGCTCTTTTGCTTATACAACCTAATGATGATTCAACTAACAAAAAAAAAGTTAAACTAACAAAGGTTGAGCTAAAAGAGAATGTGTGTAATTGCTACACAGTCGCAACAACATCGACTTTCATTTGCCCACATCAAACCAGACCTGTAAATACAGAAAATGTGGTTGGAATGCACACTGTACCAATTCGCTTTCGCAATGTTGACAATGATATGGACCAAAATCCTAATCCACCTATTTTAAAATCAAAACAACATGAGTTTGCTGGTGATTTATCGAAATTGTTACCTATCAAAGTGGCAAAACATAGTTTTGGCTTATTGTGATTATCATTTTTTTTAAACAAGTTTCATATTAAGATTATATCTGCACATTGATGTTAATTTCTGACAATTTTGGCTCATTTAGAGAACAAATAGGACATAGAAGGAACTGTAGTCAACGAAAAAAAGTGACATTGATATTGACACACTGCTTATTCTGCATTTAAGAAAATTAATTCTTTTCGATGATAACAGTTAATATTCAGTTTAATATTGAAATATATGAAATCAAAGCATTCTTGGTTTTGCGAAGCAAACCAAGCAAGAATTGCGAAGCAATTCTCCGGGGGTTGGCGAGCGTCAGCGAGCAGGGGGCGGAGCCCTCTAGTCTTTTAAATAAACAAAATGATAATTAATAAATAAACTCTATACAAGATTATTTTTTCAATAAAAGGAATTTATTTACGCTATGTCAAATTAGAAAGATGAGAGTTGCCTTTTCATGTATAACATGGATATACTAGTAAAATACAATGATTAGCACAATGAAGCCGTGCCGGTGGCTTTTGTTTCTTTTAACTCCATATTTAGCTCAATTCAATGACGACAACAGTTTAAAATTGTAATTATTTTTTTTTTTATATATTTAAAGCAAAATTTTGCAAAAATGACTAAAAGATACAAGGGTATTTTAAAAACATTTTCATTAAAATAGTTAGCTGAAAAGTAAAAAGAACAAAATTAGCATTTAAATATATATTTTCGAAATGATTTTCTTCTCTTATTTGTAAGAAGTAAATGCAGGAAAGCTTTTCTTTTCTTTTCCTTTTTTAGTGTTTCTTAATGAAAGACTATTGTGACACTGGCATCCATGTCAGTGATAAATTAAAAATTATTCAGTCTTATTACACTGTTAGAATTTTTCTTCTAAAATTATGGTAAAATAACCGGCAGCAGTCTGTCCTTCCGATTAACTGTAAAGTTTACGGTAAACAATATTTTTCACCTTTATGGTTTAGAGATCGTTTACAACCATTATGGTTATAAAATCATGAATACAAAATTATACAGTTTTTTAACAATTTACAGCTTCTATGATTTCAAAACCAAAAAAAAAAAAAAAAAAAGACATTTAACTGGACATAGCAGCTAGGGTTCTCGTTATATAATGGGCATTGGAGAGTGCAGGACACTGGAAATTCTTCATGTGTGTTAAAGGGAATGGAGGTATCAATGCTGGGATTCGAACCCCCGTTCTGACAGATTAGCTCTCTCGGCTATAATATGTACGCAGTTACAAGGAACTAAGTTGCTTCATTAGGTGGGCTTAGTTGGTGCAAAAAAATTCTTGTTATTTAACCGAAAAATAGTTAATAAACAATTTTTCTCGTTGTTAATAGTTTCATTACCATCTTATTTATAGTTATTAGACTGTTTTGTTTAAATAAGGTAAAAAAACAATTAAATAGATTGTTAATTAGCCGTTTTTTCCGAGAAATTTCTAACAGTGTATCATTGGAATTTATTTTTAAAAACATAAAATAATAATTATACTTTAACGACATTGCGATTACTTTGGAAAGCTAATGGAATTATTAAACATAATGAATACGAGGAGAAATCTTATTTTCATGATTTATTTTCAAGTAAGCGAGCTTTTAGTCTGATATACACTGTAAAATGTTCCGAACCAAATTATGGTAAAAGTATCGGTGCTTTTACCGGAACATGTTACTGAACAAAAAATCTGATGTACCGTCATTTTTACAGCAATAATTACCGTAAAATCACTAAATCACTCTAAAAGTTAGGGTATAATATTTCACGGGGAAAATGGATTTTATGCACCCAAACTGATGGTAATTTATACCGTAATTAAATCTGGATTTTTTTTTTTTTTTTCTTTTTTTTTTTTTTCGCGGTGTACTCTATCTAACCCTCTGTCACTTTTCATATTTCAATCACTTTTTTACCTGGTAAAATGTTGAAAATCTGAAGAAAGATCAATTTTTAGATCACAAGTCCCTTATTTGACTGGTATATATATATTTTTTTATTATTATTATTATTATTCCTTTTTGTATAAGCATTATGCTGAGGGTGTCATTGTAAAATTTTAATCCTAATCATTCTCTCCATTCACTTTTAATTCATTATTTTCCATGCAGATAGAAAAAAAAAATAGCAATTACAATTAATTCGAGATAGTTTATTTTGAACCTTTATTCGTAAATCTAATTTTGAACGACAATCAGCGTTATGGCATTATTTGCAGAGTTATGGTGCAAGAGTCATATGAATAGTAGAGATGATTAAGCTGTGCTATATATATATATATATATATATATATATATATATATATATATATATATATATATAATTATTATTCTTTTGTTGTTTAGGTGTGGTTTCAGAATAGAAGGTCGAAAGAGCGGCGAATGAAACAGCTAAGTTCTATGGGTGCAAGAAGGCATTTCTTTCGCAGCCCCAGAAGAGCGATGCGACCACTTAGGCCGGGAATGTCTCCTGATGGCCTTGATGACAGTCCGGACATGGTGTCCGGACCTAATTCTGGCTATTCTTACTTCTCAGGTAAGTGACCGATTTTAACCATTACTTTACTCATTAATCAACCATCAAATAACAACTTCGGATGTATTTATTACAAATTATAAGGCCTAGATCTCATTTTTATTTAATATTTTTTTTTTTAAATATTCTCACAAGCTGAATACACATTTTCCGAACAGCATAAAAAGGTATCGATATCAATCAATTATTTGATATTAATCAATACTCAATCTCACCCAAAAATGAAATCCATTTGCAATGAAACAAGTGAAATTATTGAAATATTATTATATTTTGCACCATTACTTGTGACATTTTCCGGTGACTTATCTTTGAAAAGAAAATTAATTATGAACCAAAACTACGTTTTTAAAAGTTCAACTCATCAATATAAAAATTAAATATGCTCAATATTATTCGTCACCGAAAATTACTTTTTTGATCTTTGATGCCAACCAAAACATAGTGGTCTAGATTTTCCCAAACCAAGCAATTTTCCTGATGAATTTGCACTTAAATAACTTGGTGGTAAAATAACCGTTTTTTTTTTTTTTTTTTTTTTTTTTTTTTTTTTTTTTTTAATTATAGAAAAAGGTTTTAAAAGTTTAACTATAAAGATAAAACTACGTGATTTCTGAACCTACCTTTAATATTTTTAATACTTACTTACCTGCCTTTTAATATAACACTGTTAACTTACTTTAACTGATAAAATCAATAATTCATCTAGAAGCATAAAATTGAAAATTTGTCGCGTGTGCATAAAAGGGAATAGTGAGATAACCTTTTATAGATCTAATTTACTTTTTAAATTTTATCTAAAGCAAATGAATAGTTACAACTAAATAACAAACATAATAGCGTAAACAAATGGAAAGAACTAGATTAAAATACTAAATTGGCGTCATTATAAAGCTGAAAAGGAAAGATTTTCTCAAACATTTTGGCACAATCAGTAAAAATGTAACTACTAATTTTCCCCTCAACTTTGTAAGCTACTCCTACGCTTAATAGGAGCCCTGGACGGCGCTCAACTGCATAAAAATAAAACATTCGACAACAAAACCCCAAACTAAATCGTCATTCATTTCGAATCATGTCAGTCATGTGTCTACCAGGCCGATGACAAAATGATCGTTGAGGTCGTTAATTATGGTCGTCGACGTTCACGCTCTCTGATCCCGATAAACACAAGCAATTGACTTCACTTCACTGCCAGCGTAGATTAACCGAAAATAATACTGGAAAAATCGTTTTCTTTTTCGTGCTGTGTCTTTAGTTGTTATCATCTGCAACCAACCAGATAAAAGTACCAGCTGAGCATTTACCATTAAATTCCTTTCGCCAAAACAAGTGGTAACACTTTTGCGAAAAATCTTATTTGTCTTAAAGAGGGGGTTATCTTTAGATCAGTTAGTTTAAAGCATCTCTTACTAAGTGTGGGTTCGAGTGGTGTTTTTTGAGACAATGATCTATATTTATTGAAACCAACGAACTACGAATATGATTTCTATGAACCATATAGTAAGGATAAATTGGAGCTTATATTTTGACTCTTGCTTGTTTTAGGATAAAAATGATGGGTTATTATACGGATGCCGCACGCGCCAATGTTTTTAAGGATTTTTTTTTTTTTTTTTTCGTCTTTTCTTTCTATCTTTTTCAGTAAAACTGTATTTTCTTTCAGTTTTGTTAAAAACAAAAACAAAACAACAAAAAAGTAAGAAATACATTAAACATGCTCTCAGCAGAAAAATGTATTTCGTCTACAGGAAAATTCCGTCCATGAAATAACATGTTCCATTATACAAGGATGCAAAAAATGCCTTTACAAGAAAATGAAAAAAAAAAAAAAAAAAAAATGTAGGGTTTTTTTTTTTTTTTTCAATTCCACTTAATTCTATCAGATTCTTCCGTTACAAATTTGAAAATCTATGCACATGTTCTTAAGCGCCACATATGTCATGTCTCGTTTAGCTAGAACATTTTATTTTATAACCGTCGTTGAACAGCCGATCCAATTTTTTGCGCTTACAACTACTAATGCTCAACTCCATAGCCTTAGAATTTTGAACCCATTCCAGAAGACAAGGGAGCTTCTGGATCAAGTATTGGGAGAAATTTACCTTCGTAGAGGAATTTTGATGGAGCTAACCCACATTTGCGTTACATAGAGAGGAAAACCACGAAAACCTCTGACGATTAGTCTGACCGCAAGGGGACTTTAACTCATGATCTTTTTACCACTGAGGGTATTTTACGTCAACACTGTGGTCTATGCAAGTTGGATGCCGAATTTGTATCGACCAGTTATCGCTGGGATTCGAACCCGGTTCACGTCATTGGAAGGCGAATGCTCTATCCCCTTAACCATCTCAGCTCTAGGTAGAACATTACCAAAGAAATAAAGAGTAAATACCATACTATACTTTGTCTTACAAAAGAACGTTTTGCATTACTGTAAAAAATAGACTTGTACTTATGCTGACAGAACTTTCCTGTAGATTTGATATCATTAAACTCCTATGCAGTTATTTGCCTTAGACTTTGATGTACTAGATTGTAATTTTCAAATTCTTCATAACAGGCTGGTAATATATTAAATTACAATTTCTTTTTTTAATGTGTACTTAATAAGCTTAAAAAAATTAACGTAATCTCTCCTTTTTTTTAAAGATCTTTTTCTATTTTAATATTAATTAAGTTGTTCAAAAAATTTGAAAGCTGCAAAAATACTGCTCTTTGACCAAAGAACTTTTGCAAGCAAGTTAGAAAAGAATAAGAGAATATTAGAACAACCGTTGTTCAACTCTTATACGAATATAAAATAGACATTTGACAATGATGGTGGTCTTGTATTTAAATCAAATACATATAGATGAATAAGAATTCTAATTTCCAATTCAGCTATAAAGTATGCTTCAAAAAGTTTCATCTGATAGTTGTCCAGCTGCCATCTGATTGCTCTTAGTTACTTAACTTCAATTTATAGCATTATTTTTACGTTATTTTTACGTTTTTTTTTTCCCGAAAAATTAATAGATATCATTGACTTCACTTTTTAAAACATTTGAAATAGGAATAAAACAACGGATTTTTAATTAATCTTAGCCATTCCGAAATTAAAAAGTATCGGTACTAATGGTACCATTAAAAGTATAAGAGCTAACAACAAGCACTTTTCTACTAATCCCGATCCTTACTGACAACAGTAGTAAATCAGTAAAAATGTACTCGTATTAAAAGGCATTAAAGCATGCATCAACTAACAAAAAACAAACTGTGAGCTTAAAAGCTACTAATGCACCACAGATTCCAATGAAAGTTAAGTGTCGAGGTCAGTACAAACATAAAAAAAATCGTTCAATTTAAAAGGGAGAATGTTGTAGTGGGTGGGAGAGCATATGAAAAAAAAAAAAAAGATGAACAGGCAAAAACACTGCAGAAGAGGACCCCCTGTCGAGTACACAAACGCTTATTATAGCAGCTCCCCATGCATTATCCCTCTAACTCTCGTAAATCGTATTTTGCAACATCATTTCGCTCTCCACCCCCCCTCTGTGTAACAAAACTTGGGGGTGTTCATAAGTGCCCCTTGTTTTCACAATCGGGGAACACTTGGTTTTAGACCCTTTTCAAAAATCTCTGTTTTTTTGTTCCCTATTTCGTACGCCTACCAGATGGCGAGCCTCTCTCTGACTTTTGTACGCATCCAAAGCTTACATTTTGAGTTTTTCTTTTCTTTTTTTTTTCCCTTTAAAATTTCAAAAACATCATGTTTTTTTTTTTTTATTTGATCGTTGTAAAAAAATTCTATAAAATCTGGTGAATCATGGTCAATTGTTAAAAAAAAAGCTTATTTCGAGTATTGTACTTATTTTAAATGATTATCAGGATTTTAATAATAATTTTAAACACTGCCTCGATTAATATAATGCATTTCAGACAGTTTTAAATTGTGCATTCCATGCAATTTTAGTTAAATTGCATAGAAAATGCATTTCATGTAATCTTAAAAGAAGCATTTCAAGCAATTAAATTTTTAAAGCAGTACTGGATTTAATCTACACTTTAAAAAATACCGGACTTTAAAAAACTATGGGGAAAAAGTACCGACACCCTTTTACCGTAAAGTAGTTTTACCATAAGAGTTTATACCTTATATTTTACAATAATTGAATAACTACGGATCTTAGAATAAATATTTCAGTAAAAATTATGCTATATCAGAATTATTCTTCCATAAAAAGCAAAAAATTAATTTAAAATATTCAGAAAAATCAAGATAAAGCTTAAGA
The DNA here is from genome assembly GCA_949128135.1 of Parasteatoda lunata. Classification (NCBI taxonomy): domain Eukaryota; kingdom Metazoa; phylum Arthropoda; class Arachnida; order Araneae; family Theridiidae; genus Parasteatoda; species Parasteatoda lunata. The sequence continues at coordinate 14,998,053 of OX421976.1, read as the reverse complement.
CTTTGTCCTTATGATGTTGGTTTAACTAATCATTTAGTCTAGTTGCATTAACGTGTTGAAAATATATGTAAAGAATAAAGATTAAAAAATAATAAGATAACAAATACAAATAAGATAAAGAGAATAAGAATGATAAGAAGAATACTGAATAAGATAAACAAAAACAAATTGTTTAAATCATTCATTTTAATTTATTCATGAAAATAAAGACAACTTATTGAAACAACTTATGTGAAAGGATAAGTTGAAAAATGTGAATAACTAATATTTAAACTAGCCATTACGAAAAATATATAATTAATCACTTTGGTCACACTTTCACATGAAAATGCGCACTCGTGAAACATTGATATTATTTCAAAGAAAGGCAACATATTTTCGATGTACTTCATTTCTCAGAGGAAATAAAAGAACAGAATACATCCTATTAAAAAAATTGCAAATATTGGATGATTTCGTATTTTTTTTTTTTTTAATTAAATATTCGCTGTCGAAAAAAGGCATCAAAAGTTTAAGATTAAATGAAAAAAATTCGAAAGAGAAAGTATCGGAATAAGAAATAGACTCATGTGAACATGATTAAATATTTTTTAATTATTTCCTCATATATAATGTAAGCCGATTTCTTATTCAAAGCCATGTTGAACATAAGTATAAACTAAGTTCTCCAGCAAAGTTAATCTCCCTGAAGTAGTGAAGTAGTTACTAACTTTCAAAGTAGTTTGTAGCCACTACATTAAAAAAAATAGTTGTAGTTAATTAAATTTATAACTTAGCAGTTGTAGTTATAGTAAACTGCAAAAATAATACTGTTTTTCCAATCACTGGCTGAAACGTAGCAAGACGCATTTCCACAACACATTTTATAACCGTTGTTGAACAGCCGACCCAATTTTTGAGTTTACGATTACAAATGTTCAATTCTGTAGCTAACAATTTTGAAACCAATCCAGAGGACAAGGGAACTTCTGGATCAAGTACTGGGATAAATTTGCCTTCGTGGAGGACTTTTTGAAGGAACAAAACCGCATTTGAGTTACATCGAGAGGAAAACCTCCCATGGTTAGCCTTATGGCAAAGAGACTCTAACCTATGATCCGACTACCACTGAGAATATTTTATGTCAGCACTGTGGTCGGTATGAGTAGGGTGCAGAATACAAATCGTCAGGATTCGATCCCAATTCACCTCATTGGAAGGTGGACGCTTTATCCAGTGAGCCAACCATCACGGCTCAATAACACATTATACTGTTAGAATTTTTATCACACTGTCTGTTCAAAAGACGATTTGAATTCATCACTATGCATGCCACTTCATTTTATTTTACTTAACACACTCCTGTGATGTATACTGTCATTTCCCTTAATTGAAATCGAAACATCATTGTAAGTCGTTTTCTGAAGTAAATCACCCCTCATGGTCTCAGAACCAGAGTAATTATTAACTCATTTCATTAGTTAAGCAAAGACATTCTTTGCTTTGTCTCCGAAATCACTTGATCCTCCGAAAGTCTTAAGAAATTAAAGGCTTTGTAATGATACACACTTTAAAAGTTTACCTTTCGTAAGAGAACTGGAGCGCATGTGAGCTTCCGTTGATAGCAAGCTTTCCAACAAAACTGGAAGCAATTAACTGATTACAGAAAGGCAACGATAAATCGATTAAGGGCGACTCGGAAGCTGTGCTCATCGATTAAGCGATTAACCGACAAATCGTTTTTTAATTGAAAGTTAATCGTGAAGTATGCCGGCATAGATCCGCCATGGCGATTGTCGTTTTCGATTAGAAGAACTGTTATTAATCAGTTACGGTTGAGAGCTGTTTTTAAAACGATTTTCCTCTTGAGGCTCGCCAGCTAGATTTAATAGTTTTTAAAACGATCTCAGAGAGAAATTCGGAATCATTTTTGGACATCTGGAAAATGTGGATTTGATCGTTGATGACGTTCATGTTGTGTTTTATTCTTTTGTTGATCGTAATGAGGATTTTCGAAGATAACTATTATGAGAACATTTTTAAGCGCTTCAATTTATTAAAGTAATAGTTTTGTTAATTACTAAAAAAATTTATTAAAATAAAATTAGCAACGAATTTAGTTAGGCAAACAACTTCGTCTCATAATTTAAGAAAATTTGTTTCAATTTTACACATGTTCTGTAAACTATACCAAATATGATTTTCTAATCCGCTTTAGTTTAATGTTAATGCTAATAAAAATTAAGCCTTTTTTTTTCTTCTTCTTCTTCTTTTAACAGAATTACGTTTTAAAAATCGTCTAGAAAAAATCGTCTATGCTTTTACCTTATTAGATGCTTCTTTTCATTTATGATTTATTTTAAATCATCTAAGCTCCAAAAATTATATTTTCAATATAAATTTATTAATAATTCATTTTCATTCCATAATAATTCATTTTCATATTCCATAATAAATCATATCTTATTTGAAGCGTAAAAGTGTGTTTTGTACAAACCAATTATCACTATCTAAACCCATTAACCTGTTTCGAGTACAACCTATTTGTTTACCGAAATTACTGACAAGAAAACTCACGCATAAAGAAAATTCCTCCATAGTTTATTATTACCCACGAGTTTGTGAATGCATCCCATAGAGTCCTATTACAATTCAAAAGTTATGTTGGCCAACTACGTGCCTATTTATGAAATCAAATTCTTTTTTCATTTATTTCATACAAACTAATGTATTTAAAGGAACTAGCTGTGAAATTTTAGTGAACTTTACGCTTTTTGAAACAAAGAAAAAGTTAAACTCGTAGATTTTTTTCTAATTTTCCTATTTCTTAGAAAAATCTTCCAAGCTAAACAAAGCGCTCCATAGCCATAAATGATTTCGAAAAGTTGTCACTCGTAAAAAGTTTTAAATCTTAGAGAACTAATAAGTAAAATTTCAAATATCGAGCAGCAAATAAACTAAAAGAAAAATAAATTCTTTATTAAATTATTATTCAATTTCATAAACCATCTGCAGTGCGAAGGAATTATCTGACTGAAGATTTCATTTCTTTGTATCATGGATAGAATTTTTTAAATTAACTTAAGCAAATTATTTTGTTTTGATTATACTTATTTAATTTAATTATATTTAAATCAATTGACGTATTTCTTAAGAAATTCTCGCCAGATTTAAAAGTGTGGGAAAACTTCCTATTTGATTTTATCTTCTTAATTATTGTCAATAAATAATTGAATTATCTTCTTAATTATTGTTAATAAATAATTGAATTATCTTCTTAATTATCATCTTCTAATTATTATCTTCTTCTTAATTATTATCTTCTAATTATTATCTTCTTCTTATCTTTTTATTTATTGCTAATAATAAATAAGTGTAGAAATTCTATCTTCAAATAAAATGTTATTAAAGCCTCTTCAAATCTTTTAAAACTAACGAATATTATGTCTATTTTTCTTCTTTTTTGGAAATTTTTCGTTCGTTAATATATGAGCCAAAATATTTTAGAGTGAATGAACAGTGAGAATAATATTGCAAAGGTATGAAATATTTTCAATAAAGTGCTCGTTTTATTGCAGCATATTATTAAAAATATTTTTTTGTCGTTTAAAATAACGATTAATTTTACTAATCAATATTTATAGAAACATTTAAAAATAATTATCAAATGGATTTTTTATTCGTGCACATTAAATATTAATTGTTACATTAAATATTAATATTTAATCAAAAAAGAAAAGAAACAATGTTTAATGTTTTTTTTTAAGCAGTATTGCTACTCCCTTAGTCTTTTATACCCCCACCTCTACACGGACTTCGCGCACAATTTTGTTTTCGTAGTTTGTAAGTGTTAATTTTTTTTTTTTTTTTTTTTTTTTTTTTAATTATTTGTTAGATACTTACTGTGGAAGGTATTAAGCTATTAAGTATCCTTAGAAGCATAGTAAACTTCTAGTATTATGCTTAGAAGCATATTTAATATCAATTTTAATATTACATTCTTCAATTCGACATTCTTTATACGATTTTAATTCAATCGTTTTAAAGTTTCGAATCACAAAATCATTTCTGTGAAAGCGTTAGAATGCAGAAGTGATTGCCAAAACGCGAAAACCTACTGGTTGTTATCGATTGAAAAATTTTCAGCTTTTAAACCAGTTTAAGAAACTGAAATATGGCCGGTATATCAAGTTATAGTTTAATGGGTTTCATTTTAAACAAGTCTGTACTTCCTCTAGCATTTCGTCCGCAAAGTCAAACTATTTTAATATGAACAGTATGCAAATGAATATCTCAGTTCTGCACATTTTAACAAAAGCCAAAGTTGGCGAAAATTCCGAAATATCGCGTTAAATATGACATCACCTGGACGGGGACCGCGAAATCTGGTATCGCGATACGTAATCTGACACATTCACACCACGGCCATCGTATCACGGGGTAGCCAGAAGGCATTTCTTCCCATTTTTACACTCCCTCCCCCCTTCACTTCTAGAATAAAACCTCCTCTTTGCATATTCATAGAACAGCGAAGGAAAGAGAGGGGATGGAAGAAGGCCAGGACAAAACGTTCCTGTCCTTGTCATTCGACCATCAACCCCCTCTACACCCCCCCCCTAAGACTCACAAGTGTTTCCAATCGGATAGTTATATGCTCATGCAGATTAATCCCCATCTCAACACAATGCATTAATCTTCTACTCCTCTCCCCTCCCTCCTCTCCATCCCTTTCCATCGTCTAGGATTCGAATACGCTTGGGAGGGTTAGGCTCGACCGCACGGGGAAAGCACCCCCAGAGGGTTCTATTTTATCCCGATCGCTGGAGAATTTCCTCATTCCCGTTTCTCCTGCATCCACCCACACCACCTTCATCCATCCCCCCCCCATCTCCTCTCATCCCGTCGTCATTCTCACTATCGCTAGCCGGATAGTTTCCCTGATCCGGCAAAACAGCCTTTGTCGTTGATTTTAAGTCGGAATAAGGGCACTGCTATTAAATTCTAGGTCAAACTTTTAACCACATTTCCTGAAGAGAATGCTTTCTTTTAAAATTCTCTAAATTTGTCATTAGAATAATGTGTTTAAAACAGAACTTAACAAAAATACTAGAAAAAGAAGAGGTGGAAATATTTTAGAATAAAAAATAAATGATCCCTTTCTGTCTCATTCGAGGACTTATCTTAGTTTGAAACATCTAAAGTTGGAATAAAATTGTAGAAAAATTACAACATGGAAGCTTTATTTCTTATCGTTAATCATAAAATTAAAGAAGAAAAAAAAAAAAATAAATAAATAAAATAAACGTGATCTGTGATAAAATCTGTATCTTAACAATGGTATCATCTAAAATAGATGATCGTTAAAGAACTCCAAAACAAATACTATAACGCTATTTCTATAATGATACATGTGAATTCAGTGCTACTGGCAGATACTCTACCTATATATTAAGCATTAATAATGCCAGGTATTAGAACTATATCCATGAAGATACCTGGTGTTTCTTAACAATTTAAATTTCTATAGGATATTTTCATATAATATATATATATATATATACAAAATTTCTCTATAGGATAGGATTTCCATATTTCCATAATCATCTTATTTATTTATTTATTTTTAATCATTATCCAAAATGAAGTCATTAGAATTTCGCATTAAAGGTGGTAAACATCGTCATTAAAACCTGCCAAAGTAAACGAAGGGGCCAAAATGCTCACCACTGTCAAACGGATTATTACCATAGTGAATCACTAACAAGGTGGAAATAAAATCATCATAAACGGTTTACTTTCTGCGTGAAGCTGAAAAGATTTTCTAATAACTTCTATTGAGCAGAATACTTAGGAAAAGAAACTACGAATTTTTCGAGTAGATTTTTAGTTTTCAAAATGTAGTTTGATTGGTTTAAATCTAATTTGTTTGGTAAAACCTAGTTGGGTTGGAACAGGGACTATATCTATGGATTATATGATTTATACCTATGGATTGGAAGCAACGAGTAAACAAAAGAAAATTTAAAATCCGTATACATCTAACAAAAACCTTAAAAACCAGCGACACATCAGACTTAATCAGAACTGATATATCATGCAAAAATATCAGAAATTATCGATATTTCTTGTTAGCCTTCTTTCTTTTGTTGCGCATACTGAATGAAATGCAGCGTGCCAAACAAAAATCGTGCTGAGTCAAAGGCAAATAAATAAATAAAAAGCTAACGCTGAACCCACTCCATGAGGTCTTCCAAATGTCGACTCCGTCTGCCCACAAATCTTCCACCTCGGTGAGTACCGCCCATCCTTTACCCTTAGCAGACACTTTACGGCCTACAGACGAACAACGGCGTAAAAAACTCTGTTTACATTGGGCACTCATAAAACGCCCATTCAGTGGGTACCCCTGTGGCTCTAGAATGCTCACCAGTCCGCCAAGGTATAAAATATTCTTCGCCACTACTTGATATGCCTGAGGCATCCCCCGCGAAGATCCATTTGCAAACCGCTCCCTATTGACAAATTTGTCTCTCTTGGACGCTTCCTAAGCCCCGTTATTGGCGTAAAATATCGCCAACTCAATGGTAAGGTTTTTTTTTTCTTCTCTCCTTCAGGTGACGAATCTATGCCTGAAGAAGAGATTGCGATGTATGATTAGTTTTAAAAATGTCCAAGTGGCGTTTATTTTTAGAGAAGACATACTGTTTTCGGAAAATTTACTTCCAAAAGAGGAGTTATATAGTGAATGAAAATTCTTTGGTTATATTTTGAGAAGTATTCAATGTCTGGTGTATAGTCAAGTAGTGCAGGCGTAAGAGAAGACCACGATTCTTAAGAGGACGACATAACGCGAAAGAAAATTTTGGTCGCAAATTCTCTTCCTCCTTCATTACTAATTTAAAATTTAAAGTGTAGAAAAAGTGAGTTCGGTCGCAAATTTTCTTTCTCCTTCATTACTAATTCAAAATTTAAAGTGTAGAAAAAATAAGTTCGGTCGCAAATTCTCTTTCTCCTTCATTACTAATTTAAAATTTAAAGTGTAGAAAAAAATAAGTTCGGTCGCAAATTCTCTTTCTCCTTCATTACTAATTTAAAATTTAAAGTGTAGAAAAAGTGAGTTCGGTCGCAAATTTTCTTTCTCCTTCATTACTAATTCAAAATTTAAAGTGTAGAAAAAATAAGTTCGGTCGCAAATTCTCTTTCTCCTTCATTACTAATTTAAAATTTAAAGTGTAGAAAAAGTGAGTTCGGTCGCAAATTTTCTTTCTCCTTCATTACTAATTCAAAATTTAAAGTGTAGAAAAAATAAGTTCGGTCGCAAATTCTCTTTCTCCTTCATTACTAATTTAAAATTTAAAGTGTAGAAAAAGTGAGTTCGGTCGCAAATTTTCTTTCTCCTTCATTACTAATTTAAAATTTAAATTAAGAAACAGTTAGTTCAGGCAGACCTAGAGTAAGTCATGAAGTTTCAATTTCTGAAGAAAAAAAAATACTTTAAAGTATTTAAATGCAAACAAATTATTAGAAGGGAACTTCTCCGTTGCTTAATCCTAAGTAATCATCTCATAATTTATTTTCATTTGTATATTTTAAAATTTTCTTTTCAGTATTTGAAACTTCGTGCCTTACTCAAGATTTGTCTGAACTCACTTTTTCTACACTTTAAATTTTAAATTAGTAATGAAGGAGAAAAAGAATTTGCGACCAAAATTTTTCTTTAGTGGTATGGCGTCCTCTTTAAGAGACTGCTCAATTATGTAGTTGATGCTTCAGCACTAAATCGTTCATTCTTAAATTAATACACACTGCTACAGAATTGATCAAATAAAATAATTTTTGAGAATTTTTAGTTTATTGTCAGAATTGATTTTATAATTGATGATCCCGTGTAAAAGACTCAAGTAACTACCATATTATTATTATTATTATTTTTTTTTTTTTTCAAAAACAGTTTTGAAAATATTTTCTACTTCTCAAAATTGTCACAATAAATAATCTGAAGATTAATGGAAAAAAAGATTTAATAAAAAATTTATTCATGATTTATCGAAATATCCATTCCTGAATTGTTTCAACAAAAAGGTTCGAAATTATTTGAAATATAAAACTCTTAGAGAGAAAAAAATGGAAAATTGAATATTAATTAATACATAAAAATGATTTAAATGAATTTGAAAATTTAAGGTTTTCTTATATATTTATATATATCCTAATGTTTTAGGAAACTATAAAAGAATTGAAATTCAATGTATATTTTCTTACTTAAACTATCGTAAAAGGGTATTAGGAAACATTTTTTATAATTTTTATGCAAGTTTAGCTGACATTCAATAAATATGTTTTCTGAAAATTATTTCTCTTAACTTTAACAGAAATTTAAAATCTAAAATAAAATATTTGCTAAAAATAAAAGAAATACTACTTTATTTTCCCTACAAAATAAATAAATAAAAAGATAGCAAAATCAAAAAGAAAAATAATTAATCACGATAACGAACAACAATGCGACTTCTGATTTATATATCAATATAAAATAACATATTAAAATCTTAAAAATAATTAAAAATAAAATGTAAATTGTAATTGTGTGTCCACAGAACAGTACTTCATCAGGGGACACACTGTCTGCAAACACACAGGAGCCTTTCTGTTGTTAGTGGCTGAAGCCAAAACTAACAGTGCCCCGAGGCCCCTAATGATAAAACAAGCAAAATTAAGAATAAAAATAATTACCAAATTAAAAATCACATTGCAAGAGAATGAGGATGCTACGGCGTTTCATTGTTATGTATTTTTATTTCTGTAAAATGTGATTCTCTTGCAATGTGATTTTTAATTTGGTAATTATTTTTATTCTTAATTTTGCTTGTTTTATCATTAGGGGCCTCGGGGCACTGTTAGTTTTGGCTTCAGCCACTAACAACAGAAAGGCTCCTGTGTGTTTGCAGACAGTGTGTCCCCTGATGAAGTACTGTTCTGTGGACACACAATTACAATTTACATTTTATTTTTAATTATTTTTAAGATTTTAATATGTTATTTTATATTGGTTTAAAATACAAATTTGGTTTTTAGCTGCATTGTGCGCTGTACCAGTTTGAATTGGATTAATAATTGTTTTAGTTTTTTCATACCTTTAGTATTATAACTTTGTTTTTGGATTGTATTTATTCTGATTTATATATTCACTATTTGTCATAGTTTCTCGATATCTTATCTGCATTGAGCATAAAATTAAAAAAAAAAAAAAAAAAAAAACATTAAAATTGTCTCTTTTTCTTTCTTTTAATGAATATCGTCGTATAGAATGAAAATATTCACATCATCACAAACATTTCGCTACTTCCATAAAATTAACACACGTGATTATAATCACCCATTTCTGAGTTAAATATCAGTCAATACCTGTAGGAGAAATCTTAGAAGTTGAGGTGATTATAATAATTTTGAAAGTAAGGATAATGTTTGGGACTCGTAGGCGGATACACCAGGTATTAAAATACCATCCATCTTTTAAAGATGATGACCGAACCCATCTAATGACGTCTTCTTTAAGCTCTATTAAGACATATTTTCTTTCCTTTCCCGGATTTCCTTACCATCTTCATTTCATTCTGGGAGCGATTTCGGGAGCCGTTAAAAGATGTACACACATTCAATGACAAGTTACGGTTGCGAATAACGATGCCGCATATTGGTAATTTAATTAGTTCCTAATATCTGTCTTGTCCTCTCATTGCTTGCTCTGAAGAGGGGTAATTATTGTAAGTGGTAATCACGATATATCAGTCATACTGAGTATTGGTTTGGACGAAATTTCGAAGTATCATCGAAGTTTTAAATTCTTAGAAGAGAGGGGTTGTACGAAAATCCAAATAAATAAAATTAAATTACGTTTTTATTAAATATAAATCTTCAAAGACTTCATTGTTGAATCTTTTATATTATTTTTAAATTTTCTTTATGTTATCTTTGAGTTGTTTACTTTCATAATTTAGATTATTGAAATATTTTATACAGCCGATCTAATTCTGAGTTTGTGACTATCAATGTTTAACTCCGTAGCCTTGTAATTTTGAACCCAACGCAGAAAACAATGGAACTCCTGAGAGCCGTGGTAGCTCAGGAGATAGAGCGTTTTCCTTCCAATGAGGTGACACGGGTTCGATGCCAGCGATGGTAGGTTGATACGAATTCCAATCCCCGCTCACACCAGCCACAGACAGTGCAAAAGTAAAATATCCTCAGTGGTTGAAGAATCATGGGTTAGAGTCTCCTTACGGTCAGGCTAACCATTGGAGGTTTTCTTGTTTTTCATCTCCATATAACGCAAATGCGGGTTAATTTCATAAAAAAGCCCTCAACGAAGGCAAATTTCTCCCACTATTTGATCCAGGATTTCCCTTGTCTTCTGGATTTGATTCAAAATTACATGGCTACGAAGTTGAACATAGGTAGTCTTCAACTCAGAATTGGTTCAGCCGTTCAACGCTGTTTCTAAAATAAAATATAAAAGGAACACCTGGATCAAGCATTGAGACAAACAAGGTTTCGTGGAAGACTTTTTGGTGGAACTAACCCGCATTAGGGTTATATGGATTGAAAAACCCTGAAAACCTCCTATAGTTAGCCAGATGGCAAGGGGATTCTAACCCATGATCCGTCTGCTACTGAGGATATTTTACGTCAGCACTGCAGTCGGAGAAAATGGGATGAGGACTTCCTTTCGCCATCGCTGGGATTCGAACCCGGTTGACCTCATTGGAAGGCTTTATCTCCGTATTACAATATTATATAAATCCCAGAATTTCTTTTTATTCCTAATTATATATATACACATATACTTAGTGTGGAAAGACCATTGTTAAATAATACGCACGCCAATAGTCTTATAAATATTCATTTAACATTTCGTCATTTATATTGTCCTTTTGTTGTAGTTTGAATTAACAAGGAGTATTTAATTAGAAAATATCTGTTTTTAGAAAAAAAATAACATTTATTAATACGATACAAAGTAATAAGATTAATTAGTAAAAATTCTTACATTAATTTTTATTAAAAATTAAAATAATATTCATTGAAATAATAGTTTATGAGAAGTAAGCCAAGACAATCTTTCAAAAATATAAATCATTAAAAATTACCTTCAAAATATTAAAAAATTAGTTTAATTATCTCTAAAAGACATTTCCTTATATTTTATACTCTATAATGGTATTTTTTGAAGAATTTTGAGTTTTTACGATACATTTGTAAGAAATATTCAAAAGTTACCATCAATATATCAATTAGAAATTCGTCTATTCACACTTGAACTAAAAAACTCAATACTGGTTTGAAACATTTGAAATAATATAACGTTTAAAAAGTCAGAATTAATGAAATATTTATGTGTATTTACATTAAACGCTTTAAATATCAAAATTTTAATACTATCAAATTCTTTTATTAATTCTAGTTAGTATATTATGTAAATATAATTAGCATTCATAATTTTATAAAATTAAATCCCTATAAAAAAAGATTCTGTGGCAAAAGGTCAAATGATACACAATGAATGCTATCATAAAAAAATTATTTACGAAATCAAAAATTATCCTACAAAGCATTAAGAACTAAAGTGGTAGTTCAAAAATATTAAAAATAAAAAATAGTTTGTAACGAGTTAATACCTTGTTAATATCATTGATTTTTAGGGACGTAGCGAACTATTTAAGTCCCTAAAACTAAGTGTACCAAGTTGACTTAAATCATTTTGGTTTTCAGCTGGTGTAGTTTGACCTGCAAACTCTGTTCTATAGTTTATGATTTTCTATCCACTGTAGTGCTCTGAAAAAGATTAAATAATGAATATAAAGATTGAAAAAAAAATATTAATAATAACATGTTTTAGCAACATATACATGCTTCGTAATTTAAAGATAAAATCGTAAAAAAATATGATTGATGTGCTTGTTTAGATTGCAAATCTTTGGATTGATTGTTTAGAGTGCAAAACTTTTCGTTCCTCTTATGCAATATAATCAGAAAAAGACGTAGTTATTTCTTTTAAATAACAGGTAATATTCGAGAGTAGTTTTAAAACACTCTTATGTGTGCTAGTTACTTCCTCCTCTAATTAATTTGAATTAAATTACCAAAAATAAGTAACTTACATAAAATAACAGTTTTTCTGAGCACCTTTTCTAATCATATTAGTAAAACCTAGAACTAAACTAAATCCATTAATATGACAAGCATCTTCTAAACACAGTCTCGAATGAACCCATAATAAAAAAAAGAACATGATTTATTGCCATTGAAGTGACTTAAAACTCTTCAAAAAAGTATTGAACCAGGTAGAAAAAGAGTTAAAGGAAGACATTTTACAAACTTTTCTTTTCTTTCTTTTTTTATTATTTTCAATAATGGCTGCTTAGTAGTGCCCTCTAACACACCCTATCCCATTCATCTATTCTATTCGAACAAATTTTTACCCGAAAAGTAAGTAAGAAAATAGGCATCAAGCATTTTCTCCTCCAATCTTCAATACCTCGTATCAGAAAAGGAGAAGGGGCGAAGAAGAAGAAGAAAAAAAAAGACGATGAAAAAAAAAAATGCAAAAGTCGATAAGTCGCCAAACGTCGACCACCCTACATCTCTTCAGGTTTCTTCATTCTTCTTACCATTCTGAGTATTCTCCAATCCTTGTCTCCGCTCTGCAATCCCCCCCTTTCCCAACCAGAAACATCGATTTCCGATTGGTGGGCTCGGGCAAGAAGGAAAAGGGTGGGGGAAGGCAGTGGATTATTTTGTTTCTCTCCACCTCAGATCTTTTCCTCATGCTGGAGTTTTCTCTACTAACTCTATAGTATAAATATTTTCCCACGGGTTTTGGGGATTATATTTGATGCTGAGGTTCTATACGGAATTTTTATAACTTTTTTTCGGGTCTAAGGCAAAAAGCTTACGAGGCTGAAAATATAACCCCATTTTGTTCTTTTAGAGACTATTATTATTTTTTTGTATCATTTTTAATAATTTTTGAAAATATGTTGCTTTAAATCAAGCTGTAATACTTGAAATACTACACGGTAAACATAAATTCTAAGGGGTAAAAAAATGAACAGATCTCTGATTCGTTTACATTTCCTATTTTAACATATGTAAATATTTCTAAATACTCATCATTTTGTTATAAGTGAAACATAATATGATAGAGATTTATAATATTAGAATAGTCATGCTCTGGTAAAATTCAATTACCTGTGTAAACTGTTTTTTGGATTTTGATTTTAGTTTAAAAAGAATAATTATACAAGTTTTTACATCAATAAATACATTCAAAAACCTTTTTGTTCTGTACATCTTACATTAGGAATAATTACCTTGTAACAATACTGTTTTGTTAAAGGAAGAAAAAAAAAAAATTGACGTTTAATTTTAAGCATAACGTAGCATTTTAAATAACATAATTGCGCTATACTGCCAATTTTTATTCAGAAAGACCATAAACTTGCGATATTACGCTATCCTCGTAAAATTGTTTTAAAAACGAAGCAATTATTCAATTTATTTAGAAAAACTAATGTTTTTGCACTTTCTGGCTGAAGTTCAGAATAAATTAAAAGAGAAAAAAAAAAATCTCGATTGTGAGGGACATCTAAAGTTAATAAGATGGCTAACTTTAGTCGCATACATCGGCAACGTTGTTTTTTTATCCATCAAATTTGTTTCAGTCTGTAATGAAGCAATTTCATGCTTATTTCTTAAACTCAATCAGTCTTCTGATATTCAATTATTTTGTAATAAGCCTTTTCTCTCGTAGAATCACATCGGAAATTAAAAACACTCGTTTGAAATTGTGGGAATACTACCAATATTTTTACTTCACGCGCGGCTGTCATATTGTATAATAAATCATTGATCATTACTCTAAAGCGATTGCGTCTGATTAATTTTTACATAAAATGCTATTTTATTCTGCTAAATGTTTTCTCTTTAAAGCGTAATGACGTAAAATAGAAGCGAAAAAAAAATGCACCATCCAAAACTTGTATGCTGTTATATTTATTGTGTTGAAAACTTCTTGTGTAGCAGAGACACGCAACAGAATTTAACTATTTCATTTATTCTAGGTGTTATTGTTGCGCGTCCAGGTTGGAAAGAAAATTCTCATTCACCCTGTATGTTATAAATTTTGTTTTTAAAATTCATGTTATTAAGTGTTTTTTTTTTTTTTTTTTTTTTTTTTTACCATTTACTATGCTTTTTATTTATTACAAAAAGACTTCCATAATTATCGTCTTTAACATACATTTTTTGTAGTATTTGACGAGTATGAATTAAAAAAAAACCACAATAAGAATTTCATATTCACGTTTGAGGGGAGAAAAAATCTAAAACTAACGAATGATTATCGAGATCAGGGGCCGTTCAAATATGGCGTAAGCACCTAAAGGGATGGAGAATTTTGTAATTTTTTTTTTCCTGCAGGAGAAAAGAGGTGTATTTTCAAAATGTTTTTAAAATGTGATCTAATTTGAGAAATTTTAAGTTAGAAATTAAAATTAAATTAAGAGAAGGGAAAAGTGAGAGGTCAAAAGTTTTGACCACGGAAAAAAACACAAAAGATTCCTAAAAAATATTATATTCAAAATTGTATAAAATAAACATCTTTAATATAAATTTGATCTAAAAATTAAATTCTATCAGTTGAATTAAGGTAAAAACACAAAACAAAAGGGGTGTTGCGACTTTCTTTTGTAAGCAGGGAAGGGGGGTAGAGATTTGATAATTGTTGCTGACATCGATGAATCCAAATTTATCAGAAACATGTTTACGTAATATTGAAACGGCCCCTCACTTAAAAAGACCTTGAAATGTATACATAATAGGAAATGCTTAAAATAAATACTTAAAATTAGTTTTATTATCAGAAAAAGAACCAGTTACCTCATACAATTAAATCAGTTTCTACTCTGGTTATTATACTGTGATAAAACGCGGTAATAATTCGTCAGATTTGGAACCATTTTTCTTATTTTTTTTCTCTTCGTTTAATATTAATTTACTACCATTAATACGTTTTTATTTTTTTTAACTTCATTTCGGACAAATAATTGGTTACATATATCGAGTGGTGATTTTGGAACAAACTTGCACAGTTCTGTTAGCTAACTAGATTTAATATATTTTTATTTAAACTTTTTTCTACAAATTTTTATTTTCTAAAATAACAATATCAAAGTAATTTTCAAGACAAAACTTATCTCTCTTTTAAGTTTAAAAAAAGTTATTTAACAAATAAAAAGGGAAAAACAGTAGCACGTTCTGTACATTTAAAAGAAGATATTTCAAAAACTAACCAGATCTGTGATTTTCATATCAAGAATAAATAGTAAACTTAACCATTAAAACTTAGTAAAGAAGTTCGAAATTCACAGTAGTTTTACGAATTCCCTAAAGAATGCACGATTTTAAATTTTATGAGGGTAAAGTCATATCAGTATATCTCTAAGAAATACTTACTATCAAGATTTGTGCAAAAGTATTTCAGAATTCGTGCAGCATTTCGAATACGTGACCAGAGAGTGTGATCATAGAGTTGATAAAAAATAGTCTGTATTGCCAAATTTGTAGTCGCTGCCTGTATATTTGACAGACTACAGGCTGTTTTTTAAAACACTACTTTCAAATTATTTTATTTTTTCTTTACTATTTTAAAATTAGCTAATGTCACAATCTGACATTATAATGGAATACCTGCAAGTGAAGTGAATATCAATCCTGATTGGTTGTTGAATCGTGGCATTTACTATTTATATTTGAAACTGTTCTTTCTATACTATTTCTAGCAAGCCAAGCTTTCCGAGTATCAATTCTCTTAAGTGACACATTCTATATTCCTACACAAAGATTATTTCATAAAGATTTAGATTCTTTCATTGTATATTTCTTACTTAACACAAAGACAGCACGTAGAAGCCACGTAGAACATAAACAAACTAATTATGCATCGAAGTTTTCAGGTATACAAAACTAAAATATATCCCCGTTACAATAAAATACATAAAGAAAACTAAATCTAAGTTAAGTAACAGACGTAAACGTGAAAGAATTATATTTCAACAAATTTAATGTGCGATACCGCGCTGTATTTAATCAACTTCACGTTAATAAACATGCCGACTGATGTGAAGAAACTTAGCTCAACTTTAACACACCAGTGGTAACTTGAAGCTCACCCAATTTTAAATCGATAGGTACCAACTTGTCTGAGAAGTGAAAGCGGTCTATACGTAATGCTGACCACATTGCCTCAATTAGGCCTTTGTTTACGAATTGTGCAGATTTTAAATCCATAACCCCCCCCCCCCAGGACTAAAACAAACTGTTGCAAAAAAGAAAAAAAATTTAATCAGATTTCCTTCCATGGAAAGACGGAAGTTGTACAAAAAATTAATAATTATCTCCTAACAAAGACTTCCTTTGTATATCTGTTTTCTCACGGTCTAAAAAATTTGAATATTAAATAATTATTCTTTTTTTCTAATTAGTTTTAAGACGTTACAAAATAATCCTAACGATCCATCCTCGCAACAATCAAAATAATCTGCATATGAAAATCCCTCTGAAAATCACCAATAAAAATGACCACGAACGAATACAAGAGTAGGTTTGGCTTAATTGCAACCATCCCGTGCGTGGGCGTGCGACATGCAGAGATATCACACTTTTGCATAATTTGGCGTGATTAATTTCATTTGCTTAGATACAAATGAGTTACAACGTTGTTTCAAAGTAACAATGCAAGGAAAAGATTGAGACAATGAAGCAAATGGGATAAATGCGATTATTAAGTATTCAAATTTTTTTTTTCAAATGAAGTTGTTAACAATGTAATTATGATTTTGGGTTACTTACTTGCATACGTTTATTTAAATTTTAAGGCGTGAGAACGGCCTTCGTGTTTTTAATGTTTGAAATTTTCCGAGATTCCGTGTGATAAATGCTGTGGTCGCAAGAAATAAGTTGGATTAAACGAACACATTTTTCCTTGACTGATTTATTAAAGACACGTATTTTAGAATTTAGGTGAAGAAATATTAAATCTTAACCCAGTATTACTTAAGTTATGCTTTTTTTTTTTTTTTTTTTTCTTTTTTTTTCCTTTCACCTTTGCTCTTAAGTGATATCCGGGTTAATAAGGGAAAGGGATGAGATAGTATTAACAGGTAAAATGAAAAATTTAGGGAATTGTTGAATCTTTAGGGAAAATCTGTATTCATTAAGATGGGAATTTTGTTGCGTGAGCCTTTTATTATAACATCAATTCGTGGACTTATCAATAGCGATGGGGACTGTCTACGAATTTTATTTCTGCGGTACTCGTTACCTATGTTGAGTGATCGCTAAAGTTCGTGTCCGATTTGAAGCCAAATTGAATAAAACACTTTAACAGTAAAAAGAAAAGAAAATTAAAAAAAAATCCATATTTATCAATCAATAATGTGTTCTCCATCTTTATTCTATAACTGTCTTTCAATGTTTCATATCAGATTTTGAAATATTTTTAAGGCAGTTCATCAAAAGCTCCCTCGTCTTATGAGTTCACTTTTTAATGAATGATATCCAATTTTTCATGACTGTTAGGCTAAGTTTAGTCCATCTCAAGCTCCAATGCGCAGTTATGAAGGAAAAAAATTTAAAATGTTTGTGATGTAATTTTTTTATTCTTTGAAATTTTTTGGTTTCATAAAAACATTCAATAACTGATAATAATTATTCCTTGATTTTTAAAAATCTTCATTTAGGTGAAAATAGCGCCAAATCGGCAATCTTTTTTTTTTTTAATTAAGAATTTTTTTGTCTATTTAATAAAAAAAATTTTCTTTCTAGCAAGCTAGTATTTCTGGGAAGGTAGTAAAGTTTTAGTTTCATATTAAAACTAAAACTTTGCTTTGAATTTAAGACACAAACTGGAGCCTTGTATATGTGCATTGTGTACATTTTCTTTTTTAATGGTTTATACAAAAAAAAGTTCAACCCTTCCTAAAATTATTGGGTAAAAAGTTTGAAAATTTGAAGCACATTATTAATTTTAATTTTAATCATTGCATGAAAAAAATGAAAATTATTTTCCTTGGAGCGAATTTCACGAAATTAAAGTCTAAATTTCCTGAACGTAATTAGTAGTTAAAATTTTTTTTTTATAATATAAATAAGCATTTTAAGTTAAATAAACAAACATTTTAAATAAATAAATTCAATAAAAAAATACTAGAAATTTTTAAGAAATATTTTGGAATTTAGATAAACTACTTTCTTTAAGTGGTGAATGTACTCTGAAAAATAGATAATTCAAATCTATTATGTTAGATGCTGGTAACAATTGACAAACAGTTTCATTCATAGATCCGGAACGGCATTTAATCTAGTTCAGAATTTGGTTTTGTTGTATGCATAAGCTGAAAATGAATAAAATAAGTTGAATATTGGTTTTCGTTAAAGAAAAAAATGAATGAAAAAGAACTGTTATATAATTTGCAAATAGTTATCAGAGAAATACATTTCCTTATTGTTGAATTTAGTTACAATTTTGATTGAGAAACAATTTGAGTGAAATTACTAATAAAGTTTTTTTTTTTTTTTCCCCACAAACGCATATCCTTTTCCTCATTTATTCAATATATTGCTTTTTTCTGTATAATATTACTTAAATAATTTCCTAAAAATAACTAAAATATCAAAGAAATAATTGATTACTGACGGAATATAAATATAATTACAATTTTAAAAAGCCACAATTGGTTAAGTGAAGTCCTAACTTTCGAAACTCCTGTCACCTTCTCACAGAACCCTAGGGTTCTGCGGAACACCTTTTCGGAATCGCTGGTCTAATCCGATTCAAGAAACACCAGTAACAAGTCAATCAATTTAGTCTCACATTAAAATAGCAGGAAGACTGAAAGATATTATTGTTCAACATCCTCCAAAATTTTACACTGCTTACATAAAAGATTAAAATGTAATGAAATTGAGCATATTTGAGAAAATAGCCAGCTTCCAAATGTTATTTAAAAACAATTTGACCGTGAAATTTTGATACTGATAATACGGAGAAGCTCCCCTTATCAATGTTGGCAGGGTAGGGGATTCCCTGGGTTGTGGCTGTTCTGCGTGACAAGAAACTCGCGTTGGGCACGTGATCGCCGGAAGTGCCGACTCCCGGACAGCACAGTATAGTGGCTAATGAACCAGAAGAGGGTTGGACTGGTATCCCTCCTCACCACAGACCTCTTATCAGTGGTACATTAATAGCAATTGCGGACCGTATGCACCGTTCCATGTCGCGGTCATGTTATAGTGTGTGAAAATGAGCAATCCCTATTGAAGCCTGGTATCTCCCTAATGTTATATGGTTAATAGTTTGAATCAGCATGTATTTTGATGAAATTAGTTGAGAATAATATCTGAATTAGGAAATTTCTCTACTGAATAATAAGTAATTCTCCACAAAATTTATTACGAAAGCATTGGGGATACTTCTGCGTAAAATAAGCAAGTAAATTTATGTTTTATCAATTGGCTGTTTGAGAAAAGGATAAACTTTTTCCAATGATTTCAAAAAGCAAAAAAAAAAAAAAAAAAAGAAAAGAAAAAAAAAAAATTTTTTTTTATAATTTTTATATTTTAATAAGACTGTTTTTTGAAGGCTCTATCGTCACTTTTTCGGATAATATGCTATTTTTAGAACTGATGTGAGTTTGCAATAGTTATTCATGGCTGTTAGGTCAAATGTATCCCATCTTTTGCCAGCGCCCTCTGTACTAATTCTGAAAATAGAGCAAAACATCAATATGAAAAAAATGTCACAGTTATTTAAAAATACAAAAAAAGGATTTGTGATCTAATTTTTTAATATTTAAAAAGCTACCCCAGCACTGTATTATCTGGTCTCAATATAACACTCCAACAGTTTCTAATACAGTATTTTAATTTTTACGTTTCGTTTGTTTCTGACTAACCGATATGAAGACTAAAACTATTTAATGACATCGAACAAAATTTCAATAATTTGTATCTTTTTCATTAAGGGTTGCCTAAAATAGATCGCAATGATGTGTGAGTCCATATTTTTGAATTAGTTTTAATATTTTCGTATCATCTGTAGTTTTATTATTTCATCTTAACAAAATTTGTTTGGAAAATAAATTGTTTTATTGTTAAGAAAAATAGCACAAAAAGAGTGCTTCTTATGCTTTCATCATTCTTAATCTCGGATAAGCAACTTTTATATTTACGTTTCTAGACCTAAGAACTCTTTCAGTTCCTTAAAAGTATTTCACTATTAGTTTGAACATTAAATCAATAAACGTGTGTATTCTTTCATTTGTAACTACTATATCTTATCCTTATTTACTTCTTAATACCAATAAAAGAAAATTTAAATAAATGCATAATAAAAAAACATCTCCATTTTCATACCCCGAAGTTGAATGTTGAAGAAAACGAATTGCAAATATTTGTATTTGCTTTTACATATCTTTTAAAGAAGACACATAAAAGCAAGTGCAAAATATTTTTATTTGAAATAAAAAAGTGAATGGTTAAAAGAAGAAGAGGAAGAAAAAAAAAACATAAGTAAACAAAAATTGTTCTGAAACCTTTCACGATGAAGAGGTTTGAAAGAAGGGGATTTTTAAGCAATGGAGGGGGAGGGAAAATAAATGAATGAATCCCCCCCTCTCTCGCAGAAATTTTACAAGCAGGAAGGTATTTTCTGAATACCATTTACGTTTCAATTGCTTCACCCGAAAAAACGAAACAGGTACAGAATCTCCGATATTTTGAATCAGAGACTTCAAATTTGTTATAAAAAAGGAGATAAAAAAAATTGAAAATATTCAGTTGCTCGCAATAGGGGAGGAGATACTTTTAAATGTGCTTAAAAGGATAAGAAAATGTACCTTCCAGTATAGAACAACATTAAGTAATCTATCTTCAGGTTTGTATGAATTTGAAAAGGATCTCAGTTTTTTTTTTTTTTTTTTCAGTGAACGTAGAAAAGAAATATTTTTATCGAAAATATTTTAAATCTTCTGGGTAGCTGTTTATTAATAAAAGTATTTTTTTCTCTTTTTTAATCAGAGAGGAAGTCATGATTTACAATTGTACCGCTTGTAATTAAATCATACCAGAGGGAACAATTTTGAGATATTGTTTGTGCCTTTTACGATCCTAGTATATTGAAAGGAAAGGTATATTATTTTTATATGCATCACATATAAAATTGTATAAATAACTCATTTAAATTAACTATACATTTAATTTAAAATAAATCAAATAATCTACTTCAATCATTTGGATTTTAAAAGAATCGCATGTGTTTCTTAAAAGGGAGCACTCAGCAGTATGTGGCAGAAATTTTGACAAATCATTTACTGTAGAGAGAAATTTTTTAAAATTTTTTTTTGTTAATTAAAGACTGTTAGTTGAAATTTGTTTTACACAGCCTATATTAATTTTTTTTAATATTTGCTAAGCAAAAATTTGTCTAAAAGGCCGTTTAAAAAATGCCTAAGTATATTATTTGCAATTTCAGACAATCCTTTTGCCATGAAAAACGAAAAAATCACAAACCCCCTACATACTTACGTAGAAAAGTTGCAGTACCCCACCATTTTTTTAAAAATTAATTTTGACCTTTTTTTAAAGCAATCTAACTTTAGAATTAAATTCAAATAAAACATGTTATGTCCATAAAACAAAATTTAAGTTTTATTCATTTTATAAAATTTCGAGTAGATTATTTTTTGAGAATATTTCTGAGACTAAAACTATCGACCTTTGAAACTGTTTAAATATATTTTTTCTGCCTCTTTCGTTCTGTTTCTTATGAACTGTTTCTTATGTTCTTATCGATTCTGAAATTTTGAATTCTAAAAGTCACCATTTAATACAAATATCCTTCTGCAGTGCTCTTGAATCATTTAAATCTTGCACAGTTTTAGTCTAATTAAAATATTTAAAAACAGTATATTGCGACTATTTAAAACGACTTTAAGTTGTAACTCACACGGAAGATGCTGAAAAAGATTCTCCCCTGCCGTTGAAAAATTAAATCACTCTATAAAGAGAAAAATACCTCTTTTCGAATCAGAAAATACTTACCATAAGCTTCTTTACCCGTTACTTTTTTTTCTTTACATTTTCATCTGAAACGAGATGATTGCTGGTTGCAAAAAGAAAAAAAGAAAGAAAAAATAACAGATACAATAATGGCGATGTCGGGCACGAGAAAAACTGAACAATTTAACGCTTTTAAAGATCTAAATCACCACTTCTTTATCACCCCTCTATCATTATCCCATCTTGCTCAATATGGAACCGTTATTTCTTCACGAGTATTTTTTATCAACTGTAAATGGTGTTTTAGGACTTATGGTTATAATTCCGGTAAATGATTTTTTTTGCACACTTTATTGAAAGCAATTTCATTTTGCTCTTATAGTAAATGTGTCCTGATGTATAATTTCTAATAGAATTGCATTTAAATTGAAAGCTTTTTATTGATTTATTTTTGTTCATGTAGGGTCTTTTTATTTATTTATTTATTTATTTATTTTTTGTTGCATCATTAAATCCTATATTGTAATTTTTTTTAAAATCTATTTTGTAATTACCATAAATATATCTCATTTATATTATTTCCATTGTCATACTGTGTTTTTCATTTTGCTTTTTTGCCTTTGTTTTACTTTTCTTTAAAAAAAAGTTTTCTTTCTGGATTTTTTTATTAATTAAATGTGTTACTTGATAAAATCTTTTAAAAACTATTTCGCCTATAGAAATTCATACAATAAATATAGATAAATATAAGAATAAATTTATATAGGTATTTTTTGAGAAGCAATCTTAGACCAATTTTTTTCTTCCCCTTTCTTTATAAAAGGGAATTTTCCAGATTCTGAACAGGCAAAAGAATGGGCAATTCTTTATTTATGCTTACATTAACTCTTATTTGTTTTTTTTTTTTTTATTTAAAAATCCTATTTCATGCTCTATATCTTTGCAATTTGTGGAAAATTTTTCTTCTTCGGTAGTGGGCAGATCATAAGATATATCCATGCATTTATTTCAAAATATTAACATATTTCAAATGGTTCAAACAGCTTCAAAAGTATTATATTTAAATTTTGAATGAAGAATTTTATATTATGTATATATATATATATATATATATATATATATATATATATATATATATATATATATATATATATATATATATATATATATATATATATATATATATATATATATATATATATATATATATATATATATATATATATATAAATAGGGGAGTGTCGGGTACCCCCGCCCACTGTCAATTTCATATGTATAGAATATTTTTTTCAAGTCAATGGGCCACCGGAGATTAATTGTTATACTAAAAAAAGATTATTTTCTAAGTTTCAAGTATTTATGCAGCTGGTAACATGGTAAACAATAGTTTCGAAAATATGTTGAATACAGTAGTCAAATTTTTTAAATTTCTATTTTTTTAGTTTAAACTATTCTTTTTTTGGTTTATTCTTTTTGCATTATTTAATTAGATGATAAAACAATAGAAACATACAAAAATATTGATTATTACTCAATATTATACAGAAATATAAGCAATGCTCCTTAAGTGGGCGGGGCTATCCGACTCTCTCCTATATATATATATATATATATATATATATATATATATATATATATATATATATATAATAGTATTAATCAAGAATCAAGAAAAAAAATTTTGCCCTATGCACAAGAACTCAAGAATTACGGAACAAAATGAAAACAAGTCAATTTACTTGTTATCACATACAATAAATATTTTAGTTTTGTCAAAATTTTGCGCATCCAAAACAACTCCATTAATAAAATTACCACCTAGTTAAGGCATAAACACAATTTTGCAACAAAAACAATAACATTACATAAATCAAAAACGGTTGTTTCATAATATCCAAATGTTAAGTGGGAGGATTTCAAAAAATTAACTACTTTTATTGCATCCGCATTCTTCATCACACCCTCATCAAGGGAGAAAATGAGTATCAAAACACAATAAAAAAAATATAAAAAAACTGGTGGGGGAGTCCCTGTGAGATGAGGGGTTTGAAAGGGATCCGGTCAATTCACCCTCAGGGATAGAAAGAGAAGCCGACAGACGGTCAGCGATAGCCCCTCGCCGATCATCGGTCACTGTCGGGTGTTTTGTTGGGAACAAAAACATTTTTGTTCGCTACTCCTCCCACAATCTCTCATAAGTTGGGAAGGATTTTTGATGGGTCGATCGGTCAGATTCTCTACACTTCTGCTTGGATGTGAAAAATCGAAAAAATAAATAACTGCCATCATAAGAGCTTATTTTTAAGCTAAGTTACGCATGTGAAACAATATTAATTCATTTTTTAAAAAAAGAGCCTTACAAACATTTTATTCTATTGAATTTAAAAAATGAGAAATATCAAAATTCTTCGCAGAAATAATCTTTTTTTTTTAAAAGCTTATTCGTATACAGATAACTTATGCGTAAAATGGCAAGTTTATTACAAAAGTACCTTGCCTATCCAATATAAGCCGATAAGATAAAACCTTGTATAAGCTGAGAAATTCTGTCTGCGTTTTATTTATTTATTTTTTTTTAAATTTAAATAAAACTCGCATTTCACATGCAAATCGAGTTGGAAAAAAAATTTCCTGTAAAGTACAAACTCTTAATTTAGACCGTTCGCCTAATCGGCGATACGCCTAACTGTCAAATCGCTACCGGATGTAGCAGGATCTGACTTAGATACAAAGACAACGACATTTTTGCATCATTACTTTATTTAGCCACTCTTTATTAAATACATTAGTCGTTATTAAATAAATTTGATTAGTTATTTTGATTAGTAATAGCCTATTCGGAGAATGCGATTTTTAACACTTTTTTGCGAGGGGAAATTTTTTTCAAAGTATCAAACAGCTTTTATGCATACAAAGAAGCGTGCCTAATTGTTTGAAAACTTTGGGTGTGTTAGGAAAATTACAGCAATAAAACTGAATGGCGAGTCTGTTTTCTGTTTTCACTACCTGTTTTGTACGTCTTTTCATATTTATCAGTTGCTGGTTTTAATGTTTTGCATTTGAAAATACCAGATGTCCAATCAATTAGTTCTAAATTATTATGAACTGAATCTAGAGCTTCAATTCATAATAAATCTTAACAATTCTTTCAAAACTCTTCTACACTAATAACAACATTCATCCTCAACACACGAAATCGTTTAATTCCAAAACACACGTTTAAAATCTAAATAAATAATTTCCCCCTTTTTTTAATGGCTCAATTTTGACTGAAACATGGTTCGATTTGACAATTTATAAGAACTTGAGTGAATGGGAATGTTGATTCAAACTAACTCTTCAAACGATTCAAAATGTTTTTTTTTTCCCCTTTCTTTTTCTCCTTCAGTATTTACTAAGTCGTTCTATAAAACAGTGTTTTATAACAGGGCTGTTAATTCCATTTTAAATAAATAAAAACACAAATCAATTTTTTTTAAAAAAATTCTAGCTCGTCTACGAAATTAAATCACTCACATCTCTATTCAGGAAGAATTTGTACTTGTTTAACAACAGATTTAAGACTCGCTATTTATTTATTTATTTTTTTTTTTTTCCATCAACTGATAAAAGGCAAAGAGAGGCAAAATCTAAATTTTAAAAATCCTCTATTTCCCTTATCTGCCACACACGATCAATTTCAACTTGCGTGTAACGCGCTTTAACCTTCCCTAATAAAAGAGAAGCCCTTTTTAAAAACTCAGGAACCATTCAAACTAAATCATGAAATCGTAGAAGGAAAAATATAAAAACCTAAACGGAGCGGTAGCGTTAAAAAGACTTGTTTATTGCTAGCGTTTGTCTCATGTGGTATCATAAACACGCCCTCCAAATTCTGCAGCTTCCCCAACTGTCTCATAAATCAAAAGAACCCTTTTCCTCCCCGACCCCCCCTACTTATCCCCTTTGCCATATAAAACACAGATCGTAAATCTATGGAGAAAAGTATCTCTGGAGTACCCACAGTGGGGTACCTTTACCCCCAGCAGAGCCCTAATGTACTCCAACATGAAATTTAGCCTGGCACTTTGCGTACACATTTTTTTCATTCTCACTGCACTCCAGGAATGTTGGACTGTTTGATTTGAATCGTAGCTTTTATTGACATCTTACATTACAAAGTTGCATTGTAAATTTTCGATACTGTTTTGATAGGCGAATATCGTTAAGTTTTTTATTTCGAACTTAACTTTTTTTATAGGATTTTCGTGCCGTTTATTCTTTTTATATTAAAAAAAAAAAAAAGAATCGTTAGTAACTAATTAAAATGATACGTATGAAAATTTAAAGGGTCTCGAAACATCAAATATATATTAAAAAATTATGCTTGCTTTTGTGTTTATCTGAAAAGTTTAATAATTTTTAACACGATGTTTTTATTCAGATGAGGAAAACTAAAAGAGTGAATCATGTCAGCAATTTTTTATAAGAGCATGTCTGCTTAATCACAGCACTGAGAAGAAAAATAGGGTCAAAACTACGGAATATGGTAAAATATATGGTATTTCTGGCTCTATGGTACATATTTTAAAATTTGATAATTTTTTATCATTATACCTTAAAGCATGGCATAAAAACCATCTGTTCGGTTAAATTTACATTTCAGTTTTGTATGCTTTACTAACTGCGTGGTAATAAGAACGATAATTTTAAAGAAGAAGGGGGCAACTTTGAAAAATTATTATTGGGCAAATGTGTTCGAAAGCAGTTTTCACTCATCCCCTTAACATACTCCCTCTAATTTTACACATTGAGGAGGTTTATCCTTCAGTGATACACGTGGTATTTTTTATAGTTTGTGGAAACTTTTCCCTCGATTCAGAGGAACCAAAAATTTGTGTTGTGTTTACTAATTTTAGGTGCATCCTATATACACTGCCGTGCCATCGAAAAAACAACGTAAGTGCTTTCACGATTGATTCCGAGAAAAATGTCTCGACAGCTTTACTCTCTCTATTGCTAATGCTAAAATAGATTTTCAAAAAGTTGATGAAACGAAATTTTTTTTTTTTTTTTTTTGAAGCAAATTTTTTTTTGCAATATGTAGACTTGCCATATAAAGATACCAAATATACAAAAATCTCAGTTTTTTGTCGCTTACTTTGATTTTTCATCTGCACAGCAGTATACTCATTGTGCTGAAATTGGAATATGGGATATCGCGATGAACAATATCTTAGTCCTAATTTTCTTACATAATCATACTATAATAAAATTCAAAAAATACACACGAATGACAATGAGTACCTCCGTGGCTCGGCTGTTAACCGAAAGGTTGGTGGTTCGAGCCCACCCGGGGGTGCACTTTTATTTTTACCCAAAAGTGGATCGGTTATAAAATAAAAAGAGTATTAAACAAAAACCGTGACAATTTTAATTTAACTTCCGATTTAATTAAACTGATATTTCATTATGAAAGTAGTTTGAAGCATCGAATAGGGGTGATAAATAAGAAATAATTAATTTTCTGTGGGTGAAATAAACAAGTAGTAATCATTTTCCTTTGAGGCACATGCAATTCTCTTTAGTTTATACTTCGATGGGAGAACGGTGTCCCATTTATATACATTTTTTTAAATCTCTAATTTCAAGCAAAAATATATTTTTTTATTTGTTAATTATAAAAAAGCAGTCTAATTGCTACAAAAAAAAAAATCTGTTAGATTATCGGGATTATATTTTTACTAAAACATAAAACCCGAGAAAAGTGGCTTGAAAAAATGTTTTGATCATATTCAAAAATTTTTTAATAATTGATTTCAAAAATTTTAAAAATTTTTATGAATAATAACTGTTTTTCATGGAGCAAAATAATAAATAAAAATAAATGCACATTTGAAAAACATTGTTTAGAAGATTTCATCTTTAACACAGAAAAATTCACCGGTGTTTCGTGTTGTATTTCATAACCATACATTATTAAAATGCTAAATATAATATTTTCTCTTATAAATTACAAACCTTAAAACAATGAAACCCAACAAAATATTAAAAAGAAGTATGAAAAATATGTTTAATAAAAATTTTGCGTCAAAGGGTTAATCTGTTAAAATTATCATTATTAGACAATACTTAGCTTTTCAGACCGAAACAAATTGAACAATCACCGTATTTTATGTTTTAGTAGCGCTGCTTTTTATAGAATTGTTTTTTCTTTTTGTAAAATCTGAAGTGATAGCTTTAAATTTTTTTTAGTTAGACTTCCCGTATCAAAGACTTCTGACACTTCTTATATACATCGAATTTTCAGATAATTCACCAGTTCAAATAAAAGAATATTATGACTCCAAAAAAGTAGAATGCATGGATACATTAAATACGTTTCTAGGACTAATTTTAAATATAATCTGACAAAAAAAAAATAAAGTTTTTTTTTAGCAATACTTTTAAGAACTTCTTCCTACCTCATTATAATAATCAAATATCATTTTTATAATTTTAGCTTATAAATATTTGCATTTATAGCAACACAATTGCATAGCTAAGAGAGAAAAACTAATTAAACCCTAAAAAAAAAGTTATAAAGCATGGCCAAAAACAAATCTTGTTTTAGATTCATCAAATTATTTTGAGCATTACATTTGCTCGAATCGTTTTGGGATGGAGACCAAAATGATAAAAAGTTTCGACCTTCTTCTAAAAGAGATATCACCGTAAACACTGAGACCACACATTTTTGGAAGAAACTCATATCTTTTCTTGCTTCTTTTCTAATTAATGAAGGAACCCTTGATTACATAACTTTTTTTCCCCTTTTTCTTCAAATAGGATGTGATTTACACCTGAAGTAAATTATAGAAAAGGAGAAATCCCTAGAAAGGGAAAGAAACGAATACAAAAAATCCCCAAAAGAAATACTCCAGTTAGCAGAGTGCACATCTCTGAAAAATTAATACTATTTATGATTCACTTTTTCAAACTTTGTGATTAGGAGAACTAAAGAAAATGCTTCACTCCACCATCCCCACGACCTCCTGTGCATTAACGTTTACTCTAAAAGATTTAATTTGGTTTTCGTTCGTATTCGTTATTACTTCACACTTATTTACGTGCATTATTTTTTCCACGTTTTATACGGAGATCACTTTTTTTTTTTTTCGTAGACCAGGTGTAATTTCATGCGCTGATGCTTCCATAACCGACGTAATTTACATGGAAATTACTAAAGTGTTGATGCTCTTCATTCAAAGCTGACGAAGAAAAACCCTTGATTAAATAAAGAATGGTTGTGGATATATCTTTTACCCTTTTTTTCTTCTTCCTTTTAATTTTTTTTTAATACATCGCCAGTGAAAGAATATTATAGCCTCTTTTCAAACCTTGAATCTTTGCCCCGAAATTTCGGGTGCAGAGGGAAAAAAAATTCCCCTTAATAAACACGTAAATACATAGCAGGTAAATTATGAAATGTGAAGGAAAAAAAATTTAACTCATAAGTAAATATTGGGAAGCTTAAAGAAATGTTCTCGAATGTATGAAGAAAAATTGGTGTAAAATGCTATTATGAAAGAGTGGGAGTTTTTCTTACATCTTTTTCATTTTCAAATATTTTTTTTTTTTTTTACACCACCTTCACAAATGTAAAGTGTTACAAATTTTTCTTCAACCGCTGCCTAAAAAATTCATTTAGTCTCGGATCTGCCTCATTACATTTTTTCCTGTAAAAAGCAGGCAGATTAAAATCTACTCGAGATAAAATTAATAAATAAATTTAACGCAAGCTTTACGGCGAAGCTCCCTGGGCTGGGTAATGAAGATATTTATCTAACATTGCTAAGAGTAAACTTACGGTAAAGATGGACAATCTTTCATTCGGACTCAATTTTTTTAATTTTTTCAATTTTTAAAATTTTTTTAATTTTAAACTGTTGGTATTACGAATGCAAGTGATCAGCGACGCACTGTTAAGGTTTTTTTCAGCTTCGTATCGATCAGTGATTAATTTAACAATAATCTGAAAGGGAAATAAGATTGCAAAGAGAAAAACGGAAGAAGATAGGGGAGGGGATAGAATGTTGGTTTCTGTTTAGTTAACAAGTTTTTATTCTATACCAAGAATAAACATTCTCTACGATTTTAAACAAGAGGGTGTTGCTGACTTAAAAACTATTGAACAATATATTTTTATGCGTGTCAAGCCTTTTCAACTGAAAAATTTGCATGGGTATCTGTCAATTTATTTTTCAGACTCCATCACGTTACTACTTTGCAAGCAATTAAAACATGGCTTTATATTGCTAAGCGATTTTGAATACATTGCTTTAAAGTTAGTAGCGCCATCTTTTCACGAATTTTCTTACTTATTTTAAAACTTAAGAAAATTAGTTCTCTATGTAGGCGTTTCCATCACGTTCAATTTCTTTTTATTAATTTTCTAAAGGGGGGGGGGTTAATTTTTGGCTCACTTGGTATTAATAATAATATAACCTCATAAATATTTATAATTTATAAATACTCTCAACTTCGTATTTTTGTTGCATCTGATTTTAACCTTAGAAATGACTGAGGTTCATAAGTTTTATTTGAATCACGCGAATTCTATTTTTAGTCCTTATAAGAAGATTACTGCATCTGAATTATTTATTGGTTAAGTTGTCGCTTGCGGTACAATGTACTAATGATCCATTTAGATGAGTAGTTAACCCAATTCGAATAAATTAAGACTTTTTTTTAATATTTTCCAATATGGCGTTTGATTATATGATGAGATCAACTTAGGCAGGTCACAGAATTAAAAAGATAGCGAGCTTAAAAGGCCATATTGTTTTAATTTTAATCATTTGTTTAATTGTAAAAATTTATTTTAGTTGCAAATTTATCTGATAATATCACTCAATATTATTTTCACGAACTTTATACGTTAAATTTAAAAAGTATTGAAAACTTTATCACAATATGTATGACAATTATATGCAATTTATAAAACGAATTCTGTAATAAAATGTTTTTACATAGTTTTTTTTTTAGCATTAGTTTCATACAAAATAGAAAATTTAGAGTAAATTTTAACTTTTTTTGTTTTGTTTTTGTAGCTATAAAATTTTAACTTGTTCAGATATAGTACCGATTTCATTGATGATTTTTTTATTATTATAATATTAATATTTAAATTGATAACTATAATGAATGTATTGTACAAAAAATTATGTACAATTTTTAATATATTTAAAATTAAATTGAAAAATAACACAAGTTGGGGATAGATCCCGTCAAACAAAGTTGCTATTTGCCGGGCACATTTACCAAGAATATGAATTCTATAAGATTGTTCATGCAAAGTAGATATTAGTTTCTAAATGTGTTTTATAGTAACTCGAATGAATTTACTCTTTGAATATGCATTTTATTCCCAACAAACATTATTGATTGTTTTATTTTATAGATAATTTTATTATGTTTAAAAATCAAATTCCCATTTTCGTTAAGTAAAATAATTTTTGCGATGTGTATCGTCATCAATGTTTAATTCCTTTCAAACCAAAATATAATAACGACGGATCAGATGCAAAAAAGGAAGAAAAAAATTCTTATTATTGTGAACAACAGAGTTTTATATGTTTAGCACTTTGTGGGAACAATAAAGTTTAATTTTTTTGTGAGTTTCTGGGTTTTCGAGCAGCGTACACCTGTTCAGGAACTAGAACAGCAGTACGTTTATAGCCCCTACTAGTCAAAATTTAGATATAGAATTGTAAAAAAGTAATAAACGAGAAGTTGTAAATTGATACTGGTTGATGGACTGTGGAAAATTGTGCATTGTAAAAATGCAATAAAGTGGGTGACACATAAGAAACTATAGATCCTGGCGGAAATTGTAAATAAATAAAAAAACACTCCTTGTTCCTCCTCATCTTCAAATCAAGAAACGGACGACCTTGAAGATTTTTTTTTTTTAAAAATATATTAACGTTTTTAAAATTAATACGGTGGTTCGAACAAAACTAGAGACATCCTCCTACTAGACATCGAAACTTTCACGGCCTTTGATGGAATATAAACTCGGTGATTTATTGGAGGACAGAATTCTTTCCGAGATTTTTATCTTAGCAGGACACCACATCACACTTTGAAGAAATGATCACCCATTAAGATTTAAGAGCAGAACTCTAGCTCTTCGGCGGGATAAAATCCATTTAAATCTCCTTTTCGGGGACCTTCCCTTTCCAGATCCACTCCTTCAGTTCATTTAAGGGAAATTGAAAGAATTCCTCATTACAGTAATCGAACCATTAGCAAAGCAGAGAGAGAGAGAGAGAAAACTTTTGCACCAAAATTAACTTCATCAAAAACGCGTTCGGGGGAACGAAATGGAGAGAATCTTTGGTTTTAAAGTTGGTGGGAATGCAGCTCGACGAGCGCAGGTGGCGAATCTACAGAAAAGAGTCGGACATAGTTGTGGTTGTACAACTTTTAGATGGAGGGAGCGAACGGGGTGGCCCCATTATATTGCACGGGTCTAGGATGAAGGGGGGTGGGGGCGGAGAAATTTATCATTTCGTACTTTTAAAAGATGGAAAACGTTGAGGGTGATTTTTCAAAAGCAGATAATTGTGTAGTTTAAGTTCCGTTTAGTGAGTCTTTGGCGCTGTTAAGGAGTATTTATAATCTCATCTAGTATTCGGGAGTTTTATGTGGGAAGACAACAAGAAACAATCGGCGGTTTGAAATATTGGTATGGAAAGAAAACCATTAATAATGAATCCCGCGAAAGCAGAATTTCGAAACAATATAATTCGGAAGGAGCTAATAGATGTTTTCAAAACAAATTGACGAATCTATTTTCTTGTTAAGAGGCCGGCTTATTGTTTGTATGCAACAATTCATTTGCGCTTCCGACTTAATTTTAAAATAAGCCTAATCCCGCTTAGAGAAGCATTTTATGATTAAGTTAAGAGACAGTGTTCGGAATCTGTGTTCTATTAAAAAGTGCGCTTAAAATTAATGATTGGTAAAACTTTTAAATGGGAGTGTAGATGAAAAGGGAAATTTCTATATTCTATGCGTCTAGATCACTTTTAACTTCAAAATTTCCTAAGCAAGTCTTAGAAGATAAATCGAAACTAACATTGTTCTGTGAAGACTTTAGAAGGACAATGTAAGAATGAGAAAATGCATGGTGTTCTTGAAGCGTCACTCTTGCTTAGTATGAATTCTGATCGAAAATAAATTTTTGCATAATAGGTTTACAAAAGCGTATAATTAAAAACATAAATCAGAATTAAAAGTATGATAAATCTTTGAAGTGACATTTAAGTGACACTATAGCAAACAAAATAATAAACAAACATTTTTTTCAGGTATGAACTTTATGTATGATCTACATTTGAAACCCATTCAAGTTGCAATATAAATCTTAAAATTGATATTGTTATTATTATTATTTCTTTTTTTTTTTTTTTTCTTTTTTTTTTTTTTTGTAAAAATAGGAAGATTTTATATCTTGTGTCAAACCAAATCTTATGTCTTATGAATGTAATTATTTTACAATTAAACAAATAGATTTTTTTTTTTCTGTACAGAAACTTTTCTACCAATTACGTAAACCAACATCATATAGATGGTGTCGGTATAAATTTACGTTTTAATGAATAGGAATGAATCACGAATTTTAAAAAGCATGAACAATGATTAAAAAAAGTAATCTTCAAAAGACTATAACATATAACTTATGACGTATAAATGCATTTATATGAGTTTGGTAGAAATACTTCCACGGAATTAATTTCTATACATACAGCGCTATAAACTATGAATAAATACAATTAAAAAAATAATAAGTTCCTTAAAAAATTGTAAATACTTTTAAGTTAATATTTTGCTTGAAGTTCGACCTGTTTCGGAAATATTTAAAATTGCTATAAACCTTATAATATTGTGATTATGTTTGGTAATATATTTCTTCCACTTTTGATAGTTTTCTTTGCAATATTTAAACAAGCGGTTAAAAATATTCCAAATACATATCGTTTACAGAAAATTTAAAATACATAAGACAAAAAACATAAATAAATAAATAAAACTTAAGCAACAATCAACATTACTTTTGAAAGATTTTCAATCTGGACTTACATTTCAAACAAATACATATCTGGGAAAATAATAGCTAAATTAACTATTTTAATAAAAATGCTCACTCTTTGTCTTCCTATTCAACATTTATAACGAAAAATTTTCAAATCTCTCCCATCAATTATTTTATATTCTAAATAAAATAACCCTGTTGGAATTAATGGAATTTTCCTAAAATCTTTAAACTTGCCGATCTTCATGCATTTGCAATACTGATTCAGTTCAGGGGAAAAATTCAGATGTGGATATTCCCAACTAAATAAACTCTAATTTTCTATCCATCAAATTTAAACTAATCCAGTTTTCTACTTTTACAAGAGACTGTTTGAGAAATGTGTTGCTTAAATAATGTGTTCAACTTTTAACTTTCTCACAGCTCAGCTCAGGAGAACGTTTTCCAAGTGAGGAGTTGAGGAAAAGGTAATTGATTTTCTCTTAACGGTCATCTGTTGATGCTTCGAAGAATGTTTCGAAATTTCTACCTCAATAGTTAATTTATGAGAGAAAACAATTTTTTTTTTTGGATTGTTTTATGCTTATTGAGAAGGTCAATAATATTTTCGAAATAGTAAGCAGAATTTTATTATTTTTTTTATAAAAAGAACTTATTATTATATTTAAATATTGTAATAAATCATTATTTCAAAAAGTTTTACAATATTTTTTTTATTTCTATATATTTTTTTAACATCGCAGTAAGCTAAATATTAAACAGTTTTTGTTTAAAAATGATTTATTGGGAATGTGTTTATATTCTAATTTTATGCGTAAAGAGCTCAACGTTTCGCAAACTATAAAACATAATACGTTAACTAAAGACGTACAATGCGCAAAAGTAAATAAATAAATATATAAAATAAAAATAAACGGACCAGTCTGAAAAACTTTTGATTTAGTGATCATGGGATCTTCACGTTCTGGGACTCAATCATAATCGTTCGAAGGGGTGGTCTCAAATATGCTACTTAATTAGTACAAAAGATAGTTTAAGTTATGAAATCAGACACAAAAACGTACTTTCTATCAATAAACATAAATTTTTTTCAGCGGGTTCGGATTTCTGCTCCCGATTCTGATGTGAAAATCTAATTGCTAGATCAAAAATTATTCTGAGTGTTCCGTTTTTTTATTTATTCATTTATTGGGGTTTTGTAGATTTTTTTTTAACTTTATAATTTTAATACCCAATGAACTACTTTACCGAAAAATGGCATAAAATTCAGTTTGTTTTACTATTTTTTAAATCCTAAGTAAATTTATCCTAAGTAAATTTATCGTATTAAAAACTGGAAAAGTATTATTCTCAAGCTTAATGACATATTTATAATAACTTGTAAATAGTGATTGTTACGACATAATGCCACTATAAAAATACACACCATTGACGAAATAAATGTTAAAGTACATTCATTTCAGCTTATGAAAGTTTTCTAGTGTATACCTGAATGCAAATTTATTCAGCAGATTTTTTTTTTAAATGATTCTTTTCTCGAATCGAAATATCTATGCGAAGTAATAATTAAAAATCTACATATTTCAAACAATGCTTTCCGAAAACAGAAGGGAAAAAAAATATTAGTCACAAATAGGCAATGTTCCTCTTAATTCTTGTTATATAATCTTCTAAATTGATGTTATTCGAATAAAACTTTCTTAACTAAATAATTATTCTGCAAATTCCTTTATCGTAATAAATGGCTCCTTTTATTTGCATATATGTTGTTTGTGAAGCCTGCGAAAGTATGTTCAAAGTATGTTCAAAATCAATATTTTTAAAATTGTTTACTAGCAATTATTATTATTAAAAAAATAGAAATCATTTGTTAGCAGTTTTTTGTAATCAATTGCATTTAATTGTATAAAAATAAAAAGTGTCTTAAATGCAACAGAAATCTGTACAAAATATTTGTTTAATAGAATTATTTTAATACAATTATTTGTTAAACAACTTTGTAACCTCATACAAAAATGCACTAAAAATAATGTAAAGCCTAATATTTTTTATTTATTTCGAAACCACTTTCGCACCTAATATTTTTTATTTATGAAGTTGACAATGACATCTATAACCATTAGATGAGACTATTTTAATTCAACCCTTCAATTTATTGTATTTCGATGGGGGGGGGGAATTCTTTTACTCTCTCCCTATCCCTCTTACTCCCCAAAACAACAAAATTAGAATATTAGAAAGTTTTCATTTCACCCACAGAACACTTGACCAATTTTGTTTATCCCACCGCCCACCCCTTACAATTAAGCCACCTCCTTAATTAGATGACTACGTCAAGTTTGTCCAAGAACATTCAGTGCATACGCGGCCATAACAATAGGAGGGTGGTAAACTCCACAAAATCATTGCACATCCCGACTAAATACTCCTGAATATGAGGTGGGGGTGCGAAAACGGGAATAGTGCAGCGGGATAGTCCATCATGGGTCACGTGGAGTGGGTGGGATGGTGGAAGAAGGGTTCCTCTTGGATTAGCCGCAAGGGACGACGGGACGCCTCGTTTAATTTCGCGCTCCAGAGATCTTGGGCATCAACTGAGGGACCCAGGGGCTTCGGTGGTGAGGAGAAGGGGAGTTAGAATAGTGGGGGAGGTAATACATACAACCGTGTTTTGTGAAAAGGGGGAGTTTTCTGGAGTTGTTTTTGCTCCACATGCAACATGTGCCTATGACGCATTTATAGCAGTACATTATCGAATGTCGATTACTGATATTTAAGTTTCTTTAATTCTTCATTTATTTTTGTTATTGAAATCTAATCTTTCAAAGTCAAGTTATAATTTATTTAATGCATGGGTTAAAGTTTTAAGTTATAGCAGTTCGCAAAGTAAAGAGTTTCATAGCGATTTGATAATTTTACTAACTTGTTAGCTTAAAAATCATTGAAACGATATTTAAAAAGAATTTATACCCTCATTAATTTTGTTCTAAGTCATTGATATATTTGATGAGATGTTTTCCACTTCTGACTTCAAATCATGATTTATTGTTCATGGTTTAATCTTTCAATAGCAATTTCTGATCTTTAATTTCGCAATAAATTGCGTATCATAATGAGGGCACAAATTTTTATTTCTAACATTTCGGCATTCTTTTAAAGTAAAAATGAGGTTTTCTAATTTAAAAATAAAAATTTCTGAGTAAAAATGTAATTCATTTATTTACAAATTTTTTACTCTCTTAACCACTGTAATAACAAATATTTTATAAAACATACATACATAAAAAAATTTAGAAAACTTAACAAAATTAAGCGAAAATAATGCCAGTTTTTCTTATTTTGGAATGAAACAAAAAATAAGCAGGAAAGTGCTTATAAAATTGAAAATCTTCAGAAATATGTAATATTTTAAATTTAAGCAGCATTAAAATCTAAAATAGGGTTTTATAAACAATTTCTACTAAAGACAAGTTTCATTAAAAATCTATGAATAAAGTTAAAAAATAAAAAATAAAATTTGAACAACTCCGCAACTATAAATTTAAGATTCTAAAATATGTAAATAAAAATCGTTTATTAAAATAAAAATGGTGATTCTTTTAAATTTTGTTTCTTATTTGCTTTTTTGTAAAATTTTGCGATCCCATAAGTTGATTTAAGTTAACATATTTAAGTTAAATTTCTTGAAAAATGTTTCATAGACATATTATTTTGAAACATATATATCATTTATTTCACTTTCTCCAAGATTTATTTCTTGTTGAAAATCGATTACGATTAACACCATGTACCCATTTGTGGTTGAAAAAGACTCAGGCTTAAAACATAACGCAACGCTTACTTCCCAGCAATGCAAGCGGGTTTATCATAGGGGGAAACGAAGCATGAAGGAAAAACCTCCATGGCGAACTTTTAGGGGTAACTTGGCAAAATCGGAAAGATTCGATGTCCGAATTATTTTCTTTTCATCTTAATTAGAAAGTTTAAATTCGCCAAACTGGCATGCTATATCTCTATCTTATTATTCTTTAATACCTTCTTTTAATGATAAATAAGAAGACACATGCCTTTTGATTGCTATAAGATTTTAAAAAATATGCCATTTTAATGTATTTATTTCCTTTCACCTTCACTAAAACTAACTATTTATAATGTGAGCAGTTTTTTTAAAAATTAATCAAAAACATAAACTGCTTACTATATCAATACATTTCTGTATTACAAGTGTATTACAAATAATTATAAATGTGTAGCTCTAAAAATCAAATTATTCTTTTCAACTTTTGATAAAATTTTAAATGTGGCAGAGATCTAATCCTTTTAAAATTTTAGATTTTTATTTGCACAGTATATATCAAATTAATAATATATAGAATTTACAGAGATATATCGAGTTAGCATTATCGTATCAAGTTAACAATACATAAGTGCATAAATTTATGTTTAGTACTGAAACTACTTGTAAAGGGAACGAAACTTCAGATGAAAAAAAAAAAAAAAAAAAAAAACATTTCATACATTTATCAAGATTATAAATATTTATTCATTCGATTGATATTGTCATTGATATTTATATACAATCGTCCATTTTCATTAAAGTTTTACATATTTTCACATTATGATCGAGTAATTATTTTTTTAAATTTAGTTTTTAAGCTTAAATATAAACTAACACTTACAAGAATGTTTTTAAATAATAATAAAATATCAAATCCCAACATATTATGTGGTTAAAACTTTTGGTAAAGTTTTAAATATTAAAAAAAGAAGGATACATCACATTAAATTAAAATAATAATTCAGGGATTCTAGTGTGTTAAAATTGTATAAGGAATTCATTCTACGATGTAAGAAAATCTGGATTAAGTTCTGGTAAAAAATACCAGAACTCAGAGTGCCACTACTTTTTACCGTAAAAACCATTTTTACCGGAGCATGCTACGAAAAAAATATCTACTATACTAAAATTTTTACACTAATAACTAATGAAAACTCAAACACTGTATACAACAGAAAAATCAACAGTAAAAACACTGAAGCACTCGAACTGAATAAATATCACTGTAAAAATTACGGTAAAATATTTTGCAGTAAAAATGGATTTTATGGATGATGAAGTGCCAGAACTTTATATCGTAATTTTATCGTCAATTTTTTTATAGTGTACATGAATCAAAACGTAACTAATCTTTAAGCCAAACGAAAAGATATCTATTTATAGATATAATTTTATCTAATTATAGATATACTTTTATCTAATGGTGCGTTACAGTTTTATTAGTTCGCGTAGATATTTTTATTTAATCCTTGTATATCGCAAATATTACTGAAAAATGGTAATATTATTAACAAATTTCATGAATCCAATGAGTAGAGGGAGAAAGTTAAACTAAAATGGTATAAATAATTCATTTCATATGATATTGTTTATACCTTATGATATGATCTATACCTTCTGGTATGATTAATTAAACATCTAAACTTTAATAGAAATTCTTCTGAAACAAATTTTAAAAAATAAATCGATTTAAATATGCATATGCTATTTTTTTCTAAGCTTAATAATTAACTCATTCTCATAATATTTCTGGGTTTTGTTAAAACTCATGTTTGTATTTAATATAAATTTTAGTTAAATAAATATTATGGAAATTTAAAGTTATGAAAGAAAATGTTGCATTAACTGAGTAAAATACGGATAATCCATACAAAGTCATCCATTAGAAACAAAAGATCACGTTGTGGAACATCTATTATGTATCCTCCAATTGATATCGTATTCGATAACTGGCCGTGGTAGGATTATAAGTTCTGCTCAATGCTTTCCCGATTTAATCTGGAATAGAATTTCGCGGATATTCAAGGCCCCCCAAGCACTATCAACCGATCTCTTCGTTGCTATGGAAACAAGGATACAGTAACTCGATGCTACGTTATTTTGTGGCGGTTAGGGTTAAGCGGCTGTCACTCGCACTGACAATATCGCTTCCCTGCTTTAACATCGCTTTAAAATTTTAACTGTAACCTTAGAATCCACTGGTTTTAATGTTTCATTTATATGGATGTGGATGAAATTTTTTCTTACAGTTTTACAGTATTTTCTCTGGTATTGAATTGTTCTAATATTTTGATTGTGTCTTGGTTTTTATGTAACTTTAGAAAATTAGAATTTTAGAGAGTTTTTAAACATAACAGGATTCAAATTCAAGGAATTTATTCGTTTTATTCCTTTTAAACAGTTAGTTAATAATTATTTGTGGGTTTTTCTTTTTAAAAAAGAAACAATCTTTAAAAAAAAGCATTGCATTAAATGCTTCTTTCAACACCAAAAATATAATTGGAATCACTGGCAAAATTTCAAAAAAATGTAGAATTTTTACTGCTAAAAATTTACATAATTAAAATTACTTTTTCTTCAATGAAAGTTTGAAAAAAAAATTCTGTTGTAGATGTTAAAAATATCTGTAGAAATGTTTTTTAAAAGTACCATGACAAGTATTAAAAGTTTAATTCTCTTATTTTCGATTTTTTTTTCTATTGTTTTAAAAGCCCTTTTTTGACATTACTGTGTTATAATCAGCACACTTTTGGAAACGTTTTGACCGATTTTTAGCAACTTTATAATTCCATAAGTTTTATTTAGATTGTGGGGAATATAAACTCATTTTTATTAGAAAATCAAGAGTGATATTATTTGGGAAGGGAACACATTTAATAATGGTTAATTAACACATTTCTTTCATTATCATTTCAGATTCTGGGAGTCCGGGAGACTTTGGCTATGGTGGGCAGCCAGGCTTCTACGACTTCTTTCCTGGACAACCACCACCAGATGGCATGGCATACCACGGTGTATTAGGACCCGGTCAAAATGTTCCTCCTCCTCCAACTAGTATGGAGCAACCTCTCTCCGCCGTTGTTGGCCCAGGTAAATATCAATGAACAATGAAAGCTTCAATTTTTGAGCAAATCTTAACTTTAGCCTTATTTTTTATTGCTGCAATTTGAGCAATTTTTTGACTAGCATATATTTTAACGCTCTGAAAGTTTTATTTAAAAAAATAGTAGTATTTTTATTGGAAAACTATCTTCTTAAATGAATTAAAAGAATTTTAGAGTCACGCAACAAAAAATGGCAAAGGCAGTTGTCTCTTAAATTACTAATTAATTGTTTTTTCATTTGTTTGGCGAACAAACCAATATTATATTACTACCGTCGGTGAACAGCCGACCCAATTTTCGGGTTTTACGATTACTAAAGTTCAACTCCGTAGCCTTGTAATTTTGATTCCAATCCAGAAGACAAGGGAACTTCTGAATCAAGTATTGAGATAAATTTGCCTTCGTGGAAGACTTTTTGATGTAACTAACCCGCATTTGCATTATATGGAAAGGAAAATCACGAAGATCTCCCCCGGTTATTCTGACGTTAAGGGGACTCTAATCCATGATCAGTTTACCACTAAAGATATTTTACGTCAGCACTGTGATCGATGCAAGCCGGATGCGGAATTCATATCAACCCGTCTTCGGTGGGATTCGAACCCAGTTCACCTCATTGGAAAGCGAACGCTCTATCCCTTGAGCCATCACGGCTCGAACCAACCAATAGAAACTAGGCTATATCAAGATGGATTAAAACAACACCAAAACTAAAAGTTTTTGTTCATTTGAACTAAGCCCTTAAAACATGACGCTGCATACTCTTGAAATTTCACCGCTGCTAAGTGGCCTAATGAGAGAACCAAGCATTTTATGAGCTTGTCGACACAAAGCCTCGCTGATTTAGAGTTAAAAAATATACTGATAATTTTTTTCAAAAAATATTTTTTTTCAACAAAAAGTTGAGTATTAAAGAAGATCTTGGTTGTGGACTTCCAAAACGCAAATTATGGATTTATAAACTGTCAATGATTACTTTACTTATTGATTCGTTTGTTTCGCTATTTTCTTCTATCGATTCTTTCAAGCATTGCTTGAATAACTCAGTTGTAATACTCACTCGTTCCTTCATTCTTTTATTCACCAGATATAGCAGCATTCTTTATAAACCAGGTAAACTAAATAAAAATGAATGGTCATCATGATAACGAAAAATATTTACTCTATCCTATTTTCAGGATTAAAAATGCTTTGAAAGCCTTGTTTTTTATTTCACTTGTTTGTTTTTTCAGATTTCAATTTAGGTGTTAACTATAGAAAACCAAAAATTTTAAAAATCCAAGTTCGGTATTTTTTTATCGACGAGATCCTCTTTTACAAATCTTAGACATGAGTTAAATTAATAAAATCTCTATAAATGAAATAAATAATAGAAATATACTTTTTTTTATCTCTTAAAAATCACAGTGAAATCCTCAGAGTGTGGTTTATTTCAAAAATTTTATACCTTACCAAGTGTTTTAAGAACTTTTAAAAGCAATAATTCCCCATTTCATCTTGCTTAACATAATCTTAAAAAAGTGCAGGTAATTTAAGAAGAAAAATATTAAAAAAAACTAAATACATTTCTTCAACACTTTCAAAAATGTATTGATAAAAAAAGTAGAACTTTCCTTACTTTGGCGAATAAAAGACTGTAAAAAGATGTCCTTGGAAAAAAAAAACACTAAAAAAAATCACCCAGTATAATAAAAAAATAGAATCTTTTTCAGTTAGTGAAACTAAAATCCGTGAATATTGCAAAAGGGAGGGGGGGGGGGAGACGAAACCAATAGCTTCTTTAGTTGTTCTTCTCCAATATACTGCACCTAATTTGTCACCAAGTTTAATTAAAACCGAAATATCTTTTATCTGCCAATGTCCAATATCGAAAAATCGTTCAATACATGAGAGGAAACTGCGTGGAAAAAGAAACCCAAGAAATAAGAGACGAGAGAAAAATGCGGTGAATCATATAGAATTTTACTTTTTTCTTTTTCTTTTTTTTTTATTATCTCTTTACGTATTCTGATCAATGTGCAAATGACACTTCATTTTTTTTTTTCCTTTGATCGATCTGTAATTATCGAAAAACATCCTTCCCCTTCTTGATTTTTCCGTATGTACTCCAAAACACTCAAGAGGAAGATGACAAAAAATTTAAATTACTATTGTTTCAGGTGAATTTTTTTTAACTCTCTATTGATGTAATTTTTTTTTTATCTATAATATTCTAATGGTTACTATTTTGTTATTGAAAACGTAAGATTTCCCGACCTTAAAACCTTTCCAGAATGTTCTTTTATAAAGAAACTTCTAATTAAGCTGAAGAAAATGAATCTAGTGTTGAAAAATATTCTAAAAATATATTTTTTTCTCCATTTAATTTCGCCATATTTCTCGGGATTATTTTTGCAAAAGCTCAAACTTCAATTTCCAAAAAGAGAAGAAGTGAATTTTTGCAACTTTTTGTTTCTCGTATCGAATTTCCACATGGTTTGTTTCCTTTTAGTTGCGAGGGAAGGAAAGCTATTTCAAAAATACTCTTTGAACATTTTTAATGAAGTTTTGATTCAAAGAAGAGAAATTATCATTAGATATCGTTTACCAACGGAATGAAATTTTCATTAAGCAAACATCAAAAGACTTCTGATTAGCATGGTCTTTTGATACCTTTCTATTCAAAGTAAAAATTCAGTTATAAAAAAATGTAAAGAAACATCGTGAAATTTAAAATCTTTTGATTATCTGAGATACTTTTATAAAAAAACTGTCGAGCATTTTTGTTTCCTTTTAAAATATAAAATTAATATGTTTGAATAATATTG
Organism: Parasteatoda lunata; assembly: GCA_949128135.1. Lineage (NCBI taxonomy): Eukaryota > Metazoa > Arthropoda > Arachnida > Araneae > Theridiidae > Parasteatoda > Parasteatoda lunata. Next base: position 14,954,148 of record OX421976.1, on the reverse strand, counting down.
TTTCGATTAATAAAGATATAATATAATTTAATTATTTATTTACTAAAAACAATTAAAATAAAATATATTTCAATGCTAATAAATAAGTCCAACATTTAATTATTAAGTACTGATATTTTGAATGTAAATTGTGTTTTAAAAAGAAAACTTCAACAAAATTTCTCAAACTTATTAACTTTGTTTGAATCTTTGATTTTTTACAAATATTCAGTCACAAAATATTGATCAGAAAGTTTATACGTTTTGTATTGTTTAACGTCTGTTTGTTAGTTTTAAAATTTATAATTCATTTTTAATGAAAACAGATGTGTGATAAAAATTGTATTCTATACTACTAAAAAAAACGGTTTAGTTTCACACATTAGTTTGAAAATATGTTTAAAAAGAAATATGTATTTCAAAAAATGATATATATATATTTGAAAACTAATTAGTGAATATAAGAGTTAATTAAAAAATTTATTGAATGTCATATGAAAGTAGAAAGTATCTATTTATTGGAATCATACAAAAAAATATAAAATAAGCAATACACATAAAAGTTAGTAAAAAAAAATCGGATTTGCATTTTGAAAGTAATCAAGTTCATGGTATAGTATTTTGAAGAGTATTTAAATAAGAATTAAAAACTATATAAAGGTTTTGAATGGGAAAAATACGATCAAATCATAAAAAAATTCTACAATATCTTGTCGTTCTGAAACATTTTATGTTGTTTTCGACTTGTCTCCTTTGATACCCCGTACAATTATTATTTTTTTCACTCGATCATTTTTGATACTCCAATATAATTGCATCTTGACTTGATCACTTTTGATATTCTGTAAAATTATTATTTTTTTTTTACTAAGCCTCACTTAATTTTCAAGTACCGTTATCACTTTATATAATCGTCATGTTCATATTTATTTGTTTACAGCATATTGTAAACATTTTGAAGTATTATTAACCTTAAATAAAAATATACATTTTTAAATTTTTATTTTTTATTCGTTTATTTGTTTTTTTACATTTTTACGCTTAATTTTAATTTCTTTTCTCATTTCTTTTCAGGACCTGTAAACTTAGGGGCAGATGCACCATATCTGGCGACGCATGGGGATCTCATGTCACAGCGATCTAGCCCGGACAGTGTCCTGAGCCTAGCATCGGACGCTTATGGACCACCACGATCATCATCTGCCGGATTTCCGGCTAACTTATCCGGTCATCCAACTATGTCAGAGACTCCAGTTTGGTGACGTCACGCCATTTTGGCACCACCAGTGTCAGTATCCACCGAATAAAATTTGGACTATTGAAACTGTGCATCGTCGGATGATTTGTTGAACTGAATTCTTCGTATTTCATTTCTGAAACTGTACAGAAAATTTCATATTTGCAGAGGAACTTATGGTCTGCACCTAAGTTTTCTTGTGGTCGGCATAGAAGAGGAAAAGAACTGAAGTGAAATAACATGGATGCCAAATTTCTAAATATGAAATGGAAATCATTTATTGTAAATATAGAAAAGGGATTCTTTTACTGTTTATGTTGCCATTATTAGGAAAAAAAAATGTAAAAATGTAAAAAGACAGAGAGTACATTAAGAAAGGGGAAGTTATTCACTTTATTTAATTTATTTATTTTTTAAATAAGCTTAATTTGAAAAGCAAAAATATGAATGTTGGTAAAAAATCGAAATGTCAGTATATATTTGCTCTCTTTCATGAGAAATTGAAATGAATTTATAGAAATTACTAGAAGGAAAAAGTTTTTTTTTTGTATAAGCAATGGAAAAAGCTTCTTTATTTTGTACAATAAGTAATTTCATCATTTTAACCAATAATATGAAAAGTGTTGAAATTTTTTTTTTTTTTTTTGTGTTCCAGAATTAATATTTTGTTGCTATCAAATCATTTATTAATATGTATTATAAAAGCATTAAATATAAAATAATGTTTACTCTCAAATTTTTTGAGAAAGTCAATTACATATTAAAAAAATCTTTTTCCGCATTAAAAAATATCATTAAAATTGCTTAAAAAATATTTTTCTTTTAATAATTGCAATAAGTATAATTTCGAAAAAAAATAAGTTAATAACAATTACTACTCCTTAATTATATGGTAACAAAAACAATTATAATAAGTTATTATATTTATTAATTGTTGAGCATTTTTATTGAAAAATTATTATGGAGCAATAGTAAGTGAAAACTGATTATAATAATTATAATTGAAGAATTAGTATGATTACCATTGGCTTACAGTTTTCATAAATATATTTGACTAATAAATAATATAATTGATGAATAAGTACAATGTAAATCAATTAAAATTAACTATAGGGTATTAATTTGAAGAGTAATTAGTATTATTATCATATAATTTAAAAAATGGTTTTTCAAAACTTATTATGTTTAACAGATGTTACGTTTGCTTAAAACTAAACATATTTAACAAATAATGTAGAAATTATATCACGTAAAATGATCAAGTTAAACTTTTGAATTGCAGTTGAATGTCACAACAACAAAAGCAAACTTTGTGTAAAATCAAAATAAATAAAGAAAAAGGCAAAAACTAATAACTATCTGACCAACCTGCTGAGATATTGAAATTCGAGTTCTTTGCAATTTCAGTTGCTTTTTATTTTCTTTTGATTAATTTTTTTTCTTAATTCTTTCAAAAGAGAAGAATATAAAGAGAAAGGGGAAGGAAAAAAAAAACAATTTTGACATTTCTGCTGTTTTGAACTTTAACTTTCCCTCGTGAAAAATTTCGTTTAGGCAGACGTAAAACTTTTACTCTATTTTTGAAAGATAAGCGAAAAGAGGGGGTACGCGAACCAAAGAAAAACAAAGAAAAATGTTTGAGGGAAAACAAAAGATATTTCAGCAGAGGGTGGAGAGGGAGCGTTGTTCGAAATTATTCCACTCCGTTCATCAACACTGGGAAAAGTTGCACATGTTTTTATGTTCCTTCAAATGCACATACACCTTGGGCTACGTAAGCGGTCGATATACATAGATATATAAATGTACTATCCTAGCTTGGATCAGATATATAGATATATCCTGTATGAAATAGCCGTACAACTTCTTGTACAAAACTGCAGGAAAACGGAACATCTGTTTCAGTTTTCTAACTAGGCAAAGATCGCGTCAGACGATTTTTTTTTTAAAAAATAAAGAATTTTCACTCATTTCATTTTATTGTTTTTATTTTCTTTTCTAACTTTTTTTTCGCTTTTCTTTAACTGCGACTGTAGCTGGAATTGGTGCAGGATAAGGGGGGATGTTGCATCTAGGTTTAATATAAAGTTTACTCATCATTTCCATTGATGGAGTTTCTAGGGAAAGGGGAAGGGGGAAGGTAGAAAAGCGAATATGAGTGCGCGAAAATATTGTTTTTTCTTTATTTTATTTTTAGAGAGAAAGTTCATTTTCAGCAGCTATTCCTTTTTCCTTTTTTCTGTCTTTTTTTTTTTTTTTTTTTTTTAATTCAAAATGTTTTCCTTGCCGTGTTTATTTTACGTTTTCCGAAGTTTTGTTAATGGTTCTAAAGAGAATACATATTGCGAAGAATAAAAAACAAAGGATGGAAGCCGGGGAAAATGTGAAAACAGAAAATTCTTTCTCACATAGCAAAGTGCACTTTGTTGTTTTTATGACCTGAACTTCACGAATTTCTCTAAGTATTTTTCTCAAACTACTTTTTCATACATCTATGTTATTAAAGAGATCACGAAAATGCTTAACATTTTTCACAAAATTACAGAACATTAAATTTCTTAATGCTTGTAACAATTTAATATTTATCATTTCGTATCATTAAATTTACCCTCAAATCAGAAGAAGCTATACATTTAAATAAATTGTTTTAGTCGAAACACATGCTAATTATAAAAACACACACCATCCCTTCCTTGTTTTGTTTTCTTTCACGATAAATATACTTGCATATCTTGGGGAAAAAAGGATAAATATAGTCAAAAATGTTCATTTGATTGGATTCTTCTTTGGTCAAGGATCAAATGTTTGTTTGTAAAGAATTTTCCCCAGAGTACACTATATTGTTGAATTTTATTCAATAGAAAAAATTGCAGTAAAATCTAATTTAGAGCAACATTAAAAAATATCGATAATCTGAGCACATCAGTAACTTTTATATTTCGTACATAAAACTAACTTTAGATTTTAACTTTAATATTATAACTATTATATTTCTTTAAGAAATAGAAACTTTCAATTGTAACTGTTAACTAAACTATTAATTATGTATAAATTAATTAAAAGTATTAATTAACTATATTACTTCAAAAACTTCTTTAATATTAATACTTATTTTTATCGTGCCAATTATTATCTATTTAGTGAATTATTAATATTAAATTGTCAATAATAAATAAATTAATAACTAAGTGAAAATTTAATAGAAAACATAATAGTAAGATTTTTATGAATAAATTTTGTTATTGATCATCATGCATTTTTAAAAAAGTTTGTTTTTAAATAAAACTTTTAAAATTATTATAAAAGTTAGAAAAAAATTCATAATAATAAATAATATCGGCATAATAAAATATAACACTCGTAAGTCTTGTCATTACATAATGCGTCAAAACAATTATAAGAATTTGAATACATAAAACATACATATAGAATAAGCCCCATATAATCATACGATTAATTTTTCACTAATATTATTAATTAATTAATAATTAATTATTATTAAATTATTAATTCATTGCTATTAATTGTTAATTAATCGATTAATTAAAAATTATTATACTTATGCTTATTAAAATGTCATTTGCTTATACAATTGGTATTAGTACAAACCAAATAAAGTAATACATTTTGTTTTTTTAATAATATTTGTGTAACGTTAGTTCCTGTTAAAGGTCAAACTATTTTGAAATACTCTCACTTCATGAGCTTATAAGTGACGAAGCAGAAATATGTATTATAAAAAAAAAAATCATTGTTCATTACTGAGTTTAAAAAAAAAAATACCCACAGACAAAAACTTTTTTGACATATTTCAAAATTATACGAACATATTTCTAAAGTCATGGTTAATATTAAACAAATGTATGTATGTAAAAAAATCGTTGTTTCTTTCGATGAAAGGGAATCGCATCAGAACTGTGCCACTCATAAACAGACCACTAAGAGACTTATATAAATATTATACATATTATACGAGACTATTGAAAATCTTTGTACATATGAATTCTATGTTGCCATGCGTGTTGGGATGTCGTCCATAGAATTTCAAAAAGCAGTGAATGTTTATGTATTTATATGAAAAAAATAAAGAAGACTAAAAGATGGTGTAAATGACGACATTGTTTTAGTTGTTTTGTTTTTATATTGTTTTGGTTAATTTTTTATTATTTTTAATGTGTTATAAAAATTTTTTTGTAATTGTTCTTTTATTAGTTTAATTCCTGCTTCTCCTTTTTGAAGATTAATGGTTGTTTTTCCCCTCGCGAATTATGTAAATTTTATTGGTGCAAATATATTGAATAATAATACCTTTGTTGTTATGACTGTTCATTTCCTTAGTATTAAGTTTATGCATTTTAAGAAAAGCGTTATTATTGATGTTTTTAAATATGTAAAGGAAAGCACAGTGTTAAAAACGAATGACATACTTTTGCATCTTTAATGCATACCACTAAAATATACAATATAAAGAAGATGATAAAAATATAAGTTGAAGAAATGCTATTTAAACTGCAAAGAACATTAAAACCAGTAAAATCCAAAAAAACAAAAAAGAACTTTTCATAACATTCTGAATATTATAGACTAAAAAGTTTAGTTTAAAAAAACGAGACAACTAACCTCAGTTTGGAACTAGTTGTCCCAAAAGTAAGGATCAAGGTTATTTCCCACATGGAGTATTCGTGTACACTGTAAAAAATTCCAGATCAAATTACGGTAAGAAGTGCCAGCACTCAGGAAGCCGGTACTCTTTACCGACTTATTTCATTTCCTTCGGAAAAAGCTATGGAACAAAGAAAATATGACGTACCGTAATTTTTTACAGTAATAATTTCCGTAAAATCACTGAATCACTCCAATTAAATAAATATTACTGTGCAAATTACGGTATAATATTTTACGGTAGAAATATGGATTTTTAAAGGATGATGCACCCTTAGTTCCGGTACTTTATATTGTAATTTGGTCAGGAATTTCTATCAGTTAGTTTTGAAGAAAATAAGACTTATTGTGATATGACACATTTAAAAAATCTAATGAAATATATGATATAAAAAAACATCTATAGTTGATAAGTAATCGGCATAAAATTAGTTACGGTACAACTATGTCGAACTTTTAAAACAATTATACTTTTAATTTCGTACATTGAACGCCATATCCCGAGTAAGCAAAGTATTCTCACAATGGGAATAGCCTAATCTTACTTTGTAGTAAATTCATAAAAAGTTCCATTCTAAATCTTAGCTCATAATGTTAAGTCATGGGAATTCAATCTCTGTTATTTTTTCACTCACTGCTTCGTGTTTTGAAAGATTTTTAATCTGTATCCAGTAAACCACAACTTACAGTTAAGCAAATCTAAACTTCAGAAGGAAATTATGCTCACATGAATACTTAAAATCAAGTGAAAAACAAGAATAATAAAGAGTAGATGATTTTATAAAAATGTTGATTAAACTAAAGAAAAAATACTGATATCTTTTAAATACCAGAATAACTATAGTCGCAACGACAATGGCTAACGAATAACCAATTTTAATGACTAAAATGGTTGACCATTAATATTGTAATGAATTTTGTTAACTGAACTATTAATCTTTAATTAAGTAATGGAATCAGACAGAAGAACGTGCTTTCTCTAAATAAACATTCTTTATTTTTCGGCGAATTTAGACTATCAAAATACATGGGTTCATGAAAATATGTTCTGAATAGTTTTTTCGGTAGAGTTCTTAATTTTTATTTTATTTTCTGAGTATATCGCCATATCTGGGGAAATTTTAAAGCGAAGTGAATTCACACAATTATAAATTTCGCTTATCTAAAGAAAATTTTACGGGAAAAATAATTTTTTAATTATTATTTGTTATTATTACAGCTTTTAATTATAATAATGGGGAGGGATTTAAAATTGTAAGGTATAAAATTTCAAAACTGAGCAAATATGAATCACAAAATAAAAAATTTAAACGAACTGGGTCAAGGAATTAGTAAGTTAAAAAATTTCAAGGAAGTCATTTTTTTTTCCTCCAGAACATTATTATACAGAAAAAGTTCGTTTTTGTGTTCATCTCCTTAACTTAATTTTTAAAATAAATATAAAAAGAAAAAAAAAAAAAAAAGAAAAAAACAGAGTCATTATTTAAGTCATTCTTTTGAAAAACCTGAAAATTTTTCAAGGGGATATCTTATTTATACTCTCTGTACACTTACCAAAAAATGCTTTTAATATATATGTGGTGACAGCTAGAAAAGCATGAACATCTGAACAACATTAATACAATGTCACTTATAAGAGTGAAGCACTATAAAAATCGATAAACCCACACAATGTATATATTTTACAATACTTTCTATTCATCTAGGGAGATGGCCAGGCTTTGCAGGGAACTGGACTCACGCTTGTGAGAACGGGAGTTAGAATCCAGCCGGCCGAAGACTCCCGGTGTGGAAAATGGTGACTGGTGCACGTTAAATCTGTCGGGTTACAAAGTACTCCATGTTTTTAAAGCAAATTATATCTCTCGGGGTACTGAATTGGAGATTGATCGTTCTCTCGATTATGTCAAAATTACCATCTGTGGATGAATGAATGGGTCCACCCTATAAACGAGTCTGACGTATGGGTTAGAAAGAAGTCGATTTCTTGGCTATAGATGGCGCCACTGGAAAACAAGAGCAATCGCACCTGCTCTGCCTCAATGGCCGACGACAACATCAATGGAGATAAACGTTTTGTCTAGAAAATTCATTTAAAAAAAACTAATAATAAATTATAAAAGTTGTCAGGAAAGGTACTACTTAGCTACATAAATCACATAAAGTACTATGAAAAACATATAAAAACAAAACTGAGAGGAAACTTTAGCCTATAAGAGTACTCATCTCTATTTATTTATAAAGTCTAATTAAACATTTTAGTGATAATTAAAATACGTAGTTAAAAAAACTGAGTGCTAATGACAACTCATAAATGTGAATACGAAAACCAATTAAATCTAATTTTGGGGAAGTATCTACTATTATATTAATCAGAAACTGATTAAATATAGAGCTAAGCGGTACAAGGGCCGAAAATGTTTTTATGTGGGAAATTTATAAAATCAAACAGTGTTGGTGAGTAATTGTTAGTAAAAATTAAAGGAAATTATTAAAAAGATAAAGAATATTGGTATTCGTTAATCTTTATCAGAAAAGGGTGCACGAAGGTTTTGGTTTTATGTATATTTTTTTCAGAATTTCGTGTCGGAATACGTAACAATAAAAACAAGAATTATGTGCAATCGAAACAAAAATCTATGAATTTAAATAAATTTCATCGGTTTTTACTCTAATTCTTCCTAAATAAAGTAGGCGAAATTCTTTCGTTTCAAAGATATTATTTCAATTTATGAGATATGGAACAATATGTGATGGAAATATAAATTTCAGTGTCGTAAATTTTGACCTAAATGCAACAGATGCGTATCTCGTCTGAAACATAACAAAGTAACAGATCCACTATTGATACTTTTTATAGGTTGATGCGTAAGCAAGTAACAGTTTCTCTATAGATGCTTTCATAATCCATTTACTATAAATGTATATTCAAGTAAAGCAATTTTCTCCTGAAAACTTGAGCAGGGCTACGGAATTCGAGATGGAAAAAAAATGTGCATTCGTAACGGAATAGAACTAATTTTATGATGGCTATGAAAAATTGTTTTTTTAAATTTCATTATCCAAAAATTGCGCTAAAATGTGGAGATTCATTTTATGTAATGTGTATCTTTATAATATAGCATTACATAAAATAATATTTAATAACTAACTATATATAGTACGTCGTCAGAATGTGTGTTCAGAATGTCAGAATCAGTAATATCACATTCTGAACATCCGAAAAAAGTTCTACTCATTAGGAATCTTTTAAGAACCTTCCTCTGGCACGTCCTTGCACTTTAGGTTTCGGCTGTAGGTGGGGAAAATGGATCTAAGGGTAAGAAAAAGAAATACTGCTAGTTAAATCAATTTTGCGTTACTTCCAATGTTTTTACGTTGAAACCAATGTAACCTAACACAAGATGATCGGACAAACAGTTTAGAAATTATAAAAGGTACTGTTTTTTTACTTGTCCCATATAACGTTGCCATAGAGGAAAGTGAAGTATTACTTCGTCTGTATTTTTTAAAGTTAAATCGAATGAGGCCGAACATCAGTTAATCCAAAAAATTTGCCTATTAATATTTGATTCAATTAATTTTGCTATTAATATTCGATACAATTTATAGTGCAATTAATTTTTACAATTTTATTTTATTTTATGACCGCCGCTGAACAGCCGACCCAATTTTTGGGTTTACTACTACTAATGTTCAATGCCGTAGCCTTGTAGTTTTGAACCAATCCAGAAGACAAGGAAACTCCTGGATCGGTACCCCCAGTGGTATTGATTTGTTATGGGAACATGGAGGACTTTGAGACTCGACAGATTTAACGTGCATCAGTCACCATTTACTACACGGGGAGTCTTCGGCCGGCGGGGACTGAACTCACAACATGAGCCCAGCGCCCCACCGACCAGGCTATCCCGGCCTAGTAGCGAATTTTTTTTTAAATTTTTTTTATTTATTTATTTTTTTTTTTTTTAAACATTTAACATAAATGGCCATCACGGGTAGCTGAAAAGCTCCGGACTCACTGCCTGCCCCCAGGGACCTGGAGCAGGGTCAGTGGTGAGGCGTGCGTGGTGATCAACCACGTTGGCTGCTATTGCGAGCCAGTCCGTAGTTGATTGTGGGGTATGTATGTTTTGTTTATGTTGTGTTTTGTGTTTTACATATTTTTAGTAGGAGTGGTAGTTGAGGCAGTGCTTTGGTGTAATGTGAATTATAAACTTTAGTAATTAAGTTGGCTGACTCCTCCACCACCGCCTTTATTTTTTTATTTATTTATTTTATTATTTTTATTTTACATTAATAGCCATCACGGGAAGCTGAAAAGCTCCTGACACACTGCTTGCCCCCAGTGTCTTGGAGCAGGGTCAGTGGTGAGGCGTGTGTGGTGATCAACCACGTTAATAATTTTTTAAATTAATAACTTTTGCAATTTACTTTGTTATCTAGAGTAATTAAGTAGTATTTTTTTCTGTGTATCTTGTTACTCTCTATTGAATGAACAAAAACCCGAATTTAGTTCGATTGCCTAAAACGACTTTATTCCTCACCGAGAAAAAAAAATATGGTCGAAGTCACCAAAATTTGATAAAATTTACCGTGTTTTTCTGGCTCAATGAGAACACCAAAAAACTCAGTAGTCCTTACCAACTCACTTTAATAATGAATTTGGTAAAATTAACAATAAAATATAATTCCATAATGTGTTATAAAGTTTGGTAATTTTATAATGATACCTTAGAGCATGACATAAGAGCCATTTACTCAATTTTCAGTTTTGTATTTTTACTAAATGTGTGGTAAAAAGAAGCCAAAACCTCCGATTAACCTTTACCATATGAAAGGAGAAACTATCCAATGAGTGCTTTAAATACAGTGCGTTTTGATTTTATTATAGAATGAGAGTTTTTTTTAAAATCAGAAATGTCAATGCCATAGAGAAAGGTAATTTTAAAAGAATTTTTTTCTTTCAGCGAACAAGAAATGAAGGCAAGACATTATCTTTATTTCCTATGATTGAAGTATAAACTATATACGTTTAAAAATATAAATGTTTCAATTGTTTTAAATTGAGCCGCAATGGCTCAGAGGATAGAGCGTTCGCCTTCCAATGAGGTGAATCGGGGTTCGATCCCGGCGATGGCTGGTCGATACGAATTCCGCATACGGCTTACACCGACCACAGTGCTGACGTGAAATATCCTCAGTGGTAGATGGATCACGGATCAAGTCGCCTTGCCGTCAGGCTAACCGTGGAAGGTTCTCTTTGTCTTCCTCTCCATGTAACGCAAATACGGGTTAGAGCCATCAAAAAGTCCCCCACAAAGGCAAATTTCTCCCAATACTTGATCCAAGAGTTCCCTTGCCTTCTAGATTGGGTTCAAAATTACAAGACTACGGAGCTGAACATTAGTAGTCGTAAACCCAAAAAATCAGGGCGACGACGGTTATAATTTAAAATCAAATGTTTTAAATTGTTTCCGAACAATTCTTCAAACAAAGTTGATAAAGAATTATAAGGGTAATTAATATTGTTCATAAATTTGCGTGAAGAATGTTTTTACTTTAAAGAGTAAAAAAAAAAAAAAAAAAAAAATTGTCCAAGAGGGAACAAACTCAATTCATCTGATACATAAGAAAAAATTACTAAAACTATAAACATCATTAAAATATAGGTTTAGGCGAAGAATTCGATTAAAATTATAAAACTTTAGGAATTGTTCTAGACTTCGTATCGCCTCGCACAAGTTGAGAAATTTCCCTAGCACACCAAATTACTATCCTGAAGATAGTGCAAAGACAATAGCTTAGTACCTACACTTACGAATTATCTTACCGAATTTTCGTAACATCTCCTCCATCATATAGCGCCCTGCCGGGACTCACAGACCCGGCCGGGCTATACTCCTTCTCACTCTCCACCCTTCTTCCGTCCCGTCGACGTGCCTATTTCCGGAAAATCCGGAAGGCTCGTGCCTCTTCCCTACCTTTGATCCTTCAGTAGATAAGCTTAGCTACGTCAACTCAACAGCGCCCTGGCTCTTTTGAGCCCCTGTGCCTGCGCCCCTATCTTTTGGTGCATTAATATGAAGGGAGAGGTATGTCATTTGTTTTGAAGTCGTGAAGCTGATTTCGTTATTACACGAAGACACGGAGCGGAAGTTGAAATTTTTTTTTCTTCTCCTTTCCACGGATTTTTTATTCATCTTTTATTTGATCTGAATAGGAATATCAACTCTGAATGAATAAGGATAGGTATCAGGGAGAGATGTAAAATTATATTAAGAAATTTAAATAGTTCGACAATTTTTTTTTCCTATTCTAATAATAATATATATTTTGTGATGTATTAAAAGCAACGTTAGCGATCGCAAGCAGTATATTTACTGAAACCTAGAATCGTTGCGATGCAACAAGAGGCGCCTTTATCAGCAGGAGAAAGTAACAGAGATAGTACAATTTGGCAGGTTTCTCTAACTGATGAGAAAATAAAAACATTTAAAAAACTTAATAAAATAAACAAATTCCTTCATTTCATTGCACCAAAAGATAGAATCGCAGCACAGGGGTTCAAAGATCCAGGGCTCCGTGAGTTAAAGACTAAAAAAAAAGAAGAAGAAAAAGAGAAAAATATATGTTTTCCAAACACAGTGAAAGCTTGACATAATGAGTATGGCATACTACGAGAAATCCAGTTTTGAGATAATGGTAATATTAACGATGCTAATAATCAAAATGCTAATATTAACGATATGTATCGTGTGTTTATAATGAAATAAAAGCTACTAGTCTTTCATTATTACGACAATTAAGTTTTAGAAAAGAATTAGGAAAGAAAATTTAAATTAATTGGGTAAAAAAATTTAACATATTTATTTGTTGTTGTTGTTTCTAATAGCACTTGCCAATATCAGCAAGCCAGCTTGATGAAATCCAGCGAATTTAAGCCAGAGGGTACGTTTTTTGCTTTACATTGGCGCCATCTATGGTCAAGAATATGACTTCAGCCAAACACCAAAGCCCATTTATAGGGTGGACCCACTCATACATCCATTCATTCATCCACAGATCGTAATTTTGATCTACACCAGATAACGATCAATCTGTAATTTAGTACCCCCATAGGTATAATTTGTTATGGAAACATGAGGGACTTTGTGGTCCAACAAATTTAATGTCCACCAGTCACCATTTACTACATGAGGAGTCTTCGGTCACCGGGGATCGAACTCATGACCCCTTGGACATGGACCCAACGCCCTACCAATCAGGCTATCCCTGCCTGGTACTTATCCATTTTTACTTAGTTCTGGTATCAATAACGAAAAGCGTTTTAATCTTACAGTTGTAACCCCTTACTTTTATAAAGTAATGTGTGGGCGACTATCAATCAAGCTATTTTCTTCCTAAAAAAAAGTTCTTTTTGTGCTTTTAGAATTCCTGCCAAGCACTTGAAAGAAGAAATGCTTCTTTAGCTGACCACGTATCTTTCATATCCCCTTCTTTCCCTTCTTAATAACTTAGTATTAAAATCAACGTTCACTGTGATCAATCACTTGAAAAAGTATTGCTTTTCATTGTTTTCTTCCTGCAAAAACTTGCTCTGATTTAAAAATTTGTTGTTCAAACTTTCCTTCCGTTCGCATTTCTGCCCTCCAGAAAATGCATAGCTACGTAACTCTGTTAACAATCTGTAGGCAAAAACAGTTTACTCTATATATGTATTTTGAATCAAAATAGTTATTCAAGATGAAAGAAAAAGCGGTAAATCGGTCAACTTCATTTTTCAGTCTTTTTATGACTATTTGGACACTAAATATGCGACTTCCTTTTTTAAACTCTCTTCAGAGACATAAACGCAATTTCATCTGCTTTTATGAAATGTCCTTATGACGAACTTCTACAGTATTTAATATATATATGAACCTGCTGTGACACCAATTACATTTGAAATTTTATTTTTAATGTTATCAGAAAGTCTCCCAAAAATGAGAGTCTATATTGACCAAGATTTCTGGTTCATTTTAATTTGCTGATGAAAATGCACTAAAGCGTAACGAAACGCATCTAGGTTTAAGTATATATACATAGTGGAACTCCAACAGGATATTTGCACTTCAAGAAGAAGAAGATCACAGATACCTACACATGTGACCTATGACGTCAGCTTCAGCTGATTGTTTATAAGAGAAATGGCGTGTTAAAGTTGAGTTAAGTTTCGCCACATAAGTTAGAATGTTAGTTAGCGCGAGGTTTAGTTAAAGAAAGCGCCGTATTGCACATCGAATTTATTTAAATATAATTCTTTCTCGTCTTTTAATTAACTTAAATTTATTATTTCCTTATGTATTTAACCGTGATATATTTTTGTTTTGTGTACCTTGTAACCTCGATGCAAAATTATTTTGTTTATGCTCTACGTGGCATCGTGCCTGTCTTTGTGTTAAGTAAGAAATATAAAGTGAAAAAATTAAAATCCTTGTGAAAGAATCTTTGTGTAAGAATATAGAACGCGTCACTTAAGAGAATCGATACTTGGACCTGGCATACTCGGAATAGAAAGGAAAGAAGAGTTGCTAACGTAAACAAATTCTACGTTTAAACAACCCAAAAGGATAGAGATACCCACACTACGTCACTTGCAGATATCCTATTATCCGACACTTAGGTTGTCCGATACGAATTTACGCCCCTTCCAAAGCGTGTTAAAGGCGTTTCGACACATGATTCATTATTAGTACAGTCGATGTTACTCAGTAAATCCTGTGACAACGAATCTGACATTTGCCTACCAAAAAACAACAATTAAATTGAAAATAAAATTGTTTCAATAATTTTTTAAGGAAATATAGAAACTAATTATTTTTAGTAATTTCACTTTGATGCTTATGCACTAAGAAAGAACCCTCGACTACACGGCTTATTTCATTTCCCGAGGATTTTGGATGATGGGGGTTCTACTAATATTTATGATTTTAATTTTGTTTTTGTTAATCATATTCATATGATAAAATACAACTTTTTATATTTTTTTATGCATATGTTTTTTTTAATATATATTTCCATCAATACAGATAGCTCACAAAGTCTTAATTATTTTTAAAAATGTCTCACAAAAGATTTGTATATTCATTGAATAGTACCACAGCCTAAAAAATTAAAACAATCATGAAACCTTAACATCATACAGTGAACCTTAACATTATATACCTTCATTTTTCTTAATATAGTCCAAAAACTAATTAAGGGAATGAGAAGGTTCAGCGCGAGCATTTTTAATGTAAGAAAACAAAAAACAGCCATTTATTTATTTATTTATTTATTTATGTATGTATGTATATTTACAGTTTGCTAGTAGCCTTAGTTAAATTTGTCGTACTTTGAATTACACTTAGATCAAATTATTAGATTAAATATATTTATTTGATATTTATTTGATATACAAATCTATAAATTTATGTAACAAGTTTCTTTTATTGAATATACGATGATATTAATGCAAGAGTTTACAACGTTGCATATTTCTTTGAAAAACCAAAAAGAAAAGCAATGAGTGCATTAAAATTAAAGCGTTAAATCTGCCTCATGTTGTTAACATTAAACGTTTGAACATTCTTAAACGAATACAATTTCCAGAATCGCCTAAATGTTTCTTTCCTGATGCCAAAATCTAATGAGTTGGCTCATGACCTGAAATATAACCTATACTTCAAAGAAAAATCGTCAATTTAAACAGACGATTATGGCTTATGATTCTTCATCTTCTCTAAGTACGAGATCTTCAGTAACTGGAGACAATTTTTAAGCCAAACCAGGTTTTCTTCCCCCGAATGATCGACCCAGATCTGACCTGGGCTCCATTCTAGGAAGAAGTTTATTCCACAAAAACTTCTCGGTCATGGATCGCTAGGAAAAGCACCTCCGATCCTATTCCTCTTCGCCCCATACCCACAGAAGCAGAGGCTTAGTCGGTAGTTTTGGTTAAGGTTCGATGATTCCGGTCTTGATTCTTTTTTTTTTCTTCTATTTTCTATTTTTATAGATTTTTTCCTTTATTTTCTTCTTCTTCTTTTTTTTCCCTTTTCAGCCTTTTGCTTAATGGAGCGAAAAAGAGTCATTTACAAAGTTGGATGTTGAAATCGAGAAGGATTCTGTGGTTGTGATCTCGAACTGTGTTTGACAGTGATAGACAATACTGTAATGTTGATGGTAGGTTGACCAAAAGGAAAGAAAAAAAATGAAGATTCAAAAAGAGAAAAAAAAAAAAAAAAGAAAGAAAGAAAAAAAAAATGGAATGCTTTTGCTCGGGTATTAAGCAGAAAACTGATCTTTTTGCACTTAAAGCCAAATTGGATGAGTTTTTATCGATGTAGTATTTTATAAATACCTCTGTTAATAATATCAGTTTTTAACCTAATGAGCTAAATGCTATTAAAAACTCATAAAACACCTTCTTACTGAAAAATGGGAAATCCTTTTGTTTTAGTTCTTTTAAACAGAATGCCGCTATTTAAAAGACTTGCATAATTCCTGACTCGATATTTTATTCTATATTTTATGACTGTCGTTGAACAGCCGACCCAATTTTGAACTTACGACAGCAAATGCTCAACTCCGTAGCCTTCTAATTTTGAACTCCTGGATCAAATAGTAAGAAAAATTTGCTTTCCTGGAGATATTTTTGATGAAACTAACCCGCATTTGCGCTAAATGAAGAGGAAAACCACAAAATCCTCCCATAGTTAGCCTGACAGCAAAGGGATTCTAACATATGCTATCACTGCGTCTATCACTACGCATATATTGCATCAGCACTGTGGTCGGTGTGAACAGGATGCGGGAACTTTTTGGGAGGCTAGTACTCTATTCCTGACCAACCCCGGTTTACTCTACATTGTTAAAAATCGCCTTCTGTATATTTCAGATTTTTCTTTCTTATTTATTTATTTATTGAAAGAAAAAGTTTTTCATCGAATCTTTCGCTAAAACCCCTAAAAGATGTCATTTGGTATAAAACTAATATTCTGAAATTTGCATTTCAATAAAATAACCTCTACTCTCTAAAAATATTTATTTTCAGAAATGAATTTTCCTTTACTATCTTTCAGTTTAATGTTACCTGGTTAAATAGTTCCATAACAAGATCTACGATTAGTCATGAAACTATTGATACAGTAATATAAAAAAATGCATTATCAAAATTTTTAAATTATTGATATAATTCAGATCATGAGTTAGTTCTAATTTTTTTCAATGAAATTCTTGAAATATAAAATAAAATGGAAATGAATTAAAAACTGATCAAATCAGAAGTACTGTGTGGTTAAAGAAGAAAAAAATGAATCACCCTGAATAACTTTTGATTAAATGATCAGATTTTTTCCTACTAGAACTCAATCATAATGGTTCACGGAGATTACATCGAATATATTGATTAATTAGTGCAGACGATATTTTAAGTTACAAAATCAGACACAAAAATTCGACTAAAAAATAAAGGTAAAAATTTATGTAGTTTAAAATAAAATAAAAACGATTTTCAAGTAATTAATTTATAGAATAGAAAGCTATAATTAATATGTATTTTAATCAGGCAAGTTTTAATATTGGAAATTTTTATAAGAGTTTATATTAGCTAATAATTCATTGTTTTAAATTTTAATTTCTAGCAGAATTGAAATATTAGGGAAATAGTTCCATAACTGAAATTTTGGTGAAGGAAATTGAAATACGTTTTGAACTTTTTCAGAAATTATGCTTTAAACTTGAAAGCGATCTGAAAAGGGTTTTCGGAAGAAAAAAAAAACATAGTGATTAATTTAATAGATAGCCTCATACTCGAAACTTTTAAAATTTTTAAAAATAAAAATTTCTTTTTCGTAATGAAAAATGTTTTATTTTTGAAATGAAAATAACATGAGTTCAAAACAGTCTAAAATATGAAGAATTATCTAGTTGAGTCATTGTAAGAACTATCAGTTGCGAAAAAAAAAATAACTAAATATATTTTAGATGAATATTTTAAAGAAACACATTGAAATTAATCATGTAATAGTTAGTGATTCGACAATAACTTTTCTATCAAAGAAAATAAAAATAAAAAGATTTAAAAATGCAGATATTTGACAAAATACAAAATTAAAATGACATTTATCTTAAATGTTTAGCATTTGGCAATAAAGTGCCTTGTTTTTAAGTATAAAATTAAAATGCGTCTTTTAAAACTTTAACATTATATATCTAGTTATTTAACAATTCATTAACATGACCATCTATTGTTAATCAAAAAAAATAATCAATCTATTAAGTTATAACCTGATAGCATGTATATGCAACCAAGTATCATCATTACTTCCAATATGCAATATAGTCTTCATTTAGTACAGCTGATTTAAAACTTTTTAAATATCATTGTTCTTACTTTAGTTATTACAAAAATAGATAAATTTCATTTATTATTTAAAATCACTTCATTTCAAAGCTTTTGTTTCAAAAATAGTGTTTTGTTAAATTTCCTATTATAAAAGGGCTTTTTAAATTGTCTCATTTTATAACAAAATTATTGATTTTTTTTCCTTTCAAATTTTAATTCAGAATTTTATTTTATCCTGTTAGTTTCAATCTCTGAATTTATTAAGAATGTATACAAAATTATTTTCATTTCTTTTATAAATCTGCAATCATATATTTTCAACAAGAGCGTGTTGAAAAAGTTTAAATGCTTTTTTTTAATTGAAACTATTTTAAGATATTTGAATGAAATAAATAATCATATTTTGAACGAATTGTAAAACTATTTCTCAATTTTACATATTTAAAAAAAAACAGCTCAATATGCGAAGTCGAGAAAATAATTGTAACTTGAACATAAAAAAAAAGTTTTAATAAAATAAAAAACAATAATAAATTTAAATTCAAAAAATTTAAGTGCAAAATCCAAAATATGCTAATATTACTATGATATGTAATAAAATAAAGTAAATGAAAAGTAAAGATCTAGTACTAAAAATTCCTTTTAATAGGAAAATAAATATAAAAATTGCTTGAAAAGAATAAAATAACATTTTCAATAATCTCAAAAACAAAATAAGTCTATTCGAAAAAAATATTTTCCCAAATTTCAAATCCAATTTATAAAGTTTAAAAACGCAAAAATAGAAAATTGAGAAGAAAAAAACAATATAAAAGTAAAAATATAATTTAAAATAAACAAAACATTAAAACCACTAACAACGGTTATGATATTTATAGCTTTATTTTTATGAAAACCATCAACAATGGGGAAAAAAATTCATATCTATTGCTTCAGTTTCATTATTGCGTTATTATTTCATTATTTTGAACTCTGTCACAAAACAGAATCTTTCTGACTATTCAAAAGATGGTTTTAAAAAAATTTTCACAGATAAATACCGAGAACAGTTTATAAAAAAATATTTTTAGAAAATATTAACTGAACTTCGATTCGATTTTTCATAAAATTCTATTTCTATTAATTCATTTCGCAAAGAGCAGTTTTACAAAGTCCGAAATAATTATCGCTCTCCTTTTTAATTAACAGACTCAAATAAATTGTAATTTTGGAAATTCGTAATTTCATTTCATTACAAAATAAATAACCTGTGATAATAAAAGGAAGAGTTTGCGTGTCTGAGTGTATCTTTTTTATTACTCAAGAAAAAGTCTTCAAATTTGGACAGTAGGTACAATGACAAAAAGTTTCAAAATTTCAATTAGTTAGTAGGTTTAGCATTAGGTATTGCTATGACTGTAAACAATATTTAAACGATAAAATCCTTGACGTTTGCTACCATATTTACCTGTAATATTTTATCAGAACTGAATTTCACTGAGAGTTTATTGCACGCTCTTTAATAATTATTTTTATTAATTGACAGATTATGTCAGATAAGTAATGGCAAAATCAATGCTAGGATGCGTTACCAAATTAGTAGTTTTAAAATGATCTGAAATCACGTGTTTAGTTACGCTTTTAAAAAGTGTTTTATGAGCAGAAGAAAAATGTGAAAGAAAAGGGAACTGAAAAAAAAAAAAAAAAAAAAAAAAATATTTATATACTAAGTTCAAAATTCATGGAAAAAATTGCTTGAGTGTGGTAAATTTTGGAAATCTTGAGTTGGTTGGGAGAAATACTAGGTAGAAGAATTACAATTTAGGTTTTTATTTTAATATTATTGCGAGCAATGTTATAATTTTAGGTTCTGAATTATTTTTAAATATACTTGACCTTTATCTTGAAGAATAAATTTTCTAAAAGCGTGTTTCGATTAATTTAGTAAAGTCACGTGGAAAATGTTCAATTCGCTAAGAAAATTCTGGAAATATGACCAAAAAGGACAATTAACATGAAAGACACTAAAATTTCGACCCCTCTCTTGAACAAACTGTGAGGACTAGTATTCCAGACTCAATCTTTTTATCTACGTTCTAATTCAAACTGTACGCTCTATGCTCCCAAAATAAGTATCAAATTAAATCGAATACTTTTAGAATGGTAATTATCATGGAAAAAATTTATATTCATAGGATTTGTAATTCATCAATTAAACTGTAAAAAATTCACCATCAAATTACGGTAAAATGTACCTGTATTCTGGGTGCCAAAACTTTCTACAGTAAAATCCATTTTTACTGTCTAATTTTAAGGAACAAAAAATCTTGTATAATAGAATTTTTACAATAATGCTTACTGTAAAATTTCTGAATCACTCTAAATAAAAAAATACTACTTCAAAAATTACGGTATAAAATTTTGCGGTAAAAATGAAATTCATGGACGCTGCACTCAAGGTGCCAGCACTTTTTCCGTAATTTGATCTGGAATTTTTATAGTGTGGGTATTATTCCGTCGGTAAAAAATAAATCAAAAATAAAGATTACCATAACTA
Source organism: Parasteatoda lunata (assembly GCA_949128135.1). Lineage (NCBI taxonomy): Eukaryota > Metazoa > Arthropoda > Arachnida > Araneae > Theridiidae > Parasteatoda > Parasteatoda lunata. The sequence continues at coordinate 14,933,364 of OX421976.1, read as the reverse complement.
AATATATTTATTTTTTAAATTTATCTTTGAAGTATTCATTGCACAGGAGAAAAAAGAAAAAAAAACATCATTTAATATATGTTTTCAAATATTTAAAAGGAAAAAAAAACCTTCCAAAGTACACAAACTATTGACATTAAAATTTATTTTCAATTTCATTACAGTGATTCATTAGAAAAAAAGTATTCAATTTCCTTAAAAGTATTAATTATTCAATTAAAAGTATTCAATTTCATTAGAAAAAAAGTATTGTGAAAACTACTATAATATGGTAAACTTAGCCATATTTCTGGCTGTATGGGAACACCAAAAAGAACGGTAATCTTTACCGAAAAGCTTTAATAATGACTTTTTGGTAAAATCAACAATAAAATATGGTTTTTATTACCCTGCTGTTTGATAGTAGTGATTGAAGTGGTATAATTTGGTAATTTTAAATAAAGACGGTAATTTCAAAAGTTTAATAAGTAGGGGAGAGTGGGGTCAATTGTAACATTTTTTACTTAACTATTTTTAACTAACAAAAAATCCAATATATTATTAGTATTAATTGACAGACGAGTAAAGTAAACTCTCCTCTGCTAGAAAAAAAATAAATACCTTATTTTAAATGTTATTATATTAGTTATTAAAAATTTTAGACAGTCGTGCACTTGTTACAATTGTCCCCACTTACGGGGTCAATTGTAACAGTTCATAAATTCAACTAAAACATAGTTAATTATACATATTATCATAGTTGTGATATATTTTTTTATTGATCAAAGTAGTAGTGACATATTTTAGGAGTAAAAATAATAATGAACAGGGACCTAGAGGGTTAAACTTTTAACTTTAAGGGGTTAAAAATTTTAATTTATGCTGTGAAAGGTGACAAATAAAATAATGCACATGCAACATAATATAAATGATATAGGAAAATATTGGTGGTTCTTAAAGAGTTAAGTAATGGTTTGTAAACATAAGATTATTTGTTTTCAGCTGTTACATTTGTCCCTTTACTTATTGTTACACTCGTCCCCAAGACGCCATTTCAGCTTCATTTGTTAAAAACAATGCTAGTTAATTAACAAAATTAATCTTTCTTTTTTTTGAAATGTTAATTAAGGTGTCCACTTACATATTCGGTTAATAATTTTTATTTGTTTAAACGAAATTACTTTGTTACAATATAATGTTATAATACCAAAAAAAGTACTTACGTAGCGTGAAAATATCTTTTGTGGTGTAACTCTTTCAAAAGTACATAAAAATGGTTGCCAGCAGGGGTATACATGTAGATTTATTAAATACACCTTGCGTGCCACCTAGAAACCAAATCTAGAACCCGATATTCGAAATTTTTGCTCTGTTACAATTGTACCCTGTTACAATTTACCCCACTCTCCCCTACAGTTTGAGACGACGCAAAACTATTCAGTTTGATTTTCAACTTTTACTTAATTAACACTTGTTCATTTTGTTTATCGTCGGTAAATTCTTTTTTCCATGTGAGCTATAAGCTATCATATACGAAAATTTAAAACTGTAGAAAAAATGTGTATTTGTAAATGTACAAATGATTAGACAAGGCTGAACTATATCAGAAGCGTAACTGTTACACATGTTATTAGTATTAATTGTAGTATTAATTACAACTAATAGTATTATTAGTATTAAATGTAGTATTAGTATTAATTCCATATTAGTATGTCAAAACATACTAATATGGAAACGTGGAGGTAGCTGACTCGAATCCCACAGTAACTCTGGATGTATAACATTTATTTATTTATAATTATGCTCACATATTATTATGCGCTTATGTGCTCCTTACAAAACTTTGTCAAATCGAAATACAGACAGTGCAAGATAGAGAAAGACATTATAACCATACATCCTGGGATACGATGGGATTCAAACTCGCTATCTACACGTTACGAACAAAATTTCGTGATGTCTTTCTCTAATTTGAGCAATCTTTTCTTCAACTTGATAAGGTCTTATAATAAATCATGTTTTATATGAGCACACAAACTTACACATGTAGTGTAACAATAAATAAACTCTTGGAATAGAAATGCTTTTTTAAATTACTTTTTACAATAATTTCGTTTTTTCGCCAAACGCTATTTAAAATGGAGGTAGCAGATTCAAATTAAAGTGTAATCATGGATATGTAACAGTAAATAACTAAATTTGGTTTAGAAACATATAAAGGTTCATATCCTTAATGAAAAGAATAGCTTATCTCTCCTCAAATTACAGAACACATAGCAAAAAATAAGAAAAAACAGCTCAAGCGTATTAAACCCACTACCTATACGCTTCAAAGCTTTTGGCAGACAACAGCCCACAGCGATGGTGGCCACAATATTATATGGTTGTATTACTTGCACCTCGCGTACAGTATTATTGCAGAATGGCTTAGATGTAGTGGATTCGAAACCCGCTATAACACTGTCTTACGTAAAACTTTGTTTCTATGTTTTAAACTGAAAATAATTCAGACATAGACATCAAAAAGTTAAAATTACCAAATAAATGGTTTAAAGACCGTATATTTTTAATTAAATTATTAGAACTATGGTTTTCTTCACCGGAAATGTCTTTACCATACAAATATGAAAATTTTGCCGGTATTTTTTTATCTGTGTACAATAAATACTTTTTATGGACAAGTTTTAAACACAATAAAAAAGGATATTTTAATAAAAAAATTTGGTTCCTAATTCTTTTTTGGGAACAATATCTTGTTTTTTATTGAAAACATGAAAAAATCAGATTAATGCTACGCACTATAAACAATATCTGAACTGTACAATGACTGAAAGTAGATCGATAGATATCTACTTTTTTTGCTTTTTACTTTTACTTCTGACTATTCTAAAAAATTACTTTAAATAATATTTTAAAAATAATATTTTAAATCATGATTGTTTTGTGACACTCTATAAACATCTTCTTTAATCAAATATAATTTCAATCCTTTTTTCAGTTATTTTGCTTTTAAAATACTTTTCTCGTGAAAATATTTCTTTTAAATAAATACATGCTTAAAATTATAGCTATAAAACGTTCTTTCATTTTTTTAAGCAATTGAATTCTATGATAAAGTATTTTAAATATGTAATAAACGAAAATTGAGAAAAACTATTAAATTCGGGGCCCACCTTGAGTTCTGCTGTACGTTCGCGATTTATTTAAAACAAAGCTTATATCGCGTAAAAATAATATTTTAGAAAAATTTCTATTGCAGAATTGCATTAAAAACAATAGATACCAAATACCACACTGTAAAATTTTATGTTTCTCATTTCTTTTACATTTTAAATCAACAGAGGAAACAATAGATTAAAGTATCTTCCAAATTATACTTTTCTTTCCATTAAATATTAGCAAAAAATGACCGAAAACCAAAATGACAATATTTATAATCCATTTCGTTTGGCTAGATAAATACTTAAGCAAACACTTCGCTACTTTCAGCTATTGATATGTTTCCAAAATGGAGCTATCATTATTTTTGAGAAACGGAGCAACTTATTTTAATGTTTGTTTATAAATTCTGCAGTCAATTCAGTATCTAAAGTATAGGTTCTTCCTCCTTTATTCCATATTTTAAATCAATTTTTGAAAATTTCTGGCAGCTTCGTTTTGAAAGTTTGCCTTTCGATCACATTTTCCAAAATGCAAACAGTATGAAAAGCTTTTGTTTAGAGCATTGTTTGTTTTTATCTTTGAAATATTTCTGAGTATTTGTGAATTAGTTGCATTCACCTTTTCTGTGTGAGTGACCTTTTTGTTGGACTTGACATTTTTTTTATCTATCTATGATGAAATTGAACTTGTGGTTTTATGATAGATTAATATTTCGTATATAAATCTAATGATGGCGTCGCTGTTTTGCATTGTTGTCGGTGCATATTTACTGGCCAGAAAATCACGTGGTAGGATCCAGTTTTCTCTCATTCATTTCCATATTATTTTAGTTGTCATCAGCATAAAATTATAAAGGTATTCATGATCGCAACGCTTGACTTCGTCCTCTAGCGGAGAGAATATTGCCAGGCTTTTATTTATTAAGTTTTCATTTAGTTCTCTCAGGATCATTGGAAGAGTAGGACGTTTTTTTTTCAGCAGCAAATTTCCCTAAAGAGAAGGCAGAAGAACTTGAAAAAATGACCCAAAACATCGATAAATCATTTGGAAACAGAACTCGCCCAATATTTGAAGAACAATTTTTCAATAATTTTTTCCTTTCCATTATCAACAAACTTGCAACCGATAGCTTTCGATATCGTAAACTGTTACAGATGTGTGTATTACGGTAGTATACTTTTTTTGGTTTTCAATTCATAACAAATTAAAGTGAAGTCAACGTTGCAAACTTCATTCCAATGAATAAATGTGATTTATGAACGTTCAGAGCTGTAATATTCATAGAATATTCTTCTTCTTTATAGAATAGTATATTTTTCTGTATCTATATAATTCGGAAAACAACAATAGATAATCATTAAATTACTTGAAATAGTATCATTTGTGTTTATTATGAATGAATTTTTATCATTTTCTTGGTAAGCATTTTTTTAATTGTGAATGATTAATTTCAACTAGCATTCAGCTATTCTGTTTTTAAGTTACATACTGTAATTCATATCAAGATCTTACAATCATGAAATTTTATTGCGTGGTTTGTCATCTAAAAGTAATGAAGGGATAATCTATGTATATATTGTTTGAGAATAAAATTCTCAAACGAAGAACATTTCATTTTGGAATTCTCCGCATTTATAATGAACAACATGGTTTAACTATGAACTGATTTTTCAGAGGGAATATAAATGTAATTTTAAGAACATAAAGTACAAACATGGGAACACTGGATGGTGTTTCAAGGAGAACTCTTACTCAGATAATATCGTTGCTTAGAAAACTATAGACGGTATACTATATCGAAAACAATCGGTATCAACCGAGAAAAAAGAAAATCAAAAGATTTTACCTAGTTCTTATAAGTTGCCTTTCGAAAAAAAAAAGTCTATGAGGTATCAGTGGATTGTTTGACAAAATTTATATTTACATAGCAGAATGTTTCCTTGATAGTGAAAGTAGCATAAGATGGCGATGAAAAATGAAGCCATCCTCTGCCAAAATTTTATTATACATAATGCTTTTTTTTACTATCAAAAAATATTAAACCTTTTTTATATTATGAATTAATTGAATTTTACTGTAAAATCCCATTATTGTAAAATCCAATTTTACCGTAAAATATTTTAGCGTAAAATACGTTAAAATTCATTTAATAAGAGTGATTCAGTGATTTTTACGGTAATTATTAATGTATCACGATTTTTGTTCCATAACATGTTCCGGTAAAAATGGATTTTATAGTAAAAAGTACCAGCATCCAGAATGCCAGCATTTTTTTACCGTAATTTAATCCGGATTTTTAACAATGTAGTTGACTTTTTCAGAAGTTTGTAATTTTTAAAATATTTGTCCGTTTTAGACAATTTTTTTTAACTGAATAGTATATATAGTTTAAAATGAAAGCTTTGTTTCTAATCTCAAAGATCACCTAAATCGTGATTTTTCTTTAACTAAAAAACTCCCCTCAACTTGAAGCTAATTGTACGCAAAGAAAAATATCGTATTGAAGAACACTCAGTCATTATTTCTCAGTTAAATATAATCGTGATTGAAGTATTAAGTACTGCCAAAATTTATACAACTTTCACAAATCATTTCAACTATGAGCTATCCCCTTTGGGCTCAAACCATATTTTGGATTATCTTCAAAGACGCAATGACACAACACCACATAACTTCAAACACAATGCTTAGTTCGAAATCTTCTCCCGCCCTGTTCCCCAACCCCGCCAACAATATTCACTGGCACACTTTAAAGTATTATTTGTGACGACATTCCACCAACAAACCTCGGCACAATTTCCATTAAACTTACATTATTGCCCCCTGCATTATCATCCACTCCTTACTCCTACCAGAACTCGTTGCCTTTAATCTCAGGAACGTTGTTGCCCAAGCTCTAGTACAGAGCCTTTTCCTGCCTTCTCGCGGCCGAGCAATAAACTTTCCCGGAAAACAGGGGGGCATAACAAGGAGTGTTCGGGGTGTAAAATTTACGCAAATCCTAGGGGCTGTGTTTGATTCCTGTTGGGAGTCATATAACCCGGGTAGAAGATACCCCACTGTTAACAAACAGCTCTTGTGTCTGTTGGAGAAGTTTGGATGGTTCTCTAGGACACTCAGACATTAAAATATCCCGGATGTAGGAATAAAAGTAAAAACTGGATGCGGAGAACTGCGAATTGGGAATAATTACTTGGGGGTATGTTGTCGGAAGAACGAATAGGTAGGGATGCAAGATTTGGCGATTTATCATCGCATGAAAGGAGAATCCTCTTTATATTTTGTGAGTTTAATAGGTTATTAGACTTTATAAAAGTCTACTTATTTAGTTTACCTTGCATATTTTTAAGGCCAAAGCTTTTTAAACCCCGGAGCTATCATGGAAGATGTAAGAAATCGCCCTCGTCAGTGAAAGTTTATCTGAAATAAATATGAGTCTAATTGCAGTACACAGTAAATATGAGTTAATATTAGTTATCTAATTGTAATAAATAGGAGTATGATTGCAGTTCTTTGATGAAAAATAATGCAATAAACCAACTGAATTAGGTTCCAGTTATTAGCTAGAGTAACCAAAATCACACTGGAAAAAAAATTATTATTATTATAAGTTTTATTAAAGTGTGCTATAACACAATAAATTAAGAACTTAGAACTATAATAACTTAAGAACTTATAAAACTTAAGAACTTAGTCTAAAGTCTTAGTTTGAAAGTTTTAATTTAACTAACTTGTTTTTAGACTTCAAGAAGCTTACCGTCTTCAAGTAAGCACGAGTTTCACTATCTTGATATATCATAGTGATCTTTTTCTTTTGTTTTGTTTTCGAGTCAGGTTATGTTAATGACAATACTTGATTCCTAGCTTTGAATCGGTCATACTTAAAAGGAAGCTATACCACGCACTGAGAAAAAAAAAAGGTATGTTCAAAACTACCAGAATATGGTAAAATTTACCGTGTATATGGCTCTATGAGAAAACCAAGACTTTGAGTAATTTTTATCGAGGCACATTGGTAATGATTTGGATAAAATTAACAATACAGTTTTATAGCATGTGGTAAAATTTGGTAAACGCGGAGAAATTTGGTAATTTTATCGGAATATACCTTACAGAATGGCATAAAAACCATTTATTCGGTTAAATTTACTTTCAAGCTTTGAATTTTCTTCTGAATGCGTGGTAATCAGATCTATAATTTTGAAAACCACAATTTCTATTTAACCGTTACCATGTGAACAGAAAAATTACTAAAAGTTATTTCTATAGTCAAAATTATGTTTATTTTTACCATATGGTGCATAACCATATGGTCATAACCATATGGTGCAGTAATTTTACCATAATATTTTTCTCTGTACGGAAGAAACCATTCATGGCAAATTTTCTTTTAAAATTTAATTAATTTAAAATATGATTAATGATTTGATTAATTAATTTAAAATCTGATTAATTAATTTAAAATTTAATTAGTTTAAAAAGTAAGCTCAAATAAATCAAGAGTAATCCATAAAGTTTCAAATGTTGAAAAAATTTCAAAACATCGAAATCAAAACAAATTATGAAACGATTTATTCCGATTGCGTTGTCACGAAATTCTTTTCCAATGATTTGTTTGCATTTTGATGTTTTGAAAATATTTTTTCAACATTTGAAACTTTATTGGTTAACTGTAACTTTACTGGAACTCACTTTTCTCTAACTTTACCAGAACTCACTTTAATCTAATTTTACCGGAACTTACTTTTCTCTCACTTAACCAGAACTGAATTTTCTCTAAACTTTAAATATTAATATATGAATGGAAATAAAACAGAATTTGCAATGAAGAATTTCACCCGTGGTACATCGTCCTCTTAAGATAACAGCCAACTACATCTCTGTTGTTTTTGTTGTTGTTGGCGTCTTATGCCAGTTGTCAATACTGACAAGCTTATTTTAAGGCAGAGGGATACCTTCTCCTTGCTTTCCAGGGGCGCCATGTATGGCCAAGATTTCGACTTCTGCCACACACATCGGTCACATCCCGTTTTACAGGGAGCGCACATTCACACACCATACATCCATCTGCAGATTGTAATTTTGATCAGAACGAGAGCACGATCAATCTCCGATTCAGTACCCTCAAAGGTATGGATTTGTTAAGGGAACGCGTAGGACTTTGTGACCCTGTCAGATTTAGCATGCACCAGTCACCATTTAGCACACAGGGAGTGTTCCCCTGGTGGGGATCAAACTCACGGCCTCTTAGACATGGACCCTACCAACCAGGTAATTACATTAATGGGAACATTAAACTCTACTTCTTATCTAAATTGACCTATGCAACTTAATAATCAATTGAATATTTATCCCTTTTTAAAAGACGATAAATACGTTTTCTCTGCCTCTTTACGAACTACGGATGACAGACTTAAACAGATAACCTAATTTTGTACCGCAGAACTTAAATCAGAATATGATCTTTTCAAAAGAGACAAGCAAACAAAAAAATGCTTTTATGTGTGCTAATATTGATAAATGAATCAAAACTTAAAGAAAATTTTTGAGAACAAATAGATAGAGTTCATTTAACTAGAATTTTTACCTGTGTTAATTTTCACCAAAAATAAATGCAATTATAACTTTCTCGAAATGCATCACTTTCTTTATATATCGCCACCAAAATCTCCCGATTTTTTGAAGCACCTAATATTTTAAGTGTTAAGAGTGAAAAAAATATTATTATTTTCTCCTTTTTAGCTCGTTTGAAATGCGCGTTTTTTACATTTTTATTACATTTTTTTTTTCCTTCCTTTTAACTTTGTTTCTATTTTTTTGAAAATTTTATTTAAAAAAAAGGTTGAAATTTCTGGTGACAGTAAATTATGCTTCCAATCATCCTTAGATGACTTTTGCTCACATTGCTATTAATTATGAAGCTCCAGTTGAAATTTGAGAACTCTAGCTAGTTGTAAAGTGGTTCGTGGCTGTAAGAATTTCTCCTCGCAGACACAAAACAGAGTTAAGTGCGAAGTGTTTAGCGTACAGTGAACTACCGTATCGAACAAAATAACGATAAAGCTTACTTTGAAAAGCTTCAAATTAAAAGTAAATAGAATAAAGGTAAAATGCAATTACGGTTAAAGGTTGTATTTTAATTCTTAAAAAAAGTATCGATAATTATAGTTTGTTTAAAATTTATAGTTATAGTTTATTTTAATATTATAGTTTGTTTAAATAATTATAGTTGTATTAAATCTAAGGCTTAGTTCACAATATGTTCCAAAGGTATCCGAAAAGCCCATTGGAAAAGGGAAGTTTTATCATTATAATTCTTAAATTAGCTTAACTGTTAATGTATAAACTAAAATATCTACCAAAACTACTATTTTATAAATTTATTGATTAAGTTTACAAAGTACTTATCTTTATGAAACTTCGTATCATAAGAGATGGTAAATTAATATTGTAAAGGAAAATAAACATTTGCAAGCGCAAATAATCATCATAAACACAAAAACACTGCTCTATTTTAACTATAAAATTTAATGGAACTTATTTTAAGGAAATTTTGGATATAAATTTTATGAACGGAAATAATTATATAATTTTAAAAAAAAAGAATGCATGTAACAAAGCAGATAATATTTCATATGCTTTCTCTGATATCTCACATGTTTTGCTTAACAGTACTTCTGATTTAAAACAATCAAGGTAAAATTGCTGATGTTAGGACAATATTAAATATCTAAATATCAGGATGATCTTAAAACAAAGAAGTAATTAAAAATTTCAAAAATAAAAGTTTTCATAACCGTTTACTTTAAGTACTAAATTTAGTATCATCTAGTGCTTCATATCAAAATTATAAAAACTTTAAATATATAAGGGAATTGGAAACTTACCATAGACTGAAATTTGAATAACGTCGCACTATAGTCTCTACAAAACTATATGGTTTCAATAAAATCTTTTTCATACATAGAACAAAATACATCTTTCTTTGAATGAAAATCTGCAGTTCAGTTCAGCAAGTCAAATATTATTGTACAAAAACTGACAAATCCTATTTGTTTTTTACTTAACGTAAGAATATGCAGTTCAGTTTAGCATATTATATATATTTTATCTAACATAGCCTACTTGTTTCTGCTTAAGCACTCTACGCAAACTTGAGGAACTGTCAGAATAGCACAACCAAGTCATTTATATTATAGGCTTAATAAAATTGTTCCAAAATTTCACGCTAATGAAAGGCAGACGATAATTTAATGATATTTATTATTCATTAAAAAAACTACATTATTTTCATCAATGAGTTAAAAATGCTTAGAAGCAAACGATTTTTAAATTACAACTTACAAATTTTAAATTAAATTGCAATTTACAAATTACACTGTCGTTAGCGTTATGAGCAAGAATTTAAATAAATAGATTTTAAGCTATTATTCAACTATAGAATTGAATTTTCGTAGCAACCAATCACGTTTGCTAATTTGTGTATAAAAAATTAATAAACGATTATGGTAATATGATAATGTAATATAAAAATTCTATTGAAAAGTGTTACAAAGTGCAGACTGAATATTACTTTTTTTTAAAGAAAAAGAACTTAAATTTAATTCTATTCGCGATCGCAACGCTCGAGTACGCCATCTAGCGGGAGCCTGAAAATATCGTGCTTTAGTTCCCACATAACCATTGGCAATGACGGACGCCATTTTCTTAGCATCAAAAAAGAGGCAAAATTTCCCTAAAGAAAAGGTAAAACTTCTTGAAAAAACTAATCAGAACATGCCAAACATTGAAGCAGAACACGCCAAGCATTTGAAGAACAACTTCTCAATAATTTTTACCTTTCTATTACAAACAACATAACATGATTTCCTGATCACTTGCTGTTACAGATGTGTGTATTGCGGTAAAATAATTTTTCTGTCTTCAATTCATTACAAGTTAAAATGAAGTTAACATTGCTTTCGTCATTCCAATGAATAGATGTGTTCCAATGAATTCCATTCAGAACTGTAATAGTTATAGAATATTCTTCTTCTTCATAGAATAGTATATATTTCTGTATCTACATAATTCAGAAAACAACAATAAAGAATCATTCGAATTACTTGAAAAAGTATCTTTTGTGCTGATTATAAAGAAATTTTTTATCGTTTTCTTGGTAAGTGTTTTTTAGTTTTCAAAGAATTTCAACTAGAATTCAGCTATTCTGTTTTTAAGCTACATATTAAAATTCATATCGAGATCTTACAATTATAAAATTTTGATGTGTGGTATGTTACTTAAAAGTAATGAAGGGATAAACTATGTATATATTATTTGAGAATAAAGTTTTCAAACAAAGAACATATCATTTTGGAATTCTCCGGACTAAATCAGGTAAGTGTTATAATTTTTATAATAAACAATTTGCTTGTAAATAATTTTTTTTCTTACTTGATGATCGTTCTCTACAAAATGGTTTTTTTACGTCTGATTAAATACTATAAGAATTAAAAAAAAGAATTAATACGAAAGTTTTTATTGAAAAATGAGGAATTTTTAAAATCGTTTTTATCCTAAAAATTCTTTATTTTACATTTTTTAGTTTATAATTTTTTGATAAAATTGCTGTCAAAATACTTTTTTTGAAAAATTAAGTGGTATTAAATTATTTGTTTATGTACACTTCTTGCATATTCTTATATTTGAAGTAATATGATTCCAAAACGGACGTTTACTAAGATAAAGTTTCATGTTATGGACATTGGTACATTATCGTTATATTTCATTTTCGTTATATTTCATTTTCGTAACACTAAAAAATGGCGACAAAAAAAGAATGGTTCTTTTTTTTTTTTTTTTTGTTTCGTAAGCATTCTTTATTTTACGTTAAAATTTAAATGGGCCTTTCATGTTATACCATTAAATTTAGTAAAACTATTTCTCAGGCATTAGGTTTGAACTCTTATAAGAATATACCTATTTTTTTCTCTTTATTTACAAATATTTTTCCGATGTGTTCTGGATGTTCCTTCTCTAAAAAAAAAAGAGATACCATTTTGTTTTCGTTTGCATAAGAAAGAAAACAAAAAATTTTCTTTTTTAAATTTAATCAGCCACAATATGGAACGTTACAATGCTACATGCTACATTAAAGACGTCTTCAGTGTAACTGAATGACTGTTCATATGGAAATCGCAGGGATTCGGCACATACAACAACGCCCCCTATAGTTCGTTGCGATCGCGAATTGTTTAGAGAGAATTTTATTATTCCAAATTATCTTTTTTTGCTATCGATACTTTTTCATTCGTTTATTATCTATGAATTCTAATTTAAACTCATAATATAAGGATTTAATATTTCATAGGAGTTTTAGTATGCCTTTATTATATTAAAAAAATGTTAAAAGTGAAAAAAAAATTTCTTGAATTATTTTCATCGGGCGTTTTTATAAATTTCACGATCTTCGAAATCGTTTGAAACTGTTTTTATTTTCAGAATTTTGTTTTTGAATGAAATATAAGATGCATTAAAACTATTTTTAAGTAAGTAATTCCATAACAAATAGTTTGTTTATTGAGTAGAATTTGGAATATATTAATTTTTGTTAGGATTTGCTATTTTAATATCAAAACGTTATTATTTTCATACGTTATGTGGTGTTATTAATTTCACAATTATTATTTAATGTTCTGATTAAATTATGAATTATTTGATTGGCCTTAAATTAAAAAAATATATTGTTTTTCACAAATTGTTTTATACAAAAATAGATAAAATTTTTACAATTGATTTCTGACCGCATGAGAACGTCATGACAGAAAAAAATATTATACATGTAAACTTGTTTTTCCTGCAGAACAATTAATTTAGACAATTAGTTTATTTATTTATTAAATTTTTGTATCTGTTTCGAATTAATAATAACACAGAGATTGTTGTTTTTTCTAAAGTTTTTTTTAATTATTATTATTTATATTATTAAGTTTCCAGGATATTTGGTAAATTGCTTAAAAACCATTTATTTAATTATTTATTTACGATAAGTTTTAACAACAATTAGTAGAGATAGTATTATTTTGAAAACACTGCAAATGAGAAACTGTAATAAAGCTAAAAAATCTTTTACAAGTAAGCTATAAAAAAGAAATAGTTTCATTCATTGCCAAAATTTTTCGCTTCGGGATTTTTGTGATAGGTTTAACAAAAATAAAACTATTTCATGCTTTTTATTCCATTTGAAATACATGGTTTTAAAAAAATTTTCATTTCATTATTTTCTTAACTTTAGTTTTCTATCTGCAATATCTATTCATGTCTAAAAAGGGTCAGCATTTTTATGGGTGATAAACTCCATTTGGAAATAGTTTCAGGATATCTCCAATAATTATATTTTTTCTGTAATATTCTACAAAAAAAATAAATAAGTGGAAAAACCGATATAAATAAGAGAAAGCACTAGAGTAATTGGGAAAATATATTCAATATTTATATATATATATATATATATATATATATATATATATATATATATATTAATCAAGTATTATATAGTATAGTACTTACATTTTTTTCTTCATTTTTATCATCATTTAGCAATTCTCGTTTTAACTCCTACAAAATGACTACACTAATCGTTAACGCGCACTTATACTTTATAGTGGCTAGTATTTACTTTTTATCAGTATTAACATTATTTCTACCTAAATTTTATTCATAGTTGTTCTCCGACCAAAAGCTGCTTTTGTCACCTTTACGTATAAATGCAAATAATCAACAAAACTGTCAGGATTTGAGATAGTTTGTTTAAGTTAGATATTTTCATCAACTGATTAAACTTCTATGCGTTGTTCATTTTTTCTTTTTTAAAACTAGTCACTGCAAGGATCAGAACTAATAGTTAAAAGAAAATGGAGGAATAACTAAAATAGAGGAATAACTAAAAGTTATTCCTCTATTTTCAGCTAAAAATGAAATCGGGATCCTCTGTTATATTAAAATGGATATCATGAAGAAAAATATTATAGATATTTTGATTAAAAGCCATTTAATGCTAGGCTCTGTTATAAAAATCCTTGAAAGTGTCAAAGAACAGCTCATGGAAGAAATATGTATACATAGCATATACATATTTCAATATCCAGAATTGACTTGGGGGAAATAATATCATTGAATTAATTTAACAACCATGGGAAAAATAAAAATAAAAATTAGCCATTGAAAAATAATTAGACTTAGAATATAATTTTAAATTAAAGCTTGAAAAGTGTCCAATGACACCAAGAAGTAGTGCTAATCGAAGCAATTTAAAGGCGATATTTTTTATAAATAGAAATATTTTCTATAGATAGAAATATTTTCTCTCATCAGAAGTTACTGTTGCGACACTTTTTTCTGTATTATATAAAAGGTGACCCGAAATTTACTCAAGATTTGAATAAAATAGAAAACACGGTTGTTGTTGCTTTCAATTATATATATTTTTTATTCAGAAATAAATTACATAGGATAGGGTTGCGTATACATTAGCCCATTAGGAAAAATGAGCTACACAGTTTTACTGGCACATACGCATTCTTTTTTCAAAATTTTTCATTACCATTTTAAATAAATGCTGCTGAATATCATTGTAGCAAAGTTGACTCTCCTCCTTCAATGCATGGGTGGATGTGGGCTTGTTGACTTCAAAATAATTCCATAGGACGAAATCCGATGGTGTTAAATGACATGATCTAGCCGGCCAATACTGATCACCGAAATGAGAGAATACACGAACAAGAAATGTTTCATACAGTAATTGAGAATGATTCTCGAAATATTAGAAATTTTTCTGAAAAGGCCGGGATAGCCTGGTCGGCAGGGCGCTGGGCCAAGAGTTCGTGGGATCGATCCCCGCCGGCTGAAGACTCCCCGTGTAGTAAATGGTGATTGATGCACGTTAAATCTGTCGAGC
Source organism: Parasteatoda lunata (assembly GCA_949128135.1). Taxonomy (NCBI): domain Eukaryota; kingdom Metazoa; phylum Arthropoda; class Arachnida; order Araneae; family Theridiidae; genus Parasteatoda; species Parasteatoda lunata. The sequence continues at coordinate 14,918,288 of OX421976.1, read as the reverse complement.
CACAAAGTCCTCCATGTTCCCATAACAAATCAATACCTCTGGGGGTACCGATCCAGGAGTTTCCTTGTCTTCTGGATTTGGTTCAAAATTACAAGGCTACGGAAATGAACATTAGTAGTCGTAAACCCAAAGTTTGGGTCGGCTGTTCAACAACGAACATGAAAAAAAAAATTCAAATAAAATCAAAATCTGAAAAAATAGTTAAGTAACAATTTATATAATTGTTATTTCACCATATTCAACCAAAACAGTCAGTCAACTGTAAATAAGATGGCGTTCAAACTGTTAATTGGGAGAAAACAGTCTTTTAACTTCTTTCACCTAATAAGGTTAAACAACCAGAATTTTATCGCACCAACTAGGCCCACCTAATGATGTCACTAAGTTCATTGCAGTTGAGTACATATTATAGCCGATAAGGCTAATCTGTCGATCTCATGACCGACATAAAGGAAATTCGAGTCCCAGTGCTGACACCACAAAATCCTTCCTGTACTACCCAATGTGACTATGGACCATTGGAACTAGAATACGATACTCTCATTCACACCAAAAAGCTGTTTAACACTGAAAAGTAGACCACAACCTAACTCCAGTGTCCATTATTTAACGCAAAACCTAGTTCCAATGTCCAGTTAAATTAATTTTTTTTAAATTTTGAAACCATGCTAGTTGTAAATGGTTTGAAAACTGTTTGTTTTGTAGTCATAGTTTTTTAACCATAACGGTTTCAAACGTAGAGGTAAAATTGTTCTTCACTGTAAACTTTGCTCTTAATTGGATGAACAGACTGCTGCCGGTTATTTCGGAATGAAAATTCTAACAGTCTTGTTGAAACCCTATGTTATCCAATACACATGTTGAAACACATGCGTATGAAACGGCTAGTGTGTTGGCCTTCAGCACTTAATCCTGTCTCATTGCGAAGCGTGGCAACAATATTTTATTTATTTTTGAAATATTGTTAACAATGGAAACGCATTGTTCTTTCATGTAGTGCTGCCTTTATGCTAACCCTCAGCTGATAAATTGTATTTTTTTCCTCGGTTGCTAATATTAAACTTATTAATTTTCTATTTAATATTTAATTGAAATCTTGAGTAAATTTTGGAACAACTTTTATCATAATTCATTAAAAAACATACTCGTTCTAGATAAAGTAAACTATAACACATAAAAGATATATATAACAAATTTTTTAAAATATTTTAACTTAACCAACTGTAAAGTATGGACAATTGTTTTCGTTAATATTGGCATAACATTTAATATTATATCAAAATTCGTCAAATTGGATAAGTGACAGTTATTCTTGTGACAGTTATTCTGATCAAAAAGCAACATTCATTAACTAATGGATCTATTATTTCAAAATCGAATTATAAATGTGTACAATTTTTCGCAACAAAGTTTCTTGTAACTGGCTTTTTCTGTTCGAATTTTGATTAGATAAACTCACCTCAACTTTGGCTTCGTTTTCTGGGATTTGCGCTTCATGATTCGCAAGGAATCTTAATCATGATCATTGCATGACATATTGAATACAAAAATCGTACATAGTAATATATTTTTTAGATCACGGCACGCGAATCAAGTCAATTAGGTAATAATTGGATCAGTCCACGCTATACAAAATTAATTCCTACAGGTATAATTATCATTGCTTCGAGAAATACGGAATGAAAATCTGTATGGAATTACTTATAATCATCATATATATTTATTTTTATTATATTGGTACTGGTATTTAAGTTGTTCTTGCAAGACTGCCCAAATGACAATTGCTTATAAGTCGGCAACATCTGATGCAGTATGTGGGTTTAAAGATTTCCTGTTTTGAATCATCACAGACAATAAAATATGGGGGTCACGCCATCACGCTAGATTCAAGATGGTTTCTATGATGTTTAAATAAATAAGTTGTGTCGAAAATATGCCTCTGTGGTCGAAATAATCTATATATTTCGAATTAATCTATATAATCGAAATAATCTATATATTATAGGGATCTAAGCCCCCTGTTCGCTGACGCTCACATCCCATATATTTCTATCCATATATTTATACGAGAAAACTTGAATGAGGGTTCCAATACTTCGCTCAACTTCTTAGACATCTAGATAGAATTAAGAATTACAAAAATATAGTAGCATTAACAATTTTTGCTTCATATTCGCAACTTCTAATAGATCTTTCCCGGAATTAATAAAATAAGATCTTTAGTGTTTATTTAAGTACGATTTTTTTTAAAAGGAAAATGAAGTTAAAATTTTAATTTATAACCCGCATACGAAATTTAGAATTCATATTCTTTAAAAGGCTATCTTGATTATTTATACGTAATTTGGAAGAGCTGTAAGAAGTGATTAAAAATATTTCAACTGTCAACTATTGAAACTTTAACTGTATGTAACCTTTAACACTAAGAGATTAACTTTTTGAGCTATCAACATTTTAAAAATTGAAAAATCCCCTTTTTTTACGTATATTTTGATGTGCTATGTTGAGCAACTTTTTACCACTAAGAGGAGAGTATTAAATAACTTGCAACTTTTTGGGGGGGATTTGATAATTTAAACCACTTATCTAAAATCTACCCTTATTTTACCGCCACTTCTTCCTCATTATAACCCTTAAAGAATTAATAATAACTACTTCGGTATCATAAAATCATGTTCATATCACGTACTAACAGTGATAAAAGTTATATGCTTTTATCATAAACGATTCTATAAATTGTTAATCACTAGGAATTACAAACGTTTATAACATACTGCTCCTCTATTTAAACTAAACGCAATGATTAATTATTAATATTTGCGTAAATGTTAAGAAATATAATTAAAATTGAAACAAGAGAACGAATTTCTTCCTAACAATTAAGTAAAATCGCTGCCAACTAGAATATTCTATCAAAACTATTTCGTCTTGGCGAATTTCGGCAGTCGCCAAGAAAAGTTGAAAACTCGGGGTAACCTACGAGTTATGTGAGTTTTCAGGAAAAGGGACGACCAACATGGGACGTGAGTTTGTGGTCTCAATGCAACACTTTTGGGGAGGGTCTTAAAGTGACCGCCCTGCACACAAGGGGGCTGTTAACCCCCCTCTCTGTGGCCGAAAATCTTATCGCCCCACATATCACCGATGGGAAAACACTATGTTGGATCCTTATTCTTTTGTAATGGGATGCTGTGGAGTTTGAATGGGATAAAAATGAATTTTCTTACATGTTTATTTATTATTATTATTATTTTTTAATAGTTTAAATGAAAAAAATTCCATAGCGCCTGGTGTTTTTGTTTATAAATATATTTGCGATTGCAGACAATTTTCAACAACCTCTTCTTGCTTGTTACCATTAATAAAATTTAAAAAAAAGTGTAACTAGAAAAATATTTTTTTAAAAAAATCTGGTGAGGGTGAGTTTATGATGCAAACAAAAGGGAGATTTATAATGAGTTTGATAACTACCTGACATAAAAATGAAAGAAGAAATTTTTATCGTATTGTTTTATTTATTTACACTCATTAAAAGTATGTTATTCAAAATTTTCTGTTATGAAATTTTCAAGGTGAAATTCAATTTTTTCCTGGATTGTCTAACACATTCATTACAGACTTACAATGCAGCAGCATTTTGTAAAAACTGCAACGTCATATTTTAAACAAATACTTTTTTTTTAAATAAAAAAAAAGTTTCACACTTCATTAGAACTGTATCTTCAAAACTCCATATTTTCATATTTAAAATCTATTTATCTAACTTTAAAGTACTCCATTTTTAACTTTAAAATTTATTTAATCTAAATCAAACAATGCCACTTAGGTGACTCTGTGGAGAAAGACCATTAGACAATGCCAACCTTCATCTATCAAAAGTACCTCAAGATTGAATCAAGTTAGCATGCCTGATATACTAATGAATTGATGTTTAATAATCGTAGTGGTAGTTACGCGACAACTCCCTTGTCAAAAGATGTTGAACTCCTTGTTAAAGCTTAATTATAAGATGTTGAGAAATTTTTAATATTTCTCAACATCTTATAATTAAAAGGCCTCTGTTATGATTTCGTAAGAAATCCGAATTATCTTTTTAATTTACTATTCACTAACTTAAAAAAAAAAAATGCTTACGGGATATCCCATTTTAAACAAGATATGACTTAGTTGGATACCTACAGGTGACGTTATCGTAGGTACGGATCCTCATTGACTGTTGAAACGTGACATTCGTTAATGTTGTTTTTATTCTGTTCGGAGGAAGCTTAGCCCGTCAAATTTTGATATTCTTTCAAGTGGCACATTCTATATTCTCTCACGAAAAAAGATTGGTTTTATTTCTTATTTTACTCAAAGACAGGAACGAAGCTGTGTAGAACATAAACAAACTAATTATGCAACAAAGATGCCAGATACACAAAAAAATTAATCATGGGTATACTAAAATTCATAAAAAATAATGAATCTAAATTAAATAAAAGGCATAGACAAGAAAGAAATATATTTAATACATTCAATATACGATACGGCGTTGTATTTTAAAAAAAAATTAAATTAAACTTCTCGTTAATTAACATTCTAACTTAAGTAGAGAAATTTAGCTTGAGCTTAACTAGCAATATCCAGATTATTAACTCGTAACCTTGTTCATAAACGACGGTGGTTGCATATCAGTGGTCTTCTTCTTCGTATGGGAGTATCCCCAGCTTTAATTTTTAATTTCTTGTTTTAACTTCCAAGGCTGAACTAGATCAGTTAAGTATCAAGTTACCTCATTATACTCCAAAAGACTGCAATAAAAGCCTGTTTCTTATGTTGGTAATGCCTTCTATGTAAACAATGATAGCTGCCTGATACTTTTAGTTGATGCGTCAGGTTATATCTCTACAAAGTCCATTTATGAAATAAGATATTTTTTTTAAAATATGGAATATTAATTAACTTCTTTAAAATTATAAGCGTCTTCCGATTTAGCTTTTTAAAAATCACAAGAGAATTTAAAACCTATACTATATATATTTTCTCGAGATATACTTAATAATTACTTATGCATCTTTACTTCTATATATTAATAATAAAATCACTGAAAACATTTAAAGTAATTAAGTGAGTTTGAAACTATCTCTTGTTTTTAAAATAGCTATTGTGTTGAATAATTTCAAAGACGCAATACCATTTTTTGCAACATCAAAATCCAGTCTACCATTCCGAGGCAGCAATTGGGTACTTGCAACTCGAGAAGACGAATGTGACATTGTCATCAATTATAAAAATGTGTCATTAGACCCAACCATATGATTTAAATCACATGGTTGAGCCTAATTACGTGGTAGTGTTTGGCGAGCTAAAGTTACAACAATCAGGTTTAGTTCATTATTATGCTGAATCAATTTTCGGATCAGGATACCTGTAAACGATTTCAGGCACGGGTGTCGAACTTGGCAACTGAATCGTTGCATAAACGAATACTATGATTTACCAAGATAATGTCGCTTTCAGGTATCAGACTGATACTTGGTATCTAATCTCATCTAACTAATGACATTGTACATTCAAAAAAATAAACAGAACTTTTTTTTCACACACACAGAAAAAATCACACTCTTTACAACATTAAAATAAACAATTAAATTCCAAAATATGATTTTTCTTTTTCTTTTATTTCCAAGGTAACAAGAGTAAGTTTCTCCATGTCGAAATTTAATATTTTATGTAACGATTAGTATTTTTAGGTGGGTTGCGCCATCTGGTTTACTAGAAATAAAATTTTGCAATAAATTAAATTTAGGTTTGTGAGCAAACCTGTATACTGACAGTTACAATCAAGTTCAGTCTTTATTATTAAACAATAACTAAACAACTTGTTTTGAGAAGGGTTTTATTTTTTAATTTCACTTTTAAAAAAAGGTTATAAATAGATAAAAATTCAATATTTTTCATTGACTTTTACGTGATTGATTTAACTTAATAAATAATTAATTGATATTTTTTAAACATAATTCTTTTTCTTGGAAACGATAAATCTTTTAAAGGAAAAAATAGGGGATCTTTACATAACTTTCATATATCTATTCATACCGTTCGTTGAAACAAACAAAAAGTACACATCATAACAAAACGTAATGATAGCTTTTCCAAGAAGCTTTTGAAGGAACAAAAATACCTTTGTAAAGGTTTATAGCATTTTTTTTTTTTTTTTAAATAGCTAATAAAACTTACCGAAAAAATACCACCAGCTCATATTTAGTTTATATAAGACTATTTCAACTATTTGTTTGAAGTGGAGACCTTTATTATTACATGTTGCATTTACGCCAAGATCATCACACTTTTACTATTGATTTTGAATTGAAATTTTCGTTGAAAAATTTTTACTAATTCATTTTTTGTTTAGGTTTCGGAAGCGACAATTTTCAACCTCTTTCAAAAATAAACTGTTTTTGTTTGAATTTGACTTGAATTTAACAAACATTATTTCGTCATAGTTAAACTTCGTTTAAAGTCAACAGCAGTCTTTATGAATATTATTAAAATATATCTTCTAACGTCAATAAATTTTTAAAGTTTTTGTTTGGTCTTAAAATCACTACAATCTTCCTTCTTTAAAATAAAAAATTATTTTGTTTTCCTTTGTTCATCTTTTATTTATTTACTTATTTTTTCTATTATTTATATTTTGTGCCTGTGTTTTTATTTTTTTATATTTTTACATTTTGAAAAGCTTTAAAAGTAAAATAAATACAATTCCTAAAAGATCACATAAACAAAAGAAGTATTCCCTTAATTAAGAGTTCCATCCAAAATACTTTATTCAATTTTGATAAAAACTGAAATGTTATTGGACATAACTATGTTGAAATGTTAAATAAATAATGAAAAGATAATTTTAATAAGTAATTAAATAAATAATTTTTAGGCCTGTAAACAGAATTAAATTTAAGTCTCTTAAAGATCTTATTAGTTTTGATTATCACTGGGACATTTACCACATTCTTTGTCATTGCGACCTTGAATGCGTCGGGCAAATTAGACGTGCTTTAAAATTTAAACCAAAAGAACATGAAAGATATGCCCGTTTCGAAGAATTCAAAAAATCTTCAAGTGCTGCACACTGTTAGAATCTTAGACATGAATACAATTTTAACAATGAAAAATTATTATCACTCCAGTCGCATCAGCTCGTATTGATACGCTGAAATCTTGTTTTATTCATATGAATGCTCATTCCCTTGTTAACGACTTTGGTTCCTCACCAACCCTTCATAGCGCATGGAAATGCATTTCCCCCTGATTTGCCACTCTCAGCCGCTGTGGTTTTTCTAGTTCTGTTCTTGTTCTGTTTTCCACCTTTCCTCGCTCTCGGATATAGTGATTTTTCTAGTTTTATTTCGTACCTTTATATTTTCATTTTTGCAGGCCTTTACGGTTTATATTTCAAATCACTTTTGTTTCTTCTCATTCCAGTCTTGCAAGTCTTGAAAACTGGTGTCTATTTTGAGTGCTAGAAACATATCGAACTTAATAATGAATTTTTTAATTGCGTGAAAAAACTTTTCAATTCTCTTCAAAGTTCCCTAGAAAAGGCGAGATTTGCAAAAAGTAAAATTAATATTAGGGGATGCTCACTTAGGAGCACTCTCCTGATCAAAGTAAGAGGACCATATATTTCCCAGATTGTGGCGGGGTCAGAAATCCAAATCCGTTGAAAAAGTGGTATGTTTTTTCTTAAAAAGTGCGTTTTTGTATCTTATTTCGTACTTTAAAATATCGTCCTATTAAAATATCGTCTTATTAATTAGAATATTTGAGAACCATAACCTCAAACCGTAGAAAATGAGTCCTAGAACGTGAAGATCCGATCTTTAGATCAAAAGTTATTCAGGGTGATCTGTTGTTTTCGACGTACTGTACATAATTATATTTAATATCTTATCATCTTATCATTAATGACCGACTGTGCGACTACTCTTTCATTTCAACTGATCCTTATTTACTACTTTATATATATATATATATATATATATATATATATATATATATATATATATATATATATATATATATATATATATATATATATATATATATATATATATATAATATATATATATATATAAACACTTCCTTTTATAAACGACTTTTAAAAAATCTATATTTTGGGATTACGGAATACTCTTAATTCTCTTTTAATCTCAATGCAAAACAGAAACAGGTAATGTTATTACTTTTTAAGATAACATATATTAAAAACCGTCGTGGCACAAGGGATAGAGAGCACCCGCACCCGAATTCCGCATCCGACTCGCTCCGACCATAGTGCTGACGAAAAATATCCGAATTGGTAGAAGGGTTATGGGTTAGAGTTCCTTGCCGCCTGGCCAACTAACCGTGGAAGGTTTTCGTGGTTTTCCTCTCGATGTAACGCAAATTTGTGTTAGTTCCATCAAAAAATCCTCCACGAAGTCAAATTTCTCCCAATAATTGGTCTAGGAAATCCTATGTCTTCTAGATTGGGTTCAAAATTATAAGGCTACAGAGTCGAGCAATGGTAGACGTTCACTCAAAATTAGGTCTGCTTTTCAACGACGGTTATAAAAATAAAATAAAATTACACACGTAGACTGTACATAATCAGTATTTATATATATATATATATATATATATATATATATATATATATATATATATATATATATATATATATATATATATATATATATATATATATATATATAATTCAAACACATTGCGAATTAAATTATTTTCCTTAAGTTTCATATTAAACTCTGTTATTCAAATTTCGTTTTCAACTAAAGTATTATAAACGTAAAACAAGAAAAAGGAAAAGTAGGAGATTATTTCCTTAAATTTAATACTATGTCAATTCTATAGATAGGGGCTGCTTTCTTTCTGGAGATCAAGTGAATTCGTTAAAGTAATCCAGAGATGAATTTGAACTGAAGAAACTGAGCAGATCAAATACGGGGGGAAAGTAGTTATCTTTTCCCCGTCTGCGGGCACTTTAGATATCTCAAGTGGTCTTTAAAAGTGAGGGTTTACGGTTATAAACTAATCAGGCGTAATTTTTTTTTAAAGATTTTAAATCACATTTATTTGTTATATTCTTTTTTTTTCTAAATTTCAAACAGGTTGAAAATATTATGTATTTCATGCACGTATGAATAGATATCTATTCATTTTAATTATTTGACTTAAGGGGGGACCCCACCCTGAATATTTCAAAAATTCGAAAGAAATTGTATTGCATTTTTCGATTCTTTGTACCCTTCCTAATATCCGTCTAAAACGATTTCTCGGTACCTTACTTCGTTATGAAGTTATTCCGGAAAATAGAGAGTCGTCGCTAAGCAGATAGAAAGGCCGGATTAAAAGGTGCGACATTCTTTTTGTGTCTCATCCATTCTGTTGACTGTATATAGAAACTTATTGTAGGCATTTCATTTATCGACCATTATATATATGAAATTAAACGTTTTTCCCAACCATAAGTCAAAACTTTAAACGTGTTTTTCTCAAAACGCTGTTTTTTTACCTGGCCCAACGTTTTTCTCATGATTTATACAACGAAATAAGCTGTTCTTTGTTTTAAAATACGTAAAAATATATTCTTTAGAAAGTAGCATAGGACTTTTTTCTCATTTTTATATTTCGATTTTATATTAGTATTTTAATGAATATTTTTTTAATGAAAAACTTAACTTTTTTTTTTTAAGTTGCCACCATTTTGGTAATTTTGAGAATATCAAAAAATCGCTATGCTACTTTTTAGATAATGTCTTTATGTTTCAGAAAATCTAAACAAAATCGTTTTCCTATGTTTCAGGACTACTAAATCCAGGAGGCCAGTGAGGTGCTACTTTTTGATGACCAGCCACACACGGAGCTGCCATCAACTTATTTTTTATTATTTTGTAAAAGAAAATTTTTTAAAATAGACTTAAATTGTAGCTAAAAAACATTAAAAAAAAACAAGGAGTCTCTGCATTGTCTCTATTACTTAAAAAAAATTCAAGAAAAACTTTAATATTTTACTATCTCAAGGTGGGGTCCCCCCTTAAACAAAAATGGTTAATATTACAGTTAAAAATTGACGGATTTATTACTCAATGCAATGCAATATTCATTAGTTCTTACATCTGTTAGCAGCAACACGTTTTATTTTATTTTACATCCGTCGATGAACTACGCACTCAATTGTGGGTTTACGACTACTATTGTTCAGCTCCATAGCCTTGTAATTTTGAACCCAATCCAGAACACAATGGAACTTTAGAATCAAGTATTGGAAGAAATTAGTCTTCATGGAGGATTTTTTGATGTAGCTAACCCACATTTTCGTTAAATGGTGAGGAAAACCATGAAAACCTCGCACGATAGGCCCGATGGCAAAAAACCCACGATCCGTCTACAAATGAGGTTATTTTTCAACAGCACTGTTTGTCAGTGTGATCCGGGTGGAGAATTCCTATCGACCAATCATCGTTTCGATTCGAACCCGGTTCACCTTAATTAGAAGGCGAACGCTCTATTCCCTGAGCAACCACCGTTTGCAGCAGCACATTGCTCATTGCGCACACTTTTAAATAGATATTATCCTTTCACAGAGATGGGACACGGGTGTCCTTTTTATATATTTTTTCTGTGACTCTTTTTATAAACAAATATATATTTAGATATTTTTTTAATTACAAAAAAAAAAAAGAAAAAAGAAAAAAAAAACAGTCTAATAGCTACTTAAAAATCTATTAGATTATCGGAACTATATTTATGCTAAAACATGTAATACAAAAATAAAAAAAAGTCCTAATTCTTTTTCATTCATATTCAAAAAACTTTCAACAATTAATTTCGTAAATTAAACAAATTTCAATGCTAAATAACTGTTTCTCTTAGAGCTCAACAGCTGCAAATAATTGCAAATTCGAAAAAACTATTGTTTGAATGATTTTATCTTCAACACAGAAAAAGACACTGATATTCCACGCTGTATTTTACAACCATAAATTATTAAAATATAATATTTTTCACTTATTTTGACCCAAATTAGTAAAAATAAGGAAAAAATATGAAAAATATGCTTAATATAAATTAAGAGAATTTGAAAATTTTGTCAATAACGACTAGAATCTTTTAGCCAATTTAAATGAAATTTAGCATGAGAATAGGTTGGTATAATGAATGTAGAACAACCTTTCAAAAACTATAACACACACGCTGGATCATGCATAACACTCATCAAAGTCGAAAAGTTTATTGTAAAATCAAATAATAAGTGAGTTAATAGTAAGTATAGTTCTCAGTCAGTGTATTTTTAATGTATATCCAGGTCTCACGACTTGATTTGAAGTAGAAAAAAGAGAACTTAAATGTTCCTGCAGCAGCTATTTTCACGACTTGATTTGAAGTAGAAAAAAAGAGAACTTAAATGTTCCTGTAGCAGTTATTTTCGCAACTTGATTTGAAGTAGGAAAAAGAGAGCTTAAATGTTCCTATAGCAGCTATTTTCACAACTTGATTTGAAGTAGGAAAAAGACAGCTTAAATGTTTGGGTAGCAGCTATTCTCTCGACTTGATTTGAAGTAGGAAAAAAAAAAAGCTTGAATGTTCCTGTAGCAACTATTTTCACTCCTTCAGCAACACTTGCCTTGGGCTGTTGATGATTTCCAGAGAGGTGTTCTGAGTTCCAATTTCTCTTCTGGGATTGTACTAAACATGCTATATCTATAGTTTTAAGAGGCCTATACTCTCGCCCTCTTGTCGTTTAAGTTAAATTTTTTATTTGTTTATTTATGTCTTTTGTAATTAACAAACTTTTGATGATATAGTATTATTTGACAATACCTTTCAAAAAAGGTAAAAAATAAAGAGATCACTTTAGTAGATTATAAGAAATAGTGGTTGGTGATTTTTAAGACTTCCATAAAATTTTCCGCAAAACTTCAAAGCAATAAAATAATGCGATTTTTAGCTTTGAGTAAGTAATTTAAAACTACACGTTTCTTAGTTTTTTGTATACAACTGTATATAGCAAATGTATGCTATTTAAATTATCTATCAAAAACTGATCATTATAGAATTGTATTGGAGTGATTTTGTCAGAAAAAAGCTAATAGAGAATCTAAAATACCTCACGCTTTATAACTCAAACTTAGATTGAGTTTCAGCCTTTTATTTTACAGGTATCGAAAGATTTCTTTCTTTTTCTAGTCTTTTTTTTTTCTTTGTAAAAATTAAATAAAGAACATAAACCATCAAAATATTTTGATGGGACCACTAAGAATTTTTACTTGGGCGGGAGAGGAAGGGTTTGAAGACTTAAATGGCTAATGTATCACAAAACATCTTAACTATCCAAAAAAAAAAAAAAAAAAAAAACGAAGGTAATACCCGATATAACAACATATTTCCACCTATAAAAAAATCTGAATGACAGGTAAATATATACTGACTAGTTTCTCTATTAAACTTTGAATTACTCTAATAATGAAAAACGCTAGTATATGGGTGATTCTTTTTAAACATGACAATTCGGACCAAAAAATTTCTTCAAATTTAAAGTCTTCAAAATAATCTAAACATTTTTTTGTATACTTCTTTAGTTATACTTCTTTAGTTATACTTATTAATATCTTACAGACAGCAGTGTAGTTTATTGACATTTGCTCGAGAAAAAAAATAAAATAGAAATTCACCAAATCTTAAATGCCAGGAGAATGACATATTAGCTTAGAAGTTTAAAAAACAGTCATTTTAAGTTAATATTAAGTAAAGCCTTTGTGTTAGATGGACCATAAACTGCTTAAATTAATTCCTTTTATCCACTCTAGAAAGAAACAAAAAAAATTTTTTTTTGCTGATATGTACAGAATAAAATTATGTATAATAATCAATCATTAAACAAATAAATAATTTTGATTAGATCCAAGCATATTATAATCATACATAAACTTGGTGTATTAGGTTAATATTTACTTTCCCTCCTTACAGTATTAGCAGTTAAAAAAAAAATTCTGGTAAATTTCAATGTCCTGGCATTCATAAGCCAAGAAAATGACAGCCAGGATAATGACAAATTCGCCATTTTAAAGCATATAACTTCAGTTTAATCTTATATTTTGGCCTAGAAGTTTATATTCTGCAGAAAACAACAGGGTTTCTTAAAATAACTCAAAAAAATCTATGTAGTTTATGTTATTAATGATTTCAAGAAGCCAAGAAAATGACAACACAAAAACCTACTCACCTTGAAAAAATTTTTGAAATAAATTTTGAACCAGAAAATTGGTTCTTTATTCATGCAACAAGACATGTTCATATAGGGGGGATCTAATCAATCTATTAACATAAGATATTGATTGCTGGCTCTATCTATTTTGGATATAAACCACTAAATAAAAGTAGCCAGGAAAATGACAGATTTTCTTGGGACAAACAACTTATTGACGGAAAAAATTATTTTAAACGAAGTTTTTGTAAATAATACCTTCTACGCATATTCTAGAAATGCTTACACCGGTTGAGATAAAAAAAATAGATGTTGAAAAATTTAGGGGAAATTTTGAAGCTAGTTATTATTGGAAACATTGTTTGGGACATGCCAGGAAAAATGACATTTTGATATTCAATTAAATTTTCTAGTATACAAAACTGTCAATGCTAGTGCAAAGTCATTTTAAAATGCTAACAGCAATGCTATTTATTAATTTTCTTTAAAAAAAGTTCTTTTAGTATTATAGTATTAAATCTTGGAGCAAGGGACAGTGAATTGTCATATTTCGTGAGAATCACCCATATACCAATTACTTAATTTTTAGAAAATATTTTTAATGGAATGAACACAAAATCTAAGCATTAAATAGGGTCGATCAAGTTATAATGATGTGCTCTATAGACAAGAAATCAGAAATTCAAATCCCAGATTTAATAGCTAATTAGTTATTTTAAACTCTTGGATAGTCCACAAAGTTGGCCAGGGGAATATATAAAAGCTTAATTCCAAACCAACTTTCTATATTCATTCCCTTTCCGTAAACTTTGATCTACCAATAACTCCATGCCTTAGAACTACTTCACGTTTAAACCCATAGAGAAACTAACTCTATAGCCCTGTGCGTCGGAAAACCAACTCTCTGCATTTAGGTCTCTCAAAGACTCTTCCCAATTCTAGAAATCCGGCAGAGCATTATGATCCACAATGGAAAACGGGAGAAGAGGGTGGAGACCAGGATTAACTGAGATCGTTTCATTTCGACAAGCCAGGCTTCATGGTAAGGAAAGGCCCATGGACCAGGAGAACCTCTCCCGCACCAAAATGCGTCAAGGCTTATACCATCAAGGCTTATGCAGACAGCTTTCCAGAAGAAATATTTTGCATAAAAGGACAAGGATCTGACTTCCCCCCCTTCAGAAGTAGTATTAGGTAAATACTTTGGGCGTAATGCTTTCGGGGTTTTCTATCGAGTATCCCTAACGCCGCCCCACTCCCGTGGGACGAAGCTGGGGCTTTAGGGGCGCCGCTGAAACCGTTTGCTATCATTTTCCCATTTAGATCGTTGCCGAGGAAAACAAGTGAGATACATTCTCCGCCACAAAGAAGAAATTTTAAATGTTGCTTCTTCGACTTGGTTACAGAAATTGAGAAAACCCTGAGATTTAACAAGATTATTGCGATATCGTTTCCGTGCAAAAAAGGATTACGGCGTGTCTTCGCCAATAGACTGACATTGTTTTATTTTTAGTAATTCATATTACATACAAGTTCCTGTTATATAAATCATAAAAACATTCTTACTCGCATCAGGAATAATTAAAAAGTTTTGCGAAAATTTGGGACGGTTAATAATAATGTTAATTCATCTCCTGGCAACAAAATAATAATGCTTTTGGATTATATTTTTAAAAGTATTACTGTCAAAATATGGTAAAATATACCATGTCTCTGGCTCTATAAGAACACCAAGAAACTCGGTAATTTTTACCGAAGTGTTTAGATAATGATTTTGGTAAAATTAACAAAAAAATATTGTACTATTATCTGTGATTAAATTTGGTAAATGTATTAAATTTTGGTAATTTATCATGAAACTTTAAAGCCTAACATAAAAACCTTTCATTCGGTAAAATTTACTCTTCAGTTTTGTATCTCTTACTAAATGTAGGTATAATTTTGAAAACCAGACTTTCCTGAAAATTATTACTATATGAATGGAAAAATTACTAAATTAATAAGTTAATACTTGAAATAACGAATTTTTTTTGGTTTTATAAAACAGATTTATGTTTTTTTTTTTTTTTTTTTTTTTTTTTTTTTTTTTTTTTAACCAGAAATGTTTTTTACCATACAGTACGTTAATTTTACAAGAATTTTTTCCCCTAATGTTATACAATAGAAAAAAGTAATGGTGATTTTCCGAAAATCAGTTGATATCTAATATTGAGGTAAAGGGAAATTCTTCGTACTTATTTTCCGAAATTCCCAAGGTAAAGTTAAATATTTTAAAACCAAAACTTATTGAAGTGCAACAATTTGTTACTCAAAATATGCTTTTGTGTACTTTACTTTACTTAAAAATAATATTTTTAAAAAATCACATTTTTGAAATCGTTATTCAAAAAACGGCAGATTTTAAAACCGCTGGTATATTTTCGCTCATAAACGTTTCTGTCGGAATAAAATAAGACGCATGAAAACACTTTATGGTTTGCAAATTGCTGCTGTAATTTTTATGTAAGGTTTTAACATTATGTTAAACAATAGAGTTTTAAATGAAGAAATCTAAAATCTGAATAAAATCAGTCGTGTAGAGGATATTCAAATAAAAAAATTTCAAGAAAGTAGTATTATTAATCCTGGTATATATTTCTCACATATCTCAAGAATTATTCAATAGATTCCGTTCAAATGTTAGATTTTTTTTTTTATTTAAGATTTTATAGTTTGCATTTTTGCATTAGGTATTATTGGCGATGCGATTAGATACCTGCAAGTGAAGTAGCGTTGGTATCTCGATCCTAATTGGTTGCTGAAACGTGGCATCTTTTTACGTTAGCAACTGTTTCATTCTATTTCGAGAGGGCCGAGTGCGTCAAGTTTCAATTCTCTTAACGGACACATTCTATATTCTTTGACAAAAATTCTTTCATAAAAATTTTATTTCTTTCACGCGATATATTTCTTATTTAGCACAAAGACAGGTACGTAGAACAAAAACGAACAAATTATGCCTCAAAGTTTCAAGCTACACCAAACAAAAATATATCACGGTTGCAAAAAAATACATAAACGAATAATAAATTTATGTTAAGTAGCAGACGTAGACGAGAAAAAATGATACTTCAACAAATGTGATACGGCATGTGTGTGGATGTCTGATACGGCACTGTATTTAATTAACTTAATTAACACGTTAATTAACGCTCTAACTTATGTGGAGAAACTTAGAACAACTTTAAAACGTTGTTTTGCTTATAAATGATCAGTTCAGAGCCGTAGTGTATCAGGGGATAGGGCGTTTGTCTTCCAATGATGTGAGCCAGGTTTGAATCCCAGCGATGCTTGGTCGGTACTAGTTTCGCACCCGGCTCGCACCGAACACAGTGCTGACGTAAACTATCCTCAATGGTAGACGGATCGTGGTTTAGAGTCCCCTTGTCGACCATGGTGATTTCCGTGGCTTTCCTCTCCGTGTAACGCAAATGCGGATTAATTTCATCCAAAAAGTCCTCCACGAAGGTAAATTTCCTCCAATTCTTGATCCAGGAGTTCACTTGTCTTCTGGATTGGGCTCGAAATTACAAGGCTACAGAGTTGAACATTAGTAGTCGTAAATTGGGTCGGCTGTTTAAAGGCGGTTGTAAAAATAATCAGCAGGAAATGACGTCACATATGTGAGTACGATAGACCTCTGGTTGATGTGCCTTGCGCTTTGGAACTGCCCAACCTCTAAGTCTAAGTGGGTGTGGGTATCTGTGATCTTCTTCTTCTTGGAAGTGCAAGTTTCCAATTCTCGATAGACCTCCGGTTGATGTGTTTTGCTCTTTGAAGCTGCCCAACCTCTAAGTCTAAGTGGGTATCAGTGATCTTCTTCTTCTTGGAAGTGCAAGTTTCCAATTCTCGTTCATTGTGTATTTCTTTAAATTTAGATTATATACCTCTGATAAAGTTAAATGTCATTGACATTCATAATTTGATAGCCATTTCAAAAATATTTCATTCATTTCATTTCATTCTTAGCTTCATGCACCTGTTACCTTAGAAAGAAATTGGCATAAATAAATTAAAAAATAGAACGCTATAATTCTAAAACTGTCTAGTAAATTTAAAATTTGACTTATAATTTCAGCGAAAGGGTTATATTTATTTTCCTGTCTAAAAACTTATTTTGCTCTTTGTTTTCTCGATATCCATCGTCTTGAACCCCAAGAAAGAGAACACGAACTTTTTGTTCTGCAGTTACGATGGCAACAATGGCAGTAACAAAACCTGAGTCCAGATATATACATTTTCATGTGACGACGTTATACTGGGTGAAAAATAGAAGCGGGGTTTCCAAAATCAAATATTTACGAATGCTGAGATGGGCGCAGTAGAAGGGAGGCAAAGGAAGAAAAAAAAAACTGCAGAAGCAAAGAATAGTGAGAGAGAGAAAAAAAATATTCTCATGAAATATGCAAGTCAGACTTCGTAAAGCTCTCATTGGCGATTCATAGAGGACCCCACTCATCAAGAATGTGAGCGTTGTACCCCTTTTTTTTTCGGTTAGAAAAAGGTCAGAAGAGGATATCTTACCGATATCTATTTGAATGGTTGCGGTTTAATAGTTTCCCTGGTACGATTGATAGGCAGTCGTAGTTATCTATCTGTATATAAATATACAGGCATAGAGAGTGTTTATGAAATATACTGTTAGTATTTATGTTACCTGTAAAGCTAAATTTCAAATTAACTAGGGTAATCCGTTAAAGTAAGGAATCAAGAGTTTTTCGAAAGGTCCGTCGTCATATGAAATGATGCTTTTTTGCGAAAAATATGCTATTTTTATAAGTGCTGTGAGTTTGCAACTGTTACTAGTGACTGTTAGGTCAAGTTTAGCCTATCTAAAGCCAGTGCTGTCTAAGCTTGTTTTGAAAATGGCGCAAAACGTCAATATGGAGAAGAGCCACAGTTTTGTGAAAATGAAAAGCGTTTGTGGTCTAATTTTTTTAATGTTTAACTCCAATGCTGCATTATTCGGGATCATTAGAATTTGAAAAAACTGAGAATAAGGCAGGGATTTAGATAATTTTCATCTGGGTAGGAAAATGTCGCCAAATTGGCGATTTTTAAAATAGTTAATAATTTTTTTTTTTTAAATATTTAAGTTATTTGTCTGTTCTAAAGCCCAGATAATTTTTCCCCGCAAGATTATAAATATAGTTTAAAATCATCGCATTACTTAAAGTGTAATGCACTTAAACTATGGCTTTTTTATTGCTCTCAGCAACAGATTTTCCAAAAACAGCGTTATCAAATTTAAAAAATTTGTTTCTCGCATTCTATTTACTAATTTGTTGATTGTTTGTTTATACTTATTGAATTGATTCCTTAAATTAGATGTATGAAAAATAATTGAATGGCATTATATTAATTTTCGTAATTGTGAAAATATTTTGAACCTTTTAATTGTTTGTATTATAGTTTTTAAATCGATCGATTTTAAAAACTACGTGTTTGTTGTTTGACTGTAGTAAATTGATTTTTTAGGTAGGGAAAAAGTAGTCAGTAATATTTCATGTTAATTTGAGTGTACAGTGGCGTTGCTGCTGTTTCAGCAAAAATCTTGTTTTCACTCATGCGTGCAAATCATATACACTGTAATAAATTCCGGATCAAATTACGGCATAAAATACATGCACTGGTCATCATCCCTAAAATCCCTTTTATCCTAAAATTCATTTTTACTGTAAAATAATATAAAGTAAATTTTTCTGTAATGTTTATTTAATTAGATTGATCCGGTGATTTTATGGTAATTATTACTGTAAAAATAACGATATATCAGATTTTTGTTTCGTAACATGTTCCGGTAAAAAAGGATTTTTACAGTAAAAGTATCTGCAGCCTAAGTATCAGTATTTTTTTCTGTAATACTTTACAGTATTTGCCCATATCAACCCCCCAACTACTGCTATCTCTCCCTTCCTCTTATCCATAACTTTTTTTCCAGCTTCTATTCGTTTTGTCACTTTTTTAGACTTGTTTTCTTTTCTTTATTCATTTATTTAAAAAAAATAGATTCTGCTATTTTTAGTTTGTGAAACTCGAAAGAAAACTAAAAAGGCTATTTTTTTTATTTATTTATTTATTTATTTATTTTTTTTTTTTTTTTTTTTTTTTTTTTTTTTTTTAACGTAACTAATATTTTATTTTCTGATTCGTTCGTCGAAAATAAATACAATAGAAATAGAATACTTGAATATTATCAGTAGATAGTTTAATTGAAGTCATTTTCTTTCATTAACCCTATAAACATAGAAGATACATTAATTTATGTCAGCTACTAAATTTGAGATGAAGAATTTCAAATTTTCAATTTAAGTTTTACACGAATTCGGCACAAATTACTGCTTTTTTATTCTTGATTTTGGCAGAGATATTAAACATTTTTCAGCAAAAAAAAGGTTAATAGATTCAGTAAAAGTTTTTAAATCATGAGTTTGAGTTTCAAAAATTGTTCTCGGAAATGTTTTTGAAAAAGGCAAGCTTAAAAACGTAAAATCTTAATAAAAGTAGGCTAATAACCGCGATAAATGTCCTCTATTTATGTTTTCCTTTTTTGATTGGATAAATCCTATAAAGTTGATTCAAATTGCAAAAAAATGCCTTAAATAACATTAACTGGGTGCTTTCAACTACTATAAAGTATTTAATCATCAGGACCAAATCATGCTTCTCCTTAAAGACATCGTATCGTTCTAACTACCTGATCTTCTGTTAGTGTCATCAATATTTCATCGAAAAATATCCCTGGTTCGTCTTTTAAAAAATTATAAAAGTCATTTTCCATTATTTACTGAGCCGAAAAATACAAAAGCATGAGGTAGCTATCCACCTTTTGGTCAGAATTGTTTTTAAGCCGCCATGTGGAAAACTAAGTTTCTGATAAACAAGATTAGAAAGTAACGAACTAGGGCAGGGTGAAATTAAAAACAACTTTCCTTCAAAGTTTAATTTTCGTCGCCAAACTTTAAAAGTACGATGCCATAAATAAGGAAATAAAGTACCAGCGATGGCGTGTGAAACGTTAAGAGGTAAAGCATTAGGAAAAAAAAAATAATAATAAAGAGGGTGAAAGTTCTATGTCAATATCTCGCCATTACCGAAGTTTTAAGTTCACCAAAGTTACCAATATGCCTTTATCTAAACTTCAGCGGCATAATAATTTCTACACCAGAGTGCGCCACCTTTTACGATGCAGTTAAGAAGAAGAAGAAGCAAAAGTGGTAGGGAGGAAAGAAGGCAGTTAATGCAGTTACCAATATATTAGTTTTGGTAGCCAAAAGAATATTTTTATAAAACTTTTCTGCATTCTTCGAAATGGCTCATTCTTTTTGGTGTCGCTCACAGCCTATCTGAGAAAGAACGTTTTTCGGAATAAAAACTTACCTTCGCTCGTTTGGCAACAGTCTGGACTGGACGGTTTCCATGGCAATGGCTTGGGGTATAAAAATTTATTATGGAAGCCATGTATCAATGTTTCTTAACGAGGACGGGAGTAATTAAGTCATTGGAGATTCGGTCGATGATTTACTAAACCTCCTATTTCAACTGTTCATAAGTTCGGGACGGTTATGTGTCATGTGAAGATAGGGTTATAATGCGTGGTTATACAGTACTTTTTTTTCTAGTTTTTAATTCTGTGTTGCTTATCTCAAGTTTCTGTTGGAAAGGAAACTCTCCCTTTTTTTTCGATTTTCTAATTTATTCTTTTTAAATTACCGATGGAGACTTTAAAGACCACTTAACACGGCTTTTATTAGAGCTAAAAAATAAAATACGGTGTGAAAATAATATTTACTGGCGCTTTCAGCACCATTTAGTTTTTTTTCTTTATGCATATAATCAAGATTTTGACTTCGAAGTTTTAATTTACTTGTAACAGAAATTTTTAATTTAAACTTAATTTCAAATGTACTATCATACTATACGTAGGAATCTTAATTTAAATATGTTAGTCAAATACATTACCACAAATGTTGATTAGTTTCATTCTATCCATTCTTAATCATTTACATTCCGAAAAATGATTTTTATTGTAACCATTGTTAATCATTGATCTTCCAAAATCGTTATTAATCATTTACATTCTGACAAATCTAGTTTTTTTTTTTTCATTTTAGGCGTTGTTAGACCAACAAATTCTAAATTTCCACATTTTAACCTTTTTTTTTTCAATTCCCGCCTGGGGAATGACCAACGTCATACAAACATCTGAAGGGCAGATTTGTTGGCCACTTCTTCAGGAGCATCATATTAGGAGGGCTAACGTTGCTCCCAGAGTAAGGACAGACAGAACACAGGAAGAAAGAACATCCGTGCTTTGCCCGAATAGTCTTCGCTCATATCCTTTCTGCTACAAGGCCAGTTTCTTGACCCCTACACAGGCCGGTCGGTGCTGTTCATTCGAACCACTGCCAGTCATTTGCATTACAACAACTTCCAATTTTCTTTCTTCTTACCGTTGTATACATTCTAACAAATTAGAATGTATACAACGGTTTGGTACCACGATGAAATGCGACAAGTCGAGAGCGTTACAGTAGAACAATTTAACAAAGACATCTAAAACACTAGAAAAGCCTCTGCCAAGAGTGACATTTACATTCTAACAAATATTAATTAGTTTAATACTAACTATTATCAATCATTATCACTCGTATCTATTCGAAATTTTTAAAAACTGTTGAAATGAATAAATATTGTAGTCTTACAACATTGTTTTTTCTGTGCAATGCCGAATAATTTTAAGCTGATTTCAATAATATGTGCTACGTTTTATATATAAACAGATTTCTTCTATGAGCCATATTCATAGAAAATTACCAGAACTAAATTTAAAACTATGCAAAATTCGCTTTTTGTCTACGGAAGAGGAAAAAAACTACCGTCTATAGACTGATATTTTAAACTGATCGATTTGATATTTGGTATGTTCATTTTAAATACTGAAATTATTTTTCGTTTTTACTTTAATTTTAAATTTTAGAGATACAGCGAAGCTAATTTGACTCTGCACAAAAAGTTACTAAACTTTGAAGAGCTAATCTTTGAAAAGAAAAGTCTTTAAAAATAAGACTTGTAGAGAAAATATTGACTTTTTATTCAAAATAAGTATTTTGGTAATTTGGTTTGGCATTTTTTTTTTTTTCGGAATTTGGAGAATAACAATCAACGCAACTTAAATATGCCGAATCTCTAAAATGAGAGAAAAGCTGCGTCTACACCCGAAATCAGCTCTCTAAATAGACAAAGCCTTTCTAAATTAAATGAATAATCTCAAAAAATGAAGTGGAAATACATACTTTGATAAAAACTTCATTGGCTTAATAATACGTAAAGATGGTAAGAAAAGTCGGCATGTTTCAAGCTCTACCTCTCCTTAGCGCTTGGAAATGCATTTTGCTCCCATGTGCCTCTCTTGGAAGTTGATGTTCTCCTAGTTTTTTTTTAACCGTAGTTTAGTTTACCGTAAAGTGCCCGACTTGGTGCTAGTCGTTGTGCTACGAAAGCGGAGGAGACCTCACTTCTGCAGAGGATTAAAATCGTGATGGCATGTCTTCGAATGATGTGTGAATTTGTTCGAAATTGTGATGTCATCCTCAGGGATGTTTCCCAGACCGTCGCCAGTAGCTCATTGTGCAACTCTAATGTGACATAAAAAAAAACTTCTACTATATTTTATTTATTTTTCTGTTTCTCTGTTACCACGATTTTCTTAGCTTTGTTTGGAACTTTATTTTTCCTTTTTTGTTGGCAACTTTACGTTTAATGTTTCAAATCACTGTTATTTTCTTCATTCACAACTGAACTGACTAGTTCGGTGAATGGGTGCCTATTTTCGAGCACTTGAAACATGTCGACTTTTCTTACTCTCTTAATTGTATGTTGGTTTGTATAATCGACGAGTAAAATACAGCATTGTAGAGTATTTAATGATATACTATTCTACGTAATTCATATTGTTCTACTCATCATTTGAGCTATGATTACAAAACGCATTTTATTTCTTTTTTCAATTCGGTATACTATACAAAGCTACCAAATTCCAATTCAACTGTAAGAATATAAAATTTCAAATTGGGAGAATTCTTGGATTTAACGAGTAAACATTATATAGGAACAAAAACTACTAATAAGCATACCAAAAGAATTTTTTAAAGAAATTTTATTCAAAAATAAATGTCAGGTTTTAGTTTTATATTTCAACCTAATACTTTCTCAATAGATGAAAATAAACTCTTAGAGCTGAATATTTTTGCCTATATGTTAAAAAAGCTTTTCAGCCATACAAAACTTGGAGAATGAAAAAAAATGAAATGGGGGGGGTGGGAGGAGAAACACCCACTGTCCAAACTTCTCTTCTTACAGATAGTGCGCGTATTCAAAATGGCCTTACCATTAGGATTAGCCCGGAATATATATATTGATTTTACTTTTTATATTTGCCGTGGATCAACTCTGTTTTGTAGCTCCCTTTTCCAAATAGTTTTTTCTTCTTCCCTTTATCATTCAGTTCCTCTATTTTCCATCACCCTTTTCACACTCTGAAAGGGGAAAAAAATCCCCAGTTGACTAAAATCGCCTAAATTCTACTCAGTTCCTCTTTTTATTATTATTCCACCTTCTGCATATTTTCTATCAGCTTTTCCCTTCTTGCACCTTATTTCTGAGAGCTTTAACTCTTGAGGAGACTTGCATATATTCAGGGGGGCCTTATGTATAAGATTCACACTGCTATAGACCTCCCTTCTCTCCAACTGTGCAAAGTTTTATATGGGAACTTCATATATTTTGATATTTATTTATTTTATTTTATCTTTTTCACCACCCTTCCCTTCGTCATCATCTTTTCCCCTCCTTTCCAACAAAAATTCCCCATTCAAAGTAGGGAAAAACTCTATTTCCACATAGACGTTACCTTCCGTTTACCCCTTATCTTATTCTAAAGGGATATTCGAAGAAGGGATAGGGGAACCCGGTTTATTTCTTCCACCGGAAGAAAAGAACTTGACGAAAAAGAGGTAAGGTTCTTGACACAATGGAAAAGAAAAAATTCTTCAAATTTTTAAAATCTGTAGAAAAGTATGAAATGCAGAATAAAAAATAACAAAAATTGACTAAAAAATCACTTTTGGCGATATGGTTATATGCTTTATATTTTCGCCACTCGATTTTACGAATCTTTCAAGAAAAAAACCATGCATAAACATTCGCGTAACTGAAATACTTGCCACTCTTTACAGTGAGTTAATGGATTTTTATATTCCATTTTTTCTCGCTTCTTTCCTCGGCGATTGGGACGATTTTAAGATTGGAAAAGTTCAAAAGAACTTTCTTGAGGGGGTATTCTGATTTTTTTTTCTCTCTCTCTGCAGAAGGAAAAACTCATCTAGTTTTTCTGCTACCTAAGCAAATCGCGATGCCTCTCCGATATCTTATTGATTTCCAAAGCATTTTTGGAATTGGAGATGTAGCCAGAACGTTTGGAAAAAAAATATCGGTTAAGATTTGAAATGGTTTTTGTTGAATGGGCGAAGAAGATTCGAATCTTCAGTTTTCGAGAAGATTCCAATTTCTGTCTTCTTTAAGAATGTTTATTTTCCATGTGAAAGAGGCTCATTTCTCGTAATTTTAATATGGGGAGGAGAATATGTTAAGGTAAGCTATTGGTAAATCGTACTTTAAATTAGAGGGGCGTATCCAACCATATCTTTTAGACTTAGTTAACCTCTTTCTAAACATTTATTGCTTCTTTCATAAAAACTATAACAAAAATTTTAAACACACTGCTCAGAGCCGTGTTAGCTCAGGAGATTCATTGTCTCCCAATGATATAACCAGGGTTCAAATCCCAGCTATGGTTGATCGATAAGAATTCCGCACTCAACTCGTATCGAATACAAAGCTGACGTAAAATATCCTCAGTGGTAGACGGCTAATCAAGGGAGGTTTTCCTCTCCATGGAACTTCAAATGCGGGTTAGTTTCCTCCAAAAGTCCACCACGAAAGCAAATTTCTCCCAATACTTGATCCAAGTGTTCGTGAGTTCAGTCCCCGCTGGCCGAAGACTCCGCGTGTAGTAAATGGTGACTGATGCACGTTAAATCTGTCGAGTCTCAAAGTCCTCCATGTACCCATAACAAATCAATACCTCTGGGGGTACCGATCCAGGAGTTTCCTTGTCTTCTGGACTGGTTCAAAATTACAAGGCTACGGCGTTGAACATTAGTAGTCGTAAACCCAAAAATTGGGTCGGCTGTTCAGCGGCGGTCATAAAATAAAATACAATACTTGATCCAAAGCCGCGATGGCTCAGGGAATAGAGCGTTCGTCTTCCAATGAGGTGATCCGGGGTTCGATCCCGGCGATGGCTGGTCGATTCGAACTCCGCCTCCGGCTTGCATCAATCACAGTGTTGACGTGAAATATCCTCAGTGGTAGACGGATCATGGGTAGAGTCCCATTGCCGTCAGGCTAACAATGGGAGATTCTTGCGGTCTTCCTCTCCATGTAACGCAAATGCGGGTTAGTTCTATCAAAAAGTCCCTTGACATCTGAATTGGGTTCAAAATTACAAGGCTACGAGGTTGAACATTAGAAGTCGTAAACCCTAAATTGGGTCGGTTGTTCAACGACGCATAAAATAAAAATAAAATACTTGATCCAGGAGCGCTCTTGTCTTCTGACTTGGATTCAAAATTACAAGGCTTCGAAATTGAACATTGTAGTCGTAAACTCAAAATTGGGTGGTCTGTTTAACGACGGACGTATACATAAAAAAAAAATAATAAATAAAAATTTAAAAAAACAGCTTATACTGAACTTCTAAAATTCCGCTACTTTTATAGTTGAGTCAGCTTCCCACCCTAACATGAAATTTTTATTAAAAAATGATTATTTCGATAATTCAAAACTTCAATAGTATACATATTCGAGGACTTCGTCTAAAAATATAAGTTAAAACCTATATACTGAAGCAAACGATAACGATAATGAAACGATAACGAAGCAAAACGATATATATATATTTTTTTTTTACTTTCAAACTTTAAATAGTGTTTTCGTAAAATCTTGGACGCAATAATTACTTTAATTTTCAACCGATTTGACTTAAAATGTTGTAATTAAAATATTAATAAATATGCATGTAACTAAACCTGATCCTCTGTTTGCAAAATCTTTTATCACCACTACGCACATCAATGTAAAAAGCAACTTCTACTTTTTCACTTATTTCAATTTTCCCCTTTACACTTAGGAAAAATAAGCTCATTGTCAAAATATGTACTAAATAATCTAAATAAATTAACTTTTTCTAATTTTATACTTAATATTCGGGGTTTTTTTATGCCAATTTCACTTCGGTGTTTTAAATCGATTCAGTTTTATTTAATTCCATTATTATATTCCATTATTTTTTCATTAAATTGTTGTCATAATTTTTAAATGAAAAATCAAGTCAGGGACTATTTGAAATAAATTATTACGTTTATAAAAATTAATAAATAAGAAAACATTAAATGACAAAATTTAGGTCATTAAGGATTTTATATTTAACATATATTTTATATTTGATACATATCTATTATATTTAATATCTATATATTAGATATAAGCCATACTGTCTGTAATACGAAGATTTTTCTATACGAACTTTTTATCTACATTATCAAGCAAATATCCTAGTAACTTCCAAAAGTCCGGCAAAGAATCCCAATTCCCAAACCACTCCTCCAGGAAAATAGAATGGATCTTCATCCTCTCAATCCCCAAGTATCAACTTCCTCTTTTACAGTATTAGAAAGAAATGAAGTGAAAAGAAGAAGGAAAAACATCACAGTGGACGAAACAAATGAAAAGTTTTCTAAAACTTAACCTCGGCCCTTTCATAAAGTTTTGAACAGTAATCCTCTTTTCGTCTCCTGCCTAAAACCACATTGAATTTTTCCCCCTCATTCTTTAATTACAAAAACAACAAAATGAAGAAAAAAAAGAATTTCAACCTACAGTAGTTTTCTATATTAGGAGGTCTCCTGTTGCCCTTAATCTTGCATTAGGGTCCGTAGGTTAAGTTACAAAACAAGGTAAAGTTGTAGTAAAACGATCTAAAATTCAACAACTCTCCTCCTGTTACGCAGGATTTCCCCCACCCCTTCCTTTTTTTTTAATCCCTCTGAACTAATCCGATCTGAAACACTGTATTAAGAGAGGTAACGTCCCTCAATTTTAATCTCCTCTATTTTTGAAAAATATTTTCCCCCGGATTTTAGTCTTCCATTCATTCAGCTTAGAGTTCAAAGCTAAAATATAGAAAATAAATTTATTGTACAGTGCACCTAAAAAAAAATTTAAAAAAACTGACCACTCTGAATAACTTTTAATCTAATGAACGGAACATTTATTTACGTTCTACGACGAAATCTTAATGATTCGAGGGGGTGACCTAAAATATGCTAACTAATTAGTGCAGACACTATTTTAAGTTACGAAATGAGACACAAAAACTTACTTTCTCTGAATAAACATACCTTTTTTTTTAAGCTGATTCAGGTTTCTGAACCAAAAGATAAAGGGGGTGGCCATGTCTCGTTCTTCACCATATCTCGAGAACTTTTAAGCGAATTGAAAATTTTTTACACACATTCATAAAACTTATTTATCCAACAATAATTCCATGCAAAAAGTAAGTTTTAGTAAATATTTATTATTTTATTTAATGATAGTCGGAAAATTTTTGAATCGTATGTTAGGCAATTTTTTACATCATTTTGAAAATTATTTTAATTTTTCATAGGCAAATCCAAAATTTGAGCGAAATCGGTAGCATAGTTCCTGAGAAATCGATTTCTTAATAAAGGACTTTTTTAATATTCAATTTCTCAAAAACTATTTGGCTGATTACGTTCAAATTTTGTATTTTGCCATGTTAATTTACATGTTTTAAATAACTTAAAAAGTGCATACCTTACAATTTAGAAATTTTTGACTATCATTAAATAAAATAATAAATATTTACTAAAATTATTTTTTTACATGGAATTTTCTTTGAATAACAATTTTTTTTTTAATTGTGAAAAAAAAAAATTTCAATTCGCTTGAAAATATCTCAAGATACGGTGAAATACGCAAAAATTCGAAAATTTTGGACCCCTCTCCTGACCAAACTATGGGGTTCATATTATCCAGATAATCCCCTTCCAGGTAACCTCGTATATTTTTAAGGTTAGAAGCCAGAATCCATTTAAGACAAAAAGGTAAGTTTATCCAGTCAAAATACGTTTTTGTGTCTGATTTCGTAACTTAAAATATCGTCTGCATTAATTAATTAGCATATTTGTGGTCACTCCTTCGAACCATTAAGATTGAGAGCTAAAACGTGAAGATCGGATCAATAAAGTTATTCAGGGTGGTCCATTTTTTGGTGCTCTGCACAAATGCATATAAGAAAGTGAGCTCGATGGGGCAGACCTACGGGGTACTTTTTAAGACCTATTGTTGTTTCTAATGCCACTTACCAGCAAGCTACCTTATATTATCCCAACAAGCCTGCTTGGTTAAAACAAGCGAATTTAAGGCAGAGGGTGCGTTTCTCTTAGTGGCACCATCTATGGCCAAAAACATGGCTCCAGGCCCACACACATCACAGCCAGTTTATAAGGTGGACCTATTCATACATCCATTCATTGATCCCCAGATCGTAATTTTGACCTGAACCAGAGAACGATAAATTTTCAAATCCAGAGATCTTCTGTAAATCTGTAAAATCAAGAGATCAAAATCGGACCAGGTTCTTGATCTCTTAATTTTACATTTTTTTTAAAGTTTAATGTGTTTATTTTTTGTGAAATCAAAAAAGAAAATATACTTTAAAAGATTAGAAAAACTCAAAAATTGATCCAAAAACTTTTATGCGATATTGTAGAAAATTTTTATAACTCTAAATACTAGAAGAAAATTACATTAAAGTAAACAAGAAAATATTTGTTTTCTTCTTCATGTTCTGTATCTGAAAACATTAACTTTATTTTTCGAAGCTCTGTCACCAAGCCAAATGAAAAAGTTAAAGTGTCTTACACTTGATGCCATTCTATAATTGTAAACTTTATATATAATCTTGCTGTGGAGAATTATCTGGGTTTTAGAACAAAAAAATTATTTAAATTTTTTGCAAATTTTTATGAGCCCAGGTAATGCAACATTGGAGTAAACTTTTAAACATTAAAAAAGATTAGACCTTAAGCGCTTTTCATTTTCTGGCTTTTCTCCATCTTGGTAATTTAAGTCATTCTCATAATAAATGTAGACAGCGCTGGTTTTAGAAAGGCTAAACTTGACCTAACAGTCTTGAGCAACAATTGACAACTCACAGCCGTTTTAAAAATAGCATATTATACTCAAAAATGTATAATTTCAAATTACGACGGAGCCTTCAAAAGAACAGCCTTAATATCTATCTAATTCAAACCTCAATCAGTCGTCAATTTTGAAATATGCATAAATGTATATCTTTTTCTCAAAATAAAACAAAAACACTCAAGAAAATTATAAAAAGTATAATTTTTATAAATGTCTGCCACTTAAAGATTAAAATCGTGACTTCTTTTTCAGTGGTGAAATTTTTTCAACTGACTAGAGTTCATTCTGTCTAGAGAATGCAGTAATTGAAAAACTGACAGGAGTGGTATAAACTTTTGATATATAAGTAAGCAAGAAAATATTACTTTCTCGAATTTGAGGACATTAAACATTCTAAATTAAATCAGTCATAAACTTTGAATAGAACATTTATGAATAAATACATCTTGTGCTCAAAACATAACAAAAAACTACTCAAAAGAACAAAACAAAAAAATGTTGTCTTCTTAAAGGTATCTAAAGGAATAATAAAAAATAAAAAAAACACCTCTTTCTTTTCAACAAACCCAAAGATGAGGTTGATGAAATAAAGATGCGCATCTCTTGCGCAAAACATATTGGAGGGGGGTGCCAAGAGCGGCAGCTTCAAACGACTTACTAGAGGAGCGGCAAGAGCAGGGGTGGCGTAGGCGTTTCGGATTCGAGAGCATCTCGCACTGAGGATGGAAGAAGGTTCGGTTGCCATTCCGGATGGCTAAGTTTTCTTTCGGTGCAACTAGTTCCTCATTACTTTGACCAATGATGCGTGCATGCCAATTCCGTTCGGGCGGTGGCAGCAGTCGGGACGTCACGCTCACAGTTGCTCGCGTATGCCTTCTCATGCAACAAAGAATACGGGGGAGTGGGAGGGAGGCAATACGTGCGGGTTTATGCGAAGATGAGGAGGATAGTTCTCTCTCTATAAAAGGATGGGGAGGAACCTGTTGGAATTTTGAGTTCTTTTTTTAGGCATAGATTATTCTGCGGTTGAAAGTGATGAAGGCAGACGAGGGATTCTTCAAAAGTCAGTAATTTTGAGGCTAATTTGGTTATCTCCAATCAACAATGAATGGTTTTCCGAGAATTTATTGAAATCGAGTTGTTCATTGAATGAAGAGACTGGGTTAAATAAGGAAAGTTGTTTGGCTTGATAGATTCGTTTGTTTGGAGACTGTCTGGTAATATTGCTTCTGACAGTTGCCTGTGTTTGTTTTGAACTGAAATCTTTGGTTTTGAGAGTATGTCATTTGAATTGCAGAGACTGGTTCGATTGTTGTGAGAACTCAATCGAAATTTTTATTCGTGGGAGTTTGAGGGTCGTATTTAAAATTTATTTGGTGTAGCCATTGAAACTTTCGGAGAGGAAGGAGAAGATAACTTGCATGTTTTTAAGGGGTCACAGTACCCTTGCAACATTTTTTTTTTAAAATAAATGTATAATCATTCATTTTGTGGATGCTCATTTAACTTATAATCAATAATTTATCCTCAAAAAATAGTTAAACTGTTTAATTTTTTAAAATGAAAAAAAAAAATTTGAAAAAAATCAAAATTTTTAAATCTTTAAGGCTTTTTTATTTCACCATATTTTCAAAAAAAAAATTTTTTCTTAGTGCTTGCAATATTTATTTTAACAATTTTGTGTATTCATTTGTTGATATATCAATTAGAACAATTTTTATAGATTATTTTGTAAAAGAGTAGAAAAAAAAGGTTGAAAATTCCTGTTAGTTATATATAACATGCTGTAAAATACCTCATAAAACGCTTATAATGCACAATTTAAATAAGTGTATTATACTTAAGATAAAAAAGTTTACTACAAAGCTTTATCTTAAATTTAAAAAAATTCCTTAGGCATTTAATTAAGATTAAAACACAAAATTATCATTTATGAGAAAAAGCACTTTAAAGTCTGTCTGCTGATCAAAGGTTTCTGTTTTAGGGCAATCTAAAACCATTCATAACTTTTTGAAAATGTTGATAGAGAGATGATTTTCTTTTCAGTTCATTTGAAATAGTTTGAAGTTTTAGTATAAGCAATAAAAAAACATTGATATTTGGTCATTTTTTGGATACCGTGACCCCTTAATGTTACTTGAATGTTATAGAAAGTAATAAGATTGTTTTAAACATATGAATCCAGTTGTTAATTTATTAAGAATGGTTTTCATGAATTTAGCTAGATTTCGCGAAAATAGGATCATTATAACTTTTTATTTTCAAAAATTAAATTTAAATTCCAATTTCCCCATCTGAAAACTTTTAGTTTAGCCCAGATATTTTAGATTATTCAGAATAACTGTTCAGTCATTAGCAAGTTAGATCTAGGACATTTAAACGTTATCGCTATTTATTCGAAATATATAAACTCATAGTCAATTTAACCCTTTGACGATCAGGAAAATGAGCAGTTTTCGTTCACTTAATTTGCGCAGTATTTGAGTAAACAGTAGTCAAAAGTGGCAGCTGTTTTCCCCCGCCGTTCTTCCGAAAATGTCACCCTTCCCTGGCGATGCCATTGATAGCTCGCCCCACGCGTTTTAAAAAATTTTTGAAGTATTTCTAGTACATAAATAATAGTTTTTACGTACTTTAAAATAGTTATTAAATAGTAAATTATAAATTATTATAGTCAATTATATAAATAATAATTGTTAAATATAAATATAAGACAAATATTAAATTGAAAGGACTAAATAAATACAACTAATGTAAATCTTTATGAAGCATTTCAATACAGTAATTAAATAAAAATCTTCTTGTACACGCTATAAAAAATTACAGTAATTACCTAAAAATCTTTAACAATCATAATCATCATCATAATTATCTAACTTTCGCTTTTGAGCCATTTTACTTTACAAACACCCTAAAAAACGCGCCAAAATACGCATAAAAAGAACAAGGTAAAAAAAAATTCCCCCTTCATTATGAAAAGAAATTTATGGAACCCGTACTGTCATCTGTAGACACTAAAACTAACTACATTTCGCAAGTAGGATTCGTTTGTAACATAATCAACGCAGAATAATAATGGCGAACGAGCTCAGCTCGTCAGCGCGCATTGGGGGAAAATTTCACTACGCGAGTAGTGCTCGTTCCTTTCGGTCGAAATCTTGCTCGCGAGCGGAACTCGTTTGCGCGCATTATGAAGCACGATTCGATTGCGAGCCGAACTCGTTCCAAAGGGTTAACTTAAAAATATCCAATTGTTTTTAATTCAATCGATTATGAATTATAGATTATTCAGAATAACTATTCAATAGGTAACAGATACAGTCAGATCTAAAATACTTAATTGTTTTTATTTTTTACTTTATTATTAAAAATAGATGAAATCATGGGCAGTTTAAATAAAAACATGAAATTGCCGAAATTTTTAGTCCAGTACGCCAAACCAATTAATAAAAGCAAGGTAACAAAAATAGAAATAGAAATAAGAGAGAATAAGAATAAAAAGAAAATAAGGACAAACAATTATATACATTTCTTGAATTACAAAGCCTGTTTTGCCGAAATTTTGAAATCTAATATTTCCCAATACTTCTGCAATAGATAATTGAATTGATGTTTGGCAAAACATAGATTCTTATTATATCATAATTTCTTTTGGTATGGTATAGTATGTTATAATATAATACCTGACCGCGTTTGAATATTATAGATTTATATAAAGGGGAGATATGGATCCATGTATATTTACAGTATATGAGCTACAATTCCTCCATTTTAACGCTTTAAGACGTAATTAGAATTATGATACCGTTAATGACCTAAATCAAGAGAGTGTCAGCTTTCACCGGTGAATGTCAACAATCACATAGTCGCTTTTGTGAATGTCCGAAATATATATTATTTCCGATTTTATATAAATTTATTCGTTGATATTATTATATTTATTCGATATTTAAATATCTGCTGAGGATAGATTAGGAGAAACATCAGTGTTCGGTGTACCGGTTAAATGCATACAGAACGATTTCATCACCATCATAATCATCACCATCATCATCAAAGAATGTAAAAACAAGATTGTTGTATCGAAATATATATCTTCTTAGAACTAGAATTTAGAATACCTAGTGAATTTATTAAATGACTTTCTGCTATGCTTTGTGAGGAAGAAAAACCGAATTTCGTTAAACAAATACTGGGTCAAAACGTACCTTTTTAACATATAAAAACATTTTAGTTTATAAATTACAGTCGGTCCTCTATTTAACGAAGTCACTAAATCCCGATAATAAGTTCGTTTTATGGAAATAGAAAATCACCTTTTGAAATACTTAAAGAACACAAAACAGGTCTTAAATTCATAAACACTAGACATAATTAAAATAGCAATTGATACACCTTTATCTTGTAAACTAGTATCTACTATTTATTTTATAAATCTTGACCATAAAAGAGATCTGCAAAAAACATCGGAGTAGGGTATACCGGGCAAATGCATACACGGTAGTGGAACTGAACCTTAAAAAACATTAATGTAGGGCATACGAGGCTAATGTATACTGGACAGTGGCACTTAACTAGACCTAGTATATATTTGGGACATTTACCAAAGAGGGTAGGTGATTGTAATCGTTCCCCGGTGGAAGTCAACAAACACCCATTTCGGTCATTCACAGTAACATATATATATATATTGTGTCACATTGTGGGTCCCCTAATTTGTCTACAAAAGATTCCTTTTGTATGGTAGTATTGTATGTTATCATATAATACCTCACTGAGTTTGAATATTATAGGTTAATGTTAAGAGGCAATACGGGCCATTTATAATATGTTCCTAAACCTCTCTGACCAAAGATCTATCACAAATATACCCAATGATCAATTGATCACGATTAGAGTACCATCGGTTTTCTTTTACTTGCACCTAGAATATTGAGGAGTTTCACTAAAAAGTCTTCGCAGAGACAAATTTGTTTCCTTGGGAATCCTTACATATCGGAATAAGTAAGTTGAAGATTAAGTTTCACGGCCGAAGTAGCAAATTAAAATGATATTAAATGTGGTGAAATCAAAGAAAGTTGCTATAAACTAGGTTTTTGAAGTGAAAAACCAATTAAGACAATGTTTCACTTGAGTGCACGGGGTCGTGGGATTCGAGTTCATCTTAAGAACGAGGACGCTCGCAAAAATTGAAGGAGAATATTTCTTGCCATAAATCCGCAAGGTAAATAGGCAGATATGGAAGAGAATACAGTAAAATTTAGTTAACCACCTTTCATTTATATTTTTACTCTCCTTGTCGAAAATGAAGAAGAAAAAGTATATTAGTTCGAGGTCGCAAGCAAATACTTAAGAGAAGAAAAAAAAATTTATGGAAATCCAATGATACTCTTTTGATCAAAATGAGACTAAAAACGTCAAAACTTGTTTGATTATCTGAGAAAATAGAGAGGAGTTAAAAGGCGGTTATAGAAAGACTTCCAGGCCGAGAAAGTTTGCTTGGCGAGGCGCTGGACTCACGTTCCTGAGAACGGGAGTTTGAGTCTAGTCGCCCCGAGACCTCCAGTATAATAAATGATGACTGGTGCACGTTAAATCTGTCGGATCAAATGTCGGAATTGGAGATTGATTGCTTTCTGATTCAGGTCAAAATTATGATCTGTGGATGAATGAATGGGTATATGAATAGGTTCGCTTTATAAACGGGTGTGACGTATGGGTGTGGCAGAAGTCGAATTCTTCCCCATAGATGGCACCACTGGAAAACAAGAACAATCGCACCCTTTGCATTAATGGCCTACGACAACAACAACAGAAACATTTCCAATCAAACCCATTAGGCAATGAAATTGACTTTAACGTAAAAAGTCGTGCCTTTTTCTTTAGTGATTCGTCAGATTTCAGTGGCGTTTTTGCTTTTTTCATTTCTCAAATACTAATTTGCGTTCGCTTAATATGATATTTTTTTAATTCATTTTTGATAAGGATTCTATATATATATATATATATATATATATATATATATATATATATATATATATATATATATATATATATATATATATATATATATATATATATATATATATATATATATATATATATATATATATATATATATATATATATATATATATATATAATATAGGTGGTGATTACAAATCACCCTGCATAACTTTTCAAATCATTTCACTCAGTAGTAGATCTTTCACAGGGGCAGCTTGGCTGTCGAATTGATTTTATTTGTCTTTCGATACCGAGCCAAGCTGACTGCTTTCGATTTATTATTATTATCGTCATTCCTTAAATGATCTGCCCCATTTCATTTTTTCAGTTCCTTTTAAGTTTTAAAACTTTCTTCCCTTTATTTCTGCAGATCTTAATTTAGCGGCTCTCCGCACAGATGTTATTGAGCTCAAAAGTTCGGATCAAGTAATTAATTCAAAACAAGGAAAGAGAAATAGGGGAAAAGGGAAAGTTACAGTTAAGAAAAATGGAAGAGATGGGGATGGGAGAGAGGAAATTGGAAAATGTTCGGACGAACCTCTTTTAAAAATGTTCTCTGGCTTGGAAGGAAAATTTAAACGATCTTTTTTTTTTCTTCCCTTTTTCCCTATTCGGATAGTTCTATAATCCACTTCAGAAAGGGATTTTTTTTCTTGTTGTTTTTTAAAAGTAATTAAAAATCCATGAATTTAGTACTTCTAGCCTTCAAACTGCAGACGGGTTGGGGTTTCTATCTCTCTTTTCTTTATCTTGCCGAAATTTTTCTGAAATATATTGACAGATATTTTAAACTGGTAGCTTTCTTTTATCTGACGTTTTATAACGGTATAAAATAACGTTTTATGGAAATAGATAAGCGCTGTTATAAAAATATTCAACAATGTAGCAAATTAAAGATTTTTTGAAGTTTTATTTTTAATAAATAGATTTTTTTACGTTTATATCACTACTTAAAAAATAATTATTGTAATTCTCTTACCTCAACATCATACATATATTTTATTCAGAATATGCCTAAAAAAATTACTATTCAAATTAAAAAAATCTACAACTTTTGAGGAGGTTCATGATTTGCATGTAGCGATGTAATACTCTGAACGCCCAACCTGCAGTAATCTACAAAACTATGTGTTATGTATGAGAATTAAAATATTATGTAGCGTCACCAGGACTTAGAGAGCCATAAATTTGTTCAAGAACATTCACCACACTCTCAGAAATAAAACTCTCAATTTGGAAGATTCAGCAATCATTAAGCTGTATTTCGTTAATTTTGAGAATCACTTCGTCACAAAATCACGCGATTTGTGACGAAACGCGAATTCTCAAATATATTATGAAAATGTTTCCTCTACTTGAAGCCTCATCCCAGTGCATTGTGCGAGATAGTTAACTGGAATGACGAAACTAGGATGAACACTGGACAGTCGAAATCAAAGTGACAAAAAAAAGCCAACTGAACTGTATGATTGTCAAAAATTTGGCCTTGTACCTGGAAAATCCCGGGCTCGAATCCCGCTTCGGGCAAGGGTGTAATCTATCTGTCCTTCTTGTGTTGTTAAGACAATAATTATCTAGCTATATGGTTCCAATGATAAAGTGATTATTAGAAAGGTTAGATACATTTAGCACTAAAAGTTGTTCATTTTGGAGAAAAAATAGAATGACGAAAAATATTATTTTAATTTTGACGAAATTCATTTCCTCGAAGAAGTGACAATAGTTTTTTTGTCACTTTAACGAAATATTAGTTCGGAGTATATACCAGAAAACGGCTTCATCAAAAGCGAAGAAAGTTTCATGAAATTGGACTATTCATTGCCGCAGTGTCAATCTTATTATCATTGACATTCTTCTTTTTTTTTCTTCAGCTCTAGAGCCCTCTCTCTACTATAGAGTTCCACTGCATCCTCTCACCTTTTACCAGTTCTTTATTTTCATAACCACTGGCTTTCCCCCCCCCCCCCACCTACTCCGCTATTCTCAATTTCGGTCTACCACTTTTTCAGTTGTTATAAAGTTTTCCTCTCGTAATTTTTTAATTTGGCATTCTTATATTTTTCTCTTTGTTTTTCTACACGTCGTAGACTTTGTATTCATTTATCTTTTACGAAGCACGTATTCATTCATTTTACTTTAAAGGAATTTTGCTTTTACGAATCTCTATTACATTTTCAAT
Source organism: Parasteatoda lunata (assembly GCA_949128135.1). Classification (NCBI taxonomy): domain Eukaryota; kingdom Metazoa; phylum Arthropoda; class Arachnida; order Araneae; family Theridiidae; genus Parasteatoda; species Parasteatoda lunata. The sequence goes on along the minus strand of OX421976.1, from coordinate 14,880,468 downwards.
TTCCTCCACATTCCATTTTACCTTTATAGCACACTATTACTCGGGACCATGGATCTTCGTGTCTATGCACCACTGGGCCCTCCGTCTGATTCGAGGCTTACAGCATCGACGGTCACCAAGTACTCGCCTGATGCTCCCTTCGAGAGCGGGTCAGGGTTAAACCTGTCTTATCTTTATAGCAGAGGTTGGTTCCTGCCCGATTTCCTTTTTCTTAATTATTTTAATTTATTTTATAATCGTCGTTGAACAGTCAAGCCACTTTTGGGTTTACGACTACTGCTATTCAACTCCTCGTTGATGCTCAATGACTACTGATCCTCAATGCATTGCAATTTTGAACCCATTCCAGGAGACAAGGGATCTCTTGGATCAAGTACTGGGAGAAATTTGCCTTCGGAGAGGACTTTTTGGGGGAACTAACCCGCATTTGCGTTACATGGAGTGGAATACCATAAAAAACCGCTGCGATTAGCCTGATGGCATGGGGACTCTAACCCATGATCCGTCTACCACTGTTGATATTTCAGGTCAACACTGTGGTCGGTGCAAGACGGATGTGGAATTCGTATCGACCAGCCATCACCGGGATTCGAATCCGGTTTACCTCATTGAAAGACAAAAGCTCTATCCCCTGAGCTATCACGGCTCTTTTCTAAATTATTGCTAAAATCTTCCCTTAGGCCGAGGTAGCCTAGTGGGTAGGATGCTGAACTCGTGTTCATGAAAACATGAGTTCGAAACCGAAGTATCACCGTGTATTTAATGGTGACTGGTGCACGTTATCTGTCATGGCCACAAAATCCTCCGAATTCCCATAACAAATCCATACCTCTGGGGGTAATGAATCGGGGATTGTTCGTTCTTTGGTTCAGGTCAAAATAACGATCAGTGGGATGAATGAATGGGGTATGATTGGGTCTTCCCAGTCAAATGGGCTGTGACGTGTATGTGGCTGAAATCATGTTCTTGGCCATAGATAGTGCCACGAAAAAAACAATAAACGCACCCTCAGCCTTAAAAATTCGCTTGTTCCCAAGCAGATTTGCTGGTATTGGCAAGTGGCTTAAGTAGAGCCGCGATGGCTCAGGGGATAGAGCGTTCGCCTTCCAATGAGGCGAACCGGGTTCGAATCCCAGTCGATACGAATTCCGCATCCGGCTTGCACTGACCACAGTGCTGACGTGAAATATCCTCAGTGGTAGACGGATCATGGGTTAGAGTCCCCCTGCCGTCAGGCTAACCGTGGGAGGTTCTCGTGGTCTTCCTCTCCATGTAACGCAAATGCGGGTTAGCTCCATCAAAAAGTCCTCCACGAAGGCAAATTTCTCCCAATACTCGATCCAGGAGTTCCCTTGTCTTCTGGATTGGGTTCAAAATTATAAGGCTACGGAGTTGAACATTAGTAGCCGTAAACCCATTAAGTTGGGTCGGCTGTTCAACGACGGTTATAAAATAAAGTGGCTTAAGTAACAACAACAAATCTCCCCATCTTCCCCAAAAAGCTCAAAACGTACATATATGTAAAATTTATGAAGATTTTGATTATTTTTAACACATACGTAATAAAATTAAATAAAAGCTTAGAAACCTTTGATATATTAATAGTTTCATTTTTTTTTTTTTTTTTTTTTTTTTTTTTATCAAAACAAATATTTTAAACGAAATACATTACCAATACTTCAATTAGTAAAACAAGTATTAGTATAGCAAATAAATAGCAAATTAGTATAGCAAATATTTTTATAACTGCTCTGAGATTGTAGCTGCTACTCATAACTGTTTTGACGTGTTTAGCCTATATAAAGTTACCGTTGTCTACTCTTATTTTGTAAATGATACTAAACCTCAGTAAGGAGAAAAGCCACAGTTTTGTGACAATAAAAAGCGTTTGTGTTCTAATTTTTTAATATTTTGAAAATTTTCTCCAATGCTGCATTACCTGGGGTCTTAAAAACTTGATTGTAATAATTTTCATCTAGGTGGTAATTAAAAAAATTTGTTAATATGATTTTGATAATTTCAAAAAAGTGATTTTGATAATTTTCATCTAGGTGGAAAAATGTCTCCAAATTGCTAATTTTTTAAAAAATGTAATAACTTTTAAAATATTTAATTTATTTATCTGTTCTAAAACTCAGTTAATTCTTAACGGCAAGATTATATATATAGTTTAAAATCACTGCATTGCTTCAAGTGTAAGACACTTAAACTAAGGTTTTTTCTTATTTCCCTTGGCGACAGAGCTTCGAATAACGGCGTTAAAGACCGAATGAGATAACATAAGCATCGGTAGCTCTGGAAAATCTAAGAATAGGAATATATTAGAAGAATAAGAAAAGAATAAGAAGAATATTCTAGGAATAGTGCAAGATGAACCATTTTGCACCGTTCTCTTTAAATCAGCTAAATGAAAATATATTTTGAAAACAAGTTTTTAAAAAAGTTGTATTTCAATATTTTTTATTTTAATATAAATATTTCAATATTTTTTATTTTAATATAAATATTTCAATATTTTTTATTTTAATATAAATATTTCAATATTTTTTATTTTAATATAAATATTTCAATATTTTGAATTATCTACAAACTTAAACGCAATATGACATATCTTCAACATTCACTTGTTGAAGGTGCTTTGAAGACGGTACTATGACAGCACTATTCAATAAGCCGAATCCGCTATATCAGGCTAATACTGCCTTACAGTTTTCTGAAAATGAGCCATCGCGTAGCAATGTTGCAGTTAGAGGGCTGCTGAACTGGTGATATACTTTAAAACTATTCTAGTACATTGTATTTCGTGTAAGACAGAATGCCTAAGCATCGTTTTTAACCAAGTAGATCGAGTAATGCTGATAATTTATCCTAAGCTTGAAGTATTCTTTTAAACAGACAATGCCTCCTGCCATACTGTGTAAAAGGTTTCATTTCATGCTAATGTTGCTTCATTTGTGATACGCAATACAGATCTTTGCTTCGTAAAGTACCCTCAATCCTATTGAGTATTTGTGGGATAAAATTGAAAAGGCATAAATCATATAAATCAACCCTCCAGTCTCGCACTATTGGAAAGTAATGTAAAACGTTGACACAAACGACCTGCAGAGTTCTTGCTAAAGAAATTTAAGGTTTTGTTAAAGAAAGAAAATAATCAAATGAGCCAAATTGAAGAAATGGTCATAAAGAGGTCACACAGCCAGAAAATAAATAAACAAATAAAACATGACACCGACTTGTTAGAGTGTAGAGTACTTGCTAAAAAAATTCAAGGTTTTGTTAAAGGAAAAAGGTAATCAAATGAGCTAAATTGAAGGGATGGTCATAGAGAAGTGACTCAGTGTAATATGATGGATTAATAATGATATCATGGTAACATTAATAATGATACCAAAAAATTAAATCTTATTAAATAGTGATCTAGATTGCCAAGAAATTTTCAAACGTAAGGTATCTATTTATTTTTCATTTGTCCAACTACTATACAAACAACTTACAAGCCTAACAGATAAAAACATTCCACTCAAAAATTTGCATTCTCATTTCGCCAAAAAATTCTTTCTCAATCTGCCACAAAATTCCATTGTGGACTCAATGAAGCTAGAACGACAATGAAAATGCGGCAACAAAGGCATCGCCAAGTAACAGTTGTGTGCGGCAGAATACATCTACGTATCGTCCTTTCTCGAGGATGCTTTGAATAGCAAAGGGAAGCTTTGAGCTCTCTAAGCCTTTATTCTGCATTCCTTTTTATACACTTTTTATTATTATTATTATATCCACGTTTGCCTTTGCAGGAAAGAAGGGAGGAAAAAAATATTCCAAAAAGAAAAGGTTTTGTAACGGTCCGGAAAGAAAAAAAAAAAGGCTTGGTGTAGGAGGGGTGGAAGGATCGAATTCCATTGCAGCATTTCCGGAAATCCTTCTGTTTAATGAACTGTATCTCTGGTGGGTGTAGCAGAGAGTGGTGTTGCATGGAACGATTTGCGAAGAATGTCCCTTCTCCTGCCCGTGAAACGTGCGACCCCCTGCCTTTGAATATTTTACTGACGATTAGACTCACATTACATGCCAGTCACCTACTGCTACCGGAGGAGTTAAGCAAACATTATTCTAGCGCTTGAACCTTTTGTGCCAAGTTAACTCATCTCGCCGGCCCCTTTCAATTCTTCTCTAGAAGAGATGTCGTATTACGTTCCAGTTCATCGAAAAATTGAATTATTTGAAGAAGATTCACTTAAAGTTGATTCCATAGATTTTGGGGATAACGATTCCATTCAGATGGGAAATGTTTATTAGTGATGTGAAGTTGAATTATTAAGTCATTAAGTAAAGTAGTAATAGTATCAAATATTATTTCCAATCATGAATCTTAGGTAAAATTTAGGTATAATGCCACTCTGTAATGGTACGCAAATAATAAACAATTTTCGACTCAAAATATTCCGTAACTAAAGATCTTAGTTAAATAGGGAGCAGAGCTTCGTTGCTGTAAGGGTATTTTTTTATGGTATTTTTTCGTTGTCTAAAAAATTTTTGTGTATATTCATGCAAAAAAAAAAAAAAAAAAAAAAAAAAAAAAAAAAAAAAATTTAAGGCTTTGTATATAATAAATTTAAATCTTTTAAAAAATGTGGCTAAAGTGAAATAAGAAGAAAAAAAATCGAACGATCGCTACAGTTTTATTGTGTGAGCTTATATTTTTAAAAAAATGTGAGATTCCTTAAAATCTCTTGATGTAATAATTAGATTTTCACGTATTTTATGATACAATGGCAATGTGTGGAGAAAAATCCCAACAGGACGGCAATGTGAAAGATCGTCTGATGGTTTGTACAAAGGGTAGGTTTGTGGGAGGTCCACAACATCAGAGGAAGAATTGAACTTAGTAAGTATACTGAAAGATATGAGCAAGCGATATTTTAACTAACGAACTAAGACATGAAAATGCATTTTCCCTGAATAAACATAACTTGTTACCGATCGATTTCATGACTTTCAAAATATGGGCAGTAGCAGATATCTGGAAAAAATAATCGGGAAATATAGTCCGAGTAGGTAACCGAAAAAAAAAAAACCGTTTAAAGCTTGTTATTCGAGCCTCTTTTATGTCTTTTTAGGTTAGTCCTTCTACTTAATATTACATCTTAGTATAAATACATACATACATATATATATATATATATATATATATATATATATATATATATATATATATATATATATATATATATATATATATATATATATATATATATATATATATATATATATATATATATATATATATATATATATAAATTATTGTTATGGTTATTGTTTCTAATAAAATAAAACTAAAATACTTAAATTAGTGTAAATATTCTACTCGAAATGCATAATTTAACTAGATATACCTATATTTTAAAGAACTCCGAACCAAAATTGAAAACATACCATGTTCAATTAGTATTGGATTTAATAAAATAAGTTTTCTCACGTCAATCGAATTTTTTTTAAAGATTATAGAAGAAGAAAAAGAAGAAACTAAAGTTTAATTTCTAATTTTACACAAAGTTCTCTTCATGTGATTTATAAGCGGCAAAATAAAAAGCGAAGCAAATTCTTTTTCTCTGAGAAACAAATTAATTGCCTTTTCCCGTCTAGACGATGAGAAACTTAGCCTTATACCTTCTATGCATCTGAACTTAAAGAGGTTTCAAAGAACTCTTAAGAAAAGACTTTTATATTTTCTGACACAACAGTTGGTAATGATTTATTGAAATGAATTCACAAGAAAGAAATATGAGAAATTTATATACATATTTTGTGCATGTTAATCTTTTAAAAGAAAATGATATCTTTCTGTTAATTTGACAAACTCAGTTGGAAATTCTTTGACAATTTCAAATTATTAATTTAAACATTTCATAAAGTTTGCATCACATTCAATTCTGTTTTGTTATAAATCTACATTCTTTTGATTATAACAATTATCTATTGATTATTTAATGTAACATTATTATCAATATTTTGATAGTACTATCGTGAGTTACTGTTACAATAAAAATATCTTAGTATAATTTTGCCTCTAAAAATAGTTTTTCTTTTTCCAAAATCATGTTTGGGCGAAATTTACGAAAAACATTTTATTGAAGCTGCATTGCAACTTTTTAAACTATTAAGCTTAGTTTTATTTTTTTTTTTATTTTATGTATTTATTTATATTTATTTCTTATCTATTTCTTTCTGAACTGGTTACGTTAGGCAATTCATTTACGCCATATCACGATAATAACTTATTTTATACAAAATAATTAAAAACTAGTAAAACTGTCGTACTGAAATTTCTCGAAAATGATTTAAAGGATTTCTGTTGACCAAGTCTGCATTATTGTTGAAATAAGAATTTCCTCATATGGACCAATGATCAAGAAAAAAAAAAAAAAAAAACATTTTGCCAATAATAATATTGCTTGATAATACTATACACAATCTAACTCGATCAATTAATTATAGATTTGATCAATATAATACTTAAAATTACTTTTTAATTAAACTGGAGTAATGCATGCAGCTACTGAAACCAATATCAATATCAAGCCAATCCGTTAAAATTACGTATGTCCTTCCAGATTTGAAGATGCGTTCTCACGTATTCTTCTTAGAGGAATTTTTACAAACCTACCTAAAAAGCTTCCTATTCTAGTTCTTACAAAATTGTTTAATATAACGACAAAACATTCGACATTCTGATAAAAAAATAAACCAATTTAGAATCAGCATCGATAGAATAAAGCCAGCTTATATTTTCAAAAAAAAGATACAGGATATTCTTTCACGGAAAACCAAACTGATACTTCATAAGACATTAATCAGTCAGAAAAAGAGACATTTCAAGGAGTAAAAAGATTCGATTCATCAACCCAGTCAAAACTTTATCTGGAAGACGTGTGCTGTTTCCTACTAAATTCAAACATTTTACACATTATTCATTTTTCTTTCTAGAAAGAAGGATGGTTTAGCGATACTTATTTCATAATGTTATTCTTTTGGTTAACCTTGGCTTAAAATATTGAAGCCAATTTCCCTAGATAATTGCTACTCAAGTGATTTGAATCACATTTCATTGGATACCAGTAAGCGCCATTACGCTTTGAAATATGATTGGCTTCTGAATCGACAAAAGCCACGATTTACCAACGATAACATCACTCGCAGGTATCCATTTAAAGATATAATTATTATATGCTTCGAAATAGGCTTGTTATTAAATGTCTGTATTTCTCAAAAAATCCTTTTAATATCTTGTAAGTAAAATGCATATAGTGTTATAGCCATTTTATTTAATTGTTACCGTATATGATCTCAGTTTAAATATTAATCGTTTAAATAACGCAAAACAAACTATGCTAACTTAATGTTACCGTTGTTTAATACAATCATAAAGGCACAGAAATACTTTTCACTTCTTAATATATATATTAGTACATAATTTAAATAAAATATGTCAATCTCAAGTATGAATATCACACAAACTTATTATTTTCTTTGTTAGTTTCTTGCAGCAAAAAAAAAAAAAAACAAAAAAAACATTATGTTACCAAAAAAGACGCGCTAATACAGCTTGCTTTATGGTACTATATAATATAAATATATAGCTATGTCAATAGCTAACTATAAAAACAATAGTAATAAAAGTTTAACTATGCAGTAGAGTCATTGACAAAAAACGTAACATCAAAAAATAATTGTCCACGAGTTTAAAATGCAATGCAGTATTTTATTCTTGGTTATCCATACCAAATTTCTAATTTTGATTAATAGTAATATACTTTTCGAAAGAAGTATACCAAGAAAATGACTCAACTGGTCATTTAACTCAATGGACTTTTTTTACACTTTACACACCACAAAGAAAACAACTATAAAAAAAAAAACGATCAATTTGATCGAGTGAAGTAAAAAAAAAAAATAATGGCTTTCGATCGATCATTGCAAAATCTTTGTCACCTCAAAACGGATACTGATATTATTGGCATGAGGCCATTGAAGATGGCATGCAGGCGTGGCACGGAGAGATTGGTATACATATCATGCCACATTCCTCACAAAATTCAAGAGCTCTCTGTCGTCATTGTTTGAATGGGGGATTTGTGGAATGAGAAACAGAGGAATGTAGAATGAGCGTGTCGAAACATTTGAATCTCCCACTATATCTTCCACATGTTTGCCTGGACTGTTTATGCTTAATAAATGCCTTTTAGGAATGGAATGTATGGAAGAACTTTCCAATGTTCCGCAATATTTCCTCGTTTCAAACTGCTTGGTGTCTCCAAACTACATTAATTAAGAAGATATATGAAGATTTTAGTCTAATATAATGTACCTATTTGAGAAAAATGGACGATTTTCATAACTTCTAGAATTTTGATAGTAGTAACGGAGAATTAGTCATATTTTCAGTCCTCTACGCAGTTTATTTTTCCCTAACTATTAGCTAGAACTTCTAATAGTTAGCTAACTAAGCAAACTATTTATTTTATAAGGATTTTTTTAATTCTTTTTCAAAAATTGTGTCATTATTTTTCCCTAACTATTAGCTAGGACTTCTAATAGTTAGCTAACTAAGCAAACTATTTATTTTATAAGGCTTTTTTTAATTCTTTTGCAAAAATTGTGACATTATTTTTCCCTAACTATTAGCTAGGACTTCTAATCGTTAGCTAACTAAGCAAACTATTTATTTTATAAGGATTTTTTTAATTCTTTTGCAAAAATTGTGTCATTATTTTTCCCTAACTATTAGCTAGGACTTCTAATAGTTAGCTAACTAAGCAAACTATTTATTTTATAAGGCTTTTTTTAATTCTTTAGCAAAAATTGTGCCATCATTTTTCCCTAACTATTAGCTAGGACTTCTAATAGTTAGCTAACTAAGCAAACTATTTATTTTATAAGGCTTTTTTTAATTCTTTTACAAAAATTGCGTCATTATTTTTCCCTAACTATTAGCTAGAACTTCTAATATTTAGCTAACTAAGCAAACTATTTATTTTATAAGGATTTTTTTAATTATTTTGCAAAAATTGTGTCATTGATCAAAAAATTGCAAATTAAAGATAAAAGTCTTAGCATATATTCAAATAAACAATTGAACTTTGAGGAATTATGACTTATATTTTCAGAGTAATAAGCTTAGAGCCATAATAATGGTACCTTTAATCATAATATGATGCACATTTGCTTCAACGTTAATAAATTGTTAAATTGTTCTACTCAAGTTGAAACATCTCTTCAGCTAAAATCTAATTGCATTGAGTAATTAAGTTTAAAGTGTACAATAACTTAGCACCATATTATTATTTGTAGAAATTCCATACTATGGTCAAAAATTTTCCAAAATTTCTACCAAACTAGGACTTTTATCAGCCAGTTTATTTCTTCAATTAAAATTGTAATTTATTTATAAGTCTTGTTTTTCAAGCAATATCTTTTTTTCTGCATCTAATACAAAGCCTACAGCTGTAACTAAGGCACAGGGAATAACCGACTTATAACATAAGATATTCAATTTAATACTTAAAAGAAAATGTGATATTTACAGTGTCTTAAATACTGCCATCAAATAAATAATCAAAACCATTGAATGTCTTTACCTTAAAACATGCACGTTAATGTTTCTAGAGAACGACTGTTCCGATTAATTTTATTAATTTAAATGTTTTATCTAGGATATTTTAAAATCACACACACACACACACACACACACACACACACACACATATATATATATATATATATATATATATATATATATATATATATATATATATATATATATATATAGGCTCTGAATTTTCAAAATTCAAGTTAGTCTTTAAGCTGCGGAATTTTTTTCCGTTTCAAAATGTTTTGAAAATTCAGAGTCTATACATCCATAAGCTTTTAATTTATGGACTATAGTGTTATTAGTGTTTAAAATAAAGTTTATGTTTCAACCTCTTGTTAAATCCAAATTCATAATTCATAACTTGGTTTTTTTCAGGATGCTTAGTCAAATTTTCATGTCAAAAATAGTTGCTATATTTTAAAACTGCAATTTACAAAATTTCAATTTTCTAAAAACAATTTTTTTGAAATAATTTTTTTGTAAAATTATTCAATTTAATTTTTACTCTCAGTTATAAACGATAATTAAGTTAAAGGATCAAATCAAGAGAAGTTGCTAAACTTCAGTACACAATATTTAAATTTCGAATTTGCATGCACGTTGTATTACATAAGGCACTCTATTAGCCTTGCACGACATAACTACAAATCGCGACGAACATTTGTTGCACAATCGCACCTAAATCTTCGTGTCATCAGGGTACTGGGACACTTCAAATTGATAGAATAATATTATTGTTTCTCTTGGAGCCATTTTGATAAAATCTTATGAAAAATTGTGCCACAGTAGAGTGTTACTGGAATCCGAGTATAACTTCATAAACCAACAAATCAGTTTGCTAATCAATTCCTACATTCCAAAACAAAAAGGAAACCTGCTCACCTTTGAACATTTTTCCCGTACTCCCCTTTTTCTTTTTTTGCACTACCCCGCCCAATCACGCGAGAATGAAAAGGAACTGCAGAATGTTCATTTTTCTCTTTCAAATGCGAAGCGACATAAAGATAAAAGGTAGAAATATCACGAAAATGAAAAGAAGATTTTTTGAAGGAGGGTACGAAAACACAGGTAAAGGCAATGAAAGAGGGGAGGGTAGAACAACGGAATAGGAGGTGCTTATGTCAAAGGTCATGACATCCATATCTGCCAAAGAACCATGTCACTTCTCTTGGGGGGGATGATCACCCCCCTCATCAAAACACACGTGTGAATGGTCGTCTCATTCATCACTCTGGCATATTTCTAATGAGTTAGAAATCTGCGGCCACTTTTCCTACTAGCAATAGAGGTCAGCCAACATTTCGGAAAAGGGGGAGGAGTTTGAAACTTCCCATTCCATCCCCTACCCCCTAAAATATGGTTTTAGAGAAATGGGATTGTTTCGAGAAGCGGTTTGATCCTTTGGTCCGTTCCAGTTTCATCTTGATTAGAACTCTCTGAAGTAAGTTTGTTGAAAATGGGATAGACACGGTATATGTATAGGTGTTGATGCACATGCATGGGATGGTCATTTAATACAGGGAAGAGCATGGCGATCTGAAATTAGATTTTCCTTTGTCTTTGCCTGCTCTCCAACCCTTATAGTTAAGGGAGGAGTGTTGAGTTATGATTTGATAAGAATGTTTGGGCTACATGCAAAACAACGACACGCGTAGTCTTGATCAAAATTAGACTTCGTAGCCGTTGTCTGCTTTGGTAAACCTATTTCCCTAAAATTCACATCTCAATAACTTTCCAGACAACCAAATAATAGGATTTAATTCGTAACTTGTGGACATTTCTTTATTAAACTATCTTTAGACCTCTGCTCGTAGCTGCAGATAAGAATCAAGTTTAGCCCAACTAAGCTCTTCTAATATATTCCAAATATCTCACACGTTGGGAAAACATTGAGGTGCATAAAAGTTTTCAGAAAGTTGCAAAAGTTTCTTAATGATGCCCTTTGGTATACTATTTGCTGAATCGTAAATAAGCATTTGTTAAGGCACTTAATGTCAAAGGGAAACTCAAGTAAAGAGTCTTTCCTTGATGACTCTGACGCTAGCACATTATAGTGCTCGAAGATACTCTTTCAAATTTAGCCTCTTCTAACCATGCTTCAACTTTACTGTGAGGGTGACTCGTGTTAAATATATTTCGATTCAAGGTTTGATACCCAGTGAGTTTTATTGCGAGTTTTTATAAGGAAACTTGCTTACAATTTGACTTTTTCGAACTCTTTGTCCTTCTTGCCGCTTCATTCCCATCTTACGCGAGTCCTTTTCAACGACGGAGAGATGCATTCGAATTCTTCACCTAAACCTTTTTGCTCAAATTCCTCTTTAAATTTTCCGTTGTCTCTTTCGGACTCGATTTGCAGTAGTATCCCCCCCTATATTTATTTTCTTCAGACGCTAAACACCAACGGCTGCAAACCAAAAAGTTTCGGGTTTGATTCCAACTAAAGTTCAATGGACATCTCTCGGAGACTTCTTTGACGTTGATGACCACGGACAACGAACTAGCAACTTTCGTTCTCCTCGACAGAGGACGGCACTAGTCTACTTCATCTCCTTCAACAGTTCGCTTTGATTCGACAAACAATTTACTTGGGTCTCAAACACTGTAGAGGATTGAACTAAATTGAAATGCAACTTCTCTCACGGACACACAGCCAAATAATAGGCAGACACGCAGCCGAATGATAAGTAGTTAGACACAAAGCCGAATGACTGACACACAACCGAATGATGGACACACAGCCGAATGATAAGTAGTTAGAAACGCAGCTGAATGACAAACACACAGCCGAATGAAACACGCATGAATGATAAGTAGTTAAGACTTTCACGTTCATTAGAGAAGGAAAAAAATAACTACAAAGTAACATAACAAGAGTAAAATTCTTACAGAATTTTCTAAGAGTGACATTTTTTTAGAGTCTTGTTAAAGAGGTTCGTCGCATATAAGAACATAAACTAAACTCAGTGGTGCGACAACCTATTGAGGGCCAAGGCCTATTGGACCCATCTCAGTTTTCTTGACCATGGGCTCGGGGCTGCAGGAGCAAATGTTCCGATTTGGTGGTCAGCTTGACGTGGAGCCCCAGTTTTTAGTCATCAATCTTGCTTGGTACTCATTTCATCGACTAAATGATGGGATGAAAGGCTGAGTCAACCTTACCCGGTCCGAGGATAGAACCTATGATTTGTGGCGTGAGAAAGCTACCACTCTGCCACCGGGCGATACAAGAACATTATGTTGCATAATTCTTTGCTATATTGATTCTTTTGTTACTCAGAATTTAGTAAAGTGTTTTTAATTTTATTCTAACAAATCAATACTTCTGGGGGTACTGATCCAGGAGTTTCCTTGTCTTCTGGATTGGTTCAAAATTACAAGGCTACGGAGTTGAACACTAGTAGTAGTATACCCAAAACTGGGTCGGCTGTTCAACGACGGTTATAAAATAAAATAAAATAGTATTAGGATTACTTCAAGAAAAAAAAAACTATTTGACAATAGTGCTAAAATCTGTAATAAAGCAATAAAATATTCTATTACGTGTTTCAAATACTGCCTTGAACAAATCATTACAAAAAATAAATCTTAAAAATTCATAAAAAAATATTAAAATAATCCAAATAAAAGAGTTAAACATGATATATTAACCTTTAAAAAACATGATTTTTTTCTGTAAAGCATAAATCAAACACTCTTCATGAAATACACCACAATCCACAGCAATGATGGCCGGCATAAATCAAGGACTAGTTAAGTGTCTTAGTCTAATGATATCGAAAAGTGTTTTCATTCATAGAATACAAAGATTCGCATTATCTTTTTTTTTCTTCTTTTTGTTTTCGTTTTTTGGTAGACCTTTCAGAGAGTGAGTGGATGAATGAAGCTGAGGAAGGTTCCCGGGTGGGGTCCCCAGTGGCGATGACGGGGCACACTGCGGGATGTCCGCACGAAATGAGCACCAACTGCTGGTAGTTTGGTTGCTCTCGGAAACACTCTTTTCCACCTTCTCTGCCTCATAAGAAGGATTACTCAATGTCGACTATAAATTTGTCAGAAAGCGGAAACAAGAGCTTGAGGAGTAAAGTTTTACAAAGTTGAATGAGAATGGAAAGTTATTATTCGTAAAAGTGAATTACTTAACGGAAGTAGGATGAGCTCAGATTGCTTGGTAAAAAAATTATAATAAAAAAATCCCAAGGCTATATTGCATTATTGCTTGCCAACTGTTAAAATGCTTTATTAAATAACGGTTTGTGAGGTTGTTTGGATCTTAATGAAGTTATGCAGAAATCATAATAAAATACAGCATTAAATGCATTAAATACTTCGTCAAGTAATAATTTGTATTGTATCTAGGTATAAAGGGTAAATTAAACCATTGGATGATGGTCAGATAGTTAATGTGGACACATTTTTATGCCCACAGACTACAATGTTATCATAAAAAAAAAACTATTGCAGTTAGAATCCTTAGTACATTTTAGTATCTTTAATCCTTAGAAAGTGTTATGAATGTCATGCAATGGTTGATAAAAAAATTTCGCTAGATGTTCGCTAGATGTAAAGGGAAAGCAAGACCTAACAAATAGACTTCCATTTATTGTTTTATTTTATTTTATTTTATAACCGGTATTAAAAAGCCAACTTTATTCTGAGTTTAAGTTTATCTGTGTTGGGACAAACTAGCCTTTGTGAGGACATATTGATTGAACTAACCCCCGCTTTTGCGCTCGTTACATGGTAAGGTAGGTAAGTAGGTAAGTGCTTTATTTACGTCTCACTAGAGCTGCACAGTGGGCTATTGGCGAGGATCTGGGAAACATCCCTGAAAATGATCCAAAAATATTCCATCGCAATTTTGATCCTCTGTAGAGAGGATGGCTCTGTAGAGAGGATGGTCTGTAGAGAGGATGGTCTGTATCCCCCTATCTTCTGGATTGGGTTCAAAATTACAAGGCTACGGAGTTGAACATTGGTAGACGTAAACTAAAAAAAATAAAGCCAGCTGTTCAATAACGATTATAAAATACTATAAAATAAAATTCTTCAAAAATATTTGTATGATTAGTAAATATAGCTTTTCTTCTATGCCCTGCTGTTGCTGTATTTTCTAAAGCTGTTATTTTTAAATTCTCTAAATAAATCAAGTAGTATCTTCTTTCTTAAACTCGTGCTATTTGTAATATTGATGATCAAAACCAAAATTCTTTTCCTGGCAATTACTTTTTAATACTTAAAGCGAATATTTTTTGTTTCCCAAATTTCCTAGCACCACGCTCTTTAAATTTTCAACACGTTTTCTTAATATTTTTTCACGTTTAATTATTTATTATGGACATAATTTAGTTTAAAATTTTCATTACCATTTTTTAAATTTTAGTTTTTCGAATTATAATAATTTAATTGTGAATCTTCTCTTACTTTTGTCATAAACGCAATTTTTAAAAAATAATCTTTTCTTGAAAAAAAAAGTTTTTTGTATTAGGAAAAAAAAAATATGAATTCTAAAAATCTCAAACTACTTTTTTCCCTCCCAAAATTGTATTTATTTAAAACATTTATAAATTTTTTTTTATAAATTTCGATTTAAAAAAAGGAATGAAACATTAATACATTATAAAACACAGAGACAAGAATATGCATGATTTCGTTAAGGCTCTAAAACGTGTGTTATACTGCATGCAACTTAGATATCGGAATCATAATTTTTAGCTCAATGTAACTATATTGATTTCTAGACATTTTGTAAACATTAAAAAACTTGTTATAACACGTTGTAAGCTCTGTATGAATACCCCAAATTTAAAACTTAAACTTTTTAAAGAAATATTGTCGGATATAGATAATTTAACTTGATATATATATATATATATATATATATATATATATATATATATATATATATATATATATATATATATATATATATATATATACACATACATATTTAGAATTATATATATATATATAATATATAAATTCTAAATATTCAGAAAGAATAAAAACTTTCAAGTGCTTGCTTAAGCATTTTAGAAATATTTTTATATACTAATTATTTAAGTTATTTTAAAGGAAGGGCAAGATATATCCAGTGGCATTAATTAACTAAAGGTGCTTGGTAATTGTATATAAGTTTCTAAAAATACAAATTAATTAGATTTTACTGCTTACTGTTGATTTGTTGAAAGCATTATTAATTTGTATTTAACAAAGGCATGCTACAATGAAACAAAATTAATGTTCTATTGTTCTGAAGGTTACAAATAGCACAGAGTGTTTTAAAAATGCAAGATTGCTATCAGATTTTAAAAGCCTACAATCATTAATCAACTTTTAATTAAAAACACATTCTTCTAAATATTCAAATTAATAATAGCTCATTTTAATGAAAAGGTTGAATAAATAATATTAATATCAGATTATAATAATTTGTTTTAAACATCATTAGATAAACACGAAATTATTAATTTCACGAGATCAAGGCTAGCAAGTTTAAAACGTCGCAATACTGCAAACACATACAACTAAGAAGCATTTCAATGTGCCTTTCCTTTCTAAAGTAAGCGTAATTAACGTTTATTCATAATCCTTGCAAATGTACTACAAATATTTAAAATTTCAGTATCAAGAAGTAACAATTTTTTATGCAGAATTAACAATTTATTTGAAATTATATCATTTAAAGTAATATCCTATTAATAAACAAAAATCGTGTTTGCTGTTTTTACTCTGATTTAAGACAAAATATTACTAATTGTCGTTACCTTCTGCTTTGCGCTTTTTACCAATAAAAGATAGCAAATATTTTCGGATATTATAATCATTATATTCTGATATTATTCTTTGAGAGTAGGTTGTCTGGAAGCTTAGTGGAAGAGTTCAATTTTTTATAGATGAGGAGAGGCGCTTAGAATCTGTGCGTATTTCTTTTGACGAGTACTTCAAACTGGCATATCATTTCGATACCTTGGTTCACTTTTACTACAATAGAAGAGATTATCTGATAGAAAGATTCAGTTTTTCCCTACAATATGCCAAATGAGTTGTCTAGAGTCACGGTGGCTCAGGAGATAGAGCGTTCACCTCCCAATGCGGTGAACCGTGTTCGAATCCCAGTCGATAAAAATTCCGCATCTGGCTTGCACCAACCACAGGACTGACGTGAAATATCCTCAGTGGTAGATTGATCATGGGTTAGAGTCCCTTTGCCGTCAGATACAGCGCTACAGCGTACAGCGGGGGGGTCCCTAGTCCTGACGTCATCACGGAAAGTCAAGGGGTGCTTATTTCTGCCCGCCTATAAACCGGAAGTTGCTTATTTCTGCCCGCCTGAAAATCGAAACTTCGTCTGCAACGTCATGGGGAGCTTATTTCTTTTTTTCTTAAGCCTAACATATTTGTAGTTTCGGTTTCTGTTTTTAATTTAGTTTCGTTTTTTTTAAATATTATATAATTTATTAGTTTTTGAGGGTGGCAACACTTATTATTTTTAATATTAGTTTTTAAGGATGGCAACACTTGTAAACTTTGTTATTTGGGGGAGATATTGTATATTATGAAGTTATGACGTCATCTTTTATGACATAGTGAATAAATGATATCATACTTTTACTCTAGTGGCGCCATCTATGTGGGAATAAAATAACTTTTAAATCTATTTTATTATTTAATTCTGTTTTTAATATTATTTATTAAATATAATTAAGGCTGAGGATCGAACTCACGCCATCAAAAAGCCTTCGTGGGTCAGTAGTTGGATATCATAACCACTGACCCACGAATACTTGGTTAGATATGTGTTAATAAGTTAAACTTTTGTATAGTGAACACGTGTATAAATAAAAGCTGTTTGATATCGATATCTTAATACAGTTTCATCGATATATTTCCTCTTAATCATTGCGAAGAGGACTTTGTGAGCGCCTACGTTATATGGAGAGAAAAACCACGAAAACCTCCTATACTTAGTACAACCACAAGAAGGGGATCGTGAAAACTTAACAGATGGCTTTGGTTGCACCTAATTTTCAGTTTTATTATTTTGCAAGACGTACTAATATAGATATTTAAGTAATATAAATTTTATTTCCATGAAAATAATTATCTAATTAAAAACTAATGTATAACAATACATCTAAGGAGTTCCTTCATTTATATAATTAAATACATTAATAAACATTATTAATATATATTTGTTTCATCTTTAAACTTTTAATTTTATCAGGTGGAATAATTTCATAATTACATTAAAATACAATAATATTTATTTTTTATTCTTATCAAAAAATATTTGAATTAATTTTAATTTCTGTTAAAAAAAATAACTAAATATTTACATATTACATATTGCGATTGATAATATTACATATTTTCAATTATGGATTAAATTTCCTTAAAATTTCAAATGAATTATTTTGAATCTAAGAAACATATAATGAAAATTTTTGCCGCTTGAAATTTTATATTCAAAACATATTCATTTTATTATTTAATATTACAATAATGCAAATAACTTACTGTTTTTTCAAATTAAGAGTACATTTAAAAAGTATCCTTAACGGATACTGATTACGGAACTTGAACAGATCAATTTCTCACAAAATTTTACACCGATAATTTCTATAAATATATCGATAATTTCTGTCCGGGACGTTTGGCGTTTATACACGTTTTATCAATTAGTCATAATATAAAGTATAACATAGTGCCTCATACTGATTATAGAGCGAAGATTTCTCATGAAATTTAAGAAGATAAATCTTACTATGCGACATTTGAGTTTTATCCGGTGTGGTACATTTTTATCACTGATTATTGAGCGTGGGATTATTACTATTTCTCACAAAATTTAACAAGATAGATCTCCGTATCCTTTGAATTTTATCTGTATTTTATTAGTTAATCACAACTGTAAGGATATAGTTTATCTATATACATGAGGATATGGGAAGAACATAGTTAGAGCTTATCTATGAGCAATAGTGTTGATAACAATCAGTATATATAGAGCTGCTTCACGGAAAACAATTAAGTTGGGAATATTATTCTGAGTGTAGATGATTGTATAAACCAATATAGTTCGCCCTGCAGATTGTCTAAAATTTGGATTACCAGCAGAGTCTTAGTGATCAAGAGAGTCTGATTTTGAAAAAAAGTAAGTAATATTTCTTTCATTATTTTAATAAGCAATTTCTATTTAAATTAGTTCTTTTTATTTGACATTTTATTTATATTATCTTATATTCTCGAAAGTATATGAAGCATCTTAAGTTTTATTTGTGTTCTATGTTTAAGCTTTCTCATTTTACATACTATTAGTTATATTTTTCAAAAGTATATGAGTATTGAGCTACATGAGCTCTTTTTTTTAAATAAGGATCTGCCGGATTCACTCATTTAGTATTAGCTGTATCGAGTGAAGTGCATGCGTTGTTTTATTTGCATAAAATGTGTCTTCATCATTAGAAAAATTTAGTAAATATAATATTTTTATAATTTTTCTTTATCTTAAATTAAATTTAGTTTGAAACGATAATTTAAAAAAAATGTATACTTCATTTTTGATGAAATTACCATGCTTATTTTCTTTATAGATTTTTTATTACATCACGGTGATTTTTAAACATGAGAAAACGTTCTGCTGAGGACCCTACTGACGATTTCAGTGATTCCGAAGTACGTATTTTTTCAAATACAATTTTTAACATATTTCAAATATTGTTAAGGAAAGGAAATGTTATGAAATACTTTTTAATTTATACGTTATAAAATACTTAAATTTCTTTTTTTTTTTAGATTATATCTGAGCTTGAACAAAATTTCTTAGAAATAAATGGAGAGGACATTTTACCTGATTTTGAGCAAGATTTTTTGGAGTCAGATAGTTTATTGATTCACCATGTGGAACAAATATTTGCCGAAAATCCCACTATTTCTCTTCAGAGTGGTGAGGGAGCGGCCAGCGAAGTAAGCAAATTTTCTCATATAATCCTAGTTGCATATATGATATGTCTATAGAATGTAAGCGTAACTTTTGTATTATAAATGTCTTTTTGTTTATTTATTTGTTTTTTTTTATTTTTTATTTTTATTTTTTTTAATCATTATCATAATAAAATTTTATTATTATTTTTTTACATAAAAAAAAAAAATAATAACTTTGTTTTAATACAAATTTATTTCTTTTGTTATCATTATGATAAGCGTTATTTTATTTTTTTAAAAAAAGTTATGAATGAGTTTTTACTATTTAATGAAATTACTTAAATTTATATTTACATTGTACTATATTGTTTTGGAGTGGAATTTTAAAAAAATCATTTTTTGTTTCAGGATTTTTCCCTTTAAATATGTTTTTAATATATATATATATTAAATGTTTTTGTATGATTTCAGATTAAAAATGCTGTTCATATTAAAAAACTTGGTGAAAAGGAAAATTTTAAGTTTGGAGCGAAAGAAATGGCCTTTGCTGTGAGGATTGATTCGGACAAATTGTCGACAACAATTAGAAGCTCTCCCCTCCAAACTCTTTTAGATACTCTTCGATATCTGTTTGAAAGGCTTATTAATTTGGCTGCTTCCGGACTTGGGCCAGCTGATCGCCTACGATTTTGTATCTTTTCAGATGCATTGGACCTACCAATTAGTACTTGCCTGACAAAAGTGTCAGATATGACGCCGGATACCGTCCTCAATGCTATAACGAAGGTTTTACAGAGTAAGGATGCCATACCCTTTGATGAAACTTTGAAAATTGACGTCATCACTGTTTTCCAGCCTCCTAATACTACTAACCGATCAAATCCTGGACCCAGTGGATCGGGAAGAACGAAAATAACTAACATCGAAATTGATCGCTTGCGTAAAAGGTTAATTAAATTACATTAAACACGTTAATTTCAAATAATGTTGTTGAGATTTAAAAATAATGTGTGTGTGTGTGTTTTATAGGTCAATATATGCGGTTCCCGATAGTGATGATAAGATGTGTTGCGCCCGTGCAATTGTGGTAGGATTGGCCATATTAAACAGCGAACCTGAAGCAAAAAAGATTCGAGACGCAAGATATGTCTTACAAAAAGATAGAGCTCTTCAGTTACATCAAAATACTGGTATTCTACCAGGCCCCTGTGGAGTTCCCGAAGTCATGAGGTTTGAAAATTATCTCGGAATACAGATTTATGTTGTTTCAAGTGAAAATTTTAATAAGGTAAAATTAAAATGAAAGATTTTTTAATGTTAAATATGCTTTCTTTTTTCTTCTTTCAAATGAACTTAATGTACTTTATTATGCTTCTAGGTTATCTACAAAGGTGCTGAAAACTCACGAAAAATATTTCTCTACTACCACAACAATCATTATGACCTCATCACGAGCATGACCGGTTTCCATGGAAGTAACTATTACTGTTTACCATGTGATGTGCCTTACGATCGTCAAAACCATCACTTGTGTAATTTTAAATGCAAAATATGCTACAGGTATGAATGTACCCCCGATGAAGAAGTGTTTTGTAGAGAGTGTAACAGAACGTGTTCCTCACTCACATGTTTTCAGAGCCACAAGGAACTAAAACCGAAACAGAAATCAAGTTTTTGTCAGCAAGTATATAGATGTAAGACATGTAAAGTTGTACTAGAAACGTCTATTTGCCCACGAAATAAGCATAAATGCTATCATTTCACTTGTATCGCATGTAAGAAATATGTTCTTCGGGAAAATCATCTGTGTTGCATGACAAGATTGGAACCAACTCCCCCGTCCGAAAAATATATATTTTTCGATTTTGAGACGGACCAGTCGACAGGCGAGCATCATGTTAACTTCGTAATTGCCCAATATTTTAATGGTGAAACAAGAGTTTTTTCAGGATATAATTCCTGTAGTGAGTTCTGTGTTTTTCTTTTTTCGAAAGTGCACAAAGATTTTACAGCGATTGCCCATAATCTCAAAGGATTTGATGGTCAGTTTATAGTTCACTGGCTTATCAATCAAGGTTATTTCTCTTCCTTTTTAATCTTTATCTTTGTATCATAAATCATCATCATACTAATTACTTCTTTTTTTCAGGTCGCAAACCAAGTGTGGTTCCCAATGGGTCTAAATTAATGCGAATCGAGTGTATGGGAGTTACGCTGATTGATTCGTACAATTTCTTACCTATGCCTCTCAGCAAGCTTCCGAAATCCTTTGGAATCGAGGAAATAAAAAAAGGATTTTTTCCTCATAAATTTAACACCCCAGAACATCAGTTGTATATTGGAGACTTACCCGGGATGGAGTACTTTGACCCTGATATGATGTCTGTTACAGGAAGAAAATCTTTTCATTCATGGTATGAGGAAAGACGCAATCACCCCTTTGATTTCAAAAAAGAAATGGAAGAGTACTGCAGGTAAAATTTAAATTATGGAATTTTCTTGTGTATTTTGTGTGTAGATATTTTTATTTATTTAATTTTCTCTTTCTTTGTAGAAGTGATGTTGATATACTACGGAAATGTTGTCTAAAGTTTCGAGAGCAGTTTTTGGCGGCTAAAGATCCCTCTATCAAAGCTGGAAGAGTAGACCCCTTCCAATACATGACCATCGCGTCTTCATGCATGGCTGTTTTCCGAGCGCACCACATTCAGGAGGAAACAATAGCGTGCCCGCCACTCCAGGGCTACATTACCACTGTTAGTTACAGCAAAGATGCAATAAGATGGCTCGTTTATCTATCTCGGAAAAACAACATACCTATTCAGCATGCTCTTAACGGCTTGGGAGAGCGAAAAATCGAGGGCGTGTTTGTTGATGGTTATTGTGAATCAACAAAGACTGTCTACATGTACCATGGATGCTTTTTTCATGGTTGCCCGAGATGCTTTGGGGGTGACATAATTAATAAAATGAGCAATAAGCGTATGAGGGAGTTGTATAGGAAAACACAAGCAACAAAGAAGAAACTTATTGACGCTGGATTCGAATACGAAGAGATATGGGAACACGAATTTCTAGTTCAGAAGAAGGAAGTCCTCAACACAATAGGCGATGTTGAGATCGTAGACCGTTTGAATCCTCGTGATTCATTCTTTGGAGGCAGAACGAATGCCGTGAAGCTATATTACGAAGGATCAGCTCACTATGTAGACTTTACTAGTTTATATCCTTTCGTTAACAAATATAGTAAATATCCTGTGGGGCATCCCGAGATTTTTACTGAAAACTTTGAAAATATTGATCAATATTTTGGACTCATGAAATGTCGGATTCTTCCCCCAAGAGGACTTTATCACCCTGTACTTCCAGTCAAGTTGAATAAAAAACTGATGTTTCCCCTCTGCCAAAAGTGTGCTAGTACACTTCAGCAAGAAAACTGTACGCATACGGATGAGGAAAGGATGCTTCTCGGTACATGGGTGACGGAAGAGATAAAAAAAGCCGTAGAAAAAGGATACATCATTCAGAAAGTAAGTAGATTTATTATTAATTTTTTATTTATTTATTTATTTATTTTACAATATTTAATGACTGTTTTTCATTTCATTCAGATATATGAAGTTTATCATTTTCCCCGCTCTTCGACCGAACTCTTCTCATCATACATTAATCTCTTCCTGAAAATAAAGCAGGAGTCCTCAGGATGGCCAAGCCATTGCAAGACAGAGTCAGAGAAACTTGCCTATATATACAAGTATGCTGAAAAAGAGGGTGTGGACCTTGAGCATGATCTCGTCTCTGAAAACCCCGGAAGAAGACAAGTAGCTAAATTGGCTCTTAACTCATTCTGGGGTCGTTTAGGCATGAACACAAACAAGGTGCGGCTGGAATACATATCTGACGTAGATAAATTTTTCAAGTTTTTTAATGACGCTACTATAGAGGTAAGCAAAACACAGTCGTATTTCTATCTTTTTAGTTTATGTTGAAATGTTTTGAATTTTAAATTTTTTTACAGGTGAAGGATATGTATATGGCATCTGAGAACATCGCAGCTTTGCAGTGGTGTCATAAAACAGAGTTTGTCCCACAAGATGTGAAGACGAATATATTCTGTGCCACATTCACCACCGCATACGCCAGACTGCATCTGTATGATCAGTTAGACAAATTAGGCGAGCGAGTAATTTATTATGACACGGACAGTATTATTTACAAAGATGGTGATTTAAATCTAGAGCTTGGAGACTACTTGGGCGATTTGACGAATGAGCTAGACGATGGAGACGTTATCGAAACGTTTGTATCAGGTAAATATGTGTAAAAAAAGGCATTACAATTTTTTAAAAAAAATTTTAATTGTGTGTTTGTTTACTTGAAAAATATTTTTTCCCAGGTGGTCCAAAGAATTATGCCTATCGGACAAGGAATGGAAAGGAAGTTTGCAAAATTAAAGGGTTTAACATCAACTACAAAAATTCTCTTGTACTAAACCTAGAAGCTGTAAAGGCACTCATCATGGATCATAATCATGAAGTTGAAGTTACAAATCCTGCGAAAATCACCAGAGATGGAAAACGCAGGAAAGTAATAAACAAAGTCGAGAAGAAGCGGTATAAGTTTACTTATAATAAACGAAGGATTCACGTAAATATGGACACTACACCTTATGGGTATTGAAAAATTATCATAGTGGAGGCGACCCACTTGAAAAAAGCAGTGGAGGCTATACCCACTTAGAAAAAAGCAGTGGAGGCTATACCCACTTAGAAAAAAGCAGTGGAGGCTATACCCACTTAAAAAAAGCAGTGGCGACGTCCACTTTAATAACCGCGGAGTGCCAAAAGGAGAAGGGTCCTCGTCCCGCACTCTGGATGGTTACTTCAAACCAACCGATGTCTCCTACTTCCATTGCAGAAAAAAAAACTATTGAATTAATTATACAAATTTTATTTAGATTAAATTTTTTAAAAAATAATATGAAGAATGAGTGTACAAATGTTTGTGAGTGAGTGAATGTTGTCATGAAAGTGAAAGAAAAAAGCTACACTTTTTTTTAAAAATTATTTATTGAAAAAACGCATTTTAAAAATATTTTACAAAATGTTTTAATATTTCAGCCATCTATTTTTTCTAGCAAAGAATGCTGGTGAATAAACTACTGAAGGTGAGTCATTTAACATTTTTTTATTGACAACAAATTTTTCAGGTATTTTCATTTCTTTTAATGCTTCGAAAAATTCTTTTTGTCCTTTGGGTTGTTTCTTTTCGTTTCTCAATACATTGTTTATTAAATGAGTGATGTTTGTTCCAGGTAAAAGTTTTTGTCTATACAAAATTTCGCCTTTTTCAGTCCACGTCAACAGTTCTTTATTCTCTTGTAAGAATTGTAAAAGCTCTTTAGCTCGATCCTTTTGACTCTTGGGTACGACATTCATGAGTTGCGTTTCTATCAAGTTATCACTTTCTGTCATTTTTTCTTCTTCTTTAATTTCTTTAGGATTTTCTTCCACTTCATTTTCCTCCACTGCTTGAGTTGGTTCGCTTTTGTTTTCCAAAAAAGTAGGAAACTTAACGTACCGCTGAAGAATTTGTAAATATAACTCTGCCTTTTCATTGTCGGAAATATTTTTATTTTTTAAAATATCATGCATTTGCCTGTCCAACTCGGATAAATATTCGACAGTGTTAGTTTGTAGCCTATCTTCCGGCATAAGAATAAATTTTTTAGCGTACTCCATTGATTAAAGATGTTAGAGCTGTTATGGCCGCTGGAATCAGAAATCCTAAGAATCCGTCACCTCGTTGAATGAGTACTGCTCTCTTACGGAATAAAGGTACTTTTTTGTCTGCAATTTTTCTTAAGCTTCTTTTAAAAGGTGAAAGTTTCTTCTTTTGATTTTTATTGAGAGGAATGTTACCTTTTAACAAATTAAATACACATTCACAAATATGTTTAATAGATTTTGCTGGACAATGTTTTAAAAATTTACGCTTTGATTTAGATTTAGCCACAGCTTTTAAGACCTCGAGACAACAGTGTTTACTGTCCGACATTCTAATCGCATTTGATTATTTTATTCTTTGTGAGATTTATTTTATACCATTTCCCAAAAGATTGAGCTTTGATAAATGCACAGTGATTTCTGCTAACGTGTCTAAAATTACAGTTAACTTGAAAGGGATTCAAATCACTGATTTTCGGACACCCAAGAGTTTCTAAGTTCACACAATAACGATTCGTAAAAGTTTGAATAAATTTTGTTTTTTCAACTCCTTTTATATAAATCTTTTCATAATTCTGAAATATATCTTCTAAAATGAAATATAACTCTATGTATGGTAATTCTCCAAAACTCCAATCATATCCATGCGTATTATTTTTTATCCAAAAATATTGTCTTTTCTCATGCTTACTTAGCTTTATGAAACTAAATGGTGGTTGAAATGTCCAATTATTTAAGTTATTGTTATTTAGATCAAAGATTGCGAGTTCTTTTATAATAAATAGGTTTTTATCAAATAAAAATCCTTCGAAATCTAAAACGATACTACTCATCTTCGCTAAGGTTAGTGGGCAAATGACTATCGTATCTGGTACACGATCATTTTATCTTTCGGTAATATACCTGTGCGCAGGCGCATATTATCATCAGTATCTGGTTTTAAATCGACTAACAAGTAACCAAAGGGTTTCGAAGTGGCGTCTTGATACACTTCTTGGAAAAATTTTACTTTTGTTGGATAGAGTTGTCGACCTAAATGTGTGATTTGACTTTGATCACGAGGATTTTTAAAAAGAATAAGATAATGAGCATTTAGAGATATTTCTCTCATTTCTTTTCCTTTATGGAATATATTTTGAACTATAAAAATTACGGACACATTACGATGATGACTATGTTTAGTAAACAGATGCGTCAATTTGGAATTACTTCCTAATTCAGACATAAGATCATCGAGAATAATTAATGCATTTGAAATAGTATTTAAATCAGAAGGAACGCCCTCATGAAATGTCACATTCGGTATTGTTTCAAACATGGTTTGATACGCTCCATAACACCAAATAACCGATTTTGGAAAAGGTTCAATAATTTTAGATTCAATTATTTTTTTGCAGAGCTGGCTTTTTCCACATCCTGTTGGACCAGCCAAAATGCACGTGAACGAATGCCTAAGCTTAGGGAACTCCATAATTTATAAAGGAGAATGAATAAACGAGAATATTTATTAAAAATAAATAACGCAAATAACGGTATGTAAATAAAAACACAAAATAAAATATCACAACATTTTAAAAAAATAATAATTTTATTGTTTGAAAGCAAAACGTACACCAAATTTCTTTTTCACAAACTGATACATTACAAAATCATTTTTTCGATTTACATTGAGATTTTTTATAATGGATAGCATAGATATGTCGCGACAACGATTATAAATGAAAAAAATACAATAGGCTCCACATACGTTAGATGTGAGTGATTGAAAAGATACAGAATTCCAACATACATTAGAAATATTAAATAATTTATAAACATTAAGTCCATAGAAATCTGGAGAATGGCCATAGGAATCGAAAAATTCCAGTGTTTTTCCTTCCGTCATGTACAGAGCTAACCAATGCGATCCTGGTAAAGTTGATTCATCAGTGTTGACAATAATAGCTTCATTTTCTTGTAATAAGGGTGTTGTATCTCTCGAGTAAACACCTCTAAATCTAAACGCTGTTGTAGGATCTTTTGATAAAATTTCGTATATCTTTTTTCCATCCATTGTTTAATTTCCAAAATCGTATATAATGTCACGTGCTTTGTTAATTTCTATGACGTTTTCAAATTCTGCGAACACAATAACGCACACTGTTTTTTCTAACGGTTGCTCAAATTTCATTTCAACTCTTAAATTACTGTGCTTTATTAAATTGAAATGATCGCCATCACATAAATCAGGTGATAAGTCAAAAGCATATAGAGTGTAACCATCACTAAATTCTTCTCTGGAAATAAAGTTACCTTTATCACTTCTCATATGCTCAGTGCTCATGAATAAATTTTGATAAGCTCTTATATATTGTTTTTGTGAAAAGTTGAGTTCCAATGGATTATGGGGAACTGGTTGACCATCTACGTAGACGGCGATAAAATTTAAATTGAAATGTTTAAAATCAAAAGGAT
The DNA here is from genome assembly GCA_949128135.1 of Parasteatoda lunata. Lineage (NCBI taxonomy): Eukaryota > Metazoa > Arthropoda > Arachnida > Araneae > Theridiidae > Parasteatoda > Parasteatoda lunata. The sequence continues at coordinate 14,852,709 of OX421976.1, read as the reverse complement.
TTTTTTCAAATGTTCCATGAAATGCATCATTTTCGACACATCCTATGATAAGTCGTTTAGGAATTTGTCCCACAAATACATTGTCTTGCACAAATGACATGTTTCCTTTAGGAATGGAATACACTTTACAGAGCACTCGATTGATAGGATACTTTGCAGTATCTTTTTCTAATGCTTTTGCGTGTCCTAGAATGACTCCGGGACTTACACGTACTTTTCTAACTAAAAGCGAAATTCTATCCAATACAACTTTATATCCCGACTTTCCTATTAGACAAAACTCGGGTTTACTACGATTTAATTTAATTTTTATATCCACCATGTTTAATAATAACCTGTTTTGATGAAACAAATCACTATGAATACAACCAATCATATCCACAGTTGCACTTAACTTGAAATAATCTGATCTTTTTTTAAGACCATCGTTTGAATCTTTATAATAAAGTTCGGCCGTCAATTGGGAGGTTTTACTGTCATAACCATGGTTTAAAAGTGTTTCAATGTAAGATCGATAAGGATAAGTATTGCTGGAATTAGATATAATGCGGTCGTTTAAAGAAACATCCACTTGAGAAAATAAGGAGTGTAAAAATAAATTTACTGGACCAATTTTATCATCAGCTGTTAAATTGGTATTATCGTTTTTTAAAATTTTTGCTTGTACGTGAAGCTGAGTTTGGCTTAGATCAATAAATTCATCACCAGAACCTGATATATGAAATTCAACGGGTCCGCCATCAAACACATTCGATAACGGGTGAAATTCAACCCACTGTCCACTTTGTATAACTGTTTGCGTGCCGGGCATTTGAAACAATTCCAGTTCAGACTTCACACATTCCGGGGAACCTTTTAAAAGAAACGTCATGATGAGTCGAAAATATCACGTCCTCTCACTTTCTGTTTCTTTGATGAAATGATCTTTTTCTTAGTCTTGCGTTTTCTTTTATAGCGTCCACTGCCAATCATTGACTGTATTTTGCCAAGTGCTTTATTGGCCAGATTTTTACCCGACTCTTTTGCTCTATTTTTGGCTGATGTTTTCAAATCTTGGCCTGCTAGTACATCGGACATAACACGCGATCCTGTGACTAATGCTTCTTTTCCAACAGTTTTTGACCCGCGAACAATGTATGGTAGGGCTGCTCTAAATAGACGTCTAAATATGCCGCCCAGACCATAACCTTTTTGATACGACACACCGCGGTAATAAGGTAAACCGTTTCCCGCTTGGGAAGCATAATGGTCCTCCAACTTCTTGGAACAGCAAACATAAGGTACTTTCATCTTGACTACTTATCTTGAAATGAAGCCTTTTTAAAAAAACACTCAATATTTATAGTATTTGTCGCATTCGGAAATGCAGCACAACCATCACTTTACCTCTTTCAAACGGAACAAAATCTCCTGAATTCAGTCTGAGTTCGATTTGAATTGTTTGAAATGAATGTCTCGTTAAGGGTAAGTATTGAGGTCTATCATAATACTGACTGATAGTTTCACCATCATGTCCTTTTATTCGGACGATCCGCAGTAAAGGAGCTTGTGTATCTCCGACAATTTGGGGTGAAATAAGATCTGTGTACACATAGAAAACTGAAAAATTAGACCATGCGTCAGCCACAAATTCGCTTTTCTGGTTACCCGTAATGATTGCATCTCGTTGAAATCCTAACAATTCGCCTAACTTCTCTAAATGAAGACTACTACCTTGAACGGCGTTAATTTTTACTCGTTTCGTAGCTTTATTGTAATTTATTGTAAACCGACTTGGATTTTTAGGTAAAGCAAGTTGTATAGCTGATACAATATCGAACATTGATTCATAACACCCCACATCAATTGTTTGCTTAACAGTCGATGCGATATTACCATTGCTAGTCGTGTATAGAAAATAATTATTATTTTCATTTACGTTCAGCCAAGAATGCGGATAGATGATTTCAGATAGGCCTACTTCCCATTCACCTCTTAAATCCACTGGAATAGGTAATTGAGTTTTGAAATGAGAGATTTTATTATCAGGAAAGAATCGCGTTGAGCTGTCAGAAGGTAACGTCACGTAGAAAGACATTTTTAAAAATGAACCTTTAACGAAAACGTTTCGCTATTTATACTTTATGAACATCCGTCACCCAATCATTAAATTTATCGGAATAACCTAGAAATTTAACAAAATATTGCATCTTTCCATTTATTTTTTTCTTCTTAATTATTTTTTCAACTGGATAAAATCCAGAATCGACTACTTTTTGTAATTCTTCTGCATAAAAAGTACCTTCGATTGATTCATTCATTAAATCTTTCAATTTATAAACTATAGGATTTCGTGGAATTATTTTATCTATAACAAATAATTCTCGTGTCCAATTATTTTCATATCCTTTTTCAAAATGACGTTTGGACTTACTAATGCGAACAGTGTCACCTGTTTGAAAGACAGGCTTATCATTATTCACCTTATCACTATATAAATTATTCCATACTTCTTTTTGATTATCAATATTCACTGAGGCTGGTTCCATTTTTATACTTCTGTGTTTGGTATGATTATAACTAACGATTAATTTAGAAATGACGTCAATATATTTTTTCGTATTATATTCAGTAAAGTACTTCCACATCTTCATTTTTAAACTACGGTTAAACCTCTCAACAATACTTGATTTAGTTTCATTATTCGTTGTAAAGAAATGAACTCCTAAATTTTTAAGATACTGCTGTATAAGTTTATTAGTGAATTCTTTTCCTTTATCAGATTGCAGTTTCTCAGGTTTTCTTTCTCTAAAAATAGTTTTCAAAGCTGGCAATACATTTTTGGCTGATTTGTCTTTAATAGGAATAGCCCAAGCATACTTTGAGAAACAATCTATACAAGTTAACAAATATTTGAAGCCTTTATTAAATTTCGCTAAAGATTGCATGTCAACTAAATCAATTTGAAATTGTTCATCTATACCTCCAACAATCACTCGATTCCGTTTAAATATCTTTTTTACTGGTTTATGCAAAGTATAAGAATCTTTAGTCTCTAACCATTTCTTAACGTCACTTTTCGTCACTTTACCTTTCACAGAATTATAAATAGCATTTACACCTCCAAAACTTCCTGGATGTTCAGGTTTCGTATAAACTGATGAAAGTAAATGATCCATAATCTATTTAAAAAAAGTTTTAGAAATTATTTTGTTTTCTCTAATAACAGTTTTATTTCTAACAGTTAAAATTAACACTCATAAACATTCTTAAAAATAATGGTATACAATAATTTTAATAAAATTAAATAGTAATACCTATACAAGTATTGAATTTTTTTTCCTTTTTAAATTTAAGCAAGAATTTTATTTTAAGAACCTGAAAAAAAAGTACTATACTGAAAATAGAAAAGTCATGCCTGCTGAAATAGAAAAAAATTTTCTCCTCTGGAAAATAAAGTTTCACACAAAATTTTTAACAAATACCTAATAACAACAACAAAATGTCTGTACGTTATTAAATACATTTTATTTTCAAAGATAATAATAATAATAATAATAAAAACTTAACTATTTAAATTTCGAAAGAACAAAAATCCTTCCTTGCTGCAGCAATACATAGATCCAGACGGATGACTTTCAAATATTGTTCACTCAGATAGTCAATCAATGGAACACATTCCGGATAGATCCTGTTTTCGCACAGTTCTTTTTCAAAATCACGAACTAGCCCTACAACGTTTAAAAACATGCAGGACTCGTTAAAATCCTTGACGGACGCTAGTTCACCAATTTCAATATCCTCGTCCCTAACTCTCATAGGTGGTTGAAGACCTTTCTTCGCACCTATATGTCTGTATAAGACAAGTGTCAAACAGTTATTGAGGTCCCGTTCAACTTCTTCGTAGCGGCTGCTGTTCGGCTTTTCCAGAGGTATATTCCTTTTGGAAACCATTTTAAAAGTCTCCAAGAGATTCCTAGATTTAAACTTTAGGGTTAGGTAGCTGGATATCACTTCCTCTTGGACATTTTTAATGGCGTTCCACTGGGCGAAGCTAATGTCTAGGGGGAACTTGTACAGTCGTCCGCTTCTACACTTGTGTTCGTGAGTGAGCGTGTACTTGCCGTCATCAGCCATGAGTAAATAAAACTCCCTCTTATCGTATTCATTGATCGCCTCAAGAGCTAGATTGATTTCAACGATGTCAAAAATGGAGGTGGGTGGGCCATGTTGAAAACACACACTGAACTGTTCCGGCTTAAGAGTGAGCCCCACTGTTGAAGGATAGTATGCTTCACCATATTTATTAAACTTCCGAATATGAATAGCTGATTTTCCATTATAGGTACTAGCCAGGATGAAGAAGTTGTCACCGATAGGAAAATAGTGTTCGGGATAAGCTCCTTCTTGGAATGCTCCTTTCCTCTTTGGCACATCCTGAATAAAAAAGTAAAATATTTTTGAGTCACCAAGAAAAACAAACAAGCAAAACGTTTTTAATGTTTAGACGTTAACTACATTACTTAAAAACAACTATTTCTAACCAATTCGAATATTAATGTCTAATGTAAAGTTTAAGAGTAAAATATAAGGCTAAGTTTCGAATAGGTGTATTGAAACATATAGTAAAAGAAATTTAAAAGAATTAAAAAATTATGTTTAGCCTGGAAATCTATTAACATAAAATAAAAATATTATTACGCATGAACAGTCATAAAATAAGGGTAAAGAAAATAATAAGTACTTACTTGAATTTCAATGTGTTTTCTTTTTAATGAAGAGTTGGCTGCCATAACTATTTAAATACTGTAAAACTACACTTAAGAAATAAATATTAACAATTTTCAAGAAGTAACTACACACGCCAGAGTAAAGGAACTTGTTATATACGATAGGGAAATTGTTATCAACACAGTATTCATCGTTGCCATCAAAGGAAACATAACTCTAACAGCCAATCAGAAAAATATTAAACTGTCACATGGTCAACTTTTAACCAGCACAAGTGAAAGGAAATGAATTAAACACACACGTCATAGACCAAGATCTAGCATGTTTTATCTTATCAGAATGACTCGCTCTGTAATCAGTAGTTGTGTTATCACACGGAACACGTTAAATATTAACACGTGCATGGTCAGTACCGCTGCCACCCAGAGAAAGTTATAATAACATTAAGAGGGGCAGAAATAATTATTTAATAACAGTCAAAAGGTTAAGTGAAAAATATATCGATGAAACTGTAGGATGATATCGTTATCAAATCATTTTCATTTACACACGTGTTCACTAAACAAAAGTTTAACTTATTAACACATATCTAACCAAGTATTCGTGGGTCAGTGGTTATGATATCCAACTACTGACCCACGAAGGCTTTTTGATGGCGTGAGTTCGATCCTCAGCCTTAATTATATTTAATAAATAATATTAAAAACAGAATTAAATAATAAAATAGATTTAAAAGTTATTTTATTCCCACATAGATGGCGCCACTAGAGTAAAAGTATGATATCATTTATTCACTATGTCATAAAAGATGACGTCATAACTTCATAATATACAATATCTCCCCCAAATAACAAAGTTTACAAGTGTTGCCATCCTTAAAAACTAATATTAAAAATAATAAGTGTTGCCACCCTCAAAAAACTAATAAATTATATAATATTTAAAAAAACGAAACTAAATTAAAAACAGAAACCGAAACTACAAATATGTTAGGCTTAAGAAAAAAAAGAAATAAGCTCCCCATGACGTTGCAGACGAAGTTTCGATTTTCAGGCGGGCAGAAATAAGCAACTTCCGGTTTATAGGCGGGCAGAAATAAGCACCCCTTGACTTTCCGTGATGACGTCAGGACTAGGGACCCCCCCGCTGTACGCTGTAGCGCTGTCTATACTACTGAGGTTCTCGTATTCTTCCTCTCCATGTAACTCAAATGTGGGTTAATTCCATCAAAAAATCCTCCATGAAGGCATATTTATCCCAATACTTGATCCAGAAGTTACTTTGTCTTCTAGATTGGGTTCAAAATTACAGGGCTATGGAGCTGAACATTAGTAGTCGTAAACCCAAAAATTGGGTCGGCTGTTCAACGACTGCTATGCAATGAGTTGTCCATAGTCACTTTACCTGATTCTCCGTTTCTCTAATTGCTTCCATTTTCTTTGCCTTCTTCCCCTAACTCGTTGGAATAAACTATACCGGTTAGCCTTAAGCTCACTTTGCGCACCCCAATTTTTCGCTATTGAATAACTATTCATGATCAAAAGCAATAGGAAGTTAAAACTGTTTTGATATTAGTAAAAACTAAAGCGAACAATATCGTTTAACATTAAATGAATAACAATAACTTTGATGAATATTTTCATGTTCAATTCACCACCTTTTAACAATTTTTTTTTTTAAATTAATTATAATAGTTGTAAACTAAAACATGTCATTTTCAAAACCTTGCTTACCACTTTTAGTTTAAACTTTAAATAGAAATTATTTTTTTATTTTTTAAACCTTTGATATCAGTGTCTTAATTTATTTGAAACAAATTAGTGCAACTTGAGAGAAATTTTATATTGTTTATATTGTTTAGTAAAATATAATTTGCAATCTAGGCAGCTCTTAAGATGCCAGGTCTTGACTACAAAGCATGTAGATTTCTAAAAATCGATAGGGATATGTACGATATTCAAATATTTTTAGACAAATGTTTAGTCCTCCAGAACCATTATAGGAATCCCAAATTCAGAATATTTAAGGTGTAGCGTCATTAAAGGTTAAGACGATACAACACAGAAGCATTATGGATTCTATTCATATAAAATCATTATGGTACTTATTTGCTGGTTAGTAAAAACAAACAATTAACGATATAAATGTTTTTTTAAGACATAGTTCTATTTGGAAAAAATTCTAACAAAATAACGGACGAGTAGAATATTTTGGAAAAAAATTCGTTTTATAAATTGTCCATATTTTTATTTACTTATTTATTTACTTACTTAATTATTAATCACTATTATTAATTATTATTATTAATTAATAATTATTATTATTAACCAATTTATTTATTTATTTATATATTTATTTAGTGATTTATTCATCTAATTATTTATTATAGACAAACGGTAATAAGAATGCACTTTTTAGAATTAAAAAAGGAACAGCTATTTATTTATAATAAACCTTTTGTAAATATCGAGCAATTAACAAATAAACTTGTTACAAATTGACGATGACGTTATTTTTATTTAATTTTATTTCATCTAAGCAGATAATATGTTACAAATTTGATGATTAAATTCCTTACACATCTACTATTTCCAGGTTTTCTTAGACTCTGAACTTCAAATTTGTTCTATTACTTTGACAAACAAATTTTAAAAAGTTGTGGATATCTTAGTATCTTATACATTTTCTTAAACAATTAAAATATGCTGATTCGAATTATAAAACCCATTTGTCTCTATCTCCCACCTCTTTTAGATATATACTTTTTCAACCATTTATATTTTACTAGAGGTGTTACATTGAACATATCATTATTTTATTTTATAACCGTCGTTGAACAGCCGACCCAATTTCATGGGTTTACGACTACTAATGTTCAACTCCGTAGCCTTGTAATTTTGAACCAATCCAGAAGACAAGGAAACTCCTGGATCAGTACCCCCAGAGGTATTGATTTGTTATGTCATTAGCTAAGAAAACAGTCAGATTAAGTCACACCACTTACATGCTATATAGAAATATTAAGTTCAAAATACAGCACACATAAAAGCCATGCACACGGAAAATGCTTGCTTAGAAGCCATACTTCGGTTTTGTACTCATCTTGAGCATCCGCACAATAACAAATATTTACCGGAAAAAGAGCTTAAAAAAAGCACAGGAAAAAAACCTTAACAATTGTATGAATTTACGCTCACTTTTATTTGAGCCGTTCAGCTAATTAAGCCCGAATTTAAAATAAAAAACTATTTATTCTTATTTCTTTTTAAAAAAATCAACTTAAGTACAAGGATTAATTCAAAATTCCTGAAAGGAACTTTACGCACTTGATACTATTTAACAACATTTTAAAAACCGTTAAGCAGTTCCATATTTTTTCTGAATTCCAATAATTACACTTATTGTGTCGTGATAATGTTTAATCAACCGGAGATTTTTTTTTAACAAATTATTAAAATGAAACATTTTATAGGTATTGTCAACATTTTTAAATTGTTGCAAATTAATCTCCTGAGAAATTATTATTAATTGATACAATATATGTAACAATGCTATTAAGTACATTATATAATTATATTATATACAATTAAGAAAAATCAGAATATGCATTGAAAGCTGGTTTCCGTAAGCTTCAAATTAAACTTTGCATATAAAGCGGCATTTAAAAAAAGTATCTATTTACACACAAACAAATATTTAACTATATTGAAATCAAGCTAGACAGAATGAATTAAATCGGTCATTAAATTCATGCAATTGGGTACTTGCACTTCAAACAGAAGAAGATCACAAATACCCACACATGTGTCCGATTACGTCAGAGCCAGCTGATTGTTTATGACCGTCAAAATGACGTGCTAAAATTCAGCAAAATTTCTCCAGATAAGTTAGCATGTTAATTAACGTGAAATTAATTAAATACAGCATCATATCGAACATCGAATTCGTTGAAATATAATTCTTTCTCGTCTACGTCTTTTTTCTTTTTTTTCCCCTTAACTTAGATACATTATTTGTTTAAGTATTTTATTGTAACCGTGATATATATGTTTGCTTTGTGTACCTGGCAACTTCCATGCATAGTCAGTTTGTTTATGTTCTAAATGGCTTCATGCCTGTCTTTGTGTTAATTTAGACACATATAATGAAAGAATTGAAATCCTTGTGAAAAAAATGCAGAATGTGTCACTTAAGAGAAGTGATACTTGACGGGCTTGGCATTCTCGAAATAGAATGGAAAGAGCAGTTGCTAACGTAAACAAATACCACGTTTCAACAACCAATCATGATCGAAATACCCACACTACGTCACTTGCAGGCATCCCATTGTTAAAGCAGTGCTTCTTTTACGGATGGGCTTATGCAATGCTGTTTTTCCTTGCTTTTCCTACCAAACCTTTTTTTTCTCAAAGCTTTTTTCTGCTATTTTAGTTCAATATTTCACTCAATGCAACAGTATTCACGCACTCAAAGAGTCTGTGGCGAAAATGTGTTGTTGAGGCAATCAAAATCTATTAAAACTAGTAAAATTTAAATAATATTTTATTAAAATTAATGAAATTTAAACAGTATTTATTTAAAAATATTAATATTTACACAGTATTCCATTAAAAGTAATAAAATTTAAACAGTATTTATGAAAATTAAACGGTGCTTCATGAATATTAATTTTTGTCCACCATCTTAAAAACCAGACATGATAGAGTAAAACGGTTTTCAGATTTGAAATAAGTTTAAAAAACTACATTAGAAAAGGTAAGCAAATTACCAGATATAGTTTGTTTATCAGTGTTTATTCGAATGTAATAAAATTAATTTGCCTAAAATGTACAGAAGCATTTTGAGTTGCACATGATATCTAATTTTCATTTAACACGAAATGAAAATTAATCAAAATCTTTCTTAATTGAGCAGATACAATATTGAATTCGCGATCGCAACGGTCGAGTACGCCATCTAGCGGGAGCCTGAAAATATCGGGCATTAGTTCCCACATAACCATTGGCAATGACGGACACCATTTTCTTAACAACAAATAAGAAGAAAAATTTCCCTAAAGAAAAGGTAAAACTTCTTGAAAAAACTAATCAGAACATGCTAAACATTGAAGCAGAACACGCCAAGCATTTGAAGAACAACTTCTCAATAATTTTTACCTTTCTATTACCAACAACATAACATGATTTCATGATCACTTGCTGTTACAGATGTGTGTATTGCGGTAAAATAATTTTTTCTGTCTTCAATTCATTACAAGTTAAAGTGAAGTCAACATTGCTTTCGTCATTCCAATGAATAAATGTGTTCCAATGAATTCAGAACGTACAGAACTGTAATAGTTATAGAATATTCTTCTTCTTTATAGAATAGTATATATTTCTGTATCTATATAATTCGGAAAACAACAATAAAGAATCATTCGAACAACTGGAAATAGTTTCATTTGTGCTGATTATTAATAAATTTTTATCGTTTTTTTTTTTTTTCTTTTTTTTTTTTTAGTAAGTATTTTTTAGTTTTGAAAGAATAATTTCAACTAGAATTCAGCTGTTCTGTTTTTAAGCTACATATTCAAATTCATATCGAGATCTTACAATTATAAAATTTTGATGTGTGGTATGTTATCTAAAAGTAATGAAGGGATAATCTATCTATATATTATTTGAAAATAAAATTTTCAAACGAAGAACATTTCATATGGAATTCTGCTGATTTATAAAACAGGTAAGTATTATGATTTTTATATAAAAAAATTTGCTTGTAAATAATTTTTTTTCTTACTTGATGATCGTTCTCTACAGAACGGTTTTTTACGTCTGATTAAATACTATAAGAATAAAAAAAAAGAAACAATATGAAAGTTTTTATTGAAATATGAGGAATTTTTAAAATCGTTTTTATCCTAAGAACTCTTTACTTATCGTTTTTTAGAATTGTTTTTTGTTTTGTTTCGTAAGCATTCTTTATTTTACGTTTTTTAGTTACTAAATAATGATTTTTATTGAAACTTAAAATTTTTTGATATAAATTGTTGTCAAAAAACTTTGTTTACAAAGTTAAATTATATAAAATTATGAGGATTTATGTCCTACTTTTTGTTCATTTTAATTTTTGAAGTAATATGATTCTTGAAACTATAGAAAGTAAAATTTAAATGGGCCTTTCATGTTATACCATTAAATTTAGTAAAACTATTTCTCAGGCATTAGGTTTTTACTCTTATAAGAATATACCTATTTTTTTCTCTTTATTTACAAATATTTTTCCGATGTGTTTTGGATGTTCCTTCTCTAAAAAAAAGAGATACCATTTTGTTTTCATTTGCATAAGAAAGAATATCAAACATTTGTCTTTTTTAAATTTAATCAGCCATAATAAAGATGGAACGTTACAATGCTACAAGCTTCATTAAAGACGTCTCCAGAGTAACTCAATGACTGTTCATATAGAAATCGCAGGTATTCGTCTCATACAACAGCGCCCCTATAGTTCGTTGCGATCGCGAATTGAAAAATAATAATTCTCTCAATATTTTTTTTACTTTTCTTATTATAGTTAAAAACTGATAAGTCAACAATTTGTAAGAGTTTTTAAATCTCAAATACCTTGATCTTTTCACTTTAATTTTAAATTTAAAATATATCACACTCTTAATGCTATAGTTCTAGTTCTTAGGTGTAATTAAAGAATACGCTTAAAACTTAATTGAATGATCCTAAAAACGACAAAATAATAATTAATTAAAATTAAAACAAAACAATTAGTGCAACTTACCTCAAATTGCAGAAAAAGCCACGCAATAAAGCACTAAAGAATAAACATTTATTCCATATTTTTAAAAAAATCAATGACATATAAATCGTTTGCATTTCTGCTGATTCCAAAGTTTTAGGAATCATAATGCTTTGTTATTTGCCTTTATAAATAATCAACAGTTATGAGCAACGATAATTTTTAGCGTAAAAAAAATCGCTTGCTCAGTCTAATTTTTAAATTCTTTGATAATCTTTAATATGATCCAATTTAATTTAATTTAATTTTATATTATTCAAACTGTCACGCTTAAAGAAATTTTTTATGTGTAGTCTGGTTTATTAAGCGACAAAATATGAGTAATGACGTGGCTTATCGGAAAAAGACACCTAGTAGTAGAATAAGATGAGAAATTAGAAATTAGAAAGGAAATAAAATAAATAAAAATCTTTATAACCCTTGTTAAATTGACCCTTGTTAATAACCTATTTATACCTTGATTTAATATTGCAAGTTAACATATTTAACTATAATTATTCTTAATGATACATAAATAAGATTTGTTAAAGTAAATTTAATACCTAACAATTAAGTATATATCGTCTAAACCTTTTCTATATATTTTCTCAACTCTTTATTCTATTACTTTTAAGCACTTTTTTCATTAATTATTATATTATTTCAAAGATAGAAATTTTCTAAAATTTTTTACCTATGTTTAATTTTTATTTGCAAATGTAAATTCTGCTTACATATACAATATTATGATAATTGAAATACAATTGCTAATTGATAATGATTATGATAATTGATATACAGCATTATGATACCAGCTGTCTCCTTCCCAAAAAAATATTTTTTCATGAAAAAAAATATTAAATTTGTTTGTTTTGTTTTTTTAAGGATAAAATTTTTATGAATATATTTTAAAAATTTAAAAAAAAGTTTTATTATATTTTTTTAGATAAATTGAAGTCAGAAAAAAGTATTATAAATTATTACGCATTAATGCAAATTATTGCTATTTTGAAATTTATTTTTATTATTATTTTTATTGACTATTTTTGGAGAAAACAAACCTACAGAAATCCAGAACCAAGTCTAATTACTGAAATAGATAATTATAAGTGTCATTAATATAAAAGAATGTTTTTAGATTTCAGATTGATACGTTTTCTTTCGTCGTTAGCTTTGGTTTATAAAAAATTGTATCTTTCTAACTATAAAATAATCGCTAACAAAAAAAGTTATTATACAAAGTATCCTATCCCAAAATAGTAAAGACAAGAAAAGTTAAATAAATTTGTTTAGATTGAAAGATAGCCTTCAAATTAATATTGATATTGTTATTATTATTATTATTTCTATTATTGTTGTTATAATATTGTTATAATATTGTTTAATTATTATTATTATTATTATTATTATTATATTGTTTAATTATTATTATTTATTATTATTATTATAATATTGTTTAATTATTATTTATTATTATTATTATTATTATTATTATTATTATTATTATTATTATTATTATTATTATTATTATTATTATTATTATTATTATTATTAATGAAATAATGAATGTATTTTCCACATTATAAGAAAATTTTAACCGACAAAAAGATTTAACATATAATTAAGAAGTAATTCGCAGCAACATAAACACATAACATTTTGTGACTAGCTATAATGCATTAATAACAGGTACGGAAGATGCTGTTTCTCCATTATTTTCAGCATTCTCAAGTGCTACTCAACAATTATATTATATTATAAAGCCATTAAACTAAATTTAAAAAAATCTCTTCGTTAAAAAATATATACATTAATTGTGAACATTTTGTTAAAAATTGAAGTCAACCGGTTGAAAATTGTATTAGTTAGATATACAGCAAGTAAGATAAATACAGCTTCGAGTAAATTGCATTTAAAGTTCTGTGATTAATAAATAATTTATATAAAAATATAAAATTTTGCAACTAACTGTAATGCACCAATACGAGGGTCGTAAGATGCTTCAGAAGTATCAAGTGCTAGTCTAGCTCTTTTTCTTGACGGTCTACCCACATGTGACGATTCATATATTTTTCAAGTGGAAGCCTGGGTCATCTTCATGTTGAGCATATTCTTTAGCCACTGAGTCTACATTTATTTCTAATTATTTCAAAACTGTCAATATCACTTCGCAACCTTCATTAAAAATTATTACCGCGTGACAAGTTTCAATTTCAACTATTTATATTAAAAGTAGCATTAATTCTTTTTTTTAAATATAATTTAAACAAATTATTTCAATAAGGTATTTAAAATTATTGTATTTTGCTAAAATATTTTGACAGGAGTGAGAATTAGGAAATAGAAAATAGAAATAGGAGTAAATAGAATTAAGAATGATTAAAAAAATTACATTTATGAAATTAAAAACAATTTGAGAGCTAGGAAATATGTAATGCTTATAATGACATCACAACCATATTTTCTATGTTTTTGATAGAAGACTTTTTTAAAAAAATAATAAATAATAATAATAATAAAAGAAGAGGCATAGTGAAAATAATGATCTGAAATGCATATGCATAATACTATTAAAAAATTAAGACCGTTTTGAAATAATTGGAAAAAAATCCCCATGTAACATTAGTTCCGAAATTCAATTTTTATTTATTTATTCAAATCTAAAACTGTTCTTTTCAATCTTAAAACTCCAAAGAGAACAATTTTAGACTAATATGATAGTTTTAACATTCAGTTAAAACTTTTACAATCTGATTTGCTATCACTTAATCTAAGCAATCTTCTCAACTGAAATCGCAATTCCATCTGATCTCCCATAAATATTCCTTCATCCACTAAATACGCCACATCCTCTTTTATGGGAATCTCGCCAAGATCAAAGCCAAAAAAATCTCCAAAAATCTTATTATCAGTGGGCACGGCCCAAAGACGCCTACCTTATGTAATGAAGACCAACGTTTCTTCAAGTTCTTCATCCTCTATGTCCACATTCTCTTCGTCCTTTCATTATTTAACTTCAACGTTTTTTTTTCTCCAGATTTTTTTTCCTCTGCTTTTTTTTCCTTACTGCTTCCAAGATCAACTAATCACTTCAACAAGCGTCAATGCTAAAGGTGTGTGCGCGTTTCTATCTTTTATTATTATTTTTTTTTTCGTTCTTTAAATGGTAGGCGGATCTATAAGCTTGGTAGAGGCCGAGCCTTATGAAGAACTAACAGGTGGTTTTGTTCGAAGCCGCAGATATGGTGTATTAGGCAAGAAAAATATCATAAAAAAAGCAGTGTTGGATAATTTATATAGATTTTAAGAGGATACTCGTATGTAAGGAGGGTTCTATTTTCGCTTCATTTTAAGGATAGGTTCGGTATTTAATTTTCTCGTAACGTTATAGGTCTAAAATTCCAGCTACTCTTGGTAATAGGGTGTGTTCCATATGCTTTAGGTGTTTTTAATTTTTATTAGAATTAACTTTTTACTTAGGCTTAATGGTGTTTTTGATAATGAAGTATGGGATTTTTTTTTTCTATCTTTGAAGGATAATACGAAATCAGCTTTTATTATATTTTATTTTTTTAATATTTTCTTTGAAGAGTGTATAATGTTTAGAAACGACATTAAAAAATGAAGCTATCCATAATGATAGATCCATAAAGCATTAATGATAGACCCATACCACATAAATCAATTATGATAGATAAAAATTTTTAATACAATAATAAACAGCATTTTCAATATTTTTACTTTTTATTAAAAAAAAATTTAAGAAAAGCGAACTTAAAAAATTCCGATTCTCTTCGGAGTTCGATTCTCTAACCAATGGGCTTCCACTGCCCCTTTATAAACTTCTCCTATTTAGAGTATAGAAGATTTATATCTCTCATTTAAAGTATCTTTCATTTAGAGATAGTTGAAATGAATGTCTTAACCTTCATGAATATTTTTAGTTATACAAGAGATCTTCAATCCGAGGAAGGGCTACTACGTTCCTTTTATGAACTTTTTTTATTTAGAGTATTGAAGATTTCTCATTTAAAGTATCTCTCGTATAGAAATAGTTGAAATGAATATTTTCTTCAATATTATGATCTTTAATCCAGAGAAAACTAAGTCATCTTTTCCTATTTTTGCTGGGTTTCTTATTTATTTATTTCTTTTGACTTAGTTTATTGATTTACCTATTGATTTTCCTAATTGAGCACGGAGTATCGCAGTGGTGCTGATTTTTTCCCTTAGTAGCATTAAATTCTGAATTTAGTCTCATACAAAACATTTTAGGTAGAAATTTATACGTTGGATGTGTCAACATATTAAGATTAATATTTGAAATTGGTAAAATATTTTACAGTTTTCTCTTCTTTGTTTGATAAGTTATATAGGGTAAACCAACCAGAGCACTACCCAGTGAAAGAACATTTCATATATATTGATTAAAAATAAGAATTTGAAAGTTTTTCTTTAGATTGATTGGTAACAATAGCTTACTGCCAAACAATAGGAAGTCCTCTAGCAATGTTTTAGATTACCTGGTCAAATAGAATTCTCTGGAAAAAATTTTGAATTTGTTATTATCTCTGCAACACCTTGTTTCTTAAAAAGAGAATTTAAAATATAGTTATTGAAGTTACGTTTTATTTTTTTTAAAGCATCATAGCATAATAAAGTACTGAGATAAGGGGGTGTTTATTCACTGGATCACAAAACGATGAAAAACCAGTGAAGGAACAAGTGTTCCTTTACTGGGGTTTTTTATAAGTTAATGAAAATAAAAGATAAACTTTAATTTTCTTGTACCTTTAGTGATGTTCCGCATCAAAAGTATGTTAAAAATACGAAAAACAACTTCTAACCAGTGAGGGAACAGGCATGTTCCTTTACTGGGCATAGATTTCCCAGTGAATGAACAGTATGTGTTAATATGCTGACACTTTAATTTTCAATTCATGATTACAAAAAAAATGTTCACATTTTCCAAGTATTTATATGTTATAATTTCAAGAATAGACTTGTTTTTAAATATGTGTATGGCGTATAAATTCATAAAGAGCATTAAAAATTAACTAAAATTAAGTGTTCCTTTACTGGGTGTTCATTCACTGGTAAGAGCTGTTCCTTTACTTGGTCTTCTTACTACTTGTTATTTGAACCTTCAAAACTTTAAAACAATATTATGTAAGTTCTCTACAATTTTTTTACATAATTTGCAATTAGTAACAAATATGTTGACACTGTCATTTAACTAAAATTACGAATTTTGAAATTAATATGGTATTTCAAAAGGCAAGCGAAGTTTAAGTGTTCCTTCACTGGTTAGTTTACCCTATCTCGCCTAATTAAAAAAAATCGTCGTAAGCTCAAAACAATATTAAAACCATTTTTTAAAACTAATTTATTGAAAAATGAACGATCGAAAATTGAAATGAATCAAAAATTTGGATTTATTATGAGTTTTAACATAAAACTACAGCATTGCAAACCACGCGAGACACTAATTGTGCAGTCGACTCTAGTGTTAATTGAATGTAGTGTTTATTGAAAAGGAAAAATCGCCAAAACACATTCCAAAGCGTAATATTCGCCAATTCATTGGAGAAAAAAATTATGGTGAGTGTTTGTTGCGCTAGCTTTGGTGTGATTTATTTATTATGATTCCATGAAACCTAGTTCATGAGTCACAGTAGAAATATGCTGCAACTAAGTGGTATGCCGCAAATTGATAAAGAAAAATATCCTATATTGGTAAATAGTGCATCTCCTGTCTTATAGCATGGATTTTATTTCATTTTATAACAGTTGTTGAACAGCTGGCCTAATTTTTTGGGTTTACGATTACTAATTTTCAACTCCGTAGCCTTGTAGTTTTAAACTAAATTCAGAAGACTAGGGAGCTCCTGGACAAGGAACTAACCTGCATTTGCATTACATTGAAAGAAAAACCACGAAACTGATGAGCGATTTTTGAAACCAAATCATTATTTTGAATTGAACTTCTTAAAATTGTATTTGTATATTTTTCTTCTTTTGATTTAATATCCGGTGTAACATGAAGTACTTGTTATGTTAAAAAAATATATTCATATTTTATGATTAGAAATATTTAGTTTCAAATCTATAATTTTAAATATATAAACTTTATTTTTTTATGCAATTTGTTGTGTATATTTTTTTAAAATTATTTTGTCCATTATTTTTCTACATTAGTTTAAACATTTTTTAGATCAAAATAAGATATTAATATCCATTTAAATTTAGTTTTTTTTTTTTTTTTTTTTTTTTTTTTTTTTTTTTTTTTACAAGATCTCCCAAAAAAGAAAAAGAAAATTGTAAAATAAGAAACAATTATTCCTTGTAAAATTAAAACAAAAAGTTAGTATTACTATTTAACTTTTTTTTAATGGTTCAAAGAGTGAGCCTATAAGTTTTGGCATTTTTTGTTTTTATATCTTTAATTGTACCTTTTTTTGTAATTTTGTAATATACATTATAAACTGTGAACATTGACTGTTGCTCCTCAGTGAGTGCCTATTTATAAATACATAAAAGCAGTCGAACTTCGATCCATCGTTCCCGTATGTATCATTTTGTTCTAACTGTCCCATCACAAATTCAATTCTTTTAATGTTAATAATACCCTTTTAATTCGTTTTTCGAAACTTTCAGATTCCCGCGCCTATCATTCACATATTCTACAGATAGTTTTTTTTTTTTTTTTTAAATGTAGTTATTTCTTTTATAAAAGAATAACAGCAACTCCTGATGCAAATTATGGTAAAGAAAGTAAGGATTTGTTTGAGCTTTATGCATCAGTCAGTGAAAATGCTAAAACGTCTGGTGTTGTCGGCTCAAATAATGGTTGCAAAAGTTGGAGAAGTTCAAAGTAACAGCAATGAAGACGGGGAAACAGAACCACAAGGAAAGTTAATATTGGTGGAAAGCCTGGAAGCCTTTAAAACAATGAGGAATTTTCAATATTCACACGAATTTGCAGAAAATTAAGAGTAATCTGATATAAATTTTGAAAATTTTTTGCCTGTGCTAAGAAGAAAAAAAAGTGTACTAAACAGAAATTTCCAAATGTTTTAAATGAATAAATGTTTTTTCATCTTCCGTTTGCTCTGTTAATATGTTTGCAGAATATATATATATATATATATATATATATATATATATATATATATATATATATATATATATATATATATATATAGATAGATAGATAGATAGATAGATAGATAGATAGATGAAACCTACTTACTACGTAATATGAATATGAGAAAGTTGACACTTCAGAATTTTTTAATTTTTAATTATGATATGCACACTATTACATATTATTCAAAATGCCTATTAACTGTCATTTTTTTGTTATTATTATTATTCAGCATTTTGTCAAGGCAACAACAATTTTATGCCTCTTTATTATTTTTTTAAAGCTATAAAATAATGTAAAGGATGCGGTTAAAGGGTTAAACTTAATATCCACTTATTGAAGTTTATCCGCTAAGAAATTATTTATCATATCTCTTTTCTTTTAAGTTCATTTTGGTCACGCCCCTGACGAATTCCCTTCTAATGAAAGTTACCCCCTTCCCTACCTCACCCTCTTCATATAACAGCAGTAATTTATCTATGTAATAGAGAGAAAGAAAAAAAAGAAAGAAAGCATTCTTTTTAGAGGTCAGAATGCACCTATTCAATCTTAGTCAAAAAGGGGGAGGTGGACGATCTTCTGGATATAATTCTTCTGTTTCTACGTTTTTCTTTACGGTTTATTTTTAATAGCTACAACTGTAACCGTCGTTAGTTCCTTAAATGGGGAGGAGTCGAAGCTTTGTTTTGCGATGAAGAAAAACTCAAGTTTTAACAGCATTGCGTGATGGCGGTTAGACCAGACGAACTTCAGTTTTTGAAGATTTAGAACCCCTCCCCTCCCCCATCCCAGGCCACTCCAGTGAGTGAAGTGAATAAAAAAAAAGTGAGAAACACCTGATAAGATCGATGTCAAGTGATTTTGATAAGATTTCTTGTCGCGTTCTAAGTCTCACGCTTGAATCTTAAGATCTAAATAAAAGATCTTAAGATTTAAAGCTTATATTATAAGAGAACTACTCTGTAAAGAATTCCTGATCAAATTACCTTAAAAAGTATAAGTTTTTATTACCTTAAAAACTTATGGTGCCGGTACTTTTTACCGTAAGATCCATTTTTACCGAAATATGTTACGGTAGCGGCTCCTAAATGGTGCCTTCGTAGAACCTAAGGGTTCCATGGAAAGATCACAGGGGTTCCGGGAGTTTAAATACTTTAAATCAGTTATGATTCTTGAAATCTGCAATTATATTTATATCTAAACATTAAATTATAATTTATTTGGTATTTTGGTAATTTTAATAAAATTATTTATGTAAAATTCCAGTAAAAAAAGAAGCAGCAAAATTTATATACATAAAAAGTTTTTTTATTATTTCTCGTCGTACTTTTCCATTCAGAACAAAATGACAAAACTCAAAAATAAATAATTATGTTTCTCTTATAACCATTATCAACGTATATGATTTTCTTTTTCCTTTGAATATTATAATTCAGCTAATTTTACTCATTTTCAGCATCAAAAACTGGAAATTTGGAACCACTTCACCTGTTCGAATTCAACTGTTTGACATCTATTATTTTAAAAGTTTCATTGGTGAAACGATGAATTTCATTCTTTGCATCCAATATTATCGAAATAATTGGTAATCTTTCTTTGGTTATTATATTCATAACTGCAAATAAATTTTATTTATACATGTGGAGTTCCGTCAGAAGATGTTTGATCCTTTAGGGTTCCATATCAGCACAAAATTGGGAACCACTGTGTTACGGAAGAAGAAAAAAAATCTGATATTTTAATGAATATTGAATATTTTACAGAATGATTTGAAAAAATGAATATTTTACAGAAATAATTACCGTAAAATATCTTAATAACTCTTAAATAAATATTATTTTAAATAAAGGATAGGGTATGATATTTTACAGTAAAAATGAATTTTACGGTAAACAGGTACAGATGATGCTCTCAAAATGTTGGTACTTCATTCTGTAATTTGATCCAAAATTTTTTACAGTGTAGTTTTACTCTTTATTAATATGACTAATTATTAATATAATATTAATCATTATCATGAAAATATACATTTTTCTACATAAAATTCAAAACGTTAAAGTAAATTAAAAGTTTTGAAACTTTTCTTATTAATATTATAGTATGTAAAGGCTTTATAGGAAAATATATGTATCTCATGAACTATTTACTATATCTAAATAAATCTATTAATTTCGAAACTTAAAAAGTGAGCAAATGATGCTTTGTTTAAATTCTTTTTTTTTTTTTTATTTAATTTCAAAAATCATAACTGCCACAAATTTCAAAGTGATAACATACAAGAAAGGTATCGTCTGTATCATGAACACTAATTTTAGTAACAGTTTTTATAGATTTGGAGAAATAAAATTTGCACAAGTGATTGTTCCATGCATTGTTGTAATTGCATATTGGTATCATTGTAACTTCGAATTATATTTTTAATGACATTTAAAGAGAAATAAAAACAGTAATTGAATTTTGAACTATAAAAACTCATTGTTTGAATAATTAGCGATCCAAAAAACATTCCTTCAATGCTTTCATTTTGTTGCATTAATCCCTAATTTTATATAATTTGTGAGTAAGTGATAATTTATAAAAGTTTCAAAACAGCATTTAAATTTTATTTATATCTGAATTTAATCACATAATGATATAATAATGTGAGAAAGTAAAGTAAAATTACTAACATTTTAAGTAACATTTTATTTTATTTTATTTTATAAAAAGGTATGAAAATGAAAAATGAAAAATATATATTATCTAGTTATTATAATTTATTCCTGACACAATATTTCAATGTTAGTTAAAGTACTAGCTCTAGTATATAATAAGATTTTATTCTACGGTAGCTTAGAAAGATTAATATGGTGTTCTGAGGAAATTATACAACACGCTCGAGGCAAACAAATAAAGCTTCGGTGTTTTTTTATTTTTTTTATCGGAAATTAAATTTAAAATTGATTATCCGAAATCTATATTTTAATAATCTTTAATGAAAAATATAAATTTACATATTTATTTATAAATTTATTTCTTATTTTATCGAAGTTTTTTTTTTTTAATTTTTTTAAATCAACAGTGCACACAAGGAAGAGAATGCCATATTTGTATACTTCTGTTAAATAAAATAAATAAAAATTAAGAAATTAAAAATTTTATATTTAAATATTTTTGTTGTACTTTTTTTTGAAAGACATTTCAAGAAAAAAGAAAAAAAACATACCCCTAGTCATTAAACAAGCATGAAGTATACTAAGGATATGAAAATGACTATTTTTGTGGGAATGTCCCAGAAATATCTCTAAATCAGAAAAATATGGTTTCAAAAAATATCAGTTTAAGTTTCTTGATAGGATTGAAATAAAATAATTATTTTGCTACCAAATGTTTATTTAAGAATATAATAAGGAAAAAAATAAAGAAAAATCTTAGGCAAAACTTATGATAGTCTATTATTTAAAGCTATAGTAATTAAAGTAACCATGTTCTAACCAACAAAGAAAGTATCCTGGTTGATCAATGTCGATGATACACGTTATATGGACAACAAAAGATAGTGTATTATTTAAAAATTGGAGAAAAAATTATGATAGTCTATTATTTAAAGCTATAGTAATTAAAGTAACCGTGTTCTAACCAACAAAGAAAGTATTCTGGTTGATTATTGTCGATGATACACGTTATATGGACCACAACTTATCATAATGTATTATTTAAAAATTGGAGAAAAAAAAATTATGATAGTCTATTATTTAAAGCTAGAGTAATTAAAGTAACCATGTTCTAACCAACAAAGAAAGTATTCTGTTTGATTATTGTCGATGATACACGTTATATGGACCACAACTTATCATAATGTATTATTTAAAAATTGGAGAAAAAAAATTATGATAGTCTATTATTTAAAGCTATAGTAATTAAAGTAACCATGTTCTAACCAACAAAGAAAGTATTTTGGTTGATTTTTGTCGATGATACACGTTACATGGACCACAGCTTATGATAGTCTATTATTTAAAAACTGGAGAAAAAAAATTATGAGAGTCTATTATTTAAATCTATAGTAATTAAAGTAACCATGTTCTAAAGAACAAAGAAAGTATTCTGGTTGATTACTGTCAATGATACACGTTATTTGGACCACAGTGAGAAAATCTGCAATAAAATTTTTTTTTAATTTCCTCATTAATCATTGTCATTTTCAGATGGTTTTCTTGGCAGTTATTTTAGCAATTTTTAGTTTTTAAGATATTTTTAAATGGTCATTCAAATTCTAATATTTTTTTTATACAATCTTATTTCAAAAACCTACTTTCGGATTTGCGTAATCCCTTTTTAACGTGCTTTATTCGAGACTATTTCATCGCCAATATGCCTCATTTTTCGACAATTTTTTCAGCAGTTATTTTAAGAATAAAATCTGTCCATAACTTGTTCTTAAATAGATAAATTAGAACTTACTTAGAGTAAAATATATCTTCAATGTCGAACAAGATTTAAATCTGTCCACAATTTGTATCTCTAAGATGGAAATCTGTCCATAATTTGTACTTAGATGGATAAATTAAAAGTTACTTCGAGTAAAATATATCTTCAATGTCTAACAAGGTTCAAATCTGCCCGCAATTTGTATCTCTAAAATTGAAATCTGTCCATAGTTTGTACTTAAATAGATAAATTGAAAGTTACTTCGAGTAAAATATATCTTCAATGTCTAACAAGGTTCAAATCTGCCCGCAATTTGTATCTCTAAAATTGAAATCTGTCCATAGTTTGTACTTAAATAGATAAATTGAAAGTTACTTCGAGTAAAATATATCTTCAATGTCTAACAAGATTCAAATCTGTCCACAATTTGTATCTATAAGATTGGAATATGTCCATAGTTTGTGCTTAAATAGATAAACTTGAAGTTACTTAGAGTAAAATATATCTTCAATCTCTTACAAAGTTCAAGTCTATAACTTATATTTAAATAGAAAATTCTATTCTTTTAAAAATAGTCTTTCCTTTAAACAAACTAAGCCCCGACTGAAATTTATGAAATCACGCATTTGAAAAATACAGTTCGCATTGAAATGTTCTTTGTTTATCATCGAAATAAATATGTTCTAAGCACGAAAAGCGGAACAAAACAAACAAAACGCAGCACGTTAACAAATTCTTTTGCATTTTTTCCCTATCTTCTGATAAGTGGAAACCTTCCTTCGAAACAAATAGAAGATAGACTGAACAGCAAAAAAAAGAAAGAAAGAAAGAAAAGCGAAAATACACGCGTTCGGAATGCATCGAACAAATGAGTACGAGTGGCAAAGTTTTCGCCACGCATCTCGCACGCCTCCGTGATTTTACATTTTTACAAAAGAACGCGGGAAAAGAACGTGTCAAAAACAATGACATGAATACGCGGCTTCTAGCTCACTCCGTCCTTACTTAATGTAAAATAAAAAACATTTTTTTTCCCCTTCTTTCATCATTATTCCTTTCTTGCACAATCTTTTCTTTTTTTTGAAGGAAAAAAAACATTCTTTTTTTTTTCTTTGGTCTTTCGGTAAGACAGACCGATCCGAGAATACATATTCGAACGATATTATTCATGCAGGGAATATATATTTTTTTTTATTTATTATTATTTCTTTCATTCCATACCTTTCTTCTTATTCTTCCTCCTACATTTTATGAAGGAGGGGGATGTCCCCCCGTACACACCACCCCTCCATAAACCCCATCTAAAAGCGAGGACAGCTGTGAATGTCCTCGTTCGAAATGAACATGGAACGTACAGCATACAAACCTTCGAGTTCAGCCAGCCAATCAGTTTAGACAAAAGACGATGTCACCTGCAAGCGACACTCCTTGGCTCTCGTCGCGTATGAGAAGGGGTTGGGATGGTGAAGAGGGGCAAGTACGACTCGGATAGCACCCCTCCCCCACTCTTGATCCCGAACACCCCCTCTCTTCTCTAGCTGCTCTCTAACATAGTTGAGTTCATGAAATATTTACAATTTCTCGCAGTCCCTCTAACATAGCTTAGGGCGCACACACACATACTAGGGCGCATTACAGATTAAAGGCAGTGCTTCGTTTTCTTTTCTTTTCTTTTTTTTTTTCACTTCACACCCTTCGGATTTGTTTTTCTTCCTGAGATTTCTAGTAACGAAATGCGAAATGATATTAAGCAAGGAAGGCGTAGATGTACCTTTTGTTTTTGGGAGTTATTTTGTTTATTTATTTATTTTTCCCAACTCACCTTTTTTTTCAGAATTTCAGCCTAGAAAAAAAGTTCTTTTAATTCGACAAAATAGAATCTTTTATTTTTTACAAAAGAAAAAAAAACTCTGCTAAGGCTCTGCAGTATTGACATTCGCTTCAAACTTCGTGTACTGTTTTTAATTTCTCATTAATAGTTTTCGT
Organism: Parasteatoda lunata; assembly: GCA_949128135.1. Classification (NCBI taxonomy): domain Eukaryota; kingdom Metazoa; phylum Arthropoda; class Arachnida; order Araneae; family Theridiidae; genus Parasteatoda; species Parasteatoda lunata. The sequence continues at coordinate 14,827,685 of OX421976.1, read as the reverse complement.
AAACACTCTCAAGATATGAAACTCTCACTTTTGACGATTCACCAATCCATGTGCAGTATTTCATATATATTGAGAATCATTTCGTCACAAAATCATGTGATTTGTGTCGAAACGAGTACTCTCAAATAAATGACGAAAATGTTTCCTCAACTCGAAACCCCATCGTTGTGCATTGTGGGAGATTTTTAACTAGGATGCAGAATCGAAATTAAAGTGCCAAATAAAGTCATCTGGGCTGTATGGGCGTCAAGGAGTTGGCCACGTGCCAGGGAGATCCGAGGTTCGAAACTCGCATCGGACATGGGAGTAATTTAGATATCTGCACTTGTTGTGTTGTACCTTCTATATAGTAATTATTTGAAAACCCAAATACATTATGCACTTTGAAGTGTTTTTTAGGGGGGGAGCAATAGAATGACGAAATATTTCTTTCATTTTGACGAAATTAGCTTCTTCGAAGGAAAGACGATAGTTATTTCTTCACTTTGGCGAAGTTTTTGCTTCGAGCACGTACTAGGAAATGATATCGTCAAAAACAAAGAAAGTTTCGTGATATTTGAGTATCCATGATATTGAGTATTACAGTGAAGAAGTTTATACTTCATTAAATGAATGATTTGCTCGATATTTTCTTTGAAACATGAATTCCGGATCCAAACATTGCTAAAATGAAAAGGATTTAAGACATTTAAATAAAACTAGTGGGCTGCGCCCCCTGCTCGCTAACGCTCGCCAACCCCCGAAAATTGCTACGCAATCTTATATGGTTTGCTTCGCAAACCAAGCTCGCTTTGCTCGCTACTAACTTAGGTACATTGCAAATGCACAAAATTCTAAGAATTCAAAACAATCATTCAAATCCATATAAATTTTTTTTTCTTCAAAATTACATATTTTTAGTAAATACTAAGTCATTAAAATATATTTGAATTCAAATAAATGACATGTAATTAATTAAATCTATTAGAAATGTGCTATAGTATAAAATCTTAAGATATTGTGAATGCGACAATAAAGGAAGATCAACCTTGCCTTTCTGACAGCAAATACCATATTCATTGCTACTTCCTGTCTTCTCTAACATAAAATGCTTAGTATGACAAAAGTTACAAATAAAAGTCATAGATCCAATAGTAAAGGGGTCACAATCGTCATGAACAGTCAATGCAGATTTGTAAAAATCTCGAATTTGTAGAGGTGGCGATTCCCTTCGGCGAGAAATGCTTTCCCGTTTAGAATTCCGCCATTCATTACTCTGACGTCTGCCAGAGATATTTCGACGCCTGATAGCAGGCATTTTATTTAGGCAGCAGGCACTAAATAAATAAAAATAGAACTAAATAACTAAGATATCGTTTTAAATCTCAAATCAAAATAATTGTTTGTAGAAAGTTTGTTTTGGTTTGAATATTCGCACGTTTGTTTTGGTTTGAATATTTGCACGATGCCATTGCCATTCTATTGTAACGAAACAAAAAAATTTTCATGAAACTAAAAATTTATCAAAGGAACTAAAGATATTGAATTCTTTTTTTAAGAAATTCAGTTCCGTTTTTTTTTATCCACTCTTATTTTTGTTTATCAATCTATTAATTCAGAAATGCTTTAAATCAAACGATGCTTACGGAAACAATGCTTATGCGAACCACCCGAAAAATGATTTGCTGAATTCTCATTGGTTGAAACTAAATTATTAATTTTATTAATTAATTAAAGGAAATTTTCATAATTTAAGACCTTATTGCACATCTACATAACAATACCTTTAAAACGACACCTTATTTGTTGAATTCTGTTGCGTAGTTTGGGAGTTTTTAGCAAGACAAAATATTGCTAGCCTATTAATATATAGATATGTACATTTTTTTAAATGAATAATGTTTCTTTAAACGTTATTTTAATTTTTATAAATTTTAAACATAAACTATGAAACCTAATTAGATGTTTTCGAATTCAAGAAAAAAAATTTTTTTTCTTTGTTCCTTTAATTCTTCCTTCGTTCTTTAATTCTTTGCTCTATGTCATCTCCATTCATGACTTTATTTCTTTATAAATTCAGTTATTCTGTTTTAAATTCATTTATTTTACTTCGTTTATTAATTGCTTCTTTTTTTCATTAACATTTATTTACTTACATGTTCATTTTTCTTTGCTTAATTTCTTAGATTCCTTTTTAACTAATTTAGTTTTCTTTTCTTTTTTTCATTTATCAATCTGAATAAACTAATATATTTTTGGTTTTCTATATTTTTGTTCATTCTTTCTCATGTATTCATTCATTTCTTGATCACTCATTCATTACTGTTTTTTGTTTCTTCTTCACAATAATGTAATTCAATAATTGTTTAATTTTTCGTTTACTTATTTATTTTTTATTCATTTCTTTACTCATTTTTGACTTATGAAACGTATACCTATATTCCTTATTTCGTTTCTTCATTAAATTCTTTAATACATTAACGAATGAACGTAAAAATTATTCATTCGTCGTTTTCCTTCTTCACTTAGTTTTTGTTCATTTTTATATAGCATTTCTAAATGTACTGCGTGAAAATAAAAAAGATATTATTTTAATAACCTTTGTTCTAACAGTTTGATTTTCAAGTAAAAAAACTTTCTTTCAATGATTCAAAAGCCTAGTATTAAAATTATTAATTAATTATTTTATTTTATTTTTTCATTTATTTAATTTATTTATTTTATTTTATTGATTTTATTTATTTTATATATTTATTTTGTTTAGTTTATTTATTTTATTTCGTTAATTAATTAAATAATTATTTATTTACTTATTTAACATATTTTTTATTGGTATTTATTTATTTATTTGTGGAATTTGTATTTTTGATCTTCAAAATATGGGGATAACCGAAATTTAGAAAATATGGTTCAATAGTTTAGGCAGAAAAGCGGTAGTCAATTTGAGTCTTTAAATGTTAATTACTCTTTCTTCTCACTGAATAGTATCAAAAGTCGAATTTTGGAATTTTCATTTCTCAATAACTATTTAACCAATTTCATTCAAACTTTGAATTTCGTCACTTAAAATTGCATACTTAGAAATTATGCAACTCAAAATTTTTTTCATTAAAATTAATAATTAAAAATAATAAAGGTTTATGAAACTCTATTATTTTTTACTTCGAGTTGTCTTCAAATGAATGAGTTTTAAAATAATGTGGACATTTTCCATGTTGCGGTAACCCCATATTTAGAGGGTCAAGAATTCAAATCTGACCAAAAAGTATATATATTAAGACACAAGATGTTTTTAGGTCTAATTTCGTAACTTGAAATATTGACTGTTATATTAATTTTGTAACCGTCGTTGAACAACCAACCCAACTTAGAGTTTACAAAATGCCTTGTAATTTTTGCCCCATGGCTCTTGATACTTTATGTTATTTTATTTTGATGAACAGCCTACCGATTCTTGGGGTTTGCGACTACTAATATTCAACACCGTAGCCTTGTAATTTTGAACCTAATCCAGCAGACAAGGGAACTCCTAGATCAAGTGTTGGAAGAATTTTTCCTTCGTGGCAGAGTTTCTGAAGGAACTAACCGACATTTGCGTTACATGGGGAGGAAAACTACAAAATCCATTCTTGGTTAGCCTGTCGGCAATGGGACTCTAGCCATGATCTGTCTGCTTCTGAGGATATTTTACGACAGTACTGTGATCGTTGCGAGCCGGTTGCGGAATTCGTATCGATCAGCCCTCACTGGGATTCGAACCCAGTTCACCTCATTGAAAGACGAACGCTCTATCCACTGAGCCACCACAGCTCGTACTAATTAATTAACATATTTAAGGTTTAATTAAAGACTGCATCTTAGTATGTGGAAATTCAATCATTAGATCAAAAGTTATTAAGGCACTCTCTTTTTATTATTTTGCGTTCTGTACATTAGTGAATTATATGACATGACTTTTTGGCATACATTTAGTAGAACACTAGAGCAATGCCAATTACTAGTTTGAAACCTAACGGCATACTTTTGTCTGAAAGCTTCTGATTTTCCAGCTGAGACTGTAAAATAGCTTTTCTGCAGAAGTAGACTACGAACTGTGAAACCATTTTTACAGATCGATTCTCAACGCGTAACTAAAATAGTTTTCACAGACGCGATTAGATAAATAAAGGGTGCCATAGTCTATAAAATCGAAAATTCTTCTAATTATCGCCTATAAATAAATATTCAAATTTTGTAGAAAATCGAACAATTTACTTTAATTTACTTTAAATTTGTAAAAAAAATTCAAAAATGAAAAAAAAGGATTGGTTTTATGCTAAGTGTCCCGTTAAAACACAATGGTGTCGTTACTGACAACGTTTGCATATTTAATGCTAAGCATTTTCCATAAACAGGTTGAACAGAGCCACTCAAGAAGCTTGAAAAATGAACAAAACCCTTACAAACAATAAAATAATAATAAGATATAAATATGTTTTGAAACCAATAGTCTAACCGATTCTCTAAGTGCAAGTCACAAAAAAATTGGCGGATCACCTTCAATAACTTTTGATTTAATGACCAGATCTTCAAGTTCGAGGACTCAATCTTAATGGTTTGATGAGATGTGTTCAAATATGCTAATTAATTAGTGCAAGCGATATTTTAAGTTACAAAATCAGATACAATTACGCATTTTCTCTGAATAAATAAACCTTTTTCTCGATGGATTCAGTTTTCCGACCTCCAAAATATAAGAGGTAGCCGCAATCTGGGAATAGGGTTCCCATAGTTTTGGTCATAAGAGCGATCCGAAGTTTGAGCCCCGTAATGTTAATTTTACTTTTTGCATATTTCGTTGTATCTTGAGAGCGTTTTAATCGAATTGAAAAATTTTTGCACACATTTATATAATTCGTTAAATGAGGGTAAGTTCTATCAAAAAGTCCTCCACGAAGTCAAATTTTTCTTAACTCTTGATCCAGGAGTTCCCTTGTTTTCTGGATTGGGTTCAAAATTACAAGCTACGGAGTTGAACATTAGTAGTGGTAAACCCAAAAATTAGGTCGGCTGTTCAACGACGGTTATAAGAAAATAAAAATTATAAAATAAAAGACCTCTGGGGGTACTGGATCAGAGATTTATCTTGCTCTGATTCAAGTCTATATTATGGTTTAGTCTGGTTCAGATGTGTGAATGTATTTTCTCTGTAAATAAAGCTGTGACGTATGTGTGTCGCGTAAGTTGAATTCTGTTATGCGGAATAAGTTGAATATATTACATACGTAAGACAGTATGAAAACAAATTACATTTGTACGATAATATCGAAATATATTCCATGTTTAAGATAGTATCAAAATATATTACATATGTAAGATAGGATTAAAATATATAACATTTGTAAAATACTATCAAAACTTATTATATATGTAAGATAGTATTAAAACATATTTCAATTGTAAGATAGTATCAAAACATATTACATATGCAAGATAGTCTCAAAACATATTACATATGTAAGATAGTATCAAAACATATTACATATGTAAGATAGTATCAAAGCATATTACATATGTAAGTTAGTATCAAAACGTATCACATATGTAAGATAGTATCAAAACGTATTAAATGCGTAGTTCCTTCATGTTATAATCTTAAACATCTGACAAAAATGTAAACATGCGTGTCAATTTGTTTTTCAATTTTTTTTATTTATTTATTTTTCCTTTTATGCGTCCAAATTTTGCTCGCTGATCATAGAATCATGGAATTGGGTTTTATATCTTCTGAACTAACAATATCATTTGATTTGCATTGCCACTGCTTGTCCCAGGCCTCTGGCTGGTGCTCCAAGTACAAGATGATCCTTTTTAGTAGGTTTACGCCCATTAGCAGGAAAAGGATTAGTTTTCATCAATATGTGATAATAGTTTCTCAATATGAGATACTATTAAGCAAATCTCATATTAAGCAAAGTGCTGTATTGAATATTGAAAACTAGCCAGCGTTGTGTTTATGATATATTTGAAAGCAGAATTACAATTTTGCTTGGTAAATCAACATCAATATTAAATGCTTTTATGTGTTTTAGTTGTCTTAAAAAGATTCGTAAAAAAGCAAAACAAAATCTATTACTTTTTAAAGACGATCTTGGGGCCAATAATAAGAGACGCACCCGCAACCAATTGTAAATTTTTACCTTTACATCTTTAACTAAAAATAATACGTTTCATCGACAAATTTAAGAAGTCAACAAAATATTTTTTTTTGTACTAACTCCATCCGTTTCTAATACCAGTTTTTCACAACAGCTAATGGGTGACTTCAATTTTCTTATTACCGTCTACACATAACATTCACATATTTTAAATTGTTTTTGGCTGAGTCTACCATCTCCTTTCGGTTACAGTGGGGTGTGACACATTAGCTACGATCACATAACCAGCATCTTCTTTTTACATTTGAATAAATTGAATTAATTTTAGAATAAAATAAGATTCGTTTAGTTTTGCTTGTTCAATGTAACTATTTACCATCGGAATCGAAATCCAGCTCTTACCTTAAACTTCACCCTCCATGGTTTTAATTATCATTATATAAAAATACAGTTAAGTTTTAATTTAAAAATAATAAATTTCAATTCTTAAACTTTTATGGGCGTTATGACTAATTGATTATTATGCATTAAAAGAGTAACTTCAAAAAGTGGGATTCATTCAATCCCTGATCAATTATTTTAGACTGGGTCCCGCCATCTTTCGGCAAATGTCAGTACTACGCAGACTTCTTTTTAATAATGCGTCGTTTAAATTTCTTTCATTTCTCTCATTTCTTTTCTTTTAAAAAATGTTTTGCAGATATTTTAATTAAAATTAGCAAAAAAAATATGAAAAACGCGTTTTTGAGACAAATCATAACTACGATAGATATTTTGTTTCTCTGTTTTCTACCTAGAACTACCTAGATGCTTTTTTTTGCTATCACTTATTCATTTCTAAATTTAAAAACACTCATAAAACGTCGTGAAAGTGGAATTACTAAACTTTCGTTTGATGACCAGGAAGCAAAATATTTAAATATTTAAAATCAGTAAAAAGAATTCTTTTAATTTATTTACATTACAAGAAGAATAAAATATTTCAATTTGCAGCAAACTCTTAGTAGCTCGTAGTTCATATAATTTTCCGTCCCATCACTCCATAAGTATTTTGAAATTTAGGTTAGATTTTTAGATTTAGTTTTATTATATATATATATATATATATATATATATATATATATATATATATATATATATATATATATATATATATATATATATATATATATATATATATATATATATATATATATATATGCTAAACTGCAACCGATTTTCGATAAACTTAAAGAAAAAAGATTTTTTTTCATATTTTAAAAAAAGGCCTTATTAAAAATGTATATTTAAAATTTCGCTACAATTTAAAAAAGAGAAAAAGAGTACCAATTTTGATCAATCAAACGAAGTTTGAGCTGAGATCTCTCAGGAATTTAACGTGTGATAAAAATTTTATAAAAGTTGTAACGAAAATCTAAGGAAGCTTTTAACAAATTTGTGACTACCTTTACAAATTATATTTTAGGGAAGGAAATGTACCTGAATCAAACTTTTGGACGTTTTGATACTTAAATGTTAAATTGGTAAATTAAAAAAATAAAATAATGCTAGTATTACTATCGGTAAACTAAATTACTATTCGTAAATCCCACTATTATAAATCCTTAAGACTCTCTCTCGATCTGTTTGCTTTACCACTCATAAAATCGCATTTTCTCCAAGTTATTCAATTGAGAAACTGTGCCAGGCAAGAAAAAGTTAAAAAATTGCCAAGTACAATCAAACCCAAAGTTAAAGGGATGCCCTCTACTGTACCTAAATCCTAAATAAACTCAATATCCTTTAACCACAAGTCAACTTTGTTTGCATTTCAATAAATTTTAAACTCAAATAGCATATACTAAACTTCCTGATATGAAACGTGTTGATGCTACCTACTACATAAATACAGGGTGTCTCAAGACTATCAGAATGAATTTTAAGGGGAAGTAGGGGACTTCGGATTTAGATAGGGGACAAGGATTCAGATTCACATAGCAACCCATGGTCAGAAACTTCTTCGTTCGCCACTATTTGGTGTTGTTCACAAGAGCATTGGAGAAAACAGACCGATTCCAGGCCACCACGCTCTCCTGATTTAAGCAGCATAGATTTCTTTCTTTAGGGGGCACTGAAAAATGGTGCATACTCTTGTGGGTTCCGAAATGGATCTGGTTGCCAGAATCGTCTTTACTGATATGGATATTCAACAAAATCTAAGTTTATTCGAGCGAGTCCGCCAATCCATGGCCTGAAGGTGTAACGCATGCATCGCCAGCAATGGTGGAAACTTTGAACATCTTTTGTGACATTTTCACGTATCATCTTCCGCGACACAGGCAATATCCTTGACAAATACATATTTCAGATAATCTCAATCTTGCGCCTCTTTGTTTCTTGTATTTGTCATACTGTTTACTCATGACGTTTCCGAACATGGATTGCTATGCATTTCTGAATCCTTGTAATGTCCCTTAATTCCCTTTAAAATTTGTCCCAATAGTCTTGGACACCCTTTATATAACCACACGTAATAAAAAGTTGGGCAATACGCTTTTAATTTAGATACTCAACACGAAATTTAAATAGTTTTCTTGAAAAGTGATTATTAAACTATAGCTTTAAGAATCAGATTCACGTGATTACGTACAATTCCGGTTTTTAAATTCTGCGTTCGGCAAGTCAAATACTATAATGATAAATACTTTTGAAATTTTAATTTCACATTTAAAACTACACTTTTTAAATATATAAACAATGGAACATATAAAACTACGCTTTTTAAAAATATAAGCAATGAAGCATTTAAAACTACACTTTTCAAAAATGTATACAAAGAAACATTTAAAATCACATTTTTTGAAAATGTAAACAATGAAACTTTTAAAACTACACTTTTTAAAAATGTAAACAATGAGACATTTAAAACTACACTTTTTAAAAATGAAAACAATGAGACATTTAAAACTACACTTTTTAAAAATGAAAACAATGAAACTTTCAAAACTACACTTTTTAAAAATGTAAACAATGATATATTTAAAACTACACTCTTTAAAAATGTGAACAATGAGACATTTAAAACTACACTTTTTAAGAATGAAAACAATGAGACATTTAAAACCACACTTTTCAAAAATGTAAACAATGAAACTTTTAAAACTACACTTTTTAAAAAAAACAATGAGACATTTAAAATTACACTTTTCAAAAATGTAAACAATGAGACATTTAAAATTACACTTTTTAAGGGGAGTAGGTAGGGCATATATCAACAATGCTAAAACTGACCTTTTTCGATCTAAGAAACCACGTATGTTATCGCTAATTTTTTTATATTTTTTTTTGGGGGGGGGGGGATATTTAAGATCATATTAGTCGTATGCTGTGAAAATGCTTCAGCTTTAAAAAGAAGACTTTTTGAGTTATAAAAGATATTCGATGAAGCTTTAAAAAAAATTTAAAGTTCTCTGTTCATAATTTTTTAAAGCAATATCTGCCAAAGATATCTATTAACAGCAATCACAGTGTTAATATGTATATGCAAATGTTCTGTTAAAAAAATTGTTTGAAGCAATATCTTGTTTAGATGCTGAGAAAAAGTACATAGTTAAAGGTCAATTTCAGCATTATTGTTATATGCCACTATAGACTCCTCTTAAAACATAAACAATGAAAAATTTTAAACTTCAATGCATTATTTAATCACTTCATAATCAATATTAAACAATGAATTAATCCTATAAAATAAAATATAGCACCTTTTGACAAAATGGCTAGTCTAGTTAGTTCTAACAAAATGTATGAAAGTTAGAAAATATATGTGCGCTAAAAATAAATCTTAAACTTTAAATCAGCGTTAAAAAGGAAACCAAATGTATCTGTAATTTCATTGTTGATGAATTTTAAAATTTTAATAGCTTTTCTACTGTTGTAGTATTTCGAAGCACGTCTACATTTTAAACACATTAATGCACCGTAATAAAACTCTGCTTTATCAAAAATACTCAAAAACAGGATGTGTGTTTTTATATAACTTAGTATTAATTAGTATTTAGCGTGTGAGAGAATATAAATCTGACTTCTTCTGAATTTCGACTTCTTTTCGATTATATAGAGTACTCAAATAGCAAGTTTCAACTCTTTCTTTACCACTAGAATCTAGAGTTAAAGTTTTTTGCAGAAATCAGAATTAGGGCTTTCTTTAATCAAAATTATAATTCTTTTAACTCTTAAAAAATTTGATATTTAATCTTCTATTTCACTTCTACGCAAGTGCTTTATTTTATTATTTAAATATAGTAATCATAAAAAGTTACATTGGCGCACCAATAGACGTTTTTAACCAACGGGCGCTTTTAGCCAATAGACGATTTAAATTAAGAAATTCACGTATTCAAACTATTATACTTTGTATAAATGCATAGTGATGATCAATCACAAACCATAATATTAGAAATTTTATTGAAAACAAAAACGATACTAAAATAACACGCATGAGAAAAAAATAGGATATTCATTCTCTGTTGCATATATTCGTTCATTTTGCTCATCAATATCATCATATCTTCTCCATTCATTTATTACCGGTACATAACTCAATAATTGGTTATTTTCCCATTAAATAATTCTTTTTTTTTTTTCATACATCTTCTTGAGTAATTTATTCATTTTAATTTGTGAACTCGATTCCCTGTTAATTCCCTGTTCTTTGTTAAATTCCTTCATTTTTATCTATTCTTTGATTATTTCCCTTTTTCATTTAATTATTATTCATTAAGACTACACTGCGACTCTTCGTGTATATTTCGAAGTTATCTTCGCAGATATTTTTTTAAAATTCTATAGTAACACTGCAAACTTGTTTGCAAACTTGTTGTCTACGAATTAAGTTGAAACTGTAAAATAGCTTTTCTGCTGAAAAAAGCAACGCACAGTGAAAACATTTTTACAGATTAGTTCTCGCATTCTAGTAACATAGCATACTAATTTGAAATCTCTAAATTAAGATGAAACTGTAAAATAATTTTCTGTCGAGACAGGAAACGCACCGTGAAATTTTTTTTTCGCATGTTAGTTCTCTGAGTGTACTAGCTAACATATTTTTAGGAGCCCGATTAAATAGCTAAGAGTTACGTCACCTGCATGGTTATAATAATAATAATAACGCATATTTCCGGACTTTCTATTTCAAGAAATTTAACAAGACTTTGAAAAAAGCCTGCATTGTAATTTATTTGATCTGCTTTGAATGCATAAAAATTATTTATGATAAAAAAAACTATCACGTTTTATTTAGTTCCGTTAAGTTCTGTAAAATAAGAATGACTTCGTTCAAAATAACATCAGAAGCGCATTAAATATACAGAATCTTCTGCAGATATAAAGTTCATATACTCAGTTGCATGTTAAGAAAAGGCCGGTGCTAAGCAGGATTTAAGTAACCATCCGCGACCGCATATAGTTCCGTTTCATTTCCTTATTAAATTATACAAATATGTTTTCAAAACAATAGAAAAGTTTTTAAAAGTTAAACACGTAAGTCAGAAATTTAATTCGCGCTATCTTTTACGGTATATATCTCAGAATTATTACAAAAAGGTTATAGTTTCGAGGTCTTACTGGAATCCTAAAATGGACGATATATTTCGATAAATATGGAGAACATTCGTTTTTGAAAAAGAAACAACTATATAACGTTGCAAGAGCATTGGATTTTATTGGATCACTAAAAATGGCGAGTCTTATACTGACATGCCCTTAACAAATCAAATGCATAATAAGGAACTTTTTCTTTTGTTTCGTTGTAGAAGAAAATCGTTTGCAAGGAACAATTTTTATTATTCTTTCATCAGTTTCTTTAATTGCGAATTAAAAAACGTAGATTTGTTGCGATTTTTAGATATCATTTTTATTAATTCTTATTACTTGTTAATTGATTATTCAATAAGTTTTATTTTCCTCCATTCACACGATTTAAGAAAGCAAGGAAAAAGAAGGCTATGCAACATCGTTTCAAAAGTTGTCGATATACATCAATATACGTTCGCGCTGGGAGCTTGGCATCCATTTGGCGAACACATAAATGCAAAAAGGCTCTCTCTATAAGAATAATGGCTTTTTCTTACCCTGCAACTGAGTATAGTAATGAATGAAGTAAAAATCGATGAATAATAGAGGTGGCAAATTAATATTTAAGTAGAAGAAGACAAAGAAAGCTCTTAATTAATTAGACTAATTGTCATTGAAGGGATAAAAAACATGTAAACTAATTTGATTGCTTGAGGATTTAATTATGACTTTCAAATCCGCTAAACTTCCTCGGGTAAGTAAACAAATTTAAATGGTTTTGTTCTTTTATTCTTCGTCGCTGATTCGTCTGGTATTTATGATATTTTCATTTCTTCTTTACTTAAATAATATTTCATGCAGTTTAAAGGTTATAAAAAATTTGTGCATAAAATACACAGTTATGTACTTTTCCGAACTTACCGACCTAACTTTTTTATAAGTGTTAAACTAACTAATTATAAGATATTTTATAAATCTTTTTTATAAGTATAAAACTGTTAGTGAACGGAAAGGTTTCCAACGATATCTTAAATGCATTGTAATCAATACCTCATTTGCCTGGATAGCGGTATCAGACACATAAATATGTATGAGTCAGAATTTGCTCTGTTTCAGTATAAAACTTAAATAACTTCGTAACTATTAGAATTACTATCAGATGACTTGGATGATCAGATTATTTGATTCACCATTAAAAACTACATCGGAAACATTATTCTGCTTGTCTAGATAGCCACGAGTATGTTTTCCCGCCTTGCTCCCTCTCTTTTACAGTAAATTCTAAATAAAAACAATTAAACTTCAACCTATGGGGGTGTTCAATTCAGATGTTTATTTTGGACCTAAATCACATATTTTAAAACTTTTAAATTAAGTTGAAACTGCAATATAGCTCTTCTGCTGAAATAGGTAGTGCAGAGTCTTCCAGTGTAGTTGAAACTGTAAAATATCTATTCTGCTACAATGAACAACGCATGGTGTAAGCTTTTTACTGATTATTTTTCGCTTATACTGGGTACTCCTTATCTTCTCATTACTATTTATGTGCTTAATTACTCAGGTACGAGCCTCAAAGACTGGGGGTTGAGCCCATAGATGTGTGAATTGGTTTTGTTTCAGCTGTGCCTGAGACTGTTTTTTTGAAAGCTCCGTCGTAATATGAAATGATTTTGCGAATAATATGCTATTTTTATAACTGCTATAAGTTTGCAACTCTTATTCATGTTACTTAGTTATTGCTCATGCTATGTGTCACACTGTTACTTCAGTCAATTTTAGCCTATATAAAGCCAGCGCTATTCTGAAAAGGGAGCAAATCGTCAATATGGAGAAAAATCACAGTTTTGTGAAAGTGAAAAGCGTTTGTGGTCCAATTTTTTTTAATATTTAATAGCTTACTCCAATGTTGCTTTACTTGGGCTCATAAAAATGTGCAAAAACTGAGAATAAGGCAGTGATTTTGATAATTTTCCTCTTCGTGAAAAAATGTCACTAAATTGGCGATTTTTAAGAAAGTTTAATAACTTTTAAAATATTTAAGTTATTTGTCTGTTCTAAAGCCCAGATAATTCTTCACGGCAAGGTTATATCTATAGTTCAAAATCATCGCATTGCTTCAAGTGTTAGGCCCTTAAACTAAGGCTTTTTTTATTTTCGTTGGAGACAGACTTCTTTTCCAACAAATTTCATAATTGTTTAGCTATAGCGAAGGTTGTTTATGCCCTTGAAAGTTGTGCAACATTTCAGTTTCTTGCTACTTTAACGCCAATTTTAAGCCTAAATATGACATATGTTGAATTATTTTTAAGTACTACTCATTAGTATGCATTCACAAAAATATATACCTATCTGGTTTAATGTTGGTAAAAGTAGATTTTGACGATCAAATCCTAAGGAATAGCTTATTTCGAAGATTTTTTAATGATCTTCAACCTTCGGTGCTAAGTTTCACTTAAAGTATTTATGTTTTAACAGTTAGTGTGAAAGTGGAACATGAAATAATGACCAGTACTGTAGTTTACTCATTTCACAAATATCATAGTACTGCATGTTAATAGACGAGTTTTTCTCCAAATTTCAGATAATCTTTAGTTTTGCCCCTCCCCCCCTCCAAAGCCTTGACAAATAAAGCTTTCACAAAAATAAAAAACACGTACCTAACACTTTCACATAAAAAACACATTCAACAAAATTAAAAATATTAAAAATCATAACTTGCCTGATTTGCCCGGATATTTTTTTTTTTTTTAATTTGCTCTTTAACTTAAAATTTTTTAATACAAAACTCTCCGGTGAATCACATTCTTTTCGTATGCCAGTCTGTACAATTTATTACTTAAAACAAATTACCTTAAGTTTTTAATGGTAGTCAGTTATACATTTTAATATTATTCGTCTCTCAGCAGTGTTAAACTTTATATTTATTTACACAAAAGTATACAGTAATTCTCATCTTACACCCAGTAATATAGATTAAATAGAACAAATTACAAGAATAATTCGAGTATTGGGGCCAAAGATTCATTTTAATATCATCCATCACTCCAGGAAGAAGAAAAAATCAGTTTTTCCCGTGTTAAATATAAAAATTTGTAAATACAAAATTCTACGGCAATTCTCATTCTCATCTTAAACTACTCAGTAATATTTATTACGTAGAATAAATTACCTGAAGTACTTGAAGAAAAAAAATAAAGTATTTTCTATCGCTTGAACATTAATTTGGAAAAAGAGATTTCCTTTTATAATTTTTTTTTTCAATTTTGTTCAAATAATTAAAAGCATTCAGATATTTCAGACTCAGAAGAAAAAAAACGCTTTTGTTTTCAAGAGTTAAGTGAAATATGGTAATTAAACATTTTGTAAAGAAAATCGATTAAAAAATTTCGAGAAATTACAAAACATCGATAGAAAACAGGAATGGGAAAAATTAAAATAAGAAAAAAATTACAAAAAGGAATAATTATTATTAAACTTCGAAAGGGCGTACACAATGTCGTAATCTCTTTCCATGCATATACGAATTTAATTACCTATAATTACCCCGGATGGGGTGGGGGGGTCAAAAATAAAGGAAATTCCAATAATAATCTATTTAAACAAAAAGTGTTCCAAAGGAACGATCGAATACGGGTAAAAACGATTGGATGAGGGGAAAAAATCTTAAATTCTAATGAATAAAAAAACCTAAACAAAAAAAAATCCCCCTGGGGCTTAGAAAACTTTTCAAACGTGATACAAGAAAAAAAAATATTCGATAGAATTGCTTAAGCCTTAAGCTAGGTGAAGAAAAAAAAATCTATATATGAGTATGCACTGCTCCCCCTGGTGGTTGTCTCATTTTTGGTTCTGTCAAGATCAGAGCGTTAGGGTGGGTGTGCAATGTTGTGGGGTAGAATCAGTGAATGGAGGAGTATAAAACCTCCTTAAATGAAAAGAATAAATCCTTTGTAACATTGGATAAATACCTTTGTTCGTTACTAGGAAGTTCTTTAGAGAGACTGAAAAAAAAAGAGTTTTTAAAGTTCCTAATTATTTTAGACTTTAGTATCAACAAAAACATGCATATACTTAATAAACAAACAACACTTTCAATATGAAGATGCCTGTTTATCATTAGTATAACTAAACTTCGTAAATAATTAATTTTTAGTTTTTAGAATCGTATTATAATTTTAATGTATATATATATATATATATATATATATATATATATATATATATATATATATATATATATAGTGGTGGCCAAAAGTGTGGTGGACATTTTTTGAAAGTTTCATGTTTTTCAACTTTGTGTGCTTGTAGAATATATTAATTTTCACTTCAATACAAACGTTTATATATCAAATTGAAAGTAATTTAATGTAAAATTTAATAATAAATACAGTATTACAATATCTGTATTACAAAAAAAGTTATGCAACTAATAATAAGATCTATCTTAGATTTGCATTTCTTTAAAGTGATACTTACACAATCAATACTTAGTAGGATAACCCTTATTTTTTAAGACAGCTTCACAGCGTCTTTTCATCGAGTGAACGAGTGTTTGGAGTTCATCTTTCGTTTTCACATGGTGCCAAGAATCAATTATAGCTTCAATAAGTTGTCTTTTATTGGATGGACGTTTTTTTCGTACAAGAATTTTCAAACGTCGCCACAAATTTTCAATTGGTTTGAGATCAGGGATGTTTTCTGGCTATGGTAATATATCTATGCCTTTATTTTGCAACCATGCTTTGCATACTTTTGCTGTGTGGCATGGAGCTGAATCCTGCTGAAAAATAAATGGTGCGTTGTTGGAGAAGAACGATAGAAGGTATCAATTTTGGTTTCAGGACAGTTTCGATGTATTTTTTGGCATTAAAGATGCCATCAATCACTTGAATTCGGCCCACATCATCTGCAGACATACGTGCCCAAATAATGACATTTGTTGGGTTTTTTGTAGTTGCTTCAATGCAATCAGGATGAAGTGCTTCACCTACACTACGTCTCACGTATTTTCTACCATCACTACAAAAAAGCGATATTTTACTCTCATCGCTCCAGACTACTTTCTTCCATTGATTTTCTGACCATTTAATGTGTTCTTTTGCCCACTTAACTCGTTTTTCGCGTTGCTTTTGATTTAAATATGGTTTTTTCCTTTGAATTCTAGCTTGTAGTTCAAATCCTGATAACCTTCTTCTTATTGTTCTTGAACTTACTGCAATACCCGCTGCCTTCATTTCACATCTAATGGCATCTGATGAAATTCTATCGGCAGTAGCACTTGTGCATTTTTTCGGCCTGATTTGGCTTTATTTTCCACTGATTTCGTTTTTTCATAACGTAAACAGAACTTTCGTACACCAGAACAAGGCACTGAACCACCAACTAGTCTTGCAATTTCAGCATAAAAGAGGCCATTTTCTCTCAATATGACAATTCGGCTTCTTTTTGTAGATGTCCAATTAGTTCTTCTTGTTGATGACATTGTTTAAAATTAGTTTAATTAAAAAAAAGGACTTTAAATATTCAAAAATAGCAATACTCTATTTAATTGTAATGCATCATTCCGCAAAATATTTCCACAACAATAACTCCTTTACCATCCAAATAACCTAAACTATAGTTACAGACATTTGATTGGTCATAAGAACAGTGTTTGTGATTGGCCAGTACGCTTTTATTACGAAATACGTCCTTATTCAAAACGATTTGTGTTAGTTTATTCTACAAAAATGAGCATAAAATTTTGTAATACAGATATTTTAATTCTGTTTTTGTTATTAAATTTTACATTAAATTACCTTCATTTTGATATGTAGGATGTTATGTAGGATGTTATGTAGGTTACCATATGTAGGATGATTTTTAAAAAATTCTAAAATTCTAAGTGTTGAAATGTTGTCGTGAAAACAAAATTTAATATTGATTTACATAGCGATGCCTCATAAAGCAACCTACTCAATTGAGGGTGGGTGATTACTTTTAGCCGATAGACTTAACTCACTGCCGTGTGGCCAAAACATTTGGGGTCTTTGCTCTTTTTCACCTTCTCTCTACGTACCATTAATGTGATTGGTGTCCCGGACATGACAATCCTTAATAATTCATGAAGAAAATTGGAGAAGTGAGGTTAAAGGAAGACAGTTGCATAACAGAGGTAGTCTCAAGGTTCTTCCAGCAACGATAGACTGGAATTACATTGTGAAGAGTTGTGTCGCTATACAGTGTGTTCCAGGATTTTTTGAGACAACCTTTGAGGGAAGATTTAAGGAAATACAGTAACATATATAATTCTTGCAATTCCAGTGTGTCTGCTGCTCTACCAGTAGAGCGTTGTGGGTTAAAACGCAAATAATAATTAATCAATTAACAATAATAAGAAACTTAATATAATTTATATTTTTAAAAAAGCAAATTATTAAACTACTAAGAACGTATTATGATTCTAAATGAGAAAAATTGGGTAAAAAATCAGACATTTTCATAAGAAAAAAAAAAGAATTGTAAACTTTAAAAGAATTGACGAACTTCAAAGAATTCTAAACTTTATATTAAATTACTTGAATTAGATATAGACTTAGGTTAGGTAGATATAGACTTAAAAGAAGGCATACACATTTATGATAAATCATGTATTCTTATTCTATGCAATTTTTCTGAAAATCATTAAATGATTTTATGGCTTCCTTAAAATTATAGATTAACATCATTATAGATCAAAATATTTTAACATAATTTTAATCCTTAACATTATATACTAACATATTAGATTAACATTTTAACCTACGAGTTCTGAATATAATGTATGAAAACTAATGAAATAGCTAATATTTTGAAATGTCATTATTCCTCTTATAAAGATATAATACTGGATATTTTAATAAAATCCTCTATAAGCCTTTGGAACAAATAGGACAATGTTCCTCTTATATATATATTTTTTCTGAAACTCTAATTGCAAGTAAAAAAATGTTTTTGCATTTTTTAATTAGAGAAAACAGCCTAATAATTTCTGAAAAATCTGTTAGATTATAGGAATTATATTTGCACAAAAATATAAAAATACAAAGAGGTAGTTTGAAAAGAAGAAAAAATTTTCATTCGTATTCAACAATTTATTAATAATTTATTTTGGAAACTAAAGAAATTTCAATGATGAATTATTGTTTTCATTAAGTATAAATTGCTACAAATAAATGTGCATTTGAAAATTTTTTTATTTGGAATAGAGTCGTGTTTGGAAATTTTACTTTTGACGCAAAAAGAGACACCTGCATTCGATACTGTATATCATAACCATAAATTATTAAAATACAAAATATAATATTTTTTTGTACTTATTTTGACCTAAATTAATACAAAATAATGAAACAAGTATGAAAAATATGTTTAAGGAAAATTCTGCATCGAAGTGGTAATTTGGTTTTTCAAAATTCTTTATTCAACGAAAATAGAAAAGACATGATTTAAACCATCGGGATACAGCTACAATTTAAAACTTGTTATGTCATCTTATCGTAAAAAATTACCTTCGTTTCAGATAAGATAAATAGCTTAAAAAATTTAAAAGTTAAAAGCTTCTTTAAAAATCGCCAATTTGGCGAGATAATTTATTCTAAATAAAAATCACAAAAATCAATCTTGAAAAATATTTTTTAAAGTATTTATCAGAAATGAAAATAAGATAAAAATATGCACGTTGGGTACCGCAAATTAAAATGAGGAAGAAAAAAAATCACAATTAAGGAAGGCATCAATAATTGTTGGTTTGCATGTGAAGGTGTTTCAAATAATCATCTTTCAACTCTTCTCTGCCTCTTTCCCCTGTCCGACAAATTCCTTCCTCAAATGGGATTTTCCAAATTAGGATTATTAGTCAAATATTATTTCTGATCATTTCATTTGTCTTCAATGTTAGTAAGAAAACTAAAAATGCACAAAAGGCAATCTTTACAAAACACTTTTAATGTATTAATAAATTTGCTTGTGTTTGTCATAGAAGTGCAATTTCATGGCTCATTAAAATTGACAAACGCTAATTCAGAGCAATCATTAAAAAAAGAAGGAAAAAAAAACATAGTGAGTTCGCGTTTTTTTCCCCTCGTTTTACCACAAATCCTGTTTTCTGTTTTAATGTCCCTCTCCTCTACGAATCTAAACAAGTGGTTCTCAAATAGTGTTCCAAGGAACCTTAGAGTTCCGTGGACTGATCTCAAGGGTTTCGAGAGTTAGGAGTTTTTTTTTTACCAGTTATGATTTTCGAAACCTATAATTAAATTCACTTCCAATTAATAATTCATCATTTATTTATTATTTGCGTTATTTTTATGAAAATATTTAAATGAACTGCTTGTGAAGAAAGAAATTTCAAAACAGTATTTTTTCTAATAATAATATGATAAGCGAATGATGAAAAGGATATGCATTTATTAAAAAATTTAATTTCTATTTTGCGTGGAATAAAAATAACCAAATTTTTCTGTTGAGAGCAGTTAAGAAAACACGTTTCTCTGATAACCTTTCTCAAAAGGTTTAGTTTCCTCATTTTCCGTTTTTATTTTATTGGAAACAACATTTCAACTCAATCTTTTTCAGTTAATGCATGGATTAAAATCAAATTAAGAACTGGACTTGACACTGCTCCAGACCTGGGAATTCAACTATCTGATATAAAACCCAATTTTAAGACTAATATTGATGAAGAAACGGTATCATTTACTAAATATTTTTAAAATAATTAAAAAATATTATATCATTAGATGTTTTCAAAATAATTTATAGTCTTTCGTTAATTAATTTCTTTGAATTCACAATTGCTAATGAAATTTATTTTTTTAGTCCCAGTGTTCAAATCACTAAGGGTTCCACAGCCCGAAAAAAATTGGGCACCGCTGATCTAGACTATGACCAGATAAAATTTACAAAATTTAAAATTAAAGGAACTGTTATCATTAAGCAACTTTCAAAACTTGCAAATTTTATGTTTTTCTTCTCATTTATAATAACAGTCAGATTGAATACATTAAATGATGAATACTCAGTCTTTAATAGAAAACTCTGATTAGCCAAAATAAGAATTATGGAATAAATTTAAATTTTTTTGAAAAAAAATATATTCTTTCAGGATTGAAACTTGTAACTCCTTTTGACTTAAAAAAGAAGAAAAAAATGAATTATCATTTTGAAAGAAAATTCACCTTCCGTGATTGCTAATGCGCGAACTTTTTTTTTTTTCTTCAACTTTCCACAACACACAAAATTTCAAACATTAATTTTCAGATATGCAAATATTTTGAGTCTTGGAAAATGAATTTACCGTTTTCAGGTGTAAAAGTAAAAACAACTTTCTGCATAAATTAAATCTCCCTGTCTCTAGGGAAGAAAGGGAAAAAATTATTTTTAAAGAATAAAGAAGTGGAAAAAAAAATCAGAATAGCTTGGGGTAGTTTCGTATTTTTTCACTAATTCTTTTGTGTGTTTTTCTTGAGGGAAGAAAATAAAGAATATAAAGAGTTTCCAGAAAAAAGTCTATGGAAGGGGAGAGGGGGAAGCGTTCTTTATATCCTCATGTCCTTTTAATCGTGATATGTATATGCGTGTGTTTGTGTTCTCTTCGGAAAGCGATCGGTTTCAGAAACAGATAAACGCAATCCACCTTCGGAATACGCTTGATTAAAGTTGCGTAATTAAACAGGCTTTACGAAAGAAACTAGCCACGCTTTTTCTTTCCATCGTCTGCTTTTGTGAGAAGAACAGAAGTGAAGTGAAGAGAAGGCGTTTTATTTAAAGACCAGTGGTGAAAGTTTTAATACGTTTCGTTGGAGGAAAAAGGGGAAAAACAGCGTGTAGTGGAACGAAGACGTAAAACACACTCGAAAATCGTTTGTCTTTTTTCTAGCTTAAAAAAAATAGAATTCTTATTTCTTTTGTTAGTTATCAGAGGTCTGTATTCTTTTTTATCTTTCTTTATATTCCAAGTATTTAAGAAAAAAGGAAATTTTTTATAACTTCGAAATCAGCATTCTCACTTGCCTTTCAGCTATCTGAACCATCTGATTTCTCTTAATGACTTAGGAATATCTTAACTGATGAAGTCCTCAAAAAATTCTTTCTTCCCACCTTTTTTTCTTATCTCTGTCTTGATTACCGCGGTTGATTAAAAAGTTCTTTCTTTCTTCTTTTTTTTTTCGTCTTAAATAAAACGTACTTTCTCCCCTAAATAGAGTTGTGAAGTTTTTGCTGAGTTCTTAAAAGAGAATTCTTTGGGGAGTTCTTAGAGTTTGAATAGAGACTTTTAAATTAAGAATGTATAGATACTTTGAAGAAAAAAAAAGTTCTTAATTTCCCTGATCAGGCTACTGGTGTAAAATTTGTGCCAAAATATGAAGCCATTAATTTAAAAAAAAAAAACATATATAGCACTTTGTACTTTCAAACGTACAAAATTAAGTACAAATAAATATATTAACCCATCATTACTATATAAAATTTTAAAATTAAGTCCATTCTATTAAACGAAACGTTGATTTACCTCTATAATGATAATTACGAAAAAATTAAAACCTTCTTTGCAAATTAAGAAAGAAATTATGTACTTCATTATAAACAAAATGGTATCAATTAAATGTTACCAGCCAGCACAATAGTTACCTATTAAAGAAGTTAAGAACAGACACCATAAGTTCTTTTGTTTCAGTAATATAATAATTTCTTTATTCAGGACGTTTTGAAACGCTTTCACGCACAGTGCGCCAAAAAAACGAGCCATCCTGAATAACTTTTGATCTATTGATCGTATCTTCACGCTCTGGGACTCAATCTTAATAGTATAAAAGGGTAAACCTCAAATATGCTAATTAATTAATGCAGACGATATTTTAAGTAACGAAATCAGACACATAAACATAATTTCTCAGAATAAACCGCAGGTGACCGCAAACTGGGTAATATGGTCCCCATAGTTTGGTCAGGAGAGCGATCCAAAGTTTAGACCTTTTAATGATAATTTTACTTTTTGCGTACTTCGCCATATCTCGAGAACTTTTGAATGAATTAAAAAAATTTTGCACACATTATAATTTGTTCAATATAATTTGTTGTTTAATTCCTTACAAAAAATAAATTTTGGTGGTTACTTATTATTTTACATTATTTTATTGAATAATAGACCAAACAATTTTTGAATTGTAAGGTACACAATTTTTTACATCATTTTAACTTACGTAATTTTACATAGTAAAATACAAAAATGTGAGCAAAATCGGTTGAATAGTTCCTAAGAAATCAAATTTTAAATATACGACTTCTTTAAAATTCGATTTCTCAGGAACTATTCGACCAATTTCGCACAAATTTTGTTTTTTGCCATGTAAATTTACATGGCTTAAAAAGATAAAAAAAAAATTGCATACCTTACAATTCAAAATCTTTTCGACTATTATTAAATAAAAATAATAAATATTTACAAAAAATTATTTTTCGCGTTGAATTATCTTTGGATAAACGAATTTTATAATTGCGTGCAAAAATTTTTCAATTCGCTTACGAAACATGCAAAAAGTAAAATTAACATTAAGGGGTCGAAAATTTGAATCACTCACCTGACCGATTTTATGGGGAACATAATTCCCAGATTGGTGGCTACCCCTATATTATGGGAGTCAAAATTCCGAATCTATCGGGGGAAAAAGTATGTTCATTCAGAGAACGTACGTTTTTGTGTCTGATTTCGTAACTTAAAACATTGACGACACTAATTAATTAGCATAGAGGTCACCCCCCTCGAACCATTAAGATAGAGTCCTAGAACGTTTAAACGTTCTAAACTGTTTAATAGTCCTAGAACGTTAAGAGCATTTAAATCTCCAGTGAAAAACCGTTTACAGTGACAATGTAAGTTTTAACCGTTTCCAGATCACTCTAAGTTGAATATATCACGTTAAAGGACATTTATCGTTAATAAAAATTCCCGACACTTTATGAGTAGCTAGAGCACTTTAATTTTAACTGAAACTTTGTGCTGTAAGACACAATAAGTTGCTTTCGTTTCCTGACCAATACAAAAAAAAAAAAAATTATCGTGATATTACCACCAAAAGATATGCATCATGCATAATTAAGTAAAACTAGCCAGTGTACTAATATTTTCACTGAAGTTTTGTGCTAGATTTTTTTTTAACCACTGCTAGTAAAATTTAAACTCATATTACCACTAAATAAAAATTTCGACCACTTTTCGAGAAGATCAATTTTCAGCTGAAATTCCATGTCTAATGATGAATACAAGATTCAATTAATTTCTGGCTGATACAAACTTAATTTGTGGCCAACTAAAGTTTATCGTCCATCGAAATTCCGACCATTTCTTGGCCAACTATAAGGTTCGAATTAAAAATGCCTCTCCGAACTAGAAGTCTATACATTATTATAAAATATAATAATAATGATCGTTAAAATAAATACATTTCTTGGCAGCTTCCAGTTAAATTTACCGCCATCTATTAAAATTTTGTCAATTATGGCTAACGCTCCAATTTTTAGTGGAGCTCTATGCTGGATGACAATACAATTTTCAATTATTTTCTGACCACAACAAGAAAAATATATCACTATAGCATCACCAGTTGATAGAGCGATAAAAACAACTTCGGCGAACAATAAACTTTGGCGTCAATCAACATTTTGACCACTTCCTAACTATTTATTACTCTTCAACTTTAACTGGATCATAGATCTGGATGACAATACAAGTTTTAAATGGTTTCATAACTATTAAAATCACTTTGTTGCCAAATAGAAACTATTGTAAATCAAAATTTTGACAGCTTTCGGAATAGCTGGGGTGCTGAACTGGTTTCTTTTGTCAACTCAAATTACAATTATTTTCTTAAAGTCCCAATTAAAATTTTATTTTATTTTATAACCGTCGTTGAACAGCCGACCCAATTTCATGGGTTTACGACTACTAATGTTCAACTCTGTAGCCTTGTAATTTTGAACCAATCCAGAAGACAAGGAAACTCCTGGATCAGTACCCCCAGAGGTATTGATTTGTTATGGGAACATGGAGGACTTTGAGACTCGACAGATTTAACGTGCATCAGTCACCATTTACTACACGGGGAGTCTTCGGCCGGCGAGGATCGAACCCACGACCTCTTGGATATGGGCCCAGCGCCCTACCGACCAGGCTATCTCGGCCCCCTATTAAAATTTTATTTTATTTTATAACCGTCGTTGAACAGCCGACCCAATTTCATGGGTTTACGACTACTAATGTTCAACTCCGTAGCCTTGTAATTTTGAACCCAATCCAGAAGACAAGGGAACTCCTGGATCGAGTATTGGGAGAAATTTGCCTTCGTGGAGGACTTTTTGATGGAGCTAACCCGCATTTGCGATACATGGAGAGGAAGACCACGAGAATCTCCCACGGTTAGCCTGACGGCAAGGGGACTCTAACCCATGATCCGTCTACCACTGAGGATATTTCACGTCAGCACTGTGGTCAGAGCAAGCCGGATGCGGAATTCGTATCGACTGGGATTCGAACTCGGTTCGCCTCATTGGAAGGCGAACGCTCTATCCACTGAGCCATCGCGGCTCCCCAATTAAAATTTATCATCATTCGAAATTTGGACCTCTTCCCGATGTAAGCCAAGATACAGACTCTAATTTAAAAGGAAGAAAATTATAAGATAAGAGGCCGGCTAGGTGGCCGAGCGGTTAGCGCGCCTGACTGCGAAGCCATTGGCTGCTGGTTCGAATCCCGCTCTGGGCATGGATGTTTCTCTCTCTCTCTCGCTTTGTGCTGTCCTCTGTTGTGTGTGTGTAATGTGTGAATGTGGCCCATCCTATAAACGGGTTTGTGGCAGTGTGGCGTGGGCAATGTTGCTCGGTTCCGTGACTTTGGTTCACAGGTGCCCACTGGGTAACACGAAATGAGCAACAATTCTGGCATCTTCGTAGGCAAAGATTCAAATTCAGTGCCTGATATTCGAAAAAAAAATAAGATAAAAAATTTTAAGAACTACGATTTTCAAATGTGCTAATAACGAGAAAACAGATAAATTTTTCCAAGTAAAAAACAAAAAACATAAAAAACATCACTTTATTAATTCTCTTCTATCGACTCTGAAATTACCTTCCACGTTTTTAAAAATTATACGCATAGCATTTTTCCTTTTTGGTCTGATTTGGTTTTTTAGTTCACTTGAAAAAGTAGATCTAAATTTCTTTTCGTTTTATTATTAAAAAATTTATTATGACGTATTTTTTGGAAAGAATGCGCATAAACTGCATCCTTACTCTTTATCCTCTAATTATCTTGAGAACTAGAGACATTGCAATTAAAATAATTCAAAACGGTGATTGCTCTGTCTGAACAATATCACACAAAATCGAAAATAATTATTTTGATATGAAGATTTTGAATCATAATACAGAACTTAAAAGTGATGCATTGTTTTATACCTAAAGGAAATAACGGGGGGGGGGAACATTTGCAGAGGCACAAAATAAGCGTTCTCAACACGACAAATCTTAGAAATATTACCAATGTTACAATTCGCTAAAGTAAAATTCTTTGATATTGTTAATGGATTATAAAAACAAAACGGAAGATTTATGACCACTATAATACTTACGTCTTAAAATCGGTAAAACACTTTTTTTAAAAAATAACCAATTTACTTTGCGAAAGCTTTAAATGCTCTTTAAACATAAAATTTTTGCCAAATGGATGTTTAATCAATAATTGAATATTCTTGTTTCTTAAAGCGATAATCGAGATTATAAATACTCTGCTTATTTGTATTGGACTATTGCTTTATCTGAAAAACAATTTAGACTGTTATCGTCCCTAATTGATAAACAATTTTCGAAACCAGGACATTACTTCGAAATGAACCTCGAATAATGTCAATCAATAGACATTTGCATATTTTTCTTCCTTTGATTTATTCTTTGAAATGCTTAGAAGTGTATTGCCATATCATAATTTTAAATATTTAAATTTAAAAAATATTATTTTTAATCTACATTTGTATTTTTTTAGACATTTTGTTGCGCTTTTTTCTAACTTGAATATTATTTTGCTCATCATTTTTCTCAAGTTAGCTTATTATATTTATTTTGTCACGGTCATCCGTCTTCTCTCGTCGACCACAGTAATGAAACATACTGATCTTACAGTTTTTGTACACTACTGTTCACTTATTTTGTACTGTTTTCTACTGTTCACTTATGTCGATATGCCTTGGAATTATATAAAATTCAAAATAATATTTTGCAAATTGTGCTTAAGTGTAATATCGTATTTCCTTCTTAAAAAATTATGGGATGCCTGCAAGTGACGTACTGTTAGGTATCCTGATCCTTATTGGTTGTTGAAACGAAGCATTTGTTTACATTAACAATTGTTCTTTCCATTTTATTTCGATTAAACCAAGCCTCTTAAGCATGAATTCTCTTAAATGATGCATTATATATTCTTATAATTCTTATATTACATTATAATTCTTTCACAAAGATTTCAATTATTTCACTATATATTTCTTACTTAACTCAAAGACAGACATGAAGCCATGAAGAACATACACAAACTAATTATGCATCGAAGTTGTCAGGTATACAAAATATATCGTGGGTACAATAAAATACACAAACAAATCATATATCTAAGTAAAATAAAAGACGTAGAAAAGAAAGAATTATATTTCAATAAATTCGATGTGTGATAAGGCACTGTATTTAGTTAACTTCACGTTAATTAACATTCTAACTTGTGTTGAGAAACTTAGTTCGTCTTTAACACGCCATTTTGCTTATAAACGATCAGCCGATGTTGGCGTCATTGGTCACATGTGTGGGTATACATGGTCTTCTTCTTCTTCTTCGTCGTCTTCTTGAAGCGCAAGTGCCCAATTACTATTTTTTCTTCGTTATTCTGTACATTATGTTGGCAAGACAAAAATTTATACTGAACAGTATGATAACTATGTTTAAATTTAGTACGACCGCAAAAGATTAAACGTTTTCTAAATCAAAATAAGACATTAATATCCAATACAAAATAAGACATTATTAATAAGCGGGTTACGGCTGTTGAAATTTGTAGGAAAATCGCATTCTTCCTAACCCTTCCTACCAATCATATTGAATTCAGTGTAATTCTATTTCTTTTGAACTAATTAAACCAATAATCTTTTATTATAAAATAATTTTATATTTTCTATCATTTTTAAATAAACGTGTGAATAAATTGGATTATCCTTGTTATTTTATTTTATAACCGTCGTTGAACAGCCGACCCAATTTCATGGGTTTACAACTACTAATGTTCAACTCCGTAGCCTTGTAATTTTGAACCAATCCAGAAGACAAGGAAACTCCTGGATCAGTACCCCCAGACGTATTGATTTGTTATGGGAACATGGAGGACTTTGAGACTCGACAGATTTAACGTGCATCAGTCACCATTTACTACACGGGGAGTCTTCGGCCGGCGAGGATCGAACCCACGACCTCTTGGACATGGGCCCAGTGCCCTACCGACCAGGCTATCCCGGCCTTATCCTTGTTATTTGCTTATCCGGGAGTAAACATCTTTCGACCATCCCGTTTAATCAAGAATATGATTGTTATTATTATTATTATCATTATTATTATCATTATTATTACCGCCTTAAGCTGCTGACCGATTTTCAAAACCAAATACCGATAAAGCACTCGTTATGAATAGCCAAAAAATGTATTTCAATTTCATGATTTGAAATACTTAGATTTAAATCTATAATTTTTAACAAAAAAAAATTTTATACAATTTGTTATGGATACTTATTTTTTAAAAATTATTTTGTCTGTCATTTTTCTTCATTAGTTTAATCATTCTTTAGATCAAAATAGGATATTAATGTCCATTCAAATTTTGTTTTTTTACAAGATCTCCCAAACAGGAGAAGAAGAAAAGAAGAAGGGAAAACAAAGCAATTATTCCTTGTAAAATTTAAACAAAAGAACTATTATTATTATTATTTTTATTATTATTATACAACCTTTCCCCTTTCTTTATAATTTTCCAGTAAAGCAACAAAAGAATTAACGATTAAATCATATGTCATAATTTCAGGCTTCTTTTTCATTCTTTATTATTCGTATATCAAATGCATATGTCAACAAACCCACTACCATCCAAGTCTTGATTTCCAAATTATTAATTTTTTAACAGCTATAGTTTTAAAGTTACACAAATTTCAAAGCAATTTTATTTGTAAACGTGTGTTTGCTTAAATTTAAACAGAAAAAGCAATCTAGTTTAAAGTATCGAACGAATCTAATTTAAAACTTGTTCCTTATTTTAAATAATGCATTAAAATCAATTATTTATTTATTTATAATAAAAGCGAAAAAAAATTTATTTTTCATTCCTAATTTAAAAAGCATTCACTATGTTTTTTTTCCGTAATATAAAAATAACATGTTCAAACTCTACATAAAAACAGCTCAATTACACGGAAAATGTCATTAACTTTTATGTAATAACAAAAACAATTTAAAATAACATTCTTCATTTTCATTTACTGATATTAAATTCAAAAATACAAACAAATAAATCTTATATTACACAAGCAATCTAACAATCATTCTACGTTG
This sequence comes from Parasteatoda lunata, assembly GCA_949128135.1. Lineage (NCBI taxonomy): Eukaryota > Metazoa > Arthropoda > Arachnida > Araneae > Theridiidae > Parasteatoda > Parasteatoda lunata. Next base: position 14,798,370 of record OX421976.1, on the reverse strand, counting down.
TTATAAAATAAAATAAAAATAAAAATCTTTAATGCATCCCAAAATAATTCTTAAACGCAAATTGCAAAGGCAATGTCACTGTAATTATACATGATTTTCAACAATATGTATCAAGAATATGTAGTTGCAAATGGCCGATGTAATTTCGTCGTCAAAATGATATGTCACCAAAAAGGCATCCATTATTTACTGGCGACCGCCACTAGCGTTGCCATTTTCTCATAAATAAATAAGTAGCATCGTAAGATAATTGACCGAATCCATGTTGTTTTTTACGATCAAATTAGTTTTTTATTCGTTCTAAAAATTTGATCTTGTCTAAAATGAAAGAAAAGCTCTATCATTGTTGAATTCTGAAAATTTTGTTTGTCAGTCTAACATAATTAAAGCATTAATGGAATTAGGCTAAGTTATCATTGATTTATATTTACATTTATTAATATTAAAACGATAATAATTGGTACGCTTTTTACAAGAAAAATTTCTTCAATAGTCGATGTATGAAAGTTTCTATGGCTTTCTGCTTCTAAAACTTTTTTAATTTGACCACTCATATTCAAATATTTTACGCCAATATTTTTAATTCCTTCTATAACCTATTAATTAACGCAATTTATCTGTATGAACTACTAAAATGAAGATTGTGCCAAGAAAAATTATAAAAGTTTATGAGTCAAAACATCAAATTAAAATATACGAGAAAAATCATAATATACAACGATAAATCAATTCCCAGGTAAATCTTAAAATACGAAGGTAAAATACGAGATAGCCCAGCTAAAAATAAACTGCAGTTTTTCTACAGAATTGAAATATTTTTAAGGTTATTCTACAGTCAAGTGTAGAATGACTACAGTCAACTATGGATTGACTACAGTCATCTGTTAAAATATTTTAATTATTTTGCAGATAATGTCAAGTAATATTTCCATAATTTATTCCAAAACAAATTTGACTACTGTCTACATAATTACTGTAGTTTATGTGAAGTCACTTTAAAATCATTATTTTAAGAAAACAATAAAACTTTAAATCTATGGTTATACAGTAATAAATTTGCAGTAATTATGCAGCCATTGTTTTAGAAGTATATTCTCGGATGTATCTGCAAAAAACACCGCAGAAATTCCTCGTTAATATTTCTTCGAAGATGAGATTCTTGTAATTCTAATATTTCTTTGAGGCTAATAATTCTCGTTAAGTATTCTGAACATATATATTAAGGACAGAGATAACATACTCTAACCGTATTAATAAAATAATACACAAAATTAATGCTTGACTTAATTGAAATTATTTTATAATTTTGAAGCATCGAAAATGTTTAAATAAGATTTTTACTCAATTTAATTATTTTTTGATCTGCTTAAAATAAGGTATTTAAATGTTTCTGTATTTCAGTAATTTTATGACTGAAGTTACTTCAATTAATTTATTAATTATTTATTTGTTGTTGACTTAAAAAATTATTTTTACACAAAGTTATGAGGAAAACAATATCCAAATAAATAATAAATTACTACTATTGCTAAATACTATTACTAATGCACTGTATATTACTAAATACTATAAACTATTGCTAAATACTTAATAAGTTTTTTCTTTATTCGAATTCATACTGAACTATTAGAACTATTTTAAAACTAAAATTAGTCTTATCATTTTGTCTAATCGAAATAAATTAAATTTATTTGTTTGGGTTTCAAACGAATTCTAAAAAGTTTGTAAATTGAATTTGAAATTAACTTATTTTCCTACGACTTTTTTTTTTCTTTTGTTTCATTGATAAACCTTTTCTTTACATATTTATAAATTTCAGTCAGTTTTTGAAATTTGTCCCAAAAAATATATATATATGATTTAAAATATAATAAAACTTTTTAAATTCAATATATAACTTTGTTTTAAAAAAAATTGGTTTATAGTGTTTTCAATTGAACACAAAACAAGCATGAGATTTATAGAACTGCTTGTTTTTAAAATTCTTTCTAAAAATTTTAAAAAAAAGATTAACAAATCCAGAAGTTAAGGCGAACAACGCTTCCTTACTATACTGCTAGATTTTTCTCGGAAAAAATGGTAAAATAATAATTAATTTAATTGATATTAGTACAGTTGTTAACAATTTATTTATTTGTTAGCAATAATTTCAATTGTTAACAATTTATTGAATTTTTATGTAACCATATTCAACGTAAACAATCAAATAATCATAAAAAAGACGGTATTCAAACTGTGATAAAAATCATTTAGTGACTGTTTTCACCTAATACGTTTAAACAACCAGAATTTTAATCGCGACAACAAGGCCTATCTTATGAAGCCACTTAGTTCCTTATGGTTGGGTACCTACTATATCTGTCAAACTTATGACTGGCTGAAAGAGGGATCGAATCTCAGCGTTGACACCACAACATTGCTTACATGAAAACAACATTTCTTACATTGAAGACAACATTTCTTACATTGAACAGTTTACAGGGGCCTGAACTCTCAGAACTGCCCTAGACTAGCAGAATACGAAACTCTCATTCCCAAATAGCACCACAGAGCTGTTTAATCCAACGAAGTTTAGTATTTCCTATCTCGCACGATAGATGACACAAACAAATAAACTAATTAAGCCATTTTATTTGACAAAACACAACCATAAACTAACTCAAATGTCAATGCAACTAAATATTTACTACAGAATTTTTGAGGTTAATACAACGGCATATTAACAGTAGAATTTTTGAGGTTTGCACCATTATAAAATTACAACAATTTACAAACCGCAATAATTTTGTAATTCAACAACATAAAAAATTCTGTAACGGAATCAGCCGAATTACTGCAATCTACAAGCTGCAATTAAAATAATCTGCAGTTTTTTTTTTTTTTTTTTAATCTGGAAAATCATAACTGTCATCTAATTCTGAAGTAAATTAAAATATACCTTGAAAACCTTAATACACAAGCGCAAATTTAAATGTACAAGGTTAATTCAAAAGTAAATCAGCAATATACAAATCTTATAAGTAAATCAAAATATACCAGATGAATATGCATATGCAAGGATAAATTGAAATATACGATGAAAATCAATGTGTATAGCATAATTCAGAACGTAAAACTTGAATAAAAATTTACAACGTAAATCAAAATATGCAACCAAAATCAAAATACGTAATAAATATCAAAACATGAGGGCGAAAATCAAATTTAAATTTGAAAAATGAGTTATTGTGGTTCTATACCAATGTTATTCTGATTTTCTGCTCTTCTTACGTGATTATTCTCTGATGGTATGGTAAAGAAAATAAATAAATAAATAAATAAAATAAGTGAATAACAAATATGAATGATAAATTACGTTCGAATAAAATAATACTAAATTTGTCATGAATTCTAGGTTTACGCTACCAGTCTGACGCAACTTATCACTTAACTTTTTCATCGCATAATCTGACAATAAACCAGGTTCTTGCGTGTATACTTGCAGTAACTCGAAAACAGGCATGTCCATTGCCTCATTTAGTAATATCGCCATCACACGTGTAAACTCTTCAAAGTAATATTATGGACTCCAGGGCAAGAAACATATGATGTGGTGAATATTAACAGTAAAGGTTGATCACTTTATCTCATTTTAACTGCGCATACATATGACTTTTTTAATCTGCGACACTCGATTGAATGAAGCATATTTCACATATCATTTCATTTTAATCACGTTAACGTCATATACACCAAGTTACGTTTGCTATTAAATGTGGATGGTTCACCATGTAAAGCTAAGTCCATCTGGAAAAACTATAAAAAATTAATTAAAAATAAATGTACGCAGTGCTTAGTAACTTATACTTGGCTATTATTTACACGTACGTGATACATAATTAATAATTAAGTATATTATTTTAAATTTTAATTAAATACCATATTTAGGGATAAATTAGTAAAACTTTTAGAGAGTTGTAGCTTTGACAATGGTTTTAAGTTAGCTTTGCCGCGAGTATTCTATTTTAATTTGTAACCGTCGTGGAACAGCCAATCCGATTCTGATTTTACCACTATGAACGTTTAACTTCGAGACCTTGTAATTCTGAACCCAACCCAGAAGACAGGAGAACTATCCTGGATCAAGCTTTGACAGAAACTAGACTTCGTGGATTACTTTTTGATCTAACTAACCCTCATTTACGTTACATTGACAGAAAAACCGCGAAAACTACCCACCATTCCCTTGCCACGGTTAATCCGATGGCAAGGGAATGATCTGCCTACCACTGAGAATAGTTTACATGAGCACTAAGATCGATGCGATCCGGGTGTGGAATTCGTATTGACCAGCCGTCACTGGGATTCGAACCTGGTTCACCTCATCGGAAAGTGAACGCTCTATTCCTTGAGCCACCACGCCTTTCAGACTAGATGGAGGATAGAGCTTTCAACTGCCAAAGAAGTGACCAGGGTTCGAATCAAAGCCATAGCTGGACGATACATGCCGAATTTTAAGTTTTTAACGAAAGAATACGGTGATCAGACATGCGTGAACAACATACAGTGAGAATGGCTCGTCATTAGACCAAGCAAAATGCAAGTTTCATTCATACTTTCTATTACTGAAACTGGCAATGGCAACGTAACATTTGTTTATATTTTTAAAATAAATGTCATGGCGGGTTCGACAATTTCTGCAAATTTTGGAAATACTCCAACATTTCAACCATTTCTTGTTAGTTATTTATTCCAGTTTATATACTAATTATCAATAAATTATTTTATCACATTGTAGTTGTTCCTATTGTTTGCTAATACTTAATAGTAACATAACTTCATGATGAAGTTGAAAAACAAAGCCTATGTTTCCTTGCTCTTTTCTTATTATCACTGAAATTTTTCTCTTTATATTTTAGCTTTATTCTATTTTATGCTTAAATCATGTAAATTTTATAATCGGTTTTATCTAACCGACAAAGATGAACTCATGGGATGCAGACTAAAAGTATATATCTCATAATTACATTCAATATTTTTATAGTTATTAAAGAATTATATCGATCGTTATTAGATTTTCGAAATATAGCGAATAGATAATATAAGTGGAAAGCCAAATTATTACTTTTAAACTTTTTGATAATGAAGATTTCATTTAATTATAAAATAATTTGGTGTTTAGAAACTTATTTAAGGTTTTTTAGACTTAACAAATTTAAATTTTTACTATAGTGAAACCCTTTGTTTTTCAAAATTATTCAGCTATGAATTATTTAAATTAACATATCCTTGGAAAATAGCTGAAAAGTATACTTATTCGTCATTTCACAAGTGATATAAAATTCAACTTGGAAAATAAAATCGCGATTCTAAATTTTAAAAAGTAGGGGGGGGGGGGATTTTTTCAACTGTTTAGATCGGGGAAAGTTAAGTTTCCCCAGTTTCGAATCAAATGATGGTAAAAGCAATGTACTGATCATTCACCTACACTTTATAGATGACTCACCGTTGATCTGGAGCTTCAAATCAACACTGCCCATACAATCTCATTCCCGAAACCACTTAGCTTTCGTGACACTTAAATGCAAATTATTTTTACTGTTAATTTTTTTTAATGTGAGTCAAGCATCTTAAAATAAGTAATATTTTGTGATTTTTTTTTTTTTTTGTAATAAAACTTATAAGTTAAAGTAAAAGTTTTGGAAACTCACAAAAAAGCATAACTTGTTTGTTACCATTAACTTTATTGATATTTCATTTATATATAGCAAGAAATTATGTATTACAGAAGAATTACATATCAGGAGTCTGTCCAGATATTTTGTGAAAGGTCCATTTCTGTAAAATTGAGAAAAAATTATTTGTGAATATAAAATAAACGTTAAGACACGTTCTTTCAACCAGGGTCCTGCTTTTGTGAATTTGTGCAACTAGGGTCCTGTTATTGTAAAAAAAAATTTTCAAGGAGTTTTTAAATTTTAAAGACATACAAGATTATGCTCAACACTGTAAAATTATAATAAAAACTAATTACATTTTAAAAAATAAACAGCAATTGCTGCTACTAAATTAGAGATGCAACATACAAATATTTGATATTTAGCCTACTGCTGAATGCAGAATATTTATTTCAGATGAATAAAGGAAAACGCGTCCGTCGAAGACAAAACTTAGTTCGTTTACATTTGTCTTCCACCCCCCCCCTTCCTGAGAAGGGTTTATTTGATTAGCAACACAATAATGAAGCTAAACAAATTTTTGAAGGGTCTGATTAAAAAATAAATTATTTTGTAAAGGGTCCGTTTTTAAGTTAAAATATTTTATGAAAAGATATTTTGTGAAGGGTCCATTAACAGACCCTAATTTCTTCTAAACAGATGCCTGCATGTTATGTAATACTTATTATAAAAATTATATCAATACATTATGTATTGCTCTAATTTTTTCATTAAATATTTTTTTAATCTTTTTCATAATTATACCTTTGATGTTTTTGTATAATACTGCATCTTATATTTGTTTTCATTTTCAGAATAAATTTCAACTTGCATTGTCAAGTCCATTCTTAACTGAAAGATGCTTTCAAATAACACAACTTTTACAAGATGCTCCTTTAAAGGTAAAATACTATCTCTTTTACTCTATCTAATCTTCAAGAATCAAGCAGGGAAGTTTACTTTACATTTTTGGTCATAAAAACTCTCCTTGAGGTTTTTTTTAATGAGGCATTGCCTGTAAAACCCTACTGACAATGAAATTTAGTATTTAAAATGTTTATTGTTCACAAATATTTATTTTAGAAAGAATTATTGCATTACATGTAACTGTTGAGCTTCTGCACAAAGAAGTATAGAAAGTTCACTTTTTAGCAGTTTTTTCTGTAACTTAATCAGAAATCACCAAATATGAAAAAGAAAAATACCAGTTTTGTTAAATTTCAAAAAATAATAATAATAATTAACCCTAATTTAGGAGAAGTTCTTACAACATAGGAATATAACCTAGGAGAAATAATGAAGAAAATCAAAAGCACATTAGTTGATTGAATTATTCATAAAATAAATTACAAGCTTATAATCATTAATCTTCTAACAGAAGAACACTCTGGGATGTTAAGGAGAAATTTTTTTAAAGAAAAAATAATCAGGCATAAAATTATCAAATTTATGATGGTTACTTGATAACTTTTTAAAATTTTATAAACTTTTGATCTTTCATCAATACCAGATTTTTCTCATGGTTGCTTATCAACCAAATTGCCGGAAGAGAAATTCTGAGAACATTTTTAAAGAGTCTGCGAAAAGAATATAGTAGAACGAAGATATTTAATAAGAAGGAAAAATAGATGACACAATTAAAAATGTAACTTCTCCCAACGGGGAAGACTCTGATTACAGAAAAATAAAAGTGTTACGGTATGTAGGTACAAAAACTTCCCTTAGATTTAACTTTTATTTCTTGTTCTTAAGTAAAAAAACAAACAGATAAAAATCTGAAAAATTCTAAGGAAAGCTCATATCATCCTATGAATATTCTAATGTAATTATTTATATATATATATATATATATATATATATATATATATATATATATCAAAATAACAAACCAATTCTTAACTTCAGTATAAACACACTTTCAAATATTTTTCCGACTACCCTCTATTGTGCTAATGTTATGTTTGTAAATAGGCAACTTAGCTACTGAAATATTTTGAAATTATTTTTACAAAGTTTATCATAATTGCTTAACGACTTTCTCTCTTTTTCCTTTATATGATTTTTTAAATTTTTATGTTTCTTTTCCTTGATTTATCAGTTTCATTTTTTGGTACTCATCATACTATTGTATTGTATTTTGCTTTGGTTATTTTAATGCAATATCAGAATGCACTAATTTTTGTGGGTTGGGAACAGGATTATATCCGTTTATTGAATCGTAAGATATTCATACAATTTAAAATTTATAAATTTTTAAAAAATGCTGTAATATGTTACAATATTTTTACTCATAAACATTTTTATTAATTTTATTTTTTGTATTTTTTATATTTTTCTAAAATTAGTCATCTGATTCTGCAACAAATACTATTTGCTTAATTATTGTTTTTTTATGTGCAGAATTTTATAAATGGTATTTCAAATTGAAAACTCCTAATCTATATTTTTTATTAAATAATAAGTAAGAAATATATTTTTACGTTCTTAATTCTCTAATGACATATTCTGTAACATTTTGTTTTGCATACAACTCCATATTTTTTATAGGAAGTTCAGTATATATTTCCTGGTGTAATCGAAAACATCTTTGGAGTACGTTCGGGTATTGATTGGGGCTTTCTCAAACTGGATAAAATCACTCAATCTAGAGATTTTGACAGCCTGAGAAAACTATTGGCTCCTGATGGACCCATTCTAAAACTAGTTTATAAATTTACAGAAGATGTATCACCTAAATTTGAATTTCCCTTCACTTGGCTACCTGTAAGCGAAATTTATTTATTTTTTAGAATTGTAAAATAAAAATGATGTAATTTTTATTGACTGTCAAATGGTTTTTATTTTTATCAATAATATCCTTGCACCTAGATACCATATTTTTATGATTATTATTGTAGTTTTTATTAGTTGTTTATTATTGTAGCAAGGTGTCTGTAGTTTAAATCAAAATCTTGATTTTATTTATTACAAGATTTTATTAGACATTTTATTGTTTTAAAATTATTGTTTTACTAAATCATTTGCTAAAATATTACAAAACTTGTTAACTTTTGAACAGATTTAAAGTACTGCTGACAACAAGATACCAAAATTTTCTGATTAAAAAAATTTATTAAATAGCTTATGTAGAATTTTTACCTATACTAAGTCTTAGAGCTATTATCATTTATGCTATTAATACAGTGAAACCTTCAGGAAGAACCACCTCTATGTAGCAACCACTTTTGGGAGGCACAGAATTTTTTTCTTTGACTTTGTGTTGAAGAAAACTTTTAGGAGAGACCATTAAAATATCCCAGCAACCGTGCAAACTACTGCACTAAATGTGGAAAAAGTCAAATAAAGAAACACGAAATAGTATCAAAACAAAAAGTTTAACTGAACAAATAAGTAAAATAAAAGTATTCAAAATATTTGTGTGAGGCTCTTATTTAGAGAACTCTTTTTGACGATACAACCTCGTGTTGCAGTCAGTGTGCAATAAAGAAGATGCTATCAATGATTTACTTCTAGAGTTGAAATTTAAATTAGAAAAAAAGTTATTTTAGAAAACACAAGATATCAAACAAGCAAACCTCTTCTCTTCTTTTGAAGCCAACTAATTTTTATGGTATACAATTAAATGCAAACTTAAACAAAAAACATAGTTGTTTATTTATTTTAAAATAGCTTTATCATTCATGATTGGTAAATTTGTTTTTACACATAATTATATCAATTGGGATCATTTTTGTAGACTCTAAATTTTATTAAGAAATACATCTTTTCGTGATGCCAATAGAAGTGCCATTTCTGCACCAAGAAAATGCCACTGGCTAAAATTGAAATCATTTGCAAAAATTCACGTATCTTTAATAACAATTTTGAAGTTATGTAACCTCAAAGCCCTGTGGCGACATTGTCGCAGAACATTACAGAGCTCCCCCAGAAAGATTTTTTATTTGGGAAGCAAAGAAGTTTTTGTTTTTTTATCTGCAGAATTTTTCAAAATATTTTTTTTCTACAGAACTTTTTCCCCCCTTTCTGCAGAATTATATTTTTAAAAAATGCCTTTCTCGCATATCAGAAGAAGGAAAAAAAACGCTCAATATATTTTTTTCTACTTTCGTTTGAGAATATAAAAAAATTCTGCAATTATTTGCTTTAGCTAAAATTTCAGATTGTTATTATAAAAATTAATTTCCAAATAGCACAAATTTTAAAAAAAGTTTTACTATACAAATATTCTTTAGAACAGGAGAATATCACCAATACTATTAAAATATGTATTCTTTTAAATTTTTTAAAAAAATCTTACATTTTTTATTTTCAAAAAACAAATTATACTGTTTCGTTCTATACTTGAAAGCTGTTTTCGTAAGCAGAAAGCCCTTCTGTTACTTTAAATTTGTAACATATATTTGTTACTGTTAAAAATGTCTCTCACAAATTATAGTACTAGAGAGAATTGTCGCAGAAAGCTCAAAAAAATTCTGCTACAATAATTTTACTGTGGAAAGGAGAGTGGTCGCTCCCAAGAGGTTTCATTGTACATATTATTCAAATCATCACTTTGTTTGAATTTTGCACCAAAAGTTAAAACATAATACTGTCTGTGATTATATTATATGAAGCACAAAAATGTGTATGTGTATTGATAAATAACTGATGAAATTTCTCACGCTTCGCATCAAGCATTTGATATATCAAAAAGTGAACATTGTTTTATTTTAGGGCAACAAAAAGTTGAAAGAACTTTGCCGTCAATATTAAAATCTCAACTTGAAAGTTTATTGCGTTGTATAATTAATTTTCAATAGTAAAGAATTAATGATCAACAGTGATAACTTAATGGTAAAGGAGCTCTTCATTGAGCAGATTGCTATTCGAACAAATTTTAGAGGTGTCACGAACAAGTTAAGTGTAATCAAATAACTTGTGAATTTTTTTTTCTTTCTTTTTAAAAACAAATTCTCTTTGTTTAGCTACGAGAATATTCAGGTGAAATAACAGGTCATTCTGCCGAATGTTTTTTTTTTTTTTTTCCAGCATTTTGAAAGTGCAACTTCAATTATATTCACCCTACTTATAAAACTTACCTAATATACAGTTTATGTAAGGAGCCAGCCAGGTGGCCGAGTGGTTAGCGTGTCTGACTGCAAAGCCAATGGCTGCGGGTTCGAATCCTGCTCTGGGCATGGATGTTTCTCTCTCTGTTGTCTTCTAATGTGTGAAAGGAGAAAAAAAAGTTTATGTAAGGAAAATTATTTTTTATTGTGTGTTTTATGTAAAAATGTCTTCTGCCTAAAGCTTAATGCATCAAAAATGATATCTACAAGACGGAGAGAAAGATGGGAAAGTTCATTATTATTTACAAATTATTGTATTGTAGTTTATCACATTTCGTCAGTAACATAATTTTGTTTTTACAAATTTTTAATTTATATAATCTTTTTCTGCAGGTACCTAGTCAGCTAATGCTGCAGGAGGGTAAAGTTCCAGGTTTATATGTCAACAAATTACAAATTTCTGGTCAGAACATATATTCATCCTCGCTGCAGTTAAATATCCTTTCTAAATTAATATATTAAATGTGATAATCAAAAGTTCATTTCAGTATAAAAGTTTATTATTATTCAATTGAAATTTAGAAAATATGATGACTTGAACGGTAAATATAAATGTAATATTTTAATTGCTATACTTAGTGAATGTTCATTAATTAATAATAATAATATACAGCATATGTAAGATACCTTGTTTCAAAACAACAATGACACCGATAAATTAGCCTTTTGTGCTCTGATGGACACTAAAAATGTTTAGGGGTTCCGGAGTTTAAACATATTCCACAGTAACTTTTGAATAAATGAATAAAAATAGAAATAAAAGTAGCAAAAGAAATAAAACAAAATTAAAAATAAAAAAATATGACCACTGAAGCCGACGTCTTCAGGGGGTACCGGCATCAATGGCCAAAAAACAAAACCTTTTTCTATTGAGGAAGATGGCAAAAACCTTCCTCAGTACCCCGAAGGTTTTGTTTAAAAGTCCAGGAGAAAAAAACATGCAAGACATAAAACTAATACAGAAAAGAAACTCATACAAATTCATCAGAAAATAAAAACTCACACAAACAAGGTCAGACAGCGAACTCTACAGCAAACCAAATGAAATGGAATCACTTAAACCAAAGGAAAACAACGCCCTCTTTTAAAATGCGCAGATTGAGAAAATGATAGGAAAAAATTGTCAAAGAAAAATTACGTCACATATTAATAGAATGCTTAACTGGGGCTGCTCAGTTAAGTCTTGAATTGCGCCCTGTTAAAAGAAATAAAAAAACTAATATTCTTCAATCATTTTCTTAATTAAAAAATTAACATTACAAAAATTATAAGGAAAATCATTATTACTCAAATTATTCACAGCTTCTTGAAAACTTTCAACATTATTGCAAATATTTTTAATCCTAACCAATTTTGAAAAAACTAAATTTTTAAAAATTTTATTACACAAATTAGTATAAAAGTTGCAGAAAAATATAACTTTAAATTTGAAAGCTTTTCTTTTATCAAAAACACCAATTTTAATAATTTTGTCCACAATAACAATTTTAAAATCTAAATACTCAACATTAAAACAATCCTCATTAGTTTTCTTCAAAACCAAATCTTTAGGATAAATATTTTAAATAAAATTATAATTATCACAATTAAACAAAATCAAATCATCAATATATCTAAAAGCTTTAAAATCATTATACTCAAGAAATTTAGCTTCAAAAACATGCAAAAAAATATTAGCAAAAGCACCAGAAAAGGAATTACCTTGTGGAATTCCAATAATTTGTTTATAAAAATCTAAACCATTAAAAAGAACATTCTCAAAAAGATTAAACCTACATAAATCCATCCAATTAGACTTATCAATTTTCTCATTAAATAAATATTTATCAAAAATGCCACTACAAATATCAATAATCTTTTCGTGTGGTATACTTGTATACAAATTTTCAAAATCAAAAGTATTAATGTTGGATATTTCATTATTATTAATATAATCCAAAACATCAACATTACTATTAATAACAATATTTTTTTTCTTTTTTAATTTTAAGCAAAATAATTTTTAGAAAACTAAAAAACTTTTTACTAATATCAGAATTATTAATATAATCCAAAACATCAACATTATGTTAATATATGTGACGTAATTTTTCTTTGACAACTTTTTCCTATCATTTTCTCAATCGACGCATTTTAAAAGAGGGCGTTGTTTTCCTTTGGTTTAAGTGATTCCATTTCATTTGGTTTGCTTTAGAGTTCGCTGTCTGACCTTGTTTATGTGAGTTTTTATTTTCTGTTGATTTTTATTTTCTGATGAATTTGTATGAGTTTCTTTTCTGTATTAGTTTTATGTCTTGCATGTTTTTTTCTCCTGGACTTTCAAACAAAACCTTCGTAGTACTGAGGAAGGTTTTTAGGCTTTTGCCATCTTCCTCAATAGAAAAGGTTTTGTTTTTTGGCCACTGGGGCCGGTACCCCCTGAAGACGTCGGCTTCAGTGGTCATATTTTTTTATTTTTAATTTTGTTTTATTTCCTTTGCTACTTTTATTTCTATTTTTATTCTCTCTTTTTTTTGAAAATTCTGCTGCTTTTTAGCGCATTTTTTTAAAAGAAGTTTTGTCCATTTTGTTTAGATATTAATTGTATTCTTTTAGTATTTTGAATAAATGCATATTTTGCAGCAAATTTCCATTAAGTTGCTGGTAGCTGTCTTGGAAGATGTTAAGTGCAAAGTTAAAATTAATTTTAAAATTAAAAAATTTAAAATTAATTTTCATTTGTTAATTTTACCAAAACCATTTAACCAAGATTGTTTGAGAAAATTATAACTAGGTTCAGTATCACCCTGTTTCAACATCAACCAAAAGACTATAAAATTAACAATAGCTATTTTTTGATGTACACAGATACTCCTACTAGTATAGATTCTGTGTGATATCCATGAAAATTCCCTTGTTTCAACAGAAATTTTAACCCATTCTACAGAAATTTCAGTAAGTTTCTGTTTTAGTGCCCGTTAATCTTTTTATTTATTTATAAATTTTTTTCAGCTCTTCCCCCATGTTTTTCAAACTTCAATAAATTGAAAACGATGCTATGAACACTATGCACTGAACATAAGTTTTTTTTTTTTTCATGATACATCACTGCAAATTTTTGATTTAGTGACTGTTTGTCTTTTTTTTTTTTCTTCAGCCATTTACCCAGGTTTTTCAAATTTCAATAAATTGAAAACGATATTGTTATGAAATGCGATTTTTGTACATGTTATTATTTTTTAATGGTACATCATTGTAAGTTTACATTACTCTCTGATCATTTCTTTTTTCTGTCATTTCTGCATGGTTTTTCAAATTCCAATATTTTTATTAAGATAATATTTTGACACACAAATTTGAATTGTGTCCAATTTACGATGGTTCCATTGTTAATCTAAGCGTTTTTTAATCATTTTTAGTTTATTTCCACACCGATTTTCTGATTCCTAATTTATTTTTGATGTTATTAAGACAAACAAATGTCAGGTTTAAACAATCACTTTTGAAACCCTTGATTCCCCACAATTCCATCATAAATCAACTTCATTGCTTGGTAATTTTTCAGCAGTTATTCATCTTTTTTTTAGCCATTTCTAAACAATGTTTTTATACACCTGAATTTTGAACTTGAGTGATCAAACTATTTTGTTGTGAATCCGCTTTATTTTCCGGTCATTTTTCTTTTTTGCAGTTTTTTTAAGGTGTTTTTGGCAGTTAATACAGTTATTAATCGTTTTATCAACCATTTCTGCATAATTTTTGAAATTTTGATGTTTTAAATACAGAACTATTACAACTCTAAAAATTGGCGAATACGTATTTTGTTGTAAAGCTACAGTAAATGTTTGAAAACTTCTGAAAATTTTCATGGTTAGTACTGAAAACTCTGACCAGAAATTGAAATATCTGTGTTACCTGTACAGTCAATAACTTATTCTTACTATTAGATGTAAACCTATTGTAAAATATAAACTTTGATTAGATTGCTAAACAATTTTTGAGAATTTTTGTAATTTTAATATTGTTCATGAGATCACAAGTGAGTGCAAATTTATCTGTGTGACTAATCCCCTCACTGTCTAGCGGCAGCTAGACATTATCCATGAGTCCATACACTCTCAATAAATCCATGGCAAGCAAAGGGTCCGCCGCTAAAGTTTCCTTAGAAATGCGAAGGCAAGCCGCAAATTTATCTAATTTTTGTAAGCTTAAAACAAGCTTTCAAAATCTAATACAATTTGTAAAGACACCAACAGAAGGAATCATACTTTTGTTAGTTAGAATTATTTCTATAAAAGTGATTTTTTTTAAAGCTTTTCTTACATAACTTCATATTCATTAGCCTAAAATTTGCTATAAGTTATTTTGTTGAATTTTATAACACTGTTTTGTGATTCTTAACTGTCTTCAAATAGCTTTGAATTTTATTTCTTTCATTTTTGCTATTATATTGTTAATCCAGTTTTGAAGGTTAGTATTCTTTTTATTATTATATACATTATTATTATATATATTGTTATTATCTCTTAGATGTTAAATTTTAATAGAGTAATTTATTTTTAACTATGAAAAGAAAATTTTTTTATATATTATACTGTAAACTAACCGCTTTTATCTAACTGGTTCCATCTTTATCTTACCCTTAAGCTCACTGTAGCACAGATTCATATAGACACTGCTTAGCAATAGTTGTGTATTATTTTATAATGCACAATAAGCGTTCCATCATTAGGAATATCAGTCAGTGCTGTAAATAAAACTTTTTAGAGGCATGATACTAACAATGGCTCAGTATTTTTATCACTTAACTTATTTTGTGGTCCAAATACAAAATTTAACTAAAATAGATGCATTAAAAAAAATTTCTAAAATTAAAATTTCTATATAACAAAATATTGACAAAAAAAGAACAAAAGCAAAGAAAGAAAATTAAGAAAAATAACAAGTTTTTTTTTACTGTGTATAAGCTGCAACTATATAGAACTCATAATATAAGTTTAAAATGTAGAAAAAATATGAAAAGAGTTATTAAATATAAAGAAAAACAATCAAAAATTTTCAAAAACATTCATTAAAAAAAAGAGCCGAAAACAAAATAATAACATTTTGGGGATCTAATCATGTGAGCTGATGACACTATTATATTTATGATAATTTTGTTAGCAGCTTTTCTTTTTATTTTTTTAATGGATGTTTTTAGAAAATTTTAATTTTTAATTGGTTTTCTTTTTTAATAAATCTTTTTGTATTTTTCCCTGTTTTTTCTACATTTTATTTATATATATATATATATATGTTTTTCCTAATTTTTTTTCTGGTTTTTTTGTATTTATTTATTTTGCTGTATATATATATATGTAGTTAAGAGAGTAAATGCTCAAAAAATTAGGTATGAAGAAAACCTCAAATAAAAACATTTTATAAGTAATTCATTTCAAATGTGCAAAATATATCGCCTGGTCTTTTTTGTAAAATATTTACTTAAAAATGTAAAAACTGATAAATACACTGATAAAAATATTAAATCTTATTTCTGATAGAAAATGTATCACTGATAAAAGCCTTATTATATTAAAACATTTCCTTTTTTTTTTTAACTGCCAATTCCAATTCTAAGTGCTTCTTAGTTGGCAAGATGAAAATAGTCTTTGCCTACCAAGACTTGAGTGAGGGTTTCCTGCTTTAAACACTTGGTGTCATATCGTATTGTATTTCTCCAACCCATAGGGGAAAGAAAAAAAAAAGAGACTGTAAGGTCATGTGATTAAAATAACGTGGGACAAAATCCCTTGTAATTGAAATACATTGGAATATAATCTCACCCTGACAAAATATCACAAGGCAAAGGCTTTATATAAAGTTGGTTAAAATATTCCCGATTAAAATGTTTCCGATTATTTTTTAATGGCCAATCAGGTTAAGGTAAAATATTTTCTTTTTATCTTTAATTGTCATGTAAAATTTTTACATATTTTTTTATGTTTTTATCTTTAAACTAATTGTTAAAACCTTATTGGAAAAAGCATCTTTCAATTGAAGACCTTGGGAGTAAAATGTGATAACCCTCATTTTTGTAGTTCAGAGAATATTAGGTAGGTACCTCATTTACACTAGAGCTGCACAATGGGCTATTGGCGACGTTTTGGGAAGCATCCATGTGGATGATAAATTTAATAATAAATTAAGAGAACAATAAATTTTCATTTCACAAACAGGCGTAGGGATTCTTGTGAAAGTTATCCAATAATGTGTTGTTTTATCTCAACAGACACTGTTTGAAATTATTTTACTTTTTCCCGACAGATTGCATAACAGATGCATAGAATCTTTTCAATAAAAAAATTTTTTTATTGTTTCTTTTACTTTGTTCGTAGATGATTTTATGTGAAGGCAATATTCAAAATTCAATTTCAATTCATTTATTAACTTAATTCATTTACTCAAATGAAAATAGAATCATTATGTTGCTCATCAAATCATGCATAAGTAATCTATGAAAGAATTCATAAAATAATTTTAGTATGACTTCAGTATTTCTTTTGCTGTGCTAAGTTGTCAATGCTTCTGATACCCACATTTCGTTTCTTTTCTTTAAATTTTTATGATTTACTGTTATTTAGTTTTTCATGTAGTCATTAACGCTCATTCCAAAAACTTAAAATAAAAATTGTAGATATTTAAGGTTGAACATGTTCAAAATCACATTTTAATGTGACTTTCATCAACTGCTTAGTCTATGGATTATCGACAATCAACTGCTGAATCTATGGATGTGTCAAAAAGTTGCTAATACACTAAACTTTTTCCTTTAAAATCTTTTTGATTATTCCCACAGTAAATCATGTTCTGTTCTTAGAACTGACCATGACATGTTCTTACAGTGTCAGAAATATAAATATTTTCAAAATGATTCGTAACAAGTTGTTCTACTAAGTTATTCATTTTTGTCAAGTAATATTTTTTATTAATGAAAAAGATATTTTCTATATGATTTATGTTGAATTTTTATGAAATAAAATCTAATGTTTTATGCTTGTAATTTCTTTTATCTATTTTACCCCTTAGAATATCACTAGTACAGTTAATCAGCAGGATACATTATATGCCCACATTCTTGAGGATTATTTGGCCTATTTTTTGCCAACAGAAAATAGAACTGTTCCCTTGTTTCAAGCTCAAAATGCTCAGCACTCTCCTATTTTAACTTCATCTCTATCTTCTAACTTTGGAAGGTAAAACTATGTTACATGATTTTACCTAAATATATATATATTATTAGTTGTTTGGTTGCTTTCACAAACTTTTTAAATGTTTTAAAATTGTTTAGGTATCTGTAAAAAGGTGTGCTACTCAAACATTATTTTGTGTTTTTATAATTTATTAGTTATGCAATATTTATGCATTAATTTAAACTTATTTTTTATAAAAAAAAAAAAAAAAAAAGTCTGAATTTTTCTTGTAATTGAACAACAAGATAATTATAATTCAGGTTCTCAAAGTTATTTATCTAAATAGATTTTGTTAAAACTAATTACTTTGTCAGTTTATCTTATGCATGAATTTAATCTTATTTCTGATAGAAAATGTCAAGTTTTCCCCTGTTATTTAATGATAGGAGATTATAACTTTAGTACTTGAATTATTTATTAAATAATTGTTAAAACCGAATTCAATGTCCCTTATGCATTAATAATTTATCACTAAATGACAATAATCTAATACTTAGATCGAATAAATAATTAGTAATTTTTAAGTCTGATTAGATTTTATCAGTTTAATTAATTGTCCTTTGTTGCACGGTTTAATTTGAAGATTCTTTTTGTAAATGTTTGCAGCTCTCATTCTTCTCCAGAAAGCCGTCATTCTTTCAATGCGAATCGGGATTTCCTAGGACCGGCCACCCCTAAACCAAGCTTGTTAAAAAAAGATATTGTAATGATGGTTACATCACCTGGATCTGATTCTTCAAGTGGTTTTGGAACATCTGCTTCTGAGAGCTGGAGATCTGAAACTTTCATCCTAATTTTAAAAGAAATGCTTCTCAATCAAAATTCCACTGATAATCATCAGCAAAATATGCATGATTTGATTCCGGTAAATCTCTCTCTCTCTTTGCTAACATTTTATGAATATAATTGTTTTATTTATGTTATTCTATAAATGTTATGTGCATTATGCGTTCTGAAATATTAAATGCTGTTCTAAACTCATTTTTCAGTGTTTGCTAATCATATACAGGATGCGTAGCGTTTGTAAAAAGTACTTAAAGGTGCTTTTTTGGGGATTTCGTTTTTAAAAGCTTTTAAAGGTGCTTTTTTCAGCTGGCGTTTTTAAAAGTGCTTTTTTTCACGAATCATTTTTTTTTTCCTTCAGTGATATCTGGTGAATCCCATGTATTTCACAAAAAATGGGGTGTTGCTACGGAATCATTCACACGGACTTCGTGTCGTACCCACGTTGTGACTTGCGCATGCGCGCACACTTAAACCGAAACCCAAGCGCTCCAATTCGGATAGAGAATATCAGATCCTTATGAAATGTTTTTCTTCTTAATTTTATTCTTGTTTATTTTATTTTTATTTCTAACACTTTTTTGACATAGGGGGTAAGGGTACTTTTCAGGGTCAAGTTGAATTCACTCGGATTAGACCAGTGATGTGGGGAAAAACTGATTGTTTCGATTTACGTCCGTTTCTTTTTGTGTTTTTTTAACGCTAAAACTGTTTTAAAAAGTTTTTGTTTTTCAATAATATCATTGATTGAATGTGAATTTTTTGAGTGTTTGAAAATTTTTGTAAGTGCTTGAAAAGTTTTTAAAAAGTGCTTATTTTTGATTCGAAGATTTGGCTACGCACCCTGATATAATTTGTTATATTTAATTTTTTTTTTTTTTTTTTTAATGAAATAAATAGGGGGCCGGGATAGCCTGGTCGGTAGGGCGCTGGGCCCATATCCAAGAGGTCGTGGGTTCGATCCTCGCCGGCCGAAGACTCCCCGTGTAGTAAATGGTGACTGATGCACGTTAAATCTGTCGAGTCTCAAAGTCCTCCATGTTCCCATAACAAATCAATACCTCTGGGGGTACTGATCCAGGAGTTTCCTTGTCTTCTGGATTGGTTCAAAATTACAAGGCTACGGAGTTGAACATTAGTAGTCGTAAGCCCATGAAATTGGGTCGGCTGTTCAACGACGGTTATAAAATAAAATAAAATGAAATAAATAAGTTCGGTAATTATATACTTAGCTCGTAAATCTTATTTCTTTTATAATTTAATAATTTTTATTATTAGTGATGATTTATGGGGTATATGATAGTTTTTGTCACAATACTTGTTTTTCTTTTAGTTTGAGGAGAAAGCCGCATAGTTGATTCAGTTATCTATGTGATTGCCGAAAATTATACCAAATATTTTATAATAATTAATGGCTTTCTTGCCAAAAATATCATCATAAAATATTTCCAAAAAATATCACCCTAAAAATATAAAAGTAGAAATAAAGGAAGCGAAAGAAATAAAATTAAAAATATAAAATTTAAAAATATGACCACTGAAGCCGACGTCTTCAGGGGGTACCGGCCCCAGTGGCCATAAAACAAAACCTTTTCTATTGAGAGAGCTGGCAAAAGCCTAAAAATTCCTCGCTTGACCTGGTTAATGTGAGTTTTTATTTTATTTTCTGATGATTTTTATTTTAATTTCTGATGATTTTGTTTGAGTTTCTTTTCTGAATTAGTTCTATGTTTTACAAGTTTTTTTCCTGGACTTCTATACAAAACCTTCATGGTACTTAGGGAGTTATTTTAGGCTTTTGCCATCTCTTTCAATAGAAAAGGTTTTGTTTTATGGCTATTGGGGCCGGTACCCCCTGAAGACGTCGGCTTCAGTGGTCATATTTTTAATTTTATTTCTTTCGCTTCCTTTATTTCTACTTTTATTCTCTCTTTTATTGAAATTTCTGCTGCTTTTTAGCGCATTTTTTTCAAAGAAGTTTTGTCCATTTTGTTTTTTAAAAAAAAAATTTTATTCTTTTAGTACCCTAAAAATATCTAATTTTAACAGCTTGTGTCTTATAGATTTTGTTAATTTTTAAGAAAAGGAAATTTTTTTCCAATTTATGTGCTGTTTTACCTACAATTATACTTGTTTTCAATTCTGACTAAAGCAGAGTTTTTTTTTATCATACTGTGCATTGATATATTTCTTATTTGACATGAAAAGTTCATTTTACTTGTTTATAAATGATTATTAAATAAAAAAAAAATTAAGAACTATCATAGTTGTTGGTTATTTCTAATTCAAATAAATTTCTTTTGTTTTTTAGAAAACCTTCATTCCAACTCATTATCATGTGTGGATGGTGAGAATCCTCGTAAAGCACTTGCACTTCTTTTTTAATAGTACGCTTTCTCCTAATCAGACTACTGGTCATGGTCAGATTATGATAGACAGCTTAGGGCGCTTAAAAAGGTATGATTTTTGTCTATTGCATTTGCTTTTATAATTTGAGCTGCCAATTTAACACTAAACATACCAACACTTAATATATACCTATTTCCCCTGTGGCAGAATTTTTTCTGGCTTTCTGCGACAAACCTAACTAAAACCAATATCTTTCTGCAAGATATTTTTATCGTTATAAATATATGTTTAATGAATTTATAATAATAGATGCACTTTGTGTTTATAAAAAATAGCCTACATGCATAGAATAAAACAGTGTAGATTTTTTTTTCTTAATTTCATAATAAAAGTTTAAATTTCTTAATAAGTTTAAATTATTTAAGTTTAAATTTGCATAATCTTCGATAATAAAGAAAAATTATAAATGTATAGATCTGCAGACAAAAATGCTTACTAGAGCATAAATAAAGATTACCCAGAACCTGTAATAAGATGGAACTTATAAAAATAACTAAGAATGGACAAAAAGATTAAATTTATAAAACAAAATAACTGAATTTGAAGTACCAGTTTTAAACAGAATGATTTAATGTTTCATTATAGTAGTTATATCAGGTACAGAAATAAATCAGGTGAAAAAATCAATATTGAAGTTGAGTAATCAAAATGAAAATAATAAAATAGGATTGACTATATCCGAATTCTAAAAGCAAAAAAATTAACGCAATCGTTGTTTCAATTTTTTCTATATGAAAACAATTACAGATTAATTAGATTCAATTAATATTGTACTGACTTATTGAAAGATTTTTTTTAAAAAAAAGAAAGTGAATAAAACTTTTTTCTTGATAAGATTAAGTTCAGAGCAAAAAAAATACACAGCGCTTGTGATTTGTAACAGAAGTCGCACTGTATTGTGTACATATATAGCATTGATTCCCCACGAAGAACGCAGACGCGGATTCCGACTCAATACGCTCAAGTCTATTCAACATCTCGAAACCAAGTCGTCTTCACCAGTACTGAAACATCGATATTAGAGCCATACTCATTGGATGCGATTTTTTTCGCATGCGTATGGAAACCTGTTTGAAAGTGTTTATATTTTCATCCAGTAAATATTTTCATCCAATCTGGTTTTCATTCGCATGCCAAAAAATCGTAGATAGTGAGATATCTTTCAGGCTTTATTTCATTTATCGTTAGATTGCGAGTGTTTTTTTTTTATATCGACGACTTAATTCAAAGGATATAGGCATTTTATCTTTAAAAAACATATATATATATATATATATATATATATATATATATATATAGTTATTTTTTACCTTTGACTGCTTCTAAAATTTCTTGATTTGTTGGAGATGTTGTTTCATCCTTACTATCGACATCGCTACTAGTAAGAATTTTTGGTTCGAATCTAGAACGCTTTTTTTAAAAATATTTGTAGCGTGGGAAGCTTATTTCCTCTTTTCCGCACGCTTTCCAGAAAAAAAATCTTTGACATCGCTAGATGTTGTCGACTTCCATCTTATTTCTTCTTTGGAATGCCGCCTTGAAAAATGAGTTTTCAAATTATTTTTTTTTAATTATTGTTTCTTTACAAGAGCAACAAATAACATTTTCGCTATACATGATTTTTTAAAAAAAAAAAAAATCTTTTTACGCATGAAATTTTCCACATAAGTGCAAAAAATATAAAACGCTTTGTTCTCATAAGAAAACACAAAGCCAATTACTGCACCAGCGAAACAGGCCGAAGTTGGCAAATTTCCAAAAATAGCTTAATAAAAGGGAAAAAATTTCTCCCCTTTTTATCCAGTAACTGTTTGTGTTGGAGATTAACGGAAGATTACGAGCGCTTTCCCCTTCCGCGGTACGCTAGAAAAACAATTATTTAAAAACTATTCGGTAAGAAAAAAGAAAAAAATTTTGCAGAACCATTATTGCTTCTGCATAAATTTTCTATTTCTGTAGAAATTATTATTTTTTTTTTGTAAAACAGCTTCTGTTTCTGCAGAATCTTTTTTGAGAACTTACTATGTTTCTGACAAACCAAAAAATTTTATTTCCCAAATAAAAAATTCTTTCTGCAAAACTCAGTCACTTTCTGAGACAATGTTGCTGTGTCGCCGTGTTTCTGCCACGGGGCCTATTTCTATCATAGCTGATCGAGTGACCGGACTTTATGTTTCTTGATTGAATTTATGAAATATGGATGTTAGGATGTAAATAAACTTAAAAAAAACTTTTTTATAATTAAACAAAATTGTAAATTGCTCAACACATTTTTTTACATATACAGGGTGTTTCCATTGTACATTTTCCGCAAACATATTTCTTCAAATTATTATTATTTATATAATTCTTATAATTATTCATATGATTAATATTATTTCTTCTGAGAACTTGTGCATACTTGATAGTTTCCGCATTTTTCTCAGTAAAAACTAACAGTTAATTAGAAGTGAAGTAAAGCTATGAAAATAAAATATAAGCTGCTTACCAAAACATTTAGTTTTTGTTACTTTTTCTTACATGAAAATGCCAATCTTAAATTTTAGGTACTTTTTTGAATTTTAAATTCGCTGTTATTCTGATTTAACTAACTACGTAACAGTATTTGCAGAAATGTGCTACTAATCAAATGCAATGTGTTGAACACGTATTATATCATAATTTCTGATCCGATAACCTTATAAAGCAAGAAATTGTTCTCCCACTCAAATGACCAGTTGTGGTAGAAATTGGTATACGACAAATGTTCTCGAAACAAACAAAATTTTAAAAGAATAGTAATAGAATATTAACTGTATATAATTGTTAGAAAAAGTCATGAAGTCAAATGTGCAAAAACGATAAGATGATAAGCGCATTTTCGACGCAAAAGTTCTTAAATGATCATTTGACTGGTTATGGTATGTTTAGTGTTAAAACTATACAAAATTCAAAACTATCAACCCTAGGTGTTCATTACCTGTCACAAAGAGGTTATTTGAAAAAATTCATTATGACTTGAGGAATTTTTGACTCTAGTATTTCTCTTTTGTTCGGAATTCATTCACTTAATTTGTGTTTGTTTGGCGAGGAAAGTATTATTAATGAGCAAGCAAATTTAAAACTCCACCAAATAATGAGCATTTAACATGGCATCATGTATAAATTTCTAAAATGTAAGCCGGGACAGCCTGGTTGGTAGGACACTGGACCCATGTCCAAGAGGTCTTGGGTTTGATCCCTGCGAGTCGAAGACTCCCCGTGTAGTAAATGGTGACTGATGCACGTTAAATCTGTGGAATCTCAAAGTCCTCCATGTTCCCATAACAAATCATACCTCTGGGAGTACTGATCCAAGAGTTTCCTTGTCTTCTGAATTGGGTTTAAAATAACAAGGCTACAGAGTTGAACATTAGTAGTCGTAAACCCAAAATTGAGTTATTTATGCTATTATCAACAAATATTTTATGTTATATTTTAACTTTTAGTCTCCGTATACCCCCCTGGAGTGATTTAGGATTCTACTTATCTTTTATATTAAGTAATAAGTTTTTAATTTATCTTTAACAGCCTTGGGATGACAAGTTTGATACAAAGAGAAATTTATAGCTTCTTGAAGACGGTATTTGATCACTGGCCATTGGATGCATCTTTTAGGGTGGTATGTAATTTGCTTCAATATTATAAAATGCATACTTTGAGAAAATGCTTGTTTCGCTGAAGAATATATGAAAAAAATATAAGAAATAATTTTATAATGCATTTAATCTGTCGATTATAAATGTTCATATTTTAACCAAAATGTGTAATGTCTCACTTCTTAATACCCTGTCCCTACCCTTTGTCACAATTTAAAAAAAAAAAATCCTCCCAGCATGACGTCATTTATAGAACTTCTCCAAAGCGAAGAAAGAAAAAAAAAATTTAACTCATATTTATTCAGAATGCCAGATGTAAATTAAAACAGCTAAAATTAAATATAAATGTATTAATTGATTTAGCTCTGAGTGTATTTGTTAAGTATATTGTGGAATTTTTTAATAATTGTAGGCATGCCAATTTGTAAAATTAGTTGCTTTATGAAATCTTATGTCTGAATGAATATATATATATTTTAATAGACCGTGGGCACTCTACTTTTATTTTAATTTACTTTGAAATATATTATGGATTTTCTAATAAAAATTAAAAATAATAATAATTATTATTATTTTTAAAAAAATAGATGTTCTAGGGATTATTTTCCCCACTAATTTTAATTGCAATAAACTATGCATAATTGTTTACTAGTTATCAACTAGTAAAAATTTTATTTACTGCATATCTGTTATTTTTTTAAATAAAATATATCTTTGCAGCCCCTTGAAACTTATTTGAGCTACATTCAGCCATGGAGATATATTCAGTGTGATTTAGAACCTTCTACATGGTAATATTGACACATTACAATTTTTTTAATATCCATAGTTTTTATATTGGCATGATCAATTATCTTTTTTATGCTTGTATCTTTTTTATGCTTGTATCTTTTTTATGCTTGTATCTTTTTTATTTAAAGTTGTTACATATTTATTTTTATCTTATAAGACAAATATTCCTTTCTTATGTAATGTTATATGTAAATTTTATTGCTTATAGCTTTTTTTTTTAATTCTTGTAAGATCAAAATTTTATAATCTAACTAAAATGTGGTTATTTTTAGTTAATGTCATTGTGTTGTCATAACGAAAATTGTGTAACACTTTCCGTTGTTAATATTTGCATCATATTGCTTATAAAATATTTAAATTTTGTTTGTGATTATAAAAAAAATTATCTGTATATATCAAATGCTGAATTACACCAACACTTAAATCAAATCATATAAAGTTTTTCCTGCAATGCCCTTTTTCTTTTTTTAATAAATGGCTTGCATACATTCTATATTTATTTATTGCAAAGCTGTTAGATTAACTACATTTTACTTGTTTCTTGAGTATATGATCTTTTTGAATTATGAAAATGAGCATATCAATACCTTTAGTCTTCTATGCTATCTTAAATTTAGCTGAATAAATTTGATTGGAAATTTATATGGAAGAAATAAAGTACACTTGTGCAAAAAATACTAAATGTTCCATGAACTTAATTTAGAAATAACAGTGGAAGTGTTAAAGACAAAATTTTAAATTGAAAGAGTAACATTACTTTTACTCTTGAATATGTAATATTATTTGTATTGAAAGTTTAATTTCCTTTTCTCTGATTATTTAGGCAGAAGTTCTTAACTGAGAATATTCTGTTTTACACCACCATTTTTGTTCAGATTCTAAGAAGGTTTCTTAGAATGGATTTAAGCTGTCCTAAAAATGCATATATGCTGTACAGACTGACAAAAGTTAGTCATTCTTATTTAAATTATTAAATTTTATTATAAATATTGCTTGAATTTCTGGTTTCAATTTACTTGGTTACTTTTTTAGGTCCTTTGTACAAGAGAGCTAAGACAAATGATCACACAAGGTTTGAATCATTCAATAAATTAATTGCTTAATTTTAATTAGAATTTTAATTTTAAATAGGTATTCAGTTTTTATTCTATATTATTAAACCATCTGGCTAAATATTAACTTATTTTGTTGCCAAATATTTTTTTAAAAATAAACTAGCTAAATAATTGGGATTCAACAGGTATTTCTTTTTATTAGTTATGACCTAATACTGTAGTTAGTGAATAGAATTTACTCAATTGATGGTACTGATTTATTATAGGTTAAAAGACATTGCTCTTTTTTCAGTGCGTTAAAATTATCAAGAAATTTTGTACAGTGATAGAAATAATATATATATAGTGATTAAAATATCATGTATTTTAAAATGTTTGCCAAATTTTAATGTTAAACTATTGTAAAAATTTAAGTTAAGAAAAATCCAAATTCTTTTTATGTTAGATTGCACTTTTTTTTTTAATGTTTCAGTTGAAATAATTTATTAGTTGTTTCATGTTGCAACATCCAAAATGTTGAAAATATAGTAAATTCATTGAGCTTATTGTATGCAAAGCAGTTTTTTTTACTCAAAATCTAATTATTTAGCAAATACTTATTAATTTGTGTTCAGTAAACTTAATATATGACATTCAAATAAAATCTATATTTTGTACAAAGTATGCTTTGTTTTAACTTTGAACTAATTTCATAACTCATTAAATAAATGTTGTTTATTGATTTAGCTGAAAAAGTGTGTGTTTCAAAACCTGCAAGTGTTGGAATGCCTGGATTCTTAAGATCATCTGAAAAGCTGTTTTATCAAAGGATATCTGAGCTAGAAATGACTGGCTCTAATTATTTACCTCTTTTTAGTGAGCCAGTCTTTGTTTTGGTATTTATTCATTTAATTAATGTTTTTTTATTTTGAAATTCAGTTTATTGCTTCTCTATTGTCAATTGCTTAAAATAATGTTTTAATTGCTTTAAAATGTTCGTGATTAGCATGGGTGCCTCATTTATCATAAGGCTGGAGAAACCCATGCCTAGGGACCCCTAAATGTTACAAATATGTTCTAATTGTGTTTTTTCTTAAGAATTGTGTAACAAAAATTGAAATAAGTAAAAGCTAATATATTTAAAAACCAACTTTTAAATTTGGTTTAAAGTAACTACCAAGGAACCCTCTGACAATTATGTGCCTATAGAGCTCCCACTTTTTTAGACCAAGCCCTGGGTGCCACTCTTCAGTCCTGAGAACTGAAACCAGTCTTGAGAAAAGACCAGTGGACTGAATTACATCCTCTTATTAATATTTATTTCCAGTTTGATTTGTGAATTCAGATAATATATATATATATATATATAAAAATTTTCTCTTATGAAAACATTGTTATTTTTCATAATTATTGCAAAATTATCAAGAGTGATCTCACATCACAATAAAAGAATGGGACTGACTGAGTCTTCAACATCAGTTTGTGTGGACAAAATTTTTATTGTTAAATTGTTAATCTGTTTCCATCTGACATTTTGAGATGCTGGGCAACGTTTATGTAAGATTATTTTTTATAAAAAGAAATTAATAGATCTAGTGCAAAACATTAATAATGATGATGAAGTAAAAAATAAGTAGATTAACTCAATATGCTTTTAGTTTCAATAGTACTTATTGTAGATTTTTAAATCTATTTCTATGAGTTCATGTGATTTCTAACTGTAATTGTCTATTGCTTGAAAAATTCTTAGCATATCAAAATACTTGCAATGTATTTTGTATGTAGGTACTGTTTGTCTAAGATAGGTACTCTGCTAGACATTCGTCTGGAGCTGTGGCGGTGACTATGATAACGAGGTATGATTATTTCAAGTAGGGGTGCGGGGTCCCTCTTGAGGACTGGTTTCAACCAGAGAAAAGGAGACCTCTTTCTTCCGTCTATTGTATTAGCCCTAGAGTGAACCTGAAACATTGTTTAGAGCGTTCAATTCCTTTTTTTTTTTATCTTTTTCTAAAGCTTCTGTTTTAGAAAAAATTTTCAACAAATTTATTTTAGTAGTAAATTTTTTATTTTATTTTTCCTCTTTCAACTTTTTTGAATTTGGAGTAATGCCTTTTAAATTTAAAAAGGGGGAAATTTTAAAATCACAAGTACGTCAAATTGTGCACAATGTATTTGAGTTTTTTGCTAATGAAGTTAAGGAAAAAAGCCCTTAAATTACCTCCATTTTTTTTTTTTTTTTTTTTAAAGAAAGAAATTAAAATCTTTTTTTTTTTTTTTATAAAAACAATGTTAAATGATATTTTGTGTAATATTTTTACTGTGAAGATAAAATATAAATTTAATAAACTAGTTTATCATAATTAATTTAGAATAAAAAAGCTCATTACATTTTCTAAAATTTTGAGAATTTTTTTAAAGTCATTTTTAAAAAAAATCCCAAGTTATTTTTATAAAATGAAGTTTAGACAAATGGCTGCTCAAAGCATGGCAATCGTATTAATAATTACGTGCGAAACGTAAATTTTACACATTAATCAACATCCTAACAAATAAAAACGGACAGAAAAATACCATAAATTATTAGTCATAATTAAAAAACTACTATACTAGTTTGGTCGAAACAATGCTATACTTTAATAAGAAACAGAAAACAGAGATTGTTTAAAAATAATAATTTTAAACTATTGAACCTAATATTTAATTCTTTTTCTCTCTCTGAATATGAAAATATTAGTTCCAAATTCCTTTATTTTTAATAAACAAAATTTGCTAGTGTTTTATTTTATGTATTGAAATAAAAGAGAAATTTGAAAGATTTTAAAATTCAAATTAGTAAGTAGAGAAAATAAAAATAAGTTTACGAGCTTTGGCGGATAATATATTAACTATCCAATGACAACCGATTAAGTAAAGAGAATCATTTTAAGTAAGAAAAAAATATCCATGCGAATCTTAAAAAAGTTCTTGAATCAGATTAAATAAGTCTCCTACTGGTGGCTGAGTCAGCCAATCTGGTATACTTCCCATACAAGCTATAATCGAAGCTACCCTCCCTAAAATGCCCTCTTCTTGTTTCCATAACACCAGACTGACGCAGACTTTGTGGCGGGCAGAGTACCAATCATAGACAAACAGTATGTATGCCTATCTGTTTCAAAAAAGATTTTCTGCACATTCAAAATCGGTATTTTTCTAACTGAACATGTAGGTTTTATTATGACAAACCGGAATATATTTGCAAATAAATTTTCTTACCCTGAATTAGGCAACAGCAAAACAATCCTCTAAAAAAATATTTCAACATATTTTAGTTTTAAGAAGTGGCATCACCTGTTCTCTACAAAATATCCATAGTAATTAATTCTTAAAATTAAGTTGTCCTAGCAGTAAGTAAATTGATTACAAAATTGTTTTGAACCGATCAAAATTGTAAAAAAAAAAAAAAAAAAAGAAATAAACTGAGAAGAAAACTAAACAATTTAAATTCATTACCTTCTTTCCAATTATTGCTGCTCCAAATGTTTTTCTTTAACTTTTGCATTTCTAATGACAACCCATGATAGAGTTAAACATTTTATATTATTGTTACCTTTAAAATGCGAAAGTAACTATGCTTAGGTGTAGTGCCAAATAAATATGCAAAATGTCAAAGAAAGTTATCCATATTATCAATGAGTGCAACATACGGAGTGATATTTTCAACATTAATTGCTATTAATAACATAAAATTGTTCTCTCTAACTGTGATTTGTCCAAAAACTTTAGATAATCTAAATATTGGCTTTTCTGTAAATTGTTGATTTAAAAACTATTTCATGCATTAATATAAAAACTTTTTATAGGTTTCGCAACTGTTGTCGTCTATTGCTGCTGCTCGTCAAAAGTCGAGCACCGAAAATCTCTCTCAAAGTATTGTCAACAAAAGCTTCTTCTCTAAATTTGCTAGCCTGTTTGATGTCTCCAACGATGAAATCAATTCAGATGATAATAGCCCTTCAGAATTGCAAAAAGTCTCTACATATTTAGATATGTCTTCTAAACAACTCTGTGACTTTTTTTCAGAGGTTAGTCTGACATATATCTCTCAATTTCTTAGAAATTTTATTCGTGGTGTGTAGCATTTTTGAAAAGTGCTTAAAGGTGCTTTTTTTCATTTGGTGTTTTTAAAAAGTTCTTAATTTTCCCTTTTCAAAAATGATATTTTTCGTTACCGTGTCGATTTTCGCCACGTATTATGCAAAAGCGTGCTTTTCACATTGTTCTATTCAACGTTTTCACAATTCATTTAGGTGTACCCGTCGGTTCATAGAGTTTGAAAGCGCAAATCATTTTACATGTTTGATAAAATAGTTGCGAATCTGTATGTGCGTCCACTGAACTGGGTTCGGTGAGATTATTGCCTTCTCATATGCAACTCTGCTGCATTTTGCAAGATATTTTCAATTTCAGACTTCATTTTCCAGCCTCTGATATCGAACCAAAAAAATCTCTAGATCATTTTATTACGGCTAATATAATAAATAAATAAAAGAGTTCTTTGTTAGAAACTTAGTTATTTTCTCATGATCATCTAAAGTCTATGAAAAATATTTTGCATTTTGTTATGGTGTATAGTGCTTAAAAATATTTTTTGAGTGCTTAAAAAGTACTTAAAAGGTACTTATTTTTCGTTGAAAGATTTGGCTACGCACCCTATTATGAAATATTATTACATGTACTTATGCACTTTTTTTTTTTATTTGGCCATATTATATTTGTAGTATAATTTGATGCTACAAGGGTTTCTTTTTATATTGTCAAATGGTGCCCTATATGCAATGTGTACTGTTATGTTGATTTTACGCATATCAAATTTTCAGGGTATTTAAATTTGTGTCTCAATTACCCCTGTTATGTGCGATGAGATCTATCTTAGTACGACCTCTTAGGCTTTACATTACTTGGTGAGAAATTTTATCTCATTCCAATGTTGAATAAAAAATTAATGCCACGGTTTTGCTGTCCTTTGCCCTTTAACGATTGGTTAATTTTCAAGAAAACGCTGATAAAAGGACCTTTTTTTTTACATCTAGTTTAAAATAAACTAACTATCTACAATTACCTTAAAAATATCCTGGTACTGCCATCTGGTGTGTAAAATGAGAAATAAAATGTTTTCAAGGCAAAAGAAATGAATTTGTTTTATTATTATTGGTGCGTTACTACTGAACACTCCAGTCCGGAAATTTCACAGGAGCAAGAAATAGAGGGCGAAACCTAACCCCGTCATTTTCATGGGAGCGAGAAGGAAAGGGTTAATGTTATGA
This sequence comes from Parasteatoda lunata, assembly GCA_949128135.1. NCBI lineage: Eukaryota > Metazoa > Arthropoda > Arachnida > Araneae > Theridiidae > Parasteatoda > Parasteatoda lunata. Next base: position 14,766,414 of record OX421976.1, on the reverse strand, counting down.
TTCACTCTCCCTATCTTTGTAATTTTTAACACCCGAAAGATAGCGTAATTCCTAAATCAAGCTACAAACAAGGAGCACATTTGCTTTCCTGAAAAACTTTATCAATGAAACTAACGCTTATTTACATTACAGGAAGGGGAAAAACTTGTAAACTTCCAACAGTATATGGTATGGAACTTTAACAAAACTTGTTGAAAATTGAGTTTCTACATCATCATAGTTGGCCAGACAGTCCAATGTGGGCCAATACCTTCCTCTGGAAATTTCTCCATAACAACTTCTGATTTATCTTTGATCTCCAATTCTTTTCATTAATTGCAAGAAAATCAGACTTTGCCAAATCAGACCATCTTAACGTGGCCTTCCCTGCTTTCTTGTTGCAGTGGGTCTAGAAAGCAGTATCATTTTTATTGTATTGTCATCACTCATTCGAATCATGTAGGCCATCCAATTCCTTCTTTCTATTTTATTTTATTTATTTTTTATTTTATTATTATTTTTTTTTTAATTGATTGATCTATAATAGAAGTAAAAACACTCTGTCTGGTAAAATACTGATAGCTGATTTTACTCATACATGCTACTTTTCATATTAAACATAAATCAATTTATACTGAAAATGAAATAGAATGTTTCCAAGTGAGTTAACCCACTGACGGATCTACACTAAAAAAGTCGAATTTTAACCTGCAGTCTTCTCCACATAGCAAAACCAGTTTTTTTATGTTATTAGATAGGGAAATAGTGTATCGGGGAAAAACATTCTTCCAATCTTACCCTTTTGCTAAATCCCTAGTGGGTTAAGTTATAAATGCAAAAAAAAAAATATTTAATAAAAACTACCTTCATAAAGTTTATGAATTTTTGATAAAAACAACTGTATCGGTTTTAGCTTGCGCTTTTATTTAGTAAAGAATAAAATCTTCAACGATGTTCAAATAGCATTAAAATAATGTATTTTTTGAGCAAAAATATCTATGTTTTGTTTGCAACTGTTGTCTATCATACTTTTATGAAGCGTAAATCCTACAAACCCAAATAATAAAAATAAATTAAAGCATTTTTTTATCTGCTGAAAGCCAAATACAATATACCAGTTATACATTCATATATCACATTTTTCTATATCTATATTTACATTTAATTCATTATGATTTTATTGACTTTAAAAAAATTCAATGTAGTTCCTTATCTCTAATTCTGTTTTTATTTGCTATTTGACTTGTTTTGTTAAAATAGTTTTCTGTATTAGATTTTCTTCTCTGTATTAGATTTTCTTCTCTGGATTTCCTTTTAAATGATCACTTCTCTTCAAGCAAACATATTTCTCAGTCCGGAAAATTTTATTAAGGTCCTTGGTTTTCTTCAGTCCTTGAATTAAAATTCAGCATTAAAGTTAAATATGCTGAATCTAAACAGTTATTTCAGTTCGACTATTAAGAAACTTTTTATTTCCAATGAGCTGCACAATCAGTGTTCCCGATGAGCAGACCTAGTACGTTTTCAAGAAGTGGTATCTACTCTTTCAGTGGCCACCACAATGGGTGAGATACCGTTGGCCATGTTAATTTGGACGTCTAGTTTCTGCCACACTAGATGGCAGCACCGAGACTCTATTTGGATGCTAAAGCGCACTATAAATTTAATTTTGCCGGAAATGCCAAGAGCCAATAAGGCACTCCAGGGATCTTTTACATGCCGCATAATCATACGACATGGCCACTGAGGATTTTCTGCATCCCGAAAATCCTGCGCCTGGCCAGGGATCGAACCCGCAGACTTGGGTTCAAAAGGCCGACGACAAACCAACTGCGCCACCCAGCCACACTTAATCATGTATTAAGAAACCAGAATACATGATTTTCCAAAACTACATCTATAAATAATTCAAGGTTACTATTATTCTGAATATGGTTGTAGCGAACATAAATGAATATTACATGCATTAAATACATGATCAATAGGCTGCATACAGGGTCTTTTGGCTAAAAACCGGTTGCCGTGTTGTAACCAGGTAATGAATATCTGGCAAGCTCCTGAATGGATCACTATTTAGAATGTTTTCTTATTTCTTTAAAATTTTTATTTATAAATAACTTATCCTTTATGAACTAGCTATCGCTTTTTTTTAGTTTTTTTATATACTGAAGAAAATCACATTAGAATAATTTGAACTAAGTTGCTTTATTATATTCTAAAAAGTATTTTCTATGCCTATTTTCTTAACTTGTTGCTTGACTGTGGATAAGATCAAAAGTTTATAGATTTGTAGATAGTAAACCAAATGAATTGCAGAAGTACGTTTTATCAAATTATTACCAATATTATTTAAAATATATAATAGGTAAGATAAAACAAATATTATATAAAAAAGGGACAATATTTCACTGCATGCTTTGAATACAATTATGTAAAGTGCTAAAACAGACATTTGAATTGTTATTAAATTGCTGTATTGAATTTAATTGGATTCATTATTAAATAAATATTAAATAAATAATTAATTCTCGTTTCTATTTAATTTATCCGATAAAGTTTTAAAAAATTTTTGAATATCTTGAAATTTTGTGTATAATAAGTAAAAAATCTCTTTATAGGTTGTACCTCCTCAACAAAATAGCGCATCACTAGGAAACCTCTCCCTCTCAACCTCTGATCAACAATCTCTTTTAAACAACAGTGGAGACAAAAGTGAAAAGTTTTCTAACTTAAAAGCAATCAACAGAATGTTGGTGTTAAATCAAAACAAAAAACAAGATGTCGAATATCATGATAATCCAGATTTGCAACCTGTAAGGACTTATGAAGTTGGATTCCTTGTTAAAGTTCTAAATGAAATCTCACAGCAAATAAATGAAAAGGTGAAGATTTTAATTTAATAATGTTTAAATTAATATTATTTTCTATTTCATCCTGAGTTTGTTAGTTTTTTTTTTTTTTTTAAGCTTTTGTATTTTGTGCATATTGAACTAACTGCTTCTAGTATGTTTAGTTTCCAATAACTAAATCTAGGAACACTTTACAGTGTTTAGAAAAATAAACTTGTAACAGTGTTAGAAAATAATGCCAAATCTCCTGTTTATTTACGAAATCTCCTGTATTTCACGACTACCTGATGTTTACCCATATATTCTCAAACTTCTCCGTATTTGTTGAAGAAAAAAAATTTGGCAATAAAATATTCGCTATTGGCAAAAATACTTCTTTTATTCCTCAACAGATAGAGCTATTGCCAGTACTACAGTATGTTGAGTATTCATAGTTTAATTAGCTGTAGTGGCTTAGGGCAGGGCTGTCCAACTGGCGAGCCGCATGTGGCCTGCCAACACATATTGTGTGGCCCGCCAACTTCTTATTCAGACTGATCGGCCTCAGTTTTCTCATTAAAATGTAAGCAAATTCTTTTATAATCCTTCTGTTCCATTGTTTTATAATTAATAATTCAACTATTAATTGTTATTGTATAAGAGGTAAAAGGGTATTGTTCAACTTTTTAAAACTGCGGCCCGCCAGGTGATCAGTGACCGGAATTCTGGCCCGTGGGCTCTTTGCAGTTGGACAGCCCTGGCTTAGGGAATAGAGCGTTCCCCTTCCATTGAGATTCGAATTCCAGTGATGGCTGGTTGATGCGAATTTCGCATCCAGCTTGCACCAATCACAGTACTGACGTGAAATATCCTCAGTGGTAGATGGATCATAAGTTGGAGTCCCCTTGCCGTCAGGCTAATCGTGGGAGGTTTTCGTCTCCGTGTAACGGAAATGTAGGTTAATTCCATCAAAAAGGCCTCCACGAAGGCAAATTTATCCCAATACTTGATCCAGGAGCCGGGATAGCCTGGTTGGCAGGGCACTGGGCCTATGTCCAAGAGTTCGTGGGTTCGATCCCCGCCGGCCGAAGACTCCCCTTGTAGTAAATGGTGACTGAGGCACGTTAAATCTGTCGAGTCACAAAGTCCTCCATGTTCCTTTAACAAATTATACCTCTGGGAGTACTGACCCAGGAGTTTCCTTGTCTTCTGGATTGGGTTTAAAATTACAAGGCTACGGAGCTCAACATTAGTAGTTGTAAACCCAAAACTGGGTCGGCTGTTCAACGACGGATATAAAATAAAATATAAAAAAATAAAATACTTGATCCAGGAGTTGCTTTGTCTTCTGGATTGGGTTCAAAATTGCAATTCTATGAAGTTGAACATTAGTAGTCATAAACCCAAAAAATTGGGTTGGCTGTTCAACGATGGTTATAAAATTAAATAGTTTAAGTAATTATAAATAATTGGTTAAAAAAATCTTTAGATTAAGATTTATATACATATTTTTCACTTCACTAAATATAAGTGCTTATATTATTTCCAATTTTTAATTTCTCTTTTTGACTTATGCCTGATGTATCAAAACTTACGTATGAATTTTCATTTTAATCAGTTTAATACTTTTTTTCCTGCAAGTATATATTATGATTTTTATTTCAGTATTATTTTGTGAGATATATTTGCATTTTTTTAGTACGGTTCAGAAATTGAACAACTCTATTATAAAAATACCCTGATTGGAAAAATGTGCCGCCGACTCGTAGCTCCTCCTGTAACGTACATTAATGTCATCAAATCAAAGGATATGATGTCCGTCTCAAGCTATCCAGTGCATCTCCCACCCCGTGTATGCCTACGTTTCGTATCTCACAAACAGTTACTAGCTTATATATTTATCTTCCTATTCCTGAACTATTTTTTGTCCTCAAGTCCCATCTTTGGAATATTTGTTTTTACGCTCCTATTCTTTGCGTTACTCTTTTTGAGTGCTTTATTCTATCCAGTTGAAGTACATCCAAAAGATGATTGATTCCTATGAGTGGAGTTTGTATAAAATATGTGTATTCCTTTTAAATTACATTTTGAAATTGTAAATATTACTGTATGTTTTACAATAAATATATATTTTTTATGAGTTTTGTGTTTTGAATTTATTTGATTTATATTGCATAGTTGCCAAATCTACTATTTTTTCCAGTAAACTACTGGGTTTTGCCAGTTTCTCCTGGTTTAATAAAATTTCTAATGATTTATTTGTGCATTCTTGAAAATTCCCTAAAACTGAGTAAATCCCCCTTCCCCCCCAAAAAAATCCATATTCAAAAAAAATTTCACCCATTTTATTGCTTGTTTAAATATTAAAATAAGTATTAATGAATACATAATGAATCGTAATCCGATTAAAGCTTGTTTTATTTATTTCTTCTTTTTTTCGGTTCTAAAATTTTTGGCTTATTTTTATTCAAAACTTCCTGTTTTTAATTAATTAACTCTTTAGTGAATTAAATGTCTATTACTATTCAAAATTAGTAATCATAAATGGAAAATTTTGCAAACCATTTATAGTTTATTAGTGTAATAAATTTTTTGTATTTTAATGACTTTAAAATTCCCTTTGTGTAAAATATTTAATATATTATGCAACAGTTATTATCAAATTTATATTATTTCTTAAAATCTAATGTATTTTCCCTGATGCCTGTTGGCAGCTATGATATTGATATTTGTTACTTGGCAAGGCAAGAGTAATTCTTTTATGTCTATTTTTAAATAAAAATAGACGGTCATCATCTCTGAAATTTATAAAACAAACATTAACCCCCCCTTAATTCCTTTTTTTATTTATTTACTTCCTTTTCATCCCTGGGAAGATAGGATTTTGCAATTAAACCCCTGTTCTACTAGCTAGAGCACTCAAATTTCTACGAGAGTTCTGTGTCTGAAAACAGTGCAAAGTTCATTTCTTAGTAATTGCTAACATTATTTATATGGATATTATCGCCAAAAGGAATCTATCGTTAATCAAGATTCTGACCCCTTTTTGAGTGAGGCCAAATCATTCTAATTGACAAATTAAGTTTAAATCATTTTTTACGTCTACAAGCAGAATTTATCTTGATACAATTTACTTTCTGACTAGCTAGAGGACTCGAAATTTCAACTCAAGTTCCCTGCCTGATGGCAATACAGATTATGATTGTTTCCTAATTGTTGAAATTAAAATTTATCTCCCTTTTATTACCAATTAAAATTTCTATTGTTTTCTAACATAAGCAAATTAACAGACACAAAATAAATAATAATTAAATTATTTTTTTTAAATTGATGAAAACAAAGAAATATTTCTTATTTTTTGACATACCTAAAGCGTTGAGCACTTGGCCGTTAATGTAGATATATATTTAAAATCCTTACTAAAAATTTATAAAAGCAAGGATACTAATAAGAAGTCTACACTGATGTTCAAAACGTGTTTTTTTCCTTTATATTATTTTCAGAATCGCTTTAATAATTTGTGAATTTTGATTTGAGGATGTGTTGACAAACAAAGTAATCATTCCACATTTAAATAACACTGGTATGATCATGTGTAACACTCATCAGGGGGTCGTCCATAAATAATGTCACACTTGAAAAAGGTAACAAGACTGACAATACTTTTTGGTTAGAATTTATAATCAGCAGTTGAAATATTTTTATGTAAATAGTTTTTATATTTCTTTATCAAAATAAGTACTCAGCTAACCATTGTTTGTAATGTGCATAATAGTCATTAAAATGCATAGTTAAGGTTTAAAAATAAAATTTTAAATATGTTCTATAACATATGTGTTTTGTTTCTAACCTACTAATACAATGAAACCTCTTAGGGGGAGGGGGTGACCCAACACCTGCTAGAAGAAGGAAGGCCTCAGCACGGATCAATTTAGTAGTCCGATGTGACGAAATTCGATAACTCTCCGCCCCCACAAGTCTATGGATTAAATTCCATGCCTTCCAAAAGTGGTCGTAAATGGAGGTGGTCTTTCTTGGATATTTAACTGTATATATTTATGTAATATAGCGTAACGTCTTGTGATGAAGGGGATGAGTAAATTAAAAATATTGAAAAAAAAGTGTGGCATTTATAGAAGACAGCCCCTCAGAGTCAAAAGATATAAAATAGTGATTACAGAATCGATCAAAAAAATGAATTAACAGGGTTCTCGCAATCGATTTCCCATGATTTCATGCAGGAGAGACGTTTTGTGGCAACATTCATTGTAATGCCCTGTTTTTAGGCCGGTCAGATTGTGAACTATAATTGCCTTCACCAATATGATCCAGTTTGAGCTTCGAAGAGTTTAAAGTATCTGCCTGACTACGACTAATCCATCTAGTGACTGCTTGGCAGAAAATGCTCAAATACATGAGCTGATGGTAGTCGCACATGGTTTATTAAAATTAAATCAAAGCCCAGTACACCTCTAAAAGTTGGTAGCTGTCACAGTAGAATTTACAGTTAATTGCTCTGTTTATTTTATAAAGGTAGACAAACAATAATTAGATATCTCTAAGTAGAAAACCTAACAGCTGCTTAAATTATTGGGACCTTATTTTCCTGATTGCTACTAGAGTCAAGAATCGAACTTCGTCGATAAAAATGTGTTTTTATTCAGAAAAGACTTAACTAGAAAGACTAAGACTTGGGTAACTTAAAGTATCGTCTAAATCAGGGATAGGCAAACTGCGGCCCGCCGGAAGGTTTTATCCGGCTCGCGGATGGAATTTTAACTCACCGATCCGTGGCGAATATGAACAATGTACATTATACATCCATTTTCTTGTTTACTCTGTCTAAATTTTTTTTTGTTCTTTCTTTTTTAACAAAGTTTTGATGGCCATTTTGCTTTCTCTATTTTTGTTCTACAAAGCCTAAATTGATGGAAATAGTTAGCACAGACAGCTTCAATTGGTAAAATGTTGGAAGCAGAAGTTCTTTATAGAAAAGCCGTAGATTGGCTCCAACGAGGGTCTGTCTTTCTCGATCGAGGGTCTATCTGTTTTACAAATCATTACAAAAAGTTAATTTCCAAAATTTAATCTCATGTCCAGAAAATTAATGCTATGTTTGCTTCATCTTATACATGTGAACAAGTGTTTTCAACTATGAACCTTAGAAAAAATCGTTTTAGAAGTAGACTAATAGACAAACATTTAGTCTCGTTCCTTAAAATAAGCACATCTCACTTCGAACCTCAATATAAGGAAATGAAATCGCAATTTCATTCATCTCATTAAATATCTAAATTAAAACTTATATATCGTATTTTTTTTATTTTAGAATATTTTAGTTGGCCCACCAAACTTTTTTTCTCGATTTTTGGCCCTCGACCCAAAAAGTTTGGCCATCCCTGGTCTAAATTATTAAATAAGCATATTTTAAGATTAGACTCTCAAACCATGAATGATGAATCCTAGTACGTGATAATACGATCATTAGATTAGAATTATTCAGGGTGATCGCTTTTTTACTATGCGCATTGTACAGAGCGCATAAAGAAAAGGACCACCCTGAACTTATGATCTAATCATCAGATCTTCACGTTCCAGGACCCAATCTTAGTGGTTCAACTCTGACTAAAATTTATTTTTGTATGTTAGTTTGTTACTAAAATTTATTTTTGTATGGATTTATTTTGTCTTTGTAAAATTTATTTTGTCTTTGGATAAACAAATTTTACAATTGTATGCAAAAAATTTTCGATTCGCTTACAATTGTTCTTGAGCTATGGCGAAATACGCAAAAAGTAAAACTAACATTAAGGGGCCCAAACTACGGATGGCTTTCCTGACCAAACTATTGGAAATTTATTTCCCAGATTCGGATAGCTTTCCTGACCAAACTATTGGGACCCTATTCCCCAGATTGCGTCTACCCCCTATATATTAGGGGCTGGAAATCCGAATCCGCCGGAGGGGGAAAAGTTTGTTTATTCTGGGAAAGTACGTTTTTGTGTCTGATTTCGTAACTTAAAATATCATCTGCACTAACTAATTAGCATATTTGATTTGAACCATTAAGATTGAGTCCCAGAGAGTGAAAATCCAATCATTAGATGAAAAGTTATTCAGAGTAATTGTGTGGATTGTTTTTTTTAGGGGGGGGGTGCACTGTACATACTTCATAGAGCATCATTTAATATTTTTTTTATAACGATAACCTGTGATGAATATTCAAAATTGAATTTCTATAACTATGATGACCGTTCAGTTTCTCGTTTGTGTAGAAATTGTTTACTTCTCGTACATTTTTCTTATATAGCTAGTTAATGGGTGACTCCATGATTCGGTAAGTGAATGAATTAATAAATAATTCAGCGAGAAATGATGCGAATCACGTTATAAATAAATCGACTAATTAGTAAATTTTAAACGAATGAAAAAAAATTAAACCTATAATATTTGTTGTTATACCTAATTTTAATTTTATAATTTAAATCTATAATATTAGTTAAAAAAAATTTAAAACTCTAAAATACATATAATAATATCTTATAATATTGTACCATTTGTGATACGGCGGTCTGTGACCATTTTTCTTATTATTCTATACGTTTATTTTCATACAACCATTGAAAATGAAACATATAATTGGGTAGAAATACTTCTTTGAGTTATTATTGAGTTCCCCAGAAAGCTTTTTTCGAAATAGGAATGAAAACTTTTTTTTTTTTTTTTTTTTTTTTTTTTTTTTTTTTAATGAAAACATTCATAATTGATCCTCCCACACTAAATATGTAAAATTCAACGACTAGAATTCGAATTAGGTGAGCCTTCTATTTTATAACCAATGCCACTCCTTGTCAATGCAATACCTTGTCTCAGAAACCTGATAAATAAAATAAACGTTGTCACTTGAAAATTATAATAGAGAAAAAACAGATAAGGTGATATCGGTGTATCTTAGCTGCGTAAATATCTTGCCACCAGCTTCTGATAAATGCTGATAACTATAGCCGAAGAAATCAATAGATATGTTTCAAGCAGTAGTATTTAAAATGTTTTATGAGTACATTGGCACTCTGCTGTTTAGAAATAGTAGTGCAATTTAAAACAATAAAGCTTTTAGAATTTGATTAAGGGCATGTGTTAAAGTCTAAATTGCATTTTATTAGAGTGTTAAAATTGCCAAAAAGATAATTTTCAGACGATCTTTTGTGTTGATGTTTTAAAAAGAAACAGAAAGTGTTAAAATGGTCTGAATGAATAATCTTTGATAATATTTTCTTTCTTATTATAAAGGATTGAAATGGTCAAATGAAATAATGTCTGACGATATTTTGCTTTATGATTCTTCAGCCAAAATGGCAAAGCTAAAAAGAAAAACTTCTGAAAATTCCTTGTGCCAATGCTTTTATAACGGACGATATTTAAAAAAGAATTCCTGTTTGCAAACGATAACATATTGAAAAGAAAATATCAATGCACAATTCTCCGAAAAAGATTACTCCATTTTTTGCTATGGTCATTACAAATTAACTTTAATCTGGCAATTTATGTTTGGAAAATGATGACTGAATGTGGCATTATATATTGTTAGAAAAAGGTATTTCTGTTATTCCAAGCGTTTGTGTCACCTGAATAGATGGTAAGTTTATAATAACCTTATTGTTTTATCTTATTGATAACTTTCATGTATAATTTTTGTATTATAAAATTGTCAATTAAATATAGACTCTCGGTTTCTTGGAATCCTGAACGAAGAAATTCCTGAACGGTGAAAGAGAATGTTAGAGGCTCGAGCCCCTAAAGTCAATGATGAATCTCGCCGCTTACAAGCGCTATAATATTATTGTTATTATATACAGGCTTCCAAAATTTGAGGTGCAACCTGTTTTTCTACATCTAATTTGAAACAAGAAATATATAGTAAGAAATATGGAGGAAAAGTGTGCTAAACAGCTTATTTACTGAATATAACGAAAAATTTACATAAATTTAAATTTTTACATCATTTAAGACTTAAAAAATGTACAATGGATTTGAAAGCCCCTTTTTATAGAAAACAGTCCTCCGCAGCTTAATGTAAAATCTTTTTATTTATTTTTATTTCATAATTTTTTGAAAAAATATTTTATTTTATACTTTTTTTAAAAGTTGTAAAATCGGGGTCGAATGAAAAATATATCTACCCTTAATTGTATTGCAATGATAGCGTCGACTTGATACGCTACCAATTAAGTTGACAGTCACCAAAATGGGCAGCGAATACAAGGTATACATAGTATAACATTTGTTCCAACACATGTTACAATCGTGAAAGAAGACTCAACACTCAAAAAAAAAAAAAAAAAAAAAACAGCTGGAGCCAAGGTAGTATTAAATTTTCTCTATCAGATTCAGGTTTGGATATCTCACTGGCCAATCCATCTGGCGAATTCAAATTCCAGAAAATCCTCCACATACGTAGTCGCACGCTGCCATCCATTGTTGTTGTCGTCGGCCATTAAGGCAGAGGGGTGCAATTGTTCTTATTTTACAGTGGCGCCATCTTTTGGCCAAGAATTCGACTTCTGCCACACCCGTTTATAGGGTGGACGCATTCATAAATCCAGTCATTCGTCCACAGATCAAAATTTTGACCTGCACCAGAGAACGATCAATCTCTAATTCAGTACCCCCAGAGGTATTGATTTGCTATGGGAACATAGAGGACTTTGTAACTCGACAATTTTAACACGCACCAGTCACCATTTACTACCCGGGGAGTCTGGGCTGACTGGATTCAAACTTCCATTCTCATGAACGTGAGTCTAGCACCCTGCCAACCAGGGTATCCCGGCCCTGTTATCCATTAAAAGGAAAAACTAATCAACTGAGCACTATCTTAAAAAGCGAAAATAAAACACATCTTTACACCAAAAACAGTGCATTTGCAAACTCATTGTAATTGTCATGTGAATAAACTAAAACAAAGTCATGTGACCATCTAAGATTTCATCAAGTTTTTGTGGAGCTTAAGTTAAGGTCACTTGATTCTCTGGATATTAAAGTATCAAAAAGGGAAGCGCTCAAAGTCAATTTTATGACAACGGAGATTTAGTGTGCACTATGAAAGAAGCATTGTTATTGGTATGAAGTGTAAAAATGTGTTCTTGGAGCCCTAGGTTTTCTTTTTTAAAGATTAAGTTGGTTCTGATTTAATTTTAATAAAAGACAGATATCGTGACTGAAAGATCGCATCATTTCGAGAATTTTATGGAATGTGAGGGTATTCACCGAATGGATTGGCCAACCAGGTCTCCAGATCTGAATTCGACAGAAAATATCTGGGTGCCATTTCTGTCGAATGGCACAGATGCCACGGTCGTTACATGAGCTCAGAAGTAATGTTACTCAGTACATAGCTTTCGCCCCCTACCTCGACAACCTAATTAGCAGCATGAAGAGTCGTTACTACAAAATGTTACAGTTAATGCTTCCACGTGTTTCCAAGACGATTTTAAAAATAAAAAACTGTGATTTTTTTCCATCTGAGAATTCTTTATCTATCCAAAAAAAGACAAACAAACGCTACCTTGAGCTCCGATGGCTCAGGGGATAGAGCGTTCGCCTTCCAATGAGGCAAACCGGGTTCGAACCCCAGTCATGTTTTAAAATATAAGATTTTAAAGATATGGAAAGAGTACTTTGGGAAATTATCATATACTGATATGCAATAAACTGATCGTTGAAATGCTGATTTACGCAATCTAGTTTACACCAGCAGAAATTCTTCTACCAGAAGTTGAAACCTTCACAAGCCTCCTACCGTGAAGAACATAAAACACAATCGGGAATAAGGTGAATAGACTTTTCAACTAAATGTGCTTTTTTTTCTTTTTGGTAAATGATGTCTGTGTTTGAATCTATGTAAATTTCTATTCCGCATTGAAAGAAGAACTTGTGGGAAGTCAGTAGCTATCGACCATGTCAACCTTCATCTATGAAAAGGTACCCCACCATAGAATCGAGTTAACATGTTTTATATACTAGTGAATTGGAATTATATTTCCGTAGTGGTACAAATACTACAGTACTCCCCCACCAGAATTATATCTGTAATAGAATTCGATGAACATATGCCACTAGGTGATTCATTGCTGTTTTGTGAGAAGTCGGGAGAGCTGTATTAAGATCACCATACTTTTAAAATGCCAAACGCGAGAGCTGTATTAAGTTCACGGTCGTGGTCGCTCCTGTGCTGCCTTTAGCAGTCGAGTGTATACGTTGTGTGTGATCGAGACTGACAAGCAACAGCGTAAGGAGGATAATGTCGCAGTCACAACAAGCAAGCCAACTCAATGTGGACCATCCATCGAAGTACCCTCCTCATAGAATCGAGTCAATTTGTCTTATATACGAGTGAATTGGAATTGTATTTTAGTAGTGGTAGACATACTACAAACCAGGGGTGGATTATACGTACACGGGGCCCTAGGCCAATCAAAAGCTTGGGGCCTTTGGATTAAATTTTTTTCTCGTATATTTTTTATTTATTCAAATATAAAAGTATTTATATATCTTTTCATTTAAAAAGCATATTTAAAATAAAAATAAATAATAATAAATTAAATTTTATTTTGTTAAATTAGAACTAAAAAAATAATCATAACATTTTGAAAAACTTCTTAATATAACTAAATTTGAAATATAAATAATAACTAAAATAAGTAATAAATAAATATGTAAAAAAATTCTGTAATAATTATGTAAAAAAATTATCGTATTTTATTAATATATATTTGAAATTGATTTTTTTTTTAAAAATCATTGTTTTTCTTAATTTTTTAAATTTATTTTCAAAAAAACTTTTTTTTAAGTGGGCCTTTAGTCAGTGGGGGCCCCAGACCATGGCATAGTAGGTAATCCGGCACTGCTACAAACTGTTTAGTGCCGATTTCTTCCAAGTTTCTAATTTTTTTTGTTTAATTTTCAAATTAAGAGACATAGAAATACGTTTATCTTCACTGTTAGAGGTCGCTTTTTTTAAACTGAAAGTTTGGCTCTTGGAAATATACTACCCAACTTTCATCAAAATAAAACTCTTTTTTTTCTTAAGCACGGGGCAGTCAAAGCCGTCTTATAAGGGCCTACATCAGCACGTTGATAAAGTTTAAATATTTCAAAAACAAAAATTAATTAATTATTATTAACATGTAACTAGGTGAATTAGACATCTGTACTCACTATAGATTATCAATTTAAAAAAAAAAAAAAAAACTTACAAGGAGATCTTCTTTCAAAATCATTATAGTAGCGCTAATAAGTGAATATATCCAGTTGATTTAAATGTAAAGTGATATCCCTTTTTATACAAAGGCAATACTAAGATTCCACTCAATTTCTCTATGAATAAAGAATATTAGTGTAATTAAGTTTTGTTTCACAATACTTCACTGTAAAATTGCAAAACTTACACAGTAACAATGATTTTAAAATAAAGTAAACATTAAAAAAATTATTCAGTTAGATAAATAAGAGTGCAACGAATTTTTTTAAAAACCAATAATGGAAACGATAAAAGCGTTAAAAAGAAACTTTTTTCTCAAATGAAAAACAAATGCTCGCAAACTTCTATTTATTTATTTATTGAAAGAATGGCAACAATTGTTTTCCAAAATTTGTTAAGGAATAAAAGAATTAAATATTTACTCAAGGGACACACACGAAGCATAACGGCAAATATATTAAATATTTCCTCCCTCTCTGTGCGACGAATTGCTTAGCAGACAAACAGTAAGTAACTATAAAATTTATATTTAAAAACAAACAACCTACAAAAATCTTATTGTGATACTTATTATTATATATCTTCTTTTTTTGGTGCAACTCTCACTATTGTTTTGGTATATTTTGTTTTGGCTATATCAATACAATATTAGAAAGCACTATTTTGCGGATATTATTGTGTGAGCTGTTCTTCTCGTTGTTTTGTTCTCTAGCCTTTTTTAAAATTTTAATTCTTAAAAATTTTTCTTTATCTTTCTACAATTTTTTTTTCTTCTTTCCTTGTTTTCTTTGTATTTTTATCATCTAATATTAATATGTATAATATTAATATAATAGTATCTATATACTTATGCGCACTTAATGAATCTTTACTTCTTAATTTTTTTTGCATTAAAACACTCCAACTAATCTTTTTATGTTATTACTTAATCTAAATTCTTCTTAATTTATTATTGAAAACTAAACGATTTCTCATAGACTAAACGATTTCGATTCACTTTCTCTTTTCTTAATCTATATTTAGATCTCAAGAATGCATGAGTAAACATTTTGTAGTTTTCCCTTTATTAACTGTGAGAAACACATTATTCCCTCAACCTATTTAATGGTCCAATTGTAGTAACTCAGGTTTCCCTTTTTAAATGAAACGTAACAAAACATCGGTACTATTCTGCGAGATTTTCCTTAATTTTTATTTAGGAGCACTTCGATTTTGTGTCACTTGGATGATTGTTCTTTTGATAATAATGGTTAAAGAAACATTGATGCTCTCGTTCCCTTTCTAAGACCTGTTTTTATCATACTTATCGGCAACAGCTTATAAGTCGGAAGGATAAAACGGTAAGGTCGAAGTGGTACATCGGGTGAGAAGATATATATTATCTGATCTTTATAAGAAATTTGAAATTTATGCAAACTTTTACGAGGATTTTCGATTTTTCAAGATTGATTTATCTAATATAACCGGTATTGATTTTGCGACTTGAATATTCCCCATTGAAAATGAGGGGCGGTTTATGCCTATGAAAGCTGACTATGAGATAAAACGAATTTCAATTTCAGGAGTAAAGTATTCGAATGAAATCGTTAAAATAAAAATATACACCCACAAAAATTTCAGAGCAAAATTACAAATTTTTTATGTCGAAAAGAATTCCCCCCCCCCTCCCCCCATCAAAATGCTGTCCCAATCGCTCTTCTCTGTTTCTTCTGTATGAACCTTTTGTCTAAACATGGCTTATCTTAACTACGTGCAATAACTTGGTCGTGGATAACCGGTTTTCTACGTTATTGATTTGTAAAAACTTAGTAATCTTCTTAATGCAACAAATGAAAATCCAGTAGTTATTTTTGCGGAAAATGGAGATTAACTCCTTGGGTTCTTACGTATTATCGCAACCAGGTTGGCGCGATTTGTATGTATGCGATTTACACTGATGTTTTTTTAAGTTCAAGTGCCACTGCCCGGTATACATTTGCCCGGTTTATCCTACACTGATGTTTTTTTAAGGTCAAGTGCCACTGCCCGGTATATCCTACACTGATGTTTTTTTAAGTTCAAGTGCCACTGCCCGGTATACCCTACACTGATGTTTTTTTAAGTTCAAGTGCCACTGCCCGGTATACATTTGCCCGGTTTATCCTACACTGGTGTTTTTTTAAGGTCAAGTGCCACTACCCGGTATACATTTATTCAAGATGTGTGAAGAAAAATAATATAAATCACTTAGGGTTGCCGTAAGTAGGGTCGCCAAATTTGGCGATTTAAACGAATTTTGGCCTGGTTGCGTTAATACGTAAGTACCACTCCTTGATCGTCAATGGGATACTCCTTGATCGTGACGTAGTGTGGGTATCTCGATCCTGACTGGTTGTTGAAACGTGACATTTGTTTACGTTTGCAACTGTTCCATCCATTCTATTTCGAGTAAGCCAAGCCCGTCAAGTATCAATTCTCTTTAATGACACATTCTTACACAAAGGATTAAATTCTTTCATTATGTATTTCTTTCTTAACAAAATGAGAAGCATGGAGTCACGTATAACATAAACTAATTATGCATCGAAGTTGCCAGGTACTCAAGACAAAAATATATCACGGTTACAATAAATTACATTAAATCAAGGTTAATTAAAATATATAGATGAGAAAGAATATTTCAACAAATTCGATGTGCGACACGGCACCGTATTTAATTAACATTCTAACTTATGTGGAGAAACTTTGCTAAACTAACACCCCATTTGAGAGTTGCTCAAAATGTAAAATTCACAAACAGTACAAACCCACTCACGCATTGCAGATTGTCACGCCTATGTATGAATCCATCGAAAAAAAGGTTTATTTATTCAGAGAAAGTACGTTTTTGTGTCTGATTTCGTACTTTAAAATATCGTCTGCCCTTATTAATTAGCATATTTCATGTCACCCTCTCGAATGATTGAGATTTGAGTTCTAGAACGTCAAGATCCGATCATTGGATCAAATGTTATTTATTAGTTCTTGAAAAAATATCGCACCAATTGGCGTTAAAGAAAAAGACATCGTCAAACATATAAAGACTGAAAATAGTGGGGATTCCTGGCAAAATTTTTTAAATCGTAACACAAATTTTGCATTGTTAAAAACGTAATTGATTAAGACATATACCTACATAATATCGCTAAACATATGAGGAAGAAAATTTGGAAATGGTGAGGATTCCTGGCAAAATTTCTTAATTGTCAACATAAATTTTGCCTTGTTAAACATTATTCCTATTTAAATATTGTTGGACAGAAACTTAGGAAGACTAAGTATGAAAGAAACAGAATTTCACTCTAAATATCAGAAGACAGCAAGCCACACCTACAAAGTATTGTAATGCAGCCATGAAAGCCAAAATAACATGCAAAAGAACCTCTTCTAAAGTAAAAAAAAAAAAGGTTTTACCACAAAATTGTTTTAGAATCAGGTTACGGATAATCATAAGTTAACTCTAGTATTCAGAATTGCAAAGGCAAGGAAAGAGATATCTCCGTTGCCCATGCTTTGACTAAATTTTCTTCCGAGAGGTGACTTTCGAATAGTAGAAGGCAATTACTTACAAATAAAACACTCATTTAAAAATTATTCAATTAAAGAATTTAGAGACGCGATGGCTCAGGGGATAGAGCGTTCGCCTTCCAATGCGGCGAACCGGGTTCGAATCCCAGTCGATACGAATTCCGCATCCGGCTTGCACCGACCACAGTGCTGACGTGAAATATCCACTGTGGTAGACGGATCATGGGTTAGAGTCCCTTTGCCGTCAGGCTAACCGTGGGAGGTTCTAGTGGTCTTCCTCTCCATGTAACGCAAATGCGGGTGAGCTCCATCAAAAAGTCCTCCACGAAGGCAAATTTCTCCCAACACTCGATCCAGGAGTCCCCTTGTCTTCTGGATTGGGTTCAAAATTACAAGGCTACGGAGTTGTACATTAGTAGTCGTAAACCCAAAAAATTGGGTCGGCTGTTCAACGACGGTTATAAAATAAAATTGATGAATTTTAAAATTTTTTTTTATCTATAAATACCCTGTTTCAATTACAAATAGGTAACAATTGTGTTGAAAAGTTGAAGATTCATATTTTAATCCTAAGTGTGGAAATGTGGAAAAGTAGTTCTCGATAATGCTAATCTTCATCTATTATACCTCAATATTGAGTCGAATTAGTATATCTTATATAGTAGCAGGGTTGGCAAGATTTTGCCGCAGGAGGAAAAAACCATGGTAAAAACCGTCCTGGCAAAAACAGGTTTTTGCCAAGCAATGTGGCAAAAACCTATATTTTCCAAAATGAGAGGACAAAAACACATTTTTGATACAAAATTATTCCTAAAATTGAAATATATACTATAAATATATATAATTAAAAAAAAACTAACAAAATCATTATTCCATAATTAAATCATAATGTATTAATATATCATTTTAGTAGTTTAAAACATTATTAATCGGAAAATTAGTGATTATTCTCTTTCTTCCAGCAAAATGAACTTATTTTAAATTAATATAACTATAATTTAAAACATAAAATATCTATCAACATGTGTAGTTAATTAAAATATACAAGTATCAATGCAATTTTTTAAATTTGCCCAAATTCAATACTTTATTAATCATCACAATAAAATTTGTGCTGTCTCAACACAGCATAACAGAACACTAGTTTTGAAACATTATTTAGAATCAACTTATTCCGAATTTTAGAATGTACAAATGAAAAATTCAAAAACACTCTTTCAATGGCAGTACTACTAGAAGGACATGAGTGTAAATGAGATTAATTCCCAAAATTCACTGAAAATTTCACAAGAATTTAAATTGTGTGGTTTTGTTTGCATTTTGAAGTAATATTGAGAAATGAGGTGATTATCAAAATCTATCTAATAAAACATTCATCTTAGCTTTCTTATGTCTCTCTTTAAATATAGTGTAAGAGTGATATGTAAAATAATACATACCAAAAGTTATTATGAAGAAGTAAAAAAAAATATAGAATTTGTTAAAAAAAAACATTTATTTAAGGATTCTAAAATGAAAAGAGGTCAAAAACTTTAAATCTTTTAAAAAATTTTACCCTTATATTATTTATTAATATTTTAAAAATAATTTTTTCATGTAATGTATCAAAAGTAATATTCCTTATGACTGATTTAAATTTGCTTCAAGTATTTTGTAATAATATTTAATCAGCAATTTAAATAATTTGGTTTTTGCCGGTTTTTACCACTGTCCTTTCAAAAACTCCAACCCTGTATAGTAGTGAATAGATGTTTAATAACCGTAGGGGTAGTTCCGCCACAATACCCTCCCACCAAGATTTTATCAAGGTTAGAATTCGATGAACGGATACTACTAGATGCCGAATTTGAGACAGACCGGGAGAGCTGTATTAAGTTAACGATTGTGTGCATGGTCTCTCCTGTGTTGCTATTAGCAGTCGAGTGTGTGCAGGATTCCGTTGTGTAATTCAGTCTGAGAAGCAACAGTGCAAGGACGACGACGAATTCACATATAGCAAATCAATTGTTCAATGTGAACCATTCATGGTAATAGTCGTTACTTTCTGTGTAGGCGAGTTCATATCACGTCCGGGTCACCAACGAGGGGAGAGTAATTATCAACAATGCCAGCATTCATCTTTCTTAAGATACCTCAATACTGAATCGAGTTAGCATGTCTTATACACTAGTGAATTAATGTTTAACAATCGTAGTGGCAGTTACGCCAGAATAGGAAATGCAATTATAAAGAATTGAAGTGTTTAGACAATCCTAACCTTCTCTTAGAGAAAAAATATAATAAATAAAAAAAAATTATTAAAAAAATTTAAACCAGAAATCCTAGGCTTGTAATTTATAGAGTGTAGTCAAATCTTTCAACGGAAATAAGCATGTTTTAGATACTTTTGAAGAACTCAAAAGAATTTATATTTAAGCTATATTTATAAATTCTTTTCTTTTATTTCTTACTGCTGAAAGTTCTTAAAATACGTATAATTTAAAATTAACAAATTGCAAAAATATTTTCAAAGATTTTACATAATTACATATGTATGAGATAACTGGTTTTTGGCAAAGAATTAGATTTTATTTGCAACCAATAAAACTCAAAATTTTAAAAGAGTACAAAAGCAGTAGATTTTTCTTTAATTTAAAATGAATATTAATTAGTTTATTCAACTGTGTAACAAAATTTTTATGTTACAATTAATAGTACTTCAAAGCACTCAAAAAAGAAAATTCTTTCAAGAGCCCTTAAAAGCACTTTAGAGCATGTTACGTAACCTATAATTTTAAAAAAATAAAATAAATAATGATTTATCACTTACTTTTAACTATTTTTTGACGAACTATGAAAAAATTTTACTATCAATATCCCAAGTCAAAATTCTATTTAATTTTGATTAACTCTTAATATTATGCAAATAAGCAAAATTTTATTTATTTATTATACATTCAGCAATCTTGAAAATAAAATTTTATTTAATAATAGTAACACAAAGTGCTTTTTAAAAGATATGATCAAGATACTTTGCATTACGAGAAATTAAACAAAAAAGAAATATAACTTGTAAATAAACAAAATCCAGCAATTAAGTAGGAGATATATAGTTAATAAAATTTGAAAGGAAAATAGCATTATTATGCATTTTTGACAAGATGTACAAATCTGTAAACTGTTTTTATTAGTTTAAAGTAGAGAGCAAACAGTAAATTTTTTAAAAGTTGAGCTAAAAGTAACAATTCTAATATTATATATATTCCTTTATTAATAAAACCAGCGAAAACAGTATTATTTGAATTAAATCAAGTTTGGAGCTTTTTTGAATTTTAAGGTTTCTAATGCATAATTGAAATGTCTCTATACAATTATTATTTAAAGCTATGAATTTAACAAGTCAATATAAAGCAAGAAAGTAACTTTTTTACAATACCAACACTGAATTTAAAAATAACATTAGTAATAAAAGATATATATATATATATATATATATATTTATAGTCTTGATTAATAAAGCTACTAAAAAACAATATTTGAATTAAATCAAGTTTGGAGCTTTTTTGAATTTTAAAGTTTTTAATGAATAATTGTAAAAACGATTTACAATTATGAATTTGTAAAAAACTTGCTTAATTGATAACTTTAAATTAGTGAATTTAATAAATTAATATAGAGCAAGAGATTAACTTTTTTACAAAGCTAATACTAAGGTTTAAAGTAACAGTTAAAAAAAAAAAAAGTTTTATTCTCAATTAATAAGGCTGTTACAAAGCAATATTATTTGAATTAAATTAAATTTGGAGTTTTTTTTTTTTTAAATTTAAAGTTTGAAATACATAATTGTAATAACATTTTACAATTATGCATTTGTAAAAACTCATATAATTGACAATTTCAACAAGGTGAATATAAAGCAATGAATTTAACAAATTAATATCAAGCAAAAACTGAAGTTTAAAGTAACACTTCTGATTATAAAAAAAAAAGAAGTTTATTCTTGATAAATAAGTTTAGTACATAACAATATTTGAATCAAATCAAGTTTGGAGCATTTTTGAAATTTAAAGTTTACATTACATAATTGTAATGTCAATTTAGAATTAAGCATTTGGAAAAACTCGTTCGGTAGATAATTTTAACAAGATAAATATAAAGCAATAAATTTAAGAAACTTCTAATAAAAAAAAAACTTTATTCCTGATTAATATCAATATTAATAAAGTTTAGTAAAATTAAGAGATTTTTATGAATTATTTAGCACACATTGACTTTTTCAGTTTTTTATTCGGTCAAAAGAGTTTTTTTTTAATAAAAAAAAAAATTAAAAAAATAAAGATTAATCATTTTCAGAAAAATCTACACCTTTTAAAGCATCAAACTTTTCCTTTTTAAGCAATTTTACAGTTTTTCTTTTAACGATATTCTGAAATATCAAAATTAAATGTAATTAAAATGAATACTTAATTTTATTATATCAATAATCAGTTTAATTTTATCAATAGTTTGACTAGAAAGTTAAAAAAAAAAAAAAATAGAAGGTAAAATTTCAAAATACAAATTGCAAAATAATTAGTAATCAGTAACAGATCAGTCCCCATAGTCTCTTTAACAGAAAAACTTAACAATACATTATAAGCTCAGAGAAATCATTCTTCTTTTGGTATCTAAATTTGATGTCTATTGCTTAAAAATACATTTATTTTTATTTTTTAAAAAAAAATTATCAATGTCTGCTACACACATTAAGCATTTGCCTGAAAGCTTGAGCCAAAAGTCTCCTTTCACAGTGTTGAGAATCAAAAGCATGAATTATTTCTTAAATAATTATTCAACATTATTCAACATTCTATTTGAGTTAAATAGAAGCTAAACATTAAAAAATAATACATGAAAATTTGTGGAATAATATAATTTTACGATTGCCTTTATTTTTTTATAGCATTTAAATGAATAATCATAATCTAAGAAGACAGTATTAAACTTAGCACATAAATATAAAACTTAACTTCTTTTACAACATTTCCTGATTAACGTGCATCTGAGAAAAAGGAATGGAGAAAAAGAAATATACAAGAAAAGCTGAAAGAATAAGAATACAAATAAGAGATTCAAACAAATTATTTTACACAACTAAATATTTGAACTAAAATGCTGAGATCTACATGATAAAATGAGCAGAAAAGTTGCACCTTCATAATATAAATCAACAGATAAAAACAAATTTACAACATTTTAAAGTGAAATACAAAAAATATTCAGCTCTATTAAATTTTAAAATCCAGGCTGAACTGCGTTACACAGCGAACGGTGCCCAACACCAATCTCAGGGATACCAACTTCTTATAATGTTTCACCATAGAATTAGTGCTTTTACATAGTAACAAAGATAATTTTCAGCTTTCGTAGTAAAATTATTTATATAATAACAAAGTTGGCTCTAAAATACTTAATTTAAAGAAAACTTAAAAATCAGAATTTATAAGATTATTGCTAATGTAATTACCGAATGAATAGAATCACCGATACAATAAAACACAATGTTTAGTTTTTAAATTGCAAAATGGGTAAGTAAAAATAACGCCTTTCAAATTTATTTTTTTTAAATCAAAATCTTTAACAAATTAAGTTTTTCTGCATTTTTCAAAAAACTTCCCAAATGTGTTCGGAAAATCTTAATTTGGAGATTTGTAGCTTTGAAATACAGAAAATCTTTAGTACCTGGCATCCCTGCAAATTCAATTATTTCTGAGATCATCACAAAGATTTTAAATATTAAAATGTAATAGAAGAATGCATTGCATTCATTACACATATTACGATCATGGGAATGATACTTCACATCACTCAAAAACCATCATCATCATAAAAAATAGTAAAATATCTAGACACTCCTACATAAATACACCTTCTAATTGGGTCATTTATCATCAGGATGAATTTACACAAAAATGGCACTCCCAAGTAATTCCTTCATTGAACGCAAGAAGGAATTTTTTTATATTTTTACCTGTGCAAGGAAACAACAAATAAGTAGTACCTGCCAGTGGTTAAAGGGTTAAGAATAGTGGAATAGTGCAAAGTCTCATTACAATGAGATTTTAAGTGCAAAAAGTAAATTTACAGATGACTAGAAAATTTCCCAGTTAAGTTGGTATAGCTAAATTTGTGCCTCACGTGCACAATTGTTTGATTCTGAGCACACAAAAACTGATATTATAAAACTTAAGTTTTGTAAAGGTGATTGAGATTAAGAGCTCAGTATAAGGGTGAATACACACTCATTTACTTTCAAAAATATATAAGAAAATAAATAGCCAATTTTAGTAAAAACATACCTCATTACTCAAAAACATGAGAAATTTACAAACTTTTATCACTTATTTTACACACAATTATTGAGCATCAATCTTTTGAAAAACCTAGCCACAGCCATTAAACATTTTTCATATGCTCTCCAATATCTTGCAAACAGCACACCTTTTAAAATATATTTTTGGAACAAGTTTTTTTTCAGAATCAAAGCTTTTTCTTACCTTTAAAAAAATAGTTAATGATTAAACATTATTCCAAGTAATACTGAAACTTTTAGTTTGCACCTTTTTCAAAATATTGAAGGTTTATATAAAACCATTTAAATATATTAGATTTAATTTTTACCAAAAGACAATCATGTGACTCCTTCAGTAACGGTAAAATCAAAATAGCTTCTGAAAGTACTTTAGATTATCATTTCTTACCTTTCATTTCATAAAACATAATTTGATAACATTTTGAGAAAGCAACCACATGCTAATTACACAATTAAACTTATAATTCTAATTTGAAAACATAATATAACAAAAAGAAAACAATGTAAATTTTTTTTAAGCTTATAAACCATTATAATACCTTCTTTTATAATGAAATTACAACTATGTAAAGAAGAAATAGATCTTCATAAGGGAAAAAATAGAAATCTACAGAATTTAAACTTGAGCAATAAGTTTTAACAAACAAAACTAAGAAAAATATATGTTTGAAAACTTTGTTAAATATATAATACACAATTTGATAATTATATTTACAGGCAACTCTTAAAAGTGTTAAAAATGTTTAAATTTTTAGTGGATTAGAATGATAAGCTCTAAACAACAAAAATATACATGCAGCAATGGTAGATACATTTAATATAATAGCAAAGTTCAAAAAAATTTGTTTATCACTAGGTATGCTTTAAAGATCACTCTCCCCTTGGCTTGTGCTGGCGCTTAACTCTGGCATACGGACCAATAGCAGGATCTGTGATAAAATCAAATAAAACTTTTGTCCAGGAGTTATGCTGCGGTAAATGGTCATAATATTCTCCGGCAATTTTTTTCACCTAATTAAAAAACAAAGTTTCCTTTAAATATACTAAACTAAAACTAATTTAAATTTTCTTTAGTAGAATACAACTTAAACTATCAGGATTGAATACATAAAATCAAATATCAATTTTAATTCTTTAATTCATTTTGAATTAATTCTCCCTTTATGTCTATATAAGGAAAATGTAAATAGAGGAAACATTTCTTGCAAATTTGTTCATGCGGAAAAGTATTAGAGCTTGCAATAAACTTACAGTTATATTGCAATAATATCCACAACACAGTTATTATTTTCAGATTCAATTTGCTTTTAACTTCATAAGCAATTTCCATTTTTAATTTTTGAGATCAACCATTAAAATGCTTTTTTGTTTTTATACATCTAAATCTTAAATACAACAGTAGGATTTGTTAAGCCATACAGCACAATAACACCACTAGATATAATTTTTTTAAAATTACAATATGACTTAGCAATCATTACACAATGTCAAGGCAACTCTGAAAGAAGTATGGTAAATATGGTGGCAATACAGTTGGACAAAACAACCTAGAAGTTACACTGAATAAGAAATGACAACGGCCTACTGCATAACACCATCCACAACAAATGTTTTAAGGATAATTATGAACACAATACAGTAGAACCCTGGTCATTCTTTGCAAATGATATACAGGAAAACGACAAATTACCTGAGAATATATGAAAATTAATGAAGAAGTAATGATTTAAAAATATATAATCTTAAATTATGTATAGGGTTTGTGCCAGTATGGCGACAATTGTTGGCAAATGTTCTACAAATGTCGCTAAAAAATGGCGACAAAATTGGAGTCTTGAAATAGTCCCCCCCCCCTCTAATTCCAAGCATTTAAAAAAATTTCTGTGCTTATTTTATTGTTCTACACATAGGTTAGATTTTAGTTTTAAAATTTTTCAAAAGGAATAATTGAAAGAGTCAGGTATAAAATTTTTTTAAATTTATATGTTATTTCTAATTTACATTTTGTGCTATGCTTTGTATTCACATAGTGACAGTATAATTGTTCATCAATAAAACATTGACTTTATTTATAATTTTTAATAAAATATTTTTTTAGTTCTTACATTCTCTGTTTTCTGCATTTATTTATTGATTTATTAAGTCTAAGCAATTTAATCTACATCTTGAATCTGTTTACTAATATTACTTTAGCTTTTTTTCATTTAATTATAATAAATACAAATTTGTTATCATTATGGGTAATGGATTTAATTAATTTTAGGGTGTAATAGATGGCTGTTCAAGAATAACAGTAAACAGTGTGCATGCGTTGCTATGGCAACTGCTGTTTGTTAATTTTTAGAATTCTTTTTTTTATAATTTTTATTAAGCATTAAGTTGGTGAGTTAATTTTTGACATATGGGACCAGAGCGATCCCATAAACTGCTTCTCGAATTGTAAATAAAAAAGAATTTCATCATTTGAATGACATTTTTGTTTTTATTGTTTTAATTAAGAATAAGAAAGTCTAACATACAGTTCAGGTGACAATTACTAATTTTTGATGTGCACCCTAACATTAATTATGCAATAGTAAAATTCAATTGTTTTCTCAAGTTTGTCAACCATATTAACTTTTTCGACCAATATATTAATACCTAGATAGTCTTATTTGACCACTTAATTTTCATTTTCATTAATTTACCTAATTACTAGCATCAAGAGATACTGTTTTTTGTTTAAAGCGAAATAACTTCAATATAATATATATTTTTTAATGTTAGTAGAATTTCTGAAAGATAGACGCGGTAATCTACTGGTTTCAAAACAATCTAAACGAGTATTATTAATATTGTGATTAATAGCATTTAGGATGGGATCATTGAAACAAGATGATATATGCAGAAAAACGAAAGATACAGGAATGTAGGTGTGAGTCTCTCCTGTATATGCAACTGTTGAAGTTTTGGCACTAAATACAATGCCAAAAATCAACCACCAAATTATGAAATTATCAAATACTTTTACATATGGAGTAGGAATTGTATACAATGTTAAATAATAAATCAGCAAAGCATGAAATAAAATTTTATATTTTAAGTTCATTAAATAATTTGGAATTATGTTCATTAGTAAACGAAATAATTTGTAAACGAAAATAGTGGGTTAATATTTTATTCCGCTGTGTTTAGTGAGAGAGGCTCATTTTTTAGTAATCGACATGCATCATTAACAAAAACTAGATAAACAGGAATAAAAAACAAATCGGATGTAACGTTAACATAAAAGTAACTAGTTTTTCTCCCTAAATTTATAATATTAGAAAATAGAAAGCAAAATACTGCAAACATATCAAAATGTGAAGAAAAACAAAATTTCAGTTATAGCATTTTTGTTTGAATACTTATAAGTTTTATTTTTTAAAAAAATACTATAACGTTTTGATCTCAAATATTATAAAAGATTTAAAATTGCTAAGAATTAAAAGAAATTAAAATTCCCATTAAAAGAAACTACAGGTGTTTTAATTTCTTAAATTCATTAAATTGATTTTTATATCCAAATTTTGCTTTTTTATATTAAAAATGATTATGATAAATGAATGAAAATCACTTATTTAAAAATGATTAATGAAATAATTTGGAATGAATAATACTTTTTAGAAAAGATTGTGATTATAAACTATTAAAAGTTTAAACTTAATACTTGATATTTCTTTATTGAAAAGAATTTCTCTTATTTCTTCCAATTAGGTCGGAAGAAACCTATTTTTTTCTGTTCCGTTTTTGAATAAACTTGCCATCCCTGTTGACATTGTATACAATACCTGAGCATTGTGTGTAATGCTTAGATAAATTATGTAATAATTCTCAAATTTCATAATTGGCCCTAACATGCCATGCATTGTATAGAATAGCAGCATTTAATTTCCTTCAGTGATTATGATTCTTAACGTAATTCATTACAAAATTTTTCTATTTCACAAAAGGCCTGTTTGGGGGCAGGGAACTGTCCTTGCATCAGAAAGGAATCAACTCAATCAAAAGGAATCAATCATTTTGGAATCAACTTACCATGGGTAATCTTGAGCCAGGAATACTAGGAAAATCGTGATGTTCCATATGATATCCAACATTAAAAGTAATGAAATTTAAACCACCATAATAAGAGTATGTTTCAAAACCTTTCTTGAACATATAATGCTCAGAAATAAAATGACCAGCAACTGGATGCAATCCCATGGCCAAAATTGTTCCACCAATCATATATCCCACCATTCTAATACCTAGTTAAAAAAAAAAAAAAAAAAACAATTATTAGGTAAAAATATACAAATGTAAATCTAAATAATCATGCACAGGACAATTAATTATAAAATATATTTCACAATGAATAATAATATTCTTATTTAGAGTCTTTCAATAGCTATAAAAACAAAATCAAATAACTATTGTGCAAAACACAAAATAAAAATATAACACCATAATTACTGTTCATCTAGTGATCAAATTTTCCCACGATAAGATAATTTTAAAGGTCCTCTCTTAAATGTGCAAACTAATTTGGGTAGACTATATTTTAAATCGACGCTATTTTGATTTTTTAAAACAAATTTGAATTTTTTTCTCTTAAAATATGAGGGGTAACCGGAATTTGGAAAATAAGATTCATATAGATTAATCAAGAGAGCAATCAAATTTTTGGACGTCAAAAATAATAATTTAAATTTTTTCTTCAGTCTCGCATTCTCTGGAACCATGTTTTAACAATGAATCATCAAGATACTATCTTATGATATGAAAATTTGATTACTAGATTAAAAGTTATTAAGATGTTCATTTTTTGGTACACTGGTAATCCATTCAAATTGTAGTTAACTATTACCTCTAGTGTATTAAGCAATGGCATAAATTTCTGATAGTAATGTTAACTTAAATGCTAAAAATACCAAATAACTAAATAATTTGTATCACAGATATATTGTGAATATCATTGTAACAGATTATAAAATCTCAAATTTTTGTATTAAGAAGTTTTTGTTTTGTTGTATAAAAAAAATAAGAGTTAATAAAAACAGAGGGGAAGTTAAAAGGAAAAAAAAAAACTTAATTTAGAAAAGTTTTTTTTAAATATTTAAAAACATAATTAAACTGAAACATCAATAAGAACAAGCTATTCATAAAACCTGCAACTTAGAGCATATAATCAATAATATTGTAATATTATAGTTTTAAGTCCTCATAACAGAATCTTCAAATTTGAAAACTGAATTTTAAATGGCATAAGTCCTTAAATACATCTATTGTGCAGTGACTCAATATCCTAAGCGTAAAGAGTTGAATATAAATTAAAAGTACCAAAACCTTACTATCTAACTTTATACATTTTTAAAGCTAATTCTTAACAATTATGAACTGCTTTTTAGAAATTGATTTTTGGCAAATGAGGGAAAAAAAATATAAACCATAAATTCTTTTGCATATTTTGTGATTAAATTATTGAATAAATTTCTTAATTTCATTATAGGTACTAACAGAAGTGGAAAAATACTTGAAAATTGTTTTACCTTGGAAAATTCTCACAACTGGTAAGTACATGTGAAATATTATCACACTTGCTCTATGTATGATTTTAGAAATTAAAGTTTACATTTCGTGTGTTCCATTTAACACATAATTTCAAATTTTTTAATTTGAAATTTAAAATTACGCAATAAATATATTGCAAATATTTTTAAACTTCATAATTCAAATTTGACAGACCATCATTTTTAAAAAACAATGGGTGATTATTAAAAATTGTTTAATCATTTCCCTCCCTTTTTTTTTGTATTTAAAATAATCTGTTGCAGCAAATGTGGAACACAGAAACATAGTAACTGTAACTGGTATTTTTAATACTAAAATTACTGATGCTAAAATTCTTACTCAAAATTATACTTTACATTTTGATTAAAATGCGAAATGTTTTGACTTCTGAATTCAATTCATTCCAACAACCTAATGCATGCCAACCTAATGCATGAATGTATTGCCTAACATTCTTCATTCATTTTTTAAAAATTTTTTTGGCTGATAAACTTTACTTGTGTGATAGTAAAAAAAAAAGAAGAAAAAAAATCCTTAATAAAAGTTTTTTGAAAAAGTCAAAAATAGGATTTCAGGAAAAATAATTAGAGCTATGGAAGGTTGCTGTGAAACATATTCAACCAGAACAATTTTTTTCCTAGTTATCGGAACAGAATCCAGATTTCTCATTTTTTGTAATATTAAAAACATTTTAATTTAATGGCTTAGTCAGGACAGAATGCACTTAAATGATAAAAAAAAAAAAAATAATAATAATAACTACCCCACTTATTTGGATTTGTATATATAAACATAATGTGGTAAGCAATCATTCAAATGTACACTATAATTAACTACAAATAATAATACACAGTTATAAAATTCATACTCACCACAAAAATAAGCTACAATAGCATCAAAAACAAGCTGGACAATGAGATTTATAATTTCAAGTGAAGAAGGAGGTTTTGGGTAGACAAAGAATGCCCTTAAAGTATAAAAGAAAGGCTGCAATAGTACCCATAAAAATTTGGTATAGGTTGTACAAAAAAGCTGTGCCTCCAATTGGGTGGGAAGATCAGTATCTAGTTTTTCATCTCCCTATATAACAGATAAAAGAATTTTGGTAAATGAAATTATTATCTAAAAAATTTTTGGCACTCATATAGTTATTTCAAATACATAATGTACAGTAGGATATACACAGCCTTTTTGAGAAAGGGTCACAGAAAAAAATAGTTAAACTGTTTAAAAGTTACAATCAATTCAGTTTTTATATCAATGGACAATAATTTAACTATTCATCAGTGCATTAAGAACAATATCAATTTATGTTAAAAATTAAAGACAAGCTACAACAAGAACAGATTATGCATACTATTTCTAAAGTATGTATGTGTACAATATTTATTTTAAATGAAAAATTGAATGTATTGAATGTAAATTACTTAAATGTTTAATTTTTAAATAAACCTTTGAATTAGATTTGAAGAAAAAATTTTATGGTTCCAAAAAATAAACATAAAAATCAAAATGAAGTAAGATTAAGCTTATTATTAATTAACTTTGAATTAAATATTAAAATTTATTGATAATTTCAATGATATAATCAATTATTTTTTTTAATACATACTGTTAATTATTTACTGTTGTCACCATTGTTATACCCAAGCAAAAAAGCATGAATATTGATAATTATTTAACAGAAGGTTATATTGTACTTTTAAACAAATTTATTGTAATTTTATATGTCAATAGTAGCCAAACAGCAATAAAAATAATAACTGAATGTTTTTGTGCTGTTAACAACACATAATTGCTTTCAAAATTAATACAGATTTAATAATACAAAGTCGTGTAGATTGGTTTAAGTCTTTTCCAACAAACCTATTACTGACAGACTGCTAACTGAATAATTATACGTATTAAATGTTATACATCATTAATGGTTAAAATTACTTCTTTCATATCTTCTTATTGTGTCAAACATTCTGTTATCCTAAGTTAAATTATTTTTCAGAGAATCATTCATATATAGTTATTATAAACACAGTAACAAATTTTCATACATAAAATTATAATTCTAAATTTTATGAACAAAAGAATCTTTTTCTTTATTGCCTTTTAAGGGAAAGAAAAAATTAAAAGGAATAAGAAGCAAAATTGGGGGGTGGTGACCTTTTCATAGGCTTAGACTCACGGACTTACTAAAATATATATTTATGTAGTAATGGAGTTGTTTTCAAGAAAATTCCTTTTCAGTTTATGTTAAATTATATAAAGAATATTAAGTGTTTGACTTTAAACACTACCTGCAATGTACAATTTTAAATATGAAATAATATTGATACATAAATACAATTTCCGCTTTCGACATGATTGTTTCATCCATGGTTGAAACCATTACTAAAGTGCGGCTTTGAGGAGAACTCCTACAGACTGAAAGTTTGGGGCTGTCTACTGCTATGCTAACAAGCGAGAGCACATTTCTAATGGGGGTGAAATGGAGGAAAGCAGGTGTCGATTGGTTTACTTTTGACGACCTACACTAAGATCAAGACAAAACTATTCACCCCTAACCCTTACTCGAAGTGACCTTTCCTCGTAACCGTAGTACCAGACGAGACGGGTGTCAGGAGGAGTTCTCCTGAAAGCCGCACTATAACTAGCACATGCCAAAAAATTGTCAATCCACATCATAGATTGGATATTTAAAACTTTCAAAATAAATAAATTAAATTAAATTTTTTTTAAAGAAAATTACACAATTTAATATTTTAATTACTCACTTGATATTTGTGATGTTCTAAGTGATATTTTTTGAATGAAATTGACATAGGCACACCAATTGGTAGATTAGCAAACATTCCAAAAATTCTGTTTGCCATTAACCTGGAATGACCAAAGGCTAAGTTGTGAGAAATTTCATGGACAGCTAACCCCAACGAATGGTTGATTACTCCACCAAAACAGTAAGCAGCAATAAATAGCGTAAAAAACGATGCATCTTTGAGAAGCCAGAATGATATTATTTGTACCAATACCATCCCGGCAACAACATATTTGAACATTGGATCATATCCCATTAATTCTTTTATTTCAGGATGTTTTTCTGGAAAGAAACAATCAATTGATAATTAACAATATCCAGTAAACTAAAATACACAAATGGGATTAATAAAAATAGAAAAGTCAGATCTACAAATTCTGTATATACCTTTTAAAATAAAAAACTAGCACCTAAACGTTTTTGAAGTTGAAGAAATGATAACAATATATATATATATATATATATATAAACATACTCTCGATATCTAGAACTTCGATATCACGAAAATCTTATGTCAAAAAAATATTTTTTTCCGCTTTGGTATTACATATCCACCTAATGTTAATTTGAATTTCTATGTCAATAAGTTTCTTCTCAAAACTTTGTTATGAAGAATTTTTGCGAAGAAAGAAAATGAATTTTTTTCGGAAAAATAACAATGGAAGTTTATTGTAAGCCAATTCATTTTTATTTAATGCATAATTATTTTAGTTTTACTTTTAAAAATAAAATTATCACTGTTATATTTAGACTTATAATCAACTATCATTATGTACATATTTATAAGTAGTTATTCTAATGCTTCATGACTCTACTTTCTAGAGTACTATTTTAAAATATATTTTTCTACTTTTTAGAACATATTTTGTTCTGAAAACTCGCCATCTTGGAATGTTTTTAGCGTCCTTTCAACTTTGAGATATCGAGAGTATACTGTGTATGGTGATCAATAATTAAATATATAATTTCATTTCTATTCATCAGTCAAGTTTATTAGTTAAACATATTGATTTATTTTACTCTTACCAGTAAAAGTTTAAATCCTCTAATATAAAAAACCTGAAAAAAAAAAGAAAGCAATAGGACAAAGAGAGAATAAAATACAAAACCTATGACTTACAAATAACTAATTCCCATGCCCTAAAAGAATTAAAAACTGGTAACACATTTTTACAAAGATATACATAATTTTAGATTACAATGGTAACAAATAAGAGATAAAACATCTAATTTTACAAACTTGTGGCAACTTTTAGATTTTTCCTAAATAAGATACCAACTTTCTAGTTCTTGTATTTTGTATGTTATGTTTTTCATATTTAATTCTTAAATATTTTAAACTTAATTGTTTTGATTTCAAATATGAAACATTTTTTTGAAATAAAACTAAAGTTAAGCTTAAAACAGTGCTCTCCCAAAGCGTTTTTATAAAGGCAATCTGCCCTACCTGCCCTTTGATCCCATAAATGTACCCTCTTTCTTCTTTTAGTAAAAATAAGCAGCCCATCACTAAAAACAAAGCCTTTTTATTACCCAAAGGTAAAATTTGTGTTTATAGGTTTAATTCTGATTACTATTACAAATATTAACTTTGTTAGGAAACTCATTAAATTTTTATAAGTATCTCTTTTTTAAGGAGGGAAGGAAAATAGGGTTTTCATGATTTTAATTTTTAAAAAAAAATTTTCTTTGTATAAAAAAGGCAACTTTAAACGTTCATTTTCTCTTAATTTCCAGTTTAAATTACATTAAAATCTTTAAAGTTGTTTATCAATTAATATTTTTTTTAGTTTACTTTTATTGAAAAAAATTTATACCCAGAGATTATCTATTAGCATTCTTTAATTATTTTTATAAACTACAATTTTTTCTCTTATTCTGATAATGAAAGAATTTTTTTTTTTTTTAAATATACACATATATAAATATATAAGAGGGTAATTTAAAAATTTTTGAAAATCAAAATCAGTTATTACATAATATTTACACATTCTGATAAATTTTTACAGTGCTGAATGAGTGCTCTTTCAAAACTTAAAGTGCCTTTTTTAATTTGTAAGGAGAACTGTGCTTAAAGGTTTGGATATACACAATTTGTAAAACCAATTCAAAAATGAATTTCTTTTGTTTTTTTTAATTTAAAGTAAAGAAGGTTTGTCATTTTTGATCTGGGTTTCTTTTTTTTGTTTCATTGATAAGAAGGTTGTTAGAAATTTAATATACCACACCAGCTTGCAACTTTAAGAAAGAAATTAATTGATTAAATAGACTTTTCTATGCCTGAATTTCGTAATTAAAAAGATAATCTGCTAAAATATATAAAAAGAATTGTGTTTGTTAAAAGCAAGGTTTATTAATTTGAATTTACTAATTCCGAACATTTTTCAAAGGCGTTAAAAAGTTTACTCCAAATTTTCGAGAAAACAAGTCCCTGATTTTGTGAAAAGTTATATAAGTCAATGATCGCTTTAAACTTGACAAAGAGGTCATGATTTTGAGAAAAATCCACGCACAATTTCCTGAATCTATAATTTCTGTCAGAATAAATTGAAATACATTACACAGAGACATTTTTCTACCAGCGATATTCATTTACTTGCAGCATTTATTTTCTGGACAAATTTTTCTGCGCCTGCTTCACACAGGAAGCATTCTCAGCATACCCTTTTTAAAACTTGATAGCTAGATCTCATCAAATATATAATAAAAGCTTGTAATAAACCGTTGTTTACAAAAATTAAATCAGTCATTTAGTATTATTTAAACAAATCCCAAATTTCATAACAATGAAATGAAATAAATGGGAATTCGAACCCATTATTTAAGCTGCAATAATTTCATACAACTCACATGAGAAATTCTCTCAAAAATAATATATATAAATAAAAATTACTTAATATTTCTTTCCGTCGAGTCGCATGAGGTTCATCTGTATAAACCCATTCAAAATCCGATCTTGACACTTTGGCACCCATCTTAATTTTTCTGACTGAATAAGTGAAATCAAAGAGTTATAAAATTCAAGCTGATAAGGGAGTGACAGTGGTAGAATATAAAAAGAATGATAATAAAAAAATTTTTTCAACATAAACAATTTTTCACTCCCTCTCACCGGCCATAAAGAACATATCTCGTTCTCTAGAATGACAACTACAGAAGTATGGAATGACAGCACGTGGAGAAAACGACCAACAGAGGTCACTTTTAAAATAGCGCTTATTTTTCTTTTTAATTTTTCTCTTTATCTCCTTTATCAAGATAAAAAAGAGATTAAATTTTTTTTAAAAATCTTTACAAAACTATGTTTGTAGTTTGTGCTCCACATTTTCCCATATTTAATATAATTTGTATTTTTGCATTAACTTTTACTTTCATTTTGTTTACATTGAAAAATTTTTAAAAACAAACCGGGACAGTATTAAACAAATTTTTTGATTTTCAATGCTATTTTATTAGAAAGATTACGGTTTTGATGTACTGTTATAAATTCTTTGCAGATAAATAATTTATGAGGATAAGGAACAAAATGAATCGTCAATAAACTTCGATTACGAAATGCGTTTTGAAAGCCTGATTGAGATGGGATCACACAAAAGAAAATCTAGCTGTATAACGGATAATTTCTCTTGTGACAGTCCAAGTTATAGAAAAAATAAACATACGAAGCAAGAGAAAAATAAAAAAAGTGAGCAAAAACGTAAAGAAGCTGTAGAAGCGAGGTACGGAAATTATCACAAATATTATGGCTATCGAAATGAAGGCACTATGGATTCAAGAATTCAGTGTATGAAACAAGAGTGGTTTGCTGATAAAGATGTACTGGATATTGGATGTAATGCTGGTCATTTTACCCTTGCTTTGGCTCGGGACTTTAAACCCAGATCAATTGTTGGTATTGATATTGATAATGAACTGGTTAAGATGGCCATGAAAAATGTACGGCATTACATAACTTCAGAAAATATATCTGAAAATAGTTTTCCATTATCTTTAGTTATAAACTATGGACCTGTCGCGCAAGTTCTTGATCCCAAGGGCAGGTATTCAGTTGGCGAATTTCCATTTAATGTTCAATTTTTGCAGGTAAAAAATACTGAATGTTAAGTCATATTTTGAAAATAATTATAATTGTTTGAGAAGCTGTGTTCAAAGAGTACTCCAAATGTCTCTGTTTATATCGGTTACACTATTTGCAAAATCTTTAAACTTTAAATTTTTTTTTTAATTGTTTGAGTAATTATGTAAAAAAATTTTATATTTATCTAGACCTGTTATAATTTTTCAACAATTCACAGCCAAGAATACTTAGCTTTCTAAGATTTCAGTTCCTCTTTTAGTCATTGCATATTCTAAACAAATTTTGCTGTTCAACAACAAATTTTACTCAGTGTAGTGATTGTAAATTTATATTTCCTAGTATACTATTTACCTTCTTTTCTAATTATAAAACTATTTAATCTGATTAAAATCACTATGCTGGTTTTTAATCCCAGATCAATAGTTAGTTTTGATATTGATAATGAAGTTGTTAAATCAGCCATGAAGAACTGATTATTGTTAAACTTAAAAAAATGTATCTGAAATTAAAAATAGCATCCTGTGTTTACAATCTATAAATCTGCTGCACAGGTGCTTGATCCAAAATGCAAATAATCTGTTTGTAAATTTACCATTAATGTTCAGTTTTTGCAGGTGAAAATACTGAATGTTGAGTAAAATTTTAAAAATTATTTTGTTTGAGTAATGCTAAAAGTACTCCACAAATCTTTGTGTACAATATACTTATGTTATTATTTTGAAGACTCTTTTTATATAAAATTGGCTGGGTTTAGTATAGATGTTTTAGTAATTAGCTCGTGATTCAACAAGATTCATTCCCTGCTGTAATAGTAAATTAGTTTTATGTATAGTGTTATACTTTTTTTAAAGTACTTTATAATACCTCTCCCCTTTGGTGATAAACCCATTTAAACTGAAGAAAATCAATGTGTGAAAATCTATTGTGAAGTCAATATGGATTCCCATTAATCACCATGTGTGATGATTAGTATTAGAGCATGTCATTAATTTCTAATTAAATCTTACAAATTTTACTTTTGCAAGTATTTAAGACAAGCTATAGTAAGCATGTTTTTTAAATTTGGTGTTACTATTTTATTTGAAACAATTAATGTACCAAAAGGATCATAGTTAAGATCCTAAATGATTAAGATGAATGATACATCACTTTCCTAAATGATACATTATTTAAATGTTTGCAGTCAAATACTATTTTTTTAATCTTTCATATAAAGTTATGTATTATAGGAAACAGATCATGAATAAAAAATTTTAAGTTAGAGTTTTGGGGGACAAAATAACAATATGTAATGATATTTAAAAAATCTAACTATTGATAATGGCCTATACCATGAGTTTTTACACATATTTATCTTGCTTATGATTTGATTTTCTATTAGAAAACATTACAATTAGTATTAGAATTTTTTATATTTTTTTATATATCACCTTATTGATGAATTTACTAATTTTCAGACAATGAGCTTGCTTAATTAGTGTAATTAACTATCTACATTTAAAAAAAAAATTTTTTTTTTTCATTTTGTCCCTTTGTTCCATTTTCTTTAAACTCTTAATTGTCTTATTAATTATAATTTTTTTAATTTTAAATATTAAAAATTAGGTTCTTATTTAATTATGGAAGTTTCAAAGCTAAATTGCATTTTCTAAAATTTGCTTGATTCTTTCAGTTGTTTCTGTGTTTTATGCTTACTTTCTTAAATCTGCACTCCTATATTTCTTGGTTAAATGTTAGTAGTTGTCGTAATTTTTGTGCATTGTAATTGTATTTGTTTTTTTATGCCACCTATTTGGATTTTCTTTCCAGGCAAACTACATTCTTCCATCTGATGCATATTTAAATTATGAAGAGTCTCTATTTGATACAATACTGTGTCTTAGCCTAACTAAATGGATTCATCTGAACTGGGGTGATGCTGGCATCAAAAGGCTGTTTAATAGAATATTCAAGCAACTCAATCCTGGTGGTTATCTTATTTTAGAGGCTCAAACTTATCAGTCATATGCAAGAAGGAAGAAAATAAATGTAAGTTTTGTCATACATTTTAGCAATTTTTTAAATATTGATTGAAAAAAATATTTTTAAATATCTTTAGATTTTTTTCCTTGTACTTTTTTGGGCTGCACAATTAAATACAGGTTACTTTTTAGCTAGCCAGGCACCAGTAAGTTCAGTTTTATATTATTTGTTTAAAATTTTTATTTATTTATTTTTAGTGATTGCCATCTTTTTTAAATAATAATGAAAAAATATTTTAATTTACTGGTGCATGTGTAACATAAAAGTACCAGACGCATTACAAGTGTTTTTGGCACCCTGGGCAGGGTGGCAAAATAGCGTCCTTAGAGATCCTTCTCTCTTAGCTTTCTTGGAATTTGTAAAAGAAAAATTTAATTTTGTTTTTTAAATGTTTTTTCCCATTTACAAACCTTCAATAATAGAATATAATTCAACGGTGTTATTCTATTAAAGAATTTTTAAAAAAGCGAGGAAAAAGATATTTACTCGATTATTTACCATATTGATGAGTAAAAAATACTTGTTTCATACATGATACCATGAAGGGAGAACCTCATGATCACTGTCCTGAAGTGATTTATAAGTGGTTCAGTTCCTAATTTTATTGTGCAAAAGTTTTATTTCTTGCTTTGCACTATAGGGTATAAATTCCTAAATTTCAGCATTATTTTTCAGGAAGAGGTGTTTAAACATTATAAAGAAATAAAACTATTCCCTGAAATGTTCAATGAGTTTTTATTGAAAGAAGTTGGTTTCCAGTCTTGTGAACTTATAGATGTACCTGCTCACTCTTCAAAAGGTAAATATATATATATATATATATATAATAAAGCAAATTTTAAATACAATATATGTTGTAGACATGATGCAAATAGAAATAAAAATTCTTGCTTTTATAATCAATATATTGATGTAACTTGAACTTAAATAAATTTACTTTTCATCTCAATGCAATCTTCAATATGTATTATTTTATTTAAAGTATATTTAAAATTTTCCCATATTATTAAATTTAAGTAATTATTATTATATTTTATTATGACAGCTCATAGAAAAAGTATGCTGTATATTGTTATTAGTGATTGCTATAATATCACACCCCATCAGCTGTCATGCCAGAATTAAATGAATTTGACCAACATTGATTTGTAAATTAAAATTTTCTGGTCTGCTGGGCAATTCAGAATTCATTTTGCAGCAAAAAAAAAAAAAAGTACATTTGCCCGCTCAAATCAAACCATGATTGAGAAAAAGTAGATCAGATAATTTATTTTCTTACCTTACACAAAGTCATAAGTCAATAAGAAAAAAGTTTAATTATCAAGACCATTAGAACTAAAAACCAAAATATCTATCATTTTGGTTTACTTTAGAGTTTGCAAAGTTAATGTAATTTACAGTTAGTTGTGGTTTATAGAATGGCATTATATAGATCTTCTGTGTCATAAATTAATTTTTTAATATAATTTTTGTTGTTAACAGAATCTAGGAGCATTGAAAAAGTTACAGAGAATGTTAATGCGATAAATGTAAGAAGTCACATAATGTTAATGCAATAAATTTAAAAAAAAAAAAGAGAGAAACAGACTTGCTTTATATTTTATAGATTTTTTTAATGTTTTTCTTATAATAATTTACGCATCTTTTTTATTTGTAGGTTTTAGTAGACCTCTTTACTTGTTTAAGAAAGCAGATGGTGTTGAACATATTAGTGAGAAGAAGCCCAAACACATAGTATATGATTCAGCCTCAGAAGATAGCTGTGATGACTCTGATGTTGAAACATTTTCTGATTGAACAAGACATTTCACATGAACTGTACAAATAAACACATACTTTTGTATATTTTTTCATCTACCTGTAGGGGAAAGAGTTGTTTTTGAATACTTTCAGATTACAATATTAGTTTCTAACTGTTCTTAGATTTTTCCTCTCCATATTTAAATAGATTGTCAAAAGCGACAAGAAATTGCAGCCTGTAACCTCAGTTACCTGAGTCTATTTTGTCAAATACAACCCTTTTGTAAAGTTTGATTTAATTATTTGTTTGAAATAAAAAAAATTCAATGATTAATAGCCTGTTAAATTTGTGAGAAAACAAATTAAACTCCTTATTTATTGCTGACCAAAATTATTCATTCTGTGCTTTAGTTACTTTTTCCCCCTAGCAATGAATGTCTATAATCCTTTAAGGCTGAGCTACCATAATCATGCCGATAAATAATTAACTTAAAGTGTACAACGATACTTTTTTAAGTTGTTCTTTTGAGGACTACTTAGAAAGGATTCATCATTTTTTTTGTGTCACTTTTATACCATACTTTCATTTTTATTACAAACTAAAAATACAAACACATTTAATTTTATCACTTTAAAATACAGTAAAGTGCCGTTTATCCAGATGCCAATTAACTGTATATCTAATGAATGGGTCTAATGATCATCTAATGAATGTTTTTTTCCCTGTCTTGATTCCTGAAGGGGTTTGAAAAATTGCTTCATTTGTCTTTGGGTATTCTTTAAAGAAGAGGTTTTGCTCTTATTTGTTTCAATGAGTGAAAAGAAAACAAATTCTCCATTTAATAGTCACTCCAATTACTTTTCCCCCCAAATATGGCATTAAGCACATCAATTGTAAAATTTGTTTTGTTTTTTTAGAAAAAAAAAACTTTCAGTATTAAATCTTAGTCATTTTAGTTGTCCAATTATCCAGATTTTTCTTTAGCTGAAGCAGCCTGGATCATGGCTTGCCTGTATTGACAGAATCATTAGAATTGCCACAA
Organism: Parasteatoda lunata; assembly: GCA_949128135.1. Taxonomy (NCBI): domain Eukaryota; kingdom Metazoa; phylum Arthropoda; class Arachnida; order Araneae; family Theridiidae; genus Parasteatoda; species Parasteatoda lunata. The sequence continues at coordinate 14,725,207 of OX421976.1, read as the reverse complement.
GTTACAGAAACTGGAAAAAATTATTTAGTATTCAATTGAAACTTTCTATGTGTCGTGTCTGTATTTCACCAAATCATTGAATAATAATAAGGCAAGAAACAAGTAATCAGTTTATACAGGTTTCACATTTTTTTAAAATTGATTCTTTATGATAATAAAGGTCAACTTCGACAAACTTTAATGTAAATTTATTTTTAAAAACTAATTTAAAATATACTTTTACCTTGTTTAAACTTGGTGGGTTTTATCTATTAACTGCCATTTCAGTTTCCAAAAAATTCATAACTGTTACATTTTGAATTCAAATATGAATTTTTAAATGTGGAACATACAGAGGAGTCTTTTTCTAACGAAATTTATTGCCACAATTTCATTATGAAGTCGAAATAGTTGCTACTAAGAAAATTTCGTTATAGCGAGGTTAGAGATTTGTGCAGCTAAGTATAATGCTAGAAAATGTTTAGTCAGTGAGTTAAGTTTAAAAATATATAATAATGGCTTATTAAAAATTTATAAATATTTTGAATTTATTAAAATCACTGATTTTTATTGCATAAATAAAATGCTCAGAATAAAAAAAAAAATTTAATCAATTTTGAGAAATATGTACTTTTGATTATTTTACTTGAAGATTTTACATATTGACTTTTTAAAAGTACCTGATTTTTAATTTTTATTGATATTTTCTATTTGCAATAGTGAATTTAAAAAATATTTTTCTATTTATAAACTTCTTTTAATGGTTTTGAATGGATATCATTTTTCAGTTCAATGTGGTTTTGATTGTATTGAGTCTTTGTTTTTGGAATCATTCTCACTTTTCTTGCATTTAGAATTGTCCATCAGACTGTTAATGTCTCCATCTGCAGGATATGTTGAAGTTGACAGTTTTTTTTTTTGTCCACTTTTGAAAAAACAAAGTTACATTATCTGTTGTTCTACCTTTCTCTCAAACATTTAATTGAAACTGTCTTAAATTTTAAAAGATAAATCTGAAAAAGATTTGTTATAGAGAAACACATCCTTACATTGAGAACATTTTGAACGTTATTAAAAATTTGTTATTAAAAGAAATTCACTTTGTCGTGATAAACTTAAATGTCTTGCAGTCCCTAGATTAATGCAAGTGACGAAATAATCTTTTACAGCCTTTAACTTTAGTTATCTCTGTGTCAGCATTTACTAGGGTATCTCTTATCAATTTAAAGTAAAAATGTACAGCTTATTTATTATATACTGCATTCAAAGCTTTAGGTACTTGGTTTAATAGAGAATCGTGCTATAGGTTGGCCACCACTGAAACATACCACAAAAATTGTTTCTTCGGTTATTTTAGTTGCTAGTTTCTATCGTAAAAAAGTGATTCTACAACACTACAAATGTTATTAATGCAGAATTTTAGTTTTACCTAATGTTGTTAATATAATGGTTTTCAATAATTTGACAACCTAATAAGGTAATATGAATAAATCTGCAGTTAATTTTAACTTAGCTTTACCTAAAACCTTTTGTGTATGATAGCAAAAGTAATTCAACAACAATAGATTTCTTTCAACAATATAATACGCAAAAACATTTTGCCAAGATTTATTTTATTGTTTACTTAAAACATTTTCTCTATAATTTCATTATATGGCTTAATTTTATATTGTCCTAAACCCTTAAATTATTGTTGCAGCAAGGATTGAAAAGTTTCTCAAAATGGTTTTTATACTTAGGTATTCAAAAATAATTAAAGAATTTAAAATATAACTTAAAACATATATATTACTTTAACATTTTTCAAATATAATGATTAGTACCAAGGAAAAAAAGTTTTTTTTTGAGCTCTAATTTCAAAATAATTTGAATTATTTGTTTTGTATGGTTCAAGAATAATTTTTTATTTGTTGTGGTTTGATAATAAAAAAATCTATATTTCAAATAAACGCAAGCATACAGCATAAAATAGAAAGACAACAAACTTAATTTCTAAAGCAAAATTAAAGTTTTATTTAATATAAATAAAACAAAAAATAAAATACATCAGTGACCAATTAAAAGTACTATAAATACTGTTCACCAAATAAAGATATTTGACACAAATCAACTGAAAACTACAGAAATAGCAATATATATATATATACATCTAACTCTATATAAAAGATTAAATTTATTTTAACATTAAATACATTCAGAACAACTTCGTTTTCTATTAATTATATTTTATGGAAATGTAACTTCATTTTTTTTATTCATTTATTATTATTATTTTTTTATCAAATTTCTTAGTCTGCATAGCAGTTTATTGTAAATAAATCAGAACATTTGTACAAATCTTATTGCTATAACATTTTACAGTAAAAAGAAAAATTAAAACTCCAGTAATCTGTACACTATAATAGTCAATAAATAACAATATTCACTTCTTTAACAAACGCTTGATCTGACTATTCTGATATTCCAAAGTCTCATCAGCCTTGTCTGCTTTGTTATGAATTGTGTCCAACAATTCATTCTGGGTTTCAATTTCGTCATTCAAACCAATAGCAAGATTTTTCAATCTGCCAAGCCCCATAGACATGAATTCTTGAAAAGAAACATATCTGACTTCAATATTTAAGAAAAGCAAATATACATATTTAAGTAGAAATAAAGACTAAAATAGTACAGTTCTTTAAGAATACAGACATAAAATAATTAACTTTCTATTCTAAACTATTCTTTTCGAACCTCTCTGATTAACATGTAGAGAAATAGATTCCTAATAATTTTTAATATGCCATTAAAATTCAGAATTATGCAGTTCAAAACTTGTACCTTATTTGTACCCAATACTCATTATACTCAAGTAATCATCAAACACTTATGTACTTATGTTATGATCAGTGCAAACAAGTATTAAAATAAAACTATATCTTCCAAATTAAATTTTATAATAACTTATAATGCTGCAAAATAATTTTTGCAGAATTAAAACTTTCATCGTGGCGATGACACACCTTTGTCCTACTACTCTGTGCTTAAAGATCCCCAGCAGCACTATAATACAAATAAAACGCAATTTCCTTAAAAATTTAGTTATTTTAGTTTAAAAAGTAATCACAATCAAAACCATATTCACTAATAGAACAATAGATTACAATGAGTATTCCTGGAAGACTAGTTATCTCGTCCGGCACAATGAAAGAGTTAATAAAGAAATAAATACCAATAAACCTATTCATTGCTATTAAAATTCTAATTTTAAATTATATTTTTCAAATATTGCATAAATATTACATTGTTGTCAGATAAAATGATTATTATGAAATTACTTAAATATGTAAAGGTGCATAACCTTTTTAAGAAATAAAATTGACTTCTCAGGGCCTTCAAACAACGCTTAGGGAGAACACTGACTTAACAATTACATAATTCATGTTAAGGCACACATAAAAAAATATTAATTGCAATCTATTGTTGAAGGTACCCCACAATTGTTGAAACTAGGACCTCCATAATTGTTGAAGATTAATATTTATTAAAACTAAGTCAAAAAAAGCTAAAATATAATAAATATAAATTTTAATTTTAACAGTTAAATTTAAATTTTTTTGTACAAAACGCTATTAGTTTTGTACAAGATGCTATCAGTTCATTTGGATACCATACATTTGAATTCCATACCACAATTCCAAACTTATTTCAAGGCGACCAATTTCCTCTCCCCCATATGATTTTAGTAAACATTTGGTGACAATTGTCACCATACTGGCGTGAATCCTACAAATTTTCAAAAAACTAATGTAGGCTATATATATATATATAAATTTTGAGTATAATAAAAAGTGCCACATAAAAATGATTCTCTAAAATAAAAGATAATTATTGACAAACCGAGATTTTGATCTAGCTTTTCATCAACACTTATGGGCATTTTCTTTGAAGTAGGAGAAGTAACTCCACGTGAGCTTTTGCCAAATGCATCAGGTTCATCATAAGGTAAGTCTCTTATCCTCATAGCTGGATGAGTAGCTTCACTTAGAGTGTTATCTTCTCTCAAAGTATCGATTTTACTTTGTAATGCACTTGCACTTTTTTTAGTTTGAGATGGTTCAAGGATTTTTGAATTAGTATCAACATTACTCTTTGTGAAATATCCTTTGATACCACCAAAAAGACTCTAAAATACACAAAGAGCAAGGTATAGAATTTAAAAATAAAATATCAAAAAAAATTTTATAAATCACTTTGGTTTGCATTGACAAAATGCAACAATAAGCATTTTGCATTGGAAAAAAAAATGTTGCTAAATAATGCCCAATTATAAATTGAGAAGAACTATGTTAAAATAGCAACAAAAAAAAACAATAATAATAATAATGTTATTTTGGGTATATTTTGCAGATCAGCAGTGGGTGCTGAAATGCCTAATTCTACAGGTTATTTAGAGTATATGAAAAATTGTACAGCAATATACAAAGGTATAAAAAATATTGGAAATTCCATACAAATCATTGCATACACCTAAGTTGAGATAAATTATTATCACTGTTTTAAATAAGTTTCATGCATCTTCTGAAGCCTAAAAATTCCCCTTCTGGTTATTGTTGAAGAATCCAAGTTCAAGCAAAATAATTCCTTCTCAAAACAGCATAATTTTTTTAAACATATTTCATAAAAAATATTCTTTAACTAAATCAATTTATTCATTAAAAATATTTTAGCAAATACAAACATGTTACTTTTCAAACTAAAGGATTAAAGTTTTTTTTTAAGGGGAAAAAAAAAAAAAAAGAAGTCTTAGAAATATTATTTAAATTTATCTTATTTTAGAATAAATAACAAGACAACATTATCTGGTTTCAAAATACAAAAATATTAGTGATAAAAAATATTTTAAAAATAAATAAAATATTCATCAAGTATTATATATAACATTATTAGATGTACTAGTTTACCAGTTGTAACAGAATTTATTAGATGACAGAATTTTTAGACTTAAAAAAAAAAAGATTCGGATTTTAACATGATGTGTCAAAAACAAGATAAAAATACTAAAAACTTTAAATGCTACTAAGGAAACGTCCCAAATTTTTTTTTTTTAGTTCTATTGAGCAATAGAAAAAAAAATTCTACATCATTTTATATTCTTAATTTCTTTAATAGTTTTCTTATTTTGGAGAATTTTAAAGTTTATTTCTCAGAAGATATCAAAATGCTAACATTATCTGATTAAAAAAACCATAAATATTTTGATATAAAATTCATTAAAAATTACATATTATCAAAAAAATTTCTTATAGATGCACTTGTTTACAAGTTGTAACAGAATTTATTAGACTTAAATTTTAGACTTGAGACTGTAAGGAAATTTCCCTGCTAAACACCGCTCTTTCATGAAACCGGTTTTTTGATGCAGGAAAACTTGCAACTAAAAATTCAGAAATAAACAGGATAGATTAATGCTCAGAGGGTATCTTATTTTTGGTCTTATTTTTTTTAGAATTTCCCATTATTTTCTCATCTTTTTGAGGAATATTTAAAGACTAAAGAAATCTTTATAAGGTATTTTTATACCACTGAATTCTAACAATTTACTCTAAAGATTTACAATTACATAAAATACAAACTATAACATTGGATTAATTTATAAACAGAATAGTGTAAAGAAAAATTACTAAAAAGAGACATAATATATTATAAGTTTTTTTTCTCCAGTATTATCATGTACTTGGAACCATTACTTTTGAGTTACAGAATACTGAATACATATGGTAGACATATAATGATTGAAAAAAAAAATTCTTAAATCAAGTTATACCTTCATAGAATTGATATGTTTTTGACTGATACGCATAGTACTGTTGATGAGATCTAAATTTTCCTCAATATTTTCCAATTGCTCTCTCTGTTTCACTAACTCCTGAAAATATAAAAAAAAAATTTTAAAAACCTACTAAGAAAGCAAAGTATGATGAATATATTTTTAATTTCTAATTTTAAACACAGTTAATATTTAAAAGAAAATTTAAGATCATTTGCAATTTAGAAATATATTTAAAAACTATTTCTTAGAATAAAATTTTATTTTATTCTCGTATCTATATAATTGAAAAATGGAATAAATAAACAACAAAATTTCATTCCACAATTATAAATTAATAGTGTAAAAATATAACAAGAGCTTTGACAGAGTGATGCTACAGATGTCTTGTTGTCTCCAGTTAACTTGGGTTTCATTATTCAGGTCTCTTTGTCAATGTTAAAACCCCTTTTAAGTTAAAACCACCATCACCACTTTTAAACCATATCCACTTCGATTATTAGCAACCACATCATTTACAATTGAAATATTATTTCCTAAGAATCACAAAAATTATAGGGTGACCCGGGGTAATTCACGATCACTCTGTTTCTGGGGTAAATAATGATCACCTAAGTTTTATTAAAATTTTTTTTTTTTTTTTTTAAATTTGAGACATGAATAAGAGTGCTTGTACTTTTTACTTAAGCATAACTACATTTACTTAATAATAGTTTTTAGTTTAATCTAACAAAATAAGTATCTTTTAAACTGCTTTCTGTATTTTCCATTTCAAAGATGGGTTTAAAAATGTGCACATTTCTGCAAAGATCCCCCTCCTTCTTTTAATAATAAATATTTTGAGTTACTTTCTTTTTCTTTGATATAAAAATAGAGTAAGCTTTTGTTTAATTGTTTCACATCTATTGTAAACATTATTATTGACTATAGGAAACTATATAAAATGTTGCCCCCTACAGATGGGGTAATTATTGATCACTGGGGTAATTCATGATCATTGTTATTTCTTCTTATAAATAATATAAAAAATATCTAATAAATCGCTAATTGTCTTTTCTTAAATAACAGTTCATATTTATAAGTGGAACAACTATAAAATATATTTTATCTGTAATCACAAAATTTATTTTTAAGTCTATACAAGACAAATGTATTCTGATTTGCACCATTTCTGGTTTGTCTTACCTTGCTTCTATCTTAATTTTATGTTTGTGCATTGTTAGAATAAATTTTAAGTTTATAAATTAACCTAAAATATATATGGTGAGAAATTATAAACCTAAAAAGGATACTAAGCTTCAAGAAAGCAAAATCAGTGAATTTCTTTTAATGGTTGAAAATGAAAATTTCAGTGTGAGAGCTGCTGTCAGAGTTGTTGACATACCTTACTTAACTAAACCTTACACTCTCACTTAATGAAGTTAAAAAGTCCAACAAAAGTAACCCATGTGAGAACTCTTTCTTATATTCCAGCAGGACATGAGAATAAGTTGGCTGCTTGCCTAAAATGTATGGCACAATGCAAAGATTTTGGAAAATTTAAAGTGTTAATCTTTATTCTTACTTTTAAATAAATCGTTTCATTAGCTGCTTAAACATAACTTTTTGGTTTATTTGTTTGATCTTGATGTCTTATTTGTTAATTACCATTATTGTTTAATTATTTTTAAACAACCCCTTTACTATAAAAACTGGTGATCAGTAATTACCCCAGAAATAATCAAGTGAAGGGGTAATTCCTGATCACTAAAAATTTAAAATCTTTTAAATTCAAATTAGATTTTCAAACAAAAGAAGGTAGCATAGGACTTATCTCATAAACCCTCAAACTTCCAGTAAATATTAAAATTCTATCTTGAATAGTTTTTTCACAAAATAGATGTTTGCATTTTTTGATCAGGAATTACGCCAGGTCACCCTAGTTTTTGCCTTCTTTCAATAATTTTATTTCTCTTAAGCATAACTCCAAATATATGTATCTACCAGCAATGTAAGTTTTGTTATTGCAAACTGAATGTTTAATGATTAAATATTTAAAGATCACACAATTAAGGGATATATCTTATCAGTATCTGCTCACACAATATTTTTTTAAAAAAATATGTAGATGTCGGGTATGCCGCGTCAAACATAAAAGAAAACACAAAAATCATGTATATGTTTACAGATATTTATATATATAATATTTAAAAAAAAAAATGTGATATTTGTTTTTCCCTCATTGAAATAGACAAAAACCGATAAACATGAAAAATATATTTGAGAAAGACTTTGAAATCTCACTTTATTAGTTGAGGGACTTCAACTAATGCAGAGACATTCATGAGTCACTATATTAATTGAAGTCACATTTTTGAAAAACTTGATGGTACCAGAAGCTGTTAATGAAGAAATCTTACTAATCTTACTGTAATTATTTTAGCAGTGATTATGACAAAGCAATACAATTCTTATTAGCTTAATAATGTAAAACAGTAAAAATACAAGCCTCTGCTGTTAGAATGCCAACTTGCTCTGACTCGTGCAGCAAACCAAGAGAGTTATTAGTGCTTTGCAAAGTTCTCTCCTCAATCAATCGGCGTTCCTGAAGTATTTGTTGTCTCTTGGCTTCCAATTCATTTTCTTCTCGTTTGGCAGAATCACTTTCTAACATATATCCCGTCGTTCCCTGTTTTGGATGACTTAAAAATTCAAAATCATCAACTTCATCATCATCATCGAGGAAAGGATTGGAGGAAGTTCGTTCTTTGGCCATTTAAAAGGATAAGTCCAACAAATTTCGAAGCACGAAAGTTTTATTTACAAGAAGTAGAATAACTTATTATTAAGGAAGAAACACACACAAGTTTTATCGTAAGAGAAAAACAGCAATCTATTTCCTCCTACGATACTCGTATACACTAACAATATTAATTAAATATGCATAAATCAATATTCAAGGTTGTTTTATTCAGCATAAAAACTTTTACAGCTGACTGCTAAATGAAAAAAAAGTGACGTCTTCCTGTGAGTCACGAAAAATTAACGTTGAACTAGATCAAGTTATAACAAACGATATGAACTTCTGAGTTTTATCCGTTCATTTATGATAAATAAAAGATTAAGCAGTTTGCGAACTACCACGTTGAAGTTTCTAATCCGTATTAATTATATAATTTTTATTGCGAATATCTATTGATTCTAAGGTTTTTGTTCAAATAGAATTATTTTAAATATTACAGAGCTTAAGAGGAAGCAAATGGACTTTTAAAAATCAAAAATTAATGAGCCTTTGAGATTATAAATTTAGCTGATAGTATAGCCTCAGAAAAAAATTTATAATGATTTATAACTGAAGAGAAGACATTCAATATTTATTGTCGTCTGTGTGTTTTGAGCAAAGTTCTGTTCTGAAATCGGTTTCATGTGGAGAATCTCATTTATTACCAATAATTAACTGTTTTATTGCTACAATATTTAAAGTTAAAAAATGTTATGGATCAGAAGAAACTTATTCAAAAGTCAAATTAGAAACTTTTTTTATAAAAGGTAAGTTGCTGAAATAATCTGTTTAAAATGAGAAAAAAGTAGTTAAAATAATGATATTTTTGTATTTTGAATATTATTTGAATATACGTTAAGCTAGGTTAAGTATGTATTGAATGTTGTCATGCATTTGCTTGCTCCTGATTACTAACATATTTTTGAAATGATCTATAACTTATGAGATTTAAATAACCCTGTTTTTTAATTTGAATTGTTTAACTTGTAGGAGGGCTGAAAAATTAAATTTAGAAACATGTATATTGTAAATATATATAATTAAATAAAAAGCTATATCCATATTTTAAATTTATTTTCATGTAAATCTGAGCGAAGATTGTTCAATGGAAAAAACATACCCAATAAATTAGTTCTACATTTTTCTTAAATATAGAGAATTTTAAATCTTCATATCCTAAAACTATTATTAACTTTGTTTGAAAACCGTATTGTATTCTTCATGTAGCAATTTTTTAATTCAAATATTTTTTTTAAATATATACGCAGTTTAGGAACACTGTGTTTTTAAAAATTAAGTTTTCTGTGGTGTAAATTAAATATGGTGTTTTTCACAAATGTTGACTATATGACTGTTGCTTAATAAGCTATATTTCCTTGAGTTTTTTAAAGTATCAGTTATTTCTTTTATCTATAGAAGCAATTAGAATTTAGGAGTCAATATAACAAAATACTTATTAAGCATGCAAATAAATTATTTTCAAACATTGATAATTATTAATTTGCCTCATCTATCTCTTTTATTCTATGCTAGCTAATTAATGCAGGCCTAACCTTAAAGATTTCTGTATAAGGATAATGTTTGAAAAATTGCAAAACCACAACACTTATAAATAATGCATATTCAATTGGTAAGAGGAAAAAAAATTTCAGAATTTTATATTTTTTAACTTAACATATTTTTAACAAATATAAAATTTTGAAATTTATATCTCATTATTGAAATAGCATAAATTTATTTTTATAATGGGAAGATTTTTACATCGCGATCTACAGCGGAATAATCGCCAAGTCTTGCCAACTTTCCGGCAGCGGCCCACAAGAAACTAAAATAAACATCACAGAAGAAGACCAACTGAAAGAGTTTAACTTGGAACTACTTCTACGTGTTTTTTTTTTTATTTTTACAAAAACTACTTTCAAGTTTAAAATCCATTTTACTCCTTGGAAATTGTAGTTGGCACGACAGATCTGGATACCATATATAGTCTAGGCTCGATATAATGATTTTATCTGAGTGAAAAAGTTTTTATTATGTGACATGGTTAGATCGTGTCGTGAGTGCATAAAAGAAATTCACTTACTGATAGTTAACATTTGACTAACTTTTAACATAGCAATGCTTTAAATAATCCCAAGAAACTGAAGTAGTGAGATATTACTTGATTAAAAACTTCATTCTCTTCAAAAATATGCAAATTGGAAATTACTGTCGACATTTTTCAAGTGCTCAAAGATAGACACTCATTAAGCCACACGTGAATGAGAAGAAAAAATTTCTTCTTATCACATCATATCTTCACTTCTGGCGAGTCTGGCGTGTCTGTTTTTGAGTGCTTGAAACATGGCGACAGTTATTTCCAATTTGTATATTTTTGAAACAAATGAAGTTTTTAATCAAGTTATTGCAATGCTTTATTTTAATAAGATCAAGGTAACTAATAGAATCAATGCACTCATTTCTTTGTATTTTAATATATGCATAAAAGTGCCTGTTAAAGTAATATTTTATGGGCAAAAAACACATTAAAAATAATATGCTTATTTAAGGCAGTTATTTTCGATTTTTAATAATGAATGTGAAGATTACTAAAAAGACTATGTATTTTTAATTGAAAATAAAACTTCCTAGTTTCAAATGAGTAAATTAAATTTTCTAACAGAAACAGTATGATTGATAAATTTCTTATATCCTTTGAAAATTTTTTTTACAGATTGTCAATGCATCCTATTAATCTAATAATTAACCAATTTTAATCTAAGTGATAAGTGTTTAAATTTGTTCCTTCCAGATGTTCTAAATGCTCTCTAATCAATATCAAACTGTGAGAAATAAAATTTGAGCCATTAATTACAAAGTGCTCTTCATTTTTAACTTATATAATGAAGGAGGAATGTGATATCCCCACTAGTCTTTCGTCACAATACCATTTTTTTTTTTTTTTTTGTTATTTATTTTGAATTAATTATTTCATTTTGTAAAATATTTTATTCTTTTAAAGTTGATTAAAGGATAAAAGTTCTATGTTAAGTTTCACGCTAATTAAATTATAATTTCTAGTTACTATTTAACATAATTGACACAAAAACCAAAGCCACCCATCAAGAATCCACATCCTCAATCTTACTTTTTTGTCCCAAATAACAGCCTCGTTTTAAAATAATTTATGTAAGTTAGAGAATTTTAAACTAAATGCAGTTAGAAATAAAAGCTTCTATAATACTTTTATGTGTTCATTTCAAATAAAAAAAATTTCTATGAAATGTTAAAAATTTTTTAGCATTCTCTAATTGTAAATTTGCCATACGAACACTGGTAATCTCCTTGGTTCTGGGAATCATATTTTATGATTATAGCATTCTTATTGTTTAATAAGTAAAGACTGTGCACTGAAGCAAATATTTGCTTGCTCTTTTATTTTTCTTGGTTTAGGAATTGAAATCATTAGCTGGAGGAAAAGCTATGCATTCCCCTCCCCCCAACATATATGATTTCAATGTACAAAGCTGAATAATTTTTTTTTTTTTTTTTTTAATTTTTTAGACTCTAGGTTTATAACATGATGACTTAGCATCTTGTACTTAAAAACTGAGCCTTAAGAACTAAATTAAAAACTGTGTGTAGCTCTAGTGCAATTAATAAATAAACCTGAATTATAAATCGCTTATAGCAGCTATTTGGAAAGAGCATCTGAAAAATCACATGTCCTAAGTACTCCTAATATCAAATAAGTCCCCAACTAAGTGTATATTATTTACATCAAACCTTTAAGTTACCAATTTTAATTATTATTAGTATTTTTTTTTTATTGGTATAAATAACACTGAGTAGAAATTTCATTTATACAAATACTTGATATTGCCTAAATCGCAAGGCTGGCGCCAGACTCTGCCCGACGAGGGGTCAAGTCTCTCCCGACAGGGGGGCTCAAACAAATGAATTCAAAATATTTAAATTAAAACGAATTTTATACTTTACATTTTTTTCTAACATCATATTTTTCAAAAAAAAAAAAATAAATAAATGTTTCTAAAAATCTAAAATCACTAATATTGATACCATAATGTGCAGATTCCTTTTAATGTGTAAATTTAAATCTAATTCTTTTTTTTTTCTTTCTGCTATCGATGTATTTTGTACTGTATGGTGCAATTTACCATACATTGTAAGCGTAAAAATTACTTCTGTAATAAAGAAAAATAGTTGTAGCAGTAAACTCTATTTCAAAAAATTTCTACGCTTCTTACTCTCATAACGTAAAAGTTATTCCTTAATAAAAATTTGAAATTTCATGCACATTTAACAAAACATTTTAAGAACATTTTGATATAAAATGTTATTTTTATATTCATCGATTGGCTTTCGAATTATTTAAATGTTTTGTAAATAAAGTTTTAAGTACATTTTTCGCATCCACGTATTCTATCTAAAGATATCATGCCCCGTTTTGAACGAACTTCGAAATGGTTATGCCCATAAAATTGTAAAATTCGAATTTTTTTTAATTGTTACGTAGTATAATTCTACGGACAAAAAAAGGGCTATTTTAATCAGGGGAGTCGATGTTAATATATATTGTAAATAAAAACAAGGTAAAAATTTCTCCTTGCGATTCCTTTTTCTTTTCAAAGATGCTTTTAAAGTGAACATCTATGTCCGGCAAAATGCTAATTTCTCCATTTGAAAAAAAGAGTAAGTCCATCGGCTTAAAATATAAGATTAAAAAATTATAGCATAAATTTGTAATTTTTTTTCAATTTAGAAATTTTAAATTTGCGTCCGAGAAACGAATATTAACTAACTTACATTTTTTTTAAAAATTGCCACTCATGGCTGCTGTTGGTCTGCCTATGTTTTTGTTTCTCTGCAAAGCTGAAAGCACACTTTCTACCAAGATTTCTGTTTCGCCCTGCAGAAGCTTTTTACATATTGACATACACCTGCAACGAATAACCTTTCACACAGTTAATTAATTATTGTAACATTCTTTCCTCTACGATTTAAATTTGCTTTTGCTTTCATAGTTACGAATTTTAAGTCACAAAAAATGAACACTAAAAATTATGAAGTTAGGGGACAAAATTTCGAAAAAAAAGATTTTCTTTTTTATTTCTCAGGACTTATTTGACCGATTTTGCTTAAATTTTGTATTTTGACATTTAAAATTGCAAATGATGAAAAAATTGTACAACTTACATTTCTTAAGTTTCTCGACTTCCCTTAAATAAAGCAATAATAAATGTTTACTAAAAGTTTTATTTTGCATGAAATTATCTTTAGAAAAACGAATAGGAATTGATTGATCTGATTGGAATTGTATGCAAAACTTTTTCATTTCGCTTAAAAAAAATTGGGATATAGTGAAATACGCAAAAAATAAAGTTGACATTAAAGGGTCCTAACTTTCAAGCGCGTTCCTGAAAAAAAACTATTAAAACAATATTTCTAGATTGAAACTACTATATTTTGGAGGTCAGAAATCCGTCGAAAAAAAAGTATGTTTAATCGGATAACGTTTTTATGTCTTATTTCCTAACTTAAAATATCGTTTGGACTAATTAATTAGTATATTTTGATGTCACCCTCTCGAACCATTAGGAATGAGTCTTAGAACATGAGGAGCCGAACTTAAGATTAAAATTTATTCCGGTGGGTCAATTTTACATTCATTTGAAGTATATGTCAATATTGCTGATAATAGCAAAATAATTTTTCTTTTTTATAAAGAAAGGTAATTTAGCTGGTGGTTATCTATGTATATATGCTTTGATAATTTTAACGATTATGATTGAAAGAGGAAAATAAGGTGAAATGATGTTCACTTTCAATATTAATATCAGATATAAATAAATAAAAACGTCTTTTATTTTGGCCTCTTTTGTTAATTTCATAGTATAATTGCATAGTAATATCTTCGAAATAATAGCTCATTGTTAATGAGGATAATATCTCAACCTCGTCATATCTCAAGAGCGTTTTACGTTTTGATTGAATCGAAAAAATTTTCATACAATTGCAAAAATTCGTTTTTCCAAAGGTAATGCCATGCAAAAAATATATTTTTAAATAGTTATGAAATATTTAATATTTTTTATATTTATATTTATAATATGCGTTGGAAAAATTCTGAATCCCGATTTTTGAAATCCCCATGTAGTAAATGGTGACTGATGCACGTTAAATCTGTCGAGTCGCTAAGTCCTCCATGTTCCCATAACAAATCAAGACCTCTGGGGGTACTTATCCAGGAGTTCCCTTGTCTTCTGGATTGGTTCAAAACTACAAGGCTACGGAGTTGAACATTAGTAGTCGGAAACCCGAATATTGGGTCGGTTGTTCAACGACGGATAAAATAAAATAGCAAGACAAAATCGTAAAACTTTTATATAATTTTATGGAAGGTAATTTTAAATTGTAAAATACAAAATTTGAATGAAATCGGGTGAATAATTCGAGATAAATAAAATTTTAAGCAGACTGACTTTTTTAAAATTTGATAACTCACAAACTAATAGATCGATTGTTCTGAAAGTTTGTATTTTGAAATTAAAAGGATGTCAAAATATGTAGATCATACAATTCAATATATTTTACAATTATTTAATAAACAAATAAAAAATAATTATTTAAAATTATTTTTGCTTAAAAATTTGTATATAAAATGTTTTTTGTAATTTTATGCAAACATTTTTCAATACACTAAAAAAGTTCTCGAGATAATGGACTATAATCGAGTAGTTAAGTTAAAATTAAAGGACCCAAACTTTCCAACCCTCTCCTTGCCATAACTTCAGACCATATCTTCCAGATTGCGGCTAATTTCCGCGTTTTGAAAAGTAAAAACCTAAAACTTTAGACAAACTTGAATGTTTATCCAGAGCAGAATGCGCTTTTCTGTTAATAACTTAAAATATGGTATTGACTCTTTGAAGGTGAAAATATGATTAAATCAAAAGTTAATCAAGGTGTTCCCTTTTTCCATTTCATACACTGTACATAAAATAAGTCAATGAGAATCTGTTATGTTGATTAATATATATTTTACGATATTGAATACGAACAGTTTAATTGTTTTTCTTAATCAATCAACAATCTTTTTATTACTAAGAAAATGATTTAAAAAAAATTATTTGGTCATTGTTTTTCTTTTTTTCCGACTGCATATTTATTGCGTTGATTAAAATACTATAAAACTTGAATCCGAATAAGTAAGTGATTTTCCTCATTTAAAAGTTATTAAAAAAAAAAAAAAAAAGATTTAAAATTTTTTATTCTTATACTTTCATTTTGCTTCAAAATTTCAAAAAGCAATTATGTGATCCCATAAACCATTGATGAACACATTACATAAAAAAGAATTCCTAAAGAAGGGGACCTGCCTCTCTTTCTATGCCCCAGGCTTTTGTCAGTTTTTCCCCCAGAAAAGAGGTGTGATTGTCCTTTTCTCAGTTCTACAGAAGAAAGAAAAGCAGTTTGAAAGATAAGATTCCAAGAAAATGAAGATGTGTCTGCAGGGAGGGGGAAAGGATTTCGAAAAGTCGTCAATTTCACCCATGTCTAATGGCATCCTGTCTTTAGTTTAACAATGTATGGCAAAGTTATGAGTAGTGCAGTGAAACTACAATTACATAGAATTTACAATATATTTTACTAATTTTTGTTACTAATTCTTAAAAATAAATAAATAAAAACTAAAAAGTCAACTACAAAAAATTTTATTAAGCATTTGCAAATGAATTTTTGAGATAATTTAGAAACAAATGTGACCAGACTATTTTCGGGACCAGACTTTAAAATTTTCCCGATGGGGGGGCTGGGCATGCCCAACAGGGGTGCAATTGCCCCCCCTGACCCCCTACTGGCGCCGCCCTTGCTAAATCGGGTGTGAAGGGGTAATTGAATTTGGGGGATAATTGTGAGGGGGTAATTTCAAATGTGGAATTAGTTTCGTTCTTAAAGCTACACAATTTTTAAAAGGACATTTTTAGTCTATTTTTTTTATCGTAATGTCAAATTTAAAGACATTATATAACTGGAGGATTGCATAAATATTGCGATAGACTTCTAGGGGAGTTAAGACACATCATCAGGATTAAAATTGCATAGGAACACATATCTGAAAATTTTACCATGCACGGTAAAGGGCGTTACCTTATTGTGACTTGTTCAGAAGCCCGTGAAGAAACAGCTCATATCTATAATCGTCCCTAGTGGCATGTGACGATATTTCCTGGCATGGGTTCCTATGCACTTTTGATCCTGATGATGTGTCCCAACTCTCCTAGAAGTTTGTTGCAACATTTACGCGATCCCCTGTTTTATATTACGTTTTTTTGAACTTGTACATCTCGACAAAAAATGGACTGACGATGTCATTTGGAAAAAAAGAAAAAAAAAAGACTGTAGTTAAGAGAGAGATACTGATTGCAAAATTGAAATCCGTGATTGAAAAGTATCTAAGATCTATTAAAAAATCTTTTCAACAGAAGAAAAAAATTGTTCCTCTGTGTAATTGAAAGATATTATTTCATTTTAAAACAAAATTATTTAGTCAAATACTTTTTTCTAAATTATTATTAAATTTAATTAGTGGTCACCATGTTGATTGATACACAATCACTTTGTTTTACACATACTTAGAGAGGCTCCCATTGCGTCGTTGTTACCAGTTTTAACTTTTTATACTAAAACTGTCAGCTTTGTAGAACCCTAATCAATTATCTTACATAAAATGATTTCACCTAACGTTTTTTTAAAAATAAATAGCCAATCTTCTTTCCTCAAAATTACTATTCGCGCAAGCTGTTCGCTTAAGAAGGGTGAGCCGATAGTTTATAATAAAAAAAAAATTTATATTTGCGTACGTGTAGCATAGTTAGTACACTAAGTGATATTATAAATTATTATTTTTTCTAAAATCATTGTCTTAAAAATCAAGTAAGTAAAAATTGCTCCAAGACTTTTTTTACAATTAGACAAAATTGCGATTTATTTAACAACAGAGTTTTTGCGATCGCACAATATTCCAGCTCAAATTTTTTTGTTTCATAATCGAGCGTCGTCGATCTTTTTATCTAATTGATGGAGTCTCAGATATTTCATTGATAGTGTCAAAGTGTGCTTTTCATCAAGTTATTTTTATCTTTCTTGAAGAAATGTGTTCAGGCATTTTCTTTTCCATTTAATTTTGATTTATTCAAAACATGCTTCCTTCTAATTTTTTTTTCTTTTTATTTATTAATTTGTCTTTTATTTTATTTGTAATGTAAAATTTTTTTAAAATTTGGTTTCTAAATTGCTCTGATTTCAAAATGATTTATTTTCAATTTAGCTTCCATATAATTTATTAATTTACTTTCCATTTAAGGAAATAATTATGTAAAAAGCTGTATAAAAATTTTTTATTTATATATATATTTATTTATTAATTTTTTTTTATTATCGTTTGCGCTTTTTAAAAGAATACCAGCAATTATGCTGCTACATGTATTTTGAAAGGCTATAATAGGAGCATATTTTAATTTTTTTTATCCAACTATTTGTTTTATTCAAAATATCATGCTTTTTTAAAAGAATAATAATTGAAAAATAAATACATTTTCAAAATTTAGCTCTTTAGAACTAAAATAATTACCCTCTAGAAATAAAAATATCCTCACTGTAGATAAGGTTTCTCGAAATGTAGTGAGCCGATTTTAACAACAATAATAATAGCAAAAAGAATCCTTTCGACAATGCGAGTCTTCATCTTTAGGTCCATATATACTTTTTTTACAATGAAGCAGATATTTTGTTAATAAAATTTATAATAAATTATTATAATTTTATACAAGCTCGATTTTTTAACATTTGTTAATCGTAACGAGATAAATGTTTAAATAGATTTGAAAAATAATGAACTGTTCTTGAAAAAATAAATAAACGAAGGCAAATAATTTTACTCCTTAACGATACATAATTTTTCCTTGAATATTGCTTTCAAGATCATAAACTTAAGACATTGAATTTTCAACGACAATCGACAAATAGTTATTATTTAAAGCAAAGAAATGAGGAAAATTGGCGAAAGTAGCACTTCAAATGGCGATAACTTTCAAACAAATTAAAATTTTGAAGGAAAAAAAAAAAAAAAAAAAAAACTCCTGGTAAGTTAACTAAAAAATGGCCTTTCAGTTCATCAAATTTCAACTCTTTAATTGCTTTATTGCGAGCTGCAGGGTATTTTTTCTTCAAGTTTAACAATTCAAGATTAACTAGTTATAAATTTGACATTTTTTTTTATTTTTTTATTTCGTCGTATTTTCTGTACATTTTCCCATCTTCGTAATTTGAATTTTATAAGTTTAATGAAACAAAAACAAAAAAAGCAGCAGCAAAACAAAATTTAACAAAAAGTTAAACACAAACAAAGTGGAGCTACTTTTTTGATTTTTTAGTGTGCGAGATAATTGATAATTTTTAAATATTTAAAAAAATTGATATTTTTTGGATATCGCGATAACAATATTTCAAAACGTATTTTTGCAACATTATTGTTACTACTATTTTTTATGATAAATATTGAATGTACGACCATTACTAACTACAATAAATGTTGGATGCAATATTTTGGCGAATTTTTTTGATAGTTATAATTATCTGATACGATAATATCGTGTTCTTAACCAACAAACTGAATGCGATATATTCTGATTATTATCACGAAGATAAATTTCGAATACGATATTATAGCGAGTATATACATTAATTATAAGTATATACATTTAATTTGAGTAGTGAAGGAATTGACTAATCTAAAAATAATGTAAATAGCAAAAATACCGCCCTTCGATATTTCTCGATGATATAACGTAGTATTAAAAATCCGATATCATCCAGCATTACCAAAAGCTCTGCGTCTTAGAGTTTTATTTTCCATTGACTTAAAACTTAGGGAAACTTTTCTTGACATATTGTACTTTTGATTTTTTTTTTTTCCGAAATATTAAAATTGATGTATTCCTTCTACATTTTACATAAGTATAAAACTTTATTTTCTTAAAAGATACATTTTTTATTTTACACTGCATTTTATTTTTACATTATTATAGCTATAGTCTATAAATATGTTAAAACTTTGCTAGAGAACTTTAAACATTATTATATAAGCATAATTGTAAAAATTCCTTTTTAAATTTTTTTTTTCGTTTTTACTTCTATTGGTTCGAGCTTTTTTCTTCTTTTTCTTTCTTTCTTTCGCTTTCGTTCATAATAACATTTGAATAAATAAAATTGTTTTGAGTTTGCTGCTCCTTAGCACCTTCTTCTAGTTCGTTCTCGTTCAATTAAAGTGAACATTTTACAATCGATACATTCTGCATAAAAGCTTAGATCAATTCTTCATCTAAATTCGTTCATTGATAATTATTTGGTATGAAATAATTAGATGCTTTCTTTAAAAATTTCTCTTCCTATTTAATATAAAAATTTTCTTTCTTTCTTTCTTTTCTTTCTTTTTTTTTCTTTCTTTTTTTTGTTTCGTATGCATTTTGACGTATGCATTGCTTCAAAATCTTGAAGAGATTTAGCTGTAAATTTTTTTTTTTACATTTTTAGCCATTTTTAATACAGATGATAGTTGTAACTGGTAAATATTTTATAATATGTGATACACTAAGTACGATTAGAAACTTCTTTGTATAATTTTAAAATTTATAATTCAGTGTGCATAGCTATTTATTTTTCAACACACTACGTCAACGATATGTATTTAATTTTAATTAGATCATGTCAATATGAAGCTTTCCCCTTTTTTTCTGCGGTTTGATCGTTATAATCATATAGAAATATGCAAATAACAGTATTTAATATTAAACAATCTTTTTAACAATATTTTGATAATATGCATATTTACCAAAGATTGAGTTATTATTTAACTTCAGTAAAATTTTTCGGTATTTTTACTGAAAGTATAATGAAATAAGGTTTGTAATCGTATTCCTTAGGTCGTAGCCGATATCTAAAAACATCATAAAGAATTGAATTTGCATCTACTTCCAGATTCAGCGGGGATTTCTGTCCTGCGCTTTTGCTGGAATAGCACAGATAGACAGAAACCCCTCGAATGTTTGAGTGACACATTTACATTTAGATGCAAGTGTTCCTCCATTTTCACTTCTCTGTGATAACCGTTTATCTCTTTTTCCGAATGAATTAAAAATAAATGCGGATGTCGCAACTTAAATAATTCCATTATAGTTCGAGTGGCAGCGCCAATGTAATGTCAGTCCAGTCAATATTTTTTTTTATGTTTCGTACTAGGGCACTAAGCCCCCCTGTTCGCTGCCGCTCACCGATGTTTGCCTCGCAGTAACCGTTGTTTCTTGGCATAAAGCACTTTTTTTCAACGAATTTTGAAATTATTCACTTAAAATATATGTTCCAAAAAAAATTCTGTTTTCTTACGTTTGCCCCCTTCCCATTTAATTATTTCCCTTATTTTATTAAGATCTATTAGTGACCATAAGTAATTTTTTTTAAGTCATCATTTTTTAAAATAACTTCGAAAATTGGAAGTGTTCCGCATCCACGAATTCCGCATCCGACTTGCACCGACCGCAGTGCTGACATGAAAATATCCTCAGTGGTAGACGGATCATGGGTTAGAGTCCCCTTGCCGTCAAGCTAACCGTGGAAAGTTTTCGTGGTCTTCCTCTCCATGTAACGCAAATGTGGGTTAGCCCCATCAAAAAGTCCTCCACAAAGGCAAAATTTCTCCCAATACTCGTTTCAGGAGTTCCCTTGTCTTCTGGATTGGGTTCAAAATTACAAGGCTACGAAGTTAAACATTAGTAGTCGTAAACCCATAAAATTCTGTCGACTGTTAAACGACGGTTATAAAAAAGAAGAAAAAGACATATTAAAGGGCTATCCTTTTTAATAAGGAGAGAAAAGTTCAAATATTAAGGGCATGATTTAAAAAAATATATATAAAGTTTTTTTCATAAAATGTACCCCTTTTCAAAAAGAAATTGTTTTACAGTTTACATACGAGCACATAAAGAATATTTGCATAAGGAGCTCTTGTCTACATGATAAAATGTATTTATTTAAGCATTGCTAATACACTGTCATATGTACTGTCAGCATTGCTTATACATGCTTCTGGTCAGCAAAAAATAGCAAATCATCCTACTCACTCCATGTCAGAGTGTGCCAGCATCCAAGGTTTCGTGGCCAAAATTAATATTTCGATAAAATTTGTTTCAAAATTTGGAGGTTTTTATGTGCAGGTAAATTGAATTCATAGTTAAAATTTTGAAATACACTAAAAATACCAAGAAAAGAAACAAAATGGCGGCTGAAATATGGCGAGCAAAAATTTAAAAAAATAATATAGTACTTTTAAATAATTAAATATAGCAATGAAAATATAATAATTTTCGTAAATTTATATTAAAAATAAAAAGCAAATTATATTCCCGAAGTAATATTACAAAACAACGCGAGTTAATTACAAAATAAAGCAAAAACATGAAGAAAAAAACATACTTTTTGTTTTTCGGTATATTTAGTCCACCTTTGCAATATGGGCAAAATGGGGCATGTTTTTTCGAAAGAAGAAACATCAAAGAAGACAACAACAAAAAGTTTAGCTAATTACCTCGTGGAACTTTTTGGAGATAAGTTTCGAAAGTGATTCAAACATTGTAAAATGTCAAATGATAAGATATAAACTATAAGTTTGTCAAGAGTATTAACTAATCCTACAAATTGAAAAATTGTACTATAATTTCAGACTAAATACCCTGATAAAAATGTAACAGTAAGGTGAAATTCCTATATATATTTCTGAAATATAAATTTAAAAGTTACATTAAAAAAAATTTTTTTAAACATATTTTTCACTACATTTTACTCTGGTCGGTTCAAAAAGTAAATTATAATGTTTGAAATGATTATGAATACTTAATTTGGGCGATATTGAAACTGCCTACACATATTTTAGTTGAAAATTTAATTTTGACTTTTGGCCAAAGATCATGGTCTTCTGGCCCACTGTGCATGTGAGTGCTTAAGGCTGTTTTTCGAAGGCTCTATCATAATAGAAAATGATGTTTTTCTAATACGTAATATGCTATTTTTATAACTGCTGTGAGTTAGCAACTGTTACTCATGATTGTTAGGTCAAGTTTAGCCTATCTAAAGCAAGCGCTGCTTATGCATACTTTGAAAACGGCGCAAAACGTCAATATGGAGAAAAGCCACAGTTTTGTGAAAATAAAAAGCATCTGTGGTCTAATTTTTTAATATTTAAAAACTTACTACAATGATACATTACTTGGGCTCATAAAAGTTTTCAAGAACTGAGAATAAGGCAGTGATTTTTAAAATTTTTATATAGATGGAAAAATGTCACCAATTTGGCGATTTTTAAAAAAGTTTAATAACTTTCAAAATATTTAAATTATTTGTCTGTTCTAAAGCCCAGAGAATTCTTCACGGCAAGATTATATATATAGTTTAAAATCATCACATTGTTTCAAGTGTAAGGCATTTAAACTATTGACTTTTTTATTTCCCTTGGCAACAGAGCTTCGAAAAACAGCGTTAAGCCTTTTTTTTTAAAAATTAATTGTTGTGCTAATAAAATTTGATATCATGTTCCTCTGGAACAGCAGTCCCTAATTTTAATTCGGCTACGGAACCTTAAATATCCAACCTTCTTCTGGCGGAACCCCGACTTTAAAAATAAAACTTGTAAGGTAATTGTGAACGTTATAATCTATAGAAGACGATTTTTTAAATATTTAATTAGAGCAATGAAGATTTTTCATTGTTTTATTATGAGTAGTCTTAAATTAGGTTTTGTGTCCGACTGTTAAATTGTAGTCCTTGTGCTATATATAGTGCAGTTATGAATTTGTTTTTAGGTGTTTATACATAAGCTGAAAATGAATAATAAAAAAAGCCGAATTATGGTTTACTTCGACATAAAAACTTAAAAGAACTTTGAAAATGGCTATTAGGGAAACACATTTTTTAATTAAAGAATTTAGTTATTTTAATTTGAAAAGTATGATGGACAATAGTATTAAAATTTTTTCTCTATCTGCTTTTTCTTTTTCATATGTTATTCAATATATTGTTATTAGAAATATTATAATTAATTTTAAAAAATGCCATTTTGCTTAATAATTTCACAAAGGCAACCGAAAAATTACATAAATTATGAATTATAAGTTGAATCTAAATATAATTGGAGGTTTCATAACTCATCACTGATTATAAAAAGTACTGATTCGAGGAACCCTAGGGTTCCCCAGAGCACAATTTGGGAACCATTGTTCTAGAAGTTAGAGATTTCATTTCCGCCCTAAAGTAGAGTTTCAAGCTCTGTATTCCAATCATAAGCATTTGCAATGAAAATGAAAAACTTGCCACTTGAGATGATGTTT
Organism: Parasteatoda lunata; assembly: GCA_949128135.1. NCBI lineage: Eukaryota > Metazoa > Arthropoda > Arachnida > Araneae > Theridiidae > Parasteatoda > Parasteatoda lunata. Next base: position 14,701,221 of record OX421976.1, on the reverse strand, counting down.
TACCCTTCAATGCTCCACAGTCAGACACACATTAAAGTTTTAAATTAACCTACAAATTTCCGCAATGCTAGTATTTCTGCTTGAGTTGTGTGTGAAACAATATTCTGTTAACACTATCCTATTAGGCATTGTGGCGTAACTACCTCTACGAAAATTAAACATCGATTCACTGGTATATAAGCCATGCTAACTTGAATCTATCCTGAGGTACCTTTTGAGAGATGACGGTTGGCATGGTCGATAACACCGCCCCCACATTGGTGACCCGGAATCGATTAAACACAATAACGTCTGCGCCTACATACACTCGACTGCTAATAGCAACACAGGAGCGACTACTACTGTGAAGTTAATACACCTCTCACATTCAGCACTAAAAAAAAAAACACAACCCGGTGACTCTCTCTCCCGGTCTGTCACAAGTATAGCAACTAGTGGTATCTGTTCATCGAATTCTATCCCTGATAAAATCCTTGTGGGGGAGTATTGTGGCGTAACTACCACTACGAAAATTAAACATCGATTCACTGGTATATAAGCCATGCTAACTTGAATCAATCTTGAGGTACCTTTTGATAGATGACGGTTGGCATGGTCGATAACACCGCCCCCACAGGCATTTTTCGGTACAACATAGGGGAAAGTTGGACAAAACGGGATACCATTATTATTCTTATTTACTACGGAAAATCTGTTAAAAAGAACCATACATTATTTTTTTATAGCTACATCACTTATTGAAGCACAGAAAAAAAACATTTTAAAGTAACTGTAATGACTGTGAAATAGAAAAAATAATAATTTTCCAAACTCTTACATATCTCGATTTCTCATACCTGGGTTGGACAAAACGGGATAGGGTTTACGATGTTTAATTTTTTGCGTAAAACTAACTAAAAAACATAATTAACTGACAGCAAACTGTAAAGCAAAATTTCTAAAAATTGTAGTTATGGGATTTTATTGCTTCTAACATTTTTATATGGACTGTTGTTTTATAATTAAGTACACAAAAATTATGATGCTACATATGTTTTTAAAGATTTTATGAGTTTTCAAACATGAACGCTTATTCCATAATTTTCAGTGTCGAGATGTGTCTCGTGCCCTTAAGAGGGATTTCTTAGCAGTCCTTTCTTCAATTCTCTAGGTTCATTCTTGTAGTTTAATCATTCTTTCTTTTTCTTCCATTTATAATTCACTTTTATATGTAGATGATGTTGAGTTTTCTTCTTTCTCTTATCAGCCATTTTTTCTGGGAGCGGTCCTTTTACTTGAGGTACAGGTAGAACACACTTTGGAAAGATGGAAAAGGGTAGCTTAGGTCAATAACAAGAGAGTAATAATCCTAAAACTGCACACATCAGTCTGGTGTCCAACGCCTGGGGTTTCTTGCTGTTAGATCAGTGGTGACAGACAATGCAAACAGGTGATCTGGGAAGAAGTCAGGATTGTAAGGACTTAAACCAGTTTTGCTAAACCCTTTAATGGTATTTTCTGCAACGGCTGCCCGTGGGTAGGCTGCGTTGAACAGTTTTGTAACCTCGTAAATTGTAACGCACGTACCTGGATGGTTGAACAGCCACTTTCGAACTTCTTGTTCATAATACGTGCTCAGTGGAGCCATGAAATTGACATCCAGGGGCTGAAGGCGATGTATGTGGGGGGAAGGTTAGGATGATAACATTATGTCAAACATTTAATGAAAATACCTGAAAATAATTTTTTATTCAAAGAATTTTAAAATTATATAGAACAATTAAAGCTGAAAACTAAATTTAAATATCGTTTGATTTTTGTCATTTAATTTGCTTGAGTCATTAGTTAACTTACATGCATTTTATTTATTGCATTGTGCACATATTAATATGTGCACGTCTAATGTTATGTCTAATGTAATGTACATATGTATACGTTTAATGTATGTACGTATATTCAATGTATGTAGATACATTCATGCATTGTACATGCATATATAGTACATAATGGATATGCATACATGGAACATACGTGCATTGTACATGTGTGGATACATTCATTGGACATATATACATTGCACCATATGCATAGGTTGGGATAGCATGCATGTACACATGTAAAATTTGTACGAAAGAATTATGTCCAACATATTTATGCACATATGTACTGTATATGTACACAATGTACATTATATGAACACTATATGTTGATTTCATCATATGTACCTTATATGAAAATACATCTGTACTCTATATGTATATACATCTGTACAATATATGCATCTCAAATGTGTGTATGTACATACGTTATGCATGTCGAATGTATGTATGAATATATGCAAAATATAAATACGCCCAAAGTACGTACAATCGTACACAAATGTATTATGCATATTTGGATGCATACATTGAACATATTGTGTAAATGTACATCCATACATTAGACATGTATACATGTATACATACATATATTGTACATACTACATATATACCTATATTGTACATGTATACATATATTATACTGTTCATAAATAAATTGTACATGCATTGTACAGACAATGTATGTATGCTTGTGCAAACAACAAGTACTTGTATATACATGCGTACATGAACATAGATATAAATTTTACGTACACAAATATTTGAATAAAATGCATATATCTACATTGTTTGCACGTACATACGTAATTATAAGCTATATACATACGTACATATATTTTATACGTACAATATAAGTATATGTACATGTGTGTGAAACTAAAATGTCTGTACATATGCACTAGATAAAATCATATGTACATACATTTTAGTTACATTCGTTTGTGCGTATACGAATACGTACAAAATGCAGTACATGTAAATACTTGCAAAATGTATCATTATAAAATACATTAAACTATCTACTGTAAAATATAATCATTTATAAGAATACAAGTCTTGTAATCGTGTATTTAGATTACATGTAATCAAATTACATGTAATCATGATTACATGTAATCATATATATTGATTACTTGTAATCATAATTACCCGTAATCATATATATTGATTACTTGTAATCATAATTACCCGTAATCGTTTTTGTTGTGATTACTTGTAATCGCAATTACTTGGAATCGTGATTACAGTTGTAATCAAAATTTTAATTACAGCTGTAATCAAGATTACAAGTAATTGATTACTGTAATCAATATTGTAATCATGATTACAGCTGTAATCAAAATTTTTTGAAAGTTGTGATCACGATTACAAGTAATTACTGTAATTGACTATGTAATCATGATTACAGCTGTAATCAAAATTGAAATCACGATTACAAGTAATTGATTACTTTAATTAATATTGTAATCATGATTACAACTGTAATCAAAATTTTTGAAAATTGTAATCATGATTACAAGTTATTGATTACTGTAATCAAAAAATGTAATCGATTACATTTTCGGCCAACTCTGACTCATATGCGGGTTAGTTCCACCTTGAAGTCCTACACGAAGGCAAATTTCTCCCAATACTTGATCCAGCAGTTCCCTTGTCTTCTGGATTGGGTTTAAAATTACAAGGCTACGGAGTTGAACATTAGTAGTCGTAAATCCGAAATTGGGTCGGCTGTTTAACTACAGAAAGTTATTTGTGGTTGTAATTAAAAGGTTGTTTCAAGAATAATGGAAATTTAAATAACCTACAGCCTCATTTAAAATTTATCAATGATCACGGAAATCATGTATAAATTTGGTACAAAAATTAGAATTCTCCTTTTCCAATATTCATTCGATAATTTATTTTATTAAACATGTCAAAATATAATTTTAAATTGCGAAATAATGAGAAACATTTTGACATGTTATGCAACTATACTGTACGCAGTTTATACGCTTATCCCATGAATTTCAAAAAGAAATGCTGTGTTTTTGTATTCGCGTGAAGAACGAAAATTAGCGCAATAAAATATTGCAAGAATTAATTGAGGTTGATTAATTCCTTACAGACATAAAACCTCTGCTGAAATATTGATTTGTTGGTTTAAGAACTTTACAGACATTTTTTCTGTATCATGAATTTGATATACTTTTTATACATTTATTAATTATGTTGTTGCAAATGTGTTGGTTTAGCCCACGGTGTAAAACTATTTTTAAAAAAAATTATTATTTTTTTTTTTAAAGAAAAACTCTATATATAAATAGTATTTTAATTTCAATTATTTATATAAATACCTTTAGTTTAAACATAACTAACTAAAAAAATTTACATTTTGTCATAAAAATATCTTTCAATCTTGAGTTAAATAACTAATCTGAGTCTGTTTTGCTTTAAATAAAGATTATGTGATTTGTTATTTTTAAATATTGTATTATTGCTTTTCTGAACAAGTTTATAAAATAACTGAATTTGAATAAATTTAAAGTTATGTCATAATTCTGTAAAAATTCTTAAAATAACTATCAGCAAATCCATGTTCTGATAGTTTTTAAAATTATTAGTTTTAAAGTAAAGTTCGATTATTAGTAAAGTTTATATCAAACATTTTTTCGTTTTTTATTCTTGTTAAACAATACATTATGTTTGCTACATTCAAAAGCAAAAATGAGAATGAGGTGCTTTTCTGAATTTTATATTTTAATATTCAATTTATTTTTATTTACTATTTTATTTTTCAGTGTAAAAAAATTTTTATTGTATGTATATGCACTATGCAGTATATTTTTGTTAATGATTCTAATATTTTCAAAATACAATGCTTTTATAAAAGAGTAAAAACTTTTAAGTATTGAGTTCATTTAGAATATTATCAATGTATATATTATTTCATTTCAAGCTGCATTATTTATTATCATTGTTATGCTTAAGGCTTCATTGAGTTAAATTAAATCTTAAAAAAGCAGTTTATTCTTTGTTTATTATTAGTGTTAATGCCTACCTATTACTTCACAACTTTATATATGTATGCAGCCTATTTGATATTTTTATTTCTTCTCGTCATTCCATAATTTTGAAAATGTTTTAATTGAAAAAAAAAAAAATGCATACTACCTCGCATTTTTATGAAGAAAAAAAAAAGACATGATCATTTTATCAAGTAAATTCATACTGTTGTAAACTGATGTAGTAAATTGAATACTGCTATTTAATGATAATGTTAAAGTATGACATTTTTATGTATGCTGACAAGCAAAGGAGAATTCATTGTTTTTCATACAATACTAATATAACAGTTTGATGTTAAATTTTTGTTTTTATATTAAGTTAAAATGTAACGTATCGTATAAACATATTCAAAATCTTAAATTATTTCTTTATATCATGTTAGCATGCTTATGGAAATTTTTTATCCGAGGAAACTTATCAGTATTATCAGCTGTCCCTACATAACGCGTGGTTATAAATCGTAACTTGGAGAAAGATTTGAAATAATAAATAGCACCTTTTAGCTCTAATTTTACTTTTACTACATCTGTATTTACTTCATCTGAACATCTGCCTATTCAAATGATAGACTAAGTAAGACTTCCAGTCCTTTTAAATCAGCAACTTTGGACTAATGAATCCCATATTGCATTAACTTTTTTAATTAATTCTTCTCAAATGCATATGTCTATGCGCCTCTTATTTTTATAATGTTTTACCTGTACAATATTTACAAAGAAAATATTTGTTTGTAAGGTTTAAAAATTTATCCATTTAAAGAACAATTTATTTGAAACAATGATATACCCTCTTTTCGATATTTTTATAATCAATTGAAAAATTAGGGAGTGGGCAGGGCTCGAAAAAACTCGGAAATTTTAACCGTCCCCGAGAACGGCTTGTCCAACAATGTACCCGTCCTCCTTTTAAACTAACGCGTCACTTCTAAATAAATAAATATATAATTTTCTCTTGTTTATTACAAACATTTAACATATAAATTGTACAATGAATTAGTAGTTATTAGGATTACAAATACTAGGATAACATTATACAGTTATAAAATAGATACTAGGTTACTAATAGTAACCTAGTATCTATTTTATGAAATAATTTATTTTCTTATATGAAATAATTTAAATGACAAAGGTCAAGTTATCTGGAATGTCAATTTATCCGAGGGTACTGCGTTTTTTAAATGAATCAAATATGACGTTTGCCAGTTCCACAATCAATCTAATGATTTACAGAGGTTTGTGCTCAGAAATCTGAAAGGGGTTTTCCATTTAGGTAGATGTTCATAATTGCGTTTAACGCTTCTTGTTAAGACCAGTACGTAATGTATTTTTTTCATTAAGTTCATTACTGAAAAGCTCCTTTCAACCGCTGCAGTACTCCCAGACAGAGAAAACATCAATTCCACCAAGCGCAGTATGTTGCTGTATTTCTAGATTAGAGGGTCATTATAGAAGTGAGGCGATAGACTCTTGTAAGATAACAAAAATTGAAAATGTATCACGAACTTTAACGGGAAAATGGCCGTCCGCGCGGACGTCGGATTCGAGAAATTTGTTGTCCGCGGGGAATTTTTGACCGCCGAGGACGGGCGGTTTTTCGAGCCCTGGGAGTGGGATTTCCTTATTTTTTAATCAGTTTATTGGACATAATGCATTTATACCCATCGTAGTTGACATTTTCACTTTTTGATAAATGCTTTTGCTATTTGGCAATGAAATAAAAATTGATGACCGTAGCAAAAATTTTTTAAATTTCGCCTGCACCTAAAACAGCAATGAATGGTTTTAATATGTTTTAATGAATTAAATATAGTAATTAACATATAATTTTTAAATGTTTATTGAATAACTAATAAAACGTTAAAGCATTATTTTCGCTACATAAAAACAAAATCTTCCGGAAGCAAGTAACTATATAAATACGCACTTATAAATATATCATATAAATACTCTTTTTTTTTTTTAAAAAAATTAAATAGAACGGCATAGAAAATACAGGTTTATTTTGTGACTGAGTTTCAATTTTTGCAAATTGTATTTGTATTCTTCGATACGAAATTTGACTATCTTATAATTTAAAAGGGGAAAAGAACATTTTATTTTTTATTCTCATTCATCTTATTTTCATAATTACGATGAAAAAAATTTATCATAGTTGCTGTTTTTCTTGATGATCAAGGTTTTCGAACAATTGTTGGCCTAGATGCGACGACTGAAATTGTTGATAAATATTTTAGGTGTACGTACGAGAAGGGGGGGGGGAATAATGCATGTTGTAAAACATATTCATACTAATTATGAATGTGTTTTTCTTTTCTTTCAGATTACAACCTATTTCATTAGCTGCCAAAGTAAAAGACTTTGACGTGAAAAATGAGCCTATTTTGCAATATCTCAAGGACAGTGACGAAAGAAAAGCTCTCTATAAGGCTATTGACAAGTACAAGAATACCTGTACTGAAATACCTATTATAATCGGAGGCAAAGAATTACAATCCAATGAGATCAAATATCAAGTCATGGTAAATATTATTTCATTTTTAAACGATCAATTAGAATAATAATAATAATAATCACATCGTTAAAATTACCTAAGAAAATTTTAAAATAAATAAATATTTTCTTTTTGCGAAATTTAAGTCGTGCTTAAAAGTGGACAAATAATAGTTATAGTAAATTCACTTAGTACTCTAATTTCACATGTAATTTTATATTAAGAGTTCTTTATGTTTTGTTTACAACAAAACACCGCTTATTTATTGAAGTTGAATAAAAATTTAAATTCCCACCCCGGAGTGGGGCAATGAGAGACACAACATTAAAGTGTGAAAAACATAATTCCTTTAGTACATACTCAAAATTATGAAAATAAATATAATAAAATCAAATTTTATAAAAAAAATCTCTTTAAAGAAACGGATTGAAATTGTCGATGATGGTATTTTCTTTTATTTTAGCCTGAATACCTATTTACTTAAATTTTAGCCTGAAATAAAATTATACACAAACTTGAGAGTATGTAAAATGTAAATGTTTCACCGGGTGCCTGAAAAATGGCCGATAATTTAAAAAATTAATTAAGGAAAAACGGAATGAGATAGAAATGCGCGATTTGTGACATTCTGTTTAGGAAACCATTTATTTATTCTCGCCGAATTTTAAAGTTAGTTTCAAAGTTCATCAACAGAAGGCATTTTGGGATTGGAAAAACTCAAAAGAATATCTTTGTTGCATGGCAGACCATTAAAATTTCTTTTATTGACATGACAGCCCTTTGTGGGCCACAGCCTTCCCTACAACCTTCCTCCATTCTGCTCTTTTCTTTGCGATTTTACTCCATTCTTAGGATTTTAAAATTCTACCTCTAACCATTATAATTTACAATGGAAAAACTTGCACGGGCATGGCGTCTGATAATTTAGTCTTCAGTCTGCATTTCTTTTTTTGTTGCAAATGCTGGATGTTTTAAAAATATCACATCATATATTATTTATCAGTGCTATTTGTTTCATTGTACTAGCTAATTTTGAAACTTGGTGAAATTAAATTTCTTGTTTCCAAAACAGAAAGCAGCAAACTGTAAAATTTCCTCCCGTTTCATTTTAATTATTTTTTTTAAATTTCTGGTCACTTTTGGGACATCTGGTATATGTTATGAAAAATTTAAAGAAAAATTAAAGTGAAAATAATAGTTTACTCTCTTATTACATCTTATATTTTTGGATATTTTCTTGTTTTATTTCAAATAATCTAAAATAACACTTTTTATTCATTCTTTAACACAATTTACTTTTTTAACTTAGCCTTCTGACCATGGAAAGAAGATAGCTAAATATCACTGGGCTAATGCTGTAAGTAAAATATTAAATAATTTTATTTGAACACTTTTTTCTAGTTTCTTCTTTTATCTTTCACATAATTTAGTGATAGTCTTTCGCCCATTTTGTGGTAGTATAATGATTAATATAATGAAAACGAATGCATTTTTTTACCTGAGAAAAAGTTTTTTATAACTTACATAAACTAAAAAAAATCAACCAATCTAATCATAAATCAGCATTTTTAAATTTCATTTCTTAAAACACTCATTTTTCTCAGTTAAAAAATTTTAAGAACAATAATATAACATTTAAAAAATTGCCTGAAATATCATTTATTTGCTTTTCAAAAATTAGTTTAGTAACGCTTTGAAACTGAAAAAGGCTGATATTCCTGTTTGATATGCAAAAAGAAACCATCGAGGGGATTTCAAAAAAAAAAAATTTTTTTCTTTGTTTTATTCTATAAATAGTATTATTACAATTTTAATCACTTAATAAGAGCTATCAAAAATAAATGAAAACCTGTTTTTTTCCCTTTTTAAAGTTTTTCAATAAAAGATTATTTTTGATGGGTGTTTTTTTCCTTTTAAATTCAAGCTAGTAATGCGATGTAGTTAAAAGAATTGTAAGCAATTTCTTACAGTAAGACATAATGAATTATTATAATTTTAATGTGCAGTTGTTTAAATATTCTGTTTGTTTAAAGGGTATAGTTGTTAAAGAAAATATTGGTTATAGTCTATATCATAATGATATTAAGACTCACAATTTTTTGCAGCCTTCTGGTTCAGGGAGGAGCGCTCATGGGTAGAAGTGACCACTCTGTGTGCATAGCACTCTGACTTTCCTTTGAATTACTTTTACTTATCACTTATACGACTATACCTAAGTTTTTTATTGACTTCTCCACCCGTAACCTAGAGGTCGGCTCACAGGTCTCTTTTGACCATCAATAAAATGTCCTTTATCGTCGCCAAGTCTTTCCTGTGTAGTGTCCTAGTCTCTCTACTTTGTAAGCACTTCAGGTTATCAGTAACCCCTGGATGCCCCTATAGATAAATATATATTATATATGTATGTTTATATAAACTATAAGCTCGGCTTATAGTCTATATAACTCACAAGACTATATTTATTAAATATTTCGATTTCATGTATACAAATTATCTCATTCACTGATATTCCGATTTCTTAAGCTGAAAGTACATGGAAAAAACTAGTTTCATTTAAGTGTCTAGTTATTTGAATGTGCTAACTTGGCATTTAAAGCTATGTCTCAATTTCGTGATTTTTTTTTTTTTAATATTATTAAATAGGTGTTTAAGATTATTCAATAGTTAGTTTGGTTTAAAACCTGCAATTATTGTTTTTTTAATTTTTTTTTTAATTGAACTCCTGATCAACTTAAAACCAAGTTTACTTAATTCTAATTGGTAGTTTCACTCTTTTTTCTGCCCCATTTTTAACCAGACATGTTTTTATTTTTTTTATTTTTTATTTTTACGTACTTATTTTGTATGTATATTTAAGGTCAATTTTTTTGTCAAAAAAATCTTCCATTATGCAAGGCAGCTTAGAAACTTCACATACACTTGCATTCATTTTTTGAAGATTAAGTTGAATTTCAAAACGAAAATAGAAAAAAAAGGATGAAGGAAAAAATTTAGAAGCGCACAATTCGCACAAAGGAAATTTAAAAAAAACAATTTAGTAGTTATTTGGACAGGAACAGCAGATTCTTCTCAAATTGGAGTCCAAACTTTCTTGTAATAACAAAGTTGCTTTTTGCTGGCACAATTTTCAGATACGTAATTCTTTCTGTAATATATATCCTAAAACTTTATTTAAGAGAAAAATGTTTGACAAAAGAAGGCACTTTTTCGTAATTTTATGGCTTTTTCTGTTCATTTATAAATTTGCCTGAGTCAACACAAATAGTAAGGTTTTTATACCATAAAGTCTAGAAGATTACTCTTTACTTATGGTGCCGATAGTGTTTCAGAAAATACAACTCATATAGAACTGCAAGAATATCAGGTTGGTAGGAAGTTTGAACTCAATTCATTAAAATTCTATGTAGTATAAATAATTCAAACTCTAACGTCGATCTTGAAAATAGAGCTTATTACCATTTTAAATAAGCAGTTTATCAGAATTAATTATCCATGCTTTGTGATGAATGTTTAACTGTTTATAACAAAACTAAAATAGTTTCAAAAACAAGCATTATTTATTTCAATATATACAAATTACAATGAGTGTCATGAACTCATAAATTAAGAATTAAGGTATACAACACACTCATGATGTCTTTTGTTCAGTTTTTGAAGAAGGACTGGAACAAGTAGAATCTGATAAACTTTTTTGCAATTCCAGTTCATCGAGTTTACGATGTCTTTGGATATCAAACATTACTTTGTCAAGTCTTGCAACTCTTTTTTGTGCACTAGTAGCTGAAACAATAATTAGGCAATTTCAAGTATTATTGAAAAGAATTGAAAGTATTTTTCGATAAAATTATCTTAGGAGGTAGACATTATAAATTACTGAGATTTAAATATACCTAAACAAGCTTGTGTGCAAAGACATTAAAAGTTGATTCGCAATGAGAACACAAACATAATATATACTAGTTAGATTAGTTTTGTAAAAAAAAATTCACTATTAGTTATGATTTAGTTTTAAAGTGCCCAATTTTAATGAAGGTAACCATTTTTATTTGGGTCAAAAACTACACTTTCTAATTTTATTTAACAGCTTAACTCATCAAGAGCTATGATTCAACAAAATATAACCAGCAGTACTTTCACTTTAAAAAAATGTTAATGTATTCACTGTAGATTAATAGAACATGAAAATGTCCATTTTGAAGCACCCTGATGGCACTGAAATTTTCAGTAAAAATTAAACATGGTTGTGAAAATAACGTGTGTTGCATTCTGAAATCACTCATATTTAAAAATAAATTTAATGAGTGATTACAAAAAGGATAACATTCCTAAACATAGAGTTGGCAAGTTTTTTCTAAAATAAATAAATAAAATAAAAATTCTCTGAAGATATATTGTTAATCGGAGTGACTTTAGAAATTTTTTTCATTTTTTCCCCTGGATCATTTAAATTGCAACAAAGAGCTCTGAATATTTTACAAAATGTATCTACACAATCTTTTTTTAATGGTGTTAATGAAACTTTCTCCTAAATTATAACAAAATTTTCTTTCAAAAATGTTTTGTGTCATAAAACGACACCTAATTTATTGAATAAAACATTATTTTAACATAATCTAAACTTTAATATCAAATATAAGGACAAAATTTTTTTTAAATCTTTACTAACTTTCAGCTCTGTTTTAAGGAAGGGAAGATATGAATTAAAAATATGAATTTTTTTTTCTTCGGAGTAGCAAGTAATTATATTTTTATTTTTAATTCTATTATTATTATTTACTCACATTACTATGAATTATATTATTATTAAGAATTATATTTTTTTTATCGATTAAATTGCTTTTATTTTTAGTAAAACTTTAAAATCAACATTTACAAATTATTAAAAAAAAATTTTTAAAGTGGATTTTTTTAAAATTTGCCTTATGCTAGACAATAGCAGGTGTTAACACTATGTCCAATATATTGCCCCTTTACATTAAAAAACTTGATGTTTCAACACGCTTATTTTCATCTGCAAGCAACTTCCTAAGATAGAGTTAACAAAAATACTGGACAATATAGTATAACATTTAATGGTTTCTAGTGTTTCATCATTGGCTGAAGCTGTCAAGATAAAATTATTAGTTTTAAAATGTTTTTTTATCTAATTCTTTTCTTTTAATTGTATTTTTATCTCTTAAAAATTGGATTCTTATTTGAAGTTACAAGTAACATAAATAAATCTAAATATAATTCAAGATTATAAGAGAATTAGAAGTACATTTCTGATAAAATTCTGAATTAAATAATTATATTTTAACAACTATTATTGAATATCTTGTTTTTGTGCTTACTACTTTAAGAGAGAATTAAAAAATATAAATTTTTAAAAAAATTATACAATTAAAAAAAATGGGGAAATTGAAGCTTTTTGCAAATAAAACATTATTCATTAAAACCAAATTTTATAGCCTATAAAACCATTGATATTTGATAGGATAAAAGTGTTAAAATTAAACAAATCAAGTGAAAACTGAAATAACTACAAACTCATGATTCGAGATTTAAAATCACTCTAAATGCTACAGAAAATACATATCATATCAAGTTTTCAGCAAACAATTTTGATTTTTTTTTATAATTAAAAATGCATGCAGGCAAGAAGAAGTACATAAAAGATAATATCAAATGAAGAAAAGGCATATTTTGTGCATATGAATTAAGTGTAAGAAAGTGAATAAAACACAAATTAAACACGATTAATTCAAACATCTTCAATTTATTCTTATGTTGTTTTTTTTAACCATCTCATTTTTTAAAAGTCATACCTTTATTTCTATCTTACTATTTAATATTTTGTTGCAAAAAATTATGAAACTGAGATTTTTTTAAACATTAGCAGATGTATATGTTTTTTACTGAAAGGCAGTTTAATTTTTAGCACTTAGCTGCTCTTAAAATATTAAGTATAAATGTGTCAAAAATTAATTTTACATGCTAATATGGCATTTTCCCTCTTGTATAAATTAAACACTTTTGGACCTATATATTCAGGGCAAATATTCAAAGGTAATGCAATAAATTACATATATATCTTTACATTTTACTGTGAAATTAAGTTCGTATGATAATCGTGATTCGTATAAAATGCTTTTTCACCGGCAAAAGAAACAAATATAATAAACTTAATTTAGTACATTATGATAAGCATTATCAGAATAAAAACCAAATTAATAATTTTTATACATATAAACATTTTTACTAATAAAAACAGGAAAATTTTGCAGTAACACAATAAACCATTACTTTGCAAAAACACTGGGTTTAAAGCGTTGCAATTTGGAACAAAATTGAATTACAAAGAATAGGCCACGACCTAAGTCTTTCCGAAGGAAAGGATTGTCCAGTCGAGGAGGGGGATGAGTTTAGCTTTACCACAGCTTGGGCAGGGGTTCACATCCATGTATAGAGACAGGATGTCTGATAGAATTGTAATATCTAGGATCAGACCCTTTTGGTTTTAAATTCACTCTAATATAATTACACCAGCAGTTTCAGCCAAAACACTTCCCACCCAATTGGGTGATTAGGAGCATGTTGCGAAGAAAGTGTGATAACTACTATGATCTATCCTTAGACATAAACTAAACTCAGTGACGTAGAGGGCCAAGGCCTACTGTGCCCATCTCAGTTTTCTCAGCCCCCCAGTGTTTAGTTCCCAAGCATGCTTGGTACTCATTTATCGACCCACTGAAGGGATTAAAAGCTGAGTCAACCTTGCCCAGCCCAAAGAGCCCTTAGATATAAATCATTTTAATGTAAAGTCGGCAATGCACAGTATTATGTTTTGACCATTATGATGAATCTTATGCTGCCATTAATAGCCTAATAGAATTGCTCTAGTGCAGCGCTACCACTTAAAACCAAACAGAAAAAAGTGGTTGACAACAAAGAAAGAAATTGTATTAGAAATAACATAAATATAAAAATAGTTAAAATTTTAATAATAATTAATTTAATTAAAATACATGTTGGCAACACCAAAAAATTAAAAATTAATTAATAATGACTTTCCAATGATAATATAACAAGTGAATAATTATATTTATAAATAAAGCATTTATATTTTTGACATGTAGTGGCAGATAATTACCAACTCATCATATAATTCTAAAATAAAATTTTGTAATTCTTACCATTATTTCGTTTGCGGGCAGATAACTTCAAGGAGGGTCGTTCTGAACCAAATTCATCATCAAAATCAAATTCATTTGGCTCCACTCTGAAAAGTTAAAACATAATTATGTAAAAATGGTGTTCATAAGCAGCGAATTTTAGTAAAAATATAAATAATGTGACATATAAGTTTTAATCTACATAAGTTTAAGAAATTTAAGTTAAGACAATTTAGATATAAGTTTAAGAAAATGCATAATTTTGAACTACAATTTTATTTTTTTTTTTTTTTTTTTACAAAAGCAACTATGAGACTAACATCAGGAATTTCATTAGATTTAAGACAAAAATAAGAGCATGTTCAATGGTGCAAAGCAAAATAAATAAATAATTTCACTACTTTACTAAAATAGCAATTGAAATTTTAAAAAAATTTAGATAAAAACTGATTTTAATTAGAAAATCTTGGGGTGAATACTTTCTTTTTTAGAACTTCAATTTTAGCAATGTATACATTTTTTTTTATTTTTTATTTTTTTTTTAGCTTTTCCGATTTACATAGACATCTGATTCACAACATTTAATTTTATGGTAAAATAATTTTCATAATATTTTATTGTCTTTTTAAAATATTATTTGAGATTTAAAGAATTAAGAAAAAAACGATAAAAATCGCTGGGTAATGACTTTATTTTCTCAAAATTCCAGTTCTGTCTTACAAATTTATAAAATGAATGTCTCTTATGATTTTCTGACTTATATAAGCATATGATTCATAATTTTGAATGTTATATTTTTAAACTAAACAAAAATTAAAAAAAAAAGAGATTTTTTTAAGTTATATATAAAAAAAAATCATTATTTTATGTTGGTCAAAATTTATTAATACACAAAAGATCTTACATGTAATAATCAGCAATTTTAAAGAAGAAGAATTTCACAAATGCATTTATTAATAGCTTCTTATTATTTATTAATAATTCCTTATTATCTAGATGTAGTCACAAAAATTGCTTGAAAAAATAAATATCTTCTGAATTTTAATGAAAATACTTTACTATATGCAGCTTAAACTTTCGTTTAACTGGCTTAACACTTGGATGGATAATGAGGTAGTAAAGTAAAATTTTGGTTTTACAGAAAAGTGAAAAAAATAACAGTGTGTCTCAAAAAAATGTAAAAAAAAAAAAAAAGAAAGGAAGGAAAATAAAAATACATAACTTCTGTAAGGTACTGCAAAACAGTGTATAAATATAGTCATTTTGCAGATGCATTAATCCACTGTCTTTTCAAAATATTTAGCCATTATGTAACGAAAACAGATAGATACAAAATTATTAAAAGCCTATTTTAATAAAATTGGGATACTTTTATAAAATAATAGTAAATATGTAGAATGAGAAAAATAGTTAAATCTAAAACTTTATAATGTCTTGCTTTTTGTAATCATGACAACACAGAGAACTGACCAAAACCAGACATCTTAAATATTTCAATGAAAGTATTCCATGAAACTAAATATGTGTAAGAAATATTTATACATTTCAGTGGCGTAGCAAAGTCTTTAGACACCATGGGTAGAATTTTAACTCGTCACCCCAAAGTCCATGAAAATATAAAAATTAATTTTATCGAGAGAATACTGGCTTATAATAAAGTGGGCAATGCAATTTAATTTTCAAAACAATTTTATGTAAATAAAAAAATTACATTCTTTTTTATTAATAATTTAGTTTAATGTATAATACAAATTACACAATAATAATAAACAATATTCTTTCTGTTTAATAATTAACTAGTGAGTATTTTTATTAAAAATAACATAATTTAATGAAAACAAACTTATATCTAAATAAAAATATTGATTAAGTTAAAATGATAAAATAGAAATAAAACTACTAAAATTTAAAAGTCAGAAATTTATTACAAAAAATTTATATATGTTTGAATACTGAGCGAAATATCTTCATAAGTACAATAAAAATTTACAAATATTTTTACCCCACTGGTGAAGATGTTTCCCGCAGCCTAACTATGTCTGTAATTTTTTATGTGATATATTTTATTATTAAAGTTCTTAGCATTTTTTATTTCTAGATTCAAAATTTAAATAAAACTTTGTATTGTAACGCCATATAAAAAGGAACCTTCGAAGCTGGTTCCTAGGTCGGACCACCCCCACCATTTGTATTATTACAATATGAATAATGTTTTTAACAGCAGAATTGTTAACTCAAGGCATTTATAAGTTGATATTCTTTACTTTTTTGTAACCATATTTGGCTTGAAAAATTGGTCATCAAAAATTTTATTCTTTACTAAATGACGTACGAACATACATAAACTTGTTCTTATCTATACAATATTCATGAAATATGTAATTCTGTTCTTGTTTTGATCTAATGCAATTTTGATGTAGAGTATGCTATTTAGTACGGAATATATTTTAAAAATTAAAGCAAATCTAGCATATTCCTATATAATAAAGCAAATCTAGCATATAATGTGGTAACAGCGTTACTTTTTAAAAAAATATATATATATTGAGATCATATCCCCATACAATTTATCAGAATTAAAAAATGTATATTAAATATGTAATGAATAATTACATATTTGAGTGTATACTTTTGTTTAATTATTTACTTAAAAAACAAAATTGTTTTTTTTTAAAACATCACAGTAAAATATACTTAATAAAATGACAGTGGATATTTAACAAAAAATAAATAGGTTAAAGATCAGGCATTGTAGCACGTTTGTTCTAGAATTGCATTTTAAACAGTTTATAAAATGACATGGCGTATGAACATTTTATTGTAAGTTTATATTATTATAAGGAAATCATGGAGGCTAGCTGAGTGGAAATTTAATGTACTTTTGATTTTTTTAATAGAAAATATTATTTAAAAAAAATATTTTAAAAGTTTTTAAGGAACGAGATTTTTACTAACTGTTTATTGCTATCTTCATCCGATATTGAACCTTTCTCTAACAAATCTGATTTATTAGAATTAACACTTGGAGATCTTCGGCCAGGACATCGCCATTCTAACTCCAAAACACCATTGGATTCAAGAATTTCATACATATTCAATATGTCTTGTGGACTTGGCTCCCAAGATTCCTGTGTTTCTGAAGTTGATACTAATTCCTCATCACTACAATTAATAACCCAATCATCCGCATCGGATTCAGCTCCTTCCATAAAAAAATTAAATTTAATCAAAGATAAGAAGAGAATAAAACACAATTCTATTTTAATTTAACTTCGTTCGTCAATGCAACCGAACTTTTCGCAATAAACAAACCAGAAAGGTTTGGTGATAGTTTTAAGATATTTATTTAAATCTTGAAACAAGCTTGTAGCTTACATTGGTGGTTTTGCACATCGTAATAGTGAAGCTATTTTAAAAGCCTCAAATAATCCAATCCCTTGATCTGAAGTGAATTCCAAGATGATGGTAGAGAGGGTTTACCGCCAATTTCAAATCTTGTTATTAATTGAAGAACGAATGCAAATCAAATTGCAACTGTTTTTATACTTTCGATGAGAAATTCGTAAAATGAATAAACTCACTATGGAAAATTTAACTGAAGTATTTAAATGTTTCATTTGTTTAGGAAATCTAAAATGTGCTCATTTGTGTCCTCACTGCTCAAAACTTTGTTGTTACTCTTGTATTCAACAATGGCTGGTAAAATCACAACGATCTCATTGTCAAAGAACTTTGCGTTTGGATGATTTAGTAAATTGCCGTTGGGTTGAAAATGTAAGTCAAGAATTAGACACTTTGCTGCAAGTGGAGGAAAATGCTAAGAAAGATCTATGTACAATGCATGGTAAAAAAATTTCCGTCTTTTGCTTGAACTGCGAAAAATTCATTTGTCATCAGTGTGCATTATTAGGTGAGATACATTCTAATCATGTTTTTAAATCACTGGAAGAAGCGTATCTTCATCATGTAGAAGAGATCAGAGAAGGATTAATTCAGTTACGGAATAAACATTCTGAGGTTAAAGGGGTCGAAAGAGATATAGAAAAAACTGTTGAACACATGATCAAAGCGAAAGACGAACGAGTTATTGAAACGAACCATTTTATATCTCAAATGAATTCTAATCTGGAAAAGAAACTGCAGCAAAAATTGCCAATTCTTGAGAAACAAAAATATTTTTGGTCTGTAAAATGCACCAAAATAGAATCAATTTTAGATTCTTTCGAAAAAGAATTAATATCTTGTTCCAGAAGCGAATTGTTGTCAACAAGTAAAAGAGTTACACAATGTGTATCCGAATTTAAATGTATCACAACTAATTTTCAGAGTTTAAATGCAACTTATTTAGAGTTTCCTAGTGAAGTAATCCCTCCTTATGAAAATGGTACTTTTGTTTTATCTAATTTCAGTCATCTTCAATTAAAGGAAGTACCTGTCTACGGTCCACCTTTAAGAACCCTTGGTTCGGCTTGGAGACTTAAAGTCTTTCCTGTTGGAAAAGGCATTTCAAACAGGAAATATCTCTCAGTGTTTTTGGAATTAACTTCTGTATTCACAGAAACTTCAAGATATCAATATAAAGTTGAAATGGTTAATCAAGTGTCTGAAGATCCTTCGAATTCGGAAATAAAAGAATTTACTTCCACATTTGATGTGGGTAAGAGTCGAGGATTTAATCGCTTTTATCTCTTAGATAGACTTGCGAGTAAGGGATATTTGAAAGATGATACACTGGTTCTAAAGTTTGGAGTTCGATTTTCATCATATTATGAAAAGAGTAGGGTTCAAGAAGAGTTCATTAATCAGTTGCAAACAAAGATCAATGTGTTGGGCACATAGATTCGTTAAAGTAGCTATTTTCAAAGCCATCGAGAAATCAGTATAAAAGAAATTCGGCATTATAAATCTAACCAACTGTGATACGATTTCTGATTTAATGTGATTGAATTTTTATGATTTTGACTTCTAATATATTTCAAGATTTTTAATTCAATTGCAAGCAAAGATCAACATAGTTAATATATTCATTAAAAGAACTGGGTAGAAATGTCAAAGAAAAAATTCAGGTCTATGTGTCAGAGTTAATATATTTTGTGCTATATTTATAAAGCTATCTAGCTATTTTGTGATATATTCTTAAAGCTTTGTGATATATTTATAATGTGATATATTTTTAAAGCTTGCAATATATTTATAAGGCTATTACTGAAGAAAGAAAAAAACCTAAGTTTTTTCTGCTATAAGTGTGATTAATTTTGCTTAAGAGTTCAATGATTTTTTGTTTAAATATGGCTTAAAGCGTGCTATTCTGGTGTGTTTGTTATACCATCCATCAACAAGAGATTTGTTTTTTGATTAAAAATATGGCTTAAAGTTATCTTAATGCTCAGAGTTCTCCCTTGGGATAAAAAAGGGCGAGGTGCTTTCTCACAGAGAAAGGCACTTTGAGTTTAGAAAGAGTGCTTACTTAACACTAAAAATTTGTCAAATTGCGTAATATGTTATTACTGAATTTGATCCTCAATAATTTTTAAATTACTCTCTTATAATATTTTATATATATATTTCAAAAAAGACAGTCTTTAAGCTTTAATTTTTTTCAAAATGATGTTTAGTTAATAAACCTTATCCTTTTTTTTTTATCAAACCTAATCATTTGAGAACTTTTTTCTATAATTTAATCTTAAGATTGTAAATAAAAAATTAACATTTAAAGGTGCATTTTTCATGAAGTTATTATTATTTTTTTAAAGTAATTTTAGATTTTAAAATCACATAAAAATTTCATTGATGTACCCCCTGAGAAAAAGAGAAACTTAAAAAGATTAAACCAGTTGAGAAAAATCCTAACAAAATTAATATTTGTAATATTAATCAAAATAAAAGCTATGAATACAGATAGTTTTATCAGTGTGTAATTATTATTTAAGCAGTGAGTTATTTATTTTCTTTAAGAGCGTGCATTTACGGGGGTCTGTCCAAACATTTTGTGAAAGGTCCGTTTTTGTAAAATTGTGAAAAAATTTCTCGTAATTTTTTAATATAAAATAAACGTTAAGTCACATTCTTTCAACCAGGATCCTGCTTTTGTGCAAATAGGGTCCTGTTATTGCAAATGAACTTTTTCAATGAGTTCTTAAATTGTAAAGAGATACAAGATTATGCACAACACTGTAAAATTATAATAAAGAAAATTAAATTTTGAAAGATAAACATCAATTGCTGCTACTAAATTAGAGATGCAACATACAAATATTTGGTATTTAGCCTGTACTGCTCAACGCAGAATATTCATTTTGGAGGAATAAAGGAAAAAGCGTCTGCCGAAGACAAAACTTAGTTCGTTTACACCTGTCCCCCCCCCCCCCCCCGGGAAGGGTTTATTCCATTAACAAATCAATAATGAAGATTAACAAATTTGTGAAGAGTCCGTTTTTAAGTTAAAATATTTTGTGAAGGGTATGTTTTTATGAAAAGTAACGGACCCAAATTTCTTCTAAACAGACCCCAGATTTATAGGGATCAAAGGGCAGATTGGACGAGTCACCCTTTTGAAAATGCTTAGGGAGATCTCTAATGCAACTGTGTAGTTTATAACTTAATTCAGTATCAATTTCATTAATTAGTTCAATTTCATTTGAGGATATTTTTGTGTTAATGTATAAAAATAAAGTAATGCTAATAAATTAATATGTGATTGTTTTTCTTTATTAATAAATAGTGTCTTAATTTTTGAGAAAATAAATTGTTGAATAAATAATATAATTTTAAAAATAAAACTGATTGATTAAATACTTACAAAAGCTGTGTAAGTGTGCATCTGATTATTTGGTTTGGTATAAAAATAGGAATAGCAAAATCAATCATAAAAGACGAAGACTAAGGAGGAATCGGTCGTATATACATTTTGTCACTTGCACTTTCTTTCCTGTATTAAAATCAGAAAAAAATATACACATTATTTTGAGTTGAATTCAAGAAGAAATTTTGGTCTTAACTATTAGTTAAATTGTTCAGCTGAATCAATTAATTTTTTTTTTTTTTTATAATAAAAAATGTTTATTTTCCTACTTAATATAAAGATTTTTATAATTTTAAATAAGGACTTACTTTTAACAAAAGAAGTAGACTTATAAAATTTTTAGTGCTGAGAACCAGGGTTGGCTTTATACTAGGAAAAAACTTACCAAGACATGGTAAATACTATTAACCAATGTTTATATATTAACAGATATAGTAGTTTGCTATTTATAACTGATATGATAATATATATATTTCCGTATTATTGCTAATATAAGCATTTGTTAATATTAATTTATTTGATAATATATATGTATAAATCGGCAAGTAGTAAACCATTGGTCGAATGATATGATGTAAGCTATGTCCTAATTTATAATTATAAAACTAATTTTTCACGTTACCAGTTGAGGCAAATCTTCTCACTATTGAAAACTGACTAATGTATTAGATTTTTAATATGTGCAAATAAACATTGATTAAATATTAAAATCATAGTTATAAATTACATTATTGTATTATATCATTGTAAATCATAACTTTATTTCAGCTTCATTTATATGCAGGAAATAAACAAAAAGCTCAAATGAGCAAAATTTTGGAATTTTATAAAGAAAGAATTAATCAATATTAATAATAATTTCTCTTTCTTTTATTTATAAAAGAATAATTACTAAGCTCACTCAGTGGCGCTACAGCCCATAGAGGGCCAAGGCCTACTGTGCCCATCTCAGTTTTCTTGACCTTTGGGCTCTGAGGGGAAAGAGCAGATGTTCTGGTTGGGTGGTCAGCCCAACGCGGAACCCCCAGTGTTTAACTCCCATGCATACTTGGTACTCATTTTCTCGACCCACTGATGGCTGAGTCAACCTTGCCTGAACCAGGGACCTGTGGCACGACAGCGCTACCGCTCAGCCACTGGGTCTAAAAAGCCCACGGCCGTAGTAAAAAGAATAATTGGAGCAGTAAAAAATCTACACTAGTGATACAGATGCTGTAAAATAAAGATTCATCATTTTTATGAAATTAGATTAGGAAAAAAAAATTTACTTATTTCAGTTTGTCATACTTTAAAGATCAAAATTTTCCATCATAATTATTTGTTCGAATGAATTAAAAAATAACAATCTTCATATATGTGTGAAAATTTCTGAAATCAGAAGAGGAACAAAAATGAATGGCAATGATGTGTAAATTAGAATTAAAATGTTGTTATCAAGACCATTAATAATGTATCAAATACACAAATATTCTATTTTGTTCAAATGTTAGATGAAGTTATAAATGAATTTATGATAAAGGTTAAAAAAAATATCCATGGCAGAAACAAACCTCATATTGATTTCAGCAGAAAATTAGGAGGAAATAATACAAAAGGAAAAAATACTAGACTATTTTAGTGCAGAATATTCTTTAAAAAAAAATTAGCAAGAAGAGAAAACAGAATAAGAAGTAGTAATAATTAACTAAACATCTATCTAAAAGTTATATTTTGCTGAATGAAAACTTTTTTCTCAACTTTATCACATCTGATAAACTAAAATTTTATTTCAAAAATTTAATAAACTTCATTTTTTTATTTCAGAATGACCTCTTTCGATTAATATATATATATGGTAGTTCCTTATCATATATTATTTAGAATACTGAAAAATTTACATTATTTTGTGGTCACTAAACTTTTTGATTAGAATTAATCCTTTAACTTAATAAAAATTCTTCATATTTAAGAATAAAAAATAAACAAAAAAATATATTCAACCTTCTATTATTTTAGATCATAACATATTCATTCAGGGTAAACATTATTTATTAATAATTTTTAAAAATTGATGCAAATTGTTACAAATACAAGTTTGGATGATTAAAAAAAACAAGTAGTAACAAGCAAGTACACCTATTTAATGCCGAATGTTATTTTTTTTCCTTAATACTGTATTTTCTTCCACACACTACACTTAAACTAACATTAAAAATCAAACAGGTTAGTAACTAACAACAAATTACCGAAACATAAAAAGTATTTGCAAATTGCTGGGGGAAAATAAAATAAACTTCACTGAATGTTGACCTCAAAAATTAGCCATAAGGTAGAAAATATGTGGCATCATAGATTGTGATCAACAAAAGTAAAGGTGAAATATGTAGCTGAATTTCCGAAAATAGCTGAGGTAATTTTATTTAGAGATTAAGACTACATTGCTAGTGGCCAGAAACGAATGTTTGCTACATAAACATTTCGGGTTAAGAGTGGTAAGAAGACAATGTGAATTGATGTTTGTTTTTTACTTTTCTATATTGTTACCAGAAAAAAAAATTGTTGCTATATCGGAAGGCTAGTAATTTTTAACTAGTTACAGTCGGACATTTTTTGTAAATGTAATATTAGCATTATAAACGGGATCTCATTATATGTCGTTCTTGGTAATATAAAAGAGTCATGATATTGCTGTGTAACAGAAAAAAGGGGCTAATCGGGACAAAATATTTTTTCTTAGGAATATCAAGCAAATTTCGTCCCTTACAAAATTGTGAGGAACATTAGTTTTTAAAATGATCATATATTGTACTGCAATGTTACAATATAATATTTTAAATGTTCCAAATTTTTGTTTCAAAACTGCCTTTATGTACGCTTTTAAGAAGCTCACAGAATTAGCAGAAGCAATAAGAAATTTTTTGGGGATGTGAAAAATTTTTCTTTACAGTTAATACTATGGCATACCCGCCAAGTCTCCTGTTTTTTAACGAGAAGTCCTGAATTTTATGGCTATCTCCTGTTTACCCGTATATTCTCAAATTTCTCTATATTTGTTGAAGAAATTGGGGGAAAAAAACAAATATGTTGATAAATGGTAAAAATACTTCTGTAATTCCTTTGAAATGGTGCTATTGCCAGTTGTTGCTGACTTTTAATATTTTAAGAAAATCCGTGAAAGCTCAGGGGATAGAGCCTTGGCCTTTGAATGAAGTGAACCGGATTTGAATCTCAGTTCTGGCTGGTCGATATGAATTCCACATCCAGCTTGCACCGACCACAGCACTGATGTAAAATATCCTCAGTGGTAGGCGGATCACGGATTAGAGTTCCCTTGCCGTCAAGCTATCGGAGAGGTTTTCCTCTCCGTGTAACTCAAATGTGGGTTTTCCATACAAAAAAGTTCTCCGCGAAGGCAAATTTCTCCCAATACTTGAACCAAGAGTTCCCTTGTCTTCTGGATTGGGTTCAAAATTACAAGGCCGTGTAGTTGAACATAAGTGATCATAAACCCAAAATTGGGTTGGCTGTTCAACGACAGTTATAAAATAAAATAGTTTAATAAATATGAATAATGGTTTAAAAAATTCTTTAAATTAAAATGTATACAAATTTTTTTACTTCGCTGAATGTAAGTGCTTATATAATTTCCAATTTTTACTATGCATGATGTATCAAAACTTTACTTGTAGCCTGAAAAATGTTGCTAGTAAAATCTCCGTTGGCAGGCATGCTATGGGTAAAAATTATTTTATAGACAGTAAAAACAGGCTTTTCCCAAGATGGTAAATGCCAATAAAAACCTCAAATGGTAAATACCATTCCGGCCGGAACTCTTAGTTCATAAAGCCTAATGGATTCGACGATTATAATTTTATTTATAACAATTGTAAGATTATCAATAGGAGTCTTAAATAACTTTAAAGGGTTTACTTAAATGAGAAGATAATTGATTTTGAAACTTACCGAATGTTTTAATTTTTTTTTTATAGTTTTCAAATTTTTGCAAAATTTAAAGTTATATTAATAAGTTTTAAATAGAAAAATTAAATTTTAGAAATTTTACGCTTTTGTATGTCTCAGAATGGAAATAGCGAATAAGAGGAAAGTTTAATACTGTTGTTTTATGTGTGTTTGGCATCAAAAAGTAGTTACTGAATGCAGGTTTTTCTTTTTTTAAACAAAGCCATAACAATAATGAAAACCTTTCTAGTTCTTAACTTGTATAATATTTTCTACAATAGCTATTTTTGTATTACATGTAATACTGAGACAAAATTTACACCACTTCTGAATCTTGAAGTTTGTACAATTGTAAAAGGAAATTATCAAATTATGGCATTAAAAAACAGCTGTGTATAGGTAAATTTAGATTGTTTTTTGTTGTAATGTATAGCACAGAGGTTAAGGCACTGAACTGTCATTATGCAGAACTAGATTTATATCCTAGATCCTGGCTTGTAATCCACTCAGCTTCAAATCAATGAGTACCAGCCTTCGGGTGTGATTGTATTCCGAGTGTATGCCGGAATCCCGGGATTTTCGTGGCATCCTTCCAGGTCTAGGAGCAGGACATGTGATTTTTTCTTGGATTTTCCACTGCCTCAAGACCATCAATTCACATGATTTAAAAATCGAGATTTGTATTTTTGCATTCTTAAAATCCAATATCGCGATTCTAGCAAGAACTAAAATTATTTTCTTAAATTAGTTACTATAAAAGTGTGATATTCTTCATTGATAGGTAATTTAATTATAAATCTTAGTTTAAAATATTATATTAAATATGAATAGTATATAAATCGGTATATCTGGTTATATAGAGTTTTTGCACGTACAAATTTCGTGGTTTTCCACTTGGTGTCACAATCACCCCTGCAGTTTGTTTTGGGAAGTAAAGATTTGGGATCCACAATGCTGACCACATTATCACAATCGGTCATTGATCGCAAAATTAATGGCACTCAATCTTCCAGAAACCCTTCCTTGTCTAACAGCATTCTGTTGCATGAATCAAGAATGTTTATTTCTTTATTATGTGATTTTTATTAAATGGATTAGTTATTTTCTGAAGAAATATTTGCCATATTAAATGTCTGCTTATATAAGACAACAGAATCTTTTCCTTTAAAAAAAAGAAATTAAATTTGTGATTTATTTATTTTAAACTGTTTTTCAGTAGTTAATAATGATAGTTATCAATTATATCCACGTGCATATATTACTACAAAATAATTTATTTAGTAATATCGTTTCAAATATATTGGCATAGTTTGTTTTAAATAATATTCAATTTTATTATGTTTATTAAATGTAACTAATTATAAACAAAAGTTTTTAAAACATTTTTGGAAAAATGTCTGATATAAGTAAAAATATATATATGTATAGTTAAAAAAATCACTGACCCAGCCTTCTGTGATGGAGTAAGTCTAGTATGTTTTATTATTCCAGAGTTTTCCTTTCTATTAAGAGATTTTTTTAAAGGTCAGTAGCATATATTAAAATTGATAACCTGTTCCACAATTTTAATATATGCTATTGACCTTTTGTTGCTCTCCTATTTTGTTTTTGAGACATAGGTTTTAGCAGGGCTCGAAAAAACTCAGAAATTTTACCCGTCCCCGAGGACGGTTTGTCCAACAATGTACCCGTCCTCCTTTGAAACTAACCCGTAGCTTCTGAATAAATAAAAATATAATTTTCTCTTATTTATTACAAACATTTATATAAATTGCACAATGAATTAGTAGTTACTAGGATTACAAATACTAGGTTTACATTATACAGTAATAAAAGAAATACTAGGTTACTAATCGTAAAACCTAGTATTTCTTTTATAAAATAATAATTTAAAGAACAAAGGTCAAGTTATCTGGAATGTCAATTTATCCGAGGGTACTGCGTTTCTTTAAATGAATCAAATATGACGTTTGCCAGTTCCACAATCAAGCCAATGATTTACAGAGGTTTCTGCACAGAAATCTGAAAGGGGTTTTCCATTTAGGTAGATGTTCATAATTGCATTTAACGCTTCTTGTTTAAGACCAGTACGTAATGTGTTTTTGTAAGTTCATTGCTGAAAAGTCTCTTTCAACCACTGCAGTACTCCCAGACAGAGAAGACATCAATTCCACCATGCGCAGTATGTTGCTGTATTTCTAGATTAGAGGGTCATTTTAGAAGTGAGGCGCTAGACTCTTGCAAGATAAAAAAAATTGAAAATGTATCACAAACATTAACGAGAAAATGGCCGTCCGCGAAGACGTCAGATTCGAGAAATTTGTTGCCCGCGGGGAATTTTTAACCGCCGAGGACGGGCGGTTTTTCAAGCCCTGGGTTTTAGTGTTGGTTAAATGAGCATATATAATATTAATTGTTATTTTTTGCTGTAGTCTTTTGTATCTTTTAACTTCACATTCATTCAATCAACTCTTGAGATTTGCGGTTAAAAGTGTTTAAATATAGAGAATATTAATAGTTAAAACCATTGATTTAAATATATTGTCTAAAAATAAAATGATTAAGATTATTTGTCATATGTTTAAAGAGATTTTGAGTAGTACTGATTGCAAAGAGAATCTTTTCAAAGTAATAAAATTAAGTTTTTCAAGTGAAGTATAATAACATTTGCTGAACAGTGCCATTGTTGTAGTGTGACAAATAGTCTATTTTCCAGTTGCATTTTATGATAAGTATAACCATCTGTGCTACTTAGTGTTTTCTCTGAAAATTTCTTATTTTCCTAATATGATAAAAATCTATAATAACAGTAAGTGGTAGTAAGTTATTACTATAAAGAGAAATAAAACTTTATTCGGTTTTGAGCCATTATCAGTATTAGATCATATCTTACTGGTGGTCTAGTTGAAACAACTTAGCCACACATATTCAAAAAGAAATTACGGATTTCATAAAATTAAGAAAGATTACATTTCTTTGCAATTTTAATCTATGGTTCTTTCCTTCTGCATATACAGAGATGTAAACTGTTTTGTTTTGTGGCGTAACTACCACTATGAAAATTAAACATCAATTAACTGGTATATAAGACATGCTAACTTGATTCAATCACGAGGTACCTTTTGATAGATGAAGGGTTGGCATAGTCAATAACTCCGCCCCCCACAGTTTTCTGTAAAATGTTTTAAAAAGTTATATGTTGTTTTAGTTTGTTGCACACCACTGCTTGTTTGTCTCAAACTTAGCGAACATTTTTATGAATATGGAGATCTCTCTCGGCTGAGCACACGAATACATTTCATATCCCACATTCACAGTTATTGTCAATGTCTGTGAAAGAAAAAAAAAATCTTCGGAAAAACGGGTGCATGTTGTTCATAAATCATAGCCATAAATTTTTCTTTTACCTGAAGTCTGTTTGCATTTGAAGTTTTAGATTGAACATTATTTATTAAATTTGAAATTCATGATTTGTTATACCTTAAAGAATAAATGTTTTGTGATAAGTAGTATTTATCTCTTTGTTTTGTTATTGAAATATGTTTTTGCTTACTTATATATAGTATAATGTGGGAAGAAAAATGTTAAAAATTAATCATGGGAATGTTAATATAAGTTTATCAGACTGGAGCAAATAAAAACCTTAAGAACAAGATTATTATTATTATTTTTAATAACGGCAGGCATTGAACTTTTGTTCTTCACCTTAGAAGATGCCGGAAGTGTTGCACTATTACCGTTACCCGGTGAGCAGTTGTGAACCACAGTCACACTGCCACAAATACCCATTCTTAGAGTGGGCCACATTCATACAGCACACAAAGAAACATCCTTGCCCTGAGCGGGACTCAAACCCGTAGTCAGGCACGCTAACCACTTGGCCGACAGATTATATTTTATGTGTCATTTATAAGTTCTGTATTTTTTTATTTAAAGTATTTTTTTTTTTTTGTATGTATTCATTGGAGAATCATTATGCACTTGTTTTTACATTCTGGTTAATCAGTATTTTTAAAGTATGAATTTATTATATCTTTTTTTAAAAAAACCTTATTTGTTCCTTTAGGAAATGATCAGAAGTGCAATTACAGAAAGCCAGAAAGTAAGAACAGAATGGGAGAGAACACCTCTGGCTGAAAAAATCTCGTTATTCCTGAAAGCAGCTGATCTTGTCAGTGGGAAATATCGAATGGATTTAAATGCCACCACAATGCTTGGACAAGTAAGAATAATAACTAAATTTATTGGACGTAATCTTATTAGAGACGCGATAGCTCAGAGATAGAGCCTTCTCCTTTGAATGAGGTGAACTGGGCTTGAATCCCAGCGATGGCTGGTCGATACGATTTGAAATATCCTCAGTGGTAGTCGGATCATGGGTTAGAGCAGAGGTCGCCAAAGTGGTCTACATAGACCCCCGATGGTCTATTTAACAAAATCAGGGGTCGATCTGAGCCAGGGGTGAATGGGGGTCGATCCGAATCTGAAGGGTCTATTGGGGTTCGAAGAAAAAACAGTACTTAATACGCAAATCACACATACCTAATTGAGTATGTAAAATTTGTGAATTTTTTTATAATTGACTTAATATATAATTGCCTTAATTGAAAAGACGGTAGTTTTAGAGCTAAAACATTGCAAGTTCTCTTTTCAACTTGATAAATCTGTTTTTGAAGTTTCTGCTATTCTTATGATGCACGTTAGATATTTCAGTAAAATTAAAGGACAAGTCCTTGATGAATTTTTGTTTGCTAAATATTTTGAAACTGATGGAAAAGGAGAGACAATTTTTTGATGTTTACAAAAATATTTAAATAAATATGATATTCCGCTTGAAAATATAATAGCGGTAGCCACAGATAGGGCACCTGCTATGGTAGGGCGTTCCCAAGGGTTTGCTACATTTCTCAAAGAAAAAGTGCCCGGTATAAGTACTATTCATTGTGTGTTGCATAGAAACAACTTAGTAGCAAAATATCTCAGTCCAGAGTTAGATAAAGCTTTACAGTTTTGTATTAAGTGTATCAATCAAATTAAAGCCCAACCTCTTAAATCAAGATTATTTTCCAAACTTTGTGAGGAAAACGACGAGTTATTTAACCAATTACTTCTGCACACCGAAATTAGATGGTTGTCTAGAGGTGTATGCTTGCAGAGGCTTGTTGAGTTATTTGACTCCACTACCGAATTTCTCAGCGAAATAAACCCTGTTCTGAGTGATGAACCCCAAAGCAATAAGAACCATATTTTTTATTTAGCAGACTTATATGGAAAATTTAATGATGTCCAAACAAAGCTGCAAGGAAAAGATGTAACAATTATCGAAACTCGAACAATACTGTTAGGCTTCCTAGTATAATTAAATTTATTTAGATCTTCATTGCTACGTAAGGATTATCAGTACTATTCAAATCTGCAACAATTAGACATAAAAGAAGAAGACTTGGATATATACAGGCATTCTTCAAAAATTGAGCAACAATTTTAAACTGTGCTTTGTTGATTTGGAAAACATTGACACAACTGATTGGATTATTGTGCCATTTTCTGCTCATTTTAAAAACGTGGACATTAACCTGCAAAATGAGCTTGCTGAATTATTATTGGATCTTGAAACAAAGACGATTTTTAAAAATTAAAGAATAAGCAAATTTTGGACGAATAAAAATATAATGCAAAAATATGTAAAACTTTACGAAATAGCTCAGCCATTTATGCTAGCATTTCCAAGTTCCTATATGGTTGAAGCCGGTTTCAATCACGTAAATTCAGTCTTAACTAAGTGCGGAAATAAATTAAATGTGGAGTTTCGAGGGGATTTAAGATTAAAATTGACCAATTTTGAACCCTATATAGCGAACCTTGCAAAAAAAACACCAGACACACCTATCTCATTGATTACAAAGCAATAAATCTGTAGTTACTTCACTTATTATTTCTCTTTTTTTTATAATTACTTATTATTTAATAAATATTAAGGTATTTAAATTTCAGCATTAATATATTTTTCATAAAACTATTGTTACACAATGTACTATTACTTTACTAAATGTTTAAAATCATAAAATAAATGTACAAACACAGTATCTAATAGAGTTTTATTTTAATTAACAGAAAATTACTTTTATGGGGGTCGATGGAGATTTCGAAAAATTATATAGGGGTCAATGATCAAAAAATTTCGGCGACCCATGGGTTAGAGTCCCCTTATCGTCAGGCCAACCGTAGGAGGTTCTCGTGGTCTTCCTCTCCATTTAGCGCAAGTGTGGGTTAGTTCCATCAAAAAAGTCTCCACAGAAACAAGTTGCCCTAACATTTGATCCACAAGTTCCCTTGTCTTCTGAATTGGGTACAAAATAACAAAGCTACAGAGTTGAGCATTAGTAGTCGTAAATCCAAAATTTGGGCCGGCTGTTCAAGGACGGTTATAAAATGAAATATAATTTTATTATATCATTGTTAAGGAAGAAATTTTGTGCTGTATTCTGAAAAGTTTATAGTAAGCATAATTTTATTGTTACTTATTATTTTGTGGCATATGGAGGATATAAATGTATGAATTTCGAGATGA
The DNA here is from genome assembly GCA_949128135.1 of Parasteatoda lunata. Classification (NCBI taxonomy): domain Eukaryota; kingdom Metazoa; phylum Arthropoda; class Arachnida; order Araneae; family Theridiidae; genus Parasteatoda; species Parasteatoda lunata. The sequence goes on along the minus strand of OX421976.1, from coordinate 14,669,358 downwards.
TAAACCCCTCCAAACTGCATGTATATGTTATAAATGCCTCTTAGAAAGTCTTAAAAAAATGTTTAAATTAATCATTAGGAACAGCAACTGATGTGTGTATCTCTTGATATAGTTGTTTATTTTATTAAAAACCTTAAAACAGAAATCTTTTTGTGTATTAATGTTATTCATGCATAATCAACAACAGTTGTTTGTTGTACAATACCCGCAGATCATTAAATATATATTTCTGCTATCAGATTCACCTATAAGAGAAAGCTTTGTTTAACCTGTAATTCTTCCTTAATGTTTAATATCTATTACTTTGTTTCTTATACACAGTCAATAAATATTAGATCTCATAAAATTATTGGCTCAACAAAATTTCATGAATACCCAATAACTAGTTTTTTTTAAATTTTATTTTAACATAAATGTCAAGTTCCATTTTATAAATTTTCCTATTTACAAAATATGTAAGCATCAAAGCTTTTCAAATATGTTGGAAAATTTAAAAGAATACTTATCTGCTGTATTTTTCTTTAGCTTATAATATGAAAAGAAAAAAAATCTATGTACGTAGAAAAGAAATTATGTGCAGTGTTTCTGTCCATGTGCATGACCATCAGAAAAAGTAGTGGTTAGTCTAGTTTCTAATTAGTTTCATGCCTAAATTCACAAATTTAAGAAATCTATAAATGAATTTTTATTTCTGTTTTGAAACTGTTACTGGATTCCCACTGGTTCAAAAATATTGATAGGGAAAACCTGAAATTTTAATAAATAGTTAATATTAATAAACCTGGTTATTTCTTACTGAAAAATAGCCAGTCTTACATTGTTGGTCACAGTAATTATTGAAATTCCAAGTTAAATAATAATGTCTGTTACAGTTATGCCTTGTAAAATTGAATTTTTTATAGAATATCTTAATTAAGTCATACTCTAATCTGAAATTATGTTTAAATTTTTCTAAAGTGCACTCATAATTAGGGATTTTTTTTTCTTACTACTGTACATACAAGCTCATTATAATTTTCCTAAAATTTATTAGCATCTTATCTGATTAATATGATAAATTATTTTTATTTTAAACTTTTTATTCAAACTTAGAAATTTTTGTTATTTAAATGTATTTTCTTTTTAGATGTGTTTTTAAATATTCATTTTAATGTTTTTTTTTTTTTTTGTTCCATTATAGGGGAAGAATATAATACAAGCTGAAATAGATGCAGCGGCTGAATTAGCTGATTTTCTTAGGTTCAATGCCTATTTTGCTAAAGTTAGTAAAATTTTCACTTTTCTATTAATTTAATACTTATTGAACTACCATTGTATTTATAATGAGTACTAGAGAAATATATTTTGTATTTTCTTTAATATCATAAATTTTTTTTAAAACTTATTTAAGAGATTATTATTAAAATCAAAGTCACTTGAGAATATCTAAATACAAAGTGTCCATTAGTCACAGTAGACCTTTGAATTCAGTTTTTTTGTATTTTTCTTATACATGATTGATTAGGTAGTCTGTTGAAAGTTATTCTTTAATTGTGAATGATTAAATATTCTATTTCCAAAATGGGGAAAAATAATAAACGAAATTCTTTAGGCTGATCAGAATTAAGTCTAAAGGAGCAAAGCACACTAAATAAAGTGTTGAAAAGTTTCGGTTTTAAAATAGGATAAATTTAATAACAAGAAAATAAAATATACATTATCACTCTATAAAAGGTGTCACTCTCGTGTATTTCTCTCTTAATTTACAGTATCTAATTGCTAACGTGTTTGATAGAAAATTATATGCATATTAAATTACATTTGTACAAAATTTTCTGCATGTTAACACTTATTTTATAGAAAGTATGTATGTTATGTGATCAGCAATTTTTGAAATGCAAGCATTTATTAAATACCTGGCATTTTTGGGCAAAGTATGAAATGTAAGAACCCTTTACTTAGGTATTGTGTATGATGCAAGAAATATATGAAACACCGACATACATAGGTATCAGTGATTCCAATAGGCTTTGTTAACTGTGGGTCCTTATATCCCATGTTTTTCAAATATCTGTACCTTTTTTTTACTGCAAACGGGTCTTTATTTAATACATGAATGCTTTACCTCTTAAACCATCTATTAATGTGCCCATTTATAATTATTTTATCTATTAATAGACTAAACAAAAAATTTAAAAGTAAGAAAAAGAATTACATTTGAACTATCAAGGCTTTTAATTAGTACTGATCAAAATGATTTTACTAGACTTTGGAAACTGTGGGTCCTTAGGACACAGGACTTCCAAATATCTGAACCCTTTTTTACTGCATACAAGTCTCTACTTAAATCATAAATGCTCTACTTCTTAAACCATCTATTACTATGCATATTTATAATTATTTAGTCTATTTATAGACTAACAACGAATTCAATAGCTGGAAAGAGTTACAAGGCTTTTAATTCAGACTGACCAAACATTTGCACGAAGAAAAAGCAACAGTGTAATTTGTTACACTGAATTATTCTAATTTCTCTTTCAGCTATTGATATAGAAAAAGAACTATATATGTAATCCTTTTTCCGTCATAAATCTGTTGGTGTTGTTTTTTTATTTATATAATGCTGGAAAATTAAGTGAAAAAAAATTTACGAGTTGCTGTCCTCGGGAATGCATCTTAATTTATTTTTCATGTTCCCTTTATAATTTCTGGCATTATTTGATGAACTAAGTTGAATTAAGAAATATGAAAATTGTTATATACTTAACCTAGTCATTATGTAGAAAAATAAATGCAGTTTAGGCAAAGTTGTGATAAGGCTATTATTTAAAACTTGTTCATTCCTTGAAAATGCAGATGTTATGTTGAAAAAATGAGAATAAAAATCTATATACTTGCTCTCATTGCTAGGGAAATGCTAGGTATTCTGTAAATTTATGAAATATTCTTTAGAATACTTAGCATTTTATAAAATGCCTGATATATTTCATGCATTTCGGATTGGTTGTTAGGCATTCTATCGATTGCTTAAGCAATGTGTAAATTCTTTATCTTTTTCCAGCCAATTTTCTGCATTCTATAAAATACTGGATTTCAAACTTTGCCAGCAATGCCTAAGCATTTTAAAAATGATAGATGTGATCTAAGCTCATTATAAAAAGTGGTCATGATAAAGCTGTCTTTTAAGAATTTTCTTTCCTCGAAAGTACAAATATTGCAATGATTTGTTATTTTGAAATAATAATTATGGTGTCGAGTATCCTCAATGGAGAACTGGAAGTCATTTTTTTGCCGGTATTATTTAAATTAATTTAGAGATGTGATTTCATGTTTTGTCACTTGGATATTGGATTTAGACTTTTATATAGTTAAACAATGTGTGGCATATTTAATTGTTTCTTATTTTCTGGGGCAGTTCTTAGAATTTTGTGAAATGCTTAGGTGTTCAATAGAATGTTAGATTTTGAATTTTGCAGGCAACATAAATAATAAAAAAGGTTTAATTTTAATCAGTATAGGGTAATGAAATAGATTGTCAAAGTTCTTTTCAATGCATCAGGACCAACTTTGACCGTTATTGTAATCATTTACTATTGCAGATTATGAGAAAAACAATATTTTTAGCTATTCTTCTTGTGTGTGTAAATATTCCATTTTTTTTCATACTTTCACTTATCTTTGACTTAAAAACATATTTTTCTTATTCTCCGAATTTAAAAATGTCATTCTCTTATATCTCTCCATTTAATATAATTTTCTAAAATATGTATTAGTTATAAAATAGTTCTTAAGTTAAGAGTTAAATATTAAGCATGTTTTTTTCTCTTTTTAGGAATTAACAAAGTATCAACCAATTAGTCCAGATCCTAAATCTACTGTAAATTCATTCCGTTTTCGAGGTTTAGAGGTTAGAATAGTATTGTTTATTTGTTACATGATCATTTAATCCATCATTAATATTCTGATTTATATGATTTCCAAACTTATTATATGAAGAACAAACTTATAACGATGTCTCAAAATTAATATTAATAATGTTTCATTTTTGTCACTTCCTTTATTGCATATTTAAGTAAAAATTTAACTTAATTTATTAGTATTATTTCTACTATTATTTTGTATTTATTATTTCATTATTATTGTTTTGATCATCTATTCTCATTGTATATGTATACCTTTTCTTAGCTGGATTTTTTATATGCTTAATGATAAGGAAAAATATCTCACATTCTTTTCAACAAAACGTATTACATATCCGACCAGCATTATTTGCACTGTCATTGGCTGATTGCCAGTATTTTTTTACTACAACTTTCAGCTACTTAACTGGAAAATACTGGCAGCTAAAGCATTTCACATATTTTTTTTATTCAGATTAAATAACTATCTGATACTACCTCTACTTATTAATAGTTGTTGAAATTTCCCTAATGAATATTAATGTTAACATCAAGTTAAATTGTGGTAGTCAGGGACAGTTTATTTCTTATCAATTGAAAAAGAATTAAAATGTTCTTACTTCTTAATGGTAAATTAAGAAGTAATTTTCCAAGTAAAAATGTACATCAAATAATATAAAATGTTTCTGTGTGCTGACTTGATCATCGTCATTTCATTTTTAGGGTTTCATTGCTTCAATATCTCCATTCAATTTCACTGCAATTGGAGGTAACCTTGCTACAGGCCCAACATTGATGGTAATTAATTGAGTTTATTTTTCTTAATTGCTTTTGTTTTGTGCATTGTCAATTTTTTAATATTTATAGTCATAATTCAGTATTAATAATTGCTATTAGCCCATGTATATTACATTAATAATGTTTTTAATCAGCAACTGATTGACAAGTGATAAAAGCACATTTTCATTATTCTCCAATTATTCATAATATTTTTTAAAATTTTTTGAAATTCAATAAAGGATATGGCACCAATATTAGTCATCATTGGCTTTTCAGACTTTTTCAAAAATACTGAGTTAATGCAGTTATGTACTTTTTTTTTAATGAAAAATAATTTTCAGATTTATTAAAGAATAATTGTGGGTTTGAAGTTTTACATTTTCGTGCTAATTTACACCACTTGTCATCTTAAAAAAATATCACTTCTAGTGAGGCTTGTTTTTAAGGTTTATTTTAGTTATTAAGTAAGTTTATATCAGTAAGAATGTTGGCATTTTATTTTTCTTCAATATTTATAATCCCTATGATTTTTTAGTGGTGTTTATGAAACTTACTTATTTTTTTTTTTTTTTTTTTTTTATTATTTTTTTTTTTTAAGTAAAAAATAAGTTTATCGCGAAATTGTAGTTTATACAGTCTACTTTTGACTACCCCTGTAGTCCAAAGAAATAATATGAACTAAGGTTCCCATAACACAAGTTTTTAAAACTACAACAAATATTTACACCTAAAAACTGAACTTATTTTGGCAAAATTTACTAATGTAATCAATACACTTCCCTCAAAATGTTTAAAGTCTGTTCTAAGCGTATAACCTTACACTGGTTGTAAGCAGTCATTTTCACTAAATAACATACTTCCAAAGAACTGAAAAGTTAAATCAAATTAAAATAAAAAAGAATGCAAATTCCATATGTTTTATTTCCCAAATAAACCACCTATTATTACACTCCCCAAAAAGAGAGAAGATTGTTTTCAGACAAGAAAGATAATAGTAACGAATCCATTGAAACGCGAGAAAAGAAATTTACAAAGGTTATGAATGCATACAAGAGACTCCAATCCTTTGGTGAGGATTCAATATTAGATTTTTTTGAGTAATATTCTTAAAATTGAAAACTAAATTTCAGTTGCTATATTGGAATGAACAGTCCAGTTCAAACGCTCTAGTGGGCGCTAAAATAGTATTTACTCTATAGAATATCAAAGGGGACTTCATATATCGTTCGTTGTAATGGAAGGGTTACAATGATGGGGGGTTCTTACTAAAGAGCATAAGCTGTATAACAAGGGCCCTTTTTAAATGGATTATATAAGGCTTTTTTAAATCAAATTGTTTTCACCCAACTTGATTAAATTGCACATAATTTAAATTTCATCTAACACATTAAATTAAGGATATTTCAAACGTAGTAAATGTTTTATTGTATAGTAAATGCAATGCATGTTGCATTTTTGTTACATCTATTTATTATTAGATACAGTATAATAAATAGTTACTCTACATAAACATTTAAATAATAAGTAAATTTAATTGATATATAAGGCCAATTGTAAATTTATATAAGGCCTTTTTAAATCAAATTGTTTTTATCCAACTTGATTAAATTGCACATAATTTAAATTTAATCTAGCACATTAAATTAAGGATATTTCAAACAATGTAGTAAATGTTTTATTATTGTATAGTAAATGCAATGCATGTTGAATTTTTGCTACATCTATTTATTATTAGATATAATATAATAAATAGTTATTCTACATAAACATTTAAATAATAAGTAAATTTAATTGGCAATAATTTGTTTTAAATGTTAGTTTTCCTTACCATTGTACTTTGCAACTCAGTAACTTTAAAATTTCTAATTGTAATGTTTTTAATATTTTAGCAAGGGTCCCTTACTTGTTTGAAATGTCTGTCTGAATACTGAAATGTTCTAAATAATAGTTCATTGTAATGTTCTTTTTAGGGCAATGTTATATTGTGGAAGCCATCAGATACTGCTGTGCTTTCAAATTTTGTGATATATAATCTTTTAAAAGAAGCAGGATTTCCCCCTGGTGTTATCAATTTTCTTCCCTCAGATGGTCCAGTATTTGGAGATGTCATTACCTCTTCCCCACATCTTGCTGGCATTAATTTTACTGGTAGCCTTAGGTAAGCTTATTCCTAAGTGTTAATCTCAATTCGCCCCTTATACAATATACATTTATTTTTGCTTTAGCATCTAGTACAGGGATGGACAAACATTTTTGGAGGAGAGCAAAAAAGCGGAAAAAAAGTTTAGTTGGCTAAGTAAAAACTTCTAAAATAAAAATAAATAAAAAAACGATATACAAGTTTTAATTTAAATATTTAATAAGGTGAATGAAATTGCGATTTCATTTTTAAAAGTTCCTTATATTGAAGGTCCAAATGAGATGTACTTATTTTAAGGAACGAGGCTAAATGTTTGTCTGTTAGTCTACTTCTGAAATGATTTTTTCTAAGATTCATAGTTGAAAACACTTGTTCACATATATAACATGAAGCAAACATAGTACTGATTTTTTTTTTTGGGGGGGGGGGCATAAAATATTAAATTTGAGATACTAACTTTTGGTAATGAATTGTAAAACTCAAACTTTGGCGTATTTAGAAACAACTGCTTCAGATGGCGCCAATCTATGGCTATTCTATAAAGCACTTTGAACATTTTACAATTTGAAGCTGCCTGTACTAATTATTTCCGATCAATTTATGTTTTGTAGAACAAAAATAGAAAAATTAAAAAAGTCATCAGTACTTTGTTGAAATAGAAAGAACAAAAATAGCTATAAACAAAGTAAACAAGAAAATGGATGTATATCGTTTATATTTGCCACGGATCAACAAGTTAAAATTCTATCCACAGGCCGGATAAATCCTTCCTGTGGGCCACAGTTGGCCAGCGGGCCGTAGTTTGCTCATCCCTGATCTAGTAGGTCACTGGAATTTAGAAAAAAGAAAGAAAGAAATGTTTAACAAGTTGCTTAGTGTAATGATTTTTATATGATTGAATTATTCCAAAATTCAAAGGTTGAAGTTTGCTGGAAAAATTCGAGTTGTTCTCATTCTTTTGTGATTGTTGTATTTTTATTTAAAGTAACCTAAATGCTTTCTTCACAATTTGAATTTTTTTTTATGATTCATTAAATTATTAATGCATATAAATGTTGTTCTAGATTTAAAAAAATTTGTTTTATACTGTCTATCATATTTATTTTAAAAAATTTTACAGGACTTTTAAAATACTTTGGAAAATGACTTCAGCAAAAATAGACCTGTATAAAAACTTTCCCAGACTTGTTGGAGGTATTTCATTTTGTACTGTTATTTATCTTTTAGCTCTTATGTGTATGTTTTTTGTTGGATAAAAATATCACTGCCCACTTTTATTTCTGAAAACTACAGATTCAAAGCTTCATTAAATTTAAAAAGCATTTATTTCAAGTAAAAAAATGATAAAATGAACTTCAAAAAATTTGAATGAGAAAATTAAAATATATTTTTTAAAAATTTAACTTCTTGTAACTACAGAACACTATTGTAACAGTGTCTAGGAAACCTATTTTATAGAACTTTGCTATTGTACTTGTACAAAATTCGAATAGTACAAAAATTTTATTGTCCTTTGAATTTCCTTAATTTAGTGTTTTTAGATTGTCTCTTGAATATTTCTGTGAAAAGTTTTATTAATTTAGTTAGATTTATTTTACTAAATACAATTCAGTTTTAATGGGGAAAAAATAATATGCTTTTTACTTAAGTGAAAAACATAAATTTGACCTCACAGCATTATTATTTTAGTACACCATGAAAAAATCCTAAATGTGACATGACAAATTATAAAAAAAATTTTAAAGTATATTCTATTAAATAAATTTACATTAATAATTTCTTTATTAATGTAAATTATTATCAGTGTCACATATTCATCATTGATGTAACATATTATATCTCTTATATACCTGCTTACATGATATTATTATTTACAATTTAATATACCTAATTCTTATTCATATGATTTGATTTCCAGTTTAAAAAAATATTGCTTATCCCACTCATAACAAGAATCAAATGTCTAAGCAATTTGTAAAACCAGGATTAGAAAGAAAAATTTGACTCATTCAATAAGATTAAGATTTGCCTTTGGCTGAGACTTTTGAAATTTGGTTAATACTTTTGATGTTTGGATAATTTACTGGCTAATAATATGAAGTCCTAAGCGCAAGCCCGGTTTATGTATAAATAAAAAAAAAAAATTTTAAAAAAGCTTCACATTTTAAAATGAATTATTTTAAAATGAATTATTTTTAAAAAAATTTTTTATTGTCATCTTTAAAAAAAATGTATTCCTTCAATTTGTGTTATTTACTTTGATTTATTCTTTAAAGTTACAGATTCATCTCTTATAATAAGGTAATTTTGTATTTTTATTCTAGAGGTTATGGTATTTCACAGGTTCTGCATTTTTGCCTCTTTTTAAACTTTATTTTAATTTCATTTCTGTTATTTTCATTTTGTTTTGTATTTCATAAAATAGCTGTTTTTAGAAAAGTTTTTTTTTTTTTTTTTTTTTTTTTAAAGAACAATACTAATAAATTGTTCTAATTTTCATTTAAATTCTAATAAATTAGATAATTTTATTATTATTTGTATTTATTTTTTTACTTTTCTGTTATTAACAAATAAAATACTTTCACGTAGTGAGAATTATCTTCATTTTCACATTTTGTTTAAATTTGCAATTGAATGAATTTTTTTTAACAAATTTACCGTAAATTTATTAGTTAATTATTTGTATATTGTTACATTTCTGTTTAACCCACTGGCGGTTAAGGAAATGGGCAAAATTGGGAGAATGTTTCTGCCCTACACGCAGTTCCCCTATCCATTAACATGGGAAAACCGGTTTTGCTATGCAGTGAAGACTGCAGGTTAGAATACGACTTTATACGTGCATAACCGTCAGTGGGTTAAAAGGCTGTACTTTTTAAGTAGTATGCATTTCCTTCATCTTTAATTATTGATCTATAATGATGGTTTAAACAATTTTTCATCCAACATTAGAAACCCAAATTTATACTTAAAATATAATTGTTATTCTTACTGAGATAAATCTTCTTTTCAGCAATAGTTGGTAGTTATGTTTCTGTCTTCTCTTTCATATCAATCTGTAATGTATCACTTGCTTTCAACAAAATTGCATTATTTTAACCTTTATCATTAGAATGTGGAGGCAAGAATTTTCATTTTGTTCACAAATCTGCTGATGTCCAATCTGTAGTAGCCTCTTCTATTAGGTCAGCCTTTGAATACAGTGGTCAAAAATGTTCTGCTTTGGATAGAATGTATGTTCCTGAAAGCCTATGGCCAAAGGTAGATTTTGAATTTTTATTCCATCTGCAAATCGTATAATCATATCAGAGAGTTAAGCCTTGAATTCTCGTAAATTTGTATTAAAATTTCTCAGTTGTACAGTGTTTCTCCTTTAAATAACAGAGGAAAATTACACTTCATTTGATGGAAAGATAGACCAGATATAAATAAAAAATATGGCGCTAAACAGGCGGTGAATATATGTTACCTTTTTTTATAGTAATTTGATCATTCCAATACAACAACAGAAGATGAAAGCAGTTAAATATTTTTTTATTTCAATATTTAATCCCCATTCATATATTAATTATATTATTAATTAACCAAACAATGTTAATTATTTTGCATCATTATGATTTAAAAATTAAGAATGCAGAGAAAATTCCCCAAAATCGTGAACCTGAATCAAATTCTGGCAACCTATTTGTTTATTTTTAGACTATCTTTTCAGTGGATTGACTTTTAATAAGACATTTTGTAAACTATATTATCAAGCAAAATCATTTTGTAAATTTTTTAAAAACATGAAAAGTTTTTGTGGAACAAAATTCATTTTAAGAACTTTTTGCAAAAAAATTTCCTTCCAGTTTGAGGTTTACATTTAGGTTGGACAGTTTAGATTTTCTTAAACTTTTCAACCAAAACAAAGTATGCTAACAAATTGATTTGTTTTCAAAAAATGTTTTAAATGATGGTAAAATAGTGACGAAATTATCATTGTTACCTGCGAAAATGAGACATAATTGTTCTTTTTCATTTTGTAAGAATGATAATTTTTCTTCTCAACTATTATTAGTTACTTGACATATTTCCCTGATGAATTTTTTTTTATATATATTCATGCTAGCGTTTAAATATGAAATTTTGTTAAAAAATTTTTTTTAATTAGATTAAAGAAGGTTTGCTAGAAATCAGGAATCAAATCAAAGTTGGCTCTCCTCTTGAGCCAGATACTTTTGTTTCCGCTGTCATTGATGATAGGGCGTTCAAAAAAATTAAAGGATTTATTGATCATGCAAAGTCTTCATCAAGTCTGAAAATATTGGCTGGAGGAACATGTGACGACAGGTACTTTTGCAAAATCTTTCTTACTGCTTCTCTTTGGAAATAATACATTGTAAAGCATTTTTTTTTCACTTAAGATAATCAGTTTCTGTGATTACTTTTTACTATGCTACTTTCATCCTTTTCACTTATTTTCTTTGTGGTGAATTTTTTATAAACATACTAGATGTTTAAATGTTTCATTGTTTCGTGGTAGGTTTTATATTTTATATAGAATTTTTCATTAAATCCTCATATTTCATCTAAATCAGTGGTTGCCAGTTCATCTAAAGCGGTAAGCCGTTCATCTACAACTAAATATCCCAGCAAGCAACTAGTAGCTTGCTGGGATATTTTTAATCACTTTAGCACTCCGGTTAGCAAACCGTGTTTCGTCTACTGAACTGATAAACCAAATGTGTAAACTGATTGTTTTAATAGTTGGTTGTTTTTTTTTTCTTTCCAAAAAGCATTTGTCACTGTCTTGGTTGGTACCCCATCGCACACCTTTACTGCCCACTCAAACACTTCCACATAAGTCTCCTGGCAAACTTTTCTCATCTTAATGTAAATATGTTGAGTGTGGGCCATGCAGTTGTGGTACGGTATCAAGTGTGGTATGGTGTATATGTACAAAAATTAACTAACAACTTAATTTTAGAAGAGAATATGGCCGGATATAAAACATACATATATAGTGGAGTGACAACTGCCGTTATGATAACCAATAACTAGTTGCTCTGAAAAATTATTCGAAGAAGAAAAACCAGGAATGGAATTTTACAATTGTAAGGTTGAGTAATGGCACATTGAGTAATTTGCAATCACTATTCCCCCAAATTTAAATTTAGAAAAATAGAAATAAATAGAAAACTGAGAAAACGAAAATAGAGTCCGCTATAAACGATTGACCCATTTTTCAGTTGCCACTATAAGTGTATATAACATTATTATGTAAACGGGAGTTCAGAAGGGACCACTAGAAATGTTCACTCAACAACTGCAACCATGTGCTTACTGTATGTCAGGTCCATTGTATAAAGGTTCAACTGTATTTTATTCATTTCACTTCGTTTTAATCTATACTTTGTTTTATAATTTATTTCATAATTTAGCAAAGGGTATTTCATTGAACCTACAATAATAGAGACGGAAAATGCTGGTGATATGATCATGAAAGAAGAAATATTCGGCCCCATCCTAGTTATATATGTTTATAAAGATTCTTCCCTACAAGAAACCTTAGAGCTGGTGAATGATAATCAATATGCTTTAACTGGAGCTATCTTTGGTCAAGATCAGTAAGTTTTTGCCTAAGCTTTTATGCTATTAATAATTGCTGTGTGTTATTTCAATTAACAAAATATAGTATTTGTCAAGATCCTGATTCCTCTCCCACGCATCAGGGCCGGCCCTAGACATTTTGGCGCTCCGGGCAAAATCTTAATTTTGCGCCCCCCCCCCCCCCCCCCCCCCGTTTTTTTTTTAAAGTAAATCTCATGCGACCATATCAGAAAGTCAAGAAAACATTGAAAAAAAAATATTAAAAAAAAACGTTTTATTAAAAACTCATTCATCAGATAACAAGATAAGCAATTTAGCACTTAAGGCAAAATAACAAAAATTAAAGTGTAGTTTAGCTAACTAAACTAATATCCCATATTATAAATAAATTCTAACTAACCAAAGTAATTAAAATGCCCTTTTTCTAACTTTTCTTTCGGCAAACTCACGAACCAGTGATTTCAAGCCTAATTTGTCACTAATTTGGTGTTCTATAGCTATCATTGCCAATCAATTGAGACGATTTTGCGTCTGCATCGTTCTGAGATAATTTTTTATTATTTTTTGTTTTGAAAAGCTTCTTTCCCCTGAAGCCACAGTGACTGGCAATGTAAGTAGGATTCTTAATGCTATGCTGAGGTTTGGTGCGAATTTAAGTTAAGCGATAAACTTGAGAACTTCAACCTTTGCTTTTTTGTTAATAATGGCGAAACAATGCTTATTTCATCGGCTAGTTCCAGGGCGTTAAGATAGCTTGAATTTCCATCAGTTAAAACTACTTCCAAATCTTTGCAATGAGCCAGTAGCTCATTTCTGGGCATGTCTTTTAGACCAAAAATATTATACAAAAAGCTGAAATAATTACTGTGAGTATTTACAAATTATATCTGGTTTCCAAGGCATTTATTGCTTGATCTATAGTGTGAAAAAAAAAATCTATTTTATATTTTTGTTTGAGGTCTTGAACGAGTTCATCCGGGCCCTCATACAAAAACGTGCTTGTTTTGCTTCTGACACGATGACGTGGTGTGGTGGTTTCGAAATTAGCTTCCACGTCAATCTCTGAAGCAAGCTCGGTTGCTTCTAAAATTATGCTTTCAAAAGTTTCATCTGATCTCAGGTTTTCAAAGAAGAGTTTGCAGTTGTTAAGCATATCAATAGCTTGTGACATATCAAAATTTACAGTTTGCTGATGGGGTTAATATGACTCGAAATTTTGTACCAGATCACAACAGAGCATATAAATTTGAACTGCTTCAAATTATTTAATAATCCGATAGCCTCGTCTCTGATCATATTATCGATTTCTGAATCTTTATATATGCTGTACAAAGCATCGTGAATTGAACCAATTTGATACCTCAGAGCTTTTAATGAGTTGACTCGACTTTCCCATCGCGTATCACTCAATGGTTTTAGGATGTAAGTATCAATATATTTCCGTAATATTGCCCAACGAAAAGAAGAGGAAGAAAAAAATGTATATACCTTTTGAACAATATTGAAGAAGTTGGCTACCTCAAACGAGGATTTTGCCATATCGTTTACAACCAAATTTAGTGAATGGCTGCTGCATGGAACATAAAATGCTCTGGGGTTTATATTTCTGATTCTTGTTTGTACTACCGATTTTTCTCCTCTCATATTGGAACCATTGTCATACCCTTGACCGCGCATGTTCTCTACTTTAAGCCTATTTTTCTCTAGCTCTTCTAGTAAAACCTCCGACAATTCCTTAGCTGTTGATCTCTCGATGGGTAGAAAACCCAAAAAATGTTCGTTGATATTAACTTGAACGTCAGACTCTGATTCCTGTATGGAGACAAATCTTACCACAAATGCCATCTGTTCTACTTTACTTGCATCGGGAGTACAGTCAAGAATCACGGAATAATACTTGGCCTTTTGAACTTGCTCATTGATGTGATGTGCTTTAGTGCCTTTAGTTTCTTTTAGTGCCTGTCATTTTTAAAGTCACATTAAATATGTGCCTCTTACGCGAGAAAATAAAGGGTACATTTAGCTTGTACCTTTTATATAAGAGATACTGTTTTTAGAGTGTACTCCCTACATTTTATTTTATATTTGTAATATATAACTACCCAATTTTTTTTAATACAAAGGACAAACTAATACAAACAAAATGAAAAATACTCTGCCAATTTATGGGCATCTAAGCTCACACGATTAACACCAAATCCCCCCCTTCATTGTAGGTATCTCCACTGGCCAAAAAAAAAATTTATACCACACAAGACATTTTTTTATGTAAACTCTAATTTTTGAAATTCCCCCCCTTGTGCGCCACTGGCTTAAAAAAAATAAAATGCATTTTATTCAATTCCAGACTCAATTACCTTTCATTTGATACCACACAAGCCATGTTTTGATCTAAACTCTAATTTTTGAAATCTATCCCCACCCTTTTTATGGCTTATGTCTGATGGATTTTATTCGTTTTTAAAAATGAAAACAAAAATTAAAACACTTACCTTCACAGAAGCCAAATGCACTGGACAATTTGCACAAGCACTTTTTTAAAGCTTTTTTGCACTAACAATTTAAGCAAACTATTTTATTTCGCATCAGCCGAAGTCTAGTGGCAAATAATGCATTGTTTTAAGTCTACTTCCTTTTTATATGCAGTTAAAAGGGCTGTTAGATCTTGTTTCGCTTGGTTTCAAAATTGTTGTTTCCTGTTCAGTCGTGTTGCCACGGGCAGAAAAACTTGTCAATTCTTGAAAGGCGGTGGTTGAGTGGTTTTGTCATGTTGAATTGAATTCAACTAGATTTTGCCTCAATGTTTAATTATATTATATTATTTGAATTATGCGCTTAGAAATAAAAATGATAAATTCCGCCTGCCGCCTCTCAATCTTGTCAACTATCATTTTGGCGCCCCTAGATCATTGCGCTCCGGGCGGCCGCCCGGACCGCCCTGCCCTGGGGCCGGCCCTGCACGCATTTGATTGACCCCACGGGAAGTGTCGTTCCCCTACAATGGGGGATGAGCAAAGGACTTTTTCTGGTGGGAAAAAGGATTTCTAGTTAGTATTAGCTTGAACGTAGTATTAGCTGGACTATGAGAGAGAATGTATGAACTAGAAAGGAGCAGTAGCGCTCCGGAATATTATATTCTGCAGTTCATGTATATCTTATTGTAAATAATTATATAACCCAGATTCATGAAATAAATAAGTTATACCATCAAATCCATGGTCATCATTAAGATGATTTCATTAAACAAATCGAAATATTCACAGTATTTATACATTGATTTCAATGCATATTCTTGTTAGAAATGAGTAGGCTTGTTTTACTTTCAAAAAATGAATAAGTATATTTTGTGACTACCCAACTTAGCTGTTTTTTAAGAAGACAGAAAACTACCAAGTTTACAACTGCTGAAAAATCAGAGAACTACATTACGTTGTGTTGTGCCAAGGAACTATAGCTCTTCAATATTTTGGGCGATTGTGATTAAAACTGCTTTTTGCTGAGAAAAATTATGAAAAATTTGCTACATTTTAAGAATAGAATTTTATTGAGCTATTTATAGCAATTTTTTTTAACTATATCAAGTATCATTTTAAATATCATGCCATAATCATTTTATTCAGTCACAAATTTCAAAAGCTGTTTCACTATATTAAAGGCCAATAAAGTTTCAGAAGACTATGTTTTGGCAATGTAATTTGTTTTAAGTAAAAAGGGCATTAATGTAATGTTTTATTTTTCTCTTTAAAATATTAATGGTTTTGTATTATTAATATTTTGAGGAAATAGTCAGAATAATGATTGGCCATATTTGATATTGGCCAATATTGAAGTGACATATTAGCCATATATGATAAAGAGATTAATTTCTGATAATCATAATGAATTTTAAAATTTCATTTTTATATTTTAATCATTAAACTGAGAACAATTTAACTATTTCGAATTGATTTGTTGTTAAAGTTATCTTTACTTGTGTCATTGTTTGTTTTTGTGTTTGTTTACTGTTGCTGCTCATTTTAAATTAAAAAACAAAAAGCAAGGACATCATATTTCACTTGACATGCTGCGAAAGATTCTATTAACATTTTTCGAAATATTAAAGGTACAAGAAGTTAAGCTGGTGTGTGACACATTGTCTAATCATTCTGGAAAACGTTAAGTAATTGACGCAGACATTATCATGACAACCAAGCTTCTATTTTCTAACACTGCTTGGTATTTGTATCATAAGACTTTGTAAAAATGTTGTTTTGTTGTTAAATAAAGTTTAAACCTTTTTTTTTCTCCTTGTTATTTGCAGAGCATTTTTGGAATATGCTACTGAGTTTTTGAAAAATGCTGCTGGTAACTTTTACATCAATGACAAGTCAACAGGTTCAGTTGTTGGTCAACAACCCTTTGGTGGAAGTCGATTGTCAGGTATATCTCACTTTTTTAACAGCATTCCACATTTCATTGAAATTCCTATGTACTTTCTTTTGAAGGTTTAAATTTTGAGATACTTAATCTTTTATTCTTGACTATTATCAAATAAAATCTTATCGGTATGCTTTTTTTTCTATTTTGCATGAGGGAATTAAATTGTTCGGACTTTCCTTGTCCCCAAAAGAAATTTTTTTTTGTATGACTAACAGAAATAAACATTAACATAAAAAAGAAATTTTATCGAATTTATGTCCAAAGAAGCAACAAATAAAAAATTTCCATACCTGAGCACAGTCTAATGCAAATCATTATTACAGAGAAATAAATGCTCAGAAAAAGACAAAAACCTTATTTGTCATCTAGCATGGGAGAGGTTAAAACATCTGGCTTATAATCCTGATTTTCACCCAGCATGCTTAACCTTTTTTTCTGAAGTAAAATCAGCATTATTAGAACATCATTTCAAAGTGCGGCAGACTATGAAAAATGCCTTTAAATAAGTAACGAATGTTCGTGAAAAACTACTACTGCATAACTTTGTAATAAATGTTCATGAAAATAATCTCACTGTACAGGAAATTCATTTAAGTTCATGGTAACTACTTGGAAAAGATATACAAAAGTCTGTAAATTAGTTTGTTATTAAGCTTACTTTAAGGAAAGCAGGGTAAAACTTTGTTTCGGATTGTCTAAAAGTAATTTTGTTTTTTCCCAGCGTAAGACTACATTGTATTTTTTCACATTTACGATGCATAATTAGTATATATTTTGACAACTGATATAGTAAGGCTTGCTTTTGAAAAAAAATGTGAATGATTATACATAGTAGCTTTTAGTTGGTGCTCATTTAAATGTGGAAAGTGAAAAGTTGCATTTTCTAGTATATACTAGTTGTACTATGCATTTTCCAGAGTATACTAGTATATATACTATTGTATGGAAAATAAAACTTCTTATTTAGTAAAAAATACTCTTTCTTTTTTTATTTAATTTTTTTCATACTTATCTATTTCTAATGTAAGAACTGCCAATACTTATATTTTTAATACATATTTTGAAATTTTTATTATTAGTATTTATTATCATTTTAAGTGTGAAAGAAACTTATTTTAAGACACATTTGCTTTGAAAATATCAAATAAAAACTTTTGAAATTTTTTTTCCCAGTCTTTGCTGTAAGGCTTACAACTGTGTTAACAACTGTTTAATAATATCAAGAACTATTTTATCAATATTTTTTTGGTAGGCATACCCATAAAAATAATGGGCTTAATATCAGTCACTATAGTTACTTAGTTTTTTCTAATTCTTGAAACAAAGTTTAAAATTTACATTGAGTAACTGGCAAAAAATATTGCAGCAAAAAAAGTAAATATTTTGCAAGACTTTTATTGTTTACATTTAATCTTAAATACATTTTAGGATTTATAACTTTGAAAAAGCACTATCTCTTGATAAAAATAGAGAATAATGTTAGTTTAAACACTATTATTGTTCAAAAGATAAGATGAAATCTAACAAACACTTGTAAAATAATTTTTTTTCTAATATTTTAAAATAAATATTTTATGTACTATAACTTTTCTTATTTCAAAATTTATTGGTATATTTTTAAGTGTTTTTTTGTGATTCCTTGATTAAATTTTTTCTAATACATAATTAAAAAAAAGAACATTTGATTTTTATATGAAACATTGAATTGCAGGTACCAATGATAAAGCTGGAGGCCCACATTACATGCTTAAATGGGCAACCCCACAAGTTATAAAAGAGACACTTGTGCCTCTACCTGACTGGAGATACCCCTATATGTCTGTTTAAAATACTTCTTTGTGAAACTAATACTTACACTTGTCTTCCATGTATAAAAGTATATTCTGCATCTTTGAAAAACTGATCTTGCTTTAAACAAGGTCAAATAAGATATTCTGAAATTGAGTATAAAAATAGCACATAGGAATTTTACAGTCATCTAAAAACTGTCATTTGGGAAACTTTTATTTATCTGAAAGTGTTTTTTTTTTGTTTTTTTTATGTATAAAAGTCTAAACAGCATCAAACAAAAGGCTTTTGTTTAGGTTGTTTAAAAATTACTGAAACAGTTTAAAAAGTTATTGTACCTTTGCGTTTTATGTAATTGTTTTTTTCCCCTATCACCTTACTTACTTTTATTTTAAAAAAAATTATATGACTAAAGTAGAGTGTCCTTACACTGAAATCCCTATAGCAAATTTCACACTAAAAGGAAATAAATGTCCCAGTTTACGAATACTGCTATAACAATATTCAAACTGTTCTCTGGGTAACAAAGTGGTTGTCTATCTATAATAAAAGTGTTAGACATTTATTTCTTTAAATTTTCAGATTATAAAATTTATCTTTATGATATTTGTTTTAAAGAAAACTACAATTGATAGTTCGAATTTCTGTGAAATCTAGAATTTTTGTGCCTGTATCTAGAGCCTATTTCCATGAATAATGCATAACTATATGATTCTATGTGTAGGGACATGACTATTTCAAACACAGGTTTTTACATCCTTTTTATTTTATTTATAGACATAATTATATAGTCATGAACTTTTCCCTCTAAATAAAAAAAAATTAACATTTATTTAAATAATTGTAAAAATCTTTCTGTTTTGTTATTTAAAAATCTGCATAACAAAATTTTCTCTGTAAAAAAATTTTCAACTAAAATCAGTAGATTTCATTTTAGAAAGACTCTACGGTATTTTAAGAAGTTATGTTTAACTATAGTAATGATATTTTCTTACAAATAGGTATATCTTTACATATTTATTATTTTTTACCTGATTATTTCTTACCCTCCTGTCACCTTAGTTTTTCATGTTATGAATTTGTTTTATATCGCTAAAGCAAAGTTATATTGGTTCTGATAAAATATTTTCTAATTGTTACTCTGTCTGTAATATTTTCTAATTGTTTAAGAATCTATCTATTTTGTTTCATTATAATGAATCTCTTTTTTTATTTTAGATTTTTGTTTTTCTTCTGTTATATGCATATTTCATCATAACGTACCTTTTACTTAACTCTCTAAATTACAATTGTTTATTGCTTTGTACTTTATTGGTAATTTTTTATTTTATTGCTTCATGTTCTTGTTTTTCTTTTACATTAACTCTTGCATATTCTTTTAATGCGTTTATACGACCGGTGAACTAAGATCTGATTTACTAAACAGAATATTACTTTGTTATTTTGTTTCAAAGTTTTGTTATATTTTGTATTTACTATAAAGTTAGTTACAAACAAGTACTAAAAATTTCCATTGTCTTCATGTTTATTTTCAGTTGAGTTGTCTGACTAAAATCCCTTTACATAAATAATATTCAAATATTTTCAGTTAAAAACCTATTTTGTTATTTTTCATATTGTACTTATTGCATCATAAATTGCACATTATTATGAAACTGCATTTCTCAATCTGTAAATTTCAATAACTCTTATTCAAGAATATAGTGATATTGAGTTTGGTATTAGTGAAGTATTGTCAATTGAATTTTTAGCTAAGTAATATTTTTATAAATA
Organism: Parasteatoda lunata; assembly: GCA_949128135.1. NCBI lineage: Eukaryota > Metazoa > Arthropoda > Arachnida > Araneae > Theridiidae > Parasteatoda > Parasteatoda lunata. The sequence continues at coordinate 14,648,991 of OX421976.1, read as the reverse complement.
ACTTTTTCTATTGATTATTTTAATATTTATCTGAGAAAAATTATCAGATTATTCAGTTCGGTTTTTCGAAGTGTAAAAAAAGGATTGAAATTGAATGTAATAAATTGCATTTTTCTTTTCAGTAATTAATACTAAAAAATCTTTTTATATGTAATCTTCTAATTTAAAATAATTAATCTGTAATTTTAAAGTATTACTTTTTTATGTGTAATAATTTAAAATTATAAATGTGTGTTAAAATTTTAAAACTGTTGAATTTGATATTTCATTTTTAATGTATTAAATTAACATTGATAAATTTCATTTAAGAAATTTAGGTATTTATGTTCGTCATATTAAAAAAAAAAAAAATATTAAAATTTTTTTTCATGGGAATGAATTATTCAAAATTATAAATATTTTTTTAAATGTATCACAAATTCATTATAAAAAATTCACAATATTTCTTAATTTCACCTTAAATTATAACTAAATTAATATAAACTTTTATAAAATATGATTATTTATAGTTAAAACATGTGTTTAATCAAATTCAACATGATTTAAAATGTCCTTAGTAATTTTTACTTCATTTTATAAATTGCACATTTTAATTTGATTACATAACTTTTGCTTAAAGGTTCATAACTTTATTTATTTTTGACACACATCATAACACCTGTTATTCACTTTTTACTCTACTTACATTGACCACCCTCTCATATATGTTAACACAGATAAAGGTTAAATTTATTTCTGTGTGATCCTTATTTTACGATTGTGATTTGTTCCTAAAAACAAACTTCTTAACTCTTCTTTCATAAACAGATCTGATGGGAATTTTCCAAAGTATGTTTAGTTATAATACTGTTTTCTTTCATATATTTAGCTAGTCAATATATTGCCAAGTTTTACTTTACATGCAATGTTAAATGTTTTTTAAAATTTAATTTATGGTTAATTTTTTAAAAAACATTTTTTTTTAAATTAATTATTTTGCTAGTACCTGTTATGATCTGAGAGAAATTTTAATTATTTCAAAGGAGATTGCGTTTAAATGTGTAATCTTTTTTAAAATTTTGTAATTTTTCAAAATGTGATTAAAATCAGTTTTGATTATTTTAATTACGTATGGTGCATATCTGATTTTTTTTTAATTGCTTTTATTTCATAACGTTTCATTTATTATAAATTTTTGAGTCAATATGTTTCAGTGCTGTTAGAAAATTAAAAAATATTTGGATTTGTACACAATAACACAACAGGTGCTTTATGAAAATTACTTTTAAAAGACTTTGATTTTTCACTAAATGTTAGGCAGTCTATCCATAGTTGAATTTTTCTTAATGATCACTAAATATTATTTTTTATCTTAATATTTATGAAACATATTTTTTGTTAGCATTGTAAAAAAAAGTTATGAATTATGTTGTTTTTTAAATATTTAGTTTGTTTAAGTAGATCTGAATTTTGTAATTAAAACTTTTGAATATTTTTAAATACTTTTTTATTTTTATTTTGTTAACATAATATTTAATTATTTATAACATAATTAATTTTTTTAAGTACTTTTCTTGCATTTATTTCAGCTATCCACTCTTTATAAAATTTTAAGGTTTGTACAGTAATTATGTGAATGCTTTTGAAAATATGATGTCTTGTATGTACTAGTATAAGGTATATATTATAGCAGTTATTTTTTAAGCTTATTTTTGTCTGATATCTGTTCACACTCCTGACGGAGAAAAGTTTGCTTCTGATAGAAGTGATTTGTGTATCCACTCTGTTGTACACAGTGTTTTGTGATCAATAAATAGATTAAATCTTGTTAATAGTGTTTAGTTTCTTTTTTATATGTTAAAAATCTAGAACAGTTCATTCAGGGTGTTTAATCACCACCCTTAATATGTTCTTTTAAAATTCCTGTCAAAACGAAGCTAATAAAGTAAGCACGTTAGTCGTACCATAAATTATATTTATGTAACAAAAACGCTATTGATAATTAGTGGTTTCAAAACCAGTTTGATTCCCATAAGAAACAGAGTAATTATTAGACACCCCACAAATTTTCACTAAAATTCCATTTTTAGGAAATTGTGAAGCCTTATAATCTATACCCTCCTTGCTGGACAACTGACTGCTACAAGAGAGTTTTACTTTTTTTTTAATGAAAAAATAAGTGAAATATTTTGTTATTATATGCTAATTACTAGTTTTTCTTTTAAATTACCTTGATTTAAATATTACTTTTGTTCAGCAACCAATTTTTACGAATGAATTAGAAAATAGCAAATAAAATTATTATAGGTATACATACCCTTAATCAGTGCTATTAACACACAAAGGTGTGGATATATTCCTGCGTGTTTAAGTAAGAAATGCATTGAAAATTCCTGTGTATTTTCATAAAATTTAAAAAATGAATAAACAGCTGTTTATAAAAATTTTTATAAGTAGTTTTATGAAAAATTATTCATGAATAAGGTTTTCCATAAATTTTGTTCTGCAGAATAAATTTCTAAATGCTTTTTCTTTTTCCCTTTTCTTTCTATGTGTATTTTCTTTTGTCTTCCTTTTATTATTTAGTAAAAAGACATAATTTTTACTAAAATTGTTTTTTTTTAAATAAATAAATAATAGTCTAAAATATAAAATGCTTGCTGGAAAATATTAAATTTTCTTAAACTTTAAATTTACTATTAATATTTACTAAACTTATACTTTAAATTTACTATTAAGTACCAATATCCTTTATTTATATGAATATTAATTGTTTGATCTAAATTTCTTATTAAACTGACCATTGTGGAGAAAAAAAACTTGCTACTAAGTTTAGTTGCATACATTTATAATGGTAATCTATTATACTTAATGTAAATATAGTTTTTCATTTACCTAAATTTTAATAAAATATATTTAATTACTCTTCGTAATTATGTTTTGAAATATTTAAACGAAAAAAAAACTAGTGTAGCAGCTAAGAAAATTATATTAGTATTTTACATCCACTACCACTCAGCAATTTATCACCATAAAGTAACATAATATGCTCAACTGGCAGTTAGTTTTCTTTAATTAGAAGAACTTTAAAATACCTGGTATTATCTTTGTTAGAAAATTTCAAATAAAACAAAATCCTTCTAATGCAATCTTTAATAGTTGACAAATACAAAATAGATACACTTAATATTTAAATTAAATAAATTATTTATGACTGGTGACATAACTTGTGAAATTGAAATGTAAATACAATAAACAAAATCTCTCAAACAATGACAAAAAACAAACAAATTATGTTATGAATCAATATCAAACAGTAAGAATTATATAGGGTGCTCCATAATCACTGCCCTTAATAAATATTTTTTGAATCCTTATATCAAAAAGTTAACATATTTAGAAATCATACCTTAAATAGGGGGAAATGTATTCAAAATCTGGTAGATCAGAATCAGAGGGCAGGGGATTAAAAAAGTAAAAAATCAGACAGACAGAAGAAAATTCCAGTGTTTCTAATTGTCGTCTCAAGCAATCAAACAGGTTATGTGTTATTTTTAATCCCTCGTTTTTCGGATTGTGTTACATTTGATTTCGATGACTTTTTTTTCTTTCTTTCTTAAGTATCAATTTATGTTACTGTTAATAAATTGTCAGATTACTTCAATCCCTATCATATTTTAACTTCATCTTTGACTAGGATTCCAGAATTATATATTTAATGACGTTGATTACGGAACATCCCAATTATCAGATTAGTGAAAAAGTTTCTTCCGGTATTCTCTGTAGATTAAAAAGAAAATTCTTACCAATACAGGCCTTTAATACCAGCCTCAATCTCAAATCAAACAAAATAATGATAACTTAAATTTTATAACAAGTAAATAAGCAATTAAAACTTGTTTGAGGAATATATATTTTGTTTAAAGTTTTTAATTATTGATGAAAAGTTATAAATTTCTCTTGCGCAGTCTATTTACTATAAACAGATGCAAATTTTTTTTGTTTTATCTCTTTAAAGAGTAAATAATCACCGTTTGATTATCTGGTCTCCAAACGTTTCATTTTTAAGATCTGCGCTAACGAACAAAGACCTTATTTGGAAGGATAAAAGACGTTTCTACTCCAGCTTTAGAAGTTTAACAGCAAAGAAACTCATTTCCTGTTTGTTTTTGCTGATCAAAGCATTTTAATAGTTATTTGAATTGATTTCCCAACATTCAGTGGGGCTTATCTTTCAAATGTAGTTCATTATACCAAACATACTGTCGTCTTGAACAGTTTTGTTTATGAAGTGAGGAAGATATTTAGGTTTGTGTGTGTGAGAGAGAGTACGTTACTTGTTTTTTAGTCTTTTGGACGAATTTTATATAATTTAATTCGATAAAAATCTTCAGTTTTATCATCCATATCAAATTTTGTGTTTATTTTTAATTGCATTGTTGAAAACATTTTTTAAAAAAATTGATCAAGTCCAGGTTGCTGGTATATCGGGGTCTTATTGAGGATGCTATTGAAAAGGTTGCAACACGCGGGTTAAAATTTGGCGTCCTCTATTATAAATCGACGCTGCTTTTCTCTCGCCAAAGAAAATAAAAAGCCATAGTTTAAGTGCCTTACACTTGAAGCAATCCAATGATTTTAAACTATCAATGTGATCTTGCCGAGAAGAATTATCCGGGCTTTAGAACAGATAAATAACTTATATTAAATAATATTTTATAAATTATTATTATTTTTTTTTTAATCGCTAATTTGCCGACATTTTCCCACCTAGATTAAAATTATCAAAATCACTGCCTTATTCTCAGATTTTGCAAATTTTTATGAGCCCAGGTTATGCAGCATTGGAGTAGGTTTCTAAATATTATAAAATTTTACCACAGATGCTTTTTATCTTCACAAAACTATGGCCTTTCTCCATATTGACGTTTTACGCCATTTTCAAAATAAGCGTTGACAGCACTGGCTTTAGATAGGCTAAACTTGACCTAACAGTTGCAAACTCACAGTAGTTATAAAAATAGCACATATTATTCACAAAAAAGCATCATTTCATATTATGACGTATTATTCATATTATTTTAGCATATTTTGAATCCTGAAAAAAACTTTTCTTGAACCTGATATTTTCTTAAATAATTGAAAAAGTATACTAGTATGATCATTATAATATGATAGATAAACAAGATGAAAATGATAAAAGCTATGACAATGTCCATAGTTGGAATAATTTACTTTTTCTAGTGTTATCTTAATGAAAACACTCATTGAAAGTTTTCCAATATGCTATTAAAATTATACTATAAAATCCGATTCTTTATTTAACGAGGCATCACTTGATGTGTTTATATATCTCTTTATCAGAAATGCAGTCTAATGATGGGAAATAGGAATTCATTGCTCAGACGGACTGGTTAAAGTAACAGTTGGTGTAGTTTACTTTGATAACAATAGATTCGAACCTGTTAAGTGGGTTATTAAAAAATAAGAGATGTATGGAGGTAAGTTGCGAAAAAAGTTACCGAACTAAACATTTCTCAATCTGAGAGAGAGAGAGAGAGTAAAAATCTCATTGCAGATTTTAAATTTTTCTAAAATTAAAGAGCACAGTAAAATGAAAATAATAATACATTTTAAGGATACAAAACTAATTTTAAAAGTTTTTTTAATTTGTTGAAACTAATAGAGTAATTTTTTTTAAAGATATTTTTTAATTTTCGTTTTGATTTATGTACTTTTTGCTCGTGGCATTTAATATTTTTCTTGCTATAACGGCTTTTCTTATTTTATATAACACCATTTTTAAATTTCATTCTGTGTTTTTAATCAGTTAATATGACACGTAATTATTTTTAAGATTATTCACTATTATTTATAAAGCATCATTGCATGAAAATTTATTTTCTTAAATCTGTACTTATAATTTGATTTTATATATATATTTCTGTTTTTGTTTTGTCAGTTATACTTGGGCACGTCGTGATTAAATTGAATTTTATTTTTGGAACTAAAATGATTTTTTTTTTCTTCCAAAAACTATAGTTAACATTTTAATTTTATTTTATTTTTCAAAAAAAAAATTTCACTTAATACTTTTTAATTAAATTAATGATTAAACTATATTAGTCAATGAATTAATGCGCTAAAACGAAGGAAAAAAAAACCTTTTAATCATTGTATTCGACTGAAGTATTAGCGAACCAGTTCATAAATAAAACATTTTGCAAACTTACAATGATGTTTTTATTTTAATTTATGGTTATTGTTATAATTATTTTTCTTTTAAATTTCTAAAGTCATAAAGCAAAATAAGATATTTGGTACAACTTGATAAGAGTTTTTTAGTCCATTTTGTATGATTATTGAGAGCCAAGAATGCCTGTAAAATGTTAACAGAGCGTCCCTATAGCCGATTTTGTCTGTACCCCTTAGGTTTTGCAATTATATCTGCAGAACAAAGATAATGTACCCTACACCAACATTACTTAAAACCATTCGAGCAGCCAATTTGTTTTTATTATGGAAGGGCGTAGTTCAATTGCATATTAGTGATATTGAGAAAAATAAATTTTAGATTGTATAAATACATTTAAAAAAAATGCTAATGAAACAAACTATTTTTTTTTACTGATTTGAGACATTATAATGATAAGCCACACTTTTTCGAAAAGGGAACATTTTCGTAGTTTCAAGATAAGTATTTTACAAGTTTGCGGAATAGCAATTACACAATGCACAGAAACATCTTCATCTTATTGGTACACGAAAATGAGGATTATCATTATATTGCCTCAAGGCCTTCAATTAAAGTTTGGGCAGAATAAATTAATGATCTATGCCACAAAATTTAGTTGTTCTGTTAAGTACTTCAATTATCATAATAATATTTAGCATTTTGAAATACTCTTTATGCGGAAATCTCTTTTTTCTTTGGTGAGCTTTTCGCTATCAGCGCTTGCTCTTATTTCCACATTAGTTTTATTTTCTGGAATCTTGAAAGCCCTTTGTGGTGCAGAATTTCGCATGATACCGTTTTTCAGTTCAATACCATTGTTCCTCACCCTGCTATTAGCTTCTAAATCTTTACTGCACAAAACCTCTCTTAATTTATCGTCCGCGTATCTTTCGTACGACCATGGATTGAAAGTACTCCTTTCGAACTTTCTTCGAAGAATCTCTTCAGGGTCACCTTCATTCGTTCTAAATTCACTTTTTACGTTTAGGTTAATAGCTATTTTCGAAGACTTGTCCGCATCCTGAAATCTGTTTTTGGTTTGAGTAGTTGGTACAGTTTTGTCTAAACCTGCCAAGTCAGATTCGTGTTTCTTGATATGCCTATCTAAATTTGTCTGCTGCCCGAAGCATCGATCGCACAACGAGCATTTAAAAGGTTTTTCTTTATTGTGGATATTGCGAACGTGTCTTTGGAGGTTGGAAGAAATACTGAATGATCGGTCACAGTACTTGCATTTGTACGGTTGCTCTCCGGTATGTGTACGCAAATGTCTTGTGAGGTTCGCAGATCGAGGAAATACTTTCCCACAAAACTTGCAAGAGTACTTCTCTTTGTTCTTCTTGTGTTTAGCATAATCAACAGATGAGTTTTGAGCTTGGGGTTTTGTTGCACCCATGATTGGGTTTTCAATTGTTGGGGTAGTCATTACATTTTGCGAAAAGGGGAAATGGTTTAAATCAGGTGGACTAGGAAAAAAATTCACGGCTAGGTTCTCTTGATGGCCGCGATAGAGTGGATCAAAGAAAAATGGCTGCATAGTTCTTGCCCACGGTGACGGAAAATTACACCCGCTTTCCAGAATAATGTCATGAATATTGCTGGGATCTCCAAGCAGTTTCCAATCAGCGTTATTGTTTTCATCTGTATCACTAGAGATTTTCTTTTTGCGACTCACTCTCAAATCTAATGGCTCATCTCTTTGCTTCTGCAAGTCCATAAGTGAATGAAATGGATGTAAATAAGATTTGTACAGTTCTGCGCTTGGAGATTTCCATTGCCTAGAGTATTCTGGCGCCATAAAGCAACTACTGTCCGAAAATCTATGGTGTGAATACAAATCGCTCATCAATAAAGATTCTGGACAAACATTCGCTACTTTCGGTGAAGTTTGACCTTGATAGCTGAACATCGTTTGTGTTGCCGGGTGTTCACCTGTTTTGGAAAATTTTCTTTGGGAATCTGATTCTGCTCTATCAATGTTAAGCTTACTATGGATGCTGTTTCTGAATTTTAGTCTTCTAGATTTACGGTATACTGCTTCGTTCTTTCTTGTCAGAAAAGTTGCGGATGTCTTTTTCTCGTCGGATTTTTCAATATGTCTTTGTGTGGAACGAATTCTAAACAGCGGTAAGTGGGTTCTACTAAAGGAATGATTTCGGAAGAACGATTGAATGTTGGAACTCAGCGCACAGTGGTCACAACTACCTTGGAATCGACAAGAAGAATGCATGCGCTTATGACGACAGAGATTTGAAAACTGAGTATAAGATTTGAAGCAGACATCGCACCTGAATGGTTTGATGCTACTGTGGATGTGCGTGTGCTGTTTCAGTCCACTTGAAGTTGCAAATGCCTTCCCACACTGGCTACAAGCGTAGTTTCTGTTGCCTAAATGCTGTGAACGAACGTGTCGCTGTAGATTGCTTGGATCTGTAAACCCTCGATGACAAGAGGAACAAAGATGGCGCCTTCTTTCTTGATGTCTGAACTCCAATAACCAGTCTGATGAGATTAAATTGTTTCTCTCTTGAATTTCGGAAGGAGATTGTGATCTATAAATACAAATGAATAGTTTTAAAGGATGTATAACAATTAAAACAACTACAAAATTAATTATATTTTAAAAAAATAGAATTGCTTTCAATTAAGCGAGATAAAGTTTTATCGGGTGTGAAATTCTTTCAAAACAATCATATCACGGCTTATGTGTCCGAATCCGAACGTTAATTTCAGAGGGAAACAATTTCGTCTAGCTGGATTAAAACTTATGATAGGACATGAGGTTGCCAACCACGTTGAGAGGGAAAAAATCACAAAAAATGCGTGCAGGCTCTCAATTTAGAGGAGACGAAAGGTGAATGTTCGATTTGTCCTACCTAAATTAAGCGTCCATGGTTTTGTGCTCGCCAAATTTATATTCGTGGGATTTTGTCCTTCGGGGTCACCGTAAATCACTAGTTTGTGTGACACCTGTTTATACACTGATGATCTCATAGCCACTGAGGTAAATCATACAGTTACTCATTGAGCACGTTCACGCATCGTTTTTACGTTGTTGTAGACTGTAATAATGCCAATTAATTTGCAATACCTCTTGCAATAATCGCTCAAATAAATACTTTTGTAGTTAGCAAGATTCCTGTATCTTTTGAAGTTGTTTTTCAGCGTGAGGGCGAAACCTGTATGGTATTTTCATGATTTTCACTTTCTCAATATGGTTTGCGACCCCATATTTTATGGAAAATTTTAATCCCCTCAATGTCTTTATGGGATCCTTCTCACTAAACTTTTCGTATGCGATGCAAATTCCCTAACATCTCTCTAAATTTGACGGTTGAATTTTTAACACCTGTTTGTTCAAAAAATCCTGCTTTACATAACAGGTTCAAGAAGTTGGAAATAGCTAATTGGATTCGCTAATGCATTTTTTTAAAATATACCTTTATAGAATATAGAAACAAATTTTATTACACAAAAAAATTACTCATTGAATTTACTCAAGTGAAATTTTGTTACGATTCTAAATTTTTCGGGTATATGAAACTGTAAATATATATTACAAGGATGAACTTAGTACTGTCAAAATATTATCAACAAACATGAAATAAACATCATCATTTCGTTGCTTCTTTTTGCAAATATATATATATAGAAACCAGGATTATGCAGCATCGTTTTCACTAGTTCCCTTTGCAACTATACTTACAACAAGAATCGATCCCACTATCTCCATGCTTCAGAGTATTTGGCCTGGCCTAAGAATAGTACTCCTCGGACACGGACTCACACATTTGATCATCATGAGATAAATACATACCTTCCCGAATTGTTCATCAGCGGTTCGGCATTTAATTTTATTAAATTGTTTATAAACCATTGAATCATAAAAAGTGATTTGTTGAAGAACTTTACAACTATTCAAATGGGTAATGAAAGATATTTCTCGTATTATTGCATAAATTCAACCCGGCGTCATATTCATGCTTCAAATATTTTATTTTATAACCGGCGTTGAACAGCCGACACAATTTTGAGAAAGCTGTATTTAGCACCATTCTTCAGAGCACAAACCTGTGATATTCTTTGCTACTGTTCAATAACCTTCAACTATCTATTTATTTAGTTTTTGTTACATAATACGCATGCTTATTTGCTCATTATAAAGACAGCTTTTAAGCCCTTGTCAATTTGAAGAATAGAAAATTAAAGATGATACATTCATTTACGTCGAAATAGAGCTGCACAATCGACTCTTGGCTACGGTCTTTAGAAAACATCCGTGAAGAAGATCCGAAGACAACATACATACTTCACATTCACACACCATCCATCCGCAGATCGTAAACTAGACCTGAACTAGATCAATCGATCCAGTACTCTCGGAGGTATTGATTTGTTAAGGGAACATGGAGGACTTTTTGGCCCCGACAGATGCCGCGTGCACATGGCCCAACCACAAATTAAAAATAGTAGATAGGTAAGTACTTTATTTATGTCGCGCTAGAGCTGCAGAATGGGCTATTAATTACTAATGACTACCTGGGAAACCAGTTTGAGGATGATCCGAGAACATGCCATCGCAATTTTTATCCTCTACAGAGGGGATGGCTCTTCCGCTATGGTAGCCCTAAGATCTACAAGCGAAGTCGAACTCTTCTATGGAGGACCGATACCGCGCATCTTCAGTCCCTACACAGGCTAATCAAAATGGTCAACCACCGCATGCATTTATGCTTGACTTCGGTGTTCCACTGGGAACCGTGCCTTTACTATCAGTTCATTGTGGGACCAAATTAAAAAAGGACATAACAAATAACCATTCAAGCGCATGGCTAGAGAGGCCCGCTCACGACCATGTCAGCCTTTTATAGTTTGTCTAAAGTAAGAACTCCCCTAGCCATTCGTCTGGACCAGTGGAGGTAACTATGGTAACGAGGTACAACTATTTCATGTAGGGATGTGTATGATCACTGTTTAGGACAGATTTTGGCTTGGGTCAGCAAGGGAAAGGGAATCTTTTCTCCGGTCTATTGTGTAAGCCCTAGAGTGAAGAGAAGCTACCCTCCCTGAAATGCGCTATTCTTGTTTCCATAGCAGCAGACGGCCTGAGACTTTAAGGCGGGGGAGAGTTCTTACCGTAGACAAACTATAGTAAGTTTTGAACTTAGTCGAACTAGATAGCAGGAAATGTTGATCAATAAATAATGATCATGAGGTATTTTTCTTTAGTTCATCGTTCTCGCAGTTTCGATTCCCATTGAGCTCCAACCCTTCCCTTCAATCATCCCTTGTAGTGTGTCCTTATTCTTTATACTCAGAAATGAATAGATTTGGTTGCTCAAAAAGAAGACCAACTTCTAAATTAAAAAAAACTTGGTACAGCAAACTTAATAGTGTACTTAAAGCACAGCACAAAGAGCTTATGTAAGATAAAAACAAGATTATAGCGGAAGTTGAATCCACTTCATAGATGCCGTATATGAAAAATCAAAATCTATATTCTACTGTGTATAACTTACAATTAACCGTTTGTGTGATATTCAGTTGCAAACGTTGAGTTTCCTCAATAGTTTTTCAAATGATGAGTTGGCATAGATGGTGTAATCTTATACCTCAATCACTAATTTTATAAATGGATCTCGAGTAAAAGCTTCAGACTTATGCTTTAAAATGTAATTTGATGGGTCTTTCAAGACACTCCGGAGTAAAAACCAAATGTAACCAATTCAACTTTTCGGCTGTTTACGAACGGTAAGGTTTTTACATTTTCAGCCATAATGTTCTTAATGAATCTTTATTCAATGAATCTCTTATTGAGCTGCACTTATTTTTATGTAACACTAAATTTTTAAATCAAGATTGTTGCTAGGGAAGGGGACAGATATTTACTTTATTTCTATAATATTTACTTAATTTTCATTTATTTTTATTAAAAGTTTGTTTTAATTATTTACAGATTACTGTGGTAAAGATTATAAAGTTGATCCGAATAAGCATTTGTATGCTACCATCAAATCGTCATGATTTACAAAGAGGAAAATGGCTGGCAAAGTGGCTATTCTAAGGTATAGTAAGTTTTTATGACAGCTATTGCCATAATTTTTTTTAAAACTTATATTTAATGATAAAAACAATTTTAAGAAATTTAAAATTATAGTGAAGTTCTTGTTCTTCATAGTATATTTGATCTTATTTATAGAATCGAACTAGTGTTGTTAACTATTTTTATTTTAACATTGCAGTAACACAGCATTATCCTTAAATTCACCATTTTAAATGATGAATTTAGGGATCATCCACCGAAACGACTTATGTACAGGGCGCAAAAAAAATAAATAAATAAACAGACCACCCTGAATAACTTTTGATCTAATGATCGGATTCTAACGTTTTTGAACTCAAACTTACTAGTTTGAGGATGTGACCTCATATATGCTAAATAATTAGTGCAGATGATAATTTAAGTTACAAAATCAGACACATAAACATACTTTTTCTCTGAATAAATATACCTTTTTTTCGACTGATTTAGATTTCTGACCCCCATAATATAGGGAGGGTTATTCGAAATCTGTGAAATAGGGTCCCAAAGTTTGGTCAGGAGTGCGATTTTAAGTTTGGCTCCCGAAATGTTAATTTTATTTTTTGCGTATTTCGCCTTATCTCTGGAACTTTTAAAACGAATTGAAAAATTTTTGCCCATAATTATAAAATTCGTTTATCCAAAGATCATTCCATGCAAAAAATAACTTTTAGTAAATATTTTTCGGTCGAAATCGGTCGAATAGTTCTTGAAAAGTCGAATTTTAAAATCATGACTTTTTATAATACATTTGCATTTATTTTTGAATACCTCAATATCAATAATAACAGATATTGAAATCATTTTAGATAGTTACAACATTTTACTCTATAATAAAGACCTCAAAAATAGAGAATAGAGAAAAATAAAATTATTAAATATTTAAAATAGAAAAACTTCAAACTAATTATTTCGATTCGACTCACTTCTTTATTTAGCATCAATATTTCTCTAAATACTTCAGCAAACGATGAATGAACAGAGTCAAAAATCTATCTTGATAGCAAATTTTTTTCCCTCCAATTTTTAGGGAATTTTCTTACGTATACAGAAACTAGGTGAATTTTTGATTAAACCGTTATACCAGGAACTGGTAAAATCCGGTAGAGTAGGCAGCTATATGCTATAAATATGTCATAAACATAAATACTACGATAGAAAGTAATTAAAAATTGCGGAATTTTTGCCACCACTTATTTTTTACTGGAAACATAAAAAAAAAAGGTTAAATGCAGCTTATAAGTATAAGTACATATTAAAATATAATATCACAATAAATTTACTAATTTGAAACTCTGGCAACAAATAAGTTTAAATTTAATTACCTAAAAAATATCTTTTTTTTCCAACCAAAATGGCCAAGTTTGGTTATTCATAATGTTAACTAAGCTTATGTTACATAAAGACAAATAAATAAATAATGATAGATGTTTGCAAATAAAAGTAAGAGTACAAAATTTAAATAGAACAGTTACTTATTAGTATCCTTAACCATTCACAATCAGCAAAATATATTTCCTCATCATTTTCTCAAAATAGTATTTACTGTAATATTTACTTATCCTCTTTTCTTACTATTATTAGAACCATGGTGACTCAGGGAATAGACCGCTCGCCTCCCAATGAGATGACCCAGGTTCGCACACAGCGATGGCTGGTCGATATGAATTCCGCACCCGGCTCGAACTGACTACAATTCTGACACAAATATCCTCAGTAGTAGATGAATCATGGGTTAGTGCCCTTGCCATCATGCTAACCGTGGGAGGTTTTGTAACGCGAATGTGGATTAGTTCCATCAATAAATCCTCCACGAATTCAAATTTCTGCTAATACTTGATCCAGGTGTTCCCTTGTCTTCTGGATTGGGTTCAAAATTATAAGGCTAAGGAGTTAACATTGTGAGACGTAAACATAAAATTGGGTTTGGATGGCTGTTCAACGACGGTTATTTTTCATTTATTTATTTTAATTAGTTTATTTTTTCATTAATATTATTACCTTTATGAAAGTAATTATCATTTCAAATGAAAGGCTAAAAACGATAATTACGTAATATTTTATGCTGAACCTATTTAAAATTATATGATTAATTTATTGTTTTACAATTATTAAACAGTAAATCAATTACATTTAGTTTTATATGAAGATTTGCGCACAAAACTGTCTCCAGATAACACTATTAAAGTAATCAATGTTAAATACAAAATTCTTAAGGCATTATTAATTTCTTAGTTTTTCCAACATTACTATATCTACTTCAAATATCTTAGGGGGGAAAAATTTAAAGAATTTTTATAGTAACCAAAAATTAAATAAGAATTAAACGGCGAAGCTTCAAGGATAACGAAGTTAAATCATTAAGTTTTAAATTTTTATTCCAACAGAAGCAGGAACCAAATCAACGATAAAAAAAAAAATTGTTATTAGTTAGTCGGGAAGTTAGTTTAAAATCGATTACAAAACTCCACCCGAACAGACATACACGAAGGCAAGTTAATATAAACGTGGTAATAACATACATTGTCATCCAATTCTGAACTATGTGCCAAATTTGAAGTTTGTAGTTAGTCGGGAAGTTAGTTTAAAATCGATTACAAAATTCCACCCGAACAGACATACACGAAGGCAAGTTGATATAAACGTGGCAATAACATACATTGTCATCCAATTCTGAACTATGTGCCAAATTTGAAGTTAGTAGTTAGTCGGGAAGTTAGTTTAAAATCGATTACAAAATTCCACCTGAACAGACATACACGAAGGCAAGTTAATATAAACGTGGTAAAAAAGAAACGATTTTTAGAAAAAGAAAAGAAGTGTTTTCATCCGTGTTCGAAAATTAACATACGGAATAGTGATATTTTAACAAAAAATAGTTTAAAGCAGGGTTGGCAAGTTTTTGCCGCATGTGGAAAAACCATGGTAAAAACCGGTAAAAACCGTCCTGGCAAAAACAGGTTTTTGCCAAGCAAAGTGGCAAAAACCTATATTTTCCAAAAGGAGAGGACAAAAACACATTTTTGATACAAATTTATTCCTAAAATTGAAATATATACTATAAATATATATAATTTTAAAAAAATTAACAAAATTATTATTCCATAATTAAATCATAATGTATTAATATATCATTTTAGTAGTTTAAAACATTATTGATCGGAAAATTAGTGATTATTCTCTTTTTTTTTCCAGTGAAATGAACTTATTTTAAATTAATATAACTATAATTTAAAGCATAAAATATGTATCAACATGTGTAGGTAATTAAAATATACCAGTATCAATGCAATATTTTAAATTTGCCCAAATTCAATACTTTATTAATCATCACAATACAATTTGTGCTGTCTCAACATAGCATAACAGTACACTAGTTTTGAAACATTATTTCGAGTCAACTTATTCTGAATTTTAAAATGTACAAATGAAAAATTCAAAAACACTCTTTCAATGGCAGTACTACTAGAAGGACATGAGTGTAAATGAGACATTAATTCCCAAAATTCACTGGAAATTTTACAAGAATTTAAATTGTGTGGTTTTGTTTGCATTTTGAAGTAATATTGAGAAATGATGTGATTATCAAAATCTATCTTATAAAACATGCATCTTAGCATTCTTATATCTCTCATTAAAAATAGCGTAAGAGTGATATGTAAAATAATACATATCAAAAGTTATTATGAAGAAGTAAAAAAAAAATACAATTTGTTAAAAAAACATTTATTTAAGGATTCTAAAATGAAAAGAGATTAAAAACTTTCAATCCTTTAAAAATTATTATCCTTATATTAATTATTAATATTTTAAAAATAATTTTTTCATGTAATGTATCAAAATTATTATTCCTTATGATTGATTTAAATCTGCTTCAAGTATTTTGTAATAATATTTTATCAGAAATTTAAATAATTTGGTTTTTGCCGGTTTTTACCAGTTTTTGCCGGTTTTTACCAGGTTTTTGCCACTGTCCTGGCAAAAACCCCTTTTGCCGGAAATATTTATGTGGCAAAATCCCATCTTCTTAAACGTAAAATATAACAGACATGTGATTGCAGAAAGAAGGAAATAATCCGATTTTCTGTTTCTCGATGTGTAGATCCTTTTAGCACGTAATTTTTTTATTTATTATTCTGTGCTTTGTAGATAAATTAAAGACTGTCATTTTTATGCATAAAAGTACCATTTAAAAAATGTAAAGGGAGAAAAGAAAAATTTATGTAATTAATTGTTTTCTTAACACATAAAAGAATACATATATCGCAAAAAAAGTTAGATATTACTCCGTTTTCACACTTTGCAAGTCGTCATCGTATAAAAAAAAGTTAAAAACCGTGATATTTACGACAATAACTGAATCGTAATAATATCGGAATTCTTAAAAACTATGAACAAATCAATCGCATTAACTGCCAAAAAATAAATAAATAAATAAATAAACAATAAAAAATAAATAAAGATTTAAAGCACGGATATTTGATGATATGGAGCGTGTTGAAAAGTGAATTCGAAATTTCCATGTCATAATTTCCTATTAAAAATTAGTCCGATCTAATTGTAAGCAAGTTAAAAAGGAGGCAAATATATCGCATTCATTAAATTATTCTTCTGTTACAAATCGGAATTCTCAACTAAATTGTTACACATCAAAATAAAAGTTTTGAAAAAAATGAGAAAAAAAGCACCATTTTTTCTAGCGAACATTCTTTTTTTGTCATTTCGTGATAAATTTTTAGATTATCAATTTTATACATTTGTGTTTGCCTTAGTAGTTTCTTAATTCTAGCACTGTTTTTCTGTCTCGTGTTCTCGAAGTTTATCCGAAGTTGTATTTTACTCAAACGATTTTGCGTAAAAAAAGATCTTATAGCGCGTGAATGTGAAATTAGGAAGAAGAAAAAAAAAAGGGGCCCTGGGAAGGGCGGTATAAATGTCTCGTTAACGAGATTTTGCGAAAGTAACGAAATTTAAACTTTAGATTAGCGGAACACTGAGGAAATTTGATCGAAATATAAATTATCGAGTCGCGATGGCTCAGAAGAGAGAGCGTTCACCTGCCAATGAGGTGAACCGGGTTCGAATCCCAGCGATGGCTGGTCGATACGAATTCCGCATCCGGATTGCACCAACCACAGTGCTGACGTAAAATATCCTCAGTGGCAGACAGACCATGGGTTAGAAACCCTTGCCGTCAGGCTAACCGTGGGAGATTTTCGTGGTTTTCCTCCTCATGTAACGCAAATGTAGGTTAGTTGCATCCAAAAGTCCTCCACGAAGACAAATTTCTCCCACTACTTGATCCAGGAGATCCCTTGTCTTCTGGATTGAGTTCAAAATGACAAGGCTACGGAGTTGAACATTAGTAGTTGTTAACTCAAAACATTGGGTCGGCTATTCAACGACGGTTATAAAATATAAATTATTGATTCCTTGATGTCAGAGATTGCGATTCTTGTGATCTGCATAAATCCGTGAATTAGCGGAATAATCACATACTTTAAGGATTATGTAACGTAGGCAACACCAATAGTTATTTCCATAAATTTATTTTCAAAGACGATCTGTTGCACCGAAATTCGTTGAAAATTGTCATTAGAGTGTTAAAACAGAAAAGTCAATTTTATTCGTAGGGAATCTTAAATATTTTGTGCATATACATATAACATAACAATATATATAACATAAATATAAATAGAATTCAGAATTAACTGTCGATAACCCATTTAATTTTGCTCCCATCAAAAATCACTGAGTAAAGTTTCGCCATCGTGAGTAAGATGGGTATCATAAAACCAGTTTGATTACTGAATGAAATATTAATATAAAACATAATCAGGGGTCTGTTTAGAAGAAATTTGGGTCTGTTAACGGACCCTTCACAAAATATCTTTTCATAAAAACAGACCTTTCACAAAATGATTTTTCTTTAATTCGGACCCTTCACAAATTTGTTTATCTTCTTTATTGTTTTGTTAATTGAATAATCCCTTTCCAGGGCAGAAAACAAGAAGGATGGATGTAAACGAATTAAGTTTTGTCTTCGGCAGACGCTTCTTCCATTATTCGTCCGAAATTAATATTCTGCGTTCAGCAGTATAGGCAAAATACCAAATATTTGAATGTTGCATCTCTAATTTAGAAGCAGCAATTGCTGTTTAATTTTGAAAATTTAATTTTTCTTCTTATAATTTTACAGTGCTGAGCATAATCTTGTATCTATTTACAATTTCAAAACTCCTTGAAAAAGTTTTTTGCAATAACCGGTCCCTATTTGCACAAATTCATAAAAGCAGGACCCTGGTTGAAAGAATATGAGTAGTTTTTTCATACTTTCACAAAAAACGGACGTTTCATAAAATGTCTGAATAGACCCCTGGTATTTAAACATTACAAATTTTCATACAACATTACAAGTCCTTACTTTTTTTTCCTCATATTTAAAATCATTTATAAAAGAATAGATTAACCAGAAAACAAAATAGGTATTAATGATTGTTTTTGTTAAATAAAACTACTAACCAAAATGAATAAATTGCGAAATTGTAAGTTTTTTACCGAAAAAAAAAATTTTTTTTTTCAAAATACCTTTAGTCTCTTCTTTAAGAAGTACTTTGGTTGCAGAGCAATTTGGTGTAACTATTTCCAGAGTTCTCCCTAGTAATAAAAAATTGCAGGGTGCTTATTCACAGAAAGTGTCATTTTAAGTTTTGAAAGGGCACTAACTAACTACCTTTAAAATTTGTAATATTATGTAATAACTCTATTTGATCATCAATTTTTAAATTACCTTTTTATATACTATTTTATGTGTATATTTCATAAAACAATTCTCACTCATTATCAAAATAACAGAGAAATTTGAAATTTTTGAAACATAATTAAAGTCAAGCTAAAAGACAATCTCTGTGTACTAATTTTCTTTAAAAAAAAATTAAACCCAAAAAAAGGATTAATTACTCAACAACTTGAAACATTTTTTAATATATTTTAAGTTGAAAATTATGAGAAAATAAACATTTATAGGTGCATATTTAAATAACAAGTGCTTATTAAAAAAATAATGGAAAATTTTTTTAAAAAAATATTTAAAAAAAACCTATTAATACCCCACCTCCCCGAATAAAAGATGTGAATATCTCTAGGGCCGAATATCAATGCGAATTTTTAACTATATAACTAGACAACATAAGAAAAATCTTACTAAAATGAAGGAATGAAATTAAAAATTAAGTTAAATAATTATCAATAACGAAATAAATCAGAAGTGGACTTTTCATTAAAACAGGTCGTTAAGAAAACAAAATGGCAGTGTTTTAAAGGGATGGCGGCTTATTTTTTCAAAAAAGGGCAAGAAGGGCGTGTTAATAGGAATCAAAGGGCAAGCGGGGCGGACAACCCTTCTTTGGGAGAATACTGCTATTTCTAAATAATTATGAATCTAAATTCGTTTTTCAAACACAATTAAAAAGAATCACCTAAATTAAATTGTTCAAGTGAAAGAGAGTTTTATTTTTGTATTATTTTTTCGAAAAATAGATGGTTTTGAAACTAATTCAATCGGCTATGTTGAAAAACGTGCCTCATTTTATATGCAAAATCAATTTTATGGATATTTTAACTTATTTCATGTAGGGTGACCCGGGGTAATTCACGATCACTCTGTTTTTGGGGTAAATAATGATCACCTAAGTTTTATTAAAAAAAAAATTTATTTTTTTTAAAATTGAGACATGGACAAAAATGCTTATACACTTTACTAAAGTATAACTACATTTACTTAATAATAGTTTTTTGTTTAATCTAACAAAATAAGTATCTTTTAAATTGCTTTCCGTATTTTCCACTTCAAAGATGAGTTTCAAAATGTGCACATTTCTGCAAAGATCCCCCTCCTTCTCTTAATAATAAATATTTTGAGTTACTTTCTTTTTCTTTGATATAAAAATAGTGTAAGCTTTTGTTTAATTGCTTCACATCTACTGTAAACATTATAATTGATAATAGGAAACTATAACAAATGTTGCCCCCTACAGAAAGGGTAATTATTGATCACTGGGGTAATTCCTGATCATTGTCATTTCTTCTTTTAAATAGTATAAATTGTCTTGTCTTAAATAACAGTTCATATTTATTAAGTGGAACAACTATAAAATATATTTTAACTGCAATCACAAAATTTGTTTTTTAACTGTATACAAGACAAATGTGTTCTGATTTGCACCATTTCTGGTTTGTCTTACCTTGCTTCTATCTTAATTTTATGTGTGTACATTGTTAGAATAATTTTTAAGTTTATAAATTAGCCTAATATAAATATGCTGAGAAATTATAAGCCTAAAAAGGATGCTATGCTTCTAGAAAGCAAAATTAGCGAATTTCTTTTAATGAATGAAAATTAAAATTTCAGTGTGAGAGCTACTGCCAGAGCTGTTGACATACTTTACTTCACTTTACACTCTCACTTAATGAAGTTAAAAAATCCAGCAAAAGTAATCCATGGGAACTCTTTCTTATATTCCAGCAGATCATGTGAATGAGTTGGCTGCTTGCTTGCCTAAAATATATGGCATGATGCAAAGAGTTTTGGAAAATTTAAAGTGTTAATCTTTATTCTTGCTTTTGAATAAATCATTTTATTAGCTGCTTAAACATATCTTTTTGGTTTATTTGTTGTCTCATTTGTTAATTACCATTGTATAATTATTTTTAAACCGCCCCTTTACTATAAAAACTGGTGATCAGTAATTACCCCAGAAGTGATCAGGAATTACCCCAGAAATGATCAAGAGATGGGGTAATTCCTGATCACTAAAAATTTAAAATCTTTTTAATTCTAATTAGATTTTCAAACAAAAGAAGGAACAAAACATAGGACTTATCTGATATAGCCTCAAACTTCTAGTAAATATTAAAATTCTTTCTTGAATAGTTTTTTTATAAAGTAGATGTTTGCATTTTTCGATCAGGAATTACCCCAGGTCACCCTAAAATGAATTCGTCTCTGAAAATTCTTGCATGTATAACAAGATATTGATATGTTTTTGTTATAAAATTTAAAAATAAAATGTCTATTTGTTAAAAATAAATAAAATTTAAAAAGTTTTGAGGAAAACTTTTTTAATGAGACTATTAAATATAATAAAGAAAAAAAAAATAACGGAAAGCATACTACAAAACTTTTTCTGAAGAATGAATTTCAAGTAATAAAGAGTTTACACAAGTTATCAACAAACCATAAAATAATCAGGGGGCACCCGGATTTGAACCGGGGACCTCTCGATCTGCAGTCGAATGCTCTGCCACTGAGCTATACCCCCACACGCTAGTATTAATTTAAAACTGAAATATCAAAAAAAGATAACAAGTAATGTTATCAGAACGTTTTTAAGAGTGATTGTGTAAGTTCATGTTCTCTTGTGTTAATGATTTCATCACATTTTCTTTTCCCAAGTATTTATTTATATTATTTTTTAACTGAATAGATAATATTATAAACTTATTGAATGGATCATAGTATAGAAGATCGTAAGTAGTTTTAATACTTTTTTGAAGAAGAGTTTGTTTTTTCTAATTGTTAACACTGAAATTCAATAAATTAATAATATATCGTGCTATTTTTACACTTTTTTTTTTCATCCGCTCACATTTTGAAAATGCTTCGTTCTGATGTTTAAATAGAACAGAATATTGTTCGATATTTTAAATAAAATTCTATTGTTATCAATAACGTCTGGAGTGAGAAGAAATAGAACACAGTTCATAGCATCTAGCCAGTGGTCAAAAAAAACTACATTATTTTTATAGTTTATTACAACTACTACTTTGTTACAAATGTAGTAAACTACTACTACTTTTTTTTAAATGCAGTGACTACAAACTACTTTAAAAATTGTAGTAACTATTTCGTTACTTTAAGGAGACGAATTTACTTTAAATGTAAGGGAATAATAATTTCAAAATATTTATTCATATATACACGAGCCTGTTTGCTATTCCCTAACATTTTTTTTCTTCGTATTTGTATATTTAAACTTCAACTTTATATTCCTTTCTCGATCGCGAATATTTATTTTAAGAAATTCCAAATTATCAAATAAAGTTTTTTTAATTGTTAAATGTTCTTTTATTTCCTCTCTGAAATTAAGTACATCTAAAATACGTTTGAAACAACATCAGTGCTTCACGAGTGTAAAGTGTGAGCAAAGTGATTAATTATCTATTTTTCGTAAAGACTAGTTTAAATATCAGTTATATCAGTTATATAGTTTAATATCAGGGATTTGAAGGACGTAATTCCTGTTAACGCTCAGCTGCAGCCACAGGGTCATTTCATTAAGTCCATAACAAAGATTTGTACCCACAAAATTCGAAACATTAGTTGCGTTAGTTTCTTTATTAAACTAACGTTAAAAAGTTGTTGTCCGGAGTCACTGCAAACTACTGTCTTTTTGTGTCGCACTACTCACTACACTATTATTTTAAAAAACACTACAATACAAACTATAAAAAAAAAGTTTGTCTACGGTAAGAACTCCCCCCGTTACAAAGTTTGAGACCGGTTGCTGCTATGGAAACAAGGATAGCGCATTTCAGATAGGGTAGCTTCTCTTCACTCTAGGGCTAACACAATAGACCGAAGAAAAAGATTCCCTTTCTCTCGTCGACCCCAGCCACAACTTGTCCTAAATAATGACCCTACACAGTTATACCTCGTTACCATAGTCACTGCCACGGGTTCAGACGAATGGGTAGGGGAGTTCTTACTTTAGACAAACTACAGTTTCACTATTTGTAATGCTCTACTTCCGACCACTGCATTCAGTCATAATCAGTATACAATCAACAACCTAACACTAGGAATCAAAAAAAAAAAAGAAATTCTGTTATTTTTTGTTATAAAATAATATCTATCGGTAAATATTTTTCAAAACCAAAATATTTTAAAAAGAAAAACATGTAATTTTTAACCAATGATTTCAAATTTAAATATGTAGTTTAACAAAGAAAACTTTATTCTTTTACTAGTTTAGGGCAGTGTTTCCCAAAGTATGGTACGCGTACCCCCAGGGGTACGCGTTCGTGTGCGAAATATCTTGCAACAAACGAAAATTTCAAAATTTTATATTTAAAAACAAAGTTAGCCATGAAAATTTACAATTACGTATTTTTCTATTGGCTATTTTTTTTGCAGAGTTAACAGTTAATAATGAGTGGTGTCAACAGCCAGTTGTGATTTTTAACTTTTGTGCAATTTTTTATAGTAAAAAATACATTCATTTTCTTATTAGTGGTACACAGCGTTACGAAAAATTTAGAAAGGGTACACAGAAGTCATAAGTTTGGGAAACACTGGTTTAGGGAAATAATTAATTATTTACTATAGAATAATTTCCATCATAGATTAACTCCGGAACATTAAAAAAAAAAAATGTTTTACTTTTTAAAAATACGTTAAACTTGCTTATAACGCGATTTCGTCGCAACATTTGCTCGTTATAACTGAGTGTTCGAAAAAAACGAGTGCGTGAAAAATTCCATACAAATTTATTGAATTATAAATTATATTTATTTTATTTTTGTTCAGTACAAAAGATGTCAGATAATTGGTTTTAAACTGTCTAAGTGTCTCTTATGTTGTGTTATTGCTTTGCGAAAAAGATTCACAGCCTAAAAAACATCATTATTTGTTGCACTCTAGCTTTCGAAATAAGAGTTCGTTGTATTTAAGATGAATCACTAACTTTCAGTTGTTTTTGGAACGATAAACGAATTTTTTCCAAGATTAGCTAAGTTGGAAAAGTGGAATAACTTTAAAAATTTTAAGAATCACAAAAATATTGCTCGTTAAAACCAGAGTTTGATTGTTAATAGCAAATTATGCTCCCACAGGCTTAGTATTATGTCAACCAAGAACGATTCCATGCTCTTAGTACGAACCCCCATTATAGCGCCCTTTCTACTATAACGACCTATGCATAAGGTTCCGTTCGCTTTTCCATAGACACAATGTTATTTTAATGATTATTAGAGCGTCTGCACAGAACCAAAACAACGACCAATTTATTCCAATATAGCGAACGAAA
This sequence comes from Parasteatoda lunata, assembly GCA_949128135.1. Lineage (NCBI taxonomy): Eukaryota > Metazoa > Arthropoda > Arachnida > Araneae > Theridiidae > Parasteatoda > Parasteatoda lunata. Next base: position 14,624,609 of record OX421976.1, on the reverse strand, counting down.
TTTAGTCATTTGGTATAGAAAAATATATAAGGAATAATTTTTATACTTAGGATAATTATTCTTTATTCAGAAATATCGTATTAAATTTTACCAATAGATGTGTCTTGAAGAAGACTATTGGTTTTTTCCCATTTATAGTTTTCTTTTTTATATTATTCTATTTTTATATTATTTCATTATATATATATATATATATATATATATATATATATATATATATATATATATATATATATATATATATATATATATATATATTAGATTCAAAAAGTGAAAAATTACTTACATAAGATAATTTTAAAAAAAATAATAATAAATATTTGTTCTGGTTATGTAGTATTTTGAGTATTGTTTCTGCATAACTGGACTGTACCTACAATCGTTTCAATTAATTAATTAAAAATAATTCAATAACCACTAGGAACTGAATCATTTCTTTATATTTTACATATTTATTTTGAAGAAACAAACAATTATGTCTACCCTAATAGAGTAACAAGGTGCTCTAAATTTCCTCCAAAAAATGATAAAAGGCATCAAAAGAAAGAAAACATAAGGTCGCAAACCACATTGCGAGGTTGAAAATCGCGAAAAACGCATGCAATGTGGACACATAGCGAAGAATTTCAAAGAACTGATTGCCGTCGCCTAAACTGGCATCAAAAGCAAACTTGGTATCGCACCTGAGAATCGTTTTTATGTCGTTGTAGACTGCACAATGACGTCAGTGGGATTCACTTGAAATAAATAATCAAATAAATATTTTTACAGTTACTAAATTTGTAGTTTTTTTTCTAGCGTAACAACGAAAGCTGCCATGCCATGTTTAATAGTAAGTCTTAATCCTTTTGATGCCCTTTATTATTTTTCTTATTTGGCCAGTCGAATTTTGTGACATCTTATAAACAGATAATATTAAAATCTATTTCATAATTTTTTTATATATATTTTTTTAACTGAAGTGACATTTATCAGCACAAAAGATCCTTTCAGTTGAAGAGTGTGAGAGTATTATAACTTTTTTCTTACTTGTTTCATTTTAAGTGCATTACTTTAAAATGGTGAATTTTCGCAACAACGATAGGGTAAAACTTTTCTTATTATTTCATTCAGGACGATTTAAATAGTATTTATATAGCGAATTAGGAATATATATTATCAGTAAAATATTTTTGATACCACTTCCTGAATTGTCTTTCCAAACATAAAATTGGTGCGAATTCTTACAAAATTGTAGTTATCATGTAAATGAAAAATAAAATGGCTTATGATAGGTTTCTGACTGCGAAATAGGCTAGTAAAAATAGGTTACATGCAATATTAAGATTTTAACGATTTGATAAAATTTAGTATTTTTTCCATTGCTATGTACAATTGAACAATTTTTTATTAAGTTTTATAAATGCAGAACTTCTATTGAAATTCATCTGTGCTATTAATTTGTGATCTTAATTCACACTATATAGGTTTTTTTAATTAATAAATTATGCAATAAGAGTAACTGTTAATTTTCTTTTCAGTAATTCAAGATCAACTTCAAATTTTTTTTTTTTTTTTTTTTTTTTTTTTTTCTACATAATTTTTAAAACCACTTACCTCACAAATTTATTCTTCGTACAGATTGGTAGAATTTATGATGCAATCAATATCCATTGGCAATTTTTTTTTCGTAATTAACACTTTTCTAGTCTTAAAGCACAAGACACGTCTGCAGTTTCTTGTAAAATAGAGCTACTTCAAAATACGCAAACGATAAAATTTGCATAAACAATATTCCTAAAATCGTAAATTTTGGAACATCAGAACAACAAACATGACGTTCATTTATTGTACAAGAACATCATTTTTAAATTGTGAATTCTTCCGAATTGAAATCACGTACATAAATCCATTTTGGAATTCACCATCTAATTTATTAAAAAAAAAATTTTTCAATAAAAATATTCCAAATCTGTAAAATTATTAACGATATCTGAATTCTACAGGTTATGCATTCTAATTTAAATTTAGAATTATCGAATTTTTCCTTATTATCAGGTGGTGTGATTTACGAGGAATTTAAAAAAAATTCTGTCATCAACTACTACTTTCACTACTTTGCTACTTTTTGATCAATACCTGTGGCGACATTGTTCTTCCTATTCCAAAAGTTCTACTTCCGGCCCTCCCAACTTCACACCTCACTATTTGATTTGTTGATTTTCCCCCATATTCGTTTCATTTGTTCTTTTTTTTCTATAATAACGGAATTTTCATCTCTTTTCTCATTTGTTTGGTCGCCAATTGGCGATGATTTCATTACGATGACCTCTTTTTATGGTAGGTTTGCGCCAGGAACAGCATGGTTTTGTGACACTTCAAAGCTGTTTTCGAGATATCCGACGGAAAGAGTATTTGGAGATAAAAAAGAACTTAAGTTTTTAGAAAGTGAAAAGATCTTTCTGCCTGACCAATTAATCAGAAGGGAGGAGGGTTCGCGCTGCTCCATATATCGTTTTAAGTCGTAGATCGGCCTGAATTTCGCACTTGTATGCATTTCCTTCGAACTTGAACTAAGTAGGATCTTTAAATGATTGAATATTATTATTTTTCTTTAAAGATCAGGAAATAATTTGTAATAAGAACTTGTTTTGTATAAATTATCTAGATGAAATAATAATAATGTTCGTATCGATCATTAATTCTATTCTTGCTGTAGCTAATTTGTAGTAATAAAATATTTTTATTAGGCCATTTTTTTGCTAGTAATATTATGTTTAAATATTTTTAGAACTGAAATTTACTTATAAAAAACAATTTATTAAGCTTTTTACCTAAAATTATTTTGATTTTAAGACAATATTTTTGTAGCATGAAATGGGGGGAGGGATTTTTAAACTTTTACCTACTGTAAAGTATTGGCCTTTAACTTAAACTTTTGTGCTCATAAATTAGCGAATTTATAAATTTTGTGTTTATAACTACAATTGGGTACTTTCACTCCTAGAAAAAGAAAATCACAGATACCCACACATGTGACCTATGACGTCAGCTTCAGTTGATCGTTTATAAGCAAAATAGCATGTTCAAGTTGAGCTAAGTTTCTTAACATAAGATAGAATGTTAATTAACTAGAAGTTGATTAAATATAGCGCCGTATTCCTCATCGATTTTATTGAAATATAATTCTTTCTCGTCTACATCTTTTACTTAACTTAGATTTATTATTTGTTTATGTATTTTATTGTAACTGTGGCAAATTTTTATTTGTGTATCTGGCAACTTCGATACATCATTAGTTTGTTTATGTTCAACGTAGCTTCATGCCTGTCTAAGCGTTAAGAAAGAAATGTATGGTGAAAAATTTAAATTCCTTGTGTAAGAATAGATACAGTTAAGAGAATTGATACTTGACGGGTTTGGCTTACTCGAAATAGAATAGGAAGAACAGTTGCTAATGTAAACAAATGCCACGTTTCAACAACCAATCAGGTTCGAAATCCCACAATACATCACTTACAGGTATCCCATTAAACTAGATGAGAAATGAAAAAGTAAACGAAGGCAAAACTAAAAATAGCTCCTAGTATTGTCCTGACTTCTCGACTCCACGCTAAACCATGCAAACTAATGTTCATTTTTTTATCAGCAGATGACTGCACAAATCATGGGTGGGAAAATACCTTCCCATTGACATTAAAAAATTATTGAAGTTGTTGGGAAGGCCACATCCCACGGCCTTATAAAACTCTAAAGTGAGTTGTGCATTTCAATAGAACATAAGAAGATAATGAAACAGTTTCTCATAGTTGTTGGTACATTCTGATCAACTAAAAAAAATCATGTAATTGGAATTTTAACATAGATTCAGATTTCTTTAGTTAACTTTGACATTAGCACAAATTAAGTAAAAGTTAACTTTACATGAAAAACATTTATCCATCCCTTTTTTAATGGTAATTTATTTATCATCTTTTCCTACTATTATTGTAATTACCTTTATAATTCAAATTATCATTTCAAATTAAAGGCTTAAAGGTATAAGCGGTGTTCTTTTCTCTATAATAGTGGTTACCAACTGGCGGCGCGCGAACTAAAATATATTCGTTGTCGTTTCTTTGCTAACAATTTTCATAAAAAATCCATATTTGAAAAATACTTTTCTTTCGTTTAAAAAAAAAATAATTTCTTCGTTTCTGTGAAATTTAACATACCAACGGTGCAAAAAAATTTGTTTCTCAGGTTTTGCATTCAAGAAAATATTTATTCAAATACAAAAAATAATCGTAAATGTTGCTATTTTTTATTTCGTTTTTTTTGTATTTTGAGAATGTAATTTAGCATGTGCGTATCAGAAAATTTCTCGGAGAAATTTTCCCATTTAACTCTTTAAAACCACTCATTTTGGACGAAATTATTTACATTTGAAAAATTTAAAACGTATAAAAGAGGGAACGAATATCATGTTTTATTTAAATTCCTTGAATTGAATATCGAATGAGCAGAAAAGAAAAAAAAAATTAACTTCATATACTCGAGAATTTTTTTTTGTTGCTATAATTCCTAATTCGAATTAATAGGTCGAAAAAAAATTTAATTTATCACAGAATTAAATTTAAAAGGAAAAAAAAAATCTTGTCATCTAGTTACTGATTAAGATAAGATTCAAAATGATGCGTAACAAGCATTATTTGTAATGCTTGTTATTTTGCTTTTTAATATTAAAAAAACTTTGATAAAAATCTGACAGTAATATTTAATGTTCCTTCAAACATAAAAGAGTCCTATATAAAATTTTGATAAAGTTGTGGCCCGCCATTTGACTGGTGTTTTTAATTGTGCCCCCCGGCCACATGTAAGTTTGAAACCCCTGCGCTCTATAAAGTAATCCCTTATATGTATTATTATTTGATTGAAAAATGTTTCAAGCACTCAAAAGTGCCTATTTTCAAGACTTGTCAGAAATGAAATGCGAAGTAAGATAAATGATTTGAAATATAAAATTTAAAGTTAGCAACGAAAAATTGAAGGGGAAAAAAATAAATAAAGATGAGAAATAAAACCACAGTAGTCGGGAGAGAGAAGGGCAAATCAGGGTGAAATGCATTTCCACAAATTATGGAGAGGTGATTAGGAACTAATGTCACTAATAAGGGAGAATCAGTATACATATGAATTAAACGAGATTCCAGGGCATCAATGATATATGCAAACGAAGTAAAAGCTGATGCGACAGAGGTTGAAATAATTTTGGCATTCTTGAAACTGTATGATGCAATTCATGATGATGATTTCTCATATTCCTGATAACGGACATATCTGTAGCGATACTGAAGTCTAACTTTTAAAGCGCGTCTAGTTTGTCTGATGTAGCCAAGGTCGCCAAGCCCAGTTCCTATCTAGCCAAGGTCGCACTTTTAAGGAATGTGGTAAATGACCCAGCGATTATCAAAACTAATAGGATCTTTAGCCGACTTAAGTTTAATTTTGTTTACAGATCTAAAAATGATCTCAATACTAAAACCTTTATTTCTTTCTCCCGGCTACTTTGGTTTTTCCAGTTTTGCTTCTTACATTTATTTTTGTTAGAAACTTTAGGTTTTATATTTCAAATAACTTTTGTTTCTTCTCATTCATGTCTGTCAAGTCTTGAAAATAGGCGCCTATTTTAGAGCACTTGAAACAAGTCGACTGTTATTTTCAAGTTACTAGACTTTACTCAGTTCAAGTCGACTGTTATTTTGAATTCTGACTGATATTTTGTTGTTCTGGTGTGAAGTTTTTAATAAAATAATATCTTACCGCTTTAGTTTTCTTATATATTATTTATTTAACGTATAATATTTATTTAACGTATTACCTTGTTACGCAAGATTTCATACCGTATGTATTTAAAATTATATATGATTCATTAAGTCTTTTTTACAATTATTAAACAACAAATCAGTCGCATTTACTTTTACTATAAGATTTATGTCAAACTGTGACCAGTTAACACAATTTTAGTTCTAAATGTTACATACAAATTTGTAAAGCATTACTGGCATATAATTTTTTCCAATATTACTAAATGATTCTTTGCCAAAAAGAAATTTAAGAAGCTTTTATAAAGATTAAAATTGCATAGGAACCAATGCTCGGAGGGAGCTTCCCTAGTATGTCCTGTTCAGAAGAACACAAAGAAATAGTTAATAATAGGGGAAGCGCCTTTAGCGGCGTATGACAACATTTCCAGGAATGGGTTCCTATGCAGTTCTAATCCTAATGATGTGCCCTCACACCCCTAGAAGTTTCTCGCATGATTTATGTGAACTCTGTAATATATATAATGTTTTTAAACTTGTGCATTTCAAACTATACAAAAAAATTTGACTAAGACAGTAATTTATCAGGGAAATTTTTTTTTTTTAAATTTGTGGTTCGAAATGAGAAACAGATTGAAGAATTTACAAAAAGTATCTTAGATCTGTTACAAAATATCCTGCAACAGAAGGGGAAAAAAATTGCTCTACAATGTTATTTCTTAATGCATCACATCGGCCGGACTTTTCGAGATTTAATAATTAACTATCGATTAATGTTCATACGATTCGAGACTCGCTCATCGTTATTAATATTCACTCTATTGATAAAACTTTCAGATAAATTAAGTCTCAAATTTCGTATGCCAGTTATTTATATTTAAAAGTTATTTATATTACCGTTAAGGGTATAATCCATAGAATAACTAGTTATTTCATAAAATAACTAGACAAGTCATTCAAAGTATATAATAGATAAAAAATTTCATATTGTACCTACTTATTCTATGAAAGAACTATAATGATAGACAATTAAAGTAAAAAAATAAACAATTTCAAAGTTATTTTATAAATTAATTGATCATAAATAGCTAAAATCTCTCGAAAAATGCATTTTATCCCTATTACTGACAATTAATTGTTAAATAATAGGGAAAAACAGATTATATAATTTATTGTTCTTATTACGGTTATATAAATACACCGTCCAAATTCTACCTCTAAAAGCAACGGAATGAAGCGTACACGGTACACACACCTATTGCAAAACAGCTATAGGCGGTTTAAAACTGACTAAAAAAGCAGCTAAAAAGAACTTCCGAGTGCTGTACTTCATACTTCAACGATCAAGTCATCGTTATTCCATAGAAGACATAGTTAAATCGTAGAATTCAATAATTTTATATATTTTAACTGACTTGTCTAGTTATTTCCTAAAATACCTACAGTCCCTGGCCAAATTATTAGTCGCACAATAAGATTCCATGTAAAATCTTAATTATCAGATGATACTATACAGCTTTATTATTTTTATGCGGCTGAAACCGGTTTGCATTTTTTTACGGTCGTGCATCAACTGGTTAACATGGTAATGCAATACGTTAAAAATAAATACACATAGGAAGTATATAAAAGATCTCCTGAATTTCACCCATTACATATATGTTTAAATTTAAAAGTATCTCATACAAACTTGTGCAAAACATGTCATTATTAAAAAACTACAGTGCGTCTAACAATGTGGTCTAATTATTATAATATACTAATATAATACCTGATATAATAAATATTCTATATTTATATAATATATGGTCTATTTTATCCCATCGTCAAATTTATGTTATATATAGTCTAATTTAACCCATTGATACACGAACGTAAACAAACGCAAACCGGTTTCAGGCACGTAAAAACAATATAGCTGTATAGTATCACCTGATAATTAAGATTTTACATAGAATCTTACAGTGCGTCTAATAATTTGTCCAGGGACTGTAGTTATTCAATGAAATAACGAATTTCACACGAAAATTTAGCTAAATAGAATAGCTGGGACCATCGTGATTTATTTCCGCAATAATTACGAATCTCTCTTCGCGATATATATGAATCACGAAGATTTAAAAAGAAAAAAAAAGTGAATTTCCTAGCTACCGCCTCAGATATGTAACAAGTCGCGGATAACCGGATGTGACATATAATCAGACATCTTATAATCGAGGCTCTATCAAACATTACATATTCTTTGGCTCTATGCTAGGCGTTAAATATAAATTATGTAATCACTTCCTGCAAAAAGGAAAGAGAAAAGAAACTCAAGGTGATATTAATTAGTTTCTTTACTATTTTACTATTAACAACAATTCATTGATGCGTACCAGATCGAACTACTTTCTTCTAAGAAGAAAAAAGTGATATTTGGATTGGAAACATAAATTAGGACTATATTTCCCTTCCTGGAGACTTCTTCAAAGAAAATGGTGAATTAGCGCAAGAATTTACGCTTCACAGCACACAATCTTCTCTTTTGGCGAAGATTCTTCGTAATTTGCTGTCATTATTTCTTGCATAAGGACGGAGAAAGTAAAATAATTCTTTTTTTTTTTTTCCTATTCTTTTCCGTTGAAAATAAAAAGTTACTGTTGTTTTGTTTGGCGAGATAATCTGTATTTAAAGACACTGGATGATTGTTTGGGTGTGTCCATTTCATCATTCCTAGATACATCCCAATGATATGAAAACAATTGATGATGCATAAATTGATGATCATGGATTTCATCGAAGCCGGGAAGTATCAAAATAAAAACTTCCTACTCGTAAGCCAGGAACATAATATACGATTGGCGCTTATTTTTTTTGTTTATATGATCATTTAGCAACAAATTTAAGAGTGGCGTCGAAAATACGTAATATGAATTTGAAGCTTCCAATCAAAATACAAAATCGAAGTAAGAAACAAAAAAATTCAAAATTAAGATTTTTTAGTATTTGGAATTTTTGTATGATAAACTACATTAGTGGTTTCCGTTTTTTTTTTTTTTTTTTTTTTTTTTTTTTTGTTACCGAAATTTAAAGGATCACCCTTCTCTTAGTGAAACCCTGAAGGGATTTATTTATGGATTATGTCAACCTTCATCTATATACTAGTGATTTGGCTTTCAATATTTGTATTGGCAGTTACACCACAACCCCGAGACTTAATGAATAAATTTAATTAGCAATTGAATTCGTCAGAAGATTAGAACATGATAATAATTTAGATCATTAACGACCTTTTGACTAATGGGTTTTCTTGATTGCAACTGCACTTTAAATTTTTTTAAGGATGAAAGGGAAGAAAAAAAATACGATAGAAAAAAAAAAAGATACGTTTATTTTTCAAAATTATCTTTTGTGTCTCCTTTCTCAAAGCAGGGCGCGAAATTTCCATTCGCCAGCTTGCTATTTGCGATCAAATATTCTAAGGTTGGCGAGAAAGTTCAATTTTTTAAAATGCCAAGTTTAAAACTAAACTGTTCGCCCTTTTGGACAAGGCTAAAGAGAAGAAAGAAGGGCTAGTTCATTCAACACCTCCTAGAAAGAGTAGGCCTCAGCACGGGTTTCCATAAATATCCTTTAGTAGTCCAAACGTAATGACATATTTCGTACTTTCAACCACTGCGCAGCTTAGTACCCCCAACGTAATGGCATCTTTCTTATTTTTCATCAACTGCGCAGTTAACTTCGTCACATCGGACTACTAAATTGATCCGTGCTGAGGCCTTCCTTCTTCTAGGAGGTGTTGGTTCATTCCGCTTTTAGAGCTGAAGCTACGATTTCTCTCCTCATGACGTCACTGTGTACACAGATCTCGGAATCGCTAGCAAAGATATTTTGATAACTTTGCATCTTTTTCTCTGTAAAAATAAGTTAGACTTTTTCTGGTTATTATATTTCAAACTTTACATAATTAACACATTATTTCTGTTTATATATACACTATGTTATTCATAAACATAGTTCAAAAAAACCTTTCTGGGTCATTATATTAAAAAAATACCATTTTAAACTTATAAAAATATTTTACTAGTTGGCAAAAATGACACTATAAATACTTTATTTTAAAAAGTTCAGTTTTAACTTTATTATTAAGAAAAGCATATATCGATACTTACATAATCTTTGATAACTGTAAGTTGGGTTAAATTTAGAACCTTGATTTTAAAATATGCCGTTAATAGCAATTTGTTCATACTTAATCATTAGGAAGCATCAACCTTAAACGCTAATTACTGAAACAAAATAATAATTTAGGTTCATAGTGATATTTGAAATTTTACAATTGTTTATAGATATTTACATTTAAGATAATATAATTTATAGATATTTAATTTTAAAAGAATATAATTTGAAAAAATCATAAATATTTAGAATAACTACATTAAAAAATATGTTATGAAATTAGGAGAATTTTAACTATATACTATATATTTTATTTATACTTTTTATTTACGCTTTAATTTTCTTTGACTTTATCCATTTTTGATTTTTTCGCCTGCCTTTCTTTTTGAAGTAACGAGGCGGTTTCTATTTAGAAGGTGAAATATTTATAAAACTTCTTAACGATAGAATAAACGTATTGCTGTTTTATATTAACTGTGCCATTTCATTTGCAATTCGTTGAATTCATTCTTTACATATTTGTTTATTTACTTTAGGGAACACGTGGAAAATAATATTTTTTCCTTTTGTGTTTCTATTAGAATTTTTGCAAGTTGCAATCGCGCAAACTGGCATTTCATTAATAGTTTTAAATTTTTGTAAATTCACTGCAATAAACTGAGGAAAATCATTTTATAAAAAAAAAACAAATGTCTTGGAATATGTCAATAAAAGGATTGCTCCGATATCAGTTAGAGCTAGTTAGACCGAACACTCCGTTCTTGAAGTAAAAGTGCAAGCTTCGCGCCACAGTGACGTCACTGGAGAAAATCGGAGGTTTGTTCTTCAAAGGAGAGTTTCGTCAAAGGAGTGAACCAGCCCTTCTATTCTCTTTAGCCCTGCCTTTTGGAACAAAAAATACTGGATCATCCACTTTTAACTTTAAAACTACTACTTCTACAAACATCAAAACTTTATTCATTTAATATTACTACCGCTATAAATACGTTTCGATTTTTAAGTTCGATTTAGTGTTATCATCGCTATAAGTATGTTTCGACTTTTAAGTTTCTTAATCTTTCATTCTTTTAAAGATTTCGGTCATCATTAAAAACTTCGTACTATATCTGTCAACATTTTAAAAATTGTTTATATTTTTCATAAAAAATAATATTATATAGTACTAGTGGCGATTAAATATTTTTGTTGGCTAGTATTTATAAAACCGAGACAGATGTGTTCGAGTCATCTGAAATATCTAGTTTATGTAACGCCTGTGGACGCACCGCCGAATCTGATAATGCAGACTTCCATTTCTTCAACAAACATAAAAATCCAGCATCTTCGAACGCGTCAGAGAATCGTTTTTACGTTGTTGTAGATTGTGCCGTAACTTCAGCGGACTTCGCACAGCTCTCGTAATAATTGATTGAATGTTTATTTTTGTAGTTAGCAAGTTTGTGGTGCCTTTTGTAGTTGTTTTGCAGCACGACAACGAAATTCTGAGTTTTCCTAGTGCATGGGTTTTCACTAAAAAAAATAAATCGAGGTGTTTGCTAACCCTGGTGCAGGCATGGGAAACTTGGGTTTATGGGGTTTTCGTGATTTTAACCCTCTCAACGGGGACAACGGCCCTATGTTCTATGGTAAAATTTCATACTTTTGATGTGTTTTATCGTTTTTCGGAATTTTCAGTCAAATTTTGAGACACCCTGAATATTTAATGAATTTTCAAATAAAAAAAAAAAGGAAGCTTAAACTTTTATTTTATCAGATTTTTTTTTTAAATAATTTTTTAAAAACAACTGTTTACCAAAGAAAAAATCCTTAACAAAATTTTACTCCTATTTCACAGTTGAACAGTTCAAAGTCGAAATAATACTAATTTTCTCTAATGTTAGATGTAGCAACCTTATATTTTTATCAGAGCTATAATGATGAAACACATGTACGAAGTTGTAGCGCATCATGCTCCCGTGCCGCTGGTACGGGGTTTTATCCTCGGACCGGACAAGGATAAACCATAGCCTTTCATCCCTTTGGCGAGTTGATAAAATGGGTACCAAGCATGCCTGATGGGGACTAAGTACTGGGGGTTCCACGTTGAGCCGACCCCCCCTCCTACCAGAACATATGCTTCATGCTTCTTCACCCCAGAGTCCAGGGTCCAGAAAACTGGGATGAGCTAGCACAAAAGGCCTTGGCCCTTCTTGGACTGTCGTGACGTCAAGTTTAGTTTTTAATAACAAAGTAAGCCGTGTAGGAAAGGTTCGAAAAATTTAAAGGAGTAAAAGTAATGAGTGCTTAGTTATTACTTTTCGATTATTTCGTAATAGAAGTTTTTTAAGTTTGTGGTCGTTCGTAATTTGAAGCAATAAATTCTCTTATCACTGTATGCCATATTGTGAAATAATTTATTTCAAATGGTTTAAAATTTATATACACGCGAAGGCAAGTCGATGAAAATAATAAAAATAATCATTTACACAACAACAACAATACAGCCAAAAACGAACCACCAGAATTCTTACTAAGGATTATTCGCAATTTTATAGTGTAATAATTCAAGGCATTGCAGTACTGGGAAATGCACGCAATGATATTTCTCATTACACGCGCGTGAAATAAAAATTTAAAAAAAAATTTAGGTATGGTGTTTTAGTTTTTTTCAAACTTATTATTGAAGATTTGAAAATATCATTAACATTTTTGTATCCGAAAAACGTTCTGTCATAGAGTTTAAGAATCTGTTAAGTAATACAAAAGAAAAATGAATTTTGAAAACGCCAGCAGACGATAGAATTTAATGAATTGTTCTATTTCAAAAATTTTAACGATTAAAGAGTGTTCTTTTTTTATTATCCAGAGTTCATTTCCTTTAATATTTTCTTTGAAAGTGTAATATGAATGTATGCCGTGGGAATATAACTTACTTATAAGAAAATAAAAATTATAATGTAATTTTTTGAAAATATTTTGAAAGAAAGAAATAAGATGGAGCAATAGGCGTCGCTAGAAGGCTTATTCCTACTAGTTGTTATGGTACACATGTCGCTGAAATGTGTCTAAGTATTGCTCAACAAAATTGTTTGGGTGGCATCGCAGTTAAAAATTTAATTAAAAATTTTTTGTTGATATTTGTGACTTCGTTTCGATATCAGGTGAAGTCAATTTTATAAGTAAGCTTTTTTTTTACCTTAATCGACGCGTTTCTTTATTTAGAAAAAAGGAAAAAGAAAACTTTTTGTGGCATTTTCTTTAAATATTTTAACTTTTAAGTAAAATAATTTTTTCAATAAATGCCATAAAAATGCTTATAATAATATTTTTTAAATGGTTAAAGTTTTAAAGAAATAACAGTTAAGATATGTCAAATTCTTTTTAAATCACTTAAATGAGGATAGGCTATATAAAAGCACTTACGGCAATGTGATTGTAATTATAGTGCGTGAATATATTATTTTATCCGATTTATAATGTTTTGAAGAATGTTAGTTTGCCACTTATAAATCGTTTTTTATAATTCACGGAGCCAATAAAAGTAATAAAATATCGATTACTCAATTAATTAGTTTTACACACTTCATTGAATCACTTTTTTTCTAAAAAAGTTTTTTTATTAAAATATTTCTTAATTTTTTTTCGTTTTGACACTTTTAACAGCACTTCAATATGGTGTATTTTCAATCTCGTCTTCCGAGCATGACTCAGTACCAAATTCTATCTACTTTATAATAAGTGCCAATTGCTATGAATACAAAACACATGAATATAACAAAAATGGAAGTGAATCTATATCACATAAAGCTCTTATACGTGGTTTCAAAACGCATGGAGCTTTTCTCACAACCATAAGCTAAAACTAACTGAACACTAAAACTGAAAACTAAACTGAAATAAGACTAATTTGGGAAAGTATGAGAAGTTGTAACCGTGCATGTGAACTAACTGTGCTATATTTTAGTTTCATTATATAGGTCATGTTATAATTGTGCGCTATATTTTAGTTTCATTATATGTATAGGTCATGTTATAACTGTGCGCTATACTTTTGTTTCATTATATAGGTCATGTTATAATTGTGCGCTATATTTTAGTTTCATTATATAGGTCATGTTATAATTGTGCGCTTTATTTTAGTTTCATTATATAGGTCATGTTATAATTGTGCGCTATATTTTAGTTTCATTATGTAGGTCATGTTATAATTTTGCGCTATATTTTAGTTTTAGTAATGCTTAATAAACTACACAAGAGAGGCGTTTTAATAAAATAGTAGAAAATCACAATCAACAGAGATTGGCCAGAAATACTACCACCAAAGGAGTCTTGACTTATGTGTAAGTTTTTCTAAGGTGATATCTTTTGATTTTGATGATATCTTCAATGCAACAACAATTGTAAATTTTTTATCTCGTAACAAATTTACAATTGTGGTTGCATTTCATGTTGAGGCATTTCATAATTTTTCAGGAACCACTAACTTTTATGCTACTTACTAGCTGGCCCGGTAAACGTTGTTTTGCCATATGTATTATTTCTAGAGTATGAAAATATATCTTATTTATTGTAAGTGTGTGCGTATGTGGTAAATGAGTGGAAGAAGCATGGAGCGCTGTGAACGATGACGGAATGTGAAAATAACAACACACCAAATATTAGTTTTTTTTAATTTATTGAAACTTTTTTTATAAATTATATATACAACGAATTCTGAAAATATTAGTCAATAATATTAATCTCTTAGTGCAATATTTTTGAGTGTACAATATTTTTTGTCATTCCATCTTTAGTTGACACAAATAAACTGGGTGGTTTGCCCACTCGAGAACATGCCTCGTATAATTGTCCGTGTGAAAAACATGGTGTACTCAAATATAAGACAGAAATAGACATTGTTTGGCCTTGTCATTGCAAATGCAAATCTAATGGGGAACTGAATGCGTGTAAATTGAATTGGCACATTTGTGGGTATAATAGGGATTCGAGGAAGTAATATACTTTCACCCCGGAATTTGTCATTTAAAATAATGACTTCGATAACGTTTTTCATTAATTTTCTAACGATTAATCGCGTGCCGCTGCACAGCCGTGGTGGGTTCAAATTACGAAGCAAAATAACCGGAGTTCCAACTTTGAGCACTAAATTATGTGGTGGTATGCCTGGTAAATCCAATAAGTTTAAAAACTCTGTTGGAAAATTTGCAGCTTCAATAGGATCGCAAACTACATCAACGGATTTATATGCCACCAAGTTACCTGGCAATAAGTGTTAAATCATCAGATTCAATTCGTTGACGTCCACATTTTTTGCTGCTAATATCGCTCTTTCTGCCAGCCACTCATGATGAATGTATTGTGTGTGTACATCGGGAAAATATTAGGTTAATTAGAGGATTTTGTGAATCAATGATTGTGCAGAAATCGTTCGGTAATTATATGCATCCAGTCTCATCCGTAGTAACTTATTAGACCGATCACCGTCACCGATATCTAACAATTGTTTTGAGAATGTTTCAGCAAATGGATCTTGAAGCATTTGGACGCGCATATTTACTTTTAGTTGAACTTTTTCAACATTAAGCCACAGTGAAGATGATTTCAAGCAAGCATCGATCCTATCAACGTACGTTGAACGCGAAATGACGGGAAGTGACAGTGTTTGTCTGAAATCACCTGAAAGGAGCAACAGAGTGCTGCCAAATGATTTGTCATGGTTTTTTATATCTTTCAATTTCCTGTTCAACGCCTAAAGCGAATGTTTGCGTGTGACATAGTGCATTCATCCCAGAAGATAATTTTACAGTGCTTCAACACTGTGGCCATATAAGATTCCTTTTTTATGTTGCACACTGCATCTGGGTTGTTTTGAATATTTAGTGGCAGCTTAAATACTGAATGAGCTGTTCTGCCTCCATCCAATAAAGTTGCCGCAATGCCAGATAATGCAACGGCCAACGCGATGCCATTAGCTGATCGTATTTCAGCGAGAATTAGCGAAATAATAAATGTTTTGCCAGTTCCACCTGGTACATCCAAAAAAAAAAAAAAAAAAATAATCCACCTTGTCTTGCCGAAACTGCGAGCATAATGCGGTCATAAATGTTCCTTTGTTCCTCATTCATTAGTGGAACATTGCGAGTAACAATTGCTGCCTTTTCTATCGTATTGTATTGAAGTTCACGATTCATGTCAATGTTTAATAAATCAGATGCACTTCGATTTGGCGAAGGCATACCGAAATGACAGAGTGGCAAATTGGCAATAATAATGCAAAGATCCTCAATAGCAATCAGTGCTTCATTGTACATAGCATCGCTGAATGCTATCGTTAGATCGTTGCAACGTGTGTGATGTTGATACCGTATATCATCAGTCATCGAATCTTTGTGATTATCCCATAACGTTTCCATACTGGCCGGGAAACATGTAGTTAATATTATAGCAAAGAGTAGACAAATTTGCTTTGCAGTACAGTTCAATGCTGCTTCAGCAAGCATACATTGCTACTGGCTGTCGTCTTCCAGCAAGCCGAGTGCAAGGCATGCATCTTTATACGTTGGATGATGTCCATCGACTTTACGTATATCTTGAAATGACAATGAGCCGGTGACATTAACCAACAACAGTCGAAGATAAAAGCACTCAGTCTGTCTTGGATTGACTGTAAATACTCTCCTTAAGGCGTTTGATTTGAATAAACCGGGTCATGCATCAACCGGTGTGCCTTGATTGCGGGGTGTCCATTTTTTTGTTTGAGCCCTGTGAAATAGTGTGGTTCTTCTGAGTAGAGTAATGTCCGTGCAAAGGCACCAAAAGCATCAGCACGATTACACAATTCAAAAAAATTCGGTGAGTGTAGTTTTTGGTGGATTTATAGCTTTGTCAATCGCTGTCTCGTTCGTGAAATATACGCGCTGACCGTTTTCAAGATGGACGGCTAAATATGACTAACGGTTGGATCATGAATTGGGAATCTAAAGTTACGCCAGACAGCTTCATTGGAGCTGATGTACCGGCCAATATGGTACAGCGTTATTTCGTCGTTGTTATTCACTTGAAGAGCAGTCACATTGGTATTTTCAACTCGAAATACTGCCATATTATATACTGCCTTTATTCACATATTTGCAAATATATTTGATGCTCTTCTTTTAAGGGCGAGCATAAATATTAGAGTTTAATATAACTTGTTGCAACGTGCGTGAATATTACTTTTGATTAATTATGTTTCTATGTCTAGTTTGGAATGGTTCAAATAAAGATATATTAAAATATGCGTTAAATCTGTCCAAAAAATGAAAAAAATTAGTTATAAACCCATTCTTAGACCTACTGAATATACATATAAAATTTCATCAAAATAGGTTGAGCCGTTTAGGAGGAGTTTAACCACTAAAACTGTGACAAGAGATTTTTATATATATAGATGTAGAATGACGTTATTATTGATTCAACCTAAATTTTTGTTTTTATTATGAAATACTTTTATTTTTAGCTACACTGTTACTATTTTTTCGTACTCTTAGTCATTTTCTTCCCCCGATAAAATTTAACGAGTGTATAACTGTTAAAACGGCTATGTCTCCAAACATTGTGTTACTAGAATTGAGTACATAAGAAAATTCTATAAATTGTTTGTTCCAAATGTGATTTCTAAAAAATCAAATCAAATATTTCTTTATTTTAAAAAAGTACCAACATTCATATGATACCTTTTCATACTCATAGATACATTCCTGCCAAATATGTAGGTATCCATATATTTTATTTAAAAATTCACTAAAAATATTACTAAACTTCTAATTTTTCCCCTTTTATATTATTTTTTATTATCCTCTTTGTTAAGTTCCTAATCACTGAGCCATCATGACTTCATCTGCCTTATTTTTATTTTTAAAGTTAGTTAGATTTAAAAAAATTATCTTAATAATGGAATTTGATCTTTTCAAAATGGTAATTCGTTTGTTTTATTTTGAACATTTACGTTGCTGAAATAAAGACGTTTGTGACCACTTTAATGCATAAATGGTACAGGTACAAGTATCTAAATTACAATAAGTGAGTATGATTGATACAAAACTTAAGTGGCTGCTAACAGATGAAAATGCCAAAACATTTTTCAATTTAAGTGTATTTCACCTCACCAGAAAATAGTGCATTTATGCTCCGTCTACAGGAAATCGGCAAGATTGGATACAAATAGAAACAACTGAATCTGGAGCTAAATTACTTGGTTTTTCTTAGCTTAAATTGTAATTATGTTGGACACCCAAAATCGAAGCTGTTGGTAATTGGATACCAATAAGTGACGTCATCATAGGTAAATCGTGACATTTGTTGATTCAGAAGCCAATCAGATTCAACACACACGCGTGACGTCGCTTACAGGTATCCTATTAAAAATCTGATTTAAATCACATGCTTAGACATAATCACTTCACTTCTTTTCGAGTTGCAAGAACCTAATTGTGCAACAACATAAAC
Source organism: Parasteatoda lunata (assembly GCA_949128135.1). Classification (NCBI taxonomy): domain Eukaryota; kingdom Metazoa; phylum Arthropoda; class Arachnida; order Araneae; family Theridiidae; genus Parasteatoda; species Parasteatoda lunata. The sequence goes on along the minus strand of OX421976.1, from coordinate 14,606,202 downwards.
TTTATGTCATATCCGAGTGTTGATGACGCACACCTGTTCTTCTTTAATCGTCCTTCCCCCCCCCCTCTCTTTTTCACGCATAGATAATCCAGATCTCATGATCTCAATTTATCCAACGAAAGAAAATAAAACTTTCATCCAAGCGTACCATCTCTATTGTCTTAAAAAGTAAGAAAAGGAAACAAAATAGTGATTTCTGTTATACCTATGTTTATATTGTTTTTATTTTGCGTTATTTTTTTTTCTTCTTTAGGGAATAAGTTTCCCCCTGAAAAATAAAATTAAGCAGTAAGTATAATGCAGTTTTAGAATTATAAGGGATTTTTTACTTCGTTCTTATTAACTTTCTACTCTGTCTGTAACGATGGTAACTTGCAATCAAAATTTCGATCCCCCGACTTGCATTATTTTAACCGCGGCTTCGTGTTCGATAATAAGGCAAATTTAAATCATTTCCTGGCAGAAAAAAGCAGAATGTAAAGTCACTTTATCCCAAAATTGTTTTTGTAGTTTTCGGTTAGCTAAAGTGATCAAATATCAATCGAAGTTCTGTGCCTTTCGACAGCACAAGATTCAATGGTAACCTGACGATTACAAACAGAATTTATTGCTATATTATCGCTAAGTAGAATATATTGTCAAAATTCTGACCATATTCTGGCTTGTTAGAGTGTATAATTTACAACTGGAACTAGTATCAAATCCATTGAAATCCAATACATCTAGTGTACAAAACACTGGGGAGCTTTAGTACGTATTTACTTTTGCTTAACATTCTGCACGTTCATGTACGTTTATTCTGCACAGCACAATTACTACAGAATCATTTTTTTTCTATTCGCTATACGACACACGACTAAATGCGAAATTTGAAATAAAATCTATCGAATAATTTATGTGTATTAAAGTTTAAAAGCTAAATTTTTATTTCTTAAAAACAATTATACCGATTTCATTCAAATTTTGTATTTTGTTATTTTAACTTACTTAGTTTAACATAGGGAAAAAATTGCATACCTAACGATTGAAATAACTTAATATGCTTTGCAAATCTATTTCGCGTCTAAATTTATTAATTTTGAAAGCAAAACGATAAAAAAATATCCGTTTCGTCAATTCTATAACTTAATGGAAGAACATTCTGAGGAATATTTTAGTCGGTGGAAAAATATGTTTTAAAAAGGATCACGATTTACTTCAACAATAGAAGAACTTAGTAAATGGGCATGTTAAGTATGATTTTAGTTAATGAGAAAAGGTGTTTAAAATGGACACCGATTTATTTAATCTAATAGAAATTGATGGAGGGACTTGTTTTATAATGGATGAAGAATGAGAACATATGTTCTAGAATGTGTAAGATTGTTTAATCAATTAAGGAACTTCGTAGAAGGAATTGTTTTATAATGGATGAAGAATGAGAACATATGTTCCAGAATGTCAAGAATTGTTTAATCAATTTTGCAACTTAGTACAAGGACGTACTTAAAATCGATGAAACATTTTAGTTTATGGGAAATATTGTACTAGGATACACAAAAACGTATAGAAAATCTATTTTATAATGTACAAAAACGTATAGAAAATCTTTTCTGTTGAGAACTAGCAGTGAAATAGTCTTATCAGAATAACACGTAATATTTTATACATTACAATCGGACAACATGTTTAACTTTTCTATAGGTTTATCATGTTTAATTTCTCCTATGTTTCTACAAATAAAAAAACTGAGTATTTTCAAAATTTAACCTAACGTGATTTTTTACAAAGCTGGTTACGCAGTAGATTCGAGTTTTTTTTTTTTTTTTTATGAGTTTGAGAAAAAAAATTTTTTTAATTGGAAAATGTTACAATTTCGTTAAACACGACTTCCGGAAAGAAAAGTTATAAGCTAAGCCTTAAATGTATGTTCTACAAGAATTCTATCAACAAAAAAATAGTTACTTTCACTATGACTTCACTACAATGCTCTCGCTTCGCTTTGTCAGTCGATCAAAATAAGGCTAATCTACTTTTTATGATTCAAATATCAACACACACCATTATTCAAAATACCTGAAAAAAACTAAATCTTTCCCTAAATCCTTCCACGGTTCATTACCTACTAGAATAGGTCCCATTAAGACCACCTTGATCTTTCGGTGACATAAGTGAACTTCAGCACCCCCCTATACTCACGACCTTTTTGATCAATGGTGCGGACAAGTCAATCTGTACCTTATAACAGTTGCGGTTACCGTGTCAGGATGTACTGCTTTCTCTCCCACCTCAATTGAGGAGGGAAATAAGACATGACACTTATGTACATTCTTCTCACGTCCAGATAACATTTTTTTCACTCTTTAAACGGGAAAAAATATAATATAATGCTAATCATCGATGGAAAGAATGATTACGAACGCAATCGGACGCGTGCGATACTTAGTTCCGCATTGTGGAAGTGGGTGGATAATTTTGTTTACAATTTATTAATGTTGTTTTGCTTGGATTTTCATTTTTGCATGATTTAAAAACATAAAGAAAGAAGATGCTTTACATCTTTTCAAATATATCAGAAAGTTTTTTTTTTCCCAATGTCAATCTTAACCCCATATTTATTTTATAACGTTGAGCAGTCGACCTAAGTTTTTTGGGTGTGCGACTACTAATGTTCAACTCCGTAGCCTTGTAATTTTGAACTCAATCCAGAGCACAAGGGAACTCCTGGATCAAGTATTGGCAGAAATTTTGCCTTCGTGTAGGACTTTTGGATGGAACTAACCCGCATTTGTGTTACATGGAGTGGAAAACCAAGAAAACCTCTTACGGTTAGCCTAGCGGCAAGAGGACTCTTACCCATGATCCGTCTACCACTGAGGATATTTTATGTTAGCACTGCGGTAAGTGCAAACCGGATGCGGAATTAGTATCGGAATTTGAATCCTGAGCTGGGATTCGAAAATATACCATATTTGAATGTTTTCGGAGTTTCTAAAAAAAATTTCCTAGTCTATTTGGCTACAAACAGTCAAATTTTAGAAAACCAATTTTTTGAAAACTAGCGGGTAATAAATAAAGCTAAAAAATAATCTGAATTTCTTTCAGTCAAAGTTTCAATTTCAAAATAGCCAATTTACTGAAAAACGTAAAAATGTCACTTGTTACCTTTATCCAATTAGCTGTTTTACTGTCTTGCTCAGAGTTTTGCTTAACGCTGTTTTTTGAAGTTCTGTTGCCAAGGAAAATAAAAAAGCCATAGTTTAAGTGCTTTACACTTGAAGCAATACGATGATTTTAAACTATATATATAATCTTGCCGCGAAGAATTTTCTGGGCATTAGAACAGATAAATAACTTAAATATTTTAAAAGTAATATAAATATTTTTAATATTTTAAATATTAACTTAAATATTTTAAATGATTTATTAAACTTTTTAAAAATTCGCCAATTTGGCAAAATTTTTTTCAACTAAAAGAAAATTATAAAAATCACTGCCGTATTCTCAATTTTAGCAAATTTTTGTAAGCCCAAGATAATGCAGCATTGGAGTAAGTTTTAAAATATTGAAAAAACTAGACCACAGGTTTTTCATATTTACAAAACTATGGCTTTTCTCCATATTGACGTTTTGCGCCATTTTCAAAATATGAGAAGACAGCACTGGCTTTAGGCTAAACATGACCTAACAGTCATGTGTAACAGTTGCAAACTCACAGCAAGCATAAAATGAGCATATTATTCGCAAAAAAACATTTCATATTACGACGGAGACTTCGAGAAACAGCCTTAAGAGGACGCCATATCACAGAAGAAACTTTTCATCGCAAATTTCATTCTACTCCCATAACTAATTTGAAATTTAAAGTATAGAAAAAGTGATTTCAGGCAAGTCTAGAATGAGCGATGAAGTTTCAATCGCTGAAATTTGAAAATATCAAAATGCAAACAAATTATTGAAAGAGAACTTCCCTATTTCGTAATCCTAAATTATGTTTTCATAATTTATTTTTATGTTGACATTTTGAAAATTCTTTTTCAGTATTTAAAACTTCTTGGCTTTCTCTAGGTTAGTCTGAACTCGCTTTTTCTATACAATAAATTTTCAATCACTTCGATTTAAATATATATATATATATATATATATATATATATATATGTAATACAAAAAGTATAATACTTTTGTATTAATAAAAGAATTAAATCTCTTTCGTTTTAATAAAATGTCTTTGTTAAAGAATAAGCGTAGAGAGATTCTATTTTGGGAAGTCAAGGCTGATAAACATACGATTGAGTTATTTATAGAATCTCTCCCCCTTTCACTTCCATATAAGGAAGCATGAAATGATTTTCCTTAATGCGTAAGGATACAAGAATGCCAACGACTGTGCCTGTTTACTCAAATCTGTGTTAGTATAAAAGCGAGAGCAATGCTTTTCGCATGGCTTTTTCCATCATGTTGTGATCCTGAAAAGTTGTTCCGGAATTGTCCAAAGTCTTGTCCACCCCCTCCCTTGCGGAGTGTGGATGTGAAGTGTTATCGATACCAGCCTACTACCATTAATAAAGATTTTTTGTGTGTAACATGGCTTACGACTGCATTATTAAAGCTAAATACACTACTGATAACAGAGATGAAGCTCTGTTATTACAAGACGCCAGGATGTTTACTTGCTGAGGAAACCATTGTTATCTATTTTCCGGCTGACTACAACGTTGATAAAACCTCATCCCGGGGGACGAAGGACGAAAGAAAGAAGTGCCTAGTCCGCGGTGAAAAACGAATGAAGGAAGGTCTGTTTTACCACTCCATCTTTAACTACACCTCATCGCTGTGAGAATGCTGACGTTGGCTCGAGCTCGTCACACGCCTCTCTGAAACCCATAGTGTTGATCGAGATGACCCTACAGTGTCCAATCTGGAAATGACCGATGACCCTACAATTCCGTAGTGCTCAAATTGTGAAAACAAAAGTGAATGTACGCGTTAAAACAAAAAAAGGATAATATTTTTTGTTTCTCTTCAACATAAAAAGTCATGAAGGTCAAAGGACACTGTGTGGAAAATGGAAAGAAAGTACTGTAGATATATTTTTTTTTATCCTCTTATTTTTCTCTCTCATTCTTATGATCAAATATTTTATTGATATTAGATATGAAAGTGCTCTAAATTTCTTATTATGAAATTTAATAGAGAAATATATTTAAGAATTGATTGCATTTCGTATGTTTATCTTGCCTTTTTTTGAATTACATAATAGTGTATTTTTATGCATTTAAAATGTTTTTGAGGGAAATAAATGTGTTTCAAACGTCAATTAAATTTGTGACGGCAAACAAAATTCAAAATTTGTCAGCTTTTCAAACAAAAACAAAACTAAAAGAAATTTGTAAGGCTTTTTCTTTTTCGGACTTGGTCAAAACTAAATATTCCTATTAAAAATGTGAAAAATTAAATGTTACCCAAACAAAAAGACATTTCACACTTAACAAAATTTGTGAGTTTCCCCTTATTACGATAGGCGAAATTGTTAACTCAGCTAAGTTTTTAATACTTGATACTGAGTTAATGTATGCTTTAGTAGGGTTGCAGACTTGCAAAGATTTTTGTTTGTTTTTTGATTGTGTCGGGCCAGTTGTTACTCAAGTTGGTAAGAGACTGATCATCTCTGCTAAATCTAACAATGACAACTTATCCTTGCACATTAGACAACATAATTCTCAGTATGTTAAGGTCAAAAATTGTGAAAAAAAAAATGAAAGTTTAAGATGTTTCAACAAAAGTAAACATTTTGAAAAAATGGAAGTTTAAGATGTTTCAAAAAAAGTAAACATTTTGAAAAAAGTTTAAGATTTTTCAGTAAAAGTAAACATTTTGAAAAAAAAAAATGTGAGGGGTAACAAAAATAAAAAGAACAGGAAAATAGGAAAAAGAAAGAATGACCAAGAAGTTAATAACAGGAAAAATAGGAAAAAGAAAGAAAGGCCAAACATTTCAAATGATTCGAAGAGAGAACTAGGTAATGGGTGCATACATTATCAGGTTAACATCGACGAAAAAATAGGAAATAAAAAGAAAAATTTAAGTAAACAAAATTTTGAAATAGTTCATGTATCAAATCTTAGGAAATATAACAACCCACAAATGTAGAAATTAAATCATGAATAGTGTCCAAAACAAAAGAAAATTTTTTACTTCTTCAAGGGAAGAAGTGATATTTGGATAAAAATCCATAAAAATTTTGTATATTTTTGTGTGAAAAAAATTTTTGAAAATTTTAGTAGATTAGTTATAAATATATGTTTCATTTTTCTTTCTGTTTAGTTGCCTAAACAGATAAAGTGTATTATCATGTTTTTATTGTTGTCATTGTATATAGTTGTTTTTTTTTTTAACAGATAATTGAAAAAATGTTATTTGTAGTAGTGAAAAGGAACAGTCGTACCAACATAAATTTAAAAAGTTCAGAGAATTCTAAATTTTATTATGATTTCTTTTTGGCTTGCCAAAAATCTTTTTTTGGGGGGATGTAATACAAAAAGTATAATACTTTTGTATTAATAAAAGAATTAAATCTCTTTCGTTTTAATAAAATGTCTTTGTTAAAGAATAAGCGTAGAGAGATTCTATTTTGGGAAGTCAAGGCTGATAAACATACGATTGAGTTATTTATAGAATCTCTCCCCCTTTCACTTCCATATAAGGAAGCATGAAATGATTTTCCTTAATGCGTAAGGATACAAGAATGCCAACGACTGTGCCTGTTTACTCAAATCTGTGTTAGTATAAAAGCGAGAGCAATGCTTTTCGCATGGCTTTTTCCATCATGTTGTGATCCTGAAAAGTTGTTCCGGAATTGTCCAAAGTCTTGTCCACCCCCTCCCTTGCGGAGTGTGGATGTGAAGTGTTATCGATAACAGCCTACTACCATTAAAATAGATTTTGGAGTGTATCATGGCTACGACTGCATTATTTAAGCTCTGTTATTACATATATATATATATATATATATATATATATATATATATATATATATATATATATATATATATATATATATATGTATTATCAATGGAATACAGAATTATAATTTTTTTTACCATTAATATTTTTGTTCTTCCTTCGCCAGAGGATGATTAAATACGATGAAATCATCCTCTCACTAAATATAAATAAATGAAAATATTGCTTACTGTTTTGTAATAAAATATTTTTTGATAACAATATGTTCAATTTCCTACATATTCTTTGATAAAAAAAAAATTAATTTATACCTCGGAAAAATCGGTCAAAAACGAAGTACTAATATAAGACTCTCTTTTTATTCTTCAAAACATTGAATTTATAAACATTGATTGTTCTAAAGATTTTTTTTAAAGCAAGGGGAAAAAATGGTTATATTGTGTAGAAAAGTGGAGAGGTTATAAAAACGGGGCTGAAATGGTTTTCTTAAGATGTATAAAAAGTCAGAGTTGCAACTGTTAACTTTAAACTGTTGAACTATTCGGTATAGTATGAAAAAGAAAAACACCTTTATATCTAATGATCCTATTTTCATTTGACTAAATTTTAACCAATAAGAGCAAACGATTTTAAGTTACGAAATCAGACACGACGTAATTTCTCTTTTAAGTTTTCTGAAACTGAATTTTCTGACTAATTTTAGATGCTTAACATTCGAAATGGAAGGGGAAGGAAGCCGCAATCTGTAAAATATGGCTCCAAAATTTTTTATTATTTAATTTACTGTGAGCCAAAAGAAATTTTTCGTAATGTATAAAAATTTTTTCACTAATTTAATCCAAACAATCCGTAAACAAAATATAAAGTTTAAAGAGAATTGGTGAGAAAGCTATTAAGAACTAAAAATTTTAAAAAAAAAAAAAGAATTTTTTTGGTATTGCGGAATAAACAAAAAATAAAACCAACACTAAGAAGCCCAAAACCTCATGCCTAAATTATTTTGATAAAACTTCTCCAGGTTGCAGCCACAGATAGATTTAAAAAAAAAAAAAAAAAAAAAAAAAAAACTTTTTGTCTATTTAGAGAAGTAATTTTTTGTGTTTCATTTCGAAATTTAAAATATCGTCTGCACTAATGAATTAGCATATTAAAGGTTAGGCTTTCGAAAAATCACGATGATTATCTGATTGGGCATGTGATTATCCGATTATTAGATCAAAAATTATTAAGGTTTTCTCCTTATTAATTTTTTGCACTGAAGTTTTATTTACCGTCAGTTTCTTGGCTTATTTTATTTGCCGTAATTTGACCCATTGGCAAAATGTGTGTTGTTTTGGGTTTGATGTCGTGCGCACCTTATTTGGACGTCATCACACTTTTCAACTGTGCTCGAGAGTAATACGGCGACCGCTGCTGTTTGAAAATTTTTTTAGAATTCTTTTTTTCACGCAAAACATCATAAGCACAACTGATTTTTCTACGAGGCAATTGTTAGTTCTGCAAAGGCTATCGAAGAAATCATTTTTTATTTTATTTTTAAAAAATTCGCTTTGGCAAAGGACAGCTAGTAACAGTCAAATAATGCATTAATTTATGTAAGCAAATTACTTTTTTTTGTTCCCCTTTAAGTAGTTTCAAAATAAATAAATAAATAAATTGAAACATAATAAATGAATTGCATGATTGATGATTGGTTAGTTTAATAATTGATGATTAAATAGTGTAATGAATAACTGGATTTTGTTAATTGATTGATTGTTTTTAAAATATTTCTGAAACTCCTTTATAAATAGGGTATGAAAGCTTTCAATAGTAGTCCAACTCCGCTTATTAAAAACTCAAATAAATCTCACTGTCACATTTATCACCCACAAGTCATGCAGGCCTAACCAATAAATAGAACTTTTTCTACAGTAATAGAATAAATTCATTAATTGAATAATAAAATGTAAATTTTCAAATCCGATTATATTTCTATGTTGTGTATAGTTTTATGTTTTTTGTAAGGAAAATAACATCATTCATGACATTTTCGCTCTAACTTTAAAGCAAGTTGAAGTATATCACTTTTAGCCATCATAAGAGAGAAAAAAAGCATTTTTGCCTAGAGCCACGCGTATCTAAGATACTAAGAGATGTTAGATATATTTAAAAAAGTATTTAGAAAGTATTCAGTAGTATTTAAAAAATAGTGCCCAAAGTTTTATTTTTTATAATACTATTTTATTATAAGTAACGTATTATTTATAAAGTAACGTATGTCGTATTATTAGTATACATATTAATATCGTGATAGTAACGCATTGTGTATATGCTTACTGTGGACGACCGAAATTGGTGGTTGTTAACTTCCACCGGTGAATTTTGACAATCACATAGTCGCTTTAGAAAATGTCCAAAATATATACTAGGTTCAGTTAAGTGCCACTAGCCGGTATTCATTTGTCCAGCATGCCCTACTTGAGTGTTTTTTGAAAGGTTCAGGGTCACTGCCCGGTATACATTTGCCCGGTACTCCAAACACTGATGTTTCTCTTAATCTATCCACAGCAGATATTAATATATCGAATAAATATAATAGTATCAATGAATAAATTATCAAATCGGATATAACGAATATTTTGGACATTCACCAAAGCGACTGTGTGATTGTCGACATTCACCGGTGAAAGTCAACATTCTCTTGATTTCGGTCATTTACGGGAACATATGCATATTAGTAAAATATAAAGTATTTATAAAGTAGTATTTAATGAAATAAAAATCAACCATTGGAAAAACTTTTTGAAACTTACTTTTTACTATTATTACTTCTTAATATAATTACTTTTTTTACTATTTCACTCATATTTAATGAGAGCTAGGTATGGTTTTTAAAAGCAAAGGTGTTAAAATTTTTAGAGCTGCATAAGAAAATATGAGGAATTAAAAGAATGAGATTAGAATTATTATTAGATTTATATTATTATTAGATTTATTATTAAATTTATATTATTATTATTAAATTTATATTACTATTAGATAATTATTATTAGAATTAATATTAGAAAATAACATACTTTTAGACTTTTTTAGGTGAGTATTTCAATGGTTCCTTTAAACCTAAAATTCTTCGGTTCAAAAGCCTCACGACTGATATATACTTTATATAAACTAAACGATTGTGTAAAATTTTGTAAGTTGTTTGATAGTGTAAATTTTTTGTTCTTCGAATAAATTGCAAAAATAAAATCATATGAGCTAAATGTTGTGTTATGTTATATGTAGGCATAACTTGGCTAAAAAAAATTTTTTTTTTTTAAATTTTTGATAGGACGTTTCGATCACTGATTATCACAGTCTTAAAATACTACATTTTCTTATTATTTCTGCACAAAAAACTTTTTGCTCATCTATGGTTTCAGAATCTCTGTATCTTTCGTTAAAGAAAAAAAATCTGCATTTTTTTCAAATCAAAAGAAAAGAAAGTGCTTTTTTACAGTAATTGTTAAAATTCATTTACCTTATCTCGAAGGCAAATGTATTTCTAGATTAAATCTTTATTTAAAAATAACGAGAAAAAAATAATTCTTTTTTTTTTTCCCCTTCTCCTATCTTCTGTAACCAGGTGTAGACTTCCTATAAAAAAACTATTTTTTTCCCTTAGATAATTACTCTTGATAAGAAAGCTATCATTGTTTTCCAGTTTTTAATATATTCGAATGTTATCTTCTATAATAGATTTTTAAAAAGAGAAACAATTTTAGATAAGAAATTTCAATTTAGCTTTCACACGTCATTTCATCTATTAATGAAAATCCTTGAATTACAAGAAATAGTGATACTTCCTTAATTATTCTCTGAGTAATATAGCAAAATTACTCATAGTAAATACCACAAATGATTTTTAAAGATTAAAAATGTAAGCTTAACCCTTTGACGCAGAATTTTTATGAAGCATATTTTTTTATTTCTTTTCATTATTTTGCACTAATAGAGGTCTAAAAAAGTGAAAAATGTTATATTTAGTATTTTCTAATTTATGTTTATTGAATACAGCATGAAACACCAGTTTCTTTTTCTGCGTTAAAAGTAAACTCTTCCGATACACTTCCAAACAATTATTTTCGTTCTAAGAGAAACAGTTATTCATCATTGAATTTTTTTTTAAATATTACAAAAACAATTATTGATATATATATATATATATATATATATATATATATATATATATATATATATATATATATATATATATATATATATATATCAATAATTGTTTTTGTATATATATATATATATATATATATGTATATATATATATATATATATATATATATATATATATATATATATATATATATATATATATATATATATATAGCAAAATAAATAAATACAAAAAAACCAGAAAAAATTAAGGAAAACAATAAGTATCATTTATTGCGCATAAGCTGCAAGTAAATAGAACTCATAAGAAAAGTTCAAAATGAAGATAAAACAAAGGTAAATTTCAGACAAATGAAAAAAGGGGGGCGAATAAAATAATAACAAACAACTGGGGAAAGAAAAGAAAAAAAAGAGTTAATTAAAAAAAAAAGAAGAATTAATTTTAAAAAAAAAAAAAAAAAAAAAAAACGAAAAAGTTTTTTTAAAAAACCGGAAAATAAAAGATATAATCTTTTCATCAGCCCACACGATTATATCCGAAAAAGAGTGCTTTCTAATATTGTATCAATATAGCCAAAGCAAAATATATCAATACAATAGTGTGAGGAGCACTCAAAAAATTTTTTTTACAAAAATTACGACAAATAAAATAAAACACAATAAGTAAAAATAACACGTAAAAAAAGAAAATAATATATATATATATATATATACACATATACACACAGGGTTATTCATAATTCCCTCCGGGGTTTCGAAGCGTTATAGTAAAAAAACGAAGATGAATATGGCAAAAAAGAACATATGAAATTGCTCCGAAAGTATTCAAGTTTCAATTTAAGCAGTTGCCGGTAGAGGGCAGTAACATGTACCACTGAAGCCAGTTGTAGTAAAAATAAGGTTGTAGTAAACAGAGGGAATTATGAATGACCCTGTGTGTGTGTATATATATATATATATATATATATATAGTTCTTTTCTGTAAATCTTTTTATTTTATTTTATTATTCTAATCGAAACACTTTCTCATACTTACAAAGTCACATCCTGTTCTGAAATCTGTTTTTGGCTCAACTATGCATTAATTAAAAGCAAGATACACTGCTGACCACCCAATTTAAAACACCAAGAAAGACAAGAGATATCTCAACAATATTTATTTTGTAGATAACATGTTGACCAAGTATCAAATGATTGAATTTATAGATTTCTGTGAAGTGTGGTTCCTGCCAAAATCAGCAGCCAGCCATTGTTGGAGATCACCGCTGCCACACGCCTCGGCATTGATTCAAAGTGACTTTGGATGTGTTCTTGGGGGACAGCAAACAAAGCAGCTTCCACGCGTTACCGAAGTTGATCTGGTGTGGCAGCTGGGGATGTAATCTGGGTCAATCGTTGAGCAATCATGGACCACATGTTTTCCATCGGCGAAAGATCCGGAGAGCGAGTTGGCCAGGGAAGCAATTTAATCTGGCAAATGACGAAGAACCCTTGGACAATGCGTGCCACGTGTCGTAACGCATTATCCTGTTGAAATATGGCTGTGGGCAAGCTCTGAAAGTAAGGAAGGACAACTGGCTCCAGCACCTCGGAGATGTAGCGCTGGCTGTTTAAAATACCGGCAATGCGTGCTAGAGGAGTGCGAGAGTGATATCCAATACCGCCCCATACCATAATACCCGGTGCAGGACAATTGTGGTGGTGCATAACGCAGCTGTTCACCATTCTCTCTCCACATGTGTCTCCAGACTCGAATGCGACCATCGTGGTGTTGCAGACAGAAGCGTGGTTCGTCGGTAAAGACAATTTCATTCCATTTTCCATTCTATCGTCCACATCCTTCTTTCATCGCACCATTGGCGGCGGAGACGCCTAAGGTTCTGCGTCAAGGGTAGACGAAGCAATGGACGTCTTGCGGACAGACCACTCTGCTGTAAACGGCGTCGAATGGTACGCGCACACACTGGATGATACGTTACAGACTGAATGTGCTGTGGTATGGTTTGTGATGTGACTGAGCGATCAGTCACTGCCATGCGCACAATTCGCCTGCTATCACGTGAAGTGGTGCACTGAGGTGGATGCAATCGAACACGTCGGTCCGTCGTACCCTCCTGCATCTAACGATCACATATCCGCATTACAGTTGTTTGGTTTCGTCCAACACGACTACTGATTTCCCAGAAAGATAATCCACAGTCTCGGTAGGTCACTATCCTTCCTCTGTCGAACTCGGATACTTGATCAAAAGATGATCGCTGTTTTCTACGAGGCATAATTGATCGCTTTTTGAAAAAACCACAAGAAAAACACAATTGCCGAAATTGAAATCGACGAAATATCCAAGCTTTAAATAGCGCTTTGAAGTGGCTCCACAGGCGCGCGTAATATGCGTCTGTGCTGAAATTCTAATCATTTGTATATCTCACCTCCGCTAATGCATGTTGTAAATTAAATATTATTTGCATGCTTCCTTCAGGGTGTTGCATTTACGGTGGCCAACAGTGTATTTTTCCCTTTGCTCTCTGTGGGAATCACTCGACCTATTTGATAAACCAATTACAATTACTAAGATTTCCCTCTTTCCCTAAATAGAAACATTTTAACGGATTTACTTTGCAATATTTTCTCTAAGATAAAATCGAGAAGCACAACTTTTCGTCTACACTTCTATGACTGCGCTTTGTCTAATAATTAATAAATAAATTTTGTAACGGATTTCTGTAATTATGTTTTAATCCTTCCCATATATATATATATATATGAGGAGGTGCGAATAGATTGCCTCCTCATTTAGATAATTGAATTAATAAAATAATCAGCTGGTATATTAACTGAAGTATTGGAAACGACAAAAAATTTAATCTGGATGATTCGTATTATACACATGGCGAGAAGAGCCAAAAATTAGTGATTAACAAGGTACAGGCGTGCGACGCTATTCTAACTCTAAAAACAGCAACTACGTCCACTACTACAATTGTTTGCTTGATGTAAAAATCGGTTACAGTTAATTTGTTTTAGTTTATAAATTTGGTAATGCGAAATCTGCTGTCAGATTGCCAGTGCCATCTGTTGAGAGTCTGAGGAGACAGCAACTCGCCGCATTATATATATATATATATATATATATACATATATATATGTATATGTATATATATATGTATATATATATGTATATATATATGTATATATATATGTATATATATATATGTATATGGGACACAGAAGTCCCTTTTGCGTCAAAAGGTTAAAACTCTTCCGACACAACTTTTATAATTGAAGGAATTGAAGACTAATAGATTCAACTGGATTCAGATTCTAGTGGTAGTTACCACTATCTAATTGAATTAAGCATCTTATTCATTAACTTACCACCACTTTTTAGTTTTGGTGGCTTATCATTTCACAAGAGGCTGTCAATTCCTTATTGGGCATTCGCAATCAGGCATTCCAACATTCTCCGCTTTATGGGAAAATTTCTCATAGTGGTAGCTAAGTGTATGTTATTAGTTTAATGTATGATTCTTTGTTCTGTAAATTCTATTTAAAGTTATTTTCGACTGCACTAGAAGCAAATGATTCTAATGCTCATATAAAATGCCATCTTCCAGTCTGGATACCATGGTGAAGCTTTCAGAATTACCAATGATTCTGAAAGCTATAGTCTACCATTCGATACATTATTTTATAAAAACAGTAGTAGGTGTCAGCATTGCGAAATTAATATTTTATACAAGGTGTAATAATTACTATTTAAGCGAGGGAATCGAAATTTTTTTTTTATCAAAATTACTATTGTTAGTCTCCTTAGGATAAAAGACTGCCCATTCATTTCTGATGAAAGGATTAATTTTATCTGAATGCAGTTTTATCAAAAGATAAATTTATGCTTTCCGTCTTTTATTAATTAAAGAGCTAAAGTATTGCGCTAAGTTGACTAGATGGAAAAAAATTGCTATCTTTTCAAAAGTGTTAAATGTTATCTTTTACTAACTAAAACTTACTGTTAACTTTTTACTTCATATTTTAAGTAAAAAAATTAAGGCTCTTTTAAACTTTTTTTTTTAGTTTATTTTATTTATATTCTGAATTTTTTTAACACTTTATGATCGGATTGTAGATAGATTACGATCGTAATCTATTTATATATATATGCAAGAGCGACGTCATCGCGGGATAAATCCTGCCATTCGTTTATGCAACAATTCTGAAGCTTCTTCGAAAATTGATTGAGCGTGATAATAAACCAAGTTTTAATTGCAGTAATGTTCATCTGCCAAACACAACCACGTGATTAAGCGCAAACCATGGGATTTAAATCCTTTGCAACTCGAGAAAAAGAATACCAGATTTGTTCCAACCATGTTATTTAAATTCCATGGAGGGGCCTAATCAGGTATTCTTTTTCTCGCGTTGCAAGTACATGATTATCAAATAAAGAATTTTGTACTAAACTTACAAAAAATATTAAATTTTAATGTATGTACATTTTATCCGTGACATCTGTTAAAAAATTTAACTGACTCTCCCATTCAAAATTTGTAACTTTATATTAAATTTATAATTATGAATTCATTATAAATGTTTATAAATGTTCATATTTGTAATTATGTTGCTTCTAACCTGGAACAGATACTGTAAGTATTCATAGTTTCCCGATGTTTATAAATATTTTATATTGTAAATATTTAAAGTGTATTCATAATCTGTGTCATCTATAATATTTTCCTTTTTATAACTTATTCGTTGCATATGTGTGGTGATAGGTTGCTGATGGAGAAAAAGTACGAACCGATTCATTTCTCATTATCTTGTATTACGAGGAAAAAATTTAAATTGTCGTTCGACAAGTGTGGGGGTATAGCTCAGTGGCAGAGCATTCGACTGCAGATCGAGAGGTCCCCGGTTCAAATCCGGGTGCCCCCTGAACTTTTTTTCTTCACGCAGATTCTCTTAAGAATTAAGGATAATACCGAAGTTAATTAAGAAAGCAACTTGCGCACATTTTAATGAAATTGTTCAAAGATCAAATCTTCTCAGGAATTAATTTATTTTTAATTTTTTTTAAAAATAAGTTTATAAATTTACTTCAGTTGTTGAATAAAACGTATTGACTTTTTTTTTCCCTTCTGTTCTTACATTTTATACAACATTCTTACATTTTGTAAATTTTTTTACATGTAATTGTTTTTTACATGTAATTTAACTTGCGATTATTTTTCGCCTACTTATTACGTTATTTTTTACGTTATGCTTTGCTGCTATTTTACATCGGGTTTAATAATATTATTTTAGATCTTTGAACGTGTTAACTATTTATTTTATATGTTCACTGCTGTTTTTTTTTTTTTTTTTTTTTTTTTTTTTTTTTTTTTTTTTGCACTCTGTTACTTTTTACTGCTATTTTCTTTTCTCACGTGTTTGTTTTAATTCAAATGAAAATTGTGAAACTTTGCTTAATTGAAATTTAAGAAATATATTACTCAAACAAACTTTTCACTTAAAACTATGCTTGAAATTGTATTTTATGTATATATAGATTTGCCCGAGTTTATTTTTAAGAAGTTTACTTTGTGGGTAAAACGTGATAAAACTACTTATTTATTATTTTTTTTAAATTTTAAAAGTGCTAAGCTTAGGCATTTTAAAAATTCTCAAGAATTAGATTTTATATTTCTTGAATTAAAACATTTGTTTTCATTAAATATCGTTGAAATTTGTTGCTAATTTTTTATTTTTTTATAAAATGCTATTTAATAATTTTTTTATTAAGTTAACGTTAATTAATAACGACGAAGAACGAGGAATCATAAACGAATGAAACGAAGCTAATTATTGAATGAGTGAACCAGTAAATTTTATTTTATAACCGTCGTTGAACAGCCGACCAAATTTCATGGGTTTACGACTACTAATGTTCAACTCCGTAGCCTTGTAATTTTGAACTAATCCAGAAGACAAGGAAACTCCTGGATCAGTAACCCCAGAGGTATTGATTTGTTATGGGAACTTGGAGGACTTTGAGACTCGACAGATTTAACGTGCATCAGTCACCATTTACTACACGGGGAGTCTTCGGCCGGCGAGGATCGAACCCACGACCTCTTAGATATGGGCCCAGCGCCCTACCGACCAGGCTATCCCGGCCTGAACCAGTAAATTATCAAATCAGCTAATTGATGAATGGAGATATTAGTGAATGACTGAAGAGGTGAAGTGGATAAGTGAATATATATATATCAATGAATCGCTGAATCAGGTTAAAAAATGAAATAAAAATTTTATAAACTCGTAATTTGTGGTACAGAAATCAACGACCACATTTAATTTTTCTTAAAACTTTTTCTCGATTTTGAGGCTCTCACTAAAGGGGAAAATAGTTTTATTAATGACCACAACATAAAATAGTCATGATAAATAAACATCCACTAATCAGTGTTTTATTTTCAAACGTAACTAAATTAATTAATTATCGCAAGCATATAATAATAATAATAATAGTAAAATTATTTTCTTTCTCATGTCTTAGCATAAAATGGAAGCATGTTAATAACATCTAAAAAAATACCTTACATATACAAGTTAAAGCTTAACTCTTAGAGGCAGATGGAACACCGTTGTCCATCTGTGAAATTTTTTTTTCTTACGCTCTAATTACAAGCAAAAATATATTTTGGTATTTTTTAATTATAAAAAACCGTCTAATAGTTACTAAAAAAATTTGTTGGATTATTGGAATTATATTTGTACTAAAATATAAAATCCAAAAGTTAGTTGGAAAAAAAATTTTTTTTTTCCCATTCATATTCAAACATTTATCAATAATTGATTTTGTAAATGAAAGAAATTTCAATGATGAATAACTCTTTCTCTTGGATCTTAATAACTTCAAATTTGAAAAAATTTTGTTTGGAAGTGAGCCGTGTTCGGAAGATTTTTACCTTTAACGCAGAAAAAGATACCGGTATTTCATAACCGTAAATTATTAAAATACTAAATATAATATTTTTTACTCATTTTGACCTAAATTAATACAAAATAATAATAATAAAAATGTGAATAGTATTTTTAATAAAATTCTGCTTTAAATGGTTAAGACAGGTAAAAAGAAAAAAAATCCGAGATTTTATTTTTCTTCAAATTCAAAGAAACAGGGCATTGCGAAGATTGCTCGTGAACTTTCCCCTCAAAATCTCCTTCAAGAAAATCAGACCTCAATTCAAATCCATAACAATGATGACGACACAACCCCAAGAAGAAAAAATATATAACTTTCCTTACTCATCTTGTGATAATTGGTCACTTTTTCCCCCCTGAATCTCATATCTTGGCGAGTATTTTGGCCGTAGGTGTGGCGCGTGCAGCGGCCAGCGATAGACGATAGCATCTTTTCATCGTCTGGCGGAAAGAAGGCCGAGGCACGTGCGTGCAGGCACGGGATGTTCGAGGGATCGGGCCGCCGAGTACAATGGGTTTGATCCCGTGACATCGGGGTGGGATCCGAGATCCCTGTCTGCATTAACGACCCCGATTCATAACAAGGCATGGGGATTAACTCTTGAAAACAGCATTATTGTAAGGTATTGTAGATAGATTACGATTTTTCGCGTATTTTTTTTCTTTTTCTTTAATCTTCTAACATCCTATTTTACTTTGGGTATTGTATGTGTGGTCTCATCATATTGCAAATGTGTTTATTTAAAACGTTGGCTTAGTTTTCGTTTTTTAAGGAGAGATTTAATAAGAGCAGCCAAGAATAAGTTATTGGGTTTTTGAAAATGAAATGCCTGATTTTGGTTAAGTTCTTAAGACTTCCGCAAAACAAATAAAAATAAAATTATCTGACTAAAGAAAGAATATGCTTCAAAAAATGGTATAAGACATTTTTTTTAAAAAACTGCGAAAAGGGAACATGAACCTTATGCATGCTAACAGTTTTCAAAATGATGACAAGAACATTTAAAACAAATAAATATAAATTTAGTTGAACTATTTTTAAATTTTTGTAACTGAAATTGTTATAGAAGCTATGTATTTTTAGAATGAGGGGATTGATATATTTTGCGGCTGTAGGTTTACATAATAAGGTTTTAATAAGGTTTGTCTTTTAATAAACTGCAAATTTTTACCACAGATTTTCAGCTTTTCTAATTAAGTGCATCCTAGGTAAAATGACTTTACAAAATGTATGTATATTAACCATCATTAACCACCATACACACGTATATTAACCTCCATACGCATGTATATTAAAACCATATGCACGTATATTAATCATCATATATGCGTGCACATTAACCGTCATATGCATGTATATTAACCATCATATGCACGCATATTTACTATCACATGCATGAAGATTGACCATCATATGCACGCGTAAAACTAAACTAAAGAAAACTACAAAACCTAAAAAATAGCAATTTTTTCCATAATCAACTGTAGTAATTGCGAGACGTTTCCGTTTATTTACTACTGGCAAAAGTATCTCTTCTCCAGAGCGCGTGGAAATGCATTTTACCCTGATTTGCCCCGTTCGGCCACTGCGCTTTTTCTTGGTCTGTTTTTCAATCTTTTATCTCTCTCTGGGCAACTGCGGTTTTTTTTTTGTTTTTTTTTCAGTTTCATTTCTCACCATAGTCTTTAAATTTTTCGTTGGCAACTTTACTTTTATTTTTTTCAAATTACTTTTGTTTCTTTTCATTCAAGTCTTGGAAATGGGCGCCTATTTTACGAGCCCTTGAAACATGCCGACTGTTATTTCCAATTCGCATATTTTCGAAGCGAATGAAGTTTTTATCCAAGCAATATCACTTCTCCACTTTAATAAAATAATAGCAGTAAAAAATGTAGCTATGAAAGAAGAGTATTAGGAAAGCAGATATTGTTCTCGATTTACTGCAGACGTTTTTATTTTTTACTACCATGAAAGTAAATACACTGTTAAACCTTATACGGTACAATAAAGAGCTTTAGTTACAGAAACTGGTATGCAGTACTTTTCTATCCATTCAAAAACATTTTTATTTGAAGTTGCTTCACACACAATACCTGCAACATCTGAATTCCAATCGAAGAACGAAACTAACTTTTCGAATATCTCTAAACTATGTCAAAAGAGGTGGGGGAGAAGAAAAAAGTCAACAAAGACTGAAACTCACAGCATGAGAACCACGTTCTTTTCGATGACCGAATTGAATCTGACCATCTAATGTCCTCGGACAGCCCTGCCATAACGCCCTGGCAATGAGCCCCATTACGACGTCCCGCTCTCACAAATCTTGCCCTCTCCCATTGACCAGGATGACTTCTATGGCCACTTGTAGGGCTGTGACGGTCGGCTATTGATAAGCCCTCATCCTTTTAGCCATTGTTAGGATCTGGAGAAATTGTTCTCACATTTTTACTTTTTGTGAGGTACCACCTGAGGGGAGATCATCAACGATTCTAGAAGCATCCATCTGGGGGATGGATTGAAGAAAAAAATTGAAAAGTAGGTCTTCTTTTTTTGGGTGAAGCGTTTGATTGTGTTCGGTACAGATACGAAGCGTTGTGGACTTCTTAAAACGTTAGGTCACTTTGGTGAAGTGAGTTTTTTTTTTTTTTTTTTTTTTTTCCAATCGGGTTGATTCCTTTTCATAGAATTCTTTTTCCGATGCAGAAAGAACTATTGAGTAACAAGATCATAAGGTTTTTTTTCTTCTTCATCTCGTCGGATAAATAGTAACTTTTTTACCGTTTTTGTATTCGAATGTTATCACAACCAAAAAATGCTTTTTCCCACCCCACCCCTCTCTCTCGTAACACAAATATTCTTATAAATTTTTTTTAAAACGAAGATCAGTTACTATGTATCCTCTTTTGTGAAAAAGAAATTGTTTCACTTTTGTCGAAGGAAAGATAAAAAGTTTACTTATTTAGAGAAACTTTTCGTAGATCAGTTTAGAATTTGAAGGACTGAAATAAAAATAAGAAGTTTGACCTTTTTTTGATTTTTTTTTTTTTTATAAATTGATGGTAAAACTTAGTTTTTTTTTATTGAAACCCAAAAACCGAAGTTCATTTAAATCATGAATGATGTCACATTTTTTTTTTCAATATTTTTAAACATCTCCTTTTTTTTTGTCCCAAAAAATCACCATTTTACCATAATATGTATTTTATTCTCAGAAATCTCGCTATATTAAATAAACATATATTAGCAAGTATGAAACAAAACACATATTACAAATAATAATCGAAATTTTATTATTAATCTTTAACTATTTATTTTAATAGTATTAGAGAGCATAACAATTATAATTATTACATTAGTTATTATTGTGATGAAACAAAATATTAAAAATAATAGCATAACAATATTTAATCTGTTCTGTGATTTTAAATGTTTTTATTTTAACTAGAATATATAATATGACATTTCTTGTTTTCCTTTTTCACAAACTGTTACAATTTCATTGACCTCTTCCCCCTCCCGTCATTTAAGGGCGGAACCTTACGTATTTTAAAATACAATTAATTTGCAAATGAAAAACGTGAGTGATCAAAATTAAAACTTGAAATTTAAGGCTTAAGACAAGATGTATTCTAACGTGCAATTGAAAAATCAACATAAGTTGCAAAAAATTCAAAACTGAGATTTTATATATTTCGCTACTTTGTAGTGTAAGTTACATATTGCAAAAAAAAAAAAAAAAAATTATCAGTTTTTTGACATTCTATTTTAAAATTCATAGCATTAGCAATAGAAGGAAAATAGCTGTCAAGCCACTTTTCTCGGAATCAATTATGGAGCTCTTATGCTGTTTTTTCAATTGCACGGTAGTATTGTGATTGATTCAAGATTTTAAAAAAAAGCTTTATTCTTCACTTATTTTAAGTCCAATTTTTTTTTTAATTCTTAGGCTATTATGCATAAAATGTTAGAATAGATAAATAATCTGCACAGCTTCTGGTTTTTAAAAATCTATGCATTCTATTACTTTACACGCAGAAACAATTGCATGTTAAATCTTTCTTAAAAAAAATACTCTTTATTCTATTTTAAATGATCTTTTACTAGTTTAAGCTATTTTTTTTTCATTTATATTGATAATGCTTAGTAAAACGTGGTTATTAGAATTTCCTTTGAGTTATAAATTTTTAATTCATATCACTTAGTAAGTAGGCATTCATACAACACTAAATAATGTTTGGTATGCCAATATAGTTGGAAATCAAGTGTAAATAAATACTATTTGACTTAAAGAACAAAAATAATTAAATTTAGGCGATGAACCTCGACAAGAAGTACTTATTGAAAAATACTTTTACTTTATTATTTTCATTCGAAACAGCATTTAAATATATTTGCAGTCGTTTGTTAAAAAATCATGAAATAATGTTATGATCTTAGTTATTAGAATTATGTGAATGCAAAATTTTTATATGGGAAATTTTTATTTGAATAAGTGACTCAATGATTGTTTGCATTACTTCTATATAAGTGACAAAATTATACAAAAGCTATAATAATTTCATTAAAGTCGCATTTGTAATTATATCAACTTATGCGGCTTCCTTTATCACGGCCTAATATAAATGTAACCTCTCATGGTGAAAAGTTTCCCCACCTCTAAGCAAAATAAGTCAATGCTTTTACGTAAATAATAAAACTATAAATTCATAATATCATATACTTAATTATCTTGTACAGTTTTCTTTCAAAATTAAATTTTTTACCGATATACAAAGTATTGTTGCTAAAAAGTTTCGTGACCACAAAAATAATAATGAATTTATAATTTAAATGACCTCTACTTTAAGTTATAACTATGTTTCCTATTTAAATTGACTCAGGATTCAAAGAATTTTATCATCTCTATCTACATAATCTGCATCATTTATCCTATTCAATTGCTATTCTATACTTTTTTCTCTCAAAACTAAAATTTTTACAGATATGGACGAATCTCAGGAATCATTAACCTATATGTCTTCAAACTTTTCTTATAAATATATAACATAATAAGCGAAAATTAATTCTAATAAAATTACAGAAATAACTATGCATTACTAATTTAAGATACGTACAGTTTTCATCGCGAGTAACTTGCTTTTGGCTTTCATTTCTTACTTCAATCCTACATTTGACAACTTTTCATGAGTGTCGCTTAGAGTGTTTAGCATACTTTTTTTTTTGTCAATATGTATTCTGTTTAAAAAAAAAAATGAAAATTACTAAAAACATAATTTAGTAGCTCAGCTGTACTATCATTTATTTTCTTGAATGATATTTTTCGTGAATATTGACGTTTGCAAACACTTAAAGTTTGTCGCCAAATTTTGGCACGTCAAACTGTAACCATCGAAAATTGAAAAAAAAGGTATACAATCCAATTCTGCGAGTTACAAGTTAAACTAATGATGCAAGTTTGTTCTACTTTAAATAAGCTTTCGGAATATCACTGACATAAAACTCGCAGAATTGGATTGTATACCTTTTTTTTCTTCAATTTTCGATGGTTACGGTTTGACGTTTATAAGAAAAGTTTGAAGACATATAAGTTAATGATTCCTGAGATTCGCCCATATACTACGCATAGTTTCTAAAAAGTTTCATGACCACAAAAGTTATTACGAATTCATAATTTGAATGTTTAATTTAGTTTTAACTATTTTTCTAATTTATATTAATTCAGTTTCTTAAAAATTTTATCAACTTTATCTACGTCTGCATTGTTATTCTTTACAGTTACTATTTCGTATGTTTGTCTCTCAAAACTCAATTTTTTACAGATATACTACGCATAGTTTGAAAAAAGTTTCATGATCATAAAAATAATTACGAAATTATAATTTGAGTGACCTTTAATTTAGTTTTAACTATGTTTTTTTATTTATATTGATTCATCATTTTAAGAATTTCATCAGCGCTATCTGCTTAAACTGCATCATTAAAGTTTTTCGTCGGCATTGTCAGATTTAATTTATATGTCACACTGAATAATGCCCCAAAGAGAATGATTAATGCCTCATCTGAAGGAGATGATCATATATTCCCAGATTTAATCCAGGCGTTATTAAAAAAATATCTTCAGGCGGTCTTCACATTCGGGTAAATTTACAATAAAAAATGTTTTTCCCTCGGTTAGGGATTTCAATGTATGAATCTGGGACATCTCTAAATAAAGGATCCTAAAAGGGAATCTTTTATTAAAATGTTTCTCTCTATTTTCTTTCACTCTCAGTTTGTGGTCGGGACTTTTTGTGCGAAATGAAATGTCAGCCATTGTTATTTCGTCTCCAGCCATTGTCTGAAATTGAATGAGCAGAGTGGAGTTGTATGCTTCTGCTAGCAAATGAAAGTGATATAAATGAGGATGGATTAAATAGCAGCGTTTTAATCTTCTCTTTTTTTTTATCAATTTAGCGAATCTTAACTTCTTATTGCTTAATCAAGCCTTTGAATACTGTGTTGTTTTCATATTTTTTTTGCTGCTTTTAGTGGAAAATAACTTTTTTTTAAATTGGTTTTTTTTTTTAACATTGTTTCACCGACTAAATTATTAAAAAAAAGTAAAAAAGTTTTACATTTTGAAATTTGTTCGATTATTAAAATAAATAACAAAGAAATAATAAGTAATAATTGAAAAGTTATTTTTTGCATGATATCATTTTTGAGTTAGCGGTTTTTATAAATAGACGTAAAAATGTTCTGATTTGTGCATAGGAATCTAAACACTTTCCCTTGACTGTAATATGGCTACATGATCTCAGATTTATACATAATACTTCTCAAATCCTATTACCTTCAGCTACTTGCTTTAAAAGTAAGGATTTTCAAACAAGTATGGATTTTCGAGAATAAAAATTTTCGAACACACGAACCTTTTATTTAGGAATTAATTCGTATTTTCGGTATGTTCTCTTGTTACTTCATTTTGATGTCTATTAGTTAGCATTCCATTGTTATTTTCGCATTTTATTTCGCATTGTTCGCATTTTATTTAGAAGTTTATTCGTGTTTTCAGAATGTTCTCTTGTAACTTCATCTTGACGTTTATTAGTTAGCACTCCAGCGTTATCGCTTGAGGATTTTGAACTACTATGAAATTTAATTTTGAAGTTTATTCGTATTTTTAGAATGTTCTCTTGTAACTTCATCTTGATGTTTATTAGTTAGCACTCCAGCGTTATCGTTTGAGGATTTCTAGTTCCTATCGAATTTTATTTTGAGGTTTATTCGTATTTTTAGAATGTTCTCTTGTAACTTCATCTTGATGTTTATTAGTTAGCATTCCAGTGTTATTGTTTGAAGATTTTTAACTCCTGTTGAATTTTACTTAGGAGTTTAATAGTGTTTTCAGAATTTTTTCTGGTAACTTTATCTTGATGCTTATTAGTTTGTAATATTAACAGTGTTATAGTTTGAGAATAGGTCATTTTTTTAAAAGTTAGTTTCTTAGTAGAATTGAAGTTTTATAACACTCAGCTGTATGAAAAAGAAATGTTTTGACATCATTCCTAATTATTTTTATGTAAAATGAACTCCTAATTCAGAATGAGATCTCCTGTTTCTCTAATCCCCCACCCATTTTTGAGAACCCCCATTTTTTGTTTTATTTTACAACCGGCGTTGAACAGCTGACCCGATTCCGTGTTTATAACTTCCGATGCTTATCTCTGTAGCCATGTGAATTTGGAATCGATTCAGAAGACAAAGGAACTCCTGGATCAAGTATCGGGAAAAATATGCCTTCTTGGTGGACTTTTAGATTAATCTAACCAGCATTGCGTTACATGGAAAGGAAAACCACGAAAATCTTCCACGGTTAGCATGACAGCAAGGGAACTTTAACCTATGATCCATCTATCACGGAGGATATTTTACGTCAGCACTGTGGTGGGTGCGAGCTGGGTGAGAAATTCGTACAAACTAGCCATGGCTGGTATTCGAACCCGAGTCACCTCATAGGGAGGTGGGTGGTCTATCCCCTGAGCCACCACGACTCTCGCTCTCATGTTTATCAATATTGTAAAATTTAATGGCTAAGAAGATTTGAAAGAAGGAAAACATATTATTTTTATTTTTAACTTCAAATAAGGAGCTAAAATGGGGAGAATAAGTTCTGTAACAGTTATGGAAAAAAGGGAATTTGTCAAGGATCTCTTTCCCTTAAATAATAATAAAAAAATCATCGTATTTTCCGTGAGTTTCAAATCTCTTTAATTACTTATTTAAGCTAACAGTTTCTTTTTTACTATCACAAACATCATTCAATAGCAAAAATATTTCGCAACAATTTTGCCTAAAAACGGACGAGGTCTGGAATTCCTTGAATAGTGAGAGATAATTTAAACATCTGAATTTTCACTGAGGGTCTAGAAAAATGAAAAGTTATAATTCATGAACAGTTAAGTATAGCAGTTGAAATTCGGGGGTGGCATTTCCTCCATAAGATTATATATAAAAATTATGATTATATAAGAAAAATGATTTTATAAAAAAATATCAAAAATGATCGAATGAAAAAAAAATTTAACAATCATGGAATGAAAAAATATATTAAAAAATGATCGAGTGAAAAAATATCCAAAAATGATCGAATGAAGAAAAAAAAATGATCGAATAATAAAAAAATATCCACAAATGATCGAATGAAAAAAATATCCTAAAATGAAGGAATGAAATAAATATCCAAAAATGATCGAATAATAAAAAGATATCCACAAATGATGGAATGAAAAAAATATCCAAAAATGATGGAATGAAAAAAATATCCAAAAATGATCGAATAATAATAAAATATCCACAAATGATCGAATGAAAAAAAAACTTATTCAAATTTTAAGCTTTCTTTTCGTTTCCTTATCAATTCAATTATTTAGCAACAATTTTAAGTAAACGTGAATGAGAGGAAGTTGGCTCGAAAGCTCACTCCCTAATTTTTTCACGAGAGCTTCGGCAATTCTCCCCCTCACCCCCTTTTAGTCGGAATTGTTACTAAATACTTTTATCATTTGGGGAAGTTTGGGGAAAAGAATAAAGGCGGCAAGAGGCTTGAATATTCAGAATATAAAGTTAAACATTTCTTAAAAAACTTTAAAAAAAAAAGATGATTGCTTAGAAGAATTTTTAGGGGACAAATCTTAGAATAAGGGGACATCTTGGAAATCAAGGGGGCAAATCTCCATTCTTTTTAAAATTGTTCATGTATTAGAATCTTGATAACTCTAAGACTAAATTAAACAGTTAAAATAATAACTTTGTCCCTATCGCAAAGATTTCAAGAGAAAGTTAAGAAGATTGTCTTCATGATCTCTCACTGCTTTTACTAAAATTGTGGCTAAATATGGTTTTTTTGTTTGGGAGGGGACGAAAAGAGGGGCTACAAGCTGGAATAAAAGGAAAATCATTAAAAAAGTTTTGGAAAAAAAAAGAAAGAATAGTTACAATTTTATAACTTATATTTAATCATCAATCACCATTCATATATATAAAACTATTGAAGAAAGCGGTGTGAGATGGTGCGAAGGGAAAATGGGGTAGGGGTCATATTTAGAACGTTATTTTTAAGTAACATTTATCAAAAATAGTGTTTAAACTTGAAATTCTTTAGGAAGTAATGTTAACATTCATCTTGACCTTTTTTTTGTGAAACATTTACTATATTTACAGAAATAACTTTTGTTACTTCAACCTTAATGTACTTTTTCTTTAAAGTACAGTCGCTGTAATAATGGGTTAAATATAAAAATTCGAACAATTTTAACTTCTGAAAATCGTCCGATAAAAATGTCATTTCTACAAAATTCTTGTTGTTCGATAATAATGGATAATCATTATTTTAGCTAAAAGTATTTGATTATAAAATAGTAATATTTTAATTTATAAATAAACATATTAAAAAAGTTTGCAATAAATTGCACAATATCTAGCAGCTGAGCAGTTAAGCTTAGGGCTGATAATGACGCTTAATCATCACCCCTAAATATAAGTGAATAGTTGCAGTTTAAATAAGTAAATAGTGAGAATAAAATAATTTCATTATTAACAATGCACCATATTTTAAAATTTAGTTTTATACTTTAAGTATGCACTTTGATGACGCTTATGAGCATCATAAAAATAATGATTAGAGGTGTATTTATTTCGTATAAAAGGCAAATAATATATTTTATTTTATAACCGTAGTTGAACAACTAATGTTCAACTCTGTAGCCTTGTAATTTTGGACCCAATCCGGAAGACAAGGGAACTCTTGGATGAAGTATTGGAAGAAATTTGCTTTCGAGGAGGACTTTTTGATAGAACTAACCCGCATTTGCGTTACATGGAGAGGGAAATCGCAAAAACCTCCCATTCTGCCAGCAAGGGGACTCTAACTCATGATCCGTCTATCAATGAGGATATTTTATGTCACTTCTGTGGTCGGTGAGAGCCGGGTGCGGAATTTGTATCGACCACCTACAGCTGGGATTCGAAACCGGTTCACTTCATTAGAAGGTGAACGTTCTATTCCCTGAGCCACCACGGTTCTAAGACAAATAATATAGAAATATTTGATCAGTGGCTTTAATGTTTGTATTTTGACCAAAACGTTTGATGTTACACCACTCCCCTTCTCGCTACAAACAGTTGAAATTTCACGAACCCTTCCCCTTAAGCTTGGCATCATTTGTGGATGGTCCCTTAATTGAGCGAAACATCCACTTTAACATATTAAAAAAGAATTTAATATAAATATAAAAAATTGCAAATGTTTTGAAAAAAAAATCTGAAATGACAAACTAAACAATAAGCCGAGATAGCCTGGTCGGTAGGGCGCTGGGCCCATATCCGAGAGGTCGTGGGTTCGATCCTCGCCGGCCGAAGACTCCCCGTGTAGTAAATGGAGACTGATGCACGTTAAATCTGTCGAGTCTCAAAGTCCTCCATGTTCCCATAACAAATCAATACCTCTGGGGGTACTGATCCAGGAGTTTCCTTATCTTCTGGATTGGTTCAAAATTACAAGGCTACGGAGTTGAACATTAGTAGTCGTAAACCCATGAAATTGGGTCGGCTGTTCAACGACGGTTATAAAATAAAAACTAAACAATAAAGTATTCTTTTAACTTACAAGAAAATTTATCAATATAACTGAAATCAGAGTATTTTTCACGTTAATGCAGTATAAAAATTCGATACAAACGTATTTTAGTTCACAAGGGATGTGTAGTTGCTCCTAACAACATTTTGATTTTGCCCGCAGTTCAAAAAGTCCCAACATAGCTTTAATTTTAAAAAAAATGATGTAAAAAAAATAGTAAAATGTAATTAAAAATTCCTGTTTTTCCTTATTTCCATATTAAAAATAAAATTACTTGGATTATTTTTAATTAAAACTGCCTAATCACCTTAATAAAACACAATTATTAAATAAATTTTTTTAAAAAAAGGGGAGGAAATAAACTTTTGTGGGGAAATTAGAATCGAATGAAACTTTCAATTAATACTTTATATCAGACATCTGAAGTAACATAACTCTTCGGAACGATTCTATAATCCGTGTTCTTGGTCATGTAAAATCTGTAAAACGGTTTTTTCCTTAAGGGTTAAAATGCGGAAGGAAAAAAAACTCCCCCAAGGAAAGATCTTTATTTTTCCCTCGCTACAAACTCAATCGTTTTTACTTTGCACATCGCATCAAAAATAAAGTTAAGTAATATGGTCATCTTATCACACCAAAGTCGTCGCAGTAAAGAAAGAGATTTCTTCACGATATTTTTGTGAGATAATTTCTAAAACATGCACAAAAAATATAAAATAAAAACTGTCTTCTATTCCATAGTATATATTTACAAATTTTAAAAATTTTTCCTGATTTTTTTAATAACTCTTTAGTTTCTTAAATTCATTACTCATAGGTGAATTACAAGTTCTTGAATGCCCAAAACCTTCTGCATCAAATGAAAATATCTAGGAATCTATAAATGTAGAAAATCTATAATTTGGAAACAATATAATTGATTTTATTTGATAATGCTTTTACTGAGTGTTTTTCAATACTTATTTTTATTTTTTTATTTGCCTCTATGCGAAGGGATAATGTTCAACTAGTCATAAAATACAACAAAAACTTGCTCGCAATATAAAAGAATAATCAAAGAATCCTTTACTCTAACTATTTAAAGTTATAAGAAGTTGTTTCTATTTTAAACCCTTTGACGCAAACGGGTCACCGATGTCCCTTTTATTTATTTTTTACTTGAACAACTAATTACAAGCAAAAGCATATTTTGATATTTTTTAGTTATAAAAACAGTTTAATAGCTACTAAAAATTTTTTTAGAGTATCGGACCTATATTTCTACTAAAATATAAAATTTTAAAAAAAATAGTTTGAAATTTTTTTTTAATTCTTAATCAAAACATTATCAATATTTTATTACGAAATTTCAAAGATGAATAACTGTTCATTTTAGATCTAAATTACTACAAATTTGAAAAGTTATTGTCTGGAAGTGATTCGTGTTTGAAAGATTTTACCTTTAACTTGAAAAAAAAAAAAAAAAAAAAAAAAAAAAAAAAAAAAAAAAAAATTCATTCATTCTGTATTTCATTACCGCAAATTATTAAAGTGCTAAATATAGTATTTCTCACTTATTTTGACCTAAATTAATACAAAATAATAATAAAAAAGTATGAAAAATATGTTTAATAAAAATTCTACGTCAAAGTGTTAAGCAGTTTCAGAGATTATTTAAGTTATTCTTAATCCTAAATCTTTGTTAAATTCTTACATTTCCACAATAACACTTTAATTAATTATGATTTAAGTTTGAAGCATAGTTCAACTCTTAGTCCCTTTGATGCAAGTGTTATTCAATGGATTTTTCAAAATTTTTATCAGTTGCTTACTAACCCTAAAGGAAAAGTAACAGAGGTTTATAAGATATAAAATTTTGTCCTACATAGTTAGGGGCACATGTATATAAAAGAAAAATTAGTGAATCTGTATGTGCGAGCTAAAAACTCTATTTAATCAAAAAAGAGAGCTTATTTCACATTATTTAACATTTAATTATTTTTTATTCGTTATTCTGTCTCGTAAGATCAATGGTCAACATGTGAGGGTAACGTCACAAAATTAATATTTCTAAAGTTATCTGAAACCCCGTAAATATTTTATTTATGGTTTGGCTTTTGATACATGTTTCAGAAACTAAGTAATTTAAAATCAACAATAATTGAAATAATAAGTAATTTATGGAATAAGTAGCAAATAAGTATTGTAGAAAAATCACTAATACGTTTTGCGGGACTGTAAAAAAAAATCCCCTTTCTATTATTGACGCCTGTGGTGCTTAATTAATTTTGGTATTAAGAATTACTGGTGAGGTGGTAATAGATAATACTTAACAAATATACTTAACATAAGTATCAAATATAGGGTACTCCCGAAAAATAAGTACCAGATAAAATTGCTTGATCGTGTTTAATTTTGATGCGTTAGCCTCAAGCAAACTTTCATATAATATAATATAATATAATATAATATAATATAATATAATATAATATAATATAATATAATATAATATAATATAATATAATATAATATAATATAATATAATATAATATAATATAATATAATATAATATAATATAATATAATATAATATAATATAATATAATATAATATAATATAATATAATATAATATAATATAATATAATATAATATAATATAATATAATATAATATAATATAATATAATATAATATAATATAATATAATATAATATAATATAATATAATATAATATAATATAATATAATATAATATAATATAATATAATATAATATAATATAATATAATATAATATAATATAATATAATATAATATAATATAATATAATATAATATAATATAATATAATATAATATAATATAATATAATATAATATAATATAATATAATATAATATAATATAATATAATATAATATAATATAATATAACGTTTTGCGGGACTGTAAAAAAAAATCCCCTTTCTATTATTGACGCCTGTGGTGCTTAATTAATTTTGGTATTAAGAATTACTGGTGAGGTGGTAATAGATAATACTTAACAAATATACTTAACATAAGTATCAAATATAGGGTACTCCCGAAAAATAAGTACCAGATAAAATTGCTTGATCGTGTTTAATTATGATGCGTTAGCCTCAAGCAAACTTTCATATAATATAATATAATATAATATAATATAATGTAATGTAATGTAATGTAATGTAATGTAATGTAATGTAATGTAATGTAATGTAATGTAATGTAATGTAATGTAATGTAATGTAATGTAATATAATATAATATAATATAATATAATATAATATAATATAATGTAATGTAATGTAATGTAATGTAATGTAACGTAACGTAACGTAACGTAACGTAATGTAATGTAACGTAATGTAATGTAACGTAATGGAATGTAACATATCGTAATGGAATGTAACATAACATAACATAACATAACATAACATAACATAATATAATATAATATAATATAATATAATATAATATAATATAATGTAATGTAATGTAATGTAATGTAATGTAATGTAATGTAATATAATGTAATATTTTACATATGACCAAAATTGTTGGATGTTGACAATCACATAGTGGCTTTGATAAATATCCGAAATGTCCAGTAAAGTGCCACAGCCCGGTATGCCCTACATCAATGATATTTTTTTGGTCAAGTGCCACTGCCCAGTATGCTTTCAACTGGTACTCCGAACACTGATGTTTCTCCTAATCTATCGTCAGCAGATATTAAAATATCGAATAAATATAATAATATTAACGAATAAATTAATATCAAATTGATAGAACAAATATTTTGACATTTACCAAAGCGACTATGTGATTGTCGACATTCACGGGTGAAAGTCGACATTTCGGTCATTCACGGTAACTTATTATATATATATATACATAAAGGACATCTAAATTTTTTATTCTCCTGTCCTAAAACTTCACTTCGAGATTAAATTTATTTGAAAATGAGATGATTCCACATATTTTCGAATTGCAAAATATCTGTCGATTAAAAAATTTAATTTCGTTAGGAATAACGATATCTCGATGTTTTGAACACCAAATTCGATTCACTTACTCAACTCCTGGTAATATGGTGACTGGGGCTTTATTCGAGGAGGGGAAAGGGTTGAGTTTGATAACATGAAATATGTTTTTTAAATTGTCAAACAAGTTTTTTATTTTTGTGATGCATTTCTTGTGAAATCTCTATTTCAAACATCTTTCACAGCATCTTTATCTTGATACTGTAGGCGTCTAACTCTGAAAGACCTAGTACTTTAAATAACGGTACTTTACTTACGTCACACTAGAGCTGCACAATGAGCTATTGGCGACTGTCTTGGAAACATCCTTGAGGATGATCCGAACACATGTCATCGCAATTTAGGTCCTCAGCAAAGGAAATGGCTCGCCTGCTTTGGTAGCTCGATGACCTACGCGCAAAGTCGAGCAGTTTACGATCGAACTGTTTAACGAGGACCAAAACTGCGCACCCTCGGTCCCTACGCAGGCTCATCAAAGTGGCCAACCTCCCGCTTGCTGACTGACCACAACCAGTGATGCTTGACTTCGGTGTTCTACTGGAAACCGTGTCTTTACGATCAGTCCACTGTGAGACTTCAAATAGGGGTACTTTGTATCAGGAAAAATCCAAATCCTCAATAAAAAATTGAAGTTTTCATTTAAGATTTTGAAGTCCCAATCAGATTTAGTTTTTCAGTGGAACCCTTCACATGTTGCAGTGCCAAGAAATGAAAGGGGTGACATCTTGGCAAAATCTGGAGCCAACATATCTGGAACTAAAGAGAACATGACACCTCTTTCTGAAAGTGATCATCTTTCCATTTTGAGACAGAATTTAGACCAACATCAAGTCCTTACTCGTCATTAGTATCCCAACCGATCTGCTGATGGACATTTGAAGGTCCCTCAAAGCATCTCAAGAATGCTTTGTGAACTCTGAACTGGTCAGTTGAAGGGCAAACTTTCCTACTATGCTTAGCTGCAACATCCTAGCATCTTCGGAACACATAAATACTGTGAGGATTCATTCCTAAAAACATTAAAGGTTGCCTCAAAGTTAATGGAACATTTACACAATTTCAGAGACTTGTTTCACAGCTAATCTAAACCATCTAAGTCTCACCAACCACCAAGTTTCCCCATTCCTTTCAGGGGTTAAGGGATCGAGTTTGTTATCTTGAGGGATCGAGTTTGTTATCTTGAATCGTCGAGTTTGTTATCTAGAAGGGTCGAGTTTGTTAGCTTGAAGGGTCGAGTTTGTTATTTTGAGGGATCGAGTATGTTATCTTGAAGGACCGAGTTTGTTATCTTGAGTGCTCGAGTTTGTTATCTTGAAGGGTCGAGTTTGTTATCTTGAGGGATCGAATTTGTTTTCTTGAGGAGTCGAGTCGAGTTTGCTAACACAGAATACACCTTTTGAGAATATTTCAGACGTGTACTTTTAGGTTTTAAATCAAACGTGCGTTTCTTGAGGAATTTGAAAGTTTGTATGTATTTTAGACACATTCTTATCTCTTTGCGGATATTTTGAAGGAATATGGAATTTGAAAAGCTTATACTGTTATCGATCAAAATAAATACATGAAGATGACGGTAACAATCAGATTGGCAAGCTAAAATCAAACTAGTAAAAGAAGTGCGCCAGAGAGTTGCTGACTTCGTTAACAAAAGAAGTATTCACGACACTAAATTGGTGGGGAAAAAAGACCTTAAAAATACAATTAATTTGCGGTTGATATCATAATTAGTTCAGACAGCCATAAGAAACAAGTCAATGATCTTTAATAAGGAATTGTCAATGATCTTTAATAAAACAGTATTCACGCAAGGCCTAAAATAAACTTTCATAGTACAAAAGCATAATGCTTATTCCATAAGAAAATCTTAAGAGTTTAAATCGAAGAAATGTTGAGTTAAGTTTATTTAGGACATGAATTAACTATAGAAACATCGTGCTTGAAATTAAGACGTGTATCAAAATCGGTTTGAGTTATTCTGGGCAAAAATACTACCATACTAATAATATGCCCGAAGAGAGCCTTTTTAAATTTGTTTGTATTACACCGCCCGGACTTGGAAGCTTGAACTTTGACTAACAAACTCATGCAAAGTCTTAGAACAACACATAGAAGCGCGGAGAGAGATTTACTTAGTATGACGGACAAAAAACCAATTGTGGTTAAGACAGTTGTCAAAATTTTTCTGTGTCATCGGCAATGGCATGGAGAGTTCTAAATTTTGGGGGGGCGGAGTTCTAAATGTTTAGAATTTTTTTTTCTAAATTTCAGAATTCTTTTTAAACCCTGAAATCCCCAACAGCTATTTTTTAATTTAAAAGTTAAAAAGAGCTTAAAAAATCTTAAACTTTCGATAGTTTATGTTGCCGCCACTTTCAAATGCATGCCCCTTGCCAAAACCAGCAAGCCTGCTTGGTGAAACCAAGCATGCTTGCTTGTTTTTTGTTTAAATTTGCATTTAATTTTATAATATAAAAATTAATTACTTTAAAAAATGAGAAAAGATTTGTTTGTTTAAAATGCTTCTTATTTTTAATTAACTTCTTTTTTTCTAATTTAACTTCCAACTTTAAAAGTAAATCATTGATAGCATCGTCTTTAATGCACTCTGACTACAGCACAAGGTTGAATCGTCAAAAAGAGCTCTGTAAATAAGAGCCTCACACAAATATTTTGAATAAAATTTTATCTACTTATTCGTTTTGTTAAATTTTTTTTTTAGATATTTTTTATTTTTTTTTATTTTGTGTTTCCTTATTTGACCTTTTCTGCATTTGGTACAGATGCTTGCCTTGACGCTGGGAGGAGTTTTAAAGGTCTCTCCTGAAGGTTTTCTTGAACATAAAGTCTGTGAAAAAAATTTCTACTGAAAATTCTGACTACTTTTATTTTTTAAATGTTTAATTTACTAGCTTTAAATTTATAATTTATGGATTCATACCAAATTTTTATCATAGTACTCATATGATAATTTTATTACTTCGCTGTCGCTTGAAATCGGAAGCACGCTTGAAATCTGAAAATAACTACCCATATGATTTTTTAATTATAGATAAATAAATGAAAGGTTGTTCACTTTAATACACTATACAGTTATGTCGTAAGAATTCGCATTATTTTTTTAAAAAGTTTATTATTTTGAGAAGACTATTTAAGAACTGGAAAAGATACAGTTTGCGTAAGTGTTTTTTTTTTTTTTTTTTTTTTGGTAAAATCACGTTTCAAATATAAAATACAAGATTCAGCGAGCAAAGACAGTTTAAGTATGTTTGGATAGTTCACTAAAAAAATCGGGGGGGGGGGGATAAATGGTTAGGTCAGTAACAGTTTCATGACATATAAATTTTTATCAAAGAAAAAAAATTTAAACATGTGTACATTTTTAATTACGGATTGATTTGCTTTAATTTTTAGCTGTATATATGTTACCGGCTAAGTATGAAATGCCGGCATTCTATAGAATGCCTAGGCATTGTATATTATGCCGGATGTTTTTAGACAAAGCATGAAATAGGAGAAGTATTACATACTTTCCCTAGGCATTCTATAAAATGACAAATGCTGTTTAGGCAAAGTATGAAAAGAACGTCCTGATGAGGTTATTATGTAAATGATGTGCATGTTACTGTGAATGACCGAAATCGGGGGTTGTTGACTTCCGCCGGTGAATGTTGACAATCACATAGTCGCTTTGGTGAATGTCCGAAATATGTATTACATCCGATTTGATATTAATTTATTCGAAGATATAATTACATTTATTCGATATTTTAATACTTACTAACGATAGATTAGAAGAAACATCAGTGTTTGGAGTATCGGGTAAATATATACCGGGCAATGTCACTTGACTTTAAAAAAATATCAGTGTAGGGTATACCGGGCAGTGGTACTGAACCTTAAAAAAACATCAGTGTAGGATATACCGGGCAGTGCAACTTAACTAGACAGAATTTTCAGAAACAGAATTTTCAAATAACGTTTTGAATTTGTCATTTTTGAATGACATTTTGACGAATCGGAGATGTATTTTATACTTTGCCGGTTTTTCATTTGGCATTCTATAGAATGCCTAGGAAATGTGGGAAATATAAATCGTTTCATACTTTGCCGGCTAGTTTCAGGCATTATATACAATGCCTAGACATTCTATAGAATGCCTGATTTCAAACTTTGTCGGTAACATATACAATGAAGTCTGTGTTCGCTCACCACTCGTGGGAAAACAATTTGGTTGTTTATTTTGACAAGTGGTTAACTAACAAAATAAGCATTTAATTGTTTTTACCAGTTTGGTATTCGATGATTAAGATCAACGTAGATCATTAATGATCGGTTAATTTTGAAGAAAACGGTCATAAAAGTGTTTTTTTTTTTATCCCTGAAAATTATATGAAACTATGTGTATGAACAATATATATATTCATTTTTAATTTGTTTTTAGCTTGAAATTTTAAAAAATTTCATTTTTAGGAAAAGCCAACATTCAGTGTTACTATGACTTAATGTTGGTTTTCCAGCAAGCAAGGAAAATGTTAAAAATATGTGTCTTAAAAATATCCTGGTACTGCTATTTGGTGTGTAAAATAAGAAATAAAATGTTTTCCGGGCAAAAAAAATAAAAATAATAAGTTAGTTTCCAGTCCGTCAATATCACGGGAGCCAGAAATAACGAACGAAATCTCAACCAGTCATTTTCACGGGAGCGATAAGGAAGGGGTTAAAAAATTAATTTTATCTTGAGCACAAACCAGGTGTATTCACATAGAGCCTAACTAGGTAACTTTGCTAAGATTACAAAACAACATATCACAAATAAGCGCATTTGATTAGTGCTGATTAGCTGACTTTAGTGCTGGCATCAGGTTTAAAATAAACTAACTATCTATAATTACCTTTAAAATATCCTGGTACTGCTATCTGGTGTGTAAAATGAGAAATAAAATGTTTTCCGGGCAAAAAAAAAAAGAATTAGTTTCCAGCCCGTGAATATCACGGGAGCGAGAAATAACGAACGAAATCTCAACCCGTCATTTTCACGGGAACGAGATGGAAGGGGTTAACATACAGAAGTGGGTCAACTTGGCAAGCTTTAACTACATCTAACTATGTCTATTAACAGTATTTTATACCAGCTGAATATCCGTTCTCTGTACCGGATGAACAATCGATAAATTTGTGTTGAACAACGCTACGAAATCATGCATGAAACTGCGCGACAGTATACGAACGCAACAAAACTAAAATAATTCTAATTTTTTTTTTATTTAAATTTTTTTTTTTTTTTTTGGTCCTTGCCGATAGCTTTACATTATTAGATTTTTAAAAAAAAAATGGTTTATAGTAGTTCATCCAGTCAGAATAAAGACTAACGGCATTCAGCATCAATTGGCAAGATGCTGTTGCTTAAGGCGAACTCATGATAGTTAAAATTTACCACATTCAAGAGATTTTCTCTGGTTCTGTTTCTCTTTCGAGGGTATATTAAAACTGTACGGTTTTAATACAATTTTAATATGTATTAAATATACTACTTGTACCTATATTAGCATATTTGGTACTTATTTAAACTGTCCCAATTACCAAAATTAATTAAGCAACATTGGTGTCAAAAAATAGCATGGCGATTTCTTTCGCTCCTTCTAAAGAATTTAATTTCTCTTCATTCTTCTCTATTAATTATGTTTCTCAGTACACAACTTAATTTTTTTAAAATTTCAAATACCGCTGATTTTAAATTATTTAGTTTCATATAAAAACCTTTTTAAAGCATAATTATAAACAAAAGAAACACGTGGATTCTTCTAACTTAAATACTAATTTTGTGACGTAGTCCACATGCACTTCCACCTGAGTTTATTTGGCATAATAAAATAAAATATAATTCAATGTAAAAAACGTGCAGAAACCACTTTTTATTATTATTAATGAACGCTATAAGCCCACTAACACCACTGATGTAATCTTTGAAAAAATAGAATCGTCTGCAGTTTCATTTATCGTCTGCAGTTTCATTTATCGTCTGCAGTTGCTATAACTAAACCAACGAAAAAATTAAATAATAAAAAACTTTCCGGAACGATCAAATTGAAAATTTTGGGCAAATATTAGTTCGGGTGCTAAAATTACCCCATTTTACCCATTGTCCAAATTTAAGAATGCTAACATAAACGGTTCTGAAGTTATAAGCGAGACGTACAGGCAAACTCTTCATTTTATTATTATATTATTATAGATAATTATATTTGTAATAATTTTATCAATAATTCAAAGTAATGTTCAATTACTTCTACTCGTCTTAAATTGCTTTTTAATTGCAGTAGAGATGTTATATACAAAAAGAGAAGAAAAAAAAAGAGAAAAGCACATAAAAATAATTATTATCTACTAATATAAATATTATAAAGTTTAATAATTCTATATAATAATTCAATTTTTTAATCATAATAACAATAACATTGCTTAGTAAAAAAATTAATTAAATTTTTATCTAAAAGGATTTAAACGTAATATTATTAATAACGTAAGTTTCTATTTTTGAACTTTGTAAATTTTGAAAAAAAGTACTTAAAATTTACCTGGCGCTTAACGTCTTACATTTTTCATCCGGCTGACTTTTGACCCGGGAATTTTCACCGGTTCTCACGCTTTCTCCTGAATCCGGTTCTCTGCTTCCGGATGACATGATCCCGAAGTTTCTCACCCCTTTTCCTTTCGTAGCAAATCATTTCCAGAGACGATTCCCGACCATCAGCTGAAGAAGATGAATTTGGGGAGTGGTTATGTTTTCCCGCCCTTCGCTCCCGAATCGATCCCGGAGGAGTAACTCCTTATCCCGGATTGGAGATTCTCCCGATTCTGAGACGATTAGAAGGAAATCTTATTGGACGAGAATATGCTGAATATTAGCTTCTTTAAAATGTTTAATTACCTTTTATCAATCGCGGTATGTTATTATAAATTTAGAGTGATATTTTTTAATTAATTCTTAAGATATAAATCGATTTTTGTAGTTCACGTAAAAATTGTATTTTTATGATTTGTAAATACATTTTGGGGGGACATAATTATAGGAATATTTGTTATTTAAATATGGCGAATTAAAATATTTTATTATGATCATTAAATATTTAACTCTCCATTCCTAATTTAAAAGTTTATGGTTAAAGTGAACTTTGTCTTATACAGACACTATGACCATTCATTAGTTTGTCTTACATAAACCAGAATCTGCCTAATGTTTGACATGGTTTTTAAATAAGGATTTTACAATCTAAATTTGAAATGTTTTTGCAAGAAATTTATTTTTTTTCCTCTTTACCAATTATTTTGTTTCTTATGGCATTTTCGATTTAATGAGCAGTTCATAATATAAGTATATTATGACCTCCTGAAAATTATAGCAATTGTAGCATTTAACCTAGAAATATTCTTTAAGTTAAATTTAATTTACTTTTAAACTCACATGTAGTTAAATAGAATTTTTTTTCTTTTTTCAATTTGAACTATGTAAAATTGTCTGAAAATATTTTTTATTTACCTTTTCTATAGATCTAAGATCGACAATGTATAAAGCGAAAGCTTTTAAAGTCCCGAGAAATTATTATTTTAACTAAGGGGCTCTATCCCCTGCTCGCTGCGTTTACCAACCCCCAGGATTGCTTTCTTAGTTTCTTTTTATTACTTCGCAATTCGAGCTTTTTTCTTGCGCTCATTGAATGCTTATGTATTTTCACCTAGCTTTCTATGTATGTTGATACTTTCTTCAAAATGAAGTTCTAAAATTATCTTTTAACCTTACCTTTGATTTATAAACATTTCATTCAATTTAGATAACTTTACGATTTGATTTATATATATTAAATTTGGGATAAAAACAATTTCTTGAATTTTTCCTATTTAAATTATTATATGCTTCAGAGTTATACACACAAACCATTCTCTTTAAGTTCCTTATTCTAACATAAACTCATGAAATGTATAAAACCCAGAGAAAAAGGTTGGAAAATGAAAAAGAAATACCATCGTTAAAATCCTTTGATAAAACGCATCTCTCACCCGCGTTAATTATGAAGCATCATTAAAACTAAAATGTAGTTCAAAAATATTCTATTACCTTCGTAAATTAATAAGTATAATTAAAAGAAAAATTTAGAGCAGTTTATTTACATGAACTGTCCGCTTTTAATCTTTCATTTCTGCCCAATTTATGGCTCAGTTTGTTCTAGCGTTTCGTTGCCAACTCGAGAAAAGAAATTTCGCCAGTTTTTTGACAATATCGGCAATAGTTTTTATCTGAAATAGATTTTCAAAAGCCTAATGCAAAAGTTAAAAAAGGTAAAATTTTAGAAAAATTTGTAAACAAAAATCAATTTTATTTTTTTATTTATTTGTTACACAAATATTTGATTATTTATTTAAAACACTGACGAAATTTGTACTGTTCCTTAGAATACTTTTGGTGAGTTCGGAATTTCAACGATGTGAATGTCAGGATTCCCACTCCCAACCTATAATTAAATTTGAGATTTTTTTGAGGACATTTTTTAGAGCCATTTGAATTAGTACATTAAAAAAATTTAGAAAGAAATGTAAATTTCCAAAACTGTTATTCAAATTTTTTATTTGTTTATATAATTAGACATGCTTCATATAATTAGACATGAGACATACTTCAGTTAGTCAAGTGAATGGTTAAAAAACATTCTGAGAAAAATTGTTAGGAACACTGAATATTTAGATATACTACTCAGCTTTTTAACATTCAATTTGTTTCAAATTTTTTCTGGAATTAATGTTAAAATTTTACTGCACAATTAAAGGTTGTTGCTGTTGCTTATCCTCATCTGGTCAGACGAAGCCAGACCAGATCTGTGAACCCGTTGACCTGAATGAAATCGAAGACCAAGAGAGTAGTAGAGCAGATGACTTCCCAGAGAAGACCAAGACAGTCCAGGATATGATCGGCGGAAGCCCGGTGTAGATGACATTTAGGGTATGTTTCAGTTCCTTCAGAAAATAGTAAACCTTTTAGATGGCCGGTAGCTAGGCGGGAGAGGGTGGTAAACAATGAAAAGGTAAATAAAGCTATTGCAAAATGTTAATCAAGAATTAAAAACTAAAAGTAGGGTCTTTTGAAGGTTTTGAGAGAAAAATTAAACTCTTTTTCGAAGATGTCAAAACAATATTTTAATTTAAAGCCATTTTAGGGACTTTTTAAAGCAGTGCGGAACCGTGTGTTAAGGAAGAGTGGCTATCAGTAACTAATAATTTAAATTTAGAAAAAGATGGGCTGAACACATAAAAAATAAAAAGGCCAAGATTCTTTAAAAGATACTTAGTAGCTTGGAGTTTCCTTTAGTTTTAAAGTAGACTTAAAAATATAATCAGCAATCTGTAGTTCTTTTCCGATTGATTCGCTCATTCACCTCATTTATCCAAACCACAGTGTAACGAATAACCCTAAGAAAGAAAATCGAGATATTAGAGTGGATTACGCGTAAATTTAGAGCTTGTAATATTAAAATCCGTAAAAATCTAGCCTTCGCTTACGTGGTTTGAAGAAAAAAGTGTTAGCAAACTTGAGTTTTAAATCAATAAGTCGACATTTTGCTTTGTTAATACTTCGGTCTGTATAAGCAAACAAAATATGCTTTAGTTTCAGATTTGAACATAAAGTATCGAATTATCAATATAGAAGGTGTTTCGTTCTGATCACTCTTATTATGTATTTTTAAAATCCTTGCCAAAAATAAAAGAAACGAAATGTACATAATAGAGTGTCAAAATAATACTTATGTGTTGAAAAAAAAAAACTCTTTTGACCTGGAATGGGGAAGGTGGTAACAACACATCAGTACCGGTTTGATTGTCCAATGAATTTTGGAATTGTATCTAACAAACGCCATTTCACTCGTTTCTGTCTCTTTCAACATCCAAACCGTTTCTTTTTTTTAACTATTATATTTTTTTTAGCTTCACCTGCTTTACGTGTAATTTGTTTGACTTCGCTAGCGTGTTTTTTTCCGCTTAAATATTAATTGGTGACCTCTAATGTGATATGGTTTTGATTTCATTTTTTTAAAAAAATTCTAGAAATACATATTAAAAAACACCTTGCATAATCGCAAAGTGCTTCTTTGCGATTATACAGATCGATTTCTATTGAATAAATGCCAATAAAAAGACACTAAACTACCACTTTTTTGAAAGAAAAAGAAAAAAAAAAAGATCTTTTAAAAGAACATTGGACACAAATTGATTTATAACGATAATAATACGATTTATTGCTATGTTTAATAAACTAATAAATCAAAAATGATTTTAAATGCCCATTTTTTATATCACTTGGATGTCAAAAGTATCGTTTGAAAAAACGGTTTTATGCTTGCGTTTGAATTTAAATATAAAAATATTTTTTTTTTAAAAAACGCTCAATTTATTTTTAACACTTAGCATGCTAGGAAAAAATAATGTTGTTTACTGTTAAAAGGGCGTTATTATGTAGTATAATTTATGAGAAATTGTGTAAAAAACTCTCCCAGAACAACTAGAAGCTGGGCAATGATGTCATAGAAGTAAAGACACCACAATTCCAAGACCAACGACATGATAGTATCAATGTGCACCGGACGCATTGATACCTTATCTTCTGCGCGAAATTGTAACCCCCACAATATAGATTAATGTAGATAACCTAGATGTCTTAAAAAATATTTTTTTCAAAGACATCAAGTGAAAAAAAATTTTCCGCAAAATCATTAGAAAAAAAATGCGTTCTTTCTTTTTTTTATTATTATAAGTACAAACATATAAGAAAGCATGCGCGTTGAGTTTTTTTCTTTTTTTCTTTTCATTTTTTAAACGTAGTATAACGAGCTTTGCTGATGATCAAAGCAGACGATATCATCCTACCAGACAAATCGCCTGGAACTGACATTCGCATTCCAATTATTAAAAGAGAAATTTTCAAACACTATGATTTGGTGATGAAGATCCGCTTGTAGTCGCAAACCACGAAAGAAACTAATCATTTGTTCCAAAAGGAGTCCCACCACGAGTCTGAATCCTAATAGGACAGCTTGGGATCCGTACCATTCAAATTAGTGAGCTCTCCTTCTCGCGTCTCAAACAAAGAGAATTGCTCGCTTTGCATGAACAGAACGAAGCCAATTTGGCAGGCAAACGTCCTGAACAGATGTCCGCAGCCTCTATCATCTCACCGCCCCAACCTTTGAGGAAATCTATGAAAACCTTTGTCGGTTTGCCTTTAGTTGCTCCCTGCGGCGTAGCATCTTTGCCATACACCTTAAAAGTGAAAACGATTTTTTTTCCCCTTGTAAAATCCCTCAACTCTCATCTTTAAAAAGAACTTTCTGAATAAATGAATCGTCTGCCTTTTTCAAAGCCTTCGGGAAGAACATCATTAAACTTAGTTTTTATAAAAAAAAGATACGAATAGTTTCAAAGTGACGAAGTTAAGAAATAATGAGTTAATTAAAGACATTCATTAAAATTGTACATCGCACTAGTTGATTAATTGCCATTTCGTAACACAAATTAAAGATCGTGTACGAATCATTTTCCTTTTTTTTTCTCCAAATTAAACCATTTTTAAACTTGCATTTTAAGGTGGCCTGCTAATTGCATTATGAACTGTCTGCATTGTTTTTTTTTTTTTTTTAATTATTATTTCCATTCTTTCTATATATCAAAAAATCGTAAACCACGATCACATCGCGGTTT
Source organism: Parasteatoda lunata (assembly GCA_949128135.1). Taxonomy (NCBI): domain Eukaryota; kingdom Metazoa; phylum Arthropoda; class Arachnida; order Araneae; family Theridiidae; genus Parasteatoda; species Parasteatoda lunata. Next base: position 14,561,259 of record OX421976.1, on the reverse strand, counting down.
AGGCTGTTAAAGTTAAAATTACATTTTGTTTTGCACATCAAAACACAATGTAATGTTTGCTACGCAAAAGAATTTGAAATTACAAAACTGTGCAGAAAAATGTACGGGGTGTACAATAGAATAAAGAGTTCATTATTCGATAATTAGTTCAGGATTCATTCGATACTTAGTTTAAAAACTATTAAAATAGAGGAAAATTTACCATACTAACCACTCTGCAAGCCGCAAAAAGGCAGTTATAAAGTTGAAATTGAATGTTCTGAAAGGGCCATTTTTCTGCATGAAGGAGACATATCGGTTTTTTATAGCACTAGTTTTTTTTCTTTTTAAATTCCTGTTTTTCAAAAGTCAATGCACATTTACTTGCTCTTTTTATTAATTTTTCTCCACTTTTTTTTGCATTACGTTGCTTTTTTTTTTTTCGCTTTGCAAACATTATAAGACATAAAAAACTTGAAATTATGATGGAGTGTAAAAAAAATCATTTAGAAGAAGATTTTCATTCAGAAGCTTAAAATTCAGAAGCTTAATTGAAATTTGTTTGAATGTTATTTCAGATTTAAATATTTTTTTCAAGATTTATTTTTTCACTTCACTTTTTTTTTCTTTTCTTTTTTTCCCCCTTGCTTTAATTAGTAACCGTTTATCCAACGTTAAACTATACATTTGCTGTATCGTTAAAAGGAAATCGATTGTTTTTTTTTCTTTCTACTTTCCATTGAAGTGCTACTTTGTTGCAGAAGTTGAATAATTAAGTGTATCGAAAAACAGAATAGTTTTTAAAGCATTTTTCGTTCGTTTGGGTGTTTGGGAAAGACCCTACTTATAGTTTTCATAAAGAACAACTTATGAGTTTTTTCCATCTTCCCCCAAGAAATGAAATTTTTTTGCTTTGTTGTCTCTGCAAACTATTCAACACCTTAAGAAACTTCACAAAAAAAAAAAAAAAAAATTTACAGAAAACCATGTTTTTCAAATGTTTTAAAGGCGGGGATTTATTGATTTTCATCACACCTATAGTAGAGAAAAACATCTAAAATACCTCCACTTTGAAAGGTGGACAGAAATGGACCAACTGTCTAGTTTGAAACTACCACTGAACACCGGTTCGCACGCTACATGCCAAAGAAAGATTTTTTTTTTCATAGGATTTATAAATATTTTATAATAGGAGTGATTTCCTAGCTTACAGCTCTAATCCATCAAAAATTAGTTTAATCGCTCGTTTTTATGGATCATTTATCGTTGGTTTCTATTTTAGGTTAGCGCAAGCAAATTCATAGTTAATTATTCAGCACCGTATGGTGATGACGTCACCGAATTTGTATTTTAAAAGGTAAAAACCACGTGTTTCTTACATTGATACTTAAGCTTTTAAAGCGTGTCTTTATTAACTTGAATAAAAGAAACTCCACAAGAAATAATGAAATATCTTTGAAGGTATCTATTAAGCCGTGGGAAAATTGAAATAAATCCTACTGCTGTTTGACGCCCGTTATAGAATAAAATAAAATGTCGATAGAATTTAATAACACATTTAATTAAGCATAACTGGCGTCAATATTAGTCCAGCAATTCTTTACGGCTTTCGTAATCAGTACGGATTACAGTTCGTCCGTCAAAAATGATCATAAAAATATTTGTGACGTTATTAATTATTTTTGAGAATTGCAATTAATTAATTTTAGTGATAGATATATAAAAAAATTTTGTATTAAAAAGCTAAACGGGTGGTAAAAAAGGTACTTAGTCGCATACAAGAACCGTAAAAATTGCCATATTTTTATTAACGCCAATGGTTAGTAAATGTTGTAAATGGTAACTATTTTCAACATTTATATTAATTGGTGTTTTGACATGTACTAAACGTACTATTATTATCACCAAGATATCAACTATAGTTACTGTGGAAATTTATTTTTAAACCCACCTATCAGGAAATCCAAGTGACACTAAATATAGTTGATATGAGGGAGAGAGGAATCTCAGCAATGACTAGTCGATACGAATTCCGCATCGGGCTTGCACCGACCACAGTGCTGACGTAAAATATTCTTCTCAGTGGTAGGCGGATCATAGGTTAGAGTCCCCTTGCAGTCAGGCTCACCGTGGGAGGTTTTCCTCTCCATGTGACGCAAATGAGCGGGAGCATCAAAGAGTCCTCCACGACGGCGAATTTCTCCCAATACTTGATACAGGAGTTCCCTTGCTTTCTGGATTAGGTTCAAAATTACAAGGCTACGAAGTTGAACATTAGTAGTAGTAAAGCCAAATTTGGCTAGGCAGTTCAACGACGGTTATAAAATAAAAGTTATGTTATATGTAAGAATAAATTGGCTTTCCTTCCTTTTTCTTTTGTCCAATGTCTTAATACTCGACAATTGAGTATTTTGAGAGTGAAGAACAGCATACATGATTTATAAATAAAAATAGTTTAAATAATGCATTTTGAGGTTGAACTGAAATCAGATATTAAGTGAAACCCCACCCCTTTTCTTTTTTGACAGTGAACCAACTCATCATTTTTTTTAGTTTGAGTGTCTGATTCACTGTTATGCGATTTTTCTCTGCACTAATAAATCCAGTGACCATCATTTAGGACTGTTTTTATAGGTTTTTACTATTTTCTTTAAGACAAGTAAACAATTACAATTTTAAAAAAAAAATCAAACTAAAAGTAAGCATTAGTTTCTATCCGTATATAGATAGAATAACGTAATGGGAAACCAAATAAAAAAATTACTCATTAATTTCAAAAATCTCACCTGTTCTGATGACGAATTTGGTTTGCAAATTTAATTCATATTAAATAAGGTTTTTCGTTTCCTATTTGCATTCAGATTATCTCAAATCTTGAGTTGAAATATCAGACGATTTCTTTTATTTCTATTGGTAGTGACACTAATACAGTGCGCAAAACGGACTACCCGGAATAACTTGATCTAATGATCGGATCTTCCGTTCTAGAACTCAATCTTAAGGTTCGAGGGTTGACCTCAAATATGCTAATTAATTAGTGCAGACGATATTTTAAGTTAGGTAATCGAACACAAAAATATATTTCTCTGAATAAACATACCTTTTTTTCGACGGATTCGGATTTCAGACGAAATATAAAGCCGCAATCTGGAAATTAGGGTCCCAATAGTTTGGTTAAGAGAGCGGACCAAAGTCTGGACCCTTTAATGTCAGTTTTACTTTTTGCGTATTTCACCATATTTCGAACTTTTTAAGCGAATTGCAAACTTTTTCATTAGATCAAAAGTTATCAATTCAGAGTGGTCCGTTTTGTTTTTCGCATTCTACACAGGCTAAATGAAAAATCTGGTTCTTTCCCAACTTGCAAATTCTAATAATCAACTTTCAACTCCTCACTGTTTCGTCTGACAATTCAGCAGGTTTTGATGTTTTTAATCCCACTTTCCTGAACTGTGATTTGTCTGGTTTTCATATCCTTTGTTTTTTCTTCGCTTAAGTATTAATTTGTGACTTCTAACTGTGCAGTATTTCGATTTCATTTTCGACAAGGAATTTAAAAAAACACCCAGTATTTCAAGTAATTAGATTATAAAAAAAATCTGGCCGGGATAACCTGGTTGGCAGGGCGGTAGATTCACGTTCATGAGCACGGAAGTTCGAATCCAGCCGGCCGAAGACTCCTGTAGCAAATGGCGACTTGTGCACATTAAATTGTCGGGTCACGAAGTCCGGCAGATATCTATAACAAATTATACCTCTGGGAGTACTGAATTGGAGATTGATCGTTCTCTGGTTCTGGTCAAAATTACTATTCGTGGATGAATAAATGGGTCCGCTCTTTAATCAGGTGCGGCAGAAGTCGAATTCATGGCGATAGATGGCGCCACTGGGAAATAAGAACAATTACCCCCTTATCTTAATGGTCTACGACAGTGTTTCCCAAAGTGTGGTACGCGTACCCCCAGGGGTACGGGAACAGTTTAGCGGGGGTACGCGTTCTTATGTGAAATATCTTGCAACAAACGAAAATTTCAAAAAAGTTTATTTGGAAACAAAGCTAGCCATGAAAATATACAATTACGTATTTTCTATTGGCTTTTTATTGCAGAGTTAACAGTTCATAATTAGTGGTGTCAACAGCCACTTGTGATTTTTAACTTTTGTGCTATTTTTTTATAATAAGAAATACATTCATTTTTTTATTAGTGGTACACAGCGGTACGAAAAATTTAGAAAGGGTACACAAAAGTCATAAGTTTGGGAAACACTGGTCTACGACAACAATAACAACATAAAAAAATTTCCCTTTTGGAACAGGTAAAGGGGATTATAGCAGCATTCCACACCATTTGGTCTCTGAAGTAAGCAAATCTTGCTTCAACACAGATCAAAATACAAATGACACCAAAACAAATGTATCAAACTCAGAGACTATCTTTATTTGCCAATAATTTAGTACAAACCAAAGTAAAAAAAAACAGCAAAACTTTAGAACTCAATAACCTACCTTCATTTTAAAACGAAATTTATCTCCTAGTCACAGCGGCCGCTTTGTGAGCTCCTATTTGCCACTGTTCCGTTATTATGGGTGACACCAATGAATCATCGGATACCGTTGAGAGAGCACTCTCACTAAGAGACTGCCTTGCTGGTTTCAACTTTATTGTAAAGTGTCTGTTCTCTTCCTGCTTCTCTGAAGAACTTGGATAAGCACGCGGAATTTTGGACTTTGATCTTTCACGGATCTCCTGCATACTTGTTACCTCCTTTATCGATGATCTTTCACGGTTCTTCTGCATACTAGTTACCTCCTTAATCGAAGTCTCGGGATCTTCATCTAATCAAAAATAAAAGAAATCTTACTATATATAAAAATCGAATGATAGTGTCACAATTGTTGTCAATACATTTTTATTGTCTATGAAATCACATGGTATGATCCAGTTTTCCCACATTAATGTTCATATTGGTTTAGTTGCCATCAGCATAAAATGGATGTAAGTCATAAAGTTAGTGTTTTCCTATAAATATTTTTGTTTCCCTCATTTAAAGGTTAAAATTACCTGTACTGTTATTATTACGTTATAGATTTTGTTTGATTTCTAAATTAAGAGTTAAGGAGGATTGTTTTTATTATTATTAGAATAACTTTTTTTATACCAAACTTTTAATACAAAAAATACAAAATAATGAAAGAAGTATGAAAAATATGTTTAATAAAAAATCTGCCTTGGCATTGTTAACTAAATGTTAATTTGAATTCCTAAGTTCAAAGTTTCTTTTAAAACTTTATGTCGAATTTTTTTTTTTTTTTTTTTTTTTTTTTTTTTTTCGTAACAGAAAATGAATTTTTTTTTTGGACGTATGCCTGTTTAGGCAGAGAGGGTGCGATTGTTCTTGTTTTTCAGTGGCGCCATCTATGGCTAAGAATCCGACTTCTGCCACACCATTCACACAACCACAAATCCGTTTATAGGGCGGGTCACATTCACACACACAAAGGAGAAAGGACATAGAACACACACAGAGAGAGAAAGAAACATCCATGCCTTGCCCGGGATTCGAACCCAGAACCTTTCTGATGCAAGGACAGTTCCCTGCCCCCTACACAGGCCGGTCGGCAGAAAATGAATTTTTTTTCGGAAAAATAATATAAGTTTATTGAAAACCAATTATTTTCTATTTAATGTATAATTATTTTTGTCCTTACCTTTTAAAAATAAAATTATCATTGTATTTAGACTTATGGACAACTATCATTACATACATATTTAATAGTAGTTATTCTTATGTTTCATGACTCTTCTTGATCTCTTCTTCAATATTTTAGAATATATTTTTCTACTTTTTAGTTCTGAACTTGTTATCTCGAAAACTCCCAATCTCAAAAATCTTTTAGCGTCCCTTCAACTTTGAGATAGAGAGAGCATACTGTATATTCTTTATGAATTCTTTTTATGCCGGATTTCATTGAAAATGAAGATTTTATTCAAAGAACTAATAAAAGGGTAAATTATGATATTTTAAAATAGATTAATAAACTTTGTCCCTTCAACTTTGAGATATAGAGAGCATACTGTATATTCTTTATGAATTCTTTTTATGCCGGATTTCATTGAAAATGAAGAATTTATTCAAAGAACTAATAAAAGGGTAAATCATGATATTTTAAAATAGATTAATAAACTTTGTCCCTTCAACTTTGAGATATAGAGAGCATACTGTATATTCTTTATGAATTCTTTTTATGCCGGATTTCATTGAAAATGAAGATTTTATTCAAAGAACTAATAAAAGGGTAAATTATGATATTTTAAAATAGATTAATAAATAAATAAAATCAGAGATTAAAAGTGGGTTCCAGTAAGGTTAAACTGTTAAATTATAATTTTTCATCAGTTATATGTATTTGCTGGTAGTAAACATATTTTTATTACACCCATTTATTTTTATATTGTTTGAATATTTTAAATGCTTTTAAAATATATTAAATAGGTAGTTAGTGTTTACAAATAGTGGGAAAATTTTTTAGTTTTTAACCTCATTTGTGTGTGTTCAGAACACAATTTCTTTTGTTTAAATGTGAATTTTAAAATAATGGGTAAGAAGAATCGGAAGATCAGATTTTAGGTGTAAAATATTTCGATTTTAATTAATTATGTAAATAAATAATGTTTCGTACATTTTTCGGATAGATTAAATTTGAGGGTTATCCACTATTAGGGCTGATTGTGCTCCGGAAAAAATCCGGATTTCTCTCTAACAGTGATCCGGAAGTTTCCGGAGATCGAAGGTCCATACGTATCAAAAAATCATTGATCACAGAAGTGTTCAGAAATCAAATTTTAAAAGGTGGAACTTACAAATATAGTTTATTTCATTTGTTTGTAAGAGAGAGCCAGATACTTTATAAGCTTATATTCATGATTAATATTTATTTTTTATTAGTAAGTAGTTATTATAATCATAAACTCAAGAAAGATATATTTATAAATTTTAATTACTTCTCCAGGTCATCATAGGTAGATGTAAATTGTTTAAGTATATGTAAAATTTTAAATATATTTTAAGTAAACTAAGAAATATTGAGAAAATGGGGAAAAACCTTGTTTAAATTGTTGTATAACCCCAATTGTTTCAAACAATTTAGGAACAATTTGGAAAACCACCCCAATTATTTCAAACTTTTTAGGATTCCAGTCGTTTTGTGAAAAAGAAACTCACTTAACAATTTTACTTTTCACATTTTTATGGAGATGAATTCAGGGGTCATACGATTATTCATTATTTTCAGCAATCACAATTAAAAATCTTGTAAGATGGAGTTCAGTATGTTTTCATTTCCATGTTATTGAAACTTTACTCTAAAAATATTTGATTTTGGAAATCTTGAAATAGGTTACACATTTTAATTAAATATTCGTAAGAGGGAATTTTATCTAATTGATAGTGGTTATTTTTATAGTGATCTCAAATATTATGCGATATTTTGTGTTCCATTATCAAAGTTAAACTGGAAACTCTTCAAACTATCTGTTTTAAACCAAGTGAATATGGAATTAAAAAGAGTAAATTTTATTTATTCTTTAATGATTAAATTTTTCTTTCTTATACATACTTAAGTAAAGCTAATTATACTTTTACTGTTTGCTTTTTTTTTTTTTTTTTTTTTTTAGAAAAAAAAGTAGTCTGGTATCTGCGAACTGTTGAAAAACATTTCCTGAAAGAAAAAATCAAGACATTTTTTGAAACAATTCACACATAACAGACTATTTTTAAAAAAAAAGTAGTTTGTCATTTTTAACTGTTTCAAAAAATTTTCTGATCAAAAAGTCCTGAATAAAATAATCAGGACATTAATTGAAACAGTTCACATATACCAGTCCTTTGATTTGGCTAATAGTGATTACATGCACCATTTTATTTCATAAAGTATTATTCTACATGTACGAAACTTTTTTGTGTCTTAATGAATGTGAATGTAATTTAAGCGTATTTCAATGTCAATAATACCACATTTTATAAAACTCTGAATACTTGTAAATACCTCACTTAACACTTGTAAGTTAGTACATTTTTCAACCGAAAACATTTTCCAATTATTGGAGGATAAGAAAGGGAAATTTAACACACAAGTACATTTAAAAAAATAATAATAAAAATATTTAAAATTGTAAAGTTAAAGGGCCTAATTGTTAGTTTTTTGGATAGACCGAATTTAAGTAGTTCAGAGAAGAAGCGAGATTTAACTGTTATATGTCAGACTAATACAATATTTTGGAAGGGATTATCACAATTTATAGTATTGTAGTAAAAAATTTTTCATTGAGATAATGCTGAAATTCCAGCATTTTTAAGTTAATGTGGCTTACGGAGAATAGTTGTTGTCGTAGGCCATTAAGGCAAAAGGCACGATTGTTCTTGTTTTTCCGGTTGCGTCACCTATGGCCAAGAATTCTACTTCTGCCAACCTTGCCAACCAATTCTACTTGACCCAAACAAGAGAATGATCATTCTCTGATGCAGCACCCCCAGAGGTATAATTTGTTACGGGAACACGAAGGACTTTGTGACTCGACATATTTAACTGCGTCAGTCCCCATTTACTACACGCTGAGTCTTTTGCCAGCTGGGTTCGAACTCTCGTTCACGAATGCGAGTCCAGCATCCTGCAAACCAGTATCCCGACTATTGAGAATTGAGTGAGTTATGTAGTTCTACTACTGCAATATATGTTACTGTGAATGACCGAAATTGGTGGTTGTCGACTGCCACTGCCCAGTACGCCCTGCATCAATGTTTTTTTAAGGTCATGTTTAACTGTTTGGTATGCACTAAATCAGTGTTATTTCAAAGTTAAGTGTCACTGCATTTAAGTTTTACTCCTAACACTGATGTTTCTCCTAATCCATCCTCAGCAGATAGTAAAATATCGAATAAATATAACAATATCAACAAATAAATTAATAAACGATCGGGTATAACAAACATTTCGGACATTTACCAAAGCGACTATGTGATTGTCAACATTCTCTTGATTTCAGTCATTCATGTTAACATTTACAGCTTATACGTAGGAAATAAAACTACTCAAATTTATTTCTTTTCGAGTTAAATAACACATTCTTAACGACCGAAGCTTATTTATTATTCTTAGGTATGTCTTTCTAGCTCTATATCTTGATGCTCTGTATTTTTAAAATTAAAACTGTTTATTTAAAATTTTAGTTTTTACAAACAAAATAGTCACCACTTTTTATATTTTTTGGCACATCTTGCACTACTGTAATCTTTCTTTTTGTTGTTGTCTTTATTGTGTTATACATTATTTCCAAAATCATTACTCACCTTTTTCAATGGTTGGGAAATCTAGTTCTTTATCGCTACCACTTTCAGAGTCAGTGAAAACCTAAATAAAAATGTGTTTTCATTTTATAAATTTAAGTGTTTATTTAAAAAAATTTAGAAAGATAGCTCTCATCAGACTTGAAAATTGCTTTAACACGTTGACTGCCGCACACGTTTACAGTGAAATCTCCTTCAGGCCACGAGTACAGCTTTACAAAGCATATTCTGCTAATTATTCCCACCAATATTTTAATAATGCGAGTCTCTGGTGGTCACAAGAACAATATCTCGATCTGTTTTGTTTCCATGGTATCATGTCTGTTTATTTGTGTCCATTGCTTTACATCTGTTTCGCCACTTTAAACGATCAGTTTGAATCTTTGCCGAGTTTAAAGGAGTATAACTTAAAACTAACTTAAACTTTACACTAATTTCTTGAAATTTTGAAAAGAAAAATGCAAAACTTATTTCTTAGTGAGTCAATTAGCAGTGAACAAGAAAGCTTTTACAGGGCTCACAATAATTTTTTTATTACTTTTATAACAATTCAATAGTTTTGTTAATTTCCGTGAAATATAATTTTCCAATACATACAAATATCCTTCGCAAGTAATCAAATAACCATGACGCGACCCGATCAATAGCTTTGCTGTCACCCAAATATTGGTGACATGGCACAGTCAACGTGTTATATGAATTTTTTTTTAATTCAAAAATTGTTTCCTCAATAAAAATTTACACTAATTCCAATACTAAAAGAATGATGAATATTTATTTTTTTGTAACTATGCAATCGAACTTACTCGTAACTAACATAAAGGACCAGTAATATTTACTCGTTGCAAACGAATGCTCGTAGAAAACGGAGTTGTGAAAAAATAATTAAGGTTCATACATACTATTGAATTTTTTTCTCAAAAATTAAGTAAAATTATAAGTATATATTTACTTAATTTGTTTTATTTCTGTTTAGTACAAAAGAAGTTGGTTAATTTGTTTTGAACTGTCTAATTGTCTCTTTGTTGTGTTGGTCTTTGATTTGGATAAGACTCACAAGTTGAAAAAACATTAAAACAAACATTTTATGTTTTCTCACCAAAAAATGATTAGGTAAGCTGGAACTGAATAGAAATTTTGTGAATCACAAAAATATTGCTTGTCAAAACCTGAACATTCTCGTTAAAAGCGAGCTATGCTCCAAAAGATTTAGCACTATACAACTATGTCTCTCCGATTTCTTCCCGGATTTAACGGGTACTCGTTAAAAATGAGTGGGACTGTATATTGTTTTACTTGCTCTATCTATTAGTATGGTTATACTATATAATTATTAGTACAGTTACACTAAATACTATATAACTGTTAGTATAGTTATATAGTGTTCAGTCACCAAGCTAGCTTGGAGTCTAAGCAATAGGGGTTCCGCATGTGGCTGCCCACCCCACCAGAGCATTTACACCTGTGCCTCAAAGTCCAAGGTTAAGAAAACTGGGATGGGCTTAGCACGCCTAGGCCCTCCCTGGGCTTTAGCGTCACTGAGTCAGGTTTTTCAATTTTACTAAAGCAAAAAATTGTGAAACTACTCACCGTGAAATTATGGTATTTAATCCTTTCTTTCCTCTTTCTTCTAGACCAACATTTGTTCATACATGGATATGGCCAAATCAAGAAGAAGACAATATTCAAAAGAAAAATAACCTCATTTCGTAACGCCTTTGTACGATATTTTCTGTAAAAAAAATAATAAATTAGTTAACCCTCCTGGCGTCAAGCCCCGCATATCTCTGGCATGATGCCTATACTAAAAGCTGCTTGCCGGAGCATTTTCGGGTTCACGTTCTGCCTCCGGTTTCCGATTTTGCATGCACTATATTCTATAGGCGGAAAAAATTACTGTTGTCAGCTAGAAGTATAGTTATTTACCTTTGTGTCTGAGACACCATTTCTAAATAGTGTCTCAGAAACATATTTGGAATAACTGATTCTATAGGTCAACATGGTGCAAAGAGTTAAATTTTTATGAAAAAAATTTACTTGATATTAATTATACTAAATCAATACAACCAAAAATTTCTAAAAATATGTTTATTTTTGTATATTTAAATTCTGTTACTTTGACGTAATTTTTTTTACAACATATATTATTGTTTGATTTATATTGTAAAAACATTCACACGAAATTAAAAGCAATAGACAAAATAGCAAAGAATCAATGCATTGATTCTTGAAATAATATTCTAGTAATGATTCTTATACTAATATTTATTCCTGGTCCGAAAATTTTATAAGATTTCGAATTGTTTTCATTCTTAATATTATTTTTACTATGAAAAAATAAAAGGATGAAAAATGCAGTTTTGCTTAATAACTACTAGTGTAAATAGAAATTCATATTTTTAGAAGTTTTATAAATCGTTATTAGAACACCTAACGATTTTTACTCAAATGCTTAAACAACTTGATATTTAATAAGGGCACTACTAAAGAGTGCCTAATAATGACACTAAATTTCTTTAAGTACATTTTAAAAGATATTTCATTTTGAAACAGTAGCGCTTAACAAAAGCTTTTTTCTCACTCTCAAAGAAAAAGAGAAATTATACATGAATATATTATATCCACTGAATTGCAGTTATTTTTCCTATCTAACACTATTGAAAGTACTATTAGTTATTTTTTAAATTTAAAGATATCATTAATATGGATTAAAAAGATAAATATGATTTGCTACTAGCACGCATATCAAGGAAACTGTTCTCATCCTACTTGAACTTAGAAATGAAGCAATTTAAAAAGGATACAATTTTTTTTTTTTTAAACTTGGCAAATGTATCTGGGAAATAACAGATATCAAAAGAGCTAGGAAGGAAAAAATATTAATAGAAAGAACCTATTCAGTACCATCACAGGGGACATTGATAAAAACCCTTTGATGTTATATATCAACTTCATCATTGTCATAGATCAAAGGACAAGAAAAAGTGTAATATAACCTGAAAGCAATCATCTTATCAGTAAGAATGTCTTCTTCATTGCTTGATGTTTCAGAGGAAAGTGTAATCTAGTGTTGACTACAGTTCAAAAATGACTTTCTGAAAAGTCAATCACATACAGGATTCATCCATCAAACTGTCTTGACCCACTTGGACCAATAATCACCCCCTTTAACCACAAATTGAAGCAGAAAGGGGAATGCATACCTTTTGTCTGACCCTCAACATTTTAGGTAACATCTTTCTAAATGTTCCCTGCTGCTTGAAGTAAGAAACTTAGAGTGAGGGAAGATGCCAGGAGGGCTAATAAATAAAACTGATTATTATAGAAACATTATTTAACAGCATAAACTATATAAAAAATTTCAATTTAGAATTAAATTACAAATTTCGCCATCTGCATAAGCTCTACATATTTTAATTCATTTTTGAATATTTTCCAGTATTCACAGATTTTTATGTTTTAATAGAGTTTTTAGCAAATAATATTTACTAACAGCAATAGGAACAAATTTATTATTAATATTACATTTTGTTTTTAATAAGTATTAAACCCATAAATGCTAATAATTAAGGCAGAAGTTTCAGAGAGACACAGCAAGAATTTGTTGGGGACAAATTCAGTTTGAGTGCCCATGATATCAGATCCAAGGTATTCAAGTATTTTCTTAGAAATTAAATACCAAAATTTCTTTATTCAAAAAGATTTTTTAGACCAATTCAATAGAAAGCAAAAAAAAAAAAAAAAAAAAAAAAAAATTCTTTCCTTTAGAATTTTTACAATTACTATGAAAGATTGAATGAAATGGATTAATAATGCTTATTATAATTAAAACGTTAAAAATTACTATTAAAATTAAAATACTCAATATTTCTAACTGGTTAGAGTTATTATATAATTATAACAAACTAATCACTGAATACATAAAATCATTGTTATTTTTGTTGAACTCTCAGAACAAAGTCCCAAATCCGCAGTTAGACATCAAGGGAAGAATAAATTAATTTAGATTGGGGGGGGGGGGGAGTTCTAAAAATTACTAATTAACAGCCTCTACAAGCATAAAAAGTAATGACTTAAAGATTTCTTTAAAAAAAATAAAGTGATTTAATTCAGTTCAACCACGTTCATATTTAAAAGACTAATTTATACAAATTTTCTCCAGACTCTTGTAAACACATATCATTCTTATATGTGTAGTAGAATTGATAAGAAATTCCCTTTTCTGTAAAACTGCTGAATTTTAATTAGTAAACCAAAAATCTTAATTTGAAGACGGATGCCAAAAATATCAACAACAAAAAATAATAAAGTTAGAAGAACATTTTTATTTCCCCTTTAATTTTAAACAAATTAAATTAAATTAATTTAATTTTAAACCTTTAATTTTAATTTTTAACAAATTTTAAATAAAACATAAATATATATTTATGTACCCATTAGCATAAAAAAGTTTTGAAATAGTGTAATGTAAGAGATGGGAAATGACATTGAAATATATTCTATTCTAGTATTAATTTGTAATTATGGTATGTATTAGCGTATTTAAATAAATTATATTTTGGAACTATGCAAAATTATTTGGAATCATATAACAGTATTTTTTCCGCCATTTTAATAGTCTCACAGTGGACTGATCTTAAAGTAAATACCAGTAAAATACCAAAATCAAGCAGTCGCTGTGGTCAGTAAGCAGGTGGGTGACTACTTTAACCAGCCTGGTAGAAACTGACAATGCACGATATTGGCCCTAGTAAACACTGTTCTACCGTAAAATGCTCGACTTCGAGCACAGGTCGTTGGGCTACCAAAGTGAAGGAGTGATTTCCTCTGCAGAGGATCAAAATTGTGATGGCATGTCTTTGGATCATCTTCAGGGATGTTTTCCAGAGTAAGTATTATCAAGTTAAGTATTATTAAAATATTTTCCCATATACTCTTAGTCTTCTGAGTACAGATAATTAAGGTTCTAAAGTATATTCAATAGACTTTAAGAAATATGGGGAATACTTACTGTACAGGATGAATAGGATATCCTTCTTCATCATAAATAACATTATTGTTTTGGAGTTCAAACTCAGTGTATTGTTCTAAGAATCCAGGGCGATATATTAGACTTCTCAGGCCAAAATCACCAACTTTTTCAGATGCTAGACCTCCCAAAAGCGCTTTTACCACACCTGTGAGAAAATAAAATATTAGATATATGATTTCGATAAAAAGGATGAAAAATATGAAAAATTCAAAAATGATGAAAAGTAAAGGAACGATATTTTTTAATTTTTGAAAATTTTGCAACAAATGATCAAAGAAGTAAACACTGGTTGCAGTTGAAAGTTACGTATCAAATGTAAAGTGAATCAATAGATGTTGAAAGACAACCTGTTTGGAGAGCACTCCTGGCAAAATTTAACTACATGTCATTATTTGCATCCTTACATATAAATGCGTATCGGCTTTTATGTACAAGTTATTTGAATTTTTCTGCATATTCAGCAATGAAAGACTGGAAAATATGATGCTTTGCTGCCCTGCATTGTGTTGGTTTGTTCTGGAAAGTTCTGTTACAGTTGCGAGCATTAATTTTGCAGATTTCTGAATATTAGAATTACAATTACAGTTATATGAAAGTAAGGGACTGTTAAAATTTATAAATCAGATAACATTGAAGATTTTTAAGAAACGTTTCATACTGTGGTTTAGTCATGCCTTTAAATGAGGGACAAATTTCAAAAAACTGCATAAGCATCAATGTTTCTATCCTTTTGGTTTATTTAATTTAATCAAGTAAATAAATTCAAACAGATGAAAAACTACACTATATTAAATTGATGAAGAGCATTTTTCAAGTATTCCCCTTATAACCTCTAAAATGATCAGTTTTGATCAAAACTTTTAAAACATTACAGACCACAGCCACTATTTACATAATCTTTAAGCACAATAGTTCTATTTAAAAAAATTCAGTAATAAAATTTAAAAAAAAACTTTTTCAAAATACAAATTAAATGAAGTTTTTATCAAGCAACAAATTTTTGTGTTTTGGCGTCAACTTTGTGTTTGGTAAATAAATTTTTGTGTTTGGTAAATAAATTTTTGTGCTTGGTAAATAAAACTTGCTTTTAACCACTAAAATCAAAGCAGTTTTTTTTTCTTCTTCGCCCTTTCTTAAAATAAGAAAATATGATTTTTAAATTAAAGAAGAAGAATCACTAGAATGTTCCAGCAAAGTTTTAATTGGACCAACCTTGTACGAATGGTTCTTTTTTTATTTAATCAATAAGTCATAAACAAAAAGAATGATCTAATCCATAATTAGTCCACAGAAGTAATAATTCTCAGTTAAAAACTCAAATTTTTCTTGAATTAGAAGAATGTAAAGATGTTCCATTTTTATTACTTTTTGACTCTATTATCTTGAGAATACTCTATAATTATATTTCTACAACACCAACAAAGAATTTCAATATTTCAAAAATATTTTGATTAACCTTATATCAAAGAATGTCTTTATTCAAAGAAAAAAAAATCAGTATGGTAACATAAGTTGATTTAATATTTTTTTTTTTTTTAATTGAATAAGAATAATAAGATGTTTCATTGAGAAACAATCTGTTTTTACTTCTTCTGATTTCCTTACTAATACTGCATAAACATATTTCTACTCTAACAACAAAAAATACCATGATTCCAAAACTTTTTTGACCAGCTTTACAGAAATGTCTTTCATTAAAAAATAAATAAATAAAATACAGTACTATATCATAAGTTAATTCAATATTTTTTTTAAAAAATTAATAAGAATAGTGTCTTTTTGAACTATGTGCCAAATTTGAAGTTTGTAGTTAGTCGGGAAGTTAGTTTAAAATCGATTACAAAATTCCACCCGAACAGACATACACGAAGGCAAGTTAATATAAACGTGGTAATAACATACATTGTCATCCAATTCTGAACAATGTGCCAAATTTGAAGTCTGTAGCTAGTCGGTAAGTTAGTTTAAAATCAATTACAAAATTCCACCCAAACAGACATACACGAAGGCAAGTTGATATAGTGGTAAAAGACATTTGCATAAAACATGAATTTATTCATTATTTAACAAAAAATTGAATCAGAAAATGTAAAAAAAAAAAGTAATAGGTTCCGTGAAATTTTTTTTAAAATTCAGTTATCATAAGAATATACTTCTTTAAACCAATATCTCACACACTAAAATATAAAAACATTAATATACTCATTTTAAATTTCATGAGGTCACTTACCAAACATTAGTAAAATTAACAGGATGATGAGCAATGTTAGAAACACGTGCATCCAAATCCACACTCTTGGAGGAGATTTTGCTGTTAATATGGGAAGGGAGCCTTTAAAGCCTGCTCGGTGATAATTATCTTGTGAAAGCGGCTCACAAGTACGACTTTCGCCCAGACACTGGAAGGAAATACGATATTAAATAACATTCAAGTGAGTGCATTCAGAAATAAATAAAAAATTAAGAATGATTTTCATACCGAACATCGACAATGCCAACTGCATATACATCTACCAAGGGGCTTAACTAAAACATCACGTCTTGCCACAACTCCGTACAATTTACTGCGAACAACAACTGAAAACAAAATTCAAAAATAAGCATTTAAAAAATTAACATCACTCTTTATGTTCTTAAAATCTAAACATTTATATAATAGTGTTTGGTAATAAAGTATTTTTAGCTAATGATCCAAATACACTACTTTTTATATACCAATTTAAATAAACGATATACTTGTATACTGTATAATATACTTGTATGCTATACATTAAATAAACAATATACTTTAAACATTTTTTCATGTTTATGTAAGATGAGTAGTATTCCATGTCCTTTTTGACCAGAAATTAAATTTTTTGAAGATTTATATACCAATTTAAATAAACGATATACTTGTATGCTATATATATTAAATAAACAATATACTTTAACATTTTTCATGTTTATGTAAGATGAGTAAAGTTTTTTTGAAGATTTCACACATACGTAAAAGATAAAATACCTGTGCAAATAAATTTTTCCATCAATGCAATCCTTCCAGGAGTGGAAGTAAGCATATATGTTTTCATCAATTGAGGAGGAATAGTTTGAGTAGCATTGTTAGAATTATGAACTTTAAATTCACAGTCAATAACTTGCACAGAAAATTGGGCTTCTACAAGGCCATTGTTTGTAATCGTTACTGAAAACTCAATCTTTTTCTCAAAACCTCCAGTAATAACACTTGTAATTTGTGCATCTGATCTATGAGAAATATGAAATATTATTTTTTCTTCTACCTTCTCCAGAATGATTAGTGATAATTAGAGTAATAATGAAAGAAATGGATGATAAAACAGTGTAAAGAATTCTTAATAATCTCTGAGTTTGTAACTAATTAAAAAAGGTAAAAGTATGTTTAAGCTTATCAAGATAAACCTTACAATGCACTACAGCCTCAAAAATCCAAATTGCTCTGGAGTTTGGAAAGCCCAAATTTACGAATTCCATAGATTTTAGATATCTTAATTAAACTAATAGCAATAGAGTGATTATTTTTTATGCGGCACATCATTCATATTGATTTAATCAAAAATTCGATGTTTTTGTTGATTACTTCTTAGACAGTATATACTTTAAAATTTCAAATAGTTTTTAGAAATTCTGAAACTTTTAATATAATGAATATTGCAATACAGGAATTGAAGTTTGAGTAGCACATTTTTGCAATAAATTTTTGACACAATGGATTTGCGATGATTTTATCACAAAATTGCATGATTTTTGTCAATTACTTTTTAGCAATTATTGTTTAGGATTTCCACGTGGTTGTAGTTTCTTTTAATACAAAATTGATTCTTTTAATATAACATATAATATGATTTGCGGGTTTCTACACCTTGCCTCTATATTAAACTTGATTTAGCTGCCAATTTTTTTATATATTTTTTTTTTTTTTGAGAATTCGCAAAACATTTTCCAGTTTTTGAATATTTTTGGATTTCTAATATATGTACTTTTTTGTGGTTATACTTTATTAATAATGTTTCGACGAAGCTAACTTAAGAGATCATATTTTAATTAAATTAATAATAATTTAATAAAAAACCAATGAAAATTAATACTTTAGTTAAATTTTAAAACTTGTTTTTCTTAACTGACATCTTCATGATAAAATAAATTTAAGTAGAACAGATAGTTAAAGAAACTTTTATGTAATATTGCAATATAATAAAATAAGCAATATTTTAAAAGATGTTTCAAAAATGGCAAAACTTAAAAATTAAAAAACATGATTCTTTTTAAAGCTTAAACATTTGCTTTCTCAATTTACTAAAATATGAGCATTTTAGCAAATAGATGTGAATTATGAAAGGTAACATAAGATTTTAAGGAACAGATAAGATTTCTTATTAACAATTAAATAAAAGCTGTTAATTTATTGACAAGTAATAGATTTCATTTAATTAGATATAAAATGTTTCAATTATAAAGCAATGTATTTTTTCGAGTGAAATTTTTTGAATTGAAAAGGGCAGTATCAACAAGCACGGGATAGAGTATACTTTGTGCTATGTGGATTAAGGCAAAAAACATGAATAAAGCACAAATCAAAGTACATAAATAAACAAATTATTTATTTACTTTCATTTGTGCTTTATTCATGATGTTCTTTAATAATTATTTTATTTTTCATATTAAGTATTTTTAATGTAATTCTTTTTTTTAGTTCGTACAATTACAATTGCTTATGAATTTTTTTTTTTACAATGTAATACAGGGTATCCACCAAAAGATGCTCAATTATTTAGAGTTCCATAGTAAAAGAGAAAAAAATTGGACCAGCTTGTCTAAGCACAACATACAATTATGGATTCCACTAGTTGGTTTGAATACACACTCATGCATGGATATTGTACCAACTAAATAATTTGGAAATTTATTGTACAGTCAGCAAAAAAAAAAAAAGATATCACCCTGAATAATTTTCGTTCTAATGATCGGATTTTCACGAACTAAGTGTCAATCTTAATGGTTCCTTGGGGTGACCTCAAATAGGCTAATTAGTTAGTGCTAACTATTAATTAAGTTACGAAATCAGACACAAAAACGTACTGAATAAACATATATTTTTTTTTACATATTTGGATTCCTTATCTTCAAAATATAGGGAGTAGCCGCAATCTGGGAAATGTGGTCCCCATAGTTTGGTCAGGAGAGCGATTCAAAGTTTGGACCCCTTAATGTTAATTTCACTTTTTGCGTTTTCAGTCATATTTTAAAAACTAATGAAGCAATTCAAAAAAAATATTGCACCAACTCATAAAACGCATTTACCCAAAGATAATTTCATGAAAAAAATAATTTTTAATAATTATTAATTATTTTTTATTATTTAATTAAAGAGAGGATGAAAAAATTTTGAATTATAAGGTATGGATTTTTTTATACCATATTAATCTACATGCTTTTCAATTGAAAAATCTAAAGTTTCAACTGTTTTTATTTATTAGAAGATGAGAAAAATTAAAATTAATTATTTTAAAAAAAATAATTTGGCGACAATGAAAAAATGATTAAATGGGGCGATTAATATTAAAATGTGATAAACTTACGAAGAACTTGATTTAACGCGCGTGGCGTAAAATTTAATTCATATTTTTTTCGCTAATAATCGTTTGCTAATCTTTTTATTTTTTTAAAACTATAAAATACAATGTTTCTTTTTTAGTGCTCCAAAAATCTATTTGAAATTAAGTAAAGAAATTTGAATAAAACATTTTATTGAATAAAAAACATTTTATTCAACGAATGTCGAGTTTTATAAAAGCATGCTTTTGATAGAAAATGATTATACACCAGATTGTGCTTATTTAATGTGATTATTTTTTAGTTTTTTTTCTTCTCAATAACTGATACAATTACAATAATATACATACGTATGAATAGATTTGGAATAAAATATTTCTCAGTTTCTTGTATATATTTTTTATGAATATTAATAAAAATACGTAGTAAACATATTTAAGCATACCTCACATCATCGCAAATTTCTCAGCATCTTATATATCGTGTTAATTTTAAAAGTAATTTTTTAATCACCTGTCCGGAAGTGTTTCGCAGAACTATTTTACCAACTATTTAATTAAATTTTAGCATTTTTAAAAATTTTATTTTTTACCCTACTGCATTTATTATTTCTTCATTAATATACTAATCAATTTTTTTAGTACTTTAATTTAGATTTTCTTTAAAGTAAAGTTCCTTTTTACATTATAGTCAAGTTTTTTTTAAAAGAATTATTGTCTGCTTGCTAAGAATATAGCCTTGTTAAGAAATTAAAAACACTCCGCTGTTTAAAATTATTTAATGCAAAACAGCTGATTATTTACTAAGCATACTAATTTTTTCGAAAAAAGAATATAAATCATTGATTGTCTTTTTTGTTTTGTTTCTTGTGAATTCAACATAGATTATCTAAAATAGTGTCCATGTTTTATAAGTCACTACAAAGAGTATAAAGATACCGAACATAAAAAGCTGTCAAATACGTAGCCAGAACTTTTAAGCGTCTTAAAATATCTCAGTATCTTAAATGATTCTTTCTTTATGATTCCATGTAGGTTTTTTTCCGGATAATATACTAAACTATTTTGTTTAATTTTTTACTTTAGCACGATTCCCAAGATATTATTGTAGTATAATTTGTTATCAGGAACAATGCCTTATTTTGTTTAGCAGGAAGCACTAAAAATTGAAATTTGTAAAAAGTTTCCGAAGCCGTGCGAATTTTAGAATCATCTGATTTAAAAAAATGCAATAAAAAATACGTAAATTTCCGAACTTATTTTGATTAAAAATAAAAAAATAATAAAAAACGTGGCAAGAAGGCTAACATACTTTTTACAGAACTATGAAAACCAGTTTTTCCTATATTTCGTCAAAAGAGGATAAGAATGATATTGCTCCAAAGGGACCTACTCAATAATTTCGCTATTTCCAGAATGTAATCTGTTTAATCGAAACATATTTCCTTGAAAATAAAAACGGGGGAAAAATTTACTTTCATTATTTATCTAAGCTTATTCCATTAATGATAGCTTATCATTTAATGATAGCAGTATCAAGGTTAAGGACATGCGATGGAAGCCCTGTTTACTATTATACTATAAATGCGTTAAATCATGTTGCTTGAATAATTTATTTTAAGCTTATTATTTAATAATTTTAAGCAAATAAGGGTGTAAAAATAAACTCAAACAAAATACTCCGAAAGTATACCCTAAAATATTTGTAGAATAAACTTTGGAATCTATATATACAAAATACCTTTTCAAACAACTTCGAGTAGGACGGAAACGCTAACTTGTTTAAAATAGTTGTCCTTGTAACTATTTAATTTCGATTTCTGGTGCTAGGGGACATTCCATTTTCACATTCGACTTTTGAAATTTCAATTGTAAACGGAATTTTTTTATGTCCTTAAATCAAAATGTTAAGGCTTGCAGCAAAAAAATTTGTACTGCATGTATTTTTTTACAAAATAGCAAATTATTATTTTTTTAATCTAAGAACCTGTGCCTATAACTTAAGTAAAACTTATTTTAATATCGAGTGAAATAATTTAATATATTGTGTAACTAAATAGATAATCCCAAGAAATTGAATTGAAAATATAAAAACTTGATTTAAAAATTAATAGATGATGATAAAAATAGACATGTTTTGAGCACAATAATAAAAGTCACAAGTCATTCAAGCTTGACAAGTTTTGAGAATGGGTGAATATATTTGAACGCTCGAAGCATGTCGACTTTTACTTCCCTCTTCATATTTTTTGAAGCCAGTTGAGTTTTTATCATCAATTATACTGTTTTGCATTAGGGTCTTGATCATTATTTTGATAAGGATTTTACACTCGTTAAAGTAAAAATATGCATTTTCATATTTCAACAGGAATTATGTGGTCTTTAAAAACATAAGAGCATCAATATTGTAAAAGTTATATTTAACTTGGTTTAAAATTAGAATTTTGAGACCAGATATTTTGAATTAAGTTTTAAGTTTTCGTGTCCCCCTTTCAGTATCTTAAGGACCTTACAAGCTCTGTTTAAAAAGAGAGTATCATATCAGATATATATAAGAAAACAAAAATAATCATAGTATCAATATTTGGTGGTAAATGTAGCTTATCGTAATTGAAGAATATGCTGTGCGATATTTTATGGTGAATTTGCGAGCAAAAGTTTCTAAATGTATCGAAGCATAAGGATGCTATTTGCTAATCATCTTTATCCAAAGAAAACCTTGTTATCTAAATATCTAGCAGAATGAAGCGATTTTTGAAACAATGAATCATACTATATGCAATATATTATTTCAATATCTTATTCTTAAACATAACCTATTTCAATGCTTTTAAAATACCACTAAACATTCAGCAATTCCTTGAGTTACAGGAAAAAGAAATATCGTAAATTATAGAAAAACTTGTGAATGTGCATTAGAATTACTATACAATATACATTTTATTTTTCAAGCACTTTTTTTTTCTTCAAACTTTCTTGCCTAGAAGACTTGATTAAAGCTGTAAAAGTGATTTTCCCTAAAATTTTGTATTTAGCCATAAGAGTTATGTTAATTTGATTTTAGTATGAAATCCTCGAATAAATATAGCAGAAACAACATAATCTAAATAATATAAGATAAAATGTTTATGTATTTAAATTCTAAAACTTAGAAAATCATAATTAATTTATAATCGATTCAAATTTTCTTTTCAAGGGAGATTACAATTAAAAAAAACTTTGCTTTTTGGATAGAAATCAGCTTAAAAATTGTCAATTGCCTAGAAACTTTGAGATATTTTCTATTAACTATTAATTAAACCTCTCTGAGTAATCACAGAACATTATTTCAATTTTTTTCCAGTCAGAGCTTGGTTGCTTAGCAACCTAGTAAAATTAAGCATTCTTCTTTTGAATTAGTCAATGGGTTATCTTAAAATATTCATTTGCGCTGGCGACTTTTTTTGGCGGATTTCTGGACTATCGCCAAATATATAAACCTTTGTTGCGACCCTATTTACCACCCATTTTTTTCAAAATTTTGTCTACCCCCCCTAATTCAAGTATCTGGATTCCAAATATGTAAAAAAAAATATATGTTTATTCAGAGAAAGTACGTTTTTGTGTCTGATTTCGTAACTTAATTAATAGTTAGCACTAATTAATTAGCATATTTGAGGTCACCCCCAGGAACCATTAAGATTGATACTTAGTTCGTGAAAATCCGATCATTAGAACGAAAATTATTCAGGGTGATATCTTTTTTTTTTTGCTGACTGTACATCAGAAAAGTGTGCAACAACAAATCAATAATTTTAAACAATCATACAATATCTGTACTAATTTTGTTATCTGAGATGCTGTTAAAAATGTTTGACTTTATACCTTACCCGACAGACAAGGGAGTGATATCATCAGCATTAAATTCAACAGTTAGCACAGTAGAATGTTTCTCATGGTATTCAAGAGCTAGCCAATGTTCTTTGGTGTCCAAATCTACAATGATGGGATCTTTATAAGGAGTGGCATAATTTTCAAGAATATAACGTCCTTTCTGATTGGATTTTCTCTTCTCCTAAAATAGATTTATATTATTTAAATCAAGTACCTTATTTTTAAAGTTTTACCAATAAGCACAATAATGAAAAAAAAATCATTACTTGAGGTAATTAAAAAACTTACGAGGAATAAAGTATTACAAAATTTAAAATAAAATATAGAGTAATGTCCATGCTTCATTTTGTGCCCTCATTTTTATTTGGGCAAATAAATAAAAAATTTGGATAAGTTCATTTTAAAACTAATAAGCAACAAAAAATTTTATTTAGTGATTAAAAATATCTTCTTACATCATCTCCAGCCCAGAAATCCAGAGGTTGATTTTTTAAACACCTAGAAAGATTAATAAACGAAAATAAGTAAAACGTGTACAGGGTATCTGCTACATTTTAGATTTTCAAATCCATGACTTTTCATGAATAATTCCAGGAATTTTTCAAGACTTACCGAGGTTAATATTTTCTCAGACAAAAATACAACCATAAATTTAAAAAAAGCTTTATAATAACATTAATTGAAATGATAAGTGCAACTAAAACTGTTATACTCTGCCTCTTCATTTTTATTGATTTTAAACTTTAAAAAAAAAGTAAAGAGCTGAAAAAAATACAAAAGCAAATAAATAAATTCAGTCAGATATATGTAGTTATTTAAAGCTGTTTTATTTCTTCTTAAAAGTAAGTAATATAAAATGTCTAAACTAGAATTTTATATTGATAAAATATAAAAAAATAAATAAATGATAAATAAAAAAATTCTGAAATCACTGAAATTTAAAAGATAATTTGCTCTAAAAATGTTGCTCTTTCTTTCATTTCTTGAAAGAACACATTAATTTTTAAAGAACAGGATAAAAACATTTTTTTGAAAATAAAACATGACTGTGAGTGGGGATTTCGTTACAAATTCAGATATTTGGAACATCGGAACACTGTGAAACTGGGGGGAGGTAAATTCCATTCTAACAATTAGATTTTTTGGCGGCCTAACTCCCTGACTTTCCATGATTTTTTTAAAAAATATTTAAAATCATGACATTTCATGACAAATTTTGTTCAATACCGAAATCCATGATTTTCCAGGTGGGCGGATACCCTTCATGTAGAATTTCCAGAAAAAATTACATAAGATCCATATTAAAAAGGCAAGTTTATTATAAATGAAATTATGATTTTTAGCTCTTTAAAACATAATATGAAAATGATAAAAAATTACACATTAAAAAGAGAAATATACTTACGAATCTTTAACCACTTTGCAACGATCTTTCTGTTTGGTGAAAGCTTCATAAGAAACTCCAGCTTTATCACATTCATCCCCTTTTGAATTTATTATCGATTTGGAAAGAATAAGATAATCAGTTGCACCATTCTAAGAAACAAAAAATGCATTAGATGTCACACATTGAACTTTGTTTATATTCAACAAAAGAATTGTTATCAGTTTTATATAACACAACACTTATGTTGGAAACTTAGGTAAAAGTTGGGTAATAAGTAGCATTCTTAAAATAAAATTACGTAAAGAATTAAAGTTTTTAGTTTTGATTAGAAAGGATGCTATATTATTAAAAATTATTGCTTTTGATTTAAAATAAGAATAAGATAATCAGTTGGACTATTATGGAAAAAAAAAGTAGAGCCATAATACAGCATTTACAGTAGAAAATCTGAACATCATGTAGTAGGTACATATAACAAGTTTTACTATGAAAATAAAATTACACAATTTTTTTTCTCCATTTATTTAAGGTGTTATACAAGCAATGAATACTTAAGAAAATACATTTTTTAAAAGAAAAAATATTCAATGAATATGTTAAGAATATTTTCTAAAACTTTCAAGTCACGAAGATTAAAACTCTAGGTAACACCTCCTATAAAGCATGATTAAGTGAGAAAAATTAGTTTCTTTAAAACTATTTTTTGCAGTCCTTGGACAGGATTTTTTTTAAAAGGATGATTTCATGAAATTTTTGAATGGACAAAAAATATTTTCAGGGTTTAAAGAAAAGTAAAATTTTACTAAAACATAATATGCTGGGTACAAGTTTTTAAAAGCTGTGGCAACCATGATTCATAGCTCCCAACACATTATAATGGTTTATAAAGACTTAAACAAGAATGACATCACATTTTGATCCTCTTTAGAAAATGTGGTTGATAATTGAGCGGTGATGATACCTATTTGTATAATATCAATGTTAAACCCATTAGTATAGCTCCATCAATACTCTTGGGTATAATACCACTGAAAAAACTTCCGGTTACTACAAATTAAACAAGTATCTTGCTGGGCATGTACACTTCATCGTATTACCACTCAAAGACTAAATTCTAAACCTAAATCATTAAAATAGACCTCTGACATGTATTTATATTGACTGCATCAAATAAGAGAGATTAAAATATCTAGTATAAAATAAAAAGTGTCATCAAGGATACATCCTTACATTAGTATGGAAATGCAAGAATCTCATAACATGAATAATATAACTGTACTCATTCTTAATTGCCATGTTTATATTACTTGTGCTTTGTTATTAATTTATAGAAATTGTAGAACAAACTACAAAAATTAACAAAAAATTTTATTTATTAAAAATTGTATTAATTAAATTGTATTGTCAAAAAATTTTATTATTTAAAAAATGTATTTAACCCACTGACGGTTCTGAAATGTATTTAACCCACTGACGGTAAAAAGTCGCTTTTTAACCTGCAGTCTTCTCTGGATAGCAAAACCGGTTTTTCCTTTATAAGGGATAGGGGAACTGTGCATAGGGGAGAAACATTCTCCCAATTTTGCCCATTTCCTTAACCGCCAGTGGGTTAAGTGATAAAAGATCTATTTTGAGTACATAAGAGAAATGAGAAGACAAGAAACAAACATTGAACTGTACATTTGAAACCATATCATATAAAGTCATTAAAAATAATAGTTCTTTAAAAATTAAATAGTTTTACTACTTAGAAAATGACAGCTAAAATTAAAAAATAAATTGAAAGAAATTTAGAATTATTACCTTTATAACAGGTGGTAACTTGTCTACTCCAATGCCGGGAACTGTTTGAGGAATTAACAGTCTATTATTTTCAGCAGAAAGAACAATAGTTCCATTTTTTGGACTAGTCGTCATATATGTAGCGACAATCTATGGAAATTAAAAAAAAAAATTCTTCAGATAAATGGGTACATTACTTCAGTAAAATCACAGCACAATACATCAGTACATTAAAATTGAAATTCCTAAATTAAAATAATAGTAAGTAAAAGCAAAAAAAATATACTGAATACAACCTTTTTTAAGATAAGACAATTTCTTGAACTTTAGGCACTCAAATACAAATAATAAAAGTTTATAATTGAAACAATTATTAAATTTATGATAATTCATTAAATTTTTAAAAAAATTTAAATATACAAAATTCATACATCATATTAATTAAAAAAAAGTATTAAGTAGTAAGAAAGCACATTGAAGAACAATGTCTAGTTCGGATGAACATAATTAAAAAAAAAAAAAAAAGAATCTACAAATATTTGGAAAAGAAAGTGCCCAAACACAAGTAAATGATCCCTATAAGGATGTCTCAGTGGATCTTAAACTTTGAGATACAAATGTGCTGGTAAAACTTGTTCTCATCTACTTACAACATGCTAAATTAGGATTTGCCAAAATCTAATATTCCAATAGAATTTACTAAAATATTAGACTGTGCTTTGGTGCAATTTAGGTATAATGCACTTAAATGTAGATATTTTAAAGAAAGAATAGTACTTTATTTACATCACACTAGAGCTGTACAATGAGCTATTGGCAACGGCTTGGGAAACATCTTTAAGGATGATTCAAAGACACGCCATTTTGATCCTCTATAGAGCGGATGTCACCCTCTCGCTTCGGTAGCCCGATAACCTAGCGTGAAGTAGAGCACTTTACGATAGGATAGTTTAGGGGGGCTGATACCGAGCATCCTTGGTCCATACGCATCCTGATCAATGTGGTCACCCACCCGCTCACTGACTACTGTCAGTGATGCTTGACTTCAGTGATCTACTAAGAACAGTGTCTTTATGATCAGTTCAATGGGAGACAATCCAATTTATGTCAAAGATAAAAAAAATTCATCCAATCTGTCAGATGAAAACTATCTTCATCAATAAAAAAATAACTAAAAATATTTCACAGTGAAACTTCATTTTTTTTTTTTTTTAATTGAAGGGGTACCAGTTTGCTGGCAAGGTACTTGTGCTCTTTTGCGGGTACTACTCTTGATGTCTAGCGATGTTCTCTAATATCTAATGCAACACTGAAACATTATTTACATCGATAAACTTTACAAATGACCTTTGGCTCTATTTTATAAACAAGTTTAAAATACTATTTACTCAATACAGGATGTTATCAATACTACATAAACAGTGCAAGTAAAGGTTCAAATCAGAAATGAGATTGCAAGAAAGATGAAAATCCCACAAAACAAAATATAACTATACATTTGAAAAACAAATAAGACTACTTTAGTACAGCAAATTCATTAACTAGTGATATTTTTGCTTGAATGCTGTTTTTTTGGGTTATAAGTATAAAATTTAATACAATGATTTATAATTGTAACATAATATCTCTTTTCTTACAGAATAACAAATTATTGCCAAATTTTTATCTTTTAACAAAAGAATTTATATATATCATTAAACGAGAAATAGATCAGAAAATATAAAAGCTACTTAAAAAAAAGTAGGAAATTAATATAAGATTTTAGTTAAAGTAAAATCATTATTAAAAAAATTATTAATATTAATTTAAAAGCTTTAGATAGTAAAATTGATTGTAGAAATTACAGTATAATTGGCAAAAATAACTTTAATAATAGCCAGCATGTGGTCACAATCCTTATAAATCAATGAATTTAAAGTTTCATCTGATTAGTTTCATACATTTCAAGAAGTGTAGGATAGAAATGGTTATTTTTCAACTACCTTGAAAACATAAAAAATTAAAAACTGATTTTTAAAAATATAAACAAAGGGAAAAAAAATCACAAATTTGAGAAAGAATCTAAAATTGAATCGCAATTCGAATTATTGACCTTATATATACAATTTGAGCCTGATCTAATTCTGAACTGAGTTTGAGGTTCACAGTTAAAGAATTGTAGCAACAAAAAAAATAAATAATTAAATAAATAAATAAAATATAACAAATAAAAAGTAATACATGTAAATTTCTTTTAGTCCAACTATGACTGTTCTGAAAAAAAGTTTTAGGTTCTAGTTCAAATTTTTGATAGCCTGTTGCCCATTTAGTGCAAATTATGATCACCTGTTCGTAAATTTAATCATTATACCATAATTTTATGCCATAATTCAAATTATTGACCTAATGTCAACCAGGTCCAATCATTATTTGAGTTTGGGATATACAGTTAATGGATTACAGAAAGAAAAAAAATAGAGATAAGAAGAAAAAGTGTATGAAAGTTTCTTACTGTTCTATTATCATCATACTGTGATGGTGTTTTAGGTCCTAATTCGAATTGTTGACCTTGTGTCAATGAAACCCATACAGAAGACTTATTTGTGAGATGCCTTTGGTTAAATACTTGCAAATATAAATTATGGATGATTATAGGGTCCCCAAGAGCACTCACAGAAAACCTACAATAAATTAAATAATATCAGTTATTTGAAAAGGAATTATTTTATATAATACTACAAACAGTTAAACGCAATGTTGCTCAACTTTTTTAGATTAAACATTTTTCCGTACTACAGGGATGATTGCGAGCCCAACTCGAAAATCCTGAAAGTATCTTGAACAAAATCATTAATGATGCAATTCAAAAAATAAATGTCTTTATAAATTTAAATCACTGATATTTTCAAAGCTTGATATTCTAAATAAATTATATGCAGCATTATTTAAATGAATAATTATTTATAAGTTTACTTTTATATCTAACCACATTTATTATTCTACCAGAAAAATATTTACAAATGAAAGAAATGCCAAGTATAAATTCCAGTTCTAATATTTGTAGGTAAAATATACAAAATTTTTTTAATGTGATTGATGATTTCTTGAAATTTCTGAACTTTGGATTTCCGGAAACTTCTGCATCGCAGATAGTGAAAAGTCCAGAAATCCGGATTTTTTCCAGAGCACAATAATCTCTGATACTAACACATTTCTTTTAATCCTCCGACAACCATTTTATTGAAAAATAATATCTCAATTTGGACATAATGACCGTAATGTGTTACTTGATTTCACAAATTCAAAAAAAGTAAAGAAAAAACAGACATGCAAAAATCCATTATCAATAATTTCATTTTGTTATCTTCTTTTATTTTTTACAAGACTCAAGACAAAAGAAAAAAATGACTCTAATGTGCAGTTTTTTATATCAATAGAATCCGCATTCGATATATAATATCAATTACTTGCTATTTCATCCGAAACGTTAAAAAAAAATTGTTTTAAACTGAAACTTTAACAGCAGAGAGAATAATATTAATATTTTTAAATATTGCCGATAAATACCATTAAAAAAAGGGATAAATTATTTAGGATGCTGCTATAACTTATACGCGGTTAAGATGGGCTGATTCAGTGGAGTCTGATTTTCTTGCAATTAATGAAAATAATTGGAGATCAAAGGTAAATCGGAAGTCATCATGGAGAAATCTTCAGAGGAAGGCATTGGCTCACATTGGGCTGCTTGGTCAACTATGATGATAATGCTATAACTTATATTAATATTATGCTGATGACAGACAAAGATACAACTTCTCTGTTCAATAATGATCATATCATGCAAATTTTCTATCCAATGAAAATGCACAAATTGGAAAGACAACAATTAACATTTTATGGTATATAAAGATTTAATTTTAAAGTTGTTCAAAATTTAAAAATAAATTACAACACATTTATCCCTGAAAACATGAAATACCACATAACTAATTTTTGATTTGAGTATTGAATTGATTTTATGCGTAAAAACCCGTTCATTAACCTTTTAACTGTTTTATTTTCTAGCCATGTCATAATAAAAAATAAGCAAATGTTTTAATTAAATTCTAATCGATTATATGTATTCAAATCAACAATTGAAACTGGTATAGGCATTGCATTTATAAATTTCTGATAATTTTTAATTACCATAAAAATAAGGCATTTTTAAAGTTGGATTTTTTCTGAGGAAGGTATATAACAGGTAAGAGCAGTTTACAGGGGATAGGACAACAGAAAAGTGATAATTTTTGAATACTTACATTTTTGTTTCTTTTCAAAATACAGCTTTGTTATGAGATATTTTAAAACATGGAGATATCAGTATTATATGCCATTATGAGCCACTACTTACTGTCACCTATCTTTTTCTTTCTTCATGAAAAAATTGGAAATAAATACAATTTGCGAAGTATAATATGCTGAAGAAGTGAAAACAAACTCTCTCAAACTCAGCGTCTAAACAAAAAGTGGTAAAACCTTTAAAAATTTAAAGTCTTATTTCTCTTGGATTGCTAGAGACATTGGCTAGAAACATTACTAAGTAAAAAATTGTGTGCAAAACTGGACAAATCAGAGGATTAGTATAAGAAATGGCATTCAAGCTTAATAGCAATTAAGTTATAATAATTTTTTTTAAAAAAACAACAGTTTTATTGAATAATTTTTTTTTTAATATCATTTTTAACATTATTATTGTAAAAGATGATAATAAATGGTAGTAAATTCAACTTGTATTAGTCTGACTCATATATAAAACAAGGGCGGCGCCAGTAGGGGGTCAGGGGGGGCAATTGCACCCCTGTCGGGCATGCCCAGCCCCCCCATCGGGAAAATTTTAAAGTCTCCTGGGGAAAATAGTCTGGTCACATTTCTTTTCTAAATTATGTCAAAAATTCATTTGCAAATGCTTAATAAAATTTTTTGTAGTTGACTTTTTAGTTTTTATTTATTTATTTTTAAGAATTAGTAACAAAAATTAGTAAAATATATTGTAAATTCTATGTAATTGTATTTTCACTGCACTACTCATAACTTTGCCATACATTGTTAAACTAGAGACGGGATGCAATTAGACATGGGTGAAATTGACACCTTTTCGAAATCCTTTCCCCCTCCCTGCAGACACATCTTCATTTTCTTGGAATCTTATCTTTCAAACTGCTTTTCTTTCTTCTGTAGAACTGAGAAAAGGACAATCACACCTCTTTTCTGGGAGAAAAACTGACAAAAGCCTGGGGGATGGAAAGAGATCCCCTTCTTTAGGAATTCTTTTTTATGTAATGTGTTCATCAATGGTTTATGGGATCACATAATTGCTTTTTGAAATTTTCAAGCAAAATGAAAGTATAAGAATACATTTTTTTTTTTTTTAATTTTTAAATCTTTTTTTTTTTTTTTTTAATACTTTTAAATGAGGAAAATCACTTACTTATTCGGATTCAAGGTTTATAGTATTTTAATCAACGCAATAAATATGCAGTCGGAAAAAAAGAAAAACAATGACCAAATAATTTTTTTTAAATCATTTTCTTAGTAATAAAAAGATTGTTGATTGATTCAGAAAAACAATTAAACTGTTCGTATTCAATATCGTAAAATACATATTAATCAACATAACAAATTCTCATTGACTTATTTTATGTACAGTGTATGAAATGAAAAAAGGGAACACCTTGATTAACTTTTGATTTAATCATATTTTCACCTTCAAAGAGTCAATACCATATTTTAAGTTACGAAAATAAACAGAAAAGCGCATTCTGCTCTGGATAAACATTCAAGTTTGTTTAAAGTTTTAGGTTTTTACTTTCAAAACGCGGAAATAGCCGCAATCTGGAAGATATGGTCTGAAGTTATAGCAAGGAGAGGGTTGGAAAGTTTGGGTCCTTTAATTTTAACTTAACTCCTCGATTATAGTCCATTATCTCAAGAACTTTTTTAGTGTATTGAAAAATGTTTGCATAAAATTACAAAAAACATTTTATATACAAATTTTTAAGCAAAAATAATTTTAAATAATTATTTTTTATTTTTTATTAGTTTATTAAATAATTGTAAAATATATTGAATTGTATGATCAACATATTTTGACATCCTTTTAATTTCAAAATACAAACTTTCAGAACAATCGATCTATTAGTTTGTGAGTTATCAAATTTTAAAAAAGTCAGTCTGCTTAAAATTTTATTTATCTCGAATTATTCACCCGATTTCATTCAAATTTTGTATTTTACAATTTAAAATTACCTTCCATAAAATTATATAAAAATTTTACTATTTATCTTGCTATTTTATTTTATCCGTCGTTGAACAACCGACCCAATATTCGGGTTTCCGACTACTAATGTTCAACTCCGTAGCCTTGTAGTTTTGAACCAATCCAGAAGACAAGGGAACTCCTGGATAAGTACCCCCAGAGGTCTTGATTTGTTATGGAAACATGGAGGACTTAGCGACTCGACAGATTTAACGTGCATCAGTCACCATTTACTACATGGGGATTTCAAAAATCGGGATTCAGAATTTTTCCAACGCATATTATAAATATAAAAAATATTAAATATTTCATAACTATTTAAAACTATATTTTTTGCATGGCATTACCTTTGGAAAAACGAATTTTTGCAATTGTATGAAAATTTTTTCGATTCAATCAAAACGTAAAACGCTCTTGAGATATGACGAGGTTGAGATATTATCATCATTAACAATGAGCTATTATTTCGAAGATATTACTATGCAATTATACTATGAAATTAACAAAAGAGGCCAAAATGAAAGACGTTTTTATTTATTTATATCTGATATTAATATTGAAAGTGAACATCATTTCACCTTATTTTCCTCTTTCAATCATAATCGTTAAAATTATCAAAGCATATATACATGGATAACCACCAGCTAAATTACCTTTCTTTATAAAAAAGAAAAATTATTTTGCTATTATCAGCAATATTGACATATACTTCAAATGAATGTAAAATTGACCCACCGGAATAAATTTTAATCTTAAGTTCGGCTCCTCATGTTCTAAGACTCATTCCAAATGGTTCGAGAGGGTGACATCAAATATACTAATTAATTAGTCCAAACGATATTTTAAGTTAGGAAATAAGACATAAAAACGTTATCCGATTAAACATACTTTTTTTTCGACGGATTTCTGACCTCCAAAATATAGTAGTTTCAATCTAGAAATATTGTTTTAATAGTTTTTTTTCAGGAACGCGCTTGAAAGTTAGGACCCTTTAATGTCAACTTTAATTTTTGCGTATTTCACTATATCCCAATTTTTTTTAAGCGAATTGAAAAAGTTTTGCATACAATTCCAATCAGATCAATCAATTCCTATTCGTTTTTCTAAAGATAATTTCATGCAAAATAAAACTTTTAGTAAATATTTATTATTGCTTTATTTAAGGAAGTCGAGAAACTTAAGAAATGTAAGTTGTACAATTTTTTCATCATTTGCAATTTTAAATGTCAAAATACAAAATTTAAGCAAAATCGGTCAAATAAGTCCTGAGAAATAAAAAAGAAAGTCTTTTTTTTCGAAATTTTGTCCCCTAACTTCATAATTTTTAGTGTTCATTTTTTGTGACTTAAAATTCGTAACTATGAAAGCAAAAGCAAATTTAAATCGTAGAGGAAAGAATGTCAATATGTAAAAAGCTTCTGCAGGGCGAAACAGAAATCTTGGTAGAAAGTGTACTTTCAGCTTTGCAGAGAAACAAAAACATAGGCAGACAAACAGCAGCCATGAGTGGCAATTTTTTAAAAAAATGTAAGTTAGTTAATATTCGTTTCTCGGACGCAAATTTAAAATTTGTAAATTGAAAAATAATTACAAATTTATGCTATAATTTTTAAATCTTATATTTTAAGCCGATGGACTTACTCTTTTTTTCAATTGGAGAAATTAGCATTTTGCCGGACATAGATGTTCACTTTAAAAGCATCTTTGAAAAGAAAAAGGAATCGCAAGGAGAAATTTTTACCTTGTTTTTATTTACAATATATATTAACATCGACTCCCCTGATTAAAATAGCCCTTTTTTTGTCCGTAAAATTATACTACGTAACAATTAAAAAAAATTCGAATTTTACAATTTTATGGGCATAACCATATCGAAGTTCGTTCAAAACGGGGCATGATATCTTTAGATAGAATACGTGGATGCGAAAAATGTACTTAAAACTTTATTTACAAAAAATTTAAATAATTCGAAAGCCAATCGATGAATATAGAAATAACATTTTATATCAAAATATTCTTAAAATGTTTTGTTAAATGTGCATGAAATTTCAAATTTTTATTAAGGAATAACTTTTACGTTATGAGAGTAAGAAGCGTAGAAATTTTTTTTAAATAGCGTTTACTGCTACAACTATTTTTCTTTATTACAGAAGTAATTTTTACGCTTACAATGTATGGTAAATTGCACCATACAGTACAAAATACATCGATAGCAGAAAGAAGAAAAGAATTAGATTTAAATTTACACATTAAAAGTAATCTGCACATTATGGTATCAATATTAGTGATTTTAGATTTTTAGAAACATTTATTTGTTTTTTTTTTTGAAAAATATGATGTGAGAAAAAAATGTAAAGTATAAAATTCGTTTTAATTTAAATATTTTGAATTAATTTGTTTGAGCCCCCCTGTCGGGAGAGACTTGACCCCTCGTCGGGCAGAGTCTGGCGCCATCCTTGATATAAAAACTTAAAATAATGATTTAAAAATTAATAAACTTCTTTTTTATTTAATTTACTAATTACAAATTTAAATAAATTAATTTAAAAAAATTATAAATTAATTATTTAAAAACTAAATAATAAATAATCAATTAAATTAAATAATATATTTAAGAAAAAAAATCAATTAGATAGTGATTTTTCTAAAGATAAAAATAATATAGTAACGTTACTTTTACCAAATGTCACTGAAATGCAAACAATGTGCACTGGCTTTATACTTCTGCCTTTTAGCATCTTGTGGGCCAATCTGAAGGGAACAGTCTTGACCTCCTCTAGTTTGCTTCACGTTCATTGGCTTCTCTGGGCAAAAACAACAAAATCCCTACAGAAAATTATAATCAAATCAGTATTTTCTAAACTGTTAAAAAGTAAATGTTGCAACCACTAACTTTGATTAATTAAATGTTAAGCGTTTTAAAGATTGAAAGAGAATAAATCTTCGATGGCATGAAAATGAATTAACTTATCACGCAACGAATTGTTATAATACAGAATTTAATTTTAAATAAAATACCTTTAATTATAATTATATATAAGAAAAAGAAATAAAGAAAATGCTTAGCTCTGATTAATCAAATGTTAAGGGTTTAATAGATTGAAAGAGAATAAATCTTTGATTTTATGAAAAGAAATTAACTTATTATGCAATGAATTGTGTTATAATACAGAATATAATTTTAAATAAAATACCTTTAATTCTAATTATGTATAAAGGAAACAGAAATAAAGAAAATTCTTATCTCTGATTAATCAAATGCTAAGGGTTTAATAGATAGAAAGAGAATAAATCTTTGATTTTATGAAAATTAATTAACTTGTTATGAAACAAATTGTGTTATAACACAGAATGTAATTTTAAATAAAATACCTTTAATTCTAATTATGTATAAGGTAATAGAAATTAATTAACATTTAATTAATATTTTCTTTCGATTTGGTGAAAATTAAAATCTTAATTCTTAGTCTTAATTCTTAGAAAAGGCAAGAGTCAGAATTGAACATGTCAACTATCGAATCCACAGCTCTAGCTACAAATGCTTGTTTATAATCAAAAATGATACTTAAAGTAAACTATTAAAAAAATTATAAACATTTTGCAAGATTAAATATGCACAAAAAACATTACATGGAATACAAATTGGAAACTTTTTTTTCATCTATCATACACTTGTCAAACAATTCGGGTAGAATAGATTTAGATATTTCAATCACATCTATACATTTTGTGGATGGACCACCAGTTTAAGATATAAAATGTTAGCGATTTTAGTACAGTTAATTAAGTCTCTTGATAAAAATCATAAGAAAAAAGCAGAATTTAGTGAAGCAGTAGTACATCTGATAATAGAATTATTAAAACATATCTACATTTAAAGTGTTCAAGATAAAAATATTTAAAGTTTAAAAAGGACCTCAGTGTGAGATCTGCAATTTAGAACCACAATTTAGAGAACCATAATGCAAAATCCAAGCAACCAAACTTTGGTTCAGAATCTAAAGATTCAGAAACCCTAAGTTAAAACATATTTCAATTAAATATAGATACTGAACACATAAATACACATAATATATGCATGAATTAGAACATGCATGAATAATGGGGATACATTGGGAAATATTCATTTTTTTAGATATCATGACAATGATATTTTTAAAATTGAAAATTAATAGTTTTAATATTTTAAAAATTTCTCAAATTAACCACAGCGATAATATAGCCACCAATATGAAAAAATATAAAATAAGTTATCATATCACAAGTATTATGAATAAATATAATTATAAATTCATCAATCATTATTGGTAAGAATCAAATTCAAGTATGATAATATCTTACAAGTATTGTCAATAACAATAATTACCTAATACAATACTATTGTGAATATTGATAAATAAAATTTTTGTAGCATTACTGAAATAATAACAGTGCAAATTTGTTAAATTAGAAAAATATCAAAATATATCAACAAATCCTGGTGACATATATTAATATTGAAAGTCCGCTGTTTTTGAGCGCAAGTATATAAAATGTTAGAAAAAAATTACTATTTAAAACAAAAATTAATTTTTAATAGATTTTTAATAAAAAAATTATTTTATTTTTCACATGAAATGAGAGATAATTTTAACTTGCCTCACTATAGGGTACAGCCATTCCTTTGTCAAATTTGATTCCACAGGTAGGACTTATAGAACTGGTGTCATCACAACCAGAATAATTTTTTGTATTCTCCTTATTAACAACTATCTCAGAAACTTTTCCATTTACAGCCTGAAATTATTTCATTATTAAATTATATATTATATTGAAATTAAAAAAATTTACAGCCTGAAATTATTTAATTAAATACAAAATATAGCACAACACAAAGACTTCCGTTTACGAGAAAGATTTATTTTTCGGACACTTTTTAACAATTAAATAGGATTGGATTGGTTTTTCATTCCGAATTTGCAGCTTGCTTGTTAATGTTATTTTTATCTGAATATCAGCACAATTAACTTTTCACATTAAATAAAAGAAGCAGAAAAACATGCCTTCATTCTTCATAAAATACAAAATTGAATTTATCCTGTGTTTTCTTTTATAATTTATTAATGAGACTTATTTTCTCACACTAAATATTTTTTGCTAATTAAATGTCACTTAAATTACAGCTAAATGTTATTGTATGAATACTGATCTTATTTATCATTCATTTAATGTTATTTTACAAAATTCCACATATTTTATGATATTTGCTTACCATAAAGATCTATTATTCAGAAAAATTTATTTCTGAACTTGCTGAAATTTTGTTGACTCTGATTAAGGGATTTACTTACTTATTAAGTATTTTTGCTCAAAAAGTTTCTGGTTAATAAAACTGCATTATAAAAGCATTCAAGCAATACCATAAAATGTTTTAATTATTTATAATAGAAAATTGAATTAAAAAATGTTTCATTTTTATAGCATATTAATCTGTTTTTGAATAGAAAAACCTCTGGAGGAAAGATACTTACACTTAAATATTTGAAAGGGTATGCAAGTATAACTTGATCTTGTCGCAGCTGCAATACAATAGGATTCAACAGCCTCAGTTTCAAACCAGTATTCGGATCAGACACTTCCTTAACATAAATATATTGAAGACCTTCTGCAGACTAAAATAGAAAGAATACATACAATTAACGCTCATAAATTCTATATCAATTTAAGAAATTTCAAACTTGTTTTTTTTTTAATTATTTATTTTTTTTTTAGAAAAAAAGAAAATATAAAGTCTGGTACTTATGTCAATGTCTATCAGCTTTTTTATGATATTAATCTTTCTCTTCTTGACTGTGCTACACCATGGCACATTATACAAATTACCTAATTAAATGATGAATATACCCAAAATTTAAATAAATAGTCACAAAAAACTGAAGCGAAAAGATGTACTTGATCACATAAAACTTAATTTGCTTCAGAAAATATGAAAATGCTAATAAAAGACATGTTTCGAGAACTCAAAATTAGGCACCCAATAAGATCTGCCTGGTGTTTCTTCAGAATGGGCTAGCTATAAGAAATAAATCCCCTATGAAAAGTATTCAACATCTCTCTTTTTCTAACTATACTTTAAAAAAAAAATTCATGACATTAAAAACTAAAACATAATAATAAATTAAAACTAGATTTTAAAAAAAGAAATTTAATTCACTTTTTCCAGGCCAGAAACATTATATATATATATATATATATATATATATATATATATATAATTATTATTAAAAATTTACTTTTAAGACTTAAATTTTATATGACAATGTTTGAATGTTTAAAATTAAAGAATATTTATTGATTTTTATAGGTAGATTAATTTTAAAATTTCCTAAAAAATTTTTTAAAATAGATCACGTTAATATAATAACTAAAAATTTAATTTTAAGTATATTTATGCATGGTTGAAAACTTAAAAAAGTTTTTTTTTATAAACTATATTAATTATACTTATAAATCAAGAGTCTGACTAGTGTTAAATAGAAAACATAAACGAGGAGATTACAAAAGCAAAAGTACTGAAGATAAAAATTTAAAAAAATATGAAGTGGTTTTTGCAAATGTTTATAATTTTATTGGATAAATAAGAGGCAACATGAACCAGAAAACATTTGAAACACATTTTGTTGTCTTAAGACGAAGATTGTTATGAACTTTTTAAGTGCAAGGAGTTAAAATTTTTAAATAATTTTTATATTTAATAAACAGGAATGGGTAATGGTAGCCAGGGGTTAGAGCACCAGACTTCAGTTTGGAATTCAATCTCCAAACCCACCACGTATGTGCGATATACCTACTCTTAAAGTCTATAGAATGGAAAGACCGGTGGTCGGTCATTGAACAGTACCAAAGATATAGGCTTCTAGAGAAGATTTCCTTCCCCTTCAGATTTAAGTCTGAATAGTGGCCTCTTGAATTGGGTGGTGCTGCCATCTATCTGGGAGAGGTGTCTGATCTAGGGTGCACCCTATAATCAATGCTCTTGTCAAACAATCGCTGGTGTACTTGACCTGTCCCAGTGTCATTAAAAACAATAAACAGGAATTTATGATAAGAAAAATTACTTTTAAAATAAAGGGAAAGATTTCTATATTGGTTCCTGCACCATAATCGCCAAGTTTTACAACTTCCAGGCGGGGATATTTCCGTATCGTGATCTGTGACGCCAACAAGATTCGCCAAGGAGCGATTCAACCAAGGTGATGCAGGAAGCACATAGAAAAACAAATTTGTCTACAGGGATGGGGCGGAGCTTCACTAAAGAGGCAGATCGCGAGTCCCGTGATTATACTTTAAATTCTGATGTTGTTGCTCAAGCGTCATATATCACGTGACTCTTAACACTTTACATTTACAATGGATTAAACTTATTTCATTACTTATTTATTTATTTTTCTTAGTAATATTTTCTTTTTAAATCGCTCTTATAAATAATACATTTAATAATTATATTCAAATAAATTTTTAAATTACTTACAAAAAATATTTAAATTCATAATTAAATTAATTATAAATATTTAAATTAATTATAAATAGCTTAATGATGTTCCATTAAATTTTTCAATTTCTTAAAAACAAAAAAATAATAAAACTATTTATATATATATATACATATATATATTGGTGAAATAAAGAGAGAATTTGAATATTTTATGAAATTTGCATTACATGGAGAGGAAGACCACGAAAACCTCCACTGTTAGCCTAGCTGTGTATATATATATACTTCGATTATATATAATATATATTTATATTGGTGAAATAAAGAAAGAATTTGAATATTTTATGAAATTTGCGTTACATGAAGAGGAGGACAATGAAAACCTCCACTGTTAGCCTAGCGGTGTATATACATATACTTAGATTATATGAATATACATATATTATATATATATATATACATATATGATATATATATATATATATATATATATATATACATATTAGTGAAATAAAGAAAGAATTTGAATATTTTATGAAATTTGCGTTACATGGAGAGGAAAACCACGAAAACCTCCACTGTTAGCCTAGCGGTGCATATATATATACTTAGATTATATATATATGCAAATATTATATATATACTTACATTATATATATATATACATATATTATATATATACATACATTATGTATATACATATATTATATATATATACATATATTATATATATATACATATATGATATATACATATTGGTGAAATAAACAGAGCATTTGACTATTTTATGAAATTTGTGTTACATGGAGAGGAAGACCACGAAAACCTCCACTGTTAGCCTAGCGGTATATTTACATATATTATATATATATAT
Organism: Parasteatoda lunata; assembly: GCA_949128135.1. NCBI lineage: Eukaryota > Metazoa > Arthropoda > Arachnida > Araneae > Theridiidae > Parasteatoda > Parasteatoda lunata. Next base: position 14,519,666 of record OX421976.1, on the reverse strand, counting down.
ATATACATACATTATGTATATACATATATTATATATATACATATATGATATATATATATATATACATATTGGTGAAATAAAGAAAGAATTTGAATATTTTATGAAATTTGCGTTACATGGAGAGGAAGACCACGAAAACCACCACTGTTAGCCTAGCGGTGCATATATATATATATACTTAGATTATATATATGTGCAAATATTATATATATACTTACATCATATATATATATATATATATGAATATATATATATATATATATATATTCTATATATATATATATATATATATTCTATATATATATATATTCTATATATATATACATATATTCTATATATATATACATATATTCTATATATACATATATTCTATATATACATATATGTTATATATACATATTGGTGAAATAAACAGAGCATTTGAATATGGCTGCCACTTTCCACCCCAATACAGAAATAGTCCTAAATACGGGAAATTTTAAGAGCCGAGGCGTAAAACTTTGTTTATTGTGTGGCATATGAAATATAGCACAAACAGAGTCAAATATGTATTACAACTTAACTTATAAATAAAGATATTACATTGGTAATTTGTAAACAAATAATCTACTGAATTATTAAAAAGTCTCATGAAGAAATATGTCTTAAATAAATAACAATTACATACAAATATGGCACAAACGTCAAAAAGAGTTACTTAATTTCTCTTCAATACTCAGCATTTTTTTTTTAAAAAAGAGACATTTAAAACTTATATAATGAAGATGAATGGATTCGAAAGTTTCATTTAATACATGTTGGCAACAATAACTGATCACTTAAATTGTTGAAAAAACAAGAAAAAAGCTTTTTTGAATTTTTATAGTAACCTCTCCATCTCTCCAAATTTTTGAAGTTAGAGATAAATTTACTTAATTTATAAGAACACAAGCAAAACATTTCAAAGTGTTTGGATAAGCACCGGTTTATTTATGGTTTCGGTTTACACAAGAGGCTTCTGCATGCTTATTTCTGCTCAGGTGAAATTAAATACTTAATTCTACGGTTTAGTTCTTTTCACTCTGTTTACTACAGCGTCACCTGATGGCATATTAATAAAGCTAAAGAAAAAGTCAAGACATCTACAGTTAGTTTATCGGCTTCTCACACACATTTGTTAACTTATTTTATACAAAATATAATCCAAATCTTTTGAAAATATGCACAGTACAAAGTTCTTTTACTTCTTTTAGGGAATAAAACTGAACATTTCAAACTCACAAGTTAAGTCGTTGGCCAGTGCGATGTAGAGAATTAAACAATGATTAAAATTAAGCACTTAAGCTATTTATTAAAGTTAATTCTAATTTGGCCTAAATCATATTCATAACAAGATTTTATAAATTAATATTGCGGCTTTTTTAATTACCTAGTATGTCCACAAAAATTTTTTCAGAGAGGTGCAACCAGGAAAAATATTCATTAAAGTATTTCACAAATCATATATAAATAATTATTTTTCTATTATTACTTCTGAAAATTATTTTCGCAATTACATTCAATTAATAAAGGTAAGCGACTAATGTTTTCATTTTAACTACATTTAAATTTTAATGGTTAAAAAAATTAATAAAAATCCTAATATAAATTTTTTATTAAATAATGTACGAAGAACAAAAGAAAAAAATTAGCTCTGGGGTTTTCTTTTAATTATCTTCTAATAGAAACAGCAAAAAATGACAGTCTGTGCCTGAAGCAAAAGGCTTGAGAAGACAGGCCTACAGACCACACATTAATGGAGCCACCAATGTATCATAAATATATTCTATTTGAGTTTTTTATTAAGAATTATATATTAGAAATATGAATTAACAAAAATTGAAATAAGTATAAGTTTTAATTTATAAATATATCATAATTTGCTAATGTTATAAATAATTTATAAACCCTTCATAATTAAACAACATGTACACTTGATTTAAAGTAATGACCAGGGGCCCCGGAAAATGCCATCCTTAGACCCAAGTAGCACAATTCACAAAAACGATATCGTAAAAACTTAGCTTTGAACATTGTACAATATCGTAGCAAAAGATTGTACTATATAAAAATGGACCCCTTTTATAACGTATATTCAATATCACGAAACAATATTGTTCAATATTGTAAAAATGTTGGGGAACGTCGATCGATATCTCTCAGCATTTCGGATATCTCTAAATTTATATTTTAAATTTACTTTTTGGAATTATAACAACTTGACGTCATTTTTTGTCTTTTTAATGATTAATTTTGATTTAAGAACACAATATAGTTTAAAATGAAAAGTTTTACAAACAGACTTTTAATGTGAAATCGACGGGAATCGTACAATATCGTACACACAATGTCGATTTTCACCAATATTGGCAATGTCGGTCGATGTAGACTAAAGCTGTTACAATATCCCTGTGCTACTTGGGGAGTCCTTGCTTTTCTAGATTAGGCCCTGTTTATAGCATTGAATTAAAAAATTAAAATAATGTACTAAGTAATATTAAATATAGTATAACTTTATGTTTATTGCATTTCTAGGAAGAAAAAAATCGTCACCATTAAAAAGAAAATATGAATAATAATCAAGGAAATATGGAAAGAAATTTTGAAAAGAGTTATCTGTTTATAATTAAAAAGCGTTTTTAAAAAAGAATCCATAGCTGTGTGCTACTTCCTAAAAATTACACTGTGTTTATGCCATGGTTTATGCATGCAGTGAAATGATAGATTTTATTTTCGATAAAATATAATAAATTATCAAAAGATACTTACTTTCCCAGAATTCTGAATATTTATGATCAGTCTTATTTTCCGGTCACAATCTTCGATAATGTGAAACGGAGGAATGAAATTGTCTTTATCTCTCTTTACACAGGGAAGCAATGTGCCATTAACCATCAATTCAAGTTCATATGATATTTGAAAGATAAAAAATAATGTTAAAATTAACATTAATTCTTTTAAAACTTTATCATCCATTTTGTTTATTGAAAACAATATTCTAAGGCCAATTCAAATCAAATTGAATGAAAACAATCACCCATGAAATAATTATATACTCATGTCATACCACATTAATTTAAATTTCGTTTCTGAGATTCTACAACTCTTTAATTCGCATTTAGTACTTTTGCGAGCAGCAAATTTATCAGTATCACGTTTAAAATAATGCATATTTTATTGAAAAAATATCTTTTAATTTAATAATAATTAAGAAATATTATTTTCATAAAAATTAATTCGCGATCGCAACGCTCGAGTACGCCCTCTAACGGGAGCCTGAAAACATCAGGCATTAATTTATTAAGTTTTCATTTAGTTCCATCAAAATCATTGGCAGAATCAGATGCCATTTTCTCAGCAGGAAAAAAGAAGCATAATTTCCCTAAGGAAAAGGCCGAAGAACTTGATAAAACTCTCCAGAGTATTGGTAAATCTTTAAGACCCAGAACACACCAAACATTTGAAGAAAAATTCCTCAATAATTTTTAACTTCTATTATCAACAAACTTGCCACTGATAACTTCCGATTTCGGGATCGGATACTGTTACAGATGTATATTACGGTAAAATACATTTTTTCTGCCTTCAATTCATTACAAATTAAAGTGAAGTCAACATTGCTTTCTCCATTCCAATGAATAAATGTGAATTCAGAACGTACAGAACTGTGATAGTTATAGAATATTCTTCTTCTTTATAAAATAGTATATATTTCTGTATCTATATAATTCGGAAAACAGCAATAAAGAATCATCCGAATCCCTTGAAATAGTATCATTTCTGCTGATTATTAATAAATATTTATCGTTTTCTTGGTAAGTATTTTTTAGTTTTGAAAGAATAATTTCAACTAGATTCTGTTCTGTTTTCAAGCTATTCTGTTTTCAAGTTAAATATTGAAATTTATATCGAGATCTTACAGTTATAAAATTTTGCTGTTTGGTATGTTATCTATAAGTAACGTAGGGATAAACTATGAATATATTATTTAAGAATAAAGTTTTCAAACAAAAAACATATCATTTTGGAATTCTCCGGATTTATAAATCAGGTAAGTGTTATGATTTTTATAATCAAACATTTGCTGGTAAATATTTTTTTTCTTATTTGATGATAGTTCTCTACAGAATGGTTGTTTACGTCTTATTAAGAACTATAAGAATAAAAAAAAGAAACAATATGGAAGTTATTTTTTATTTTAATATGATGAATTTTTAAAATCGTTTTTTTATCCTAAGAATTTTTTATTTTACGTTTTTTAGTTTATAATTTTTTGATAAAAATTGTTAAAATAATTATTTTAAAAAATTAAATGGTATAACCTTATGTGTTCATGTATACTTCTTGCATATTCTAATATTTGAAGTAATATGATTCAGAAAATTATGGAATAAAAATTCGGTACTTACGTATCAACGCTACCGTAACTACAGATTTGGCGGTTTTTAAGTGCCGTCAATCTACACCTAAAATTTTTGCGACAAATCATAAAATAAAACACTTTATTTAAAATCAAAATACTTTCAAAATTCAAAACACTTTATTTAAAATCAAAGTAGTTAATCGGATTTCAGTGGAAAATGGAGCGATATAGAGTTTTACATAAGATTCAAAACAATCTCTATTTTCTTTCACCTGATGCTGTCGCCATATGAACTCTAATAAATAAGATTCTAAATGAAATTACATTTCCAAAACATACGTTTGCCATAATAAAGTTTCATGTCATAAGAATTGGTACATTTTGCCTTTTTTTTCTTTTTTTTTTTTTTTCTTTTTTTTTTGGCAAAATATTTCGCTCCTGAGAAAATTAAATTGCATCTTGTTCTATTTTTTGGCAAATCCCAAAGATGCATTTTCGTAGCACTAAAAAATGGTGACAAAAATCGAAGTACATATCATTTTGGAACTCTCCGCATTTATAAAGCAGGTAAGTGTTATAATTTATAAAATAAAAAATTTTACTTTTAAAGATTTTTTTTTCTTAGTTGATAATAGTTTTCTATAGAATGGGTTTCTACGTCCGATTATGAATAAAAAACAAAAACAAAAAACATGAAAGTTGTTTATTTTAATGTGAGGATTTTTTTTTTTTTTGTTTTGTTTCGTAAGTATTCTTTATTTTACGTTTTTTAGTTTCTAAATAATGATTTTTATTAAAACTTAATATTTTTTGATAAAAATTTTTTCAAAAAACTTTTTTTTACAAAATTAAATTATATAAAATTATGAGGCTTATGTATACTTTTTGCTTATTTTAATGTTTGAAGTAATATGATTCTTAAAATTATGGAATGTAAAGTTTAAATAGGCCTTTTATGTTATATCATTAAATTTAGTAAAACTATTTCTCAGGCATTAGGTTTTAACTCTAATAAGAAGATTGGAGATACCATTCTGTTTTCGTTTGCATAAGAAAGAATATCAAAAAATTTTCCTTCTTAAATTTAATAAGCCACAATAAAGAAGGAACTTTACAATGCTACACGCTACATTATGACGTCTCCAGTGTAACTGAATGGCTGTTCAGATAGAAATCGCAGGTATCCGTCTCATACGACAACGCCCCCTATAGTTCGTTGCAATCGCAAATTGCAAATAAGATTTAAGTTTTAAAAAAATTCTCCCGTAACAAACTAATATTTGATAAAACAAATAAATTTTTACCGCTGTTTTTAGCGAATATTACAACTACTATAGCGTTTTCTATAGTAGCAAATATAACAACTTCTATTGCGTCGTTTATTGCATTCATTACGTTACCTCTACAAAGCACCTTAAGTTATCGAAATCAAAATGCCAAAAGAAAGTAGCGTGGAATGGCTTTATTTCCTTATACAGTGAAAGATAATGGAAAGACCAGCTCTATCTAGCGACCTCCTCTATTTACGACAACTTTTGGGAGGCACAGAATATTTTTTCATAGACTTCGTGCAGAACCTTTAGGAAAGACCATCTAAATTTCTAACAGCGACCGAGAAAACTTCTGCACCAAATGCAGAAAATGTCTAATAAGGAAACACGAAAAAAATTCATAACAAAAAATATTAACCAAACAAATAAGTAGATTAAAATTTATTCAAAATATTTGTGTGAGGCTCTTATTTAGAGAGCTCTTTTTAACGATTCCTCATGTTGCAGTCAGAGAGTATTAAAGATCAATGGTTTATTTTTTTAGAGTTGAAAGTTAAGTTAGAAAAAAAAGTTTTTTCAGAAAAAAAAAACTACTCCTCTCAAACAAACTAACCTCTTCTCATCTTTTAAAACTAGCTAATTTTTACGATATATAAAATTAAATACAAACTTAAACTAAAAACATGATTGTTTATTTATTTAAAATAGTTCTGTTGTTTATAATTGGTAATTTTTTTTACACACAATTATATCAAACAGGATAATTTTTATTGACGTTAAATTTTATTCATCAATCCGGTTTTCTGATGCCAACACAAGTGGCATCAGAAAACCGCCAGCATGGCACACCAACCCCATATAGATATGCGTCTCATGACTCTTCGAATCCGTACCTATGGGTGTCTATATACTTTTGTCCAGAAAGTATATTAGGGACTTAATGAAACACAACTAATGACCATAATACCAATGGTACAATCAAACATTATTGGCCTCCAGTGTAATTCGGCAATTTTAAAAAGTGCCCCTGAAACGGATAAATACTAGCCAGTTTTTAAGGATAAGGTTGAAGGCAGCCTTCGAAAAATATGGAATAGTTTGGTCAGGAGAGCATTTTATTTTATTTTAAAGCCGGTGTTGAACTGTCAACTCAATTCTGAGTAACAACTATCTATGTTCAACTGTGTAAGCCATGTAATTTTAAATCCAGCTGAGAAGACAAGAGAATTCTCGGACCAGACATTGGGAGAAACTAGCAGGAATTTTGTGATGGAACTAATCCACATTTGCGTAACATGGATAAGAAAAATCAAGAAAATCTTCCACGGTTAAAACAACAGCACAGAAACTCCAATCCATGATCCGTTTATCACTGAGGATAACTTACGTCAGTGCTGTGGTCGGTGCGAGCCGGGTTCAGAATTAATGGCAACCAGCTATCGCTGGGATTCGAAACTGGGTCACCTCATTGTGAAGTGAGCACTATATCCCCGAAGCCACTGGAAAAATACTCTCCAAGTTGCGCTCAAATATCAGTACCTTGAACTAATCTCGTGCGAATTCCCTGTAACCTTACTAAGGTATTAAATTTAATCATATTTACTTTCAAATTAAGCCATATGATTGTGTGATCAAATGAAAGAAGGAATAATTTGTTTCATAACAATGGTTCAATATGCCATCATATTCAGATTGCGGCGAATTTAAAATATATCATAGTTCAACTTCTGCAGAACACCGCATTAAGATTGTGGCTATTTCAATTTATATTATGGCCTTATTCTTTCCAAATTAAATGAAATTTACGTTAAATAAATGCCAAAAGTACTGAAGATATTTTGAATTTCTTCAAAATGTTTCTTGCATATAAACTTACAATAATTTATCAAAAAATAATATCTATCAAACTATCTATTGAACTTAAATGTTTTGTAATTTTTAAGAAGACGAAAAAGATTTCTAGTCTGAGAAAAAAAAAAAGTATGGTCAAAACTACAAATTTTCGGTAAAATTGACCGTGTTTTAGGCTCTATGGAAACACCAAAAAGCTTGGTAATTTTTACCAACGCTCTTTGGTAATAATTTTGGCAAAACTAACGATATAATATGATTTGTAACACGCGATGGTAAATTTGGTAAAAGTATTTAAAGTATTCCTTCAATTGGTAAGTGTGGTAAAATTTGGCAGCTTAATTATGATACCTTAGAACATGGAAAAAAAAAACATTTATTCGGTTAAATTTGCTTTTCAATTTTGTATTTTTATTTATCTATTTATTTATTGTATTTTTGGAGCTAAACCCCAATGTTTTTGATGGAACAGCTCTTTAGAAATCAAGAGGGCAAACGTCAGAAAAAATTTCGATAAAGCAAAGAAACATGATAAATGGGACAACAACAATAAAGCCCTTACCAACTATAACAAAGGTGTAAGAAAAAGCAAACAAGACTTCTGTAGAAAGTTCTGTGAATAAGTAAATTCTCTCTGAAGCAGCTAAACTCTAAAGAATTCTTAGAAGGGATGAACATACCATGGTTGGTACTTAAGAGATGAGGATGCTGCTACTGGGAAAGTGGTTTTGGAAATAATGGCCAAAATTCACTTTCCAGGAGCCAGCATTATAAATAGCAATGAAGGGCAGCATTTCTTTGGCTCTATAAAAAGAGTCAATGGACCTATGCTAAAAACATTACCAACCATTACAAGGTTAGTCTCCACTTTTAAACCACTAAAAAGCCCTGGGTCTGATGAAATTATGACCACCATGATCCAAATGGTAGAGATCTTATTATCCAAGTGCTGACTAGAATATATAGGGCTACTCTGGCACTAGGACACATTATAAAGATATGGCAAAAGGCTAGGATTGTTTTCATTACTTTCATTCGGTAAAAACTGGGGTCTACAACCGAAAATGATGTTTTGGAAGTACTCAGCAATTTTCTTGCTATCACTAATGCTTCTGCGATTTGGTGGTGTAAAGTGGAACAGAAAACTGTGAAGGACAACCCAGGAAGCCTGTGTTTTGCAGGTGCAATGTCTGCAGCATCCCCAACTGCACTAGAAAGTATTTTGGACCTGACTCCATTGGATATATTCATATGCAGCGATACCAGAATGACTGGATACAGAATAAAGTTGCAAAATAAAGGATAAAACAAGCATACCGCTATAGGTCATATCAGTATTACTAAAAGATACGTCATCCCACTCTTCTAATGCCTGACAATATGGAGCGAACATACGTGTTTGACAGGCCATTTGATGTAGTTTTTCTTACCAGAAAAGAATGGAACAACAACACAAAATAATATATAATCCGATTATCTGGTTTACGGAGGGATCAAAGATAGCCTCTCCGAACTGGGAGTATGTGGCGTATCACCGAGAATAAATATTTTTGATGGTGTTGGGAAGTATGCCACTGTCTTTCAGGCAGTGGTTCTTGACATCACCACATTGTCTACAGTTTTATATTAGAAAAACTTACTATGGTAAGCGGATTCTTATTTTCAGTGACAGTCAAGCAGCCTTAATGGCTCTAAACTCATTCCAAATTAAACAAAAAAAAAATTGTGGAATGTAGAAACCTTCTAAGAGAACTGCCAACCAGGATTAAGATTATTCTTATCTGGATACTAGGACACATGGGAATTGATGGTAACGAAAGAGCTGTTGAGCTAATAGCGATCCTTATTCAATCCAATAGAAATGGAACCTTTCTGGGGCATCAACTAGAAGACTGCAAGGGAAGTCATCCTTAAATAGGAAAAACAGGAGAGGAACAAAGTTTGGTGCAATTCTCTTGGATAAAAACATGCTAAAAGTTTGATAATCAGTTCCCCCACAAAAATCCTTAGGCTCCCAACATCGAAGATGCAAACAATTGTGGGCTTCATCACTGAGCATTATCATTTCAGAAATCACCTTGATAGAACGGGACTTTTTCAATAAGAACCAATATGCAGGAGATACTACAAGGATGTGGAATCAGCATATCATATCTTATATGAGTGCCCTTTCACGATTTACTACTTTAGGCACTCTCCATCCTAAGGAGCTACATCTCAGCTCTATTAAAAGCTTTATAAACAAAGTAGGCGACCCATGAAAATAGAACTAGGAAGAATTGGGCTTGGAGCATTTGGCGCATGCTAGTAAAACAGAGATGCCTCACATCAGATAAGCCCAAACACGAAGAAGAAATTTTTTATTAAAGGTGAGGTAATAATAACTATAATATTGATAATCAGAATATCCAGTAAGAAGTTACCATATGAACGGAAAAATTACAAAATGGTTTAAACTTAGTATATTTTGATTTCAAGAAGTAGAATTATGTTTTGATTTATTTTTTCTTCATGATTTAGAAATTTTTTTTATCGGAAGTGTCATTGCAAATAGTACGGTAATTTTAACAGAGCAAGTTAGATTTTATTCTAACAGCACGGAACAATTTCTAAAATTCTTTTTATATTTTTGCGTTATAATTTCATAAAACATTAAAAAAAAAGAACTCCCCATTTCTTCTATTAAAAAAAAAAAATCAAAATTTAAGGCTATTGCACAGTAAATGTTTCAGCATGAGATTGTGTTATTTTTAAATCCTTAATAATCTTCAAAATCGTGAAATTTTTCTTTCTTTCCAAAAGACATGCATACGAAAAACTGAGACGGTTGAGTAATCAACCTTTCATTTACAATTTCATTTAGATAAAGGGAATCGCATCTTTTATGCACCCATTAAATACAAATCACATAATCCAGGAAAGATATTTAAAATAATTTTTCTTCTTTTTATTCTTGAGTCACGCAATTCTATAGAGATTTATTCTGTTAAAAACAATTTATCCCACTTTTTTAGGTTATTCTTCATTTTAACACACTCCGCTGAATTCTTTACAGAACTGATTAAAGCTATTACGATATCATTCTTACCTTTTCAGAATAAAGAATTAATTCTGTGCAAATTGATACATTTTTTTTTGGTATTTAATTCCAATTTTGAAAGTGAGTGTTTATATTATTTCCACTGCATTACTTAAAAAGCCATTGTTTCTCAAAAAACGGGATTGAGATTTGAGGACAAAAACTGATTAAAAGTTGACGAGTATGAAAGGGAAAAGTGAAGTAGATTGTTTTCTTAACCCTTGGACATTGAATTTTTACAAAATATATTTATATATTTTTTATACTTTTTCATTATTATGTATTAATTTAGGTTAAAATAAGTGAAAAATATTATATATATATATATATATATATATATATATATATATATATATATATATATATATATATATACATTTTTTTAATAACCATTGTTGACGTCAACTAGGTAGCCTTGTAATTTTGAATCCAATCCAAAAGACAAGGGAGCTCGTGGATAAAGCATTGGGAGAAATTCACCTTCGTGGAAGACTTTTTTTATGGAACTAACCACGAGAACCTCCCACGGTTAGCCTGACGGCAAAGGGACTCTAACTCATGATCAGTCTACCACTGAGGATATTTCACGTCAGCATTGTGTTCGGTGCAAGCCTTATGTGGAATTCGTATCGACCAGTCATCTCTGGAATTCGAACCCGGTTCACCTCATTGAACGAACGCTCTATCCCCTGAGCCATGGCGGTTCAAAATATTATATTTGTCATTAATCTGGAGCATGAAATATATTATGAAACACCGGTGCCTTTTACTGCATTAAAGGTGAAATCTTGCAAACACGCGCCTCTCTTCCAAACAATATTTTTTCGAATTTGCACTTATTTGCAGTTATTTAGAGCTAAGTGAAACAGTTATTCTTCATTGAAATTTCTTTAATTTACAAAAAAAAAAAAAAAATAAGTTATTGATAAAATTTTGAATATGAATGAAAGAAACAATTTTTTATCGCACTACATTTTTTTTTTTGAATAATGTATTTTGGTGCAAATGTAACTTCCTTAATCTAACAGATTTTCTTAGTAACTATTAGACTGTTTTTTTTTGTAATAAAAAATAAAAAAACATTTTTTTATTTGTAATTAGGGTGTCAGAAAAATATAAAGAGACACCGGTGGCCCATCGGTGTCAAAGGGTTAAAGCACAGTTATTATTAGTACTATTGATAATAATAATAATAAAATATTTTTAAATTTTTTTTAACTCTTTCAGATTCTCCGTGTAAGTTAACTGCTTTGCTGATTAATACTTACGTTCCAATGACATTTGGACGAACGCAATATATTATTTAGGGCTGTGAATACGGAACACTCCACCACGTTTATTTCGTCTTTGCTACGGCTACTAAGCAGTAGAAAAGTTTTTTTCAAACTAAATAATTTTTTTACTATGTTTCTAATCCTCTAATTTTGAAGACATAATAATAAACAAGTTTTCATAAAAAAATCAAACAAAATGAAATGAAAAAAAAGGAGCTAATACCGTTTATGTATTCCAAGATGTTTGTTACAAATGTGTGAATCACGATAAACTAACGTTGACGCATTCTCAAAAGAGAACAATTTTGAAAATTGCACTTTTCACTTCCGATTTCCTGCGTTGTTGATCAAATAAGATATTCTATTCTCAGCTGGCGTTATCGCAAATAGTTCTACGTTCCTTTCTAGTAAAATAATCTTTTTTTTTTCCCTTCCCAACTGCTTTTCACTCAAAATAGTTAAGTGTCGCGAATGCAAACAACCGATCTCTGATTGAAGGACAAAACTTCTCACTTCAATAATTTTTTTTTAGTTCGGTGAGCAAATATTTCTCATACTCCCTTCTACAAAAGTGTTCCAAAAAGAAGGTCACACTTCACTCCATTCCCCAAAGAGGGCTCTTCTCTCACGTTATTATTAATATTTTTTTATCTATATCCCCTCCTTTTCCCCCCATTGACAGTACCCGTTTTATGATCAGATTTGTTCCACAAGAATTGCTTAATTCTATTTAAAATAATGGCAACTTAAAAAGTCGTCTGCTTTTATTTCTTTATATTTAGTTTATTTAAAAAATCATTTGGATGCATTTTAAATTTAAAATTTTTCATTCAATTCAAAAAGAAATTTTTGAGAATTGTTTGTTTAATAGTAGAGTTAACAAATATTTTTGGTTGGTCAACAAGATAATGTTAATTTTTGTATTCTTTTCCATTCTTATAAAAATTATGATTATTGATTTCCATTGTTTTCGTAACGTTCTTACAGTACTGACAAAATAATTATAATAATTTAATTGTCCTCTCTTCTAATTCACGTTTGCATCAACATTTTCTAAAAATAAATAATACTTTTAGAAGCCATGAATTTTTTTAAAAGCGTCCTTACATGTATTTAGAGAATATTTTTAATTTTATTTCATAACTGGAATTCTTGTGATAGAATTTTATAATTTATTTATTAATATTCATAATTATATAATTTTATAAATAGAAAGAAATACGTTTTCTCAAATAACTCTTATTAATTATTTGTCATTCTTACAATATTTTATTCTATTGAATTCGTAGATTTTTTTTTAATTCAATAAATTTAGTGCAGCAAGAATAGTGAATAAATTATTATCTTATTTGTTATTTGTCATTCTTACAATCTTTTATTCTATTGAATTCGTAGATTTTTCTTAATTCAATAAATTTAGTGCAGCAAGAACAGTAAATAGTATTTATCAAAAATAAATGAAAATTCAAGCAGATTTTAATATAATTTAGCATAATTTTATTCTAAGAAGATATACTTTTATTTTAATGCACAGTGAAACTCAAATCAAATCTTTGCCCCACCACGAGTTTTTTTATTATTATTTTTTTCGGAGACCTCGACCCGTAACCGCAACAATTAAAGAATGGCTATGATTATGGCTATTTAAGTTGCTTAATTGTTGAAAAAAAAAGGGCGTTCAACTCACCCTTCCTCTTTCATCGTCAGATTTGTGCTCGAGTTTGGGCAATAAATACAATACGGAAGTACGCCAAGATGATTACATTTATTTGATCAAATTCTATCATGAAAGGAATGACGGCTGTAAAAATAGAATGCTGAACACATATTAGGTGTCTTTGTTCAGGAGTTAAGAGCACTTAGAAAGTAAAACCGAAAATTATTATTAGGTTGACGATCCCCAAATACTTCTAGAGGCCAAATTTGCTTTACTTTTTTTTTTTAAATTTTAATCTACGTTTGTATTATGTATTAAAATATGTTATTAATAAATTTGAACTTAAAAAAATAAAAATAAAAATCTTAAAGGCTAAAAAGTATTCAAAATTAACCAATCTTTCCTTTAAAATTGTTAATGTATTCAAATTCAATACAATCAGTAGGTTTCAATCAACCATCAATTAGTATCGGAAGTTCAGTGCATTTTTCAGTAGTTCACCATATCAAGTCATCATCATCATTAGAAAAAATATAGTCATCATAGCTACCAGAATATGGTAAAATTTAATGTGTTTCTGACTCAATGGGAACACCAAAAAGCATGATAATTTTGTCCGAAACGCTTTGATTTTGGTAAAATTAACAATCAAATGTGGTTTTATAATATGTGATAAAATTTGGTAGATGTGGTAAAATTCCGCAATTTTTATCTTGATACCTTAGAGCATGGCATAAAAACCATTTATTTTGTTAATTTTGTTTATTTTTCAGTTTTGTATTTGTTATTAAATGTGTGGCAATAAAGATTATAAGTTAGAAAACCAGAACTTACAGTTACCATATGAACGGAAAATACTTTAAAGGACTGATTTAAATACTGTGTAGTATGATTTTTCATATCAGAACTGGGGTTTTGATACCAGAAATGTTATTACCATACATTGCGGTAATTTTACCAGAGTTTATTTTTCCGCATATAACACAACCTCTGATGTTGCTTTTTAATTTGTAGTTGTTTTCTAAATCATTTATGCTTCTAACTTGTGTAATTGTGTAATTTTTATGCATAATGTTTAAAGTTCAAGTTATAAAGTTTTGTACAGAATTTTCCTAGCATTATTTACGCCTTTTCCGTAATCTATAACATTTTTTATAAGCCTATGAAAAATATTTCTAACAAAAACTGATACGCGATATTCACATTTGTTGAAGTCCAGCACTTCATGCATCCGTGGTTTCATGTTTAATTTAATTATCAAGGTCAGTATAAAACTAGAATTATATTTAATATGATAAACATCATATAATAAATGCCATAATATTATTGATTTTACTTTAAATAAGATACTTCTTTTAAAAGAATTTTTTTTATGAATTGTTTTGATAAAACAGATTTATGGATCTAACCACAGATATTTATCCTTTTAAGAATCTGATTGGGCAAAATGGATTTCTTACTACCATTACCTTCTTTATAATTTTAGTAGTTTTTCATTTATATGAATAAAAATAATGTATATGAATTATTTATTTCAATGTTACAGCTGGTACAAAAGAAAGTAGACGAATATTCAAAATAGTGTTTTATACTTAGTAGTTAGGAAATAACAGTAATTAATAACATTGTCACTAGAAGTGTATAAAAAATTCTATATAATAGATTTCCGGATGAACTATGAATTGTCATAATCGCGACGGACAGAATCGCAAATTAGACACAAAACCTCGAATTCAGAAATCTTAGCAATCGAAACCGCGAATGCTGAAATCGTGATATGCATTAGTCTATATCACGATATATCACGTAATGTATGGAACCGCAAATTAGACAATGAAAATGAATTCTAATTCTGATGTCATTAGAATTAAAATTCGACTACGAATCAGATAAATCTGACTACGAATAAGATTATATACGATTGGTAAATCGATACGATATCGATAGAATACCAGATAATGAATCTTAACTTCGGACACAGGCTCTGGACAGTAAAAAAATGATTAATACCGGCAAATGTATACTGGATGAGGGACACTACCATTACGAAACATCAGTGTAGGAAATAACAGGCAAAATCCCTTTAAAAAAATCTGTGAAGGGAATACCGGGCAATGGTATACAATTGAAGGTGTTTCCAATGTAAACAAAATGTTTTCCAATTTTAAAATTTCTCACGAAATGTAACGTAATATTATTTTTCAAAGATGCAGTGAATGTCATGCAATGGTTGGTTACGAACTCTTCCCGGTTTTGTCCTATTCAAAGTTTTATCAAACTTGCAGTTTTGTCTGGATTCATTCAAACTAAAAATAAGAATGTTGATGTCTTATTTATTAAATTATTATTAAATATTATTATTTTTTAAATTATTATGATTATTATTATTAGTAGTAAACTAGAAAAATAATTAAGTAATTTTTGGATGGGTAAAATTTAAAATTAACGAGATCGTGAAAAAATAGACAAAACACTTTTATATTGTTCAAATAAATTTAAAAATGCGCTTTGTCACAAAAAAGTAAAAACTTTGAATCTATATTTAACAAAATGAATTCATATTTAAGAGTTTTTAAAAACTTAATTAAAGTTTGCCTTTTTAAATTGTTTTTTCGTGCACGCGTCTAACCAATAATCCCAAATATTTTCTAAAAAAAATATTTAGATTAGACTTATCTAGAAAATTTGGTCAAGAAAGTAATTTTATCATTAAGTCGTATTCTTAAGATTAAACACATTTTTATCGTTTCTTAAAGACGCAGCATTAATGTTTAAGTCATCTTGCTGAAAAATTCAACAATATACTGCTAATTCTGAGCTATGTCGCTATGTGGAAGAAGTTAAGATTTCATTTATTAAATTTATTCAGTACAGTTCTTTTCAAATTCGGCTGAAAGTGTTAATATTAGTGTTAAAGAAGATTAATTGTCAGCCAAATTATTTATGAGTTCCTCATTGTTTATCACCCTATTTTATTTCTTCATATAATAAATTGCTTAAACATTATGTCTTAAACAAAAATTGTAAGAAACCACCAAAAGACAACACTAAAAAACGGACAAAACGGAAACATTTTTTCAGATCAATTTAGAGACAGTAAGAACAATATTTCGCAGAGCTAAAAGATTATTATTCTTTTTTTTTTAAATATTAATCTACGGAATGAGACGAATTTATAATTATCTCGTGTTCCCGTGGAAAATATAAGCAGAATCTGCTAACTGTAACTGTCATCGTAAAATTAAAATGATATATCGACTCCTTAGTGGCTAATTTATTTACACATTTATTTATATTTTGTTAGAAACCTAAGGCATTTTACATTCTTTTTATAGAACATAGAATGTGAGAAATATAAAATAGAATCACTGAGCAAATACATCTACATATTTGTATCGATTTTTTTATATTAATAATAATAATAGAGAATGGAACTTATCTTAAATATTTATCTCATATTTTATTTTCAATATTAAGAAAAGTAGCGAAAAAATTTTCTACTTAAAATTGATTTAATCTTTGAAACCCTTCCAAAAAAATATTCAAATTTGTTAAAGTGATTGATATTTTCAAAAATTAAGAGGGAAAAAAATCTAGTTTCATAAATCCCTTAATTTTACAACAAAAACTTTAAGAAAATTCTGGGAAATAACAGCTATTCTCAAATAGTTAGAACTTAAGAGTTAATATGTAAGGCTTCTAGATATATTAATTAAGTATAACAGTTCAGGCATTTTTATTTGCATTTTTTTTTTCTCCATCATCCATCCGCTTGGCATGTCTTTATAATTCCGTACACCTTTTTCTACTTCCTGGGGGGTATACAGAAACAGGAAGTGAGGGTGTATGGGTGTAATCTTTCCTGAGGCCAGTAAACTCTCATTTTATGAACGATGATGTCAAATGATTTTATTTCTTTTAATAGTTTTAGTTTCTTCTACTTAAATAAAACAGTATTAATGATTTTTGGTTAATTTTTTGCTATACTACCAATAATTAAACAGAAAAAAAAATCTTGTCAAAATTATTTATAATTTTGACTTTTTTATAAATATGATTATTTATGATTATTATTACTCGGGAGCAAAATTCGTATCCACCAGCCATCTCTGGGATTCGAACTTGGGTCGGTGAAGACTTAATTTTGTTTAAAAGTTTTTTCTTCTTATAATTTGTTGTTATAGCATTATGTGCTATAAGTTTCTTATAGAACGAAATTTTACTCTTGTAATATCCTTTATTTATATGTAATTATTTCAGAAATCTAGAGACAATTTTCATTTTTACGTTGGATTAAAATACTTAATACTCTATTCTGAACAATTCCAAATTTTAAAAAAAAATGCGCCAAGTACTAACTTTCTTCACATAATCTTTTATATTTCGCACGATGTTCTTTTTTAAAGTTCATTCTTTAAATGGTAAAGATGTTTTATCCCTAATACTTATATTTTTAGGTTTTTATACTTGTGAGGTTTACAAAAAAGGATGTAGTTGTCAATCCGAATACCGATATTTTTTTTAAAAAATAAATATATAAATTGACTTTTTCAAGAGGAAAATTTTTTCAGGGTTCAAATTACTTTATTTGTAGTGAAATTGAACTTAAATTAGGTATTGTCGGATTACTGAACTTACTTTTACCTCGATACTTAGCTTGGAGCTTCCATCGTAGTCTTCCGTTTTACCTTATATGTAGCTAACAGGTGTATTTCGTTAGGCGATTTGTTTTAATTTCTAACACAATGAACAGCCGACCCAATTTTGAGTTTACGACTATTTATGTTCAACTCCGCAGCTTTGCAAGTTTGAACCCAGCACAGAAGACAAAGGATCAAGCATTGAAACAAAATAACCTTCGAGGCGGACTTTTTATGGAATTTATCCAAATTTGCGATACATGGAAAAGAAAACATCTCACGGTAAGGCCGGCGGCGAGTAGATTGTAACCCATGATCCTTTTACCGGCACTGTTGTTGGTACAACTGGGTAGCAGAATTTGCATCGACCAGTCATCACTGAGATTCGAACTTAAGTCATCTAATTGGTAGGCGATCGCTCTATCCTCTGAGCTACTGCGGCTCTCTAAGGCCTGT
This sequence comes from Parasteatoda lunata, assembly GCA_949128135.1. NCBI lineage: Eukaryota > Metazoa > Arthropoda > Arachnida > Araneae > Theridiidae > Parasteatoda > Parasteatoda lunata. The sequence goes on along the minus strand of OX421976.1, from coordinate 14,501,057 downwards.
TAATGATCTTCATTTCATTATTGATTGTCCTAAACTTGCTTTTGGTTTTCCATTTTCTCTCTTTTCCAGAAAATTCCATTTCGCTATTATACTTAATAATTTTCTGCCTTTTTCAACAAATGCCAAATGCCTTGTCACTTTTTAATTTCGTACTCTTAGTTTTTGTTAACCTCTCAAAAGTAGTCCTGAACTTTAGTAGTTTTACAGATCTAATTCACTCTAAACCTTTTTTGGCACTACGGATTTTGGTTAAAAATCTTAAATCTTTCGATGTCCCCGTCGTAATATGAAACGATGCTTTTTCTCGAATAATATGCTATTTTTATAACAGATGTAAGTTTGCAACTGTTACTCATGACTGTTAGGTCAAGCTTAGCCTATCTAAAGCAAGCGTTGTCTACACTTATTTTGAAAAAGACGCAAAACGTCAATATGGAGAAAAGCCATAGTTTTGTGAAAATGAAAATCGTTTGCGGTCTAATTTTTTAATATTTAAAAACTTTTTCCAAAGCTGCATTACCTGGGCTCATAAAAATTTACAAAAGTGTAGAATAAGACAGTGATTTTGATAATTTTCATCTAGCTGGAAAAATGTCGCCAAATCGGCAATTTTTAAATAAGTTTAATAACTTTTAAAATATTTAAGTCATTTGTATGTTCTAAAGCCCAGGTAATTCTTCACGATAAGTTAATATCTATAGTTTAAAACTATCATTTTGCTTCAAAGTAAGGCACTTAAAGGTTTTTTTTCTTTTTCATTTTCCTTGGCGAAAAAGCTTCGAAAAACAATGTTAACTAGCAACTGCGATCGTGACCCGTAGTCAGCGTATTCTAAGCAGCTAGGAGATAAAATTGTTCCAAGAACAGTGGTTTCTAAAAAAAGAGGTGTCGTTTAGAAGCAAATAGCTTTACATTTTTAATGGTTTGTAATATTTTTGGAATATACGCCCCCTCCCCAAAGAGAAGTTACAGTGCAGCAGAGAGGGTCAAATGATGCAAATTTTGGATGTTAGAAAATATTTGCAGAAATGGCAGAAAATAATTCTCAAAAATTGATAAAGAAGTATAATTTCTGAAATTGAGATTAATATTTAAAATCTTCTAAAAATAAATTTAAGTTTAAAATACATTTATAATTCAAGTATATTAGATACAAAATTTTTATTAACCTACTTTTCATACTTTTTTTTCATTATTTTGTGTTTTGAAAAACGGCATGAAACACCGATGATTTTGTGTTAAAGGTGAAATCTTTCAAATAAGGCTCACTTCCAAACAACAATTTTTTTAAATTTGCAGATATTCAGATCTAATAAAAAGAGTTATTCATCATTGATATTTCTTTAATGTACAAAATAAATAATAAAGTTGTGTATATAAATGAAAAAGAATTTTTTTCAAACTACTCTTTTGGATTTTATATTAGTGCAAATATAATTTCGATTATAATAACAGATTTTTTATTAACTATTAGACTGTTTTTTTATAATTAAAAAATATCAAATTATATTTTTGCTTGTGATTAGAGAGTCTGAAAAAATTTACAAATGGGACACCGGCGTCCCATCTGCGTCAAAGGTTTAAAACAGTATGTAATCTAAAGATTGAATCCAATAGCTAAATTTTTTTCTATATTACTAATAAAAATTTTATAATTACTTAAATAGTTCTTATTCATTTATTTCCGTATTTATTAAAAACTTTTATCTTTAGCTGAATGTAATTAAAATTGTTAAATAATAAAAATTCTATAATTCAACAAAACCCCAACAAAAGTTGTTCCAGGTTTTTAACTTAGTTTATCATTATTTGAAAAAAAGTAACTAAAATTGTTTTCTTCCTTGTATGAAAAATGAATTGTTAGTTGAATCAAATTACTGAAATTGTTCTTATATTTATTTGTTGCGAAAAATTGTATGTAAAAGGTATCACGTCCTTTTCAACCTAAAACTCATTTTGAAATAAAAAAGCACAGTCAATTAAACTTTAAATGCAAAGTTATTTGAACATTTAAATCATAAGAGTATAAGTGCTTATACTCATACAAAAGCTAAAATTTTTAAAAAAAAATTTTTGATGCTGAGTAATTTGGGAAAGTGACAAATATAAAAGAATTGTGGTGGAATTCAATTGTACTTGTGATTGCCATTTTTTTTTTTTTTTCTATTTTGGGGATTGTTAGGGGTGGTAACTTAACTGACTTTTCGGTTGAAGAGCTCTTTAAGCCAGTGCTTGAAAAGAATTTTTCTCCCCTCTATTTAAATTTTTTTTCCATTACGTAGAAGCGCATTCGTGCAAATTTGCATGAGATCATCGAACAATTGAGTTTTAAATTTGAGTTTGAGTAAAGTTCTACAAAATGAGTTTCTGCAAATGCAAAAATATTTTCCTCTTTATAATTATCCTTTTTCTTAAAAAAAAAAAAAAAAAAAAAAAATAGCCATTTAAAGGAGCAGTACAAAAATGTTTAGATTGTTAACGCAATTTTTGAAAATCTCTATCAAATGTCTTTGAAATAGTATTATTCTTATAATTCTGTATTTCCATTTAGAATTGTTTGGAGATGAAAAAATTTATAATTTTAATAGATAGAGACGCCTGACAGCTAAGATTGTAAGAGTATTCCAAATAAGAATATACACCCTCAGCCGATAAATTAAGGCATTTATTGTGATCCGTTAAAATGACGTAACATAATAAAAATAACAAGTTCCATAGACGGCTGTGTCAGGACTACAGTGAGTCCCACTTAATTAAAGCCCCCTTGATTTTGTGCTATAATTGGACTCAAAGAAAACTAATGTGAATCAAACATGCACATTAAGAAAGCTCCTATCCAAACGCATATTTAAAATGAGTAATTCACTCCCCGATCCACCCGGACAGGAAAAAATTCGAATAAGTAAAAAATAAGGGAAAAATACCCCTTCATAAAGCCATTTCTGGTTATAGCCAAAATACCCGCTACATTTATACAGTGTGTCCGTAATAAATAAAGTCGCCTATGTTTTTTGTCATAATTGGAGGCATCATTTTTACATTATTTAAACGAATTTAATTTTACATGGCAAAATACAAAATGAGAGCGAAATCGATCGTACTGTTCCTGAGAAATCGAATTTTAAAGAAGTTGTATTGTTTTTAAAATTTGATTTCTTAAAAACTCTTTGACCGATATTTCCCAAAATTTTCTATTTTGTCATATAAAATTAAATTCTTTGAAATGAAGAGGAAAATTTTATACCTCATAATTTTAAAAAAAAATTCGACTCTCATTAAATAAAATAATAAAAAATAATAAATATTCACTAACATTTATTTTTTGCATGGAACTTTCTTTGGATAAACAACTAATATAATTCTGTGCAAAAATTATTCAATACCCTTAAATTCTCGATATGTGACAAAATATGCAAAAAATAAAATTAATATTAAAGGTTCCAAACTTTTGCTCGCTCTCCTGGCCAAACTATTGGGCCCCAATTTCCCAGATTACGACTATATTTTGGGGGTCAGAAATCAAAATTCGCTGTAAAAAAGTTCTTTAGTGTCTGATTTCGTAACTTAAAATATCGTCTGCCCTAATCAATTATCAAATTTGAGATCACTTCTCGAACCATTAAGATAGAATCCTAGAACGTGAAGATCCCATCATTCGATAAAAAAAATGATTCAGTGTAGTACGTTTATCTTTTGCGTAGTCTGTAATATATGACAGAAACAAGATATTTGTCGCCTCTTTAAATTACAAAGAATTTTTTATATTCACTTCTTGCAAGTCACTTTGTATATTTTCATTTTTTCTTCCTCACATAAATTATAGGTATTTATGAGAGAATTGCAATTAAGTAATTATTATTTTGAAAAAAATTATTTTAAGTAAAAGAAAAAAAATTCACGTTAATTTAAAAGTTAACAATAAAGCTTTAAATCACTTCCTTAATCTTTATATCGCACAAATTTTCAAAATTTGACTTTTGCTTTTTCTTAAATTGCACCTCTTCGGTTTTTTTAAAATGTTCAGGAATTTGAAAGCTCACAATTTTCAAAAGAAGTTTAATTGGAGAAAATTTTGTTCTATAGAATAAATAGGGTGTTTATACTTTTTATTTCCAGAGTAAGAGATATAAACATAAAATTGCACGATACTTCTTTACTGTATAATATAAGAAAGTATTTTTTTTATTTTATTAATGATTTAAACTATTGAAATTGGATATTACTAATATCCTTTTTATCTCTAAAGAGGAGCACAACTATGAAATTTTCTATGAAAAAGCAAATAATTAGTGGGTATTTTTAGTTTTAACGATTTACATCAAAACACATAATCTTATACAGGAACAAATTTTTATTATTATCATAATTATAATGTTAATTTTATTTCAAAGCCTGTAGAATAATGTAAAATTAAATATGTAATGTACGTTTTCATTTTATTGATATCCATTAATTTACTTAGAAAAAAGGGTGTTTATTTTATTTAATTATTTCTTTTAAGAAAATCACTGTGCTTAGCCAGTTAATCATATATTTATTACCTAAATTATTAAAAAAAGAACAGAATTTAAGTGACTCCATTTATTCTGATGCCAGATTTTCATGTTTAAATCCCGATTAAATAATTACTTTTGCTTTAGTGTTATTTTAGTTTAATAATTGACTATCGATGCATAGAATCTACATTATAAGAACAAATTAAGTCGCTAAGATGATATCTCATAATTATTTACTTATCTCGAGTTCCACATGACAAACGACATGAAATAACGAGATATTTGTTTTCTTAAAAGCAAACGATAAAGGTGTCTCAAACGAATTAGATCGATGATAATAATTCTTGTAGGTAAAGCTTCCATTTTCACCGGATGCAGAAGATATTGGAAAAGATAAATTTATTTTTCTAATTCTGACTAAACCTCCAAGCGATGGTGCATAATTGGAGCGTAATGACATGGTCTCTGAAGAAAATGTCAAAGAAGAAATGGGCCTCGCTGTTTAAAGTTTATTCAAAATTCGACATCTGTCGAGACTAAATGAATGCTCTTCTATTATTTCGTTAATCAAACTGACGTTTATTGTGAGTGATGAATAAACTTATTCCCAAGTAAATTTTTTATTGAAGGCTTCAGAAAGGAATCAAAAATTGGTTTTATTTTTAAAGTTGAAGACAGTTTATTAGTGCCACTTTTTTAAGGTGTAATTGCACTTGTTATAAAAATGGAATTAGCCTCACTTTCATGTTCATACAAGTGATTTCTATCCAATTTTAAATCTAGTACACCTCCAACAATTTGTGCTGACAAGAGTGCGCTATAAATCAGATATGACAGGGAACTCATTGAAAGTTCTATACCTCAAAATGAACAAAAATGGAGCTCCCTCCCCCAAGCTCCACTAATTCATATGATTCTTTAAAACAATGAGGATTTCAAATTATTCCGCTATTCAATGAGGATATCCACTCGCTAAGGATTTCAAATTATTACCCAGTAAATTAGCCAAATATTAAAAGTATTCACTAATTTTCGAAAGTCTTCGCCAAATGCAAACCTTAAAATTTTTTTAGTTTGCTGCAGTTTGTTTCAGTCTTATATAATTTGAACACAATTCTAATTGGTTATGCGGGTCATCTGCCAAAAATTACTGCTATCGAATAAAAAATACTGATCTGTTTCGAAAAATTAATTTTGAGGATGGAGTTAAATATATATTTCTCTTTCCAGTGGAAAAAATTATTCGTCAATACTTACACCAAAGCACAATTTCATTCGCCAAATTTACGATTTTATTAAAAAAATGTATTAAGTTCATCACAATCGTTGCAAAACTCATTAAAAAAATCCTTTCTTTTCAAGGGCTTCTACTATGTTGTTTCTCTTTAACTAAATTTGCAACTAATTAGTTCGAATACATTACATCGAATATGTTTCAATATTCGACAGTCATAGTTTAAACTTAGAAAAAATCGGTAGAAATATCCTCCAGAATTGAATTCATGCATTCCGTGTCGTTCACCTTTTTTTTTGCTTCTTAATTCAACTGCTACAAATGAAGTTATTTCTTCGAAAATTGTAATACAATGTATTGAACAAAGGGTAATTGATTACAAATAGTCAAACTTGCATTCATGATTTAAAGCAAACATATTTTGCAACATCAAGCGTAATCATGAATGTATGCAATCATAATTTTAAATCACAAATCACATTTAAAAATATTCATTGTCTATGATTTAAAAACAATAATAATTTATTACTTCAAATAATTATTATTACTTTTAAATTTATACACAGCTGCAATTACGAGGAAAAGTATTAATATTTTAGTATTACAATTGCATTTTTATTAGCTCTGTATTTTATGTATTTATAATGAATAATCAGTCGTGATTCAAAGTGATAATGATTTACGATTGCAAGGAAACTTGATTGCAAGTAATTGATTACTTGTGGTTAATTAAATTTTGACTATTTCTAGTACTTTTGCACCCTAATATGTCACCTTAATTACAATGTTAGAAATTTTGGAGCCCGTTTAGACCTATAAAAGGCAGTCTATAATCTTAATACGTTGCCAAGTTGATCCACATTGTAGATCAAGTTATACCAACTGAAACTTTATTAAACATTTTTATAATATCAACCTGAACCTAAATATTCAGTTCAACACAGTTTTAAAATTGTACCATTACGATTGCAGTCGTATTCATGAATATAAGCAATCATAATTTACAAAACTGTATAATCATAGTTAAAAATAGTCATTGTCAATTAGTAAAAGTAGTAATAATTTACAATTTTTAAAAATCTCCAAGTAAAAAATGTCCATACATTGTAGACACTTTGGAGCCAGTTAAAACCCTGTATAGTGCAAATTTGCTGTAATCATAATATTGTGCCGAGTTGGAGCAAGTTTACTATTTGAAACTTGATTAAAAGGGTTCTATGGCTAAGACTGAATCTAATTTGGCTCAATTTACCACTTTTTGAAGGTGGCCGCAAATTTTTGCGATGTTATTATTTAAGATATCAACAATAAAAATTAAACTTTTAGCTTTTTTTTAAAAAACTGTAGGATTCAAGATTTACATTTATAAAAGTGTAAAATAATAACAGTATCAAAAAATGGTGAAAGTTTTTCAGAAGTTCAATAAATTTATGGGTACAACGTTATTAAATAATAATTCGATATTGCACAATAGTTTGAGATAGAATAATTTACTCGGCAACTTGTTAATGTGCAGCTTTGTTTACATCAAATTTTTGTAGACGCGAAATTTTATCCGTGCTAAGTTTAATCAAGGTACCAATCTTTCAATGCGTAACAGCCAATATCAAATTCTTTCTAGAGTTTTCTAAAAATTCCGTGTCGTTTTTGGAGTAGAACAAGTTGTTGGCGATGACAGAAATCACCCTCCTCTCGAAAAAGATTTGTTTCTATAAAACCATCTTCAGAGATTACCGTTTCCGCATCACCGGATAAGGTTGGCCGTGTTTCGATGTCAAATGAGTAATTATTTGCTTATTTTGAACAAACTTTAAACAATTCATTGTGTTGCTGTTGATTACATAAAGATAAGTAATATCAGGTGAGAGGTATGATAAGCAAAATTTATGGTTTTAGTTAACACGTAAATACGTCATGGAATGTTTAATGGAGCTTTTTATGTTTAAGAATTAAATTATTCCACAAAGCTTTTTATTTCAGATTTTCATTATAAAAATCGTAAACGAATTTTATTTCTGAAAAAAGTATGGCAATTTGAATAATGCAAATTACTAATTAATTTGAGTACTACTAATGTGACTGCTTTCATGTAAAAATATGCATATTTCCTTTCATTTAAAAATTAAATTTCATAAAGCTAAAGTTATTAAAAAATAACATTCATTTAATCAATTTCTCAATAAATAAAAATCTTTAAAATCAGGAGTATGCATATGGAATGCATAACCTCTGAAAGAAGCCTATGCAAATTTTTAAAATAATTACAATATGCATATTTCCTATCATTTCAAAACCAAATCTCATTAAATTATTAAAAATTTATTTAACTGAAATTATAAAAAATTAATTAAAAATTAATTAAACTAAAATTATTAAAAATTAATATTCCATTTATCATTTTTTCAATAAATAACTATCTTTAAAATAATCAGTAATCTTTTTACTTTACAACATTGAATTGAGTGCAGAAGGAAATCTATTTTTAGAGATTCCCTCTATATCAGCCTTATTCATTTACATAAAATTTGAAAACTTTCACATAATCGCCAACATATTTGAATACAGAGGGATAAGAAAAGGAACCTTTTGGCAATAAATTAAAAGCAATTAATAGCAAATACATGGTTTCCTTAACTTTTTTGGCGAAAAATCTTCTATTATCTACATATGACTTGCATTTTTGATTTCTTGATGAAAGGTGGTGTCCTGTTGGGCTTGCCCCTACAGCCATACCCTCCGGGCCATTTTTATAATTATTTTACTGGTTAATAACCCATTTTTTTTGCCAAAACTTATTCTTTTGAAAAAGAGCTTCTGATAAGGAGAAATAAAATATATAGTTTTGTTATTAATCCAAACCAAATCTTCATTAAATTAGTTAATGACTTGAATCAAGTTTGTAGAAAATATGGACGGTTGGAAATAAATTATCATCTGCAATAAATTATTTTGCAGAAGTACACTCTTAGAATAATCAATTGAAAGTTGAACCATAATTGGAGTTGAAGTTGATAGTTGAACAATTGTATAGTTGAACCAAAGTGTCAACCACGTGTAAACCTACAAAGGTGCTAAAATTAAGCCATATTTCTACTTAAATTGAATCATAGTTTCGTGTGATCAAGTTTGAAAAGGATTAAATTACTGACATTTCTTAAATTTGTTAAAATAATTTTACAATTACCAAGTACATCAGGATCAGATAAGGCAATACAAATGCATTATATTTTTGATTTTGCTACGCATTTAAAATTTCCAAATTGTTGTATGACTAAAAGTTAAAGTTCATGGCCTAAAAACTGCAATGGTATATTACAAGTGGGAAAAAAAAACTGTTCATTAACACGTGTGAAGTATTTACGCAAAGCTTATAGGCACTAGTTAAAATGGGAGTCCCGACAACAAAAAGTTTAAGAACCCCTAGCCTGTTCAACAACCCCCGGACAGTGGACTTGTACCAGGCCGCTCTAGGAACATTTAATTGTTTTCATTTTATTTACTATGGTGTATTTTTTTCGGGTTTGTGCGATTTATATAGACGAGAGTTGAACTGAGATAAAAACTTTATCTGAGATCAACTTAAAACTAAGATTAGTCGCCTAAAGCTACACCCATACCACGCATGTAATTGTATTTTGTTTTGAAGGCATGTTTAAATATAATTAAAATAAAATTATTAAATCTAAACCATCGAAAATATATACAATCAACAACCAACTGGCCTCGGTGAAATTATCATACGATGACCGGTCCGCGGCGATAAAAACGTTGGGGAGCACTGGTCTAAGGTACCGAAATTATGGTTTAACATTAAACATGGTATTTCTAAGAATGTAGAAATTGCTAATAATGTGGGGATTCCAAGAGTGAGGAAATATAGGAACTGATTTTTCTAAGAACGCACTAGTTGAGTTAGCGAGAAAATAATAAGGTAATCCCTATACACCCTATAGATACTCAGAGGATGAAATATGGGTAAAACTTTTAGAGCACACTCATCAAAATTATACATGTGCAAAGACGATGTCTACCGAGAGAGAGTGTGCACCAATTTGAGAAATGTCGTTGAAAGCAAAACTTCACCAGTTAATTTTGAAGAGAACTTTAAGGATATAAGTGAACACCATCCAAGTAAATACTGACAAGGGAACCATGAAACTTCCCAAACTTAGAACATTCGAAAGGCATTTTTGGCACATTGGTTCGAAGTACTTAAAGTTATAAACTCGAAGTTTACACGTATCACTCCGTAGCCTCGTTTTAAAGACATTTTAAAACTTAAACAGTGTTTAATGAAACAAATATTACATTATTTTATAAAAGGCTACAAGATGCACTTTAAATGGAATTTCAATTTTAGGAAAAAGTTTTAATTCGTTTTGTATAGTGCAACATGAGGCCTCGATGCAGGTAGCCGAAACGATGATTTTCAAAAAAAAAAAAAAAAAAAAAAAAAAAAAAAGAAAGAAAAAAGAAAAAAGGAAATCTAGTAGTTGAATAATGATAGCGATATAATTTTTGGAATTTATAACAGAAAAAAAGGTGGTTACCACATTTACTCTTAGATTTAATTTTAAACGCAGCATTAAATTTATAACGTTTATTTTTTTTCTAAGGTGTGCCACAGATGCTGGAGTTAACCACAAGACATTAACGACCATAATCGAAATCGAACTTTTATTAAGTGGACAGAAAATCGTGTACATTTAATAAAATGCAATAAGATATCAAATAAATTAAATAAAATAAATTACAAATATTTTAATTTTCTTCAAAATTTTAACAACTTTGACCTTGGCAGTTTGAGATCTTTAAATTGATTATACGAATTTTTTTAATTGGTTTTTTAAAAATATTTTTTATAATTCAGTCTATACAGATAAAGGCATTTTTAGTTTTATATACAATAGCGATTCCGCAAACAAATCTAGCGGGTAAGATATATTGTGACTTTTGAGTTATGATGAGATTTTATGGCCGGTTCAACTGCTGAAAAAACACAAACACTGGATTGATCCTGTCTGAATTTATATCACACAACTAAACAAATAACTACATCGTGGTGTTGATTCATTCTTATGCATGTCTTTTATAGAAGAAAAGTAGATCAGTTTGCTTAAACTGAATTTATAAGGCGGGAAAACTTATTTTACTGGAGCATTTATTTTCCTTATTTGTATTCTCGTAATTTGTTTGAAATTCATTAAGTAATTTCTAAAATAAGAATTTTAAGTCTGTAGTCACTCATTATTTACTGTTTCTCGTCTTCTGATTGGTTTATTTACCTTTTGAAAAGACAAGAATGTGGATATCGGATGTATTTTGTATTTAAAGGTTTGGCTATTATTTGTAAAATGATGTGGTAATACATGTTACCGTGAATGGCCGAAATCAAGAGAATGTCGACTTTCACCGGTGAATGTCAAAAATCACATAGTTGCTTTGGTGAATGTCCGAAATATTGGTTCTATCCAATTTGATATTAATTTATTCGTTGATTTAATTATATTTATTTGATATTCTAATATCTGCTGAGGATAGATTAGGAGAAACATCACCGTTCGGAATACCGAACTAAATGTATGAAGTGCCTTAAAAAATACCTTAAAAAAATACCAGTGTAAGGTATACCCGGCAGTGGCACTTAACTAGAAATAGTATATATTTCGGACATTCACCAAAGCGACTATTTGATTTTCAGCATTCATCGGAAGTCAGCAACCACCCATTTCGGACATTCATATATATTAGGGGGACCAGAAAGTATTGTTTTTTCGGTGAATTTGATACTTGTTACCAAGATTTTATTTTTATTTAGTAATGTATTCATCCTCGTTAGCAACAACCTTTCAATGCCGGATCGAAAATGAATCAAAATGGGTAGAAGAAATTTTTATGTGTTTTCAAGACTAACGGGTATTTTATGCGCCGAAACGACATTACTTTCCGGTCTCCTTAATATATATGCATATAAGTCATTTTAAAGAAACGTACATATCTGATGTTCTATGACTTTCAGTAATTTTAATTGGTGAAATAAAATTCAAAATTATATTGGTAAATAGAAATTAAGTATTTTAAAAGTAATCCTGTGTAAGACATATTTAATACGTTAAGATAGAAGTAAGTTCCAGCCATCTTTGTCTCTGATTTATCTGCAATTAAACCAATTGTTGATTGAATATAATTTTAGTTTATCTAGTTGTGAAAATTGTATTATAAGTAATATACAGAACAGCTTATTTAATATACAGTTTTAATATTATTTTTGAGTAAAAATTGAACATTTTAAAGTTGTCTTAGGAGGGTTTTTTTTCCATTCTGTTACAATAATAATTGTATTAAATTATTTCTGTGGAGTTAAACAAAATGGGACCCACGGCTCAGTGGGTGGTCTATTTTTTAGATGAGATAACCATTTTAAAAATTGACTTAATATATGCTGTAATCTAAGAAAATAAAGCTTTGACAAAATAAAGAGGTTTTATTCTCTTTCCCTTTTATTGCTAGCATAATTGTTTTGAATTTATTCTTTTTATGTTCATTTGATTTTTATGGTAAAATCAAATTACGAATTTCAGTTTCATATAAACTTTTCTTCTTTTTAACTGAACATGTTCAAGTAAATTGATTTGTAGTTTCCTTTTTTCCTCTTCTGTTACCATGTTCATGACATTATTTATTAATTATTTGACATTATTAATTTAGTATTTTATTAAAAATTAAATTTATTTAAATAAATATTTGTATGACTAAAATTCAGTAATTTGCAATAAAACAACATTCAAAATTTAGCTTGACTATCAGCTTTCTCCTCTTTTACCTTTTTTCCAGGGCCGGAATGGCCGGCTTCGGTGGGTGCTGCTGGACTCACGTTCGTGAGAACAGAAGTTCGAATCCATCCAGCCGAACACCCCCCGTGTAGTAAATGGTGACTGGTGCACGTTAAATCAGTCGGGTTGAAAAAACATCCATGGTCCCATATAGAAGTATTAGAAATTTGGTTTTTTTTTTTTTTTTTTTTTTTTTTTTTTTTTTTTTTTTTCTTTTTTTTGCAGAGAATTTCTTTCTTTTTTTTTTTTTTTTCTTTTTTTTTTTTTTTTTTGATAAAATAATTTTCCAATTCGCTTTATAAGTTATATGGTGAAATTCTCAAAAAGTAAAACCAACAACAACAATTTGACAGGATCCAAACTTCAACCAATCTTCTGACCAAACTACTGGAACTATATTGTCCAGATTGCTGCTACCCCTATATTTTGAGGATCAGAAATCCAATTTCGATGGAGAAATGTATTCAGACGTTTTTGTGTCTGATTTCCTGAGTTAAAATATCGTCAATATTTGAGGTCACCCACTTGAACCATTAAGATTGATATCTAGTATAGTTTGTCTATGGAAAGAGCTCCCCTCGCCGTTCGTCTGAAGCAGAGGAGGTGACTAAGGTTACGAGGTTTACTTATTTCAAATAAGGGTGTTAGGTCAGTATTTAAGACAGGTTTTGGCTCGAGTCGGCAAGAAAAAGGGAATAGAGAAGAAAGAGGCTCCTCTCTTTCGCTATTTTTTCTAATATAAACCATTCGTTATATAAACTTGATTTTAGTCAATTCGATTTGGCATGCAAAAATGCAAAAAAAAAAAAAAAAAAAAAAAAAAAAACAATGCATCACTTGTCTAGAGAGCAAATTTTGAGTTTCCCTTTATCCCTTCGCACCGTTAGATAGAAGTTAAAGCTCACCTTAGGGATGGTGACCAACTTCAGGCATCGCCTTAAATCTAAACTTTAAAAACAATTTAAAGATTTCTTCTAATTATTACCATTTGAGCCAATGTACCAATAAAAAAAATGTATGGATAAAACTAACAGAATAAGGTCAAGTTTATTGTGTTTCTGTCTCTATGGGAACACCAAAAATCTCGGTAAATTTTACCGAAACGCTTTGTTTATAATTTGGATAAAATTAGCTAAAATTACGGTCTTATAATTTGATAAATTTAGCAGTTATAAGATGATACCTTAAAGCATGTTATAAAAACAATTTATTCGGCTAAATTTACTCTGCAGTTTTGTATTAATTTTGTGGTAATAAAAACTATAATTTTAAAAACCATAATTCCGGGTAAAGCGTTAACATAAGAACAAAAAAATTCTAAATAAATGGTTTAAATACCGTATATTTTGGTTTTATTAATGAGAATTATGTTTTTTTTTTTTCAGATATGTATCCATATAATACGGTTATTTTACCAGAACTTTTTTCTCCGTTCGGTCTAAAACTTTTGATCTAGAGAACGAAATTTCAAATACGAAGACGTCATCTTATTAATTCAAGAATCTGATCCTAATATGCTAATTAATTTGAATAGATTATATTTTAAGTACAAATCACGGGGGGCAATCACAGAAACTTACTTCTCTAAATAAAATTTTATTCAGAAAAATAAAATTCTCGTGTCTAATTTTGTAACTTGAAATATCGTCTGCACAAACTAAAATAATAAAAATGAACTATTTTTAAAATGAACCCGTTAGAACGTAAAGTGTGTGCCTTTATGCAGAGAATCTGATCATTAGATGAAAAGTTATGAAACTTTTATTTATTTTTATTTTGCGCTTTGTATTTCAAAATTATGTAACATTAATCATTTTTATCACTTGTTAATGCAAAATTAATATAAAGAAATATCCGAACTAAAACAATACATCATTCTCACATATTTTCATTTTACAATCGCACGCTTTTTGAGACAAGTAAGAAGTATAAAATGCATATCGGCACGTAACCGCCAAATGCGTCACGTGACTTTCTCCCAAAACACGTGGTGTTTCTGTCTGGGATGAGAAGGAAAACACGAGCATCACAAGAGTTGTTTTCAAAACACGAAAGAAGGTGGACGCGTCACTTTATGCGCTCCGTCTGTTCCGAACTGTGTGTTGTTTTTTACGGATGCTGAAGATGGAATAAAACGAATCTGTGACTGCAACTTGATTATGTGTTTGTTTTATTTTTAGGAATTCATTTGAGTGAAATACGGTGAGTGTTCCATTTCGGTTTCTTTTCCATTTGCTAGAATCCTTTAAAATTTTAAAAATAATTGTTTAAAATTTTCACCGTATCATCATAGTTCAGAGACTTACTTTTTTTGGAATCAGGTATATATAATGTATAAATGCATGATATGCAAAGTGAAAAATACTGATAAATATAAAAATGTTGAAAACTGAAAGAATATTAGTTGAATTATAATTAATTAAAAATGCCTCTTGCACAATAATTTCTTTTTTAAATTTATAGTCTGAAGTGAAATATAGAATAGCTATTATATGGAATATTTTTAAATTTTAATTCTTAAGTGTTCATAAAACTGACTATTTTGTATTTTTTTATTTATAAAAATTAAAATTTTAATTTTTTTTTTTTTTAAATGTAGCTAATACTTTCATGTTACGTTTGTTCTAAACATTATTTCGTTAACAAGGATTTAAAAATGTGAAGTTATTTTTTACAAAAAATTTAGCCTACGATTATTTATTTAAAAATGTATTTCATTTAATATTTGCTTTATTTTTTCATTATATGTTTCATTACATGTAATACAAATATAGTTCACACTCAAAAATTAAGTTTCTAACTTGTAAGAAAAAAAAAACTATTTTAAGGATCCACTGTCTCTTTGAACTTATAAATATTTTTACTTTTAAAATTTTTATTTCTTACGAACATTTTACTTAATTAAAACATTTATTTTATTTACTTTGTTATACAAATATTTTCTAATATAAAGTACTTTAAAGCAAGATAAAGAATCGCTCAAATCAGCAGCTGAAAAGTGCAGAAATTAGTAATAAATTAATTTAAATTTGTATCAAAAAATGTGTAGTAATGATTATTATGTTTTCAAAACTACAATATACACTTGTTTTTTTTTTTTTTACACCGAGCGTTTCGACTTTTCTATAGATTTGATTCCGAAAATTTGATTTTGAAAATTTAATTTATAATCTTTTGCATAGTCTAAATAAATAAAAAATATCTAACAAAATATCAATAAATTCTAAAGTTATAACAAATTAAAACTTAAATTGAATTGTCTTTTAATCGTGGGCCCTCACATTTCTCTATGTATAATAAAAAATAATAATTTATGTACATTTGTGTTATGCAATGAGAAGTATCAATAACCGAGTTCATCATTTTTATTTAATAAGATTTAAAAATAAATAAAAAAATAATCTAAAGTATGTTTTCTTAAAATCGTTTCTAATTTGATCGAATTTAATTTAGAAATTACTGCACTTTTTTTTTTTAATTCCAGTTTCATAGTTTATTCCATCTTCCCCATAATATCAATAATCGATTGCTGAAACTTCCGTTAAGTCATTGCTCATCTCTGTTGGATCTTGAGAATGTGCGTCTTTGTTTTGAGCTCTCCATACATGCCCCTCTTTTCCATCTTAATAATTTTTGAAGCCAATGAAATTTTTCCAATATCAAGTATAGCTTACGATAGGTCATTTACTCATTAAAATATCGCTATTCTTGTGTTGAAACATTTTTCAATGGAGGTTTAATTTTGATAAACATTCGGGAGGTATTTCCTTCGATTGTTGTGCGGCAGTAGTGCATTTCTTCTTAGATCCACAAAGATAACTTAGTAATTTATTTAATTAAAAATTATAGAAGGATGCGAGATATTCATCAGCGTAATGGCGAATGTAGAAATAAACAATATAAAGCTCATTTTTATTTTTATAAAATAGCATTACTTCAGGATATAATCTAAACCTAATAAAAATTATAAAAATCGATTCCTATGATTCCTAACAATTATAAAAATCGATTTCAATGACTTGTGAAGAGCCGCGACTGCTCAGGGGATAGAGCGTTCGCCTTCCAATGAGGTGAACCGGGTTCGAATCCCAGCGATGACTGGTCGATACGAATTCCTCCATGGAAAGTCCTCGTAATCTTCCTCTCCATGTGACTGAAATGCGGGTTTGCTGTATAAAAAAATCCTTCACGAAGGCAAATTTCTCCCAATACTTGATCCAGGAGTTCCCTTGTCTTCTGAATTGGGCTCAAAGTTACAAGGCTACGGAGTTGAACATTAGCAGTCGTAAACCCAAAATTGTGTCGGTTTTTCAACGACGGATATAAAATAAAATAAAAATGACTTCTGAAGTAGACAAGAAGATATATTCCTCGTTGATTATAAAAAATTTTTAAAAGTAAGTCTATTTGTATTCTTTTTTTAACAATAAATAAATAAACAAAATAATTAATTATAATAAAATTAAATAAAAATAAGCAAGAATTTTTAAAAGATAAAATGAATTTAGAGATTAAAGATTTGGTTTGGTTGTTTGAGAAACTGTATAACGTTTTGATAAGTAGAGGAAAGTTTTTATTTATTATTATTTACTAGGTCATTACTCTTATTTTCGTGTTTTTGATAAATATTTCATTTAATAATCGAACAAATATCAAAAAATATTTATAGTTTTAAACTTTGTCCAAGTTATTTTTTGTTAACCTATTTATTTAAAAATCTTCACGCAGAAAAAAGATTAGTATTCATTTTAATTAGCTTTGGAAAATGTGTCGCGTGTCATCAATAGGGTGAGAAACTGAATACTTCTCATAATAACGAGATTCAGAATTTATTCTTTTAGAAATGTCCAGAATTTCTTTTTAAGATTAACTTCCTTCCATGCTGTTAGTCATCATATAAAGAAGTATTTGTAGAGATCTGGCTGACTGCCTTATTATTAAAACAGCCGATCTATGTCTAGCCATGTAATTTTGAACCCAACCTAGAAGACAAACGTACTCGTGGATCACCCATTGATTGCTCGTTAAGGACTTTTTGCGTGAAACTTACCTCTGTATGAGTTACATGGCGAAGAGAATTACAAAAACCTCCCACGGTTAGCCAAAGCCAAGGGTATCAAACTAAAATACGTCTACTACTGGGCATATCTTTCGTCAGTAAGGCAGTATGCAAATCGAACAACCATCGCCGAGATTTGAACCCGAGTCCAATCATTGAGCGGTGGGCTTCCTATTCTCTGAGTCATTCCAATCTAGATTATGCACTATTATTACTACTAGATGAGGTAACTACTCTAAATAAAGTATTTTTTGATTTTATGATTTTGTTTTTAACGGCTTGTTTGACCCTTTGGCGTAAATGGGACACCGGTGTCCTTATATATTTTTTTTCTGGGCGCTCTAATTATAGGCAAAAATATTCTTTTATATGTTTTATTTATAAAAAAACAGTCTAAAAGTTGCTAAAAAAATCTGTTAGGATATTGGAATTACATTTGTTCCTCTAAAATATAAAATCCAAAAACAAAAGTAGTTCAATATTTTTTTTCATTCATACTAAAAAAAAACTATCTATAATTGATTTTTTAAATTAAAGAAATTTTGAATGATGAATAACTGTTTCGCTTAGATCTAAATAACTGCAAATAAGTGTAAATAATTTAAAAAAATATTATTTGGAAGTGCTCTTTATTTTGGAAGATTTTACCCTTAACGCAGAAAAAGACACCTGAGCTTCATGCTGTATTTCAGAACCATAAATTATTAAAATACTAAATATAATACTTTTCACTTCTTTTGACCTAAATTAATACAAAATAAATGAAAAAAAGTATGAAAATATGTTTATAAAAATTCTGCGTCAAAGGGTTATTAAGATATTTGCTGTAGCAAAGTCTAGCCATACGTCAATGTCCACCAGTTAATCCTCATATGTTTTATGTTTGAAGGAATTATTAAACAAAACAAAGATTTTAATTTTTTCAACAACACCGATTATTTTTACTAAAAAAACTGATCCCTGTGTTCTCTCCTTTAAGTCTTGTTTCAACTAAAATAATCCAATCTATGATATTGAGATGCTGCTGTTGATATTTTGTATCACAATGTATAAAGATTATCGCACGTAGGGGTATATAAAATATTATTTATAAAGAATGAAAGATAATTAAGGTATTGTTTGTTGAAATGATATCTTAAATATTTTCTTAAGATAAATGTTATTCTAACCCTAACTTGTTTTCGATTTTATCGTTCAAACTGTTAAAAGAGCAAAGATCATAAACTTTTTAGATAAGAATTTTGTTCTTTGAGAGATAAATTCTTTATACATCTAACGGACGCGTCTAACGAATTCATTTCCGTTTCTTTATAATTAACCTAAAATAAGATGAGACATTTATTACAAGTTGAAAACGCTTGAACTAAACAACCATAATCTTAGATAAGATTACGGAATTTGTTTATATTTTAACAAATTGTTCTTTCTCTAGTCGTAAATAGTTTGCATCTTTTGAAAGTGGAAAATCGCATTTTAGAATTAGTTTTTGTCGTAAACTTTTGATTATAAATATATGTATTTAACAGACAACATAATTATCTCTTTACAGTTTGGTTTGTTATTATGCATTTCATTGAGAAATATTCGCTTCATATTAAAATGACCTTTTCTTAGTTGTTCTAATTACTTTTGCAGTTTTGTTTTTTTAGACTACAATACATTTTCTAGGATTCTTTAAAAATTATATCATGAATAAATATGAAAGCGTGTAATTAAAATAAAAAGAGGATGTTATTTCTTAAAAATAATCTGGGAAATTACATTTTAGAATTAGTTTTTATCATAAAGTTTTAATCAGAAATATTAGGGGGACCGGAAAGTAATGTTTCAGCGCATTAAATATTCGTCAGTTTTAAAAACCAATTAATTTTTTTCTATTCATTTTCGATCCGGGATTGAAAGGTTTTTGCTAACGATGGTGAATACTTTATTGATTAAAAATAAAATCTAGATTACAAATGTCAAATGCACCGAAACGGTCCTCCCTAATATATGTATTTAAATGATTTTATCTTTATGGTTAGCTGTATTCATATTTATACAGTTCATTACAAATTGCTTATCTCACTTTAAACTCATTTTTTTCTTAGTTATTCTAATTGATCATTTGAAAGTTTTAATTCTTTATTCTGAAGCATGCAACTAGAATAAAAAAAAGACAAAGATAGTTTAGAAATAAGTTTTGAAATAAAGCGTCTAAAACATCGTTAAAAAAAAAGTTGAAATTAAGTCTAAGCTCTAATTATGTAAAAAGTGTTGAACAACATCTGATCAAATGTATTTATAAATTAAAAAAAAAATATTATTAATAAATTTATAATTTTCAAACACAATTCAATTGCAATGCTTTAAGTGACAAAACGAATGATTATCAAAATTTTTATGCGAAATATTTATTTATAGCATCTGTTGTTGATCAGTAATTTTTCGTTGAAGAAAATTTTTTTTAAGGAAATTAAGTGTCTTTTTAAAAAAAAACTAGAAAATTGTAAATTTATTTAGTATGCGTGGTGCATAATAAATTCATATGTTCATACATTTAAAAAAAAAAGTTAATTTGGATATTAATAGATATTTTACGTTCAAAGTGGTACTAGTTTATATCAATAATTCCAGATTACTAATAGTTTATATCAGTAATTCTAGATTACTACTAAATTATATCAGTAATTCTAAACTAGTTTCTATCAGTAAATCTAGATAAACTAGTTTCTATCAGCAATTCTAAACTAGTTTATATCAGTAATTCTAGTTTATTACTAGTTAGTATCAGTAATTCAAGAATACTATAAGTTTACATCAGTTAGTCTGGATTACTAGTTTACATCAGTAAAGTTAGATTACGACTTCGCTAACAAAATGCGAGAATATAGCCTATAATATTAGAATTAAAAAAATATTACTTTTACATTTAAAAATTTTTATACATTTTTATTCTATACTTTTTTCTGTAAACACAACGATTCTGTCACTTTAAATTAGTAATTGCTATAATTAGATGTATCTTAAAGCAAAATATTAGTTCTAAGGAAGTTTGTCGCAGAAAGCCTAAAAAAAGTCTGCCACAGGAATGCTGAGTTTATTAATTAAAAGCAGCATTACTATGTTCCCGCAATTATTTATTAAAAATGTACACAACTGAAAAATTAAAGTCACAAATTCGAAGTGGTGTGTAGATCCGGTGTTGACGTCGGCGGTACCTTACGTTATCGGTTTCCTAATATTTATATACGAGTTGTAGCTAGTTTCCGGACTTCACTTCCGGCACCCAACAATCAACTTCCGGAGATGAACTACATCCAGGTAGAGACAAATAAAAAAAAAAAAAGGTTGAGATCTGATTTGCGATGAATGAGTCATCTGCCTGCCTCGCTGTCTCTTTAAACAATCTCGCTGCTATATTTCTAAATTGTTTACTTAATTCGTTTTTAGACGTTCCATCATTCGTTTTAAAATAGCTTATTTATCTGGATTATGTCATTTTTATTATTCTTTAATAGTTGTATAATTTTATAAGGGGATACTGGGCTTTGCTGACCAACCGACACGTTTTCGATGCAAAATTTTTATTTTCTCCTTATAAATAGTTAACTCCATCAATTAAAAGGTCATAAAATGTTTTATTGTAATTAAAAAAAAAAGGATTGATTCCACAGACTAAGTTCCTGATTCTATTAGGATAAAAATTTTGAAACTAAATCTTTTTGCACAGTTAATGCATCTTCAATGTTTTTTTTAAATGCATCTTTAATTTTTTGTTCACTATAATAACTCGTTGAATGTTTTTCGCTGAAGAGATTTTTTAACAATAGTGCGAAAAGTCAATAGGTATTATTGCTTAACAATTTTAAATGGTTATTTTGTAATAATTATTTTAATGGCATATGTTGACTGGCGACAATTTAACTGTTAAAAACCGTTCTTTATTGGACTTTTTCAGTATATTTGACGCTGTTTTTCGACGAAAATGTTTCTGTGTTTCACTATGAACGAAAACGGATTAAAACTGATAGTTCAAACTCTGATTTTTTCCGTACAGTTAACGTACAATAACTTTACCTTTTCTGAAAGGCCGGAATAGTCTGATTGGTATGGCGTTTGGCTCATGTCCAAGATCCCCAGCTGACCGAGCACTCCACGCGTAGTAAATGGTGACTGGTACGCGTGAAATCTGTGGGGGCACGAAGTCCTCCATGTTCCTATAACAAATGATCATACCTCTGGGGACACTGAATTGGAGATTGATCATTCTCTTGTTCAGGTAAAAATTTCGATCTGTGGATGGATAAATGGATGTATGAATGGGTCCACCCTGTAAATGGGCTGTGACGTACGTGTGGCTAAAGTCGTATTTTTAGCCATAGATGGCGCCACTGAAAAACAAGAAACGCACACTCGGCCCTAAATTCGCTTGGTTTCACCAAGCAGGCTTGCTGGTATTGGCAAGTGACATTAGAAACAACAAGAAACTTTTCTGAAATCATTTTACGATAATTTGCTGCACTTGCTCTTAATTTTCTGCAGTTTTTTTTACTTTATTTTACTATAAATAAAACTGAGATTATTGTCAAATTGATACTCTATGTGATTATTATCTTTCTTTAGATATAATGGTATTACACAACAAAGCTGCCAGTTTAAAACAGATAATCTTACGGGATTTTTTTTTTACATCGTAAACATAAAATATATTTTTAAAATTTAAATAATGTAACTTACTTTCCAATTCACAATTGTAAAACGGCATCTATATATCTTTATCATAAAATAGTAAGGAAATTTTGAGTAATAAGGTCAAACTTTCCTCCCAATAAAGGAAATCCACTTACGGCTCTAAGTCTCTAATTTGAATTATAATAGAAATCAAAACAGAATAATATCAGAGAAAAGCATCAAGAAGAGATGATAATTATTATAGTACCTTATCAAATAATCTTAAATAAGGGATAAATCAATAGTTTACAGATTATTAAAGTCACTAAAATGTTACTTACAATCTTCATCTACTGAGATCCTCAATTATTTGATGAATTCATTGAATTAGGAAAACAAGAAAATATGAAAAAAATAAAAACATGAAAATATAAATTGGGGACAAAAAGTATAACTCCTGTTGAATCAGATTATAAAATTCGTTTTCAGAAGTTTGAGTACATATACCTGTTTTTTTGTTTGTTTTTTTTTATAAAAAATACTCTATTTTATTTATAATAAAATTTCTCTTTTGTTATAGATATTCTATGCTTTTTATCTAACGTATTTAACACAACAAACTCAATTAATGCGTTTGTGGTTTAAATTTGTTCCCAAATATAGTTTTAACACTTCCATCTTTAAGATTCTTATTTATTTTTCTAATTTATGATTCTAATTTGTTTAGATAATAGATCCAAATCGTTTTTTCTTTTTGATTTTGAATTTATTATCATTTATTTTAATTTATATACCAGATGTTATTTTAAATTGCTTTTGATTTCTTGATTTAATTAAAGTTCTTTCCAAATTAAATAAGCTTTGCTGTAATTCACAATAATTCTACAGATATTTCCTCCCAAATATTATTCGACAATTACTTTCATTTTTTTTTCTGTAGGTTTCTCATCCAATTTCGGTTTTGTCAAAATAATAAAAGGTTTAATTTTCATTATTTCCATATTTGTTTAAAGGAAATGTTAGATTATTAAGTTTACAAGTCTTTATGTCAAAAGAGCATTTTTCTCCACCACCTGTAAATGACATGAACAGAATTGAAGTTTGTTGTTTTTGAACACTTTACTGTTTTTGATTTTTGTTTATTTTTACTTTTACCGAGGAAAAAAACTAATTTATAATGTTTATGTACCATAATATTTTTTACGATATTGCCATTCGTTTAGTAAAAAATCGCATTGAAGTTTGATAATTATCAAAAGAGGGTACTAATATATAATACTGTAATATATAAATACTAAATTATATAAATATTATAATGTATAAATAATAACCACTGTAAAAATTAATAACAGTATTTATTAATACAGTGAAACCGTCAGGAAAGACCAGATTTATGTTGAGTCCTCTTCTATTTACGACTACTTCTAGGAGGTACGGAATTTTTTTATAGACTTTGTGCTGAAGAAAACCTTTAGGAGAGACCATCAAAACCTCTTCCAGCTACCGGGCAAACCTCTGCACCAAACGCAGATAAAGGTTAAATAAGAAAACACGAAAAAATATCTATACAAAAATATAAACAAAACAAATACATAAATAGATAAAAACATATTCGAAATATTTGTGAGAGGTTTTTATTTGGATAGCTCTTATTGACGATCTCTGAAAGAGATCTACAACTATCATGTTGCAGTCAGAGTGCACAAAAGACGATGCTATCAATGATTTATTTTAAGAGTTGATAGAAATTCGAAGAAATTGAGTTGAAATTCGAAAAAAAAAAATTTTTTTTTAAGAAAAAAGTTAGCATCTCAAAACAAAAAAAAAAAAAAAAAAAAAACCTCCTCGTTTTTTTTAATCTAGTTTTTATAGTATGAAATTAAGTGCGGACTTATGGTGCGGACTTAACAAAAATAAGTGCGGACTTAACAAAAATATATTTGTTTATATATTTAAAATAGTTCTATCGCTCATATTTGGTAAATTTGTTTTTGCACGTAATTATATCAGTTGGGATCAATTTTATTCAGGCTACATTTTATTTATCGATCCAGTTTTTATGCCGCCAACACTAGTGGAATTTCCGCACCAAGAAAATGACATTGACTAAAATTAAAATCGTTTGCGAAAATTCATGTAACTTCGATAACATTTTGAAGACAATGGAAATAACGCCTAAGAACGACAAACCTCAATTAAATATCATTTTACTGTGGAACAGAGAGTCGTCGTTCCCGAGAGGTTTGCACTGTAGAAATAATTATTAATAATTAATCTAGTTATAATTAAAATTTTCTAGTTTCCATTAATAGTTTATGATTATTATTTCGTATACTGATATTAGTGAATAAAAAAAAAACTTGTTAAAATGATTATTAATGTGAAATCTTTAAGCACGTTATAGTTTATAATTAATTATCAATTTCTCTGTTAGTAATAACCAGCTTTATTACTTTAAACTTTTCGTAATGACTTCTCTCTCCAAAAGGAAGTTCTTGTTCTCAAAAAGAAATAAAATAAATCGCAAATTAATATTTAAACCTAGAAAGATAGAGCTCTATCGAAACTTATGAATCATAACCGTGCAAGGTAGAACTAAGAGCTTTAAAACCTATTTGATTGCCTAGAAAAACAGATATAATTGGGAACGCTCTTATTTTAATTTTTATTTTATAACCATCGTTGAAGAGCCGATCGAATTTTCAGTTTACGACTACCAATGTTCAACTCCGTAGCCTTTTAATTTTGAACCCAGTGCAGAAGACAAGGAAACTCCAGTATCAAGTATTGGGAGAAATTTGCGTCAACGGATAGTGAAAAAGAGTTCGGCTTTAAAAGAGTGACCTCGTATTCATCTAATCTTCTCAATTGGGATCTTCATAGCTCTCTGCAAAGATCTTGATTTCTCTGCAAACATAAATAAATAAAAATCATTTTATAAAACAAACGGTCATTGCAGCTTACTCTAATGAAAAACGGGCAGTTTTCGAATTAAAAAGAAATCAGAAATGTGTAAAAACGTTGAGAGATAATTATTGAAAAATAATATTTAAAAAAAAACATAATAAATAAATTATTGCTTTTTCATGAATAATAAGTGTAATATTTCATTAAGTTCCAAAGAGAGAAAGAAATTTTGCATTCACCTTAAAAACAAAACTTTTTTAATGTCATATCATGTATATTATATGCATATTTTGATAATTTTAATTTAATTTAATAGATAAATGAGAAAAGAAAATATGATCAAATTATTTCAGATCATTATCTAAAGTATTCATATTCTGCTGTTATTATTCTTTTGTATTTCTAGTTGCATTATTCGTTTAAAGTACAAACAAGTGTCAAACGATTCTTTGAAACTTCCTTTTCAACAGATATTTTTTTCTCAAATGTATGCAATTGCTTCCTTTAGTGATGCCACCGAATTAACAAACATCTGCAGAACAAATGCTTTCTTTGAACTCCAGAATCCATTTACTTTTTTGTTTTATTTTATCAAGAGTAAACGTGAGGCTTTCTTTTTAAAATGCAGTTAAATAGATTAGATATTGTTTTATTCTACTATTTGGTTCATTGATCCATAAGAAGAAAAGAAACAGATTGGAAAAATGATCCACGCGCCAGCGGATCGTGTTTGATAATAAATATCGTTTGCATTTAGATTATATTACTAGTTTTCCTTTTATTAATTGCTTTTTAATTATAACAAGGATGATATTTGTATACTCTCTGAAAAATCGGTTTAACGTTTAACTATAATATCAGTGCCATGAACTAGAATATAGTTCAAACTTGTTGTAACTTTAAGAAGGTGTCAAAATGAACCATGTTTCTTTGAAGTTCAAAAATAATAAATTTTGTCTATAATTTGAGTTTACTTTCCTCCATATAAAGATTAAACGATATTACTGTTCAAAATTGTATGATAATATGGGTCTATGGGATATCATATTATTATGTACTATGGAATTCTAAGATTTCTATTATTATACTATGATATTCCAATAACAATGTATTAAATAATATTCAAGTATACGAGATTGTTGAATGAAAATATTTTTTTGACACTCGTCGATTTAGGTATTAGTAGGCAGACTTGTTTTCTACACCATATTCGATGGGTTAACGTTGCTCCCACTGTAAGGACATATAGTGCAGAGAATGAAAGAACATCCATGCCTTGTCCGGGTTTCGAACCCAGGAATTTTCTGGTGTGAGGTCATCTCCCTGACCACTACACAGTCCGGTCGGCTTGTATCAAATGAGTTTAATATAAACAATTTTTTAAAAAAATGTCTCTGATTTTGTTGATTTTATTTATGAATTAGTATAACAATTATACTGGATTAAGCTTGAACGATATAATGGGTGTATGGGTTATAAAATAATCTTGCTCTACTATGGGATTCTGAAATTTCTATGATTTTATTATAAGATTCTAAAATTTCGAATAAAGTTAAACCTCGATTTATCGTTATCGCATATTTCGTATTATTTTAACTGCCCCTCAAAAATACTATTTTTATGATGTTAATAATATACGTTTAGATCGTTCTTGAAATTAGCAGATACCTGCATGTATCTTTCAAAAATTCGAACTACATTTAAAAGTATATTAAAGTTAATTTATTTTGAGAAGAAAAACAATAACTCCGGATGCTAATAAGAAAGAAAATGTGGATTTGTTACAGTTTCGGTAAAACGCCTCAAGCAGGGCCGGATTAACCTATAGGCACACTAGGCACGTGCCTAGGGCCTACGAAATTCAGGGGCCTACGAAAAACTTGGGAGAAAAAAATTTGTTGACAAAAATAATTTTTACAACAAACTCGACAGGTCAAAATAAGTCAAACAAGTCAAACATAATTTTTACAACAAACTCGACTTTAAAAACAACAAGTGTATTTTACACAAAATTATGAAGGTACAAATAAATATATAATATTTTTCGGTAATAAAATATTTTGCAGAATCTTATGATTTAATATATTAACTTTTTTGCGATTTTTAGCATATATTTTAAAATTTTAGCATATATTTTGAAAAGAGGGGAGGAGTGGGGGAAGGAGGAAACGGCTATGCCTAGGGCCTACGAAAGGTATAATCCGGCTCTGGCCTCATGTATCAGGTTTGATGTTTATACGTCAGATGATAAAAGTGTTGTAATTTGTGGTGTTATCGGTTCGAGAAATAGTTGCAAAAGCTGAAGAAATACTAAGTGATATAGATGAAGACCGAACTTAACACAACCATTAGTGTAAACATTTGAGGAAGACCTCGAGATTTTTAAAGTAATAAAGAACTTCTTGTATTCACACAAGATGAACAGCAATCTGTAACAAATGTCGAAAATGTATTGTTTTCACTAACAAGAAAGAGAGCCAAAATTTCAAACCTTTTAAATAATAAATGTATCTTTTTATCCTTCTTTTGTAAATAATTTTGCAGGAAGTACGGAATTTTTCAACTAAAATTTTTTATAATGTAAATTTATTAATTTTCATATTTTTTCCAATCATTATTTTTATATTTCAACCTGATTCTGTATATCGTCGTTTTGCTACTGTTTTAAACTACGGGATTCTGAAATTTCTAATAATATAAAAAATATTGTACAGATACACATAATTGTACAAAAATGAGTAGAAGAAAATGTTTTTTTTTAATTTTTTTTAAAGAAAATAATCTCTCATTTTGATGATTTGTTTTGTAAATTAGTATAACAGTTGAATATTTAATATATGAATTATTTGATGATAAATTGAAATAATTTGTAATTAGGTACTTGCATTTCAAGAAGAAGAAGATCACAAATACCCACACGTGTGACCTATGACGTCAGCGCCAGCTGATCATTTATTAGCAAAAGGGCATTTTAAGGTTGAGCTAAGTATTTTCAAATAAGTTAGAATGTTAATCAACGTGAAGTTAATTAAATACAGAGCCGTATCGCACCTCAAATTTGTTGAAATATAATTCTTTCTCGCGTACTTCTTTTACTTAACTTAGATTTATTATTTGTTTAATTGAGATTTATTATTTTGTTCTTGTCTTTTATTTGTCAATGAATATAGAATGAGTCGCTTAGAAGAACTGATACTTTTTGGGTTTGGCTTACTCTAAATAGAAGGGAAAGAACATTTGGCAAAGTAGACAAATACCACGTTTCAACAACCAATCAGGATCGAGATATCCACACTGCGTCAGATATTCCGTTAAATAATTTATTACTGGGATATTTACATGAGAGCCAGAACTTGAATATCAGGCATGAAAACGATATTTTCCAATTAAATATCTGTAAATGTCGTTTTCGTTTTTAAATCGTGGCATTTGTCGATTCAGTCGCGACACATACGCATGACGTTGCTTACAGGTATCTAATTAAATCTGATTTAAATCATATGGTTAGGCATAATCACTTCACTTCTCGAGTTGCAAGCATCAAGTTATTACAGTATCATTTATTTTTTCATCCGTTTTTTAGCAATACGATATTTAATTCCATTTTAATAATTAGAAAATTGATAATTTTCTGCTCTGGATATTTTTAGTTTTTACAAAATTTATTTTTCTGTTTTGAACTAGGGAGAAAAAAAAACTATGAACAAAACAAACTGCGGATCATTAGTGATCTGAAATGTCTAAAGATATAAACAATTTCCGATTTATCGTCTGAGATACAAGTTCTTATAGCCTGTTTATTTATTGACACCATTTAACATCATCTTTTGTGTTCGCTATTGTATTGCTCGAAGAATAAAAAATCAAGCGAGGAAAGACTTTAAGAAGAAACTCTTGAGTTGAAAGTGGTGTTTTTTGTTTCTTTTGAAAAAGAATTCTTGTGGGATAAAAGAACAAAAACATAGTTTGGCAGGAATTCGCTTTTTAATGTGTTTCCTAAAACAGAAATAAATCATTCTGTTTGATTTTTCCACTTTTGTACTATAATATTGCGCATTTAGACAAAAAAAAGTATAAAGGAATACTCAGTAAAATTCATTTTCTGAAAATAATTTTACTTGTGAGGAGTTTCAAGCGTGAAAAAAAAAAAAAAAACAATTTATTAGAAATATCATTATATGAGAAAATGTATTAAATATTATAGTATGATATTATTATGATAATTCTGGAGCGACTATATTAATTTGAATTAGTAATGATTAGCGTAATCTCTAATGGTCACGCTTAAGATCTATGTTTAGTTTAGTAATTTGGGATATATAGCATTATATATAGTAGAAATATAGTATTAAGGGTAATAAATTTAATTTCCATCAATTCAGCAAAAAATTGACTTGTTCTTTCTAATTCAAAATATTCATACAATGATCACAAGCAAGTTTCTTTTGACCAATAAATTAAGATCTTTAATTGACTCGGCAACAATTACATCTTCAATGCACAAAAGAAAAGTTTGGTGTTTTTAAGTGCTTGATCAAAACGAAAAAGATAGATGTTATCTTGCATCAAGAAGCTCCAAATTTCATACAAAATGCATAAACAATTTCTAGGTGATAGATTTTTTTTAAATTTTGAGTAGATTTTTTTATTCTAATAGATTTTATTCTAATAGATTTTATTCTAAATAGATTCAATGTGCACAGTAGAAAATGTTAATTTTTCTTCTTCTTCTTTTTTTTTTTTTTTTTTTTTTTTTTTTTTAGTTCTTAATCAGAAGGAACATGGTTGGAAAAAATCGAATATTATTACCTTGTATTAAGAAGCTAAATTTAATGCAAAATACATAAAAAATTTCTAGATGATAGATTTTTTAAAAATTCTGAATAGATTTTAAATTTTTGAATAGATTTTTTTTATTCTAATAGATTTTATTCTAAATAGATTCAATGCACCGAAGTATTTATTTTCTGTGCCTAATCAAAACGAACATGGTTGGAAAAAAATCGAATATTATTACCTTGTATTGTATTAAGAAGCAACAAATTTAATGCAAGCATAAAAAATTTCTAAGTGACAGATTTTTTTAAAAATTCTGAATAAACTTTTTTTATTTTAATAGATTTTATTCTAAATAGATTTACTGCGCAGAAGAAAATTTTGATGTTTTGTTAAGTGCTTAATCAAAACGAACATGATAGAAAAAAATCAAGTAAGAAGTCACTTGTAGTAAGAAGTGACAAATTTCATGCAAAATACATGAAAAATTTCTAGGCATAGATTTTTTTAAAATTCTAAATAGATGATAAAAAGCTTGTAATAGCTAATAATAAAAGCTTGTAATAAAATGAGCCCTACTGCATATCTTATAAATACGTTGAAACAAATCGTGCATGTATTTTTTTTTTCATGAAGTTATAAATAATTTTTTTTTTATTTTAATAATTTGATTCTATCTTTCTAAAGTAAAACGTACGTAGAAATGTCTGTCATCATTTCCTTTGTGCTACGTTTGGCTTAAAGTTAGAATTAAATCTATTTTATTTTAAAATATGTTTTAATTAAATAATATGTACATGAAATTTCACGAAGAGATAACATTATCGATTCGTTTAAACGAATGTATAAAATACACGGTGAAAAAACAGTTTAGTAAAATTACCTTATTGCATGGTAATGACATTTCTGGTAAAGAAAATATCGTAATTTTGGTTAGTAAACCCAAAACATACGGTGCTTAAACCATTTATTTAATAATTTTTCCGTTCATTATGTACGGTTTACCAAAATTTCTGGTTTTCAAAGTTATAGTTTGTATTACTTTCGCATTCCCGAAACAGCCCGAGTGAAGCAGTGGGGTCATGGAGGTTAAGTCTCCACAATTTCATGTCAAACGACATGATTGTGACAATGTGGCCGGCATTGTGCACAGGCCACCTTTACTTTCCAGACAAACTGGTACCCTTCGATCTGTGAAGCTGGTTGGGCTTCAAGCCGCCACTCGGTTCAAAGCCCAGTTTTTCACAATGACAATTCTGTTATCGCTGCTCATAGTTCTTATTATCACACATTTAGTAAAAAAGCAAATTTATCCAAATAAATGGCTTTTATGCCATGCTCTAAGGTAACATGATAAAACTACCCAATTTTATCACATTTTCAAAATTATACCACAGATTATAAAACTATATTTTATTGTTGATTTTAACAAAATTATCGCAAAAGCGCTTCGGTAAAAATTATCGAACTTTTTGGTGTTCATGTCGAACCAGAAACACAGTGAATTTTGACCTATTCTGGTAATTTTGACTATAATTTCTTTCTCAGTGTGAGTTGTATGGAAAAAAAAAAACAATGTTACGATAAAAACGACGAATGGTATTTCTAATTTATGTAGAAAAAAATATTTAAGTTAATTTTTAATAAAAATAAAATTTAAGTTTTAGGTATTAGGAAATTTTATTGTAATTGTTTCAAAAATTCCACATTTTCGGATGTTATATTTTCTTTCTATCTTCAAGACAGTTGCCATCCCTGAAAAACTAAAATTAGCAACGTAAAGATTTGGGAAAGATGTTTCTTATAATAATGGTTGAGACTTTCAGAAGTTTCTAAAACAACTATTTGTTTTTTGACAGGTCACGTGATCACGTGAGAAAAGGTGAGTGCGCTTTTACCCATCTCAGCTAAATTTAGTATCGGGGGGAGTTTTAAAGGGATTTATTGGAATCAAGGCAGCATTTTGATCCAAGACTTTCTCCTCATTTCCTTCCATACCTTTGAGAGCATTTAACTGTAATTTTTTTGTCGAATTGGCGCATTTTCTAAGCATAATTTGGAGGACTTCCAGGTTTTAATTGCGTATTCTAGATATAAAAATGTTATTTTTATTTACTACTGTGGAAAATTTATGGAAAAGAAAATTATTTTTAAGCCAACGCTGAAAGGAAGTAGTGTTATTTATCAGCAAATGTATTTTAAACTTTTCTTGAAATTTATTTTCTCATAACTTACAAGTCAGGCAATTAAATTTTTTATGGATTAAAATAAAGTTTTCGGGACACCTAATGATTGCATTTTGCCTTTTTCCACAGGGCATGGTTTAGAAACTATGAGTGTAAAAATTACTGAACGTTAAATAGCAAACATTTTTTTATTTTTTATAATTCTTTTTTAAGTTCCAGTATAGATCCCTTTTGGAATTATTATGATTGATTTTAAATTTTATAAATCTCATTATGGGATGCTGAACTACCTGTTCTTGCACGGGCACATTTTGCGTTAATTTATCCATTTCGTATTTTTTTACTTTCCTACGTGGTTTAAAATACTTGATTTATTGTTTTAAATTTACACGCCATCGACATGGAGATATTTTCTAATGTGTATCAATTTTTATTAGTTTTAATTTTACTTTACTGTAATTTTGTAGTGGTTAGTTCTCACGTAGCAACGGGTCAAACCCTTCTCCGAAAACTCCTCCGGGGGTAGGTCGGTCACTATTAATCTCAAGGTAATATAAAAATATTCTAAACCCAAGACCGGTAATTTCATAAGGTCAATCAAGGCAACTGCCTACACTGTAAAAAATTACTGTAAAATCCGTTTTTACCGGAACATTTTACTGAACAAAAAAATCTGACTTATCGTTATTTTTACAGTAATAATTACCTTAAAATTACTTTAGTAAATAAACATTACTGTAAAAATCATAATGCAATTTTTGAAGTAATAATTACAGTAAAATCACTGAATTACTCTAATGAAATTAATATTACTGTGAAAATTACGGTAATTTTGTTTTTTTACGGTGTAATGGATTTTACGGATGATGCACTCAAAATGCCGGCTACTACATTATTGTCTGACAATCACGAAATGAGCCTCAAAACTAACTAACAGCAGTCTCACTGAGAGAGCTCATCTCGTGATTGTCAAATAGTAGTCGTGTTTTATCTTTTGAATGTCTCAGGTTTGAAGTTACTTCTTATAAGTCTTCTTATGAAGTTCGTTTAACTCGAGATTTAAACTTATTCGGTCAAGAAGTCAGGTCTTATAAGTCTTACGAAGCTCATATAACTCGATGTTTTAACTTATTCGGTCAAGAAGTCAGTTCTTATAAGCCTTCTAATGAAGTTCTTATAACTCGAGATTCAAACTTATTCGGTCTTCTTATGAAGTTCGTATAACGCGAGATTCAAACTTATTCGGTCTTCTTATGAAGTTCGTATAACTCGAGATTCAAACCTATTCGGTCTTCTTATGAAGCTCGTATAACTCGAGATTCAAACTTATTCGGTCAGGAAGTCAGTTCTTTGAAGTTTTCTTATGAAGTTCATATAACTAGAAACTGCAACTTATTCGGCCAGGAAGTCTTCCGAAGTTCTTTCAAGTTCTTCGTTTGAAGAGTATAAAGTTTCTTCCTATTATTTCCTACTACTCAATGCTACATAATAGATTTAATTTATCTGCCTCATGAAAGATAGTATGGATGGTGTTTTCTACACTAGGGAAAGCTGCAAGCTCCATACGTCCTATACGTTCCGGTTACTGTTTCCAGTGTATTTTAAAGCCATTTGGCTCACAACGTGATAATTGTCTTTTGAGATTCTTGAAAACGTGGTATTTGATTACTTATTACTTCTGTTTACAATGCTAACAATGCTAAAGGTGCTAACACTAACATAAGATGGTGCACATCTTGCAACAAGAACAAACAGTAATAAACAAATGGAAAGAGGCCACACCAGGACTGCAGAAAAAGCGAGATATTCAAAATCTAGCAACCATGTCACCTTTTTTAACAATATATCTATAAATAACTAAAACAAATTTTCACTTCGAACTCACTAGAATTACTTAAAAACATTAATATCTTGTGAAATACGGCAGATTTTAGCTCAGAAATTATCTAATTTACTTCTTTTATTGAAAACAAAATTATTCGTTTGAAAATATCGCCTCGCAGAATAAGCTGTAGTAAGCAGTTGCAAACTTTCTAACCGGAACTAGAGAGGTATGGAGCTTGAGATTGTTATTGTTTACATTTATATTGAAAACACCATCCATAGTTTTCGCTGATCTTCAAATTTTGTGCCATGTTTTTTTTTTCTTTTTTTTTAAAGAATGACCACCCTCTTATTTTAGAAATCATCTTATGAAAATAACTGGCAGATCTATTTGTGATTTTCTGAACCAGCATAATTCTCTAGCATTAGTTGCTGGCTCGATGCCAGGAGATCTAAATCTTTAATTGACAGTTCAGACAGACATGTGACATAACTGAAAAAGGAAGCTAACAGCTACTGATTCCCGCTGTAATTGATGGTTGACAGTTAACACTTGGATTCCATATCGGTCTGCCCGCCCCGAATTATATTTTTTAACGGCTGGGATATTGTATGATTGACACTGGTGAGTTATTTTTACATACCAAATATAAATAAACGAATTTTTTTTCTTTTGAAGGTCACAACTATAAAAATTATAATTTTGTTTGTTATTTTTTGCTAAAATAAATGCATAATATTTAAGTCTTGCGGTCTCCATTTTTTTACGGCTACGGAACCTTAAATGATCGCGCATCGTTTTTGTGAAACTCGAAACATATAAATAAAATTAATTAACGGCCATGAACATATTGACCAAGGAAAGACCACCAATTATTTTGATAATAATTAATGTGGGAAATAAAATTTTTTTCGATGAAACTTTTAAAGTAATGGGTTTTAAGTCAAACAGTTAAATTCGCAAACCTGAAATGGTATTTAGTCTAGTTCTGAATTTATTTTTGGTGCATACATTAGCTGAAAATGAATAAAATAAACTGAAAATTGTGGTTTTCGAAAAAGAATTTTTATAAACGTTAAGAGAATATCAGAGAAACATAATTCGTTATTCTTTTATTTGGTAATTTTATTTTGAATTGAAAAGTTCGAAAAAAAATACTAAAGCAAATTTTTTTAGAAATTTTGCCTTTTTTTTTTTTTTTTTTTTTTTTTTGGCGATTTTTTTTTTTATTTTTTTTTTTTTTTTTTCCTATTTAAGTTTTGGCGAATCTCCGACCACAGGTTAAAACATAATTCCCTTGTATTCTAGATTGGGTTCAAAATTACAAGGCTGCGGAGGTGAACATTGGTTGTCTTAAACCCAAAAGTTGTGTCGGCTGTTCAACGACGGTTATAAAATAAAATGTTAATGTAAGACCGTGATGGCTCAGGGGATCGGATAGAGCATTCGCCTTCCGATGAGGTGAGCCGGGTTCGAATCCCAGCGATGGCTGGTTGATACGAATTCCGCACCCTGCTTGCACAAACCACAGTGCAGATGTAAAATATCCTCAGTGGTAGACGGATTATAAGTAAGAGTCGTCTTGCCGTTAGACAAACCGTGGGAGGCTTTCGTGGTTTTCCTCTCCATGTAACGCAAATTCAGGTTAGTTTCATTAAAAAAGCCTCTACGAAGGAACATTTCTCCCAATATTTGATCCAAGAGTTCCCTAATCTTCTGGGTTGGTTTTAAAGTTACAAGACTGCGGAGTTGAACATTAGCAGTCGTAAACCCAAAAATTTGGGTCGGCTGTCCTACAACGGTTATAAAGTATAAAATATTTTTTAATGAATAAGTTGAGGACAGTATTTATTACTAGAGGACGGGGATATTTCCATATTGCGATTTGTCACGCCTGCTACAATTAACAAGACTCCTAATGGATTTCAAACTTACAAATTTAAAAAAAAAAAAAGAAAAAAAAAAGTTCGCCAGTGGGTAGTTATGAGTTATACCCTTCGAGTTGGCCCCTTTCTATGATATATGTTATTTATTTTTAAGTTTTTCGAGGGGCGCTTCCCAGAAGTTGCCAAAACTTGGCGATTATTTTGGCGGAGAAGATTTCCGCATCGTGATGTAGAATAATCGCTATATAAATAATCCCCTTATGGTCAAAATCACGATACCGACATCGGTCCACGAAGACATTATTAAAAGGATGAGACTAAACAGATATTAAAACGATACAATAAATGTTTAATGGTTTGAAAATCTTTTTTTTTTTTTATTATTTATTCATAAGGAAATACAAAAATAGTATTCATTAAAGTGGACCAAAGTGCA
This sequence comes from Parasteatoda lunata, assembly GCA_949128135.1. NCBI lineage: Eukaryota > Metazoa > Arthropoda > Arachnida > Araneae > Theridiidae > Parasteatoda > Parasteatoda lunata. The sequence continues at coordinate 14,464,766 of OX421976.1, read as the reverse complement.
GCAAAAAAAAAAAAATTTGATGAAAGTGTGTAAAAAAAAAAAAAAAATCCGACACTGATGAAGCACTTTCCCTAACTGAAATAATAAGAGATATTTCCGTATCGTGATCTGTCGCGCCAACTACAATTGCCAAGGAGCCAAATTGATTTTAAGCAACTTTAAAAAAATTAAATATTTTTTTTAAAAAAATGCATGTCGACGTCTACTCGGGGTATAGCTACGAGCTATACCTTTCGAGTTAGTCCTTTTCTGTGAAAAAATTTTTTTTTTCTTTCCCCCTAGTTTCTCGCGGGCCGCTGCCTGGAAGTTGGAAAGACTTGGCGATAATTTTGTCACTGATCACGATACGGAAATTTTGCCAAATAATTTATTGTTAACCAAAATGTAACTCAACTGCAAATGCTTTACATTGCATACTTTAATAGTTTTACTGTTATTTGAGCAAAAAAATAGCCAACATTATTTTTTCTTAATATCTTTCTTTACAAGTTTTATTTAATTATTATAATGCGACATGGAATCTTAATTTTTTTAATGTGAGTTAGCGTAGGACAGAAAATTGCCGAAAACGAAACCTTTGCTCTCCACTAATTTATTCTTTTTCAGGGAGTGTTTACGTTTATGTGTGATATTTATTTGAATTTTATTCTATAAATATGAATTTATAACAAAACAAATAACTTTATTATTTCTTAGAATCTTTCTTCAGAAGTTTTATTTTATTATTTACTTAGTTTAATGCTGTGGAATCTTAATCTCTTTACTGTAAGCTTTCGTAAGACAGAAATCTATTTAAAAAGAATTTATTTTTTGCTCCTAAACTAATCTATTCTGCCTTGGGGAGATATGATTTTATGGGTGATATTTATTTGAATTTTATTCTATAAATATATCTCTATAAATTTTTTCAACACTTAATTTACTTAGTCACTTTAAGAAACTCTATCATGTAATTTGTGCTGGTTAAAATTTTTATTTATCTTATTTAAAAAATGAGATAAAAATATTTATTCATGAAGTATATTTGTTCCCATATTAAATTTAACTTCTTATAACTAATTAAATTATTCCAAATGAACTAAAATAGAATATCCCCGAAGGGCTAAAGGCACAAATTAATTGGCTGACTTGAAACGAGGAATGAAAAGTAAAACAATCATCGATTATTTTTTTCCCATCGGAATTTTCCTCTGATGTCGCGATCCTCCAACGATTTCAAAGACGCATTTTTAAAACCACATCGATGGTTAAATACGATAGGATCGCTAATGATGCATTGTCACTGTTTATTGTGGTTACTTGGATTGCCGACGCACTAACTTAATGGAAAATAAAAATTAAAAAACAAACAAACATTGTATATTAACAATTCAGACATTACGCAATAAAAACAGCAATACCAGAGATCAGAATTGGCATAGCGCCAGCAAATTATACTCGTTCTTCAATAGAATGGATACCCATTAGCTGCACAGAGGTCAAGGTTAAATACCATCGGAATATTAAAAAAGAAAGAAAACACTGCTGATAGAGAGGAAGACCGGGGGGTGGGGGAAGTCTTACCTACTTACCTATTAACAGTTAATTCATAAATTATGTTCTATCAAAGAATAAATAGCTGTCACTGCTTTTTTTATTTTATTTTTATTTTATTCCATCGTGTCGTTTTTGTATTAACGAGCAGGGTGGAATGAATGAATTATTTTTATTTTTTTATCTTGTATTATAATGATAGCTTGCTGGTGTGAGATATTACTACGATCGCGTTTTAGGCTGGAAAAAAATTGTACGAGATGGATTGGTAGGTTTTTTCTTATTATATTTATTTAATTTTTTATTTGGGAAAATATAGCTGTTATTATTGTTGTTTTGTTATATAGATAAGTTTAATAACCCTCCGCCCCCCTTAATTTTTTAAGAAAAATGACTTAGATTAAACAAGTTATAAAATTTTTTTAGCGAAATGTGGAAAAAGAATTTTTTATTTATTTATTTTTTTAAGATATTGTAAGATATAAAGATGATATTTCCGTATCATGATCTGTTGCACCAACTAAAATCGCCAAGGTGTCAAATAGATTTTAAACTTGGAATTTTTTTTTAAAATAATAAATAAATACAGTTGTTGTAGTTCACTTACGTCGCACTAGAGCTGCACAATGGGCTATTGGCGACGGTCTGGGAAACATCCCATAGGATGATCTGAAGACATGCAATCACAATTTTGATCATCTGCAGAGGGGATGGCACCCCTGCTTCGGTAGCTCAACGAACTGCACGCGAAGTCGAGCCCTCTTCGGTAGAACAGTTTAACGAGGACCGATAATGCACATCCTCGGTCCCTACCCACACTAATCCAAGTGGGTCCCCACCTGCACACTGACCGCAGTCAGTGATGCTGCTGGGAACCGTGTCTTAACGATCCTTTTCTGCGATTGGTCCCTTTCTGCGATGTTTTATTAGTTTTTCGCGGATCGCAAATTGCCAAGACTTGGCGATTATTCTGCCACAAATGCAGAAATCTTCTCTATATAAAAATATGCAATAACTTTTTTTTAAAGGTAGTCTTAAATTCGAATGTAATTTCGAACTAAAAACGATGATTAGAAATCAGTAAAATATTACCGCTCCTTTTAAGCAATGTTTTAATTTTGGATAAATATAGTTCCCACGCAAATTTTCTTCATTTCAAATTCTTCTCATAAATGAATAATAGAATTCTGTCTTATGTGAAATGCAAACTAAATTCAAACTTCTTAAGCGAAAAATGCTTCGTTTGTATCAAAAAGTTTTTGCTAATTGCAGTAATTTATATAATTACCCATCCAAACTTTAATATATATAAATAGATGCGCGATTAATACACGGAGAAAAAAATTCTGGTAAAATTATTGCACTGGTAATGAAATTTCTGGTTTAAAAAATACCATAACCATAATCCTGGTCAATAAAACCAAAATATTCGGTATTTAAACCATTTATTTGGTATTTTTTCCGTTCATATGGTAATTATTTACCAGAAATTCTGGTTTTCAAAATTATAATTCTTATTACAACACATTTAGTAAAATATACATAACTAATTGGTAACCGAACAAATGGTTAATCGAACAAATGGTTTTTATACCATGCTCCAAAGTATCATGTTAAAATTACTAAATTTTACCTCATTTACCAATGTTTATCATGCATTATAAAACTATACTTTATTGCGAAATTTACCAGAAGCGTTACCAAATCACTTGGATACAATTTATCGAGCTTTAATGGTATGCAATTTTTAAGTCATTTCTTGATCATAGAACCTTCGATTTTCCCCCAAATTCGTATATCAAATAATTTATTTCCTTATAATAAAATAAAAAAAAACAATATACACTTTAAAAAAAATTTTTTTATTTCATGAAACTATTCCATGAAACTATTTCATCACGAGGATATCATCAAAATCTGTTATTCTATTTCTTAGAAGTGAGAAACAAAGAGATAAAAAATGTTTGAAGACAAATTATTACAACTTTCTTAGTCATAACCACGATGTTTAATGATAGTTATAAACTTTAAATACATTTAAGTTTTAAATGAAATAATAATTCATTAGAATGGAAATAATTATGTCTCGAATTGGTTTTATATGCGTCATTTGCTTTATTTATTATCATTAGCATACAATACATTCGCTTTAAGTCATTGTTAATTATTATTTATATATTACATAAGCATATATTTTGATCCCAGCATACTAGTAAAAATAAGCCAAGAGCAAACTTTTTATACTTACATAAAATAGTATTTTTTGAAGTTAAAAGTTTCGAGTGTCTCACCAAATTTACCTATTTTTGCAATTTCAGCATTTCTATACAAAATATTGCTTAGAATGTAATGTCCGCATATTCATAAAATTTTAATTTTTTACAAATAATTTAAAATTCAGTTATTTTGAAATCAATAAGAAAAAAGATCATCTATTGTTGATTTTTAAATATCATTGTTATGTGCAAATATTGGTATGTACTCGATTTCATAACTCTTTGTAGAATTAAAATGATTTTTTTTTCCTCCAGTCAATCTTGTTTTCCGTTTTCATCAAGTTATGCATAAAAATAAAAATATGATTAATAGTAGTGCGAAAGATGCAAGTAGGCCTACAGGATCATTTTTACTTTATGGCATGAAAAATTAATAAGTACAAATAAATAAGTACAATAATAATAAATAAGTTTAACAAATAAATAAGTTTAAATAAATAAGTACACATGAAATGCAGTACACAAAAGAGAGTATATATTGTGGTGAAGAGGAAAAAACAATTAATTCTAAATACATATTTTTTCAACAGAAAATATGAAAAAAAAAATTTAAAATAAAAGCTCTATTAAAAGAAAATTTGTCAGCAAAGTCTTAGAAGTGAAAAAATTACATCAATACCGTAATGAATTTTTTTAAAGAAATAAAAAAAAAAAAAAAATTGTGATTAATAAGTAAAAATTATTTGAGAATTAGATAAAACTCGTTTTGATCCAAAACTGAATGTTAATGATGCTAGCTTTTAAATGTTAAATTTAAAAGTTAGTATGATCAAACTGTTAAAAATTCCGGTTCAATTTACGGTAAAATATACCGGCAATGTGGGTGCATCATACTTACGGATGTGCACAAGTCATTTTTCCTTAAAATCCATTTTTACCGTAAAATTTTTAAGCGTAATTTTTTACAAAAATATTTATTTGATTGCATTGAGTAGTTTTATAGTAAAATGATTTTATAGTAGTCAGCGATTTTATTGTATATATAAAAAAGCACGTAAAAATCGCGGTATATCAGATTCCGTTAACTTTTATAGTAAAAATAGATTTTATGATAAAAAGTATTGACACTTTGAGTTCCTGCACTTTTTACCGTAATTTGATTTGAAATTTTTTACAGCGTAATTATATCAAAATCTAGTTTTATTTTCTAATTTTTCTTTTTAAATTTATCCTTCTCTATTCCAAATTTTCCATTATAATTGAAATGTTCAGGAAGTGCCAAAAATTTCACTAAAAATAGTAATGTATTTCAGCAATTATACTTTTTGCAATTCACAACATAATTTTAAAGAATTATAATATTATTTTTCTTTCTTATTATTTTCTGTATTTTTACTTTCTTTCACGAAATCCTTTTCTTTATCTCATAGGTAAAACTATTGTATAAAAAAAAAAGGTTAAATTGGTTTTACCTATTGAACAACATAAAAATCGGCGAATATAAATTGTTGTTAAAACTTCTTTTCAGATAACTACTTGCTATAACACATCGCCATTTTCCCTAAGAAAACGAGCTTAAAACAGTCATTTAGGCTTTGTCAAAATCCATTTGCCAGATAGTAACACAGATTAGAAACCATAGAACAGTTTTTTTTTCTCTCTCTTCTTTCTCTTTCAATCTCAGGAAGTAAATTAAGCTCGATACATTTAAGTGATATTATTAGCAGGCTTATTTTTTCTGGAAAGAATTAACGGCACAGGCGCTAATCGCCTTTAGGAGGCTCTGAGATTAGAGAGGATAATAATTTTTATATGAGAGAGGTTCTTTATCTTTTTTTTTTAACTTTACTTTAGATGTGGCGTGTTTCTATAACAAAATTAGTTGATTATCAGTTTTTATCATTATCAGTTCTAATTTTAATGTTAACTGAGTTAATGTTTTAATTAGTATCTCGATTTATCGATTCGAAAAACTTGTTTTCCTATTTTCTGTAAGTAATGAGCAAAAACACTTTCAAAATTTGCTACTTATGAGATAATGCTGTTTCATAATAATGCCGCAGAAATATTAGGAAATAATACTGTAATATTTGTGAAATAATGATGTAACTGTTTTCTTCTAGCTTTAGATAAATTTGCTTGTATGATATTTTATGCGAAAGTAGTTCTTAAAAATTGATAACAATAGTAATAAAGGTTTTAATGTCATTAATGTTAAACTTATGCACTGGTAATATTATAGTTTAAATCTTTATTTCTCAATTAGTGAACCTTGTGGTCACATTTTCTATAAGAAATCAACAAAACCTCTTTCAAGTTTCGCTCTATATATGAGATATTGTTTTGTAAAATGTTTCTTCTCTTGCTTTAGATAATTTGCTTTCATCATATTTTATTCATAAATATCTTTTTAAAAAATATTATAATAATAATAGTGACGTAAGCAAACGATTACGAAAAAAAAAAAAAAACATTTCTTTAAAATCGTTTGCGCAATTTGTAGTAGTATTAGTGTTTACATTATTTTCATTTTTTAAAATCGTTTTTATTTCTCATACGTATTACATTTTTACCGAGTTTAAAGCAGCCATTTTATTTTAGTTAAAATTTCGCTTTTGGAGGCTTCGCTTTTGGAGGCTTCGAAATTAGCGAAGATAACAATATTTATTTGAAAATGGATATATATTTTTCAATTTTTAACGTTATTCTAAATCTCCCGTTAGAAAGGGTTTTGATTTTAATGTGAATGACGTTAAAATTTTAGTTAAAATCTTTGTTCTGTTCGTAGTAACGAGTTGTCATATTTACTATCAGAAATAGAAAAAAAAAATAGTTCCAAATTTTGCACAATATATGAGATATGGTGTTAAATTTTTTATTCACTTATAGTCTTACTCAATCATGTTTAATTCAGAAATAGATGCTTAAAGTTGGTGTTAATAAATAAATAAATGATTCCGAAAATTTCTTAATTGTTAAATAACTTCTTTAAAAATTGGCTTCTTTTTTTTTACAAGTCCTTTTTTTCCCCCGCATAAAATAAGACAAATAACGAGTCATTTTTGGATATAAATGAATTTGCACTAATAGTTTTGGAAATACGGCCGACCGGACTGTGTAGGGGTCAGGTAACCGGCTTTGCATCAGAAAGGTTCTGGGTTCAAATCCTGGTGAAGGCACGAGTGTTCTTTCATTCTCTGTCCTTACTGTGAGAGCAACGTTGGCCCACCTAATATGGTGCCCCTGAAAGAGGGGCTAACAAATCTGCCCTAATACGCCTGAATTGACGAAATGTCAACCAAGGTGGGCATTGGAGAAAAAAGTTTTGGAAATACTTGTCGTAAAGTAAAATTAAATTCCATTCTAACAGAAGAAATGTGAGGAAAAAAAATAAATACTTTATTCAAATCTAAAAATAATTAAAATGTATTGATAAAATAGGTCTTAATAATTGAGTCTTCAATTCATTAAATTCAAATGAATTTTGAGTTTATTTAAAAAATAAAAAATAAAAAAAAAAAAACTTGTGTTATCGTTATTTTATTGATTAATAGACGCTTAAAACTTGAAATCTTCTTTCCAAAATATAAGGACTAAAAAACACAAAACAACGCTAATAAATTTTGAAAAATGATGGGCTAATAAAAAAGCATTATAATAAATAAATAATTTTTTTTAATTGTAGCTAATAAGTAAATAAAATAAGCAATAAATAAAATATTCTTCTCCTCGGGCGATGCAAACGAGAAACTGTTTTTCATCGCATTTCAAAGAATTAAATTTTGTTATATGTTATTTGTATTAGTGTTACAGTTGAAATTTACAAGCATGCATTCAAATGTTTCGACACAATTAAATGTTTCGACACAAATATTTAAGAGGGTTTTTTTTTCAAATTAAGTACTTGATTTAATATTTTATTTTAATATAAATTATATAACAGATCTTTGAAAAACTCTTACATCAATTTTTTAGACTTGCGTTGCGTTGAAAAAATTTTACACTCCCTTTAATGCATAAAATAAGCAATTCCAAGTTTAGAATGGAACATAAATCACTTTTCTTAAAATGCAAAATAGGTTCATTAACAAAGCACAATTTATTGGTACTGCTATTAAAAAAAGAGCAATATCTAGTTATTTAGCTTGCGTGATTTACAACGCTAAACACAATAGGTTTAATTAATCGTGATTTCAGGGAGTGAACTGAAATGAATTAACTGGAAACAGCTTATTAGCTTTTAAACTGTATCCTTTAACTGTTAAACTGTATCTTCATCAATTGACTGTATCGTCTTTTCTAATTTTACGGTAAAATTATAATAAAACTTTGACTAAGAGCTATTGAGTTAATGAAATGATATTTGTTTTATATTAATTGGGCCTAAAACTGTATATTACTACCCGTTCATCGTATGGAGTGACTAAAAAAAAAAGAAAATAGTCAATAAATCAGCACTGAACGACACTACGAAATCATGCATAACACGGAAAGGCATATGCCGACACGATTAATAAATCTGAAATAATTCCACTTATTAATTTATTTATAATTATTTTTTGCATTTCCGGTGGCTTTACGTTATTAAGATAAACAAAAAACGTTTTTTGAAAAATAAAGAGAAAACATGGAAAATAATAAAGATTAATGAAAAGAGAAGAAGAAAAATTAATAAAATAAAATATTTTTAAAATATATATTAAAAAAATATTTTTAAAAAATAAAATATATATATTAAAAAAACCGGAAAACGAAATAAAGAAAAGATATAATCTATTCATCAGCTCACACGATTATATCTGTAAAAAGGAGTGCTTTCTAATATTGTATCAATATAGCCAAAGCAAAATATATCAAAAGAATAGAGTAAAGAGCACTCCAAATATTCATTTATAAGTAATAGTAAGCTGAAGCCGAAATTTTAAAAACTAATAGAATTATGAAAAGACCTTAATAAGGAGTAAAGGGCATGACCATTTCTCTATCTGACCTTTATTGTTAAAAATATTTATAAATAGAGGTGGAAAAAAAGTTCTTTGAATAAATCTTCATTAAACTATTATTACTTTATTTTTGTTTGGGGAAAAATATTTTCTGAAACTACGTAGCAGAATTCCTTATTAAAACTGCAGCAGTTACATATTACCCACATTAATTACGCTTCATTGGCGTTTATTTTTGTTACGTTTCACCTTTTTTTACCACTTTTCCATTAATTTTGCATTTCAACACGTTACTATTTTTTTCATCTCAATTACTGATGATTTTAAATTATTTAGTTTTATAGAAACACGTTTTAAAAAAATTTCTATTAACAAAATAAACGCATGGTTTCGGATAATTTTAGGAATACTAATTTGGTGATGTGGTCCGCTCTTACTATCCGCGAACTTTGATATAATTGAATTTATTTGACCTAGCGAATAAAAAATAATTCAATAAAGTACGTGCAATAAATATATATATTTTTTTGTTCAAATGGAACTAACTATAAGCTTGAAATCATCACTGTCGACGTCTTTAAATGCTTGAAGAAATTGAATCCTCTAGTTTAAATAAATGGCTAACGATTAACCAACGAGTTATAACTATTTTTAACTATTAACCAATAACTATTTTCCAAACTGCTCCCTTGAGTGATCTAATTAATCCCTTTCACCCTCTGTCAAAATTGCAGGACGATAAATCAAACGATTCTGGAGTTCTGAGTGGCGCACTAATTCTTCATTTTATTATAGATTTGTAAAAACCCTTTTAAAAGTAATGCAAATCAAAGATTTTAGAAGACTTAAAATGAAATTTTAAAAGGAAGAGACTTATAAATAAAATAATAATTAAATGAGTTGTGACATCGCTACATTTTCCCCATTTTATTTATTGTTTAAAATTTCATTGTTTTTAAAATTTGTTCTAAATTTTCCGTAACGCTGCGTGCCACTAATTAAAAAAATGAATGTATTTTTTACTATAGAAAATTGCACAAAACTTAAAAATCACAACTGGCTGGCATTGGCACCACTAATTATTAACTGTTAACTCAGCAAAAAATAGCCTGGGGGTACGCGTACTACACTTTGAGAAACACTGGTGTAGGGTATACCGGGCAATGGCACTTATCTGGAACTTGTATATATTTCGGGAATTTACTAAAGCGACTGTGTGATTGTCAACATTCACCGGTTGAAGTTAACAATCACCGATTTCCGTCATTCACAGTAACATTTATGAAAATCTTATAGAAGTACTGCAAAATAACAAATGAATCATGGCATCGCTGCATTGTTTTTTATTTTATTTATTCGTTCCTGTTCATTAATTTCAGTTCTGTCAATAGAAGAATATATATTTTACATTAATTTAGCCTGAAACTATTTAGTATTGATAAAAAGCTTTTGAGAGTATTACAAAATAATAAATGAATAAAATAAGACAACGCAACACTCTTTATTTATCTTTCTTGTTTAAAATTTACATTTTAGATAATAGAATAACATTATATTTACATTAATTGAACTTAAAATTATATAAAATGTATAAAAAGCTCTGAGAAGTAATACAGGATAATAAATGAATGAGTTAAGGCATCGTTGTTCACTTTTTTATTTATCTTTCCTTGTTTATAACATTTCAGTTCAGTTAATAGAATATTATTTACATTAATTATGCTTCAAACTATGTAATATTTATAAAGAGCTCTTCGAACTTATACAAAGTAATATATGAATAAATTAAGACAACGCTACTTTGTTCACTTTCTATTTATCTTTTCCTTGTCTACTTACTGTTCTGAAAACTGAATTAGTAATCTTGGTTAATAAACACATTTTCCTCTTCCTAAATTATAAGAAGGAAAAAAACTACATTTTTAATGAAGACATATTTAAGTCAAAATACTACTTACAGCTTCTCGTTAGTATTAATTGTCATACACAAACAATAAATCAAAAACTCATTTTATTTTTACCGTCTTGAGCATTAAACGCCAATTAACGAACTCATTAAATGATAGCATTTTGCCCCTTAAGCTATGAACATAAATAATTGTTCAAGAAAACGAAATCCTTCGAATTTCTGGGCACCATAATTATGTTATAATTATAAATTCCTGGGAGTTACGGTAGCTATAAAAAAGTATTTGGCGTTGGTTTAAGGTGATGCCATATATTTAAAACATTATTGTCCACTTGTAATTTCTTTTTAACGAGCTGTTTTAGGCGGTTTCTTGTTTTTTTAGGTGTGATTTTGAATTACATTAATGTTTGAATTAGCATAAAATATTCCTTTACATCTCCATTAAAATTATGTTAGATTCTCTCCTTAAATGAATATAGATAAGTTCCGTAAATTTTAAACTTTCTTTTTATCGCTAGTGATTATTATTTTAAACTAACTAGCAGTGACAGCGGAAGTATTTCAAGAATGGGGGGGGGGGCTCTCTCTCTCTCCCCACCCTGTATATGTGTGTGAGTGTATATGTTACGGCCAAAGCCCGAAGTCGGCCAATTCGTGAAGTGGCCACGATGTTCCGGCCAATGTCCGATATTTTCTTGATTTCATTTGGAACAAAGTAAATAATTAAATTTTTTAAATTTTAATTTAAAAATTTGTCTATTTTTTTATATTTTTAAATTAGAAGTTTTATATTTTTAAATTAAAAAAGAAAGCAAAAGGGGCAATATTAGCAAATTAAAATTTTAATAAAACAAATATTAAAAATTTGTGCTCCCACCGTACCACCCGGTCTGTGGATACCGGTACGATACCCGACGATAGATTACATTAATTCTATATTTTAATACTTACTGACGATAGATTAGAAGATAAATACCGGGCAGTGGCACTGAACCTTAAAAAAACATCAGTGTAGGATATACCGGGCAAATGTATACCGGGTAGTGGCACTTGACCTTAACAAAAAACATCAGTGTAGGGTATACCGGGCAATGGCACTTCACCTTAAAAAAACATCAGTGTAGCGCATACCGGGCAAATGTATACCATACAGTGACACTTGACCTTAAAAAACATCAGTGTAGAATATACCGGGCAAATATATAGCGGGAAGTGGCACTTAACTAGACCTAGTATGACTAGAAATAAACTTGTCTATTTTTTTATATTTTTAAATTAGAAATTTATATTTTTAAATTAAAAAAGAAAACAAAAGGGGCAATATTAGCAAATAAACTTTTTAATAAAACAATTAAATAGGCAATTTAATAATGATTATTAAATTAATGATTATTTAATAGACAATATAAAAACTTCTATTTTTTATATTTTTAAATTAGAAGATTTATAAGAATTATTTATATAATTATAGAAGGCCGCCAAAGTAAAATATTAACTGATCGTTTCAACTATTTCGCACTTTGGCCGGAACATCGTGGCCACTTCGCGATCTGGCCGGCCAATTCCCGAAATCAAGAAAATTTCGGACTTTGGCGAATTGGCTGGACTACTTTCTTTTGACGTGACATATATATATACAGGGTCATTCATAATTCCCTCTGTTTACTACAACCTTATTTTTACTACAACTGGCTTCAGTGGTACATGTTACTAAATGTTACATGTTAAAAAAAAAAAAAAAAAAAAAAAAAAAACTATTTATTTAATCTTTAATTTTTTATGCCTTTTTCGACACAAAATTTTTAATTTAAGAAATGCGAAATTATTAAATACTATCCAATTTTTAAATTGTTTAATGATTTTTCATTTCCTCTCAGAAACTGAGTACCTCTCAAAAATAAGTTCCCTTTCTTTGAAATAAGATCAATGTTTCAGAAGTGTGCATTTGCAAGTGAAAGAGTTACCAAAATGATTAATGATCTATATTTCGTAATGGCTAGTTTAAATATTAGTTACAAGTGATTTTAAATACGTAATTCCTGTTAAAACTCAGTTGCAGTCACAGAGTCATTTTCAGTGCATCCATTGACGAACTCGCGAAGATTTGTACCCATCAAATTAAAAAAAAATTAATAGCGTTAGAACCGTGTTTCTTTTCTAAAAAACGTTAATAAACGTTTCTACGTTAAAAGTGGTTGCCAAAAATCGCTACTAACTACCGTTTTTTTTTTTATCGCACTGCTCACTACACTACTTTTAAAAAAAAGTAGCTTCCTACACTACAAACTACGAAAAAAAGTAGCGACTGCAGTAGTTTTATACTTGTAGTATAAAACTACAAGTACAAAACGCACTACAAGTAGTAAAACACTGCTTGTAGTGCGCTACTTACGACCACTGTAACAGGACAGATATACAGAAAGAAACACAATAAACAGAAAGAAAAAAAATCTGGTGAAATGACCGTACTGTATGGTAATGACATTTCTGATAAATATAAAACATAATTCTGGTTGTAAAAAAAATTCTAATTTTACCACATTTACCATATTTTATTACATGCAATGTTGACGTATGCCATTTTAAGCAGAAGGGGTGCGATTGTTCTTGTTTTCCAGTGGCGCCATCTATGGCCGAGAATTTGACTTTGCCACAACCATACGTCACACCTGTTTATAGGGCGGACCCATTCTAGCATCCATTCATTCATCCACAGATCGTAATTTTGACCTGAATCAGAGAACGACCAATCTCCAATTCAGTACCCCCAGAGGTTTTGATTTGTTATGGGAAAATGGAGGACTTTGAAACTCGACAGATTTAACATGCATCAGCCACCGTTTACCACACGGGGAGTCTTCGGCCGGCAGGGATCGAACCCACGACCTCTTGGCATGGGCCCAGCACGCTACCAACCAGACTATACATGCAATAAAACTATATTTTAGATTATATTCTATATTTATACTATATTTTTAGATCTACTTTATATTTTATATTATATATACTATATGTATGATTATTTTGCAATTAAGAATAGAATTCGTTTTAGCAGTGTATTTTTTCAATATTTATCGAAACAAATCTTATCTCATTGAATGTATTTAGTTACTGATCCTGAATTTAAATTTCCTCAATAACCATAAAAAAAAAACAAATTTCAGAAACCACGTTTCTATAACTAATTCACCGGCAATAACTTTCTTCCAAATGTGAGTGAACTTTTGACTGTGCTAAATAATCACATTTTCCCTGTTCTTGGATCGAACACAGTCTTTCTTTCCGTATGACATTGATCTACTTAGGAGAGAGGCAGACCCCGATTTCCTCTTCTTTTTTATTCCATTTATCTTTTTTTTCTTTCTTTATTCCTAAGGTTCTTCAGACCCATTGACCTTTATTTATAGCGTTCTTCTCCTTCTACCAGCTGTTCAGTTTATGCAAAGGGGGAAAAATTGGAAATCCGTGCATGATTTGACATTTAGATGCTCATCTTTATTAATTCGATTATGGTTCGTGAAGTTTTTATTATTTATAGGCGTTTTATAGGTAATTATCTTTTATTGATATAAAAATAGAAGAATCAATTTGTTTATTACACGGAGAGTAAAATTTTTATTAAAATCGCTGCTACTGTATGGTATGGTAGTGATTATTCTGGTAAAATAATAAACTATGATTCTGGTTGATAGAACCAAAATATATCGTATTTAAACCATTCATGTGATAATTTTTTCCTTCATAAAGTAACTGTTTACCGTAAATTCTGGTTTTCAGAATAATAGTTCTTATTACCACACGTTTTTAAGTGAGTTTAACCGATTATATAGGTTTTATGCTATGGCCTAAATCATGATCAAAATTACCTATTTTAAACACATCTAATAATTTAATATTACTTTTACTAAATCCTAAGAAAGTGCTTCGGTAAAAATTATCGAGTTTTTGGTGTTCCCACCGAGCTATAAACACGGTAAATTTTACCATATTCTGGTAGATTTGATTATTTTTTCTCAGTATTTTTAAGATATTTAACGTTTTTTCCTTTATTTTTATAAAAATATTAATTAATTATTTAAAAAATTGTTAAATTTTTTGATTTGTTAAAGATTTTTCGAATATAAAAAACTATGAAGATATAAACGAGATCCATACGAAGATATAAATAAGAACTGTAATAGAAGCTACTTATATTCTTCTTCTGTTTTATAAAAAGTATATGAAATGCATTAAAATAGCAGAATTAATTTATTTTTAAAAATATTTTTTTGTGTTCATGAAAAAGTCTTTTTTATGCTGTTCTTAAATCGATACCGTTCGCTAATTTTATTATGATAAAATATGAAGTTACTAGCTATTAATATGGATTGAAATTAGGAGAATTATCATAATAAACTAAATGGTTTATATATACAAAACTGCCATTATCTCTTCTCTTATGCTATGAAATGCAGCGATATTAATTATAGCAATGACAGGAATGTTTCTAAAGAACTGGAAAGGCAAGACATACGGGTTATTTATACTATTATAAATTTTTCGGCATGAACGGTAAAATAGCAATTTATTTAAATGTTTTCTTGCCATATTCAAATAAAGCAGTCAAATGACAATAAAAAAATTATTTTTAAACTGTTAAGTGTGAGAATAAAACGCTTTTTTATTGTTTTTTTTTTTTCCTAATACGGTTAAAGAACCAGAGTTCCATCCGAGCCAACTAGACCCACGCCAAAAGCCATTTTGTTCTGTGCAGCTGTGTATATACTGTAGATGAGGAAGCTATTCGGACAATCTCATGACCAGCTGAACAGTGGTTCGAATCTTAGCGTTGATACTACATTATTTCTTTCATTCTTTCAATACAAGTCTCTCTAGTGTCTTGCACTCTTCAATTGATAACTCTGAATTATTAAGAATACGTAACTATCATGCACGCATAAATGGCTCCGGACCCACATATCTTCAATGTACATTTAAATTGTCTCTTCAATGTCATGTCAGTTTTTTTTTTAAAATTTGGTTTAGAAACTATGGTAGTCGTAAATGGTTACAAAACCGTATGGTTTTGTCTTCGCGGTTTTTCACCCATTCCGGTTGTAAGCGGTTATCCGTCCTACTAAACTACAAGTCACTCTGATAAAGGAATGTATGATAAAAAAACTATCTACTAAACTACAAGTTACTCTGATAAAAGAAAGTATGGTCAAAAAACTATCTACTAAACTATCTACAAACAAGTTACTCTGATAAAAGAATGTATGATCAAAAAACTATCTACTAAACTACAAGTTACTCTGATAAAAGAAAGTATGGTCAAAAAACTATCTACTAAACTATCTACAAACAAGTTACTCTGATAAAAGAATGTATGATCAAAAAACTATCTACTAAACTACAAGTTACTCTGATAAAAGAAAGTATGGTCAAAAAACTATCTACTAAACTATCTACAAACAAGTTACTCTGATAAAAGAATGTATGATCAAAAAACTATCTACTAAACTATAAGTTACTCTGATAAAAGAAAGTATGGTCAAAAAACTATCTACTAAACTATCTACAAACAAGTTACTCTGATAAAAGAAAGTATGGTCAAAAAACTATCTACTAAACTATCTACAAACAAGTTACTCTGATAAAAGAATGTATGATCAAAAAACTATCTACTAAACTACTAGTTACTCTGATAAAAGAAAGTATGGTCAAAAAACTATCTACTAAACTATCTACAAACAAGTTACTCTGATAAAAGAATGTATGATCAAAAAACTATCTACTAAACTACAAGTTACTCTGATAAAAGAAAGTATGGTCAAAAAACTATCTACTAAACTATCTACAAACAAGTTACTCTGATAAAAGAGTGTATGATCAAAAAACTATCTACTAAACTATAAGTTACTCTGATAAAAGAAAGTATGGTCAAAAAACTATCTACTAAACTATCTACAAACAAGTTACTCTGATAAAAGAAAGTATGGTCAAAAAACTATCTACTAAACTATCTACAAACAAGTTACTCTGATAAAAGAATGTATGATCAAAAAACTATCTACTAAACTACAAGTTACTCTGATAAAAGAAAGTTTGGTCAAAAAACTATCTACTAAACTATCTACAAACAAGTTACTCTGATAAAAGAAAGTATGGTCAAAAAACTATCTACTAAACTACAAGTTACTCTGATAAAAGAAAGTTTGGTCAAAAAACTATCTACTAAACTATCTACAAACAAGTTACTCTGATAAAAGAATGTATGATCAAAAAACTATCTACTAAACTACAAGTTACTCTGATAAAAGAAAGTTTGGTCAAAAAACTATCTACTAAACTATCTACAAACAAGTTACTCTGATAAAAGAAAGTATGGTCAAAAAACTATCTACTAAACTATCTACAAACAAGTTACTCTGATAAAAGAATGTATGATCAAAAAACTATCTACTAAACTACAAGTTACTCTGATAAAAGAAAGTATGGTCTAAAAACTATCTACTAAACTATCTACAAACAAGTTACTCTGATAAAAGAATGTATGATCAAAAAACTATCTACTAAACTATAAGTTACTCTGATAAAAGAAAGTATGGTCAAAAAACTATCTACTAAACTATCTACAAACAAGTTACTCTGATAAAAGAAAGTATGGTCAAAAAACTATCTACTAAACTATCTACAAACAAGTTACTCTGATAAAAGAATGTATGATCAAAAAACTATCTACTAAACTACAAGTTACTCTGATAAAAGAAAGTTTGGTCAAAAAACTATCTACTAAACTATCTACAAACAAGTTACTCTGATAAAAGAATGTATGATAAAAAAACTATCAGCAGAAAATGTTAAAATCTCCGTCTTTCTATCTCTATGGGAACATCAAAAATTGCGGTAATTTTCACCGAAGCGCTTTGGTAATGATTTTTTTTTAATTAACAGTAAACTATCGTTTTATAATATCTGATAAAATTTGATAAATGTAATAAAATTTTGTAATTTTATCATGATACCTTAGAGCATAGCATAAAAACCATTTATTCGGTTAACATTTTTGTATTTTTTACTAAATGTGTGAACTATAACATTGAAAACCAGAATTTCCGGTAAACCGTGACTATATGAACAAAAAAATTACCAATGAATGGTTTAATTACTGAATATTTTGATTTTATAAACCATAAATATATATTTTTTGACCAGAAATATTATTACCACACAGTACGGTAATTTTACCAGAATTTTTTTCTCCGTGTTTTTAATGCGCGTTTCTGAACTGTTATTTTGTAGTTGTTAGCTGAATTAATATTAAGTTAAGATTAAAAAAATTAACCGCCGCAACAGCGAAAAAATATGGTTTTTAAAAGTAGCTAACATTTCAATTCAATATCGAATTGAATAAAATATGTCCTTTCTATAAATTGAAATTATGCCTCAAAAATATTTTTCAAATGTCAAATATTAGTATCGAATATTATCATGACAGTTTCAAAATTATTTTTAAATGAACCATTCAAAATATCAAGCAAAAGTGCCCCGGCTGGCATAGGGGCAGTTATTTTCATTTAAACGAAAAGCGTTTATCCAGTTTTGCAACTAAACCGACTCATATGTTCTGCTTTAAAATTTTGCATGTTTGAATATTTTAATTCACAACGCGACTTTCTTTTTGTCTGGCAATCTTCTTTTGTCTCTTCCTGTTGCACTCATTTCTTTACCATTCATACTCATATTCAAAGTAATAAAAACAAGACTGAAATACCATGTCGTAAAGAAAAATTATTTTTATGTTTATTGTACATTTATTTTCACATGAGGTTAAGAAAAACAAAAGAGATGATATCACTTGTTGAGTGAACGTGAATAGCATACCTTAACATTTTCTCGCGGTCATACGCATCTGCTTAATACTTACTAGTATTTTTAACGCATTAATTCTAAAGATATTTAACCGCAATTTGAAATTAAGTTTATACTTTTATCTTGTTCTATTTAAACATTTATTTTAGAAAGAAAATGAAAATTTGAAAGCTGAAACATTAGCAAATTGTTTTCGCCTTACCAATTTTGGTGGTTTTTGACAAAATTTGATGGGCGCTTAATGGTATCTTACTATATTTTTAATCGAATATTTACAGGCCTGGCCGGATATGTAAGGATATAAAATGCGTGTCCAATCGGATGTCTAAATAAAATGCATGTCCAACGTCGGTCAATATAATTTTCAAGTCTTCATCATAAACATCCTTAACAGGGCCAAAAATAGTTTAAATCTTTCAACGGGTTGCTACGTGGTTTAATGTTTCCTAGGAAAAATTATTTTAGTAGAATTCCATTCTGTTCGAAATTTCTCGGTAAAAATGGTTAAATAACAATTTATTTCATTGTTATTTTACCATATTCAATCAAAATAGTCAAATAACCATAGAAAAAAAATGACATTCTAACTGTAAAGAGTGAGAAAAAAACGTTTATTGATTGTTTTTACTTAATAAATATGGTTTAACAACCAGAATTTTATCCACGCCAACTGGGCCGATTTTATGATTTTATTCTGCGCAGCTGGGTACATGTTGTAGCTAAGAGGGCCAATCGGGTAATCTTATGACCGGCTGCACAGGGGTTCGAATCTCAGCGTTGATACCACAATATTTCTTCCATTTCTTTTATACATGAAAACTTTGCAGTGTCCTGCACTTTTCAATCGCCGATCCTAGACTAATAGAATGCAAAACTATCATTCATGCATAAATGGTGCAGCACCCACAGAGCTCCAATGTCTGTTTAAGTTTTTATTTTTATGGTTTAGAAACTAAGCTAGTTAGTAAATGGTTACAAAACCGTATAATTTTGTAATCATGGATTTTTAACTGTATTAGTTGTAAACGGTTTAAAAACCGTAAAGGTAAGGAAATGTTCTCAACCAAAAATTTTACGGTTAATCGGATACTTATTTTACCGTAATTTCAAAATGAAAATTCTAACAGTGTAGCAATGGAAACGCAACCCTTCAAATTGGTATTTCTGCAGGTATATTCAATTGGGTGTAAAAAAAGATCCTTTATTACAGGGTGCGTATTAAAGGTGCTTCTTTTCAATTTTCGTTTTTTAAAAGCCTTTAAAAGTGCTTTTTTCATTGAGTGTTTTTAAAAAGTGCTTAATTTTCCCTTTCTCAAAATGTGATTTTTCCTTTACTATATTTATTTTCGCTTCGAATTATGCAACAAGACACAGTTCACATTGTTCTATCAGCGTTTTCACAATTAATTCAACCCCAATCTATTTCGGCGTATTGTCAGTCCATAGCGTATAAAAACGCCATTCGTTGTACATGATTCAAAATTTCATGATTTTTGACAATTGTCAAAAACAATGTCAAAAGGTTTTTCTTTTTTGACATGACGGATGAAACAAGACAAAACCGTCAATTGTAAAAAACTTTTTAACTCGATGTTTTTTTAAAGTGCTTAAAAATATTTTTTGAGTGCTTGAAAAGTGCTTAAAAGGTGTTTATTTTTTGTTGAATAATTTGGCTACGCACCGTTTATAAGACCAAAAATTATTAAAATTGCTTAAATGTTTAGGTTAGTGTTTTATTATTACTTCAGAAAGTTCATAATTAGAAAATTAATGGAAAATATAGCTCTACTACCGGAACAATATAGTTTCTCGACTATGGAAACGCATTCCTGAAAGTAAATCTAATGGGGACATCCTTAATAAAACCAAAAATAATTTTCAAGTCCATTAACTTTTCTGAAAACCACAAGATAAAAATCTGAAATCGGGTTACAGTAATCAGTTGTTTCTCTACGGCTGCGCAACAAAATCACAAATGCGCAAAAATGATTCAAGAAAGAAAAAAAAATGCTGTTTAGATTTCTGTAACTGATTTAAGATACACTACATGTGACGTCACTTACTATAAGAGAAAAAAACAAATATAAAATGAAAGAAACCACGCAACAATAGAATAAAAAAAAAGAATTTTAGAAAAGGAGGAGGGGAAGAAAAAAAAAATCGTTTTGGCAAGAATCCCAGAACTACTGATGCGTAATAAATTTTCTCTTATCTTTTTTTCCGCCTTCTTCCCAAAAAATTTATTCGGTATAAGAACTGAATTTTTATAACTAGAGTTCAGTTATCATATTGAATTTATGAAATAATGTGCTCAGAATTTAATGTTTCCTTTTTCGAATTTTATGATACTGAAATAATTTTTTTTTTTTAGAATCTAGAACATCTGTCAATGATTATGATGAACCATTGTGTTTTTTTTTTTCCCTAGCAATCGGCGTTGCTCGATTTGTACCATGATTATTCTAAATCAGCAATAAACTATTATTTCAGAAATTCTGGCATCTGTATTGAGCCACAACTGTTTTGTATTGTTGTTTCTTGGCAAATGAAAATGCAATTTTATATATCTGTAGTACCACAAACAATAAGTAATTTCAAATAAAATATTGCATTCGAGAATCGTCATTGTTTGTGTTACATTTCGAAATCATTATTAAAATTGAATCACGCAATATAATAAAAATAATTTAAAGCTACAGTAAGAAATGAATCTTAGAATAAACACAAATATAACAGTTTCAAATAGGTTTATAGCTTGTTTGTAAATTGTTGAGACTTTTTATTATGACATTTTATTGATTATTGGCGACGAGGTTTCTGGGGATTTATTTTTTAACTTTTTATTTATTTTCCCTTTAAAAACTATTTTTGAAAAATATTTTGTTTGCTTAAAATGTATTTTTTTCTGTGAATGATCGATATTGGTGGTTGTTGACTTCCACAAGTGAATGTTGACAATCAGGGCTCGAAATAACTCAGAAATTTAACCCGTCCCCGAAGACAGCTTGTCCAATAATGAACCCGTCCTCCTTTGAATCTAACCCGTAGCTTCTAAATAAATAAAAATATATTTTTCTCTTATTTATTACCAACATTTATATAAATTGCACAATGAATTAGTAGTTACTAGGATTACAAATACTAGGATTACATTATACAGTAATAAAAGAAATACTAGGTTACTAATAGTAAAACCTAGTATTTCTTTTATGAAATAATTTATTTTTTTTATGAAATAATTTAAATAACAAAGGTCAAGTTATCTGGAATGTCAGCTCATCCCACGGTACTGCGTTTTTTAAATGAATCAAATATGATGTTTGCCAGTTCTGCAATCAAGCCAATGATTTACAGAGGTTTCTGCACAGAAATCTGAAAGGGGTTTTCCATTTAGGTAGATGTTCATAATTGCGTTTAACCCTTCTTGTTTAAGACCTGTACGTAATGTGTTTTTTTGTAAGTTCATTGCTGAAAAGCCTCTTTCAATCACTGCAGTACTCCCAGACAGAGAAAACACCAATTACACCATGCGCAGTACGTTGCTGTATTTCTAGATTAGAGGAACATTTTAGAAGTGAGGCGTAAGACTCTTGTAAGAAAACAAAAACTGAAAATGCATCACGAGCATGAACAGGAAAATGACCGTCCGCGCGGACGTCGGATTCGAGAACTTTGTTGTCCGAGGGGAATTTTTTACCGCCAAGTGGGTACGGGTGGACGAGCGGTTTTTCGAGCCCTGTTGACAATCACATAGTCGCTTTGGTAAATGTTCCAAATATATACTAGTTCTAGTTATGTGCCACTGCCCCGTACACATTTGCCCGGTATACCCTACACTGATGTTTCTCTTAATCTATCCTCAGTAGATGTTAAAATATCGAATAAATATAATAATAACAACAAATAAAGTAATATCAAATCGGATATAACAAATATTTCGGTCATTCACCAAAGCGACTATGTGACTGTTGACATTCACCGGTGAAAGTCGACATTATTTTGATTTCGGTCTTTCACGGTAACTTAGTCACTATTTGCCTTAAAAAGAATAAACTTTTTACAGAAAGAATTTCTGAAAAAAAATTGCCTATTTTAACACTTACTCTGAATTACTTCTCATCTAGTAATCTTAATTTTAGCTTATTTAAATGCAATATTTATTTATTGATGGACTCCCTTAAGATAACTCCGTTAATTACTGCAAAATATAATTTGGGTAGTAAACGACATGTTTAGAGAAAAAGTGCCCATTTTACGAAATAAACATACTTATCATTGGTATTATTTAAAATATAGAAGAAATCAATTCATTCCTAGAAATTTTTTTTTTTTTTTCATAAACAGATTACAAATTTAAGATTCTATTATTCAAAATTAAATAATTTAAGAAAAAGTTAAATCAAAATTATATACCTTATCTTGAAATTATATTCGATCATTGTTATATTAAATAATAATAAACAATTTTTAAATATAACTTTCGTGTGAAATTACATTTATATAAACGGATTCTTTTTAAAGAGAAGCAAATTCTTTTTTTTTGTGATTCTCGAAAATTTATATAAAGATGTATAGTAAAATGCACAAAACGAAGAAGTAACATCATTGAATCAAAACGTTTGACCACTCTTTTGGAGAAATTATTACGGCTTCATTTTTCAGATTGTGGCTATCGATATCTATAAAATAAAAGAATGTTTTATTTTCGACAAAAAAAGTACGTTTTTCTTCATCCGCACTCGTAGATAAACAGATCATAGATGGTCCCTCAAGCTAGGCAAATTGCATGTAAGTTAGTAAAAATTTCCTCTTTTTATCAAAAGTAATTTATTGGTAAAAATCTTATTTAGAGCGGTCTGTACACAGTTAGAAATCTTCACTTACGTTTAGCCGCAATATTGTATGAATTTTCAACGTATTCAGTAAGTTGAAGTCATTTAATTCTTTCTACACTTCTTTTTTTTTCAAAATTAGCACCTTATTAAAGTTGCCAAATATTATTGCTTAATAATTTTGTAATAAACTTTTGTTTAAAAATTATTGAACAATATTCAACAATTATAGTGTTCATTTATTACATTATTAAACAATACTAGCTGATACATATACATCCTTTCATTTTAATGAAAATGACAAAATCTCATGAAAAAGTGCTAATTTTTGTAACTTTCATACTCAGACTACTGACAGAGCTAAAATATGTTAAAACTCACTAAACTTTACATATTTATATCATCCACTTATCATAACTGGGAGCATTTTTCAATCCATTTTAAGAATTTGGAAATTCTAGATCACGAAAACTTGGCGCCTCAACTTTCAAGTGGAGATCATTTCACTTCAAATCTTATGTCAACGTGAAAAAGAATCTTTGTACCACCGCGACAAAAAAAAAAAAAAAAAAGCTTTTGCAAACGAATTTTTATCAACTACCACTTCAACTTCATTAAAGTTTATAGCTATTATGGAAAAGTATTCTCGTATAAACTGGTCGCTCATAATTTTAAAAACTGTCGTCGTTATTTAGAAAGCCAAAATGGGTGCTACAATTCCACACCCTGCCAGAGAACCGAGACTCGAATAAATTCCTTCTTGGAGTGACACTTGGAACTTTATGGTAAGATGTTTGGAACACTTGAAGAGTGAAAGGGAAAAAAAAATTCGATCCGAACAAGATGCTTTCAGACACTTAATCGATTTAATAAACTCTTTCATACTTGGTTGGCGACATTTCTTGACTGTTCTTATTAGCTATTTTCTTTTGTAATATTGTGATTATTAATAATATTGGTCGTTTCAATTGTGTAGGAGTACATAAATACACGAATTACTTGTACAAGAATTATAAGTTAAATATCAGTATAAATTCATGAATTATGCGAACATATTTATCATGCGTATATGTATTAGTACTCGAATTATGAATATTAAATATGAAGATAATAATGAATTCATATGATGTGTATACTGATATTAAGTATGAGTAAAAGATTAATATGTACATAAATTAATATTAATTACTATAGGATCATAAATTGTATACATGAACTAAGTACATGTTAGTCTGAAGAGGAAAATATTTTAATTGTATGAGCTCGGGAATGATGAATGCAATTTATTTAGGAGTATGAGTTTGTTAATCATGAATATGACATATGAGTGTGATAAGTAGAATTCTAGGCTCTAATTAGCCTATTGCTTGACCTATATGTGGTGTTATCTAACAAAACTATTCTGATTTAAAGTATTTAAAATAATAGTATTCGTGGTATTGTATATTTCTTACTTACATTTAATTCATCCTCATTATTAAGATTTATTACCTATGTTTTCACTGTAAATATTATTCCCTGTATTTAACTAAAGAACACCTTCTTCTGGTCACATTAATTAGAAATTGAGTGCATTTTTAATGTTTAGAACCAAACTATTGTATTTGGTTCTGTAACTTGCAACCATAACGGACATTATCTTTTCCGAAGTTTGGCAGGTTTGTTTTGACTTACTGTACTCACTTTTATGTTACAATATCTTTACTTTTTATTTGCATATATAAGTGCGAGGAGAAAAAATATTATAGTAAAATTACCGTACTGTTTGGTAATGACGTTTCTGGTGAAACAAATAATCATAATTGTAGTAAAAAAAAATCCAAAATACACGGTATTAAACCGTTTATTTGGTAATTTATTTCTTCATATATGGTAGCGGTTTGCCAAAAATTCTGATTTATAAAATTTTAGTTCTAATTACCACATGTTTAGTAAAAGATGCAAAATTGAAAAGCAAGTTCAATCGAATGAATAGTTTTTATACCATGCTCAAAGATATCATGATAAAATTACGAAATTCTACTAAATTTAATCGCACATAATTAAACCATGTTTTATTGTTAATTTTACCAAAATCAATTAAGCGCTTCGGTAAAAATTATCGAGCTTTTTGGTGTTCCCATAGATCTAGAAACACGATACATATTACCATATTCTGATGGTTTTGACCATAATTTTTTGCGAAATGTGCAGAAGTGTTAAAATACTCACGTACGATGGTTTGTGGCAGATCAAGATATATTTCATGCGACTCAGTTTTTTTTTTTTTTAATTTATTAGGAAAATGAATTAAGAGAATTGAATTTTCCTGTGAAAAAGACCGGTGGTGATGCATCTGGTATCATTAAGTTCTCGGTAAAATTAGTTCAGTATTGAACCATAATATGTTGTAAACTGGATGCAACCTTAAAATTAATTTTTGTTTCCGTTCAAGTTGAACCATAATATCGTGTAACAAAGTTTATGTTGTACGTTAATATGGTTCGATTTTGCACCACATTAAGGTTGCAGCAAATCAGAAAGATATTTATTCAAGACTCTCAAAATTTTTTACATTGCTATTATATATCTAGCATCTGCAGTTAAAAAAAATAAAATTAAATCAATTTCACAGCGAAAAAAAATATGGTCAAAACTATTGGAATATGGTAAAATTTACCGACTTTATGTCACTATAAGAACGCCAAAAAGCTCAGTAAATTTTACTGAAAGTCTTTGGTAATGATTTTAGTAAAATTAATAACAAAATATGATGTTATAATAAGTGATAAAATTTGGTATTTTTTCATAATATCTTAGAGCATGGTTTAAGATTCGTTTACTAGATCAAATTTACTTTTCAGTTTTTTATCTTTACAAAATGTGTGGTAGTAAGAACGATAATTTTCAAAATCAGAATTTCCTGTAAGCCGTTACAGGAAAAATTATCAAATGAATGGTTCAAATTTTAGTTTTATTAACAAGAGTTATAGTTTTTTTTTTATATACCAGAAATGTCACTATCATACATTACAGTAATTTTACCAGAATTTTGTACATCGTGCAAATCTTTTGATGAAGTGCACTCGTTTATAAAAATTAATCCTGAGAAAAAAATATTTCTATGTTCTTTACTGAGCTACAAGTATTTACAGCTTGAATGAAATATTGGATCATAATTTCACAGAAGGCCTTATTATTCCACTTCCTTTTTTAAATAACTACCAATTTCATGTTTTGGCGAAGGTCTTTTAAATAATAATAATTTTCGACAACTTTCCCTAATCGTTGTGTCATTCGGTGTGTTACATGACTCTAACACAACACATTACGCCAGCGTCACGATTTTTACAGGAAGCGTTTGAAAACCTCACGAAGCGTTAAATGAACTTCTGTAGATGGTCTGGCACGTTTAAGAACTTCAGACTTCAAACAATATGTGGGACAGGAATTTTTTTTTCTCTTTGGGAACACCTGTTTGTTAAAAAAAGGTTATTTTCCTGTTGTATTTTGGGCAACGACCGTGAATTCTGACACTTTGCCTTAGTGGACTTAACCAATTGTTTCCTGCAAAATTTTAATAAATTACGCATCGAAGATTGCTAGAAATCAGGCTGGTTGATTGATTGATGCGAATGTTTCTGGTGAATTATGAAGAACTAGTTTCCCAGAATAGTTTTGGCTTAAGCATTTTTATGGAGTATAAGTTATTTGGATCCTATTGTCATTTGTACGAATTAAAATAATGAAATAATATAAACATTTTAAAAATTACACTTTTCAAGCAAAAGGGGAAAATAATTTATTTTATAGTATCTTAATAATTTTATTACGAAAATTGAAGTTGTTTTAATAGTTATGACATTTATAACTTGTATTATCATCCAGCACAGAGCTTCAGTTAAAATTTGAGTGCTCTAGCTTTACGGAAAGTAGTCGCACTGTAAAAAATGAATACTCGATTATCACGAAACTCTTTGTTTTTGACGAAACCGTTTTCCTGGTATATGTTCCGAGAAAAATTTCGTCCAAGTGACGAAATAACTATCATCATTTCTTCAAGAAAACCAATTTCGTCAAAATTTAAAAAATATTTTTGTCATTCTATTTTTTTTTTTTTCAAAAAATAAAACTTACAGTTCTAAATGGATTTAGCTTTTTTAATAATTACTTTCACATGAACACCATATTGACGGCGGGACACCACAAGAGAATATAGATAAATTTCACCCATTGCCCGAAGTGGGATTCGAACTCCGGATCGTCCTAGTGCAAGACCAATTTCTTTACCACCACACAAACCATTCAGTGTAGTTTGTCAGTTTATTTTCGATTGCCTAGTTTTTATTCTAGTTTCGTCATTCTGGTTAACAATCTTCCTCAATGCACTGCGACGAAGTTTCGGATTGAGGAAACATTTTCGTCATATATTTGAGAGTTCGCGTTTCGTCACAAATCGCGTGATTTCGTGACGAAAGGATTCTCAAAAATAACGAAATACTGCTCAAGAATTGCTGAATCGTTAAAAGTGAGAGTTTTATTTCTGAGAGTGCGGCATTTTGATTGATTATGAGTTCCCGTTGGCGATTATACTGAAATAGATTCTGACCCCCGAAATATAGAAGGTAGCCGCAATTTGGGAAGTATGGTCCCAATAGTTTAGTCAGGAAAGTAAATTTTACTTTTTTTGTATTTCGCCATATCTTGTGAACTTTTTATACCATTTGAAAAATTTTGCCCACAATTATAAAATTTGCTACTCCAAAGATAATTCCATGCAAAATATAACTTTCAGTAAATATTAGTTATTTTTTAATTATTTTATTTAATAATAGCTGGAAACATTTGAATTGTAAGGCATGCAATTTTTTACATCCTTTTAAAAAACGCAATTTTAAATGGTATAATACAAAATTTAAACGAAATCGGGCGAATTGTTCTTAAAAAATTAAATTTTGAAAGAGTCGTATAGAAATTCGAAATCAGAAATCGAATCCATGGAAAAAAAGATATGTTTGTTCAGATATTGTTGCTTGATTCTCAGATTTTGTTGCTTGAAATATCGTTTGCACTAATTAATTGGTTGAGGTCATTCCCTTGAACCTTAATATTGAGTCCTAGAATGTGAAGATCCGTTCATTGGATCTAAAGTTATTCATGATGATCCGTTTTTTATTTTGCACACTATAAATAAAAAATTGTCTCAATTGATAAAACTTAACAATAATTAAAGCATTAATAGCATTATTTGGTAACCTTAACTAAGAAATACTCATTTTTTAATCTTCTTAGATTAGAAGATGCATTATTGATTCTAGTATTGATAATTCTATACACATATTATATTTTTTATGGAAATTTAAAAACGTAGTTAATTTAAAACATATGAAACTAAAAATAATGATAAGTGCAATTGAGTTTTAAATTAACTTAATGAAACTTTTCTGATCTTAACGCGATTAATTAATTTATTTTTATTGTCATGATCATTAACTGACAGTGTAATTAGATCAATTGGATAATTAGAAATCATCCATTTGAAATTTCATTAGTAATTTTCATCACTTTCACCGCGGATAAATAAAAGCAAAAACTGCAAAT
Organism: Parasteatoda lunata; assembly: GCA_949128135.1. Classification (NCBI taxonomy): domain Eukaryota; kingdom Metazoa; phylum Arthropoda; class Arachnida; order Araneae; family Theridiidae; genus Parasteatoda; species Parasteatoda lunata. The sequence goes on along the minus strand of OX421976.1, from coordinate 14,435,899 downwards.
CATTAGTTACCACTGAGCCTGAGGCTAAAATTTATAATTGGTGCAGAACTTGCTATACTTTTATTCTTGAAATTACTATTTTATTTATTTTTGCTTATTATATTATATTAATATTTATGTGAAAATGATTATCTTAATGAATGTTTATAAGAGGACGGTGACAGTAAAAATAAAGTCATAAACCTTGCAACATTTTAAACTTTAAAAAAATGTATTCCATTTTTGTTTTGTTTAAGTTGATCTACAAGCATTATACTTTTACTATACTTAATAAAACATTTTATCTACACTCTAAAATTAGTCATACAAAATACATTTTTGGAGGATAGTTTTCAAACTTACTTTTTACAAATATTTGATAAGTATTTATAAATTTCTGATAAAAGAGATTATCCTCTGATTTTATCTCGGAAGCTACTGAATATTTTAATCTAATGTTTATATTTTTAGAAATCTTAATGTTTAGGTTTATAGAAAAAAGTTAAAAAAAAACTTTTTATGAAATAAATTTTTCAAAGATTTATTAAATAACTTTTTAATCAATAGTTTTATAGTATAACTAACAACTAATAAATAAATTAGCTTAATTAGATATTATAATTTGATTAGGTTTTACAACAATGATTGAAATGTAATTACAACAGGTCTTTCCTTTTCATGGGTGTATTTATTTTTATTTATAAGAAATTTAAAAATGCTAACCAACTATTATAAAGAACCATTGCATTTTTTACATTAAGAACTAAAAGTATGAATAATATTATATTTATTTACACTTCTTTAATAAAAAAAATGTGAACTTTTACAAGATAAAAATATTTTATATTTCAAATGAACCAATTCTTGAATTTTTTTGTCAATTTTGAAAATTTAATTTACAATGAAAAGAAATCTCAGAAAGAATATGTCTATTTAGAATTTATTTACATGGAGTATAAAAAATCTAATACAATTACCACACTTGTATGGTAGTGACATTTTTAAAAAAATAAAAATCTGATAATGAAACCAAAATATATAATAATTGGACCATTCATTTAGTAATTCTCCCGTTCGTATGGTACCGGTTTACCGAAAATACTAGTACTACACATTTATTAAAAATACAAAACTGAAAAGTAAATCTAACCGAATAAATAGCTTTTAAGCCATGCTTTAAGGGGGGACCCCACCCTGAATATTTCAAAAATTCGAAAAAATTTTTAATGCATTTTTCGAATCTTTGTACCCTTCCTAATGTCTTTCTAAAACGATTTCTCGGTACCTAACTGCGTTAGGAAGTTATACCCGAAAAAAGAGAGTCGTCGCTAAGCTGGTAGAAAGGCCCGTTCGGCCGGATTAGGAGGGTCGACATTCTTTTTGTGTCTCATCCATTCTGTTGACTGTATATAGAAACTTATTGTAGGCATTTCATTTATCGACCATTAAATATATGAAATTAAACGTTTTTCCCTACCATAAGTCAAAACTTTAAGCGCTTTTTTCTCAAAACGCTGTTTTTTGACCTGGCCTAACGTTTTTCTCTTGATCTATACAACGAAATAAGCTGTTTTTTTATTTTAAATTACGTAAAAATATATTCTTTAGAAAGTAGCATATGATTATTTTGATATTTTTATATTTCGAATTCCATTTTGCGAATATCATTTTGCGTTTTGCGCTATTTTGCGCCATTTAGCGCTATGCTACTTTTTAGATAATGTCTTTATGTTTCACAAAATCTAAACAAAACCGTTTTCCTATGTTTCAGGACTTCTAAATCCATGAGGCCAGTGAGGTGCTACTTTTTGATGACCATTCACACACGGAGCTGCCACCCACTTATTTTTTATTATTTTCTAAAAGAAATTTTTTTAAAATAGAATTAAATTGTAGCTAAATAACATAAAAACAAGGAGTCTCTGCATTGTCTCTATTACTTAAAAAAAATTCAAGAAAAACGTTAATATTTTTCCATATCAGGGTGTGGTCCTCCCTTATGGTATCATGATAAAATTTCTAAATTTCACTATATTTGCTAACAACAGCATGGTAATAATGCTATATATTTTATCGTTAATTTTACCAAAGTTCATTACCAAAGCTCTTCGACAAGAATTACCACGCTTTTTAGTGTTCTCATAGAGCCAGAAACTTCGGAAAAATGTTACCATATTTTGGTAGTTTTAACCCTACTTTTTGCCGTGATGAGCTTCATTTTCATTTTTTTAGAAAAAGTAAAATGATTAATAAAATGTATCGAAGTTAATCAAATGTGTATGCCGTTTAAAATGTCTCAGTGGTTTTTCTTGCTGATATTTTATTTAAGGATATAAGTTTTAGCTTCTTTTATTTCCGGTTATTCCTTTTTGAAATTCATTCTAGCAAGTTATCCTGTAATAAATGTTCAAATGATATTTATAAACAAAAAAAGCGCTATGTTAAAAATATACTGCTACTATTATTTTCAAATTCGATGTTCCAAAAATGACAGGTGATTTGTAATATCAATTTTTTAAAAAAAGTAGTTGATAATGTAAGATAAGCTGCGTTTTGAATAGAAAATAACGAAATAGAGTTCCAGAATTATCAAAAGGTTCGTCGGCAGATGGCACATCTAATTGAGAAAAATTATAAAACATTGTTTTCAAGATAACCACCTCTTGCAGCAACTATGTGTTGCAGCATGGGCACAAAACTAACTGAAGCTCATGCAAATATTTCAATTGAAATGATCTGATATACAACAGAAGACATTGTTCTGTAGTTTTTACTGACTACAGCGCTATCTGTTGACGAATGTAGTATCTAATTTCAAATTCCTGAAAATAAGATTGCTTCCTAAGCAAGGTAGTAAAGCGTACATTTTTATCTCCTTCTGTTTTTATTAATAGATTTTTCAAATCGTCGTTTCCTTTTGGTAGCATTAAAAATATACGTTAGCCTGTGGTTTAGCTCAAGGTGTGAAATATTTTTTTATTTTTATTTTCAATTCCTAATTGTTTTAACGTTTCGTCAATTCAAGCATTTACAGGGCAGTTTGTTAGCTACTTTTTCAGGCAGGTGGGCCAACGTTGCTCCCGCAGTAAAGACAGATAGTACAGAGAATGAAATTGCCTTGCCCGGGATTCGAACCCAGAACCTTTCTGATGCAAGGCCATCTCCCTGACCCCTATACAGTCCGGTCTGCAAAGGTGTGAAATATAATACTAATAAAAAAATAAAATATAGAAATTATTTTTTTTTATTGTAATTCGAATGGTTTGATCCCCGCCAACCGAAGACTCCTTGTGTAGTAATTGGTGACTGATGCACGTTAAATCTGTCGAGTCTCAAAATCCTCCATGTTCCCATAGCAAATCATACCTCTGGAGGTATTTATCCAGGAGTTTCCTTGTCTTCTGGTTTGGTTCAAAATTACAAGGTTACGGAGTTGAAGATTCGTAGTCTTAAATCCGAAATTAGGTCGGCTGTTCATCGACGGTTATAAAATAAAATATAATTTGAATGAACTGAAGCTGAAATTGTGTGAGAAAATTTCCCGGGCTTATTGATTTTACGGAGAGGGAGAAAAGGTGCCGCATATCAAATATTAATTTTTAAAAAAAAATTACATTGTAAACGTGTCTTTTTTTATCCTTTCCCCCCGTTTTTATCCAACCCGAATCTGTATCTTGTAAGCATCACAGTCATTTATCACCAGTTTTTTGCCAATGACAAATTATCTTAGACGTTTTCTTAATGAATACAGCCATTAGAGTGTCGGGGACAAAGATGGGAATTAATATAAGTTACCCTATGATTCCCCGAAAAGACAAATACAATTATAACCCAATCTTCTCTGCCTTCATCATCTAGAGTGGGGGAGTTTAAGGTTCTCGCCAGAAGGTTGTGAAGGTTCTTTAGTTGATTAACATCGTTTTTGTTCTTTCACATTTTATCATATTGTTCAGTTTTTTTCTTCTTTTTTTTGTCACGTTATTGCTATGTGTGGTTTTTCACGTCACGTCCATTTACGTTCTTTTATCTGAAGTTTCTTTCTCTCTCTCTTTTTTTTAGGGAGATATTGAAGTACTGCAGAAAATCAAGAACATAAAAGAGTAGAGGTGAGTTAGTTATGAATTTAGTTATTTTAGAAACCTTTTAACATCTCTTATATATATCGTTTATACATCTTTTAATTTTATAGCAAGCATAGCAAATTATGTACATGTATTTTGCTATGCATATTTTGTATTTATTGTGGCGGAGAAGCTTATAAATAGCTCTCACCATTAAGTTAACAAAACAGACTTTTTATTTATATAAGTTAACATGAAGAACTTTTAAACGTTTTGACAAAATTAGATATAATTTTAACATACGAATTTATGTAATTACATTATGATAATTATATATAAATAGCATTAAAATTCATTGTAACATTTTGGTAATGAACGGAAACCATTGTGGAAATCTTACCTAGCATTGCTGTATTGTACTTAGTGTTCTGTCTCTGTATTTTTTCTTCTTATTATTTTTTTTTCAAGTTACAGCCAGGGGGTTTTTTATACAATTAATTCGTGTGACAAGAACGTGATCCCTAGGTCTTTTCTCGCATCCGAAGTTTTTGTATAAAATTGTTAGGTCTCTTGCAAATTTTATAGACGGACTGACCACAGGATCCCAATCGAATGTTTAATTAAAAATTAATTACTTAAAGAAATATCTCAAAGGATATAGTGATAATCTTCTCTAAAGACCACGAGACCGGAATCAAAAATCGAATGATAAAGAATGACCAACAACTTTGTCACCAAAACGTCGTGACTGTATATTTTGTATTTATATTTTGCTATTTATGCAACGGGCAAATCAAATGCGGTTCTGTACTTCAGTAAGAACGCGCCGTAAAATATATTCCATTATCCTCTACTTACGCTTTAATCTTTTACGCTTTATTTTGTAATCTTTTAAACTAGTTACGAAATTATTTTAAAATCATTTTTGCAAGATGTCAACAAGTTGTCTCATCTCGTTATTAGCTTTATATGTTACTTTTTGTGTTTTAGCTTGTATTTTTCTAAAATTTTTGTTTTATTTTGTATATTCTTTTATTTTTGTGTTTTTTGCTTGATTTAATTTCTTTTAAATTTTTTGTGTGCTTCTCGCGCTATTGTTTTAATATATTTTGCTTTGGCTGAATTGATACAATGTTAGAAAACACTCCTTTTTGTGGATATAATCGTGTGAGCTGTCGACTAAATTATACCTTTTTGTTATTTTATTTTCGGCCTTCTAGCCTTTTTTAAATTTTTAAAATAATTTTGTTAATTTCGGTAGTTTTTTCTTCTTTTTCTTAAAAATTTTCTTCTTCCTTTTTTTGTATTTTTTTCTTATTATATGGGTTTTGTGTACGCTCATGCGCAGTTAATGAAACTTAATTTGTTATATTCTAATTTGTTATATTTATTATAGTATGATTAATGACAACAAAATTAATTACCAACGAAATCAATTATTTTACCGTAATGAACTCGGCTTTTTACACCACTGCTTAATCTGAGATTATTCAAATGTGAAATTATACTGGTTTTTAAATTTTGAAACAAAACAAAAAAAATTTAATTATAACCCTGTTCCCGATGTACTCTTGATAGATTCTGAAATAATACAAAAGCTTGAAAAAAAATTTTCTTAAAGGATTTCCAATAAAATGTAATTGATTTTAGTAAAATTATATGACAATCTGGTAAAAAAAAAATCATAATTTCGGTTAATGAAATCAAAACATAGGGTATTTAAGCAATTAATTTGGATAATTTTTCCTTTCATATTGTTACGATTTATCGAAAATTCTGGTTTTTAAAATTTTAGTTCTTAATTGTCATACATTTAGTAAAACATGCAAAACTGAGAAGCAAATGAAACCGAATAAATGGTCTTTATGCTATTCTCTAAAATATCATGATAAAATTACCAAATTTTACCACTTATTTTAAAACCATATTTAATTATTTATTTTACCATAATCATTACCAAAGCGCTTTGGTAAAAATTACCGAGCTTTTTGGTGTTCCCATAGACCCAGAAGCACGGTAAATGTTACCATAATCTGGTAGTGTTGACCATACTTTTTTTCTAAATGTAGACGTTAAGAGATTACAATAAAACCAACTTTTAATTTTTAATAAAATTCAAAAGAAACTTAAATTAACAAAACATCTATATCTTACTTTCCATTAATTAGTCCACTAATAAAATATGAATAAAAATTGAAACAATTTATGTGTAATTTAGAAGTTTACAAAATATAAGTTACCGACTCTTTCTTTCTTTTCATTAAGATATCTTTTTTGCTTATCAATAATATTTAAGCTCATCTAAGTTTAACAAACGTTCCTATACATCTCTTAGCTTCTCTTTATAAAGATGTCCCCTTAATTGATTTATAGTTTCCAGCTTATGGCTCACTTATTTCTTGTTTGATAGCCTGGAAACTAGAAAGTGACGAAACTTTCAATCCTAAGAAGAAAAAAATTAAATTTGTGAGGAGCTATTTGATGTTTAAGTCTTCTGGAATTAGATCATCCGAGCGGAATATTTTAAGTTAGAATAGTTTCTAGAAAACTCCTCGCAACTGTCGACATCGATCGATCGTCGACTTTTGCATAAAATTATGATAGAGTAAATTATTTTTTTTACTTTTTATCTTTACTTTCAACTTTATTGCTTGGTGATGCCATTTTTGTAGTTTAATTGACAATCAAATGTTTTTTTTGTTTTTTTTCCTTCAAGGTTGTTTGAAGTACGGTATGACAGCTTTTGAAAGTTCATTGCTTTTCGAATTTAAAAAGTTTCTTTTTTCGCTTTCTTTACATTCGCTTAGAAAACTTTTAACTTATTGTTTTAATTTTCTCTAGGCAAAATAGATTTTAATAAACTGTTAAGCTGTTTAACTTAAAGTATTAAATCTTACATTTTTAATGGGTGTAAATTCATTTGTATTTACTTGCAAGTAATTGGAAATACTTGAAAGGAATAATAAATGGTAATACTTAAGAGGACAATTTTTAAAGCATATCAAGTTAAAAAAAAATTATGAAAAGATTTTATTTGCAAACTATAAACTAGATTTAACAGTGCTACGTGTTGAAACTTGATTGAAATAAGAAACATAACAAATAATAGATTGTAAGGGGAATTTTACAAGTATTTTGTCTGTTTTAGGCTACAATAAAACATACGCACAAGCCTAAATAAAGTTGTTAAATTTTTTATTTTTTTAATTGATTGTAATTAACTGTTAAAATTTTAAAAAAAATTCTTTCGAAGATTTTTTTTATTGAAAATATTTTATTAACTATATTTATTATTATAATTTTATATTTTATTAAGAAATTATTTTATTATTTGGTTGTACAGTGCACAAAAAAAGAAAAGCGAACCACCCTGAATAATTTTTATGACCTGGTCGGACTTTTTCGTGATAGAACTCAAACCTAAAGGTTCACGACTGTAACCTCAAATGTTGTTAATTAATGTGTGCGGATGATATTTTAAGTTACGAAATCAGACACAAAAACGTACTTTCTCTGAATAGACATACCTTTTTTACCGGATTTTTATTTCGGACTCCTATTGTATTAAATGGTAGCCCTAATCTGGGAAATGTGGTTTCAATAATTAAGGCAGGAGAGCGATTTTATGTTTGGACCTCTTGAGTCCAAATATCTTGAGACGAAATATTCAAAAGTTAAGTTTACTTTTTGAATATTTCGCCATGTCTCGAAAATGTTTTTAGTGAATTGAGAATTTTTTGTACATAATTATAAAATTCACTAATCCAAAAATAATTTCATGCAAAAATAAGTTTTAGTAATTATTTATTATTTTTTTCTAATAGTCGAAAAATTAATAATTTTAACTTTTTGTTGTTGTATCACATCCCAAAGATCAGCAGGGCTAAATCAGGTCCATGATTTTGTGCACCCTAAAAAAGTCCAATAACATGCCAGGATTGTCCGTCATGTCTTGTCTGGTAAGCCCCCTGCAAACAAGGATGTGATATGGGGACGCCTGTTCCTTGTACCACATGATGAAGGTATCAAAGAGCCTGAAACCACCTGGATATTTTAAAGATTTTAAATGATCTCTGAGAAAGTGAGTGAAGGTGGTCTGATCTAGTCGGCTGCATAAAAGTGCCAGAGAGTCATACCACTCCTATACCAGTTTACAACGTTTTAAATAAAGTAATTTTATACGTTAAAATACAAAATTTGTATGAAATCGATTGAATAGTTCCACAAAAATCGAATTTTAAAAAAAATCGTGTATCAGGGTATTTTTTTAACAGTTAATTACAATCAATTAAAAAAATAAAAAAATTAACAACTTTATTTAGGCTTGTGCGTGTGTTTTATTGTAGCCTAAAATCGTGTATTTTTTTTTTTTTCTTTTTGCGCACTTAACATTTCTGACTACAAATTTGTTGCAAAAAAATACCCTGATATTAGCCCCGCGTAGTTTTCGATCACTACGCTTCTACTGATTTCAGGAAAAAAAAACTTCCAGCAATTTTAAAGGCGTACATCATGCCATCGTACACTGTATGTAACTCTAAACTGAAGGCAAACATTTCCTTTCTTTGTCACCTAAGAAGTTAATTATATCTACCTACTGTATAATCTTAAAGAAGATTCTAAAGCTGGAAATAAGTTAACAGGCAACGCGAGAAAAAAATTCTTTCTAGTAAGCTCAACTTTCAAATGGCCTCGATCAATAAGAACGTAATGCTTCATTTTCTACCCAAGGTCATCCCCACAGAATTAATCGAACTGAATACTTAGTTATTTAATTACTTTATCTAATAGAATTATATTTTTCCTTTCTTATTTTTTTTAAACAAAGAAAGCAGTATAAGAGGGAAAAGTTAATGGAATTTTAAGAGATTTTTTTTATTTAATATATTTTAATGGGCAATTAAATTAAAGTGTACCTTTAATGTCCATATAGCGGCGTGCAGATGAGTGTGGATGCCTGAGTCTAACTCCTTGGTCCCTGAAAATATGCGTATAATTAACGAAAAGGGCAAATCTAACAAAGAAAAGGGTAAGAAAGAGGGTAAAAGTATAAATAAACGAATAAATAAACTCGTTTAAATAATATAAATTATTAATCGGTATTTTAAATTCACTTGTTTAAATTGAAGCAGAAGATTTTATATTTTAAAAAGTAACTTCCAATCGTAATCTTCTTCTTCAGCATTTTAAAGCCCTAAATCTTCGATAATTAAGTTTATTTTAAAATCGGTATTACATTTCATATTATATTACATTTAATATAGCTAATATCGGTATTACATCATAAGGTATTAATTACGATTGAGTCGAATATTTATCTCTGAAAAAGTTTAATATCGCATGAAAAATATAAGTCATTTAACGTTATAGTGAATAAATTATAGCTTTGTTAAATTTCAACTTTTTATTATTTTAAATTTCTCCTATTAAAGCGAGTAAAGATGCTTCTTATTCTCAATTATCTGAAGCGAAATCTGAATGCTTAGAAACCGAATGCGAAATCTGAATGCTATGATTTTGTTTACTACCGAACGATTATTTTATAATATCACATGTACCCTATTTAGTTGACGTGTATTTGAAGCTATTTTTATTTTCATCGTTGCTCTTTGAGGAAAATAATTCAAAATCGCAATTTTTTTTTTAATAGTTAAATTTTAATACTTTCTCGAAAGGTAATTTTATCTTAGTCGTCGATTGCGTGCTTCCTTTTGTTTGATGCCTAGGGCTGCTGGGTTATAAAAAATTCCGGATCAAATTACGGTATAAAGTACCAACAGGTACATCGCCCGTAAAATCCATTTTTACCGTAAAATATTAAATTGTAATTTTATGGTATATCAGATTTTTTGTTCCTTAATATGTTCTGGAGAAAATGGATTTTACATCCTCAGTGCCGGTACTTTTTACCGTAATTTGATCCTTTTTGACTGTGTAGCCCTTCTCCGTTTTGCACTTCATTAGCCCACAATATCCAAAGTAAATGTGTTTTATTGTTTAATAATGCTGTATATACATTAAATAAAATATGAAGTGTAAGTATGGATTTTTAAACTATATGTTTTAAAAATATGTAAGTGTTCTTGCAGAAGTTGTTTCAAGAAAAAAAAAAGCGGAAAATGAAGCGAAATTATTTAAAAATATTTGGTTGTGAGTTCTTAATATAATATAATGAAAAATTTTGTATTTTTCATTTACCTATTTTTTTTTATTTTAACCCGATTTTAGTTTATACATATTTATAAAATCTACATCAACTTTACTTTTAACTGACAAAAAAAAAAATCAAAAATTTAAAAAAATTGTCTTAAAGCCAAAATTTGTAAAATGCAAGTTTTGCCATATCCAATAAAAAATAGAAAAAGAAAGAAAAGCCTAATGTTGGTACTTTTAGCCATAATTTTTCCGTACTTACACGAATGAAAAAAAAATATTACGCAACTTTATTAAATTAAGTTTCATAAAATATTTAAAATCCAAATGGTTATTTATTATTCAGCTTTAGAATTTTCTTGTGTTTAAGATGTTTCTGTATTACGAAAAAGTTATTGCAGATATTTACATGAAACATTTTCTAACTCCAAAGTTTCAAATAAGAGTAAGTTTTCGCTAATATTTTTTAATAAAAGCTGTAGCGTACAAATCCCCTCCATTATACTTAATTTGAAAAACAGTTAACTAATATATCTGATAAAAGTTACAAATAAATGCATAAAAATTCCCTGAAAAAAAAGGAAAAAACATTTAAAGAACAAATATATCGTGTCCTGATCTAGGAATAAATGTTTAATAATTATTATAAATAGCCATTGAAAATTCTTGAATGTAAACACGCTTCTGTAATCAATATACAAAATTCTTAATACGTAATGATGAAATATACACGCGATGAAGTCATTAAACCTTACTATGAAACAATACCTATTGTGTCATAAAACTACTTGCCTCAGCTTTGTGATAAACAGAAAATTAACATCGAATTATGGTTTGAAAACAATTATTAATAAATCTGACTCAAGAAAAAATAAGTTATAAGCATACTTTAGATCACATATGATGAATTCTACTAAGTTTATAGCAATGTTTTGATCATAATCATTGACAAATCAAAGGTGTGCCTTAAAAATGAGTTTTATCTCATTTTTGTTGAATAAATTTGAGAGAATTTTTTATGTGAGAATTCGATATCTGTCTTCTTATGAAGATCAAAAATAGTTATGCGATTTACATTAATGGTTTTATTTAGATCCAATTAACTTATTTAAAATTCATTTTATTGATTGGAGGGAGCTAATTTGTCAATGACGCAATTCAGACGCATTTTTAATAATTAAATTACCTATTTATTTTTTATTCATTATTTTGTCACTGTCATTGAATTATCGATCCCAATGTTGCATTTGTATCCTCCTAAATTTTTGAAATTTTTTCTTTTAAAAAAAAGTTTTAGTCGATTGTTTAGCGAAGCCAATGATTGCGGGTTCGAATCCCACTCACGACACGGATGTTTCTCTCTATGTATTGTGCTCTGTTGTGTGAATGTGGTAGATACCCTATGAACGGGAATTTGTGGCAGTGTGGCGTAACGGATATCTGTCGGTAGTTTATTACTTTTTAACAATTTTGGAGAAGTGTATGAAAGAAATATTTGGAGCATTTTCCTAAAAGTAGAAGTTGTGTTGTTGTCATTAATGTCACTTACCAACCAGCAAGCCAGCTTGAAATCTAGCGAATTTTCAAAGCAGTTTCTTGCTTTTTTCAGTGACGGCATCTATTGTCAACAATACGACTTCAATCACACACGCGTCACAGCCCGTTTTACAGGAAGGATTCATACTCCATTCATTCATCCACAGATCGTAACTCAACCCGAACCAGAGAACGCTAATTCAGTACCCCCAGAGGTATTGATTTGTTATGGGAACGTGAAGGTCTTTGTGACCCGACAGATTTCACGTGCACCAGTCATCATTCAATGCACTGGAATTCTTCGGTCGGCGGGTTTTAAACTCTCGTTCTCACGAACACGAGCCCAACGTAACTAGGCTATCCCGGCCTAGTAGAAGTTCTAATGTATATAATCGAGATACAACTCATTTTGTTTTAACGCACCTTGTTTAGGACTGTTTTGAAAATGCCTTAAAAGCTCGAATCAATTATTTTAAAAATATTTCATTTTAATCTTATTTAATCAAATTAATGTACGCTAAATTGCAAAGAATCCGTGACTTTCAAACAATTTGTATTCACTAGTACTAAAGAGTTATGTACAGTGAAGCAAGTCAAGTTGACCACCCTTTTAAGCTTACCCCCTGTTTAAGTTGACCCCCCTGTCTAAGTTGACTTGTTATAAATAATTGAATTTATTCGGCATAATAATAAATAGAGAGCAAAATCATTGCCCACCATCAAAGAGGCGGCCTTATTACACGGAATCAAAACCCATCTGAAGTTGAAAGGGAAAAAAAATCTTTTAGGAATATTTTATGCAGGAGTAAGAACTTCACTAAATTAATGAAAATAGTATTTAAAACTAAACTGAGCAGCCTATTGCACAAATTTTGATAATTAAGGACTTTTATTTTTAAATGAAATAATTTTTAAAATGAAAAAATTTTTTAAATGAATATATTTTTAAATTTTCCTAATCGAACCTATTCTTGATTTTAAAACAGTTCTGTTTTGATAACAAAATATTTGCATACTAAACGGCCACCATATGCATGCATAATTATTTTCTTAAACAAATTGATTTAATATTAAGTATGTATGTTACAAGTATAATATGTTGCAATGTAATATAATATGTAAATAATAGTATAATAAGTTATAATCTGTTACAAATTGTAATTCATACAAGTTATTAATTTTATTTTAAAACTAATACTATCAGAAATAACACACTCACTTGTGACGATTCAGCATTCATTGAGCAGTGTTTCGTTAAATTTGAGTACCATTTCGTCATGAAATCACGTGATTTGTGACGAACCACGAACTCTCAAATTTATGACGAACATGTTTCCTCAACTTGAAATCGCATCATAGTGCATTGTGGGATATTGTTAACTAGAATGACGAAACTAGAATAAAGACTAGACAATCGAAAATAAAGTGGCGAATTAAGCTGGCGGAATTTATGGTGGTCAAAGAGGTGGCCTTGTACCAGGAAGATACGGGGTTTGAATCCCGTTTCGAGCAAGGGTGTAATTTATCACTCTGTTCTATCAATCCTTGTTGCGTTGTGCCAGTTATATGGTGCCCACGTTAAAGTGATTATAATAAGTTACAGACGTAAGGCACTACGCGTTTTTTTTTTTTTTAAATATAATGGCGAAATATTATTTTTAATTTTGACGAAATTTCTTTCTTCGAGGAAGTGGCGATAGTTATTTCATCACATTGACGAAATGTTTGCTCGGAGCATATACCAGGAAACGGTTTCGAGAAAAACGGAGAAAGTTTCGTGATATTTGAGTATCCAGTTTTCACAGTGAAGTAAAATTTTAAAACTGCAATAAAAATATATTTACATCTATACATATATTTCTCTTACACGGCACCAAAAAAAAGCGTCATTACAACTTCCCGAATGGCAACGTTAGAAAATCGACCAATGATTGCATCTAAAAATGTCACATGCCAAATCTAGCTGAGGTGACTCAACATGTAGCGCTTTTAAAAACAGAAACAATAACCAGAGTGAGCATTATCAGGTTGTTCAATTCAGTTGCGGCAAAAATAAAAATAAACAACTTAAAAAATAAAAATGCTGTTGCCAGCCATAGAATTTTTCTAAAGTTAACTTAGCAACATAAATCAAATTTATGATACCTGAGCGCTTGACGTAACAAATCCTTCAATGTTGTATCAATGTATAAGTGTTGTATCACCAAATGCCCAAATTAACAATTGCAATTTCAGGTTTAGAATTTTCTACAGTGAAAAGTTTTCGGAACTTCAGTATTCAAAAAAGTATACAAAAGCTAGACGTTAAGAGCGTATCCAATGAGCGAGCAAAGCGAGCATTGGATTGCTAAGCAATCCGAAATGAACTGCGAAAGCAGTTCCGCGGGTTGGTGAGCGCCAGCGAGCAGGGGGCGAAGCCTCCTAGTTTATTTATATTTTGATTGGAAATAAGAATGCAATGCTATAAGAAATTATAAAAAAAAAAAAATGCAAACACTGACACATTCTCCTCTTGACCACTAGTCTGAAATGACCACAAACGCAAAGCACGGCAAGTATTAAACATACACAGGTTTTTACTACATTTAATTTTGTGTACCCGACGTTTTCTCTTAAGTAAAATCAAAAGGTTATCTTGTTATCCAACACTTCAATATTGGTTGTTAACAATTACCAATTGATTTCTCGGTCATTTAATACTCCATTGATCATTTTCATCATGACAGCCTTCTTCTATTAGCATCGCTGGTTGATTTGACAGGTCAAGCTTTTGATGAAACCTCCCCTGGCTATAGGCTGCTGACCTACCTACATAGTGAGTAAAGCCGAGGTCAACTCGTCTGTTGTATGTAGTAGGTCAAAACTCTCTTTTCAGAATTTTCTCCGTTCTTCAGTGATCTAAATATATTTTTTACCTTCACTTTTGAACCCGAAAGAATTGCCTGAAGTGTAATTTATTATTTGCGTTTATGTATTTGAAATCACGAATGCATAAATTATGGGGTTATTTAGTACGAGCGTACAATGATTCTCTTGCATTAAATAAGCATAACCTTAATATGAGTGGGGTGATGATTGTATGATAATATGTAATTTATGAATTAGCAACATATCATTATTGCTTCTATTTTCTTTGCATAAATATTTTTTATTCTTCTTACCTAATTTTATAATTATTAATTTATTGTAAAACAAATTATTAATAAAAATGCTTTATTGTTTTTAATAATTGTAGAAAATATATGCACTCTAAAAACTTATTCCAAACTAATATTGTAATACCGGTACAATGAACCATAATATAGAATGAAAACTTGCTGTAACCATAATAAGGTATCTTATTAAACAGTACTTCAACGTGTTATCACACATTGAACCATAGTATCGTGTAATCAAGGTGGTTTAATTTTTTTAATAATATGGTTTAATTTGGCCCCGAATTATATTTTAATCAAATTTTCAGGGGTGTAAGGATTCATTCGCACGCGCTCTAAAATATCTAACACTGTTTGTCAGAAATATTAAGAAAGTAATCAAACACCATTTTTACCCATACCATAAAATGTTTCTGAGTAAATATGGAACAGCCAGAATCAGAAAAATGTGAATTTGGAGGGGAAAAAAAATCATTATTTATATAATCTTGAGAAAAATTAATGACAGAAAAAAGAAAAGTTCTTTACGGATATAAATCAATTCGATGAATCGCGATTTCTCCAAGACGTGTTTTTGATAACACGCTTCATTAGCATAGATTTAATTTTACTATTCAATTTTATAATTCTTCGGAAATATTACATTTTACCATTATCTTTCTTCCAAATTCATACATAAAGTAATTAATATATTTATGAATCATTCTAATTAACTTCTTGAGCAGAAAAATGTTGTACAATCTCGAAAAAATTAGCGATTTCGTTATTAGTGAAAACGTCATTGCTTGAAATATAAACTCACTATTATTAAAGCATTTTTTTTTTTTTATGTAGAGAGCATGGGGAAATATAATGATAAGCCACGTTTTCAAATTGCGTTTTTAAAAGTTCATTTAGTGAAAAACACGATTTTCATGTAGACAATAAAAGCTGTTTTTATGCATTGTCCTGCTATGTAGTGGAAATTCCCGAAATTTGTAAGGTACTTATCTGGTAATAATAATGTTAATATGAATGGCCGAAATGGGTGGTTGTTAACTTCCACCGGTGAATGTTGACTATCTTATAGTCGCTCTGGTAAATGTCCAAAATATATACTAGGTCTAGTTAAGTGCCACTGGCCGACATACATTTGCTCGGTATGTCCTGCACTGATGTTTTTTTTCTTCTTCTTTTAAGTTAAGTTCTATTGCCCGGTATGCATTTAACCGGTACTCCAAACACTGATGTTTCTCCTAATATATCCTAAGTAGGTATTAAAATATCGAATAAATATAATAATATCAACGAATAAATTAATATAAATCGGATACAACAAATATTTCGGACTTTCACCAAAGCGACTGTTTGATAGTTGACATTCACTGGTGACAATCGACATTCTCTTGATTTAGGCCATTCATGGTAACAATGATACTAAACAGTTTGATATAAAAATGTCGGTGTCTTGTAGGTTTCGCCAAAAAGTTTTACCTCTACCTGAATGATTGATGGAGTAGTCGGCCCCTTTGGAAAAATTATGAAAATGACATCCATAATATTTAGCAACGCAATATTAGCCATAATATTAGCATAATATTCTTCCTCAATCAAATTGATCAAACAAACGTCATACAATCGAAAAGAGATTGCTTTTTTTCCCCTTCCTTTTCTTAATAACCGTTGTTGGCTTAATCATAAGACAGAAATCCCACGTAATTACCTCCTACATATATATTTTTTTTAATGAAAATAAATATTTTAATAGTTCATTGTAACTTTTCCTAAGACTTATTTCACGAATTCCTCCCTATTAGTTGAGTCGCATCGCAGAATAAACTCACTCATCCTGGCTAAGAACTAATCTTTTTAGAACACACAACGGTGTACCTTTAGGCAAATTTAAAAAGTATTTCATATATTGCTCAGACACGCATGACAGCGAAAGATATGTTTTCATCTTGAACTAACCCAGGTCTGTCTTCACGAAAAACTTCCCTTCTAAATGCCTTCGGGACACAGACACAAAAAAGATTTTAAACTATGTCTGGTACACGTATTTTGCATATTATTATCATGAAAACCACCCTTTTCCGCTTTGTTCACTGCCAGATATCATTACTGTCATCAAGTGTCCATTATGTCCAATTGCTTTGAATTGAGCCATGGCCACATTATCCGGAAGGATGGCCTCTAAATTGATTCTGGTTGAGGGGTGGATGCAGATTTGGATAGATAATGTTTATTATTTTTTTTATTTCTGGAACAAAAAATAATTTGCGGTCGGGTTTCGTATTTAGATTGTATCGTTTTCTTTTATTTCTATTTTTATAGTTCTCTTATTATACATATGAAACTATTTTCATTACTATTATTATGTTGATCTATGTCTCCTCCTCATTTTACGAATCATTACAAAAAAAAACAAAAAAAAATCTGGAGTTTTTTTTAATCATTCTAATTACATAAATTTCTTTTGTACGGTTTTTTTATATATATTATAACTGATGATCGAACACAGAACTAAGTATCAACTTGTATAGATAATTTAAACCGAGTCTGGGTAATAAAGTTAAATTATTCAATTGTACTTAGAGAAAAAAGTTAGCGATTGAAAACTATAGAAATGAAGAGCATGATCCAAGTTTTATTTTTGATTTATGTTCTTAAATCTGATCAAATTACGCAAAGCTCCGAAGATTTTAAATTTAAAATTGCTTATTTCTGGATTTTTAAAGCCCCTAGTATGTTTATTTGTGTAGAAAAGTGATAGTGTTAATTCATTACTATAAAAATACAATATTGTAATTTTTTTGTTGTTGTAAATCTTTATATATACCCGTTTTTTCTGAACAGGTTGGAAAATATCTTGTGCTGACATATACTTAATTTATAATTTGCTCTTCACTAGAAAATATAGTTTTTTTATTTTAACTATTATTTATATTTGGAACTAAATGGCTAATTTATCATCAAAACTAAAATTTCAGCAATTTTGTTAATGTAGCTGCTGGGAGAAAAAAAAATCTGGTAAAATTACCTACGGATAGTTACATTTCTTGAAGAAAAAAAAGAAAAAAGAACCATTGTTCTGGTTATTAAAATCAAAATTTACAGTACTTAAACCACATTCATTTAATAATATTTCAGTTTGTATGATAACGGTTTATCGGTTATTCTGGTTTTATTAACCACACATTTAATAAAAAATACAAAAGCTGAAAACTAAATTTAACCGTATAAATAGTTTTTGTGCCATGCTCTAAGCCAGTGATTCTCAACCTTTTTTTTGTCGCGGCACTCTTTTAACGATCTCAAATTTTGGCGGCACACAAAGAAAAATATAAGGTTATAAGTTGTTTACTTATCTATAATACACTGCGTAATATTGTTTATGATAATAATTTAGAATGTAAAATAAAATAATATAATATGTACTACAAAAACAACAGTACGTTTATTAAGGGATTGATTACAAATGAATAATAAGAATACTTTTAATGCGAAATTTGAGCTTTGTTTTTTGATAATTTCATTTATATTTGGTCGTAAAAATGACAATGCTACTCTCATATCGTCTTCTACATTTAGCAATCTCAATATTATTTCCGTTTTAATGTTGGTTAATACTGAAAATCCGAATTCATACAAATAACATGTAGAAAATTGTAATAATATTTTTAAAGCTTTTTTAGCTATCATGGAATAATCGCATCTAATGTTAATCCAAAATGAATTAATTGATTCTTCCGAATATGTTAAAATTAAATCTCGATTGTTAAAAAGCGAAATTAGTACTTCCTCTTCATTCAAAGTTAATTAAAATACAGAAGTATTCGTTATCACAAATGGATTACGAACCCAATTACATTTTTTTTTATATCTAAATTTGAGAAATAATGAATAATTCTCTCCTCTAATGTTGTCAAATGGTCAATAACAATTTTATGAATAGTTTTATTAAAATCCTTTGGGACTCTACTCGTAATAAAAAAAGCATTATAATTTTTACCATATACATTTCTAAAATTTGGCGGCACACAAAAGTGCCGCGGCACAGTGGTTGGGTTGAGAATCACTGCTCTAAGCTATTAACCAAAGCGCATCGGTAAAAACTACCGAGCTTCTTGGTGTTCCCTTAGAGCCAGAAACAGGGTAAATGTTTTCCATATTCTGGTAGTTTTGACCATACATTTTTTGTCAGTGTGATTAGCAAAGAACGAGAAAACGTTAAAACCCGACTTTGTCCAACCCCCCTACTAATGCATTAAAAAATTTTGCAAAATTTATTCGTGAAGTTCATTTTACATTTTGTCAAATAAATCCATCTCGAAAACGCCTTGTCCAAAGATATTTTGCGTTCAGTTAAAAAGACAATAATTAAGGTATGTTGTTGTTTTCCGGAAATGATTATTCATCTAATTACATAAGATAATTGAAAAATAAATATTTTTTTTTTAAACAAGGGAAATGTTTCCGAAAACATTCTTTTACTGCATTCAAAATTTAAAACTATTGTATTATTGTTAATAACATCTATCAGTGCTAAATTAATTCTATTTCCGTCATTAGAAACAGAGCATCAATAAATAAAACACACACAAAAAAAAGTATTTAAGAGTTATCCATTTTAAAAAACACGGTGTTGAGGAAGAATTTTTATTAATAGTAATATTATTTTATAATTACAAGAATTATTATCATCCATATTATTATTTTTTTTGAAGTTCAAAAATTATGTTGATTCGATGTTTTATAATTGATAAATTTAACGTTGTTTTGGGAGGTTGTAATTTAACTTTTAATTGATAATTTTTAATCAAATAACGGTAAAGAAAACATGTTTAAAAATATCCTTAAGTGGTCATAAAAAAACAAATTCTGATGTCCTTTGTCTCTCAACTTAGAGCGGCGTCGTCCCTTCTTTATGCGTCACCTATCATTTGTTGAATGTCACTTAGTCTGTGGCTATTGTTTTTGCTCCTCTTTACTGTCGCGCTGTAACGCTCACGTTTTTTATTTCTGTGATATAAATCACTGACCTCTGCTTTTTCAATGTGTGCTCCTCTATACTGCGTATTCATTCTCTACGCATATGTTTGTTTCTGTAACGCTCTAAATAGCTCTATTCGTATTACAATCAGCATTTAGTAAAGTTTTTCTTAGTTGTAGACTATAAAAAATATATAATATATACATTTAAAATTTTGGTAGTTTTAAAAAGTTTGTTCATTCAAAAGTATGTAGTGTAACTACCGTAACAATAATACAATTCCAATTCACTAGTATGTAAGACGTGTTAACTCAATTTTATCTTGGGGTACCTTTTGATAGATGAAGGTTGTCACTGTCGGCACACTAGTCCCCACATTGGTGACCCGGACGTGATCTGAACACGCCCATCTTGACAGTAGTGCCCACTTCAATTTGAACACGCCTACTCCGATAGATGGTAAACATTGGAACTTGTTATTTGCGACTGCGATATTGTCCTCCCCGCTCTGTTGCTACTCAGTCTCGATCACAACCCACTAGAGCTTTGCACACTCGACTGCAGCACAGGTATGACTGACCATCGTACACAACCGCGAACTTAATACAGCTAACACGATCAGAGCTCTGAGTCCAGTGAATTTAATATAGCTCTCAAAACCCGGTGACCTTAAAACAGCTCTCCCAGTCTTTCGCAAAACGGCAATGAATCAACTAGTTATATCCATTCATCGAATTCTATTTCAGAAAAAATTCTGATGGGGGAGTAATGTAATGTAACTACCACTATAATAATACAATCCCAATTCACTAGTATATAAGACGTGTTAACTCTTTATTATCTTTGGTTACCCTTTGATAGATGAAAATTGACATGTCACCCACTACTTACAGTTATTGTACATTTTTCAGTATTGGATAAATTTAGTACTTAGGATACCGTAACTCTAAGCACTAAAAACTATACAATATTTATATTTTAAAGTCTTAGTACTTAGAGTTAAAGGTACATTTTTCTGTATGAAGTAAATTTAGTACTTAGAGTACCGTAACTCTACGGTACAGTTTTCCGTAATGCGCAATACGCTAGTATGGGAGGTTATTATTTCAGTATAATTAACTACGAAAGTTGGTGTGTAATAGAAATAAAATGTGTTTTATGGTAGTATCGACATCAAAAGTTTCCTTTTCTTAGTACAAGAAAATCCGATCATTAAATAAATAGTTATTCAGGATGTTCGCTTTTTTTTTTCTTGAAAACTATACACGGTTTGAGGATTATTTTCCAAACTGCATTGTATAAACTTTATTTACATCTTGAATAATTAAATTCACTCTTTTATTCCACCCAAAAAAGTCTTTTTCAAAATCAAAGTTTTAAAAACTATTTGTTTAAAATATATCTTCCTTTTTTTTCGACCAGCAACTTGTTATTCGACTATTTTTTTGAATAATTGATTTAATTTTTAACGAGTTCGAAAATTTTTCGCTTGAACAATTAAATCTCATTAAATGGGATTTTCTGAAAATGATAAAGCGTCTCTCTGACATATTAAGATGGAAATTTTATTTTTATTCAAATTTATTTTACTCGTTCGGAAATTGTTTTTGGCTTATTTAAATCCTGAAAATAATCTTTTAGCTTAGATGGTATTGATATACATTGAAAACAAAATAATAATAAAAATACAAAGAGTTATTTTGACATTAACTTAAACTAATCATATAGAATAAAAAAAACAGTTATTTGACAAAATTAATAAATATAAACCAACCAAAATAGTTTTTTTTAGAATCTCTAGAATGGTTATACTATATGGTGTTAATATACATTATTATTAGTTAACATGATGGTATTTATACACATTGAAAACAAAATTGAAAAAAAAAAAACATAATAAAAAATTATCTTGAAATGGTTAATTTAAACTAATCATATTGGAAAAAAATAGTTATTTGATAAAATTAATAAATATAAACTAACCAAATACAAAATAGTTCTTATTTATATATGGTATTAATATATATACATTGTTATTGGCTTACGTGTTATTAATATACATTGAAAACGAAATAAAAGAAAAACTATATAAAAAGTTATCTTCAAATTGTTAACTTAAACTAATCATATTAAAAAAAAATAGTTATTTGATAAAATTGATAACTATATACTAAACAAAATGCAAAATAGTTTCTATTTATATGTTTAAAAAAAACGATGTTTAATTCTGACTTCAGTATTATTTGATCAAAAACTATATTTCATTCATAATGTTTCGTTTAAAAAATATGATACTTAAGATAATCTATCTGAATTATTACTAGGTATAAATCATTCTTAAACCATCTTAATAAAGATTTTGACCTTTTGGTGCAAAGTCCACTAACTATCTGATGGCTGTTTCGCGGGTCAATCTTTAATACAGATTTTCCGGCTATAAACAGCTCGTAAATTATTTATTTATTGCCAATGCGCAATCATATCAGAAATAGAGAGTTCAGCGGAAGTTAATCAAGTTATCTCTACTCCATCTCAGATAGCGGGTTTAGTTGTTTACTTTCTTCTATACTGTAATTTTTATTTTTTATTTTATTTGAATGGAGTGAGAAAAAAAAAAGATCGCATTTCATCGTATACATTCGAATTTTAGCGTGGGACTACTGATTGCTTTATCGTAAACAATTTGGGTATTGCACTGAGATTTTCTTGGAATGACGCATCAGTTTACTGCTGCTGCAGATGCTGAGTTGATTTGAGACTGAATCGTTGGTTAAGATTTTTTTTTCTTACATTACTTTTAGAAAATCATATTGTCCGTTGCTGGTTTTCTTAGTGAAAGTGTTGATTTTTCCATTAAGGAATATCGAAATATCATTTCTGCTATTTGGATTTATGAGGCTGATTTGGTAAAGTATATCATTTTTACAAAATTTTTGCATTTTTTTAAAGAAAATATAAGCATTTTCTTTCCTTTTTTGTGCAATTAAATTTATATGAGCCGTGTTCGAATAACACCCATGGCTGGTTGATCTGAATTCCGCACACGGCTCGCACTGACCACAATGCTGATGCAAAATATCCTCAGTGGTAGACGGATCATGGGTTAGAGTCCCCTTTCTGTGGTTTAAATGCTGTATATTTTGGTTTTATTACCAGAATTATGTTGTTTTTTTTTTCCTACCGAAAATGTCATTATCATTTCATTTCGGTAAGTTTAGCAGAATATTTTTTTCCATGAAGCATTCTGACTCTCAAAATTAAATGTATAAATAAATTGAAAAATAATAATATGAAATATTTATTATTAATTACTCCGATTAGTTTAAAAGAAATTATTTTCAGAAAATTTAAAAATATTTTTATATAAAAGTTCATTAAAATTATCAAAACGCAATAGTGGATTTACGAAAACAATACTTGGTTCAATCAGTGACATCAATAAACTGTGGTCGGTGCGAGCCGCGTGTGGAATTCGAATCAACCAGTCATTGCTGGGATTCGAACCTAGGTCACCTCATTGGAGGTGAACGCCCTATCCTCTGAGTTACCGCGGCTCACAATGGGCTATTGACAGTCTGTGAGGATGATCCGGAGACATGCCATCACAATTTTGATCCTCGGCAAAGGGGATGGCTCCCCCGCTTTGGTAGCCCGACGACCTGCGCGTGAAGACGAGCACTTAATGGTAGAAAAGTTTAACGAGGGTCGGTACCGCACCCCCTCGGTCCATACGCAGGCTGATTAAAAGTGCTCACACATCCGCTTACTGACCATAGTCAGTGATGCTTAACTTTGGTGCTCTACTGTGAACCGTGTCTTTACGATCAGCCCCAATGCAGGACTAATGTAAAAATGGATTTTGTGGTAAAATCTACCGACACTCTGAGTGCCGGTACTTTTTAACGTTAATTTGATCTGGAAGTTTTAACTACCGTTCTTGTAGCATTGCATTTATAAAATCATTAAACGAACTGTGTAAGATAACAGGAGTAATTTATAGCAGATTAAAATAAACCTCTGATTAACTAGTATTTTGTTTCGACCATTTCTAAATTTTTCACTTTATCCGTCTTTTCAGCGTACTAGTTTAAAAAGAAAAGAAAAAATAAGAAAAGAAAAATGAAGAGTACAAGGCTCTTGAGACAATTGCAGACGCCTGGGCTTTACAGATAAGCTCCTTAAATATCTCTTGAGAGACTGACAAATAAGAGACATTTAAGAACTTTTATCTCATGTCTTGCTCTCCATTTTATTTTTTATGTTTAGTCTTTAACGAAAACAAAAGAAAATTTACTGTTTTTAAAAAACCTTTTTGATTCATTCTTATTTTGAAGGTTGAATCATTGCGATTTCAGGAATTTTTGTCGTTTGACGACTAACGCATTAAACAGGGTCCGCGTTAAGAACTTCAAATTATTAGCAAGTAAATTAGCCAAACACCAAAAGCATTACCTAAATTTTATAAGTATCAGTCAAAGGCAAATCTTAAAAATTTTTATGATTAATTTTTTTTTCATAAAGAGAACTTCAAATCAAAATACAAATTTACTATAAATTGAACTGTTTTATAAAATGCAAATTCAAATCAATAGTCATTTTAATATTTATTAAGTCATTTAATATTTATTAATAAGTCATTTATTTTAAAAATTCGTCAAACCTAATTAATAGTTTAAAGTGTCCTACGATTATTAACAAACCTGTTAATCAATTTTACGAATAGTTAGTTTCATCGGAGAGTTGTATCATGATATAATATCAAAACGTATATCAATAAATTTAATTAAATTTTACGTATTTATTTTATCTGTATAAATAAAGGGAAAATCTTAAAGGAATCAATGCGTAACAAATAAAAACATTTATTTTCATTTATTAATTATGTAACATTGTATTAATTTTAATAATATTGGACAAAATTTTGGAAATTTAGTTAGTTATAAATTTAGAATTCCTGTTGTAGTAGCTTTCTAAAAATATTTAAGTTTTGTTTGTATTCCAATTATTTACTAAGTTATAGCTGTTTTTGTGCAAGCTCATAACAGTGGATAGACTAATGATTTTAAGTTTTTAAATGTTTTTATCTCAAAATCATGTTGTTTTTTTCCACATTTGACACTAACTTAAACACTATGACACATATTGTTTTTAAAATAATTGTCTACAATTTTTCATGAGTGTTTAGGATCATAGCACAAGTTTTGAACTACAGATTAAGAGAAAAAAAGTAAAATTTCATTTTTTTCACAAAGACACGTGCGGAAATTTTTAAAAATTTGTTTTTTTAACTACATTGATCCCTAACTCAGTAGCATATGCACTTTCTTTTAAGATACTAGTTCAAAACATAGTAGATAGCAGGGGCGCCCATATGTTAGAATTTAGGGGGGCTCATGAAAGAAAACGACAAATAGCTTAATGAATTAAAAAATTAATGAAAGGAAGTTTTATCTATTTAAATATTTTTAACTTAATTAGCTGAGTAACTAATTAATTTAAATTAATTTCACTTTTAAATATATATGATTAATCAAATACGCATATGTTTCATTA
The DNA here is from genome assembly GCA_949128135.1 of Parasteatoda lunata. Lineage (NCBI taxonomy): Eukaryota > Metazoa > Arthropoda > Arachnida > Araneae > Theridiidae > Parasteatoda > Parasteatoda lunata. The sequence continues at coordinate 14,410,490 of OX421976.1, read as the reverse complement.
CGCATATATTTTCTAAAGGGGGAGAGCCCTTCAGCCCTCCCCTATGGGCGCCCATGGTAGATAGCCTTCTAAACAAAATGCGCAAAGGAGTTTTTGTTTTGGGCGATATACTTTTTTTTTATTGTTTAGCGTATATGCGAAAAAATTGTCTTATTTTTACCTGAAAATGGCCATTTAAAAAAAAATTAATTAATAATAATTTTTTTGTGGAGGCACAAGTGTTCTTTTTAGCACATATGTTTTTAGTTGAATAATATCAACTGTTTTATGCCAATAAACAGCAATTATCGCAAAGCAATCATCAGGGTTGGGGAGCGTCAGCGAACAGGGGACCCCTAGTTTATAATATTATAAAAATTATACCTGCATTTTTAGTCTATTTTTAAATGTTTTTATTTTGTCTTTTTTTAATTTAAACAGATAAATAACGTTCATTTATTACTTTTGGAAAAAGTTTTGACACTTTCCGAAAGTTTTCGCTTTACTTCCAAATTAAAAATGGACGACATATTTTAATTTAATCAAACAATAGCTGACTTTTCGAAAAGCATGGAATTTCATAAATTCATTCATGCATCTACGTGATTAGGATTTTCCCAAAATAGTTTGAATATTTACTGTTAGTTTTAATCAACATAAATCTAACTTCACCTTTCTTTATTTTCATTAATAATGATTGAGATTATTTTTGCTTGTGTTCTATGTAGGTGATAATTAATTTTCGAGAAGCATTCTAATGTTTAAGGCTGAAGCAAGCTTAAAACGCGTTGCATGCTTTTTGAAATTGAGTTAGTTTATTCAAACCAAACATGATTTCCAAATCATACTAATAGGAAATAATGTTTGGTTTGAACAATTTCAATTCACTTGAAGAAAAAAAAACATTTGGACAATTTCAATTTACTTGAAAAGAGTCCGGTTTCTGCTCTTAAGTTTTGTTTACAATGTTTTCCTGTGTTAACCGATGCGAGACAACTATTTTCCGCTCTTAAATCCAGCATTGCGGACGTTATTTTGAAAACAAGGTGGCGTTGACATTGGATATATCTTGCTCAATAGCAGGTATATAGCACGATGGCGGAAATAAAGATTTCCGATCATCATTTCGCATGGAATATATTTGCGTGGATGTGCGTGTGTTGTATTTTAAGGTTTGTTTGGATTGGTTTTTGGAGTATACGAACGTGCACGTTCAATAATTTGTTTGAAAATGGTTTGTTCAACTATTGCGCATCCTAATGATTCAAAATATCAGTGAGGTGATTGTCTTCAAATTTATCAATTATAACTTGTTGATTTAGGTTAAAAACTAAACTTAGAATGTGTGTGTGTTATTATCGTAATCTTATTATCCAACTAAAGATAAATATTAAATAGTACACGTAAGTACCAGAAAGTAATATTTTTCGAAAATTTCCATTACATTAATTGAGAGATTTGCCATTGAGTAGTATTGGCTGGAGCTTCGTCTTAAGGTCTAAAATCTATTAAATCCCCTCCTTTCTTATTTTATTTATTAAAAAAAATTATGGAAGACAATCATTTACATTTTAACTGCAGAGTAGAAAATGCCATAAATACCTTACAAAAAAGATGCAATATTTTCAGTTCAGAATTAGATTTATGACCAAAGGTTATGTTTTTGTTGTGCTAGGAAACTTTCGAGTTTTATTAAGCAGATTCCCTGTCCAACAAAGGATAGGCTATGCAGACTAAAACAAAAAACAACTTGAATAAAGCACAAAACCTATAAAAGTACATAATGTATGTATGTACTGTAATGCATTTATGTACTTTCATTTATGCTTAATTTACGTTGAGTTTTGTTCCGGATTCTCTGTATTTTGATAATGTTTAATTTTTGCTGTAATTTACGTAATTAAATTCACAAATATAGTCGAAATTCACGTTACTGAATTCATGTATATGTTACTATGATTTGATGTACATTTTGAATTTAATTACCACCGTTTCGAGACTTTTGTTTGGTAATATAAAAACTTTTTGAAGAAAGAGAAATATTTTGAGATTAAGTTTAAATATGAAATATGTTTTTAATACCGCAAAACTTTTTATAGTTCTTCATTTTTTTTTTTTTTTTTTTTTTTTTGTACGTTACAGAATAAATCCTATGTATTTGGCTTTCTTAAGAAAAAAATTCATCAAATTTATTTTTTACATTTCTACTATTATTTTGGTTATCCGTGTTTGTAATACCACCTTTGATTCGATTGATACTTTATAAAGAAAAACAATAGTTGAAATTTAAGTTCAAAATTCATAAATGTTATCGGCATTAGAAGAACTTTCAACGTTTCGCGTTATGGTTAATTTCTATCTAATATTTAAATATTTAAAAATAAAATTTATAAACATACGTATTTTAATTCAATTATTCTGTTTTTGAGTTAAAGTTAAATTTATGAAAATGACTTAAATTTTTGGAAATAATTTTATTGTTTTCCATGTTTATTTTAAATTCCACCTACCTAAATCATGATTTAAATATTGAGTTCATCATCTGATGGTGACATACGAGATATAGTCTGTTTTCGGTTACCGCAATGTGGTCTCTATGTTATGTTTTCTACATTAGTCAAAACTGGAGAGAAGATGCATGTTTCATGAAACATTGACTGATGTACGAACTGAGAGGAAAAAAACACGCTGCTCACCCCTCACCGGAAAATCGTTTGAAAAAAAAAATGCTATAGGGGTCGTTCTCTTTTCAGATGCTGAGGGATGGAGACAACACATGTTTTTCATCACTTTCTGAGTCAAGAAAAAAGAAGGGTGCGTTATAAAAATTCCTTTCTTGGCGACAGACTAGCCCAGTAAAAAAAAATATCAAACGAAGTTGTGTGTTTTCTTTTCTATAGGTCGAGTGTGCATAGGGGATCTTTAGGGTTAGGTTTAGGTGAAACGTTTTTGTTTCCAAAGCTGAAGGATTACCCTGTAACAATGTGGCGTTCTTTTTTGTGGCATCCACTTCAAAATGGCTCAAAGACGTTTTGTTAACCGCGAAAACTTTAGAATGGAAAGTTTTAATGGGAATTTAGAGATTTGAATTTCTTTACTCTTTAGATTAGTGATGTTAGATTACATCAATGACATGATTAATTAAAGAACTTCATTACTCAAGAGTTTTTATTTTAATTTTATTTAACTAATTAATTAAATGGATAATTCAAGAACTTCATTAATTTGAGTTTTTATTTCATTTCATTTAACTAATTAATGACATGGATAACTCAAGAACTTCAGTACTTAAGAGTTTGTTTTTTTAAAATTTTATTTAAATAATTAATGACATGGATAATTCAAGAACTACACTACTTAAATTTTCTTTTTTAAAACTAATTGATGGCATGAATAATTCAAGAACTTCATTACTTAAGAGTTTTTATTTTAATTTTATTTAACTAATTAATTAAATGGATAATTCAAGAACTTCATTAATTTGAGTTTTTATTTCATTTCATTTAACTAATTAATGACATGGATAACTCAAGAACTTCAGTACTTAAGAGTTTGTTTTTTTAAAATTTTATTTAAATAATTAATGACATGGATAATTCAAGAACTACACTACTTAAATTTTCTTTTTTAAAACTAATTGATGGCATGAATAATTCAAGAACTTCATTACTTAAGAGTTTTTATTTTTTTTTAACTAAGCGTTTTTAATTTCTGATGTGAAATTTCAAATTCGAGAGGTTTTACTTATGCTTTCATCACTCATTTCGTAAATACAACAACATAATTGAGAATTGTCATAATTTAATATTTAACTGGTTTAAATCGATAACTTAGATCAATTTTAATTTACATTTTCAATCTTTAGGTTTTCGATATTTTTGATAACAAATAAAAAAATAAATAAATAAAATTTAAGACAAACAAAATGAATAGTTTAATGTAGTAAAGTTTTAGTCAAACATTTTTAAATTATCAGCTAGAATTGAAGAGGTTGTGGGGGGAATATTCTGTTCTAAATTTATTGAATTTAATTATTGTTTTAGAAATGCAAAAACATCAGAAAACCATTTTGGAAATTAAGTTTTCCTTAATAAACTATCCAAATATATTCTTTAATAAACTATAAACTAATAATAAATTAATCAAAAAATAATTAAGTCCATACATAACATATTTTTTCACCCAAATTTCAATTTTTTTTTCCTTCCAAAATCTTTCATTTAGCTCATAAATTTTAAAATTTAATATTCTAATAAACACTGAAAGGAAAAGTATCATCTGAATTATGTTTTTTATTAAATGTCATTACCATGCAGTGTTGACTAGAATTATTTTCTTCGTATCATTATTATTACGTCAAATTTACTAAATCTTCGCTTTTTATACCACCTCAATTTCGTATAAACTCAAATATGTTTTTTTATTAAATGTGAGTTAATCTATTTCACTTCTTATGATTAATTATATTTACAAAAACCACATAACTCACTTGTTTTATCAGTTCAGATAGCTATATTTTCTAGATATTTGCGCTAAAAATTAATGACACTTGTTCTACTAATAGTGTGTGCAAAATTGATAATGATAATAAAAAAAGCGAATGAAGCCATTCTCCTCGCAGTGTTAGAAATTTTGCAATACGAAAATAACATGCAAATTCACTGCAATTCAAAACGCTTGCAGGGTGAGCCTTAGAATCGTGCAAATTAAATCTTCTCAAACTTTATTGCACGATACTGTCATTGAACGTGAAAGTAAACATTATTTAATTTGAAAAGTTATTTATTGCAGCAAATTTAGCTTTAGGTACCCTTATTGTGGTTCAACTTTAAGCTCCGTGTTATACATGAACTTATTATATTTTACGACGACTTTCATAATTTTTTACACAATTTTATCTGCAAGAATTTCTCATATAAAAAAAAAGAATCATGTTACCAAAATGTTTCTAAATTTAAATAAATCATGAACACTAGCATTTTATTTCATTTCTTAAAGCACTCTAGTTTTATTTCCAAATAGCTTTGAGTAAAAATAGTGTATCATGTATTTGCAAGTTTTTTTTTTTTTTTTTTTTTTTTTTTTTTTTACGCAAATCATCGCTCAGTGTTGCTTTAAAACGAGAGTGAAAGAAAAGAAAAGTTCCACTATTCTTGGAAACAAAGATCAACATACTACCGGCAGGAAAGTGTATTGATTGTAGCAACTTTGCCAGCTGTTTTCATGAATAAATGTGAATGTACGATTTTTCGGCATATCCTTAGCATGTCGCTCTGAATATGCCATCTGTGGCTTCCTTGTAGCGTGTCGAGAATGAGGAATATTTTTTTTTGTCACCTGTATATAGGCAACATTGAAAATGACTTCGCTTTCAACTTGTCACCTACGATATTTTTGTCAAAAGAACAATGGAAAGTTGGTATAGCTTCGAAAAACATCGGAAACGGGAAGAAATGAATATTTCTGTAAAAAATCAAGTGTGAAATAGGGAGAATATGTAAAGCGCGAAATATGATGAAGGAAATACCACTCTTTTAAGTGCACTGAGTAAAAAATATGGTAAAAAATAACAGAATATGGTAAAAACGGTATTTTTGGCTCTATGGGAACACCAAAACGCCCGATAATTTTTTACCGTATCGTTTTGGTAATGATTTTGATGAAATTAACTATAAAATATGGTTTTTTAGCGTGTGACAAGTGTGGTATCACACATTTCATCATGATACCTTAGAGCGCGTCATTAAAAACCATTTATTAATTAAATTTACTTTTCAGTTTTGTATTTTTTACTAAATGTGTGGTAATAACAACTATACTTTTGATAACCAGAAATTTTAGCAAACCATTACCATATGAACGGGAAAATTATCAAATGAATGGTTTAAATACTATATATACAATATTTTACTCTTTTTACAGTCAGAATTATGTTTTATTTTTACCAGAAATGTAATAACCACACAGTACGATAATTTTAAACATAATTTTTTTCTCCTTGTTCCATTTTATTTTTTCCTTGTTCCATATGGTTTGCTATCTTACTGTTGTATAAGATTTTTTTTAAATTGTATTACTCAGAAACTTTAAGACCGATTTCGTGCAAATTTCCTATTTTTTCATTAAAAATTACATTCTTTAAAACGTTGTAAAAATCTGTATATTTTACAAATCAATTGTTTGCGACTATTTTTAAATAAAATAATAAGTAATGTATTAAAATTAATTTTTTGCTGAGAATTGTTCTTCGAATAAACTAATTTTATAATTTCGACCAAAAATTTTCGATTTGATTAAAAAGTTTTCATGATATTGCGAAGTACTCCAAAAGCAAAATTAACATAAATGGGTCCAAACTTTCGAGCGCTTTTCGGATTTAACTATTAGGACCATATATCTTCGAGTTTTCGGCTGCGATATTTTTAGAGTTAAGAATCCAAATCTGACGATAATAAAATAAGTTTATTTATGGAGAATACGTTTTTGTGTTTGATTACGTGGCCTATAATGTCATCTCCACTAATTAGTTAGCATATTTATGGTTTGGCCCTTCCATTAACATTGAATCCGTGAAAGTCTGACAAGTCGATCAAAAGTTATTTCAGGGTGTTCACTAATTTTGTGCACTTACAATAATTGGTTTAAGCGCTAGTTTGTTTTCCACGATGCGATTCTTAAAGATACATGAATTATATTGTTATCATTTAGGTGTCAAACCAGCATTGAATTTTCACACAGATGAAATTCTTTTCTAACAAATAATAGAGACGTTAATCGTAAATGTTTCATCTTAACAACGAATCGATAAAATATTCTCTATTTATCAGTATCAGAAGTTTAACTGAGTGAATTCAAATAAACATAGCATAGCATACAACATAAATAAAAAAAAATTTGATGTGGATAATTGAAAATTGTTGTTACATTATTTATCATTGTTATTTAGCTATTACGTATATCGCTGAAATGTTTGTATATTTCCTAAACAAATACCCTATTAATGGAATATTTCCACTTTTCTATCTTTATAAGGAGTATTTCACTTTAAAAATTTTACAAATGTAAATGTTAGATGTGTGGAATATACGTTTGAAAATTCTTTTTTGATTGTGAATGCAAGTATGAACTTTATTCTCGAATAATGTAAATATCGTTAAAAAATATTGAAATGAAAGATAAAATCGATTTTTTTTTTCCCTTCACATTTTCAAATCTTCTCTTAAATCAAAGAAATTGTGTCTATCTTCATACTCTTACGAGCATTAAATTTAATAATTATATTTTTCTGATTTCTTCATAAATTTTCCATTTTATTGTACTTCAAGCAAAATTATTTAATTATGAGATATTTAGATGTTTGTCAATACTTTTAATTTAACTTTTTGAAAAAAGAATGCCGATAGTTTTCTTTTCTTTTCAAACAATATTTCCTAACTTCCAACTTATTAAAATTTGCGGAATAATTAATTCAGCGGCGCAATGTGCTGCAGTTTTGCCCACCCCCCCCCCTTTTTTTTTTCCCTTCTTAATTTTCTCATTGACGTAACACAAGCGCTTCTTCAAATACTTCTAATTACACTCCTTTCTCCTTAATTAATTTCTCCCGTTTTTAGTTGCTTTAAAGCTTTGTGATATTTGTTGACGAAGTTATGTTCAAAAATTAGTAATTGGAAATAATTTCAATAACTTCAATTAATAAGTATTTTATTATGCTACTTGTTTCGCTCATTTTTGAAATTTAATAGTTAAAGTGATAAATTTTTACTCTTCTAAAATAGAACATAACAAAACATTGAAATATAAGTTACATCAAGGGAATACATTTTAAAACTTTAACTGATTAGAGTGAGAAAATTGTTATTTGATAAATGTAAATGATAAAAAAAATAAATTTAGTATACTATAGCCTATGTCGTGTTATTCCTGCTAAATTCAACCAGTAAATGACATTTTCTGCGAGACTGATTTCTAGCAACAAATAAAAATTAAACGAATTGAATTGTTATAAGTCACTGTTCGACAGGTTAGATTTGTATTAGTCTAGTTCTTTTTAAAATAATTGATTTTGTTGTTTTGTTTATTTATTTAGTAAACATATTTAAAACTCATTTTATTAATTAAACTAAAAGGTAAATGTTATTCCTAATAAAATTTTCGAAGTGGAAGTAGTTGTGTTTTTTTCCTTCATATTATCATCCCAATACAATTAAAAATAATTACATTAATAAAGGCTTTATATGTAATTTACTAAACAAAGGTATTTTTTTTTTTAAATTACTAAGCTAATAAAAGCTTTAATCGTAAATTACGAGTTTGAGCTAAGAATTAAAAAATAAAAGTAAAAAATTTTATTTTTCATTTAAAAACATTAATCTTGCTTATGCTTTGTAAGTAATAATGCTTATGAAATTTGGTTAAAATTGCTTAGTTGAATTTTTATGCAATCTTAAAAAATATTTTACGTTCACTTTTATTGAAATTTAAAGTTCCGACCCCGTGTAAATTAAATAAAACATAAGTTTAGCATTTTTCGAATACTTAAGTCATTTGCATGAATTTCACATCCAAAATAACTTATTCGTGTTGATCGCACCTGCAGTAATTGTTGTAAATGATATCACTAACCTACAATTGTAATCTGGATCAAAAATGAGATCAGTTTTTGAACTTTTTCTTCCATGTTTTGTTTGAATTTTAAGTCTACATCACAAAAGCTGCTGCGTGCTTTTCAAAATTTCTGTCTTGTGTCTTGATGGAAATTAAAAATTAAATGAAATGACGTAGATCAGTGTTTTTCTATATTCTCGCCCCCCCCCTCCTAATAGTAAATAAACAAAGATTTTATTATACAGCAAGAATTGAGTTATTCACAAAATAGAGCCTAAATGGCTATTTCTTTAGAACACTGTCACTAAGGTATCTTTAACAATTAAGTTCATTCTCTGTAATCCAACACTGTGGTATAATAAGCTTAAGCTGCAAAAAAAGTTTTCTCAACATTGCGTAAAAACGTGTCAAATTAACATTAAAACACATAATAGTCGAATTTGAAAACCCATGTATTGAAAATTGAAACAGCAAATACTCATTTTTGTATATGTGAGCAAAATGCATTGTTTTAAAAGTGATGAGCAAGGAGAAATGCGGGAGAGAAATGTTCGTTGGCTGCTGGCAGGATTCGAACCATGGACCTCCGGGTTCGTAATACTCAAACCACCATAGTTGTGCACCCCAATCCAAGAAAAATAGGAAGCTTTATAACATCATAACATACATACCCCCTCAAAACATGTATCTCAAAACAATTATCTATGTAAATAAAACTCCACAAAGTCTTATAAGGTAACTAGGTACTTCAAAACTACTTTCTAGGTACTAGCAAGTAATTTTGAAGTACCTAGTTACCTTAAAGGATAAGATTTAAAAGATAAGACCTTAAAAGGTACTTCAAACAAGTGTTGAGAATTAAAATTTCCTCCCCTTTTAAATCGCTCTTCTAAATAGCCAATCGCCCCCTTAATACCCCATTCTGGGCAGCCTTAGGAACAACTGATTATATTTAAAGCTAGCATATTCCTGTTAAAATTTGAGATGACTTCAGCAGATAAAGTATAGATTAATTTATTGAAATTGCAATTTTTCAAAAGTTAATCTGAATCAACCTTTTCCTGATTTTTTTTTTTTTTTTAATTTTTAGTATAATTATAAGGAAGATTTAGCTGTTTGCATCTTATTCTTCATCAATGCACGCTCTCCTCTTAAATTGTAAGAGGCACTTCAATTCTTTCTTGGTATCGAATTCAAATCGTGGTCATTGTTTTAATATTTTTATATATAACTCCGAAATTATAATTTACTTACAAAATTTTATAGCAAAAAAGCAACAAATAATTTTTAATTATAATTTATATTTTGAAAACAATGTATAACTCACAAATAAATTTTTCGTTTCCTCGCTTTGAATATATACATCTCTCAAAAGCTTAAAAACTATTGGAACTCATTTAATAGGTCCCACGAGCAAAGATACACGACGCCAAACAAATTGCGAATTTGCGCAGCTATTTATCTTCGAACATAAAATATATTTATCAAAGTTAAACGAACTCGAAATTTTCGAGGAAAAAAAAAGAAAATTCTTGTTCATCTAGGGAAATCAGGAGATTCGACGCTTGTCGTAAACGCCCTCGCTAATACATTCATGTTTTGGTTTGTGTAAGATCGTCCATAAACGAGCAAATTTCCACGTTTCGCCATCATCATCATCCCTCCAGAGGGCCTCGATAATCCATCACGTTAAGCATGCCGTTCTCTCCCACCCTGCCCCTTCTCCTGATCTATCGCTTCATCTCGAGGAGGAGAGCTTAGTCCCAAAATCCCGGCTATCAACCTAGAATCAATTCGAGAGAATAACAGATAGATGAGAATTTGGTCCGAGGAAAAAATAGGAGGCAAACAAAGAACTTTACTTTGTTTATCCTCCGGTGGAATATTCCACCTGGAAATTGAAACTGGGATAAAAAGGATTGGTGTAGATCAGGAATGGTAGAGTTGAGGAACGTCCCCATCTTTGGTTGTAAAGGCTTCGGGAGATAGTGTTGAAATGCTTTTCCTGTATGGAAGATGAAAGTGGGATTTGAACTGTCGATTTGATTGGGTCAGCTATTTTTCCACATTTCTAAACATTAACTGTGAAGTATGAAACTATTCATATGCCCTCGGGATATTTAAATAAGTCTGGTTTTGTCAGTGGTGTACTTAAGTATGTGGATACCTGGGGCAAACTTTTCGATTAGGTGCCTTTTAAGAACAGTTTCATCACCAGAGAGAGCTAAGAGAAAACTTTTTCAATTTAAAAAAAAAATCAAAAAGTTATATGTATATATTTTTCTAATGTGGTACCATAAACTCAGGTATTCTGGTCTCGGAAATTCTGGTTTTCAAACTTATACTTCTTATCACACATTTAGTAAAAATTGCAAAACTGAAAAGTAAATTTAACCTAATAAATTTGTTTCTATATATAAGGTATCGTGATAAAATGATAATTTTTTAACGCATATACCAAATTTCATCACTTTTTTATAAAATCATATTTTGTTGTTAATTTTACCAAAATCATTACCTAAGCGCTTCGGCAAAAAAAACAAAACCGTGTTTTTTGTTTTCCCATATAGCCAGAAACGTGGTAAAATTTAACACCTTCTGGTAATTTTAACCATACTTTTTTTCTCAGTGAACTCAGTTAAATACGTTCACTCTTTATATTCCTTATTGATTTAAAAATCCACCCCAAAAGTTTTTAATTAATGACATTAAAACGAGTCATTTTTCTTTTACTTTATAATTCTACATAACTGCAATAAATATGTATAGTTTATTATATTAAACTTCCACTAATATTTTTTTTTAAATGCAATTACTCAATTTCCTATTTTATAAAATTAATTTTTATAGTGTTTAGAACCCTTTTTTTTTAATTAAGAGGAAATTTAAATCTAAATAATTAGCTTTATAATTCAAACGAAAAATGTAGAACGATTTAAAAAAAAATATATATTTTTCGTTTATAAACTACCAACAAGAAGTAAGCGTTTTAAAAGACTTTGATTACATGTTGTTGGTCAAAGCCCTAATAACATATACATGGATTAATGGAGTATTTTATTATCCGTATGTCATATCCTTTATAACTCTCATTCCTTTCTCACTGGAGTCAACGACAAACTATTCGGCGATCGTCTTCCACGATACTCTTTGAACCGAAAACTTAGAATTATGCCCATTCCTTCTTGTCTTTGGCGACATGGAGATTGAAGTTACTTTCACGGTCGAGCGACGCAGACGTATGTAAAGCGCGTGCCCATGACAGGATTTTCTGTACTCTTAAGGATTTAATTGCCATGCAGTTTGGCGTCTTTTATCCATGCTTCAGCTACCAAAATGATATGAACCAGAGCTCTTCATCTCTGTTTGGCCGTTGTAGAAGGTGGATTTGTTTGATGTTGTTTATTTTTTTTTCTTCTCTCTGCAACACTGTTTCCTAATAAGGTCGTTTCTGGAATTATCAATTGTTGCTTTGGGTTCTCATGAGATGAGATATATTTATTTTGTAGATGCGATTTGGCGGCGTTTAATCAAAGGAAGATCGATTTGTAATTTGAATGACAGTTTTTCTGTAGTTGAAATGATGTGTCGTCATTGCACGAAATGCTGTCAATGTTTTGTCTGTTTTATTTGAATGTGTCTTAGAGAATTTGACACCTTGCATTTAAAGTTGTGGAGAAAAACAATTATATTTGTGGGTATCTTAACTTCGTGAAAGTTGTAATTTCTTAATTACCGTTTTATTTACGAGGCAATTATTTCTGGGTATATTGGCTTCTTATAAGTTGTAGTTTCTTGATTGCAGTTTTAATTACGAGACAATTATTTCTATGTATCTTGGCTTCTTATAAGTTGTAGTTTCTTGATTGCAGTTTTAATTACGAGACAATTATTTCTGGGTATCTTGGCTTCGTATAAGTTATAGTTTCTTTATTACAGTTTTATTTACGAAACAATTATTTCTAGATAGCGTATATATTTCTGCGTATCTTGACTTCATATAAGTTGTACTTCCTTGATTGCAGTTTTAATTACGAGACAGTTATTTCTCAGTAGCGTATATATCTCTGAATATCTAGGTTTAGTATAAGTTGTAGTTTCTTGATTACAGTTACTGTTATCTTGGCTTCGTAAAAATTGTAGTTTCAGTTAGTCACAGCTTTAATTACGAGACAATTATTTTAGCCATAGACTAATAATTTTAACGGTTGTGTTATAAATCTTAAAAATATTGAGATGGACTCAGTTAAAATGTTGGCAATTTGTATAGGCGTTGATATCATGCACAACTATTATTCTTTTATTCTGACATTTAACTTATTTTTATTTTTATAAAACCATGAAAATAAAATTACAAGTTAATGACAAGATAATATCATTTGCTACATTTGAATAAAAATTAAATTGAGCCATATTATTTGCTCGCAAAACATAGATTTTCTTTTTAAATAAATTAAAATTTTCAAGTTATATTCAAAAAATATATTTTAAATTTTTTCTTGCTGTTATGAAAATCGAATATTTTATAAAGTAGTTTTTTTTTATAACGAAATGCGGAATAACTAAGTTCTTCAAACAAAAAAAAAACGAAAAATATGCATTAAATACGCTTATCTATATAAATTATTTAAAATAAGTTTATAAACTTGTTTGTTTTGTTGATCTTATTTCCTTATTTAATTTTAGCCCATGATTGCTGGGGAATTAAAATTTCCTTTTTACCCATTAACAAGTTCATTAACAACATAGTGTAACTAAAAATATTTCCATTTAAAAAATGCATGAATTGATGAGAAATTTAAACAATTAAAACAAAATGTTGAATTATTAATTAAAAAAACACACATATTTATTTACACACATGTTTATTTTGTCTCCTTAGGCCTATTACAAATATTCTACATAATGTGGTAAGATTTTTACTCCTCTCTTCTGCTATTCAGACTAACACTTTGAAAAGAAGAGCTTTTCTTTAGAGAAAAGTAGCTCAATTGGATTTGATTTGCATAAAAAGACGTTTTTTGTGGTGAAACACTTTTCCTGATTTTCAAAGTTTCACCACTCATGTATAACAATGCATCTTCTGTACTTCATCCAATTACCTACGTTCTTATTTTTCCCCCGTGGAAAATTTATTCCTATAAATCGTTTGCATTTCTAGATATAAAAATAGGCAGTCATAAAAAAGTTTCTGCAAATTTTCTCCAGCCATATGCTCTATTTCGTTTGCTTTTTATAGGATTTATGCTTTTTGAAGAAAAAAAATATGAAATATTTTCTTTTTTGATAATTTTTTCTCTTTTTATACTTGGTCAATGCACCTATGTTACAGAAATAGGTAGGGCAGAAGAGTAATGAAGCATAGGATATGGATTTTGTTTCATTAAATTAGTTTGAAATCGTTTATATCGCTGAGAGTTGGGTACTTTTTCTGGTAGCAACTTATTGGGGTAATTTTTCTGCAGAATCCAAATCTGCCACAAAAAAGAAGTTTCTCGGACAAAATAGTTAAGTAAAAATTTATTTAATTATTTCTTTATTTAAACAAAACAGTCGAATAACGATAAATAACTCTCAAACAATGTGCGAAGCTGTGAGAAAAACTGTTTAATAACTGCTTTCCCCTAATGTGGTTAAACAACCAGAATTTTGTCGCGCCAAGTAGGCCCAGCTAATGAAGCCACTTAGTTCCTTGCAGCTGGATATATATTATAACCGAGAGGGCTACTCTGCCAATCTTATGACCGACAGAAATGGAGTTCGTGTCCCAGCGTTGACACCACAAAATTTCCTCCCCAGCCTAACTCTAATGCCCATTACCTAAAGAAAAGCATAGCTCTAATGACCTGTTAAATTTCAACTTTGCAGTTTTTGAACCATGCTAGTTGTAAATGGTTAAAAAACTGCCTACTTTCGTATTCATGATTTTTTTAAACCATACTAGATGTAAGCGGTTAAAAAACCGTAAAGGTGAAAAATGTGGTAAAAAATGTCCTTTGTCGTAATCTTTACTACCAATTTGATGGACAGACTGCTGCCCGTTATTTTAGCATAATTTTAGAATGAAAATTCTAACAGTATGGTTACAATTTTGAAGTTTCCTTCCCCCGAGTTTTCTGTCAATAAATGAATTGAAATGTTTGACACCTGTGTATTTATATTTTTAATCCTGTCTAAAGATGTTTCTCCGTTTCCATACTTTTCGGACACCTCTTATAATGTATATGAAAGGATAACTGATCAAACATATAAGTTAATTGTCATATTTGTGGATTGATTTTAAGCTTTCTTTAAATTCAAGCTTTATCTCACGACGAAAAATTTCTTGTTAAATTACTGTATTGTATCGTTTCCCGTAAAAAAAAAAAAAAAAAAAAAAAAAAACATAATTATGGTAATAAAATCCTAAATGTACTATATTTATACTATTTATTTGTTAATTTTTCCGTTCATAAAGTAACGGTTTACCGGAAATTCTGATTTTCAAAATTATACTTATTATTAACACACATTTAGTAAAAAATATAAAAAATGACAAGTAAATGGTTTTTATGCCATGCTTTTAATTGGTAAATTTTACCGTATTCTGGTAGTTTCGATCATACTTTTTTTCTCAGTGCATTATTGCAGATGCGAAAACACATTATTCATTAAGTGCAAAAGTAAAAAATTATAATTAATAACATTAGTAATTGTTTTCATACCTGGATAATTTTTTTCCAGCTTCTGAATATTATCTCACAATCTCAAATGTCAATTTTATTAGGTTTTACCAATATTTTTTGCTTAATGCGTTATATTTTTTCCCTGAATTATACAGCAAGATTAATGCTAGTGACATAATGGTAAAACCAGATAGTACATTGAGCTTAAATCCCCTTTTCCCTTTACCCTAATAGCAGTAACATCATTTAATGCGTTCCAAACTTTGCGGCCTCATTAATTGCTTTACGACCTCTCAAAATTCATTTTGCAGCCTTTTCCCCTGTCTTAGGTAAATGAGGGCCTCCAGAGGTCTTGAGAAACTAATTCGACGAGGCTTAAGTGATTTCAGAGGAATTAAACTGCAACACTAACACCTTCTATTACTCTGATTAAAGAACGTTAGTATTTTAGCCCGGAAATGAGATTTGTAAGTGGAAAGCTGGAAAACTCATTTTCATTCAGAAATATCCGATTTTTGTATTTGGGTAATATTTCATCTCGGTAATCGGAAGTATTTATAATTGCAGTATTTCGTATATTAGTATTTCATATTCCGTTGCTTCTCTTCAGATAGTTACGCTCTGATCTAACATTTTATAATCTGTAATTTGAGAGAATTTACTTACACGCTTTACGTAATTATTAAATTCACAAGGGGGTCTACAAACCCCTGTTCGCTATCGCTCGCCAACACCCGTAACAGCTCCTTTCGCATTGTTAGAATTTGCATTCTAAAATTACGGTAAAATATCCGGCAGCAGTTTAAGCATCAAATCCACCATCCTACGGTTAAGAACATCACTTTATCTTTACGTGTTTGTAAACGTTTACAACTGATATGGCAGAAAAACTCGAATACGAAATTCTAAGGTTTTGTAACCATTTACGTAACTAACCTTAATCAGTTTATCTAGCGATGACATCTATCGTGAGAAATAGAAAGTACAAGACTTATTTGTTTTAGGCAGCTCCGTGGTGATGTCATCTATACGGGAAGGAAAGTTTCGTATTCCAATAGTCCAGGGTCACCCATTAAGGAGGGTACACCACATGGGTTGAAGGAATTGAGTAAATATTGTGGTGTCCACGCTGGAATTCGAGCCCCTAGTTTAACTCGTAATGAAATCGACAGATTTGCCCTCTCGGCTCAAGTATGTACCTAGCTGCAAAGAGCTAAGTGGCTTGTTAAAGTGTTCAACACACACTTAATGCACTTACAGCACAAAAACCCTTTAGTCGAGCAATAATTTTGAAAACCAAAATTTCCGGTATACCGTTACCATATGAACGGATAAATTACCAAAGTAATGATTTAATTACCTTATATATTTAATCTTTTACCCAGAATTAGTTTTTTTTTAAATCAGAAATTTCATTACCATACGCATACAGCTTGTTAATTCTACCTGTTTTTTTTTCTCCGTCTGATATTTTATTCATAAGTTTAGGATTTACAAACAACATGTCATAGATTGACCAAATACTTTAATATCACATAAATTATTGCTATTAAAAGCTCGCTGTTACATAAATCGTTTGCAATTTCTAAAATATGCTGTATGTACTGTACCAAAGACTACTTGTTAAATTTTTTTATTTTTATTTATAATACAATACAATTACAAATCCCAACAATAAATTTAAATCCCAAAAATTATTGAAAACTGATTAGAGAGGATCTGATTAATTTGGACGGAAATGAGTTTTATTAATGGGTAGCTGAAAAATTCATTTGGATTCTAGGCAACCTGATTTCTAATTAGTTAATATTTTAACTTGTTAATCGGGATAATTAATAGTTTTTGTCTTGGGAATATCAAATTGTAATATTTTGCAGAACTTTACGAAATATTCTGATTTAACATTTTATTAGTAGTAATATTTATTTATTACCGGCGTTGAACAGCTGACCCAATCACCGACTATCAATGTTCAAATCCATAGCCTTGTCATTTTTAAATCTAACACAGAAGACAAGGGAACTTTAGAATCAACTACTGGGACAAACTACCCTTTTTGATGGAACTAACTCGCATTTGCGTTAAATAGAGAGCGAAATCGCAAAAAAAAAAGTCTCACGGCTAACCCGACGACATAGGGATTTTAACCCATGATCCATCTACCCCTGAGAATATTTTACGTCAGCACTGTGGTCGGTGCAATCCGGGAACAGAATTAGTATCAACCTGTGTATTCGAATCTGTGTCATCTGATTGGGAGGCGAACGCTCTATCCCCTGAGCCACCACGACTCATTTGATCAATAATATGAGAAAATTCGCTTTCAAGCACAATTTCTACACTAATCGTGGAAAAGTATTTATGGCTTGTATGATTATGATTATCGTAGTATAGGAGTTTTGATATCTCGATATATTGTGTGGAAAACCGATATTTCCTGATATATAGCAATAATTTCCTAAATTACTAGATTTGCATTATTTTTGCATTGGCCAGTCTTTTTATTACCCGAACTAAATTTATCAATTCACAACATAATGGACAATTTTCCATAATACTTGTCACACTATAGTGTTCGATATTTATCGTTTCGATAAAAATCACTATACTATCGCAATCGTTTTCGATAAAGATAGCGATATAACCGCAATCGATAATTATCTTTATCGATAAGATTCGCGATATTATTGTTGTCAAGAATAACACCATAGTATCATTGTGATGCAAATCAAATTTTCGATATTTCTTTAAATCGCGATAGGTTTTTAGTATATATTTTTGAAATATCGTTACCGTTATGTTTGAAAAATATCTATATTTCACTATATTTATGCACCAAAACAATTTTGATTTGCCATATTTTATTTTGAAGTATAAACAATAGGTAAATAAATTAATCTGATTAATGTATCGTTATTAAATAAATTGTTTGCATTTTCTATATTTTGCCATATGTATTATAAGACAAAGCATACATTAAACATTTATTTACATTTCGCATTTAATTACAAATTCCAACATAGCATTACAAAATGCCATTAAGTAAACGTATTTTTTCTTTTTAAAAAAACAATAGGTGAACGTCTAAATACAATACCATTTTATTTTATTATGTTATTTATTGTTTAAAATGTCATTTTCAATAATAATGAAAAAATATTTCTTCTTCCAGTTCTTAAGTTAATGATCCATTCAATTGGATTATTGTAAAAGCATATTTCTTACACAAAAGATAGTATAAAAACTCAACCTATTGTATTTTCAGTAGTAATTAATATGAAAAGAAAATAGCTTTTATTTTATTTTCAACAAACCTCGTTTAATCTATGAAAATTTTCACAAAATGATTTGTATTTTATAAAAGTAGCCTCATAACCTGAAATTAAAATCTATTATTTATTATCTTTATATTGACACAAAAAAATAAATAATAAATATTCTGTTTATCTTGATTCGCGAGTTTTGAAAGAAGAGAAATTAATTACGAATGTTGAATAATTCGAAAAGAATATTCGTTTTACGTCTAATTACCTTTTTACTTCATTTTTCTATTACTTGGCGAATAAAACTGCTTAAAATAGAATAAATATAATTTTTTTAAAGTTATTTTCTCCAACAATGCTAAAATAAAAATGATTAAACATAATTAAAATTGTAGCAATTTTGCCAATATTTTATACAGCTAAAGCTTTACTATTTGTATTAAATTTATTAAAGAGATTTATAGATAACGAGTAATTGTACTGATTAAAAAAAGCATCCTAATAAATATATTAAATTCGTAAACTGTTCGTATGGAAACAAAAATAACTAAAACTTTTTTTATAATTTTTTTAAGAGTAAATGATAATGCGAATTAAATTTGTCTTAAAAGAAACAAAAGTGTAATTGCATATAAAAACATATTTTACAGTGCATAACTTTTTATCTAATAATTGCATTTTAACGTTCTAAGATGCCTTCTAAACAGTTAAAAGAAAAACTCTTAAATTTGTAAATTAATTAGTACAGACAATACTTTAGTTACAAATTCACAGATACAGAAACTTATTTTCTCTGAAAAAAATACCCTTCTTCAACGAATTCGAATTTTTCATCCTTTAAATATGGGAAGTAGACGCAATTTGAAATAAATTGGGCCAAAAGTTTATCTAAACGAACGATAGAAAGCGAAGTCTTTATAAATTTTTCACGTTATATTCAATATAAAAATAATTTATATTTAATTTATTCTACAAAATTAACATTTCTAGATGCACAACTCTTATGCTGGATATTCCTGAAACAATCATTTAGTAATCAATACATTTCTAACAAAGAGTTATTAATGATATTAAATTTTACAAAACGTTTCTATTCAAATTTGAAAAAAATAACCACTATGAATGTTTCTATAGTGCATTAACTGTAAAATATTTATATCCTGTTGAATTATAATAATCTTCTGAGAATATTTATCAAAGACTATAATTTAACTGTAAAACACGTACGTATGTTCCTTCAAATAAATCCAAGTATTACGTTTACTTTCTAAGAAGCCATTCAACTTTCGTATCTACTTTTAGACGATATCATATAATGACTACAATATCCCTCTTAATATGCAAAAGAAAAAAAAATATCTAATTTAATTTCGTCTGCGTCTCAATTCAACAATCAAATATTACTTTGGCAACGGGATCACGTTTGTGTCTAGAGGCTATTGGATTAAAAGAAGGTTAATTCTATTAAAATACAGTCACATTCAAATGAGTTAACGGTACCATCAAATAATCTTTTTTCTTAACCTGACAAGCCTATAATAAAATTCCATTTCTGGAATCAGATCCTCTGCTATGCTCTGGCAAAGGAATGTTGTGTGGATGTTTTATTAAATTTTACCGTTATTTGGTGCTGAATTAAGGACCAATATTGGTTTCAATATCAGAATTAAATTCTAGAAATTGAATTGATTGTTTTCTTTCTTTTTTATTTTCTTTTCTTTTTTTTTTTTTTTTGGTGTAAGATTATAGTATGATATTCGAATTTCAGATTTTAGTATTAAAAAGATACATAATTTCATTTTTCGGTTTAAATTAAAACACTATTTTCAATTTAGAATTTGATATTTTTCATTCAAATCAAACTAGATAGCACGTAAGAATGACATAAATCCTAAAAATAAATTAAGTATTATTTTTAATTATTTTACGCACTACTGGCATAAAAATGAGTGTCCAAACTTATTTTATATTTATAGTAATTTTGTATCTTGATTGTACTCATTTTAACGAAACAATGTGGTTTTTAAAAATTTGTAACCTTTTATATACTATACTTTTTTAAATACTATTCTTATTCCTATGAAAAATGTAAGGTATTAAAAAATACTTTCTAAATTTCCCTTTTGTAAATATTCACAGGTGTATAAAATTATTTTTAAAAACTTTTACTATTATTGTTTATATTAATACAGAAAAAAAAATCATGCTGTGTAGTTTATTAACTCTATTAATAATATATCTCATAGAAGTTGTTTATAATATTATTAATAAATATTATTATATTATTTGATATAAAAGCCATCTAACATAAGTATTATAACATTTGTAATATTAGCATTAAAGATAGCTATTACAGTTATTGTAAATAAAAATTACTTGTAGCATCAATAATAAAATTTTCTTATTATATCATTATTGAAAATTACGTTTACTATTATTATTAATACATATTACACGTAATATTATTAATTAATTAATGCTGTTTGTTAAATAACGATGACTTGTAATAAATTAACAAATCTTTCCTTTTTTATTTCAGGAGAATAATTTTCCAAGATTCTTTTGGCCCATAAAAGGTTAGATTTTTTAAAGAATCTAAACTTTACTGCAGTGAATAATTAACTTAATAATAACCAGCAAAGCACTTTTAATTGCAAAAACTTAATTCAAATACACTTTTGTAATGTTTGGCAACGTTTAAAAAGCTTGAAAAGAACAGGAAATAATTATGTTTAGTGCTTAAAATTTAGAAATAATTGTCTGCTTACTCGCACTATACATTCAAATATGCAAAATTCCTATCATGTCTTGAGCCGTGATGACTCAGGGGATAAAGCTTTTGCTTTCCAATGAGGGGACCGGGTTCGAATCCCAGCGATGACTGGTCGATACGAATTCCGCATTTGGATTGGACGGACCACAGTGCTAACGTAAAATATCCTTAGTGATAGACGGATCATGAGTTAGAGTCCCCTTGCTGTTAGGCTCACCGTGGGTGGTTTTCGTGATTTTCCTCTCCGTGTAACGCAAATGCGGGTTAGTTCCATCGAAAGTCCTCCACGAAGTAAAATTTCACCCAATACTCCATCTAGAATTTCCCTCGTCTTCTGGATTGGGTTCAAAATTACAAGGCTACAAGTTGAACATTAGTAGTCGTAAACCCTAAAAAGATTGGGCAGGCTCTTTAATGATGGTTATAAAATAAAAATAAAAAGTCTTGAAGAATACCTACAAAAACCTTTTATTTGTTCCGAAATGTTGTATTTCCGAGATAGTTACGGTAGCAACTTTGACACAAAGTAGTCTATGAATAAAGTAGCCCAAAAAAACTAAGCATTACTTAATGTTTAATAAAAAATAAAGGAATATTCTTTAACCAAGCAAGCAAAATGAAGGTTCATTTTGACATTATTATTACACATATTTACGTACTCAATTTTCGCAATTGTTTTAAACTTTACTTTCCTGGTGCGCCGACTGTACGGTTACAAAAAGTTTTCAGATTTAAAAACTTGCAATGTTAAAATTTTTTTACTATGTCCACAAAAATAACGCATAAATTCATTGAAGCTTATAAAATCTCTAAAAATTGAAATTCCTTCTTTTTTTTAAATCTAAAATACCCTTAAATATAGGATTGACTTTAGTGTAATAAAAAAAGTTAAAAAGTAATAAAAGATATTTGGTCAAAGTAATCCCGGTCTGCAGTGCAAAAGTTATGTTTTATTAATCTCCCCATTTTTTAATAGAACTAAACAATGTTTATAAACCTCAATTATTCACGTTGTTTAACTTAATTCATATATATATCATTTGAATACCCATCATTTTTGTTCATAAAGCAACTTAAACACTTCAATTTTTTATTTTATTAATGGGACCGAAAAGTAATATTTCGGCGCATTAAATAATCGTTAGTCTTAAAAACCAATTATTTTTTTTCGATTCATTTTCGATCCGACATTGAAAGGTTGTTGCCAACGGGGGTGAATACATTAGTGATTGAAAATGAAATCTTGATAACAAATATCAAATGCAATTAAATGACATTACTTTCCGGTCCCCCTAATAGTATACGTAAGTTATTAGATCCAAATTTACGTAAAGTTATTAGGTCCAAATTTATTATATCTGATTATCGTATTAGATCCAAATTTATCGCGTTGGAATTAGCAAGTCTGACTATTTATGTGATTTAAGAGAATAAGTAAATAGTCATCTTATGCCACATGTAATATAATTGCTCAGATGATTGAAATTTAAAAATAAGATTAAGATTTAAAAATAGATTTAAAAATAAGATTTGAGATTTAAAATGATTGAGATTTAAAAATAAATACTAGGAGGCTTCGCCCCCTGCTCGCTGGCGCTCGCCAACCCCCGGAATTGCTTTCGCAGTTCATTTAGGATTGCTTCGCAATCCAATGCTCGCTTTGCTCGCTCATTGGATACGTTCTTAACGTCTAGCTTTTGTATACTTTTTTCAATACTGAAGTTCCGAAAACTTTTCACTGTAGAGAATTCTAAACCTGTACATTTCAATATTAATTTGAAATTGAAAACAGTTCACATATTTTTCTTAATCACACTATTCTAAATTTCAGTTGTTGAGAAAAGTAACTGCTGTATGTTTTGTTTTAAAGTCTTTCCCACCAGAGTGTTAAAGCCATGTGTTGTAAAACAATATGAAATATTTGTCTGCCACTGAACTCCGGATGTAAAGCAACGGCTTCGATGAAGAAAATTTTGTATTTTTAATTCTCTGAAGGGCGCTACTCTAATAATATGGAATTTGTAAAATATTTTTGACTGTTGATGAAGCTCACCATTTTGTGTTTTCATCAGTGTTCAGAACGAGAACAACTATAAGTTTTTTATTTTATCACAAAAATATAAAATTTATAAAAAACAAAGAAAATGAGTATAGTCATAGAAAAAGTTAAAATTATAATATAAGCATTTGTCAGTTAAAATAAAACTTTTTGTTTAAGTCATTGCTAACAATTCAAATTTCTCCAAAGCAATTCGAAACCTTAATTTTGTTCTAAATGTCAGTATTCAGACACACAACAGAAGTTTAATATGAAGTTGTAAAATGCAAATATAGATAGATAGATATTACACACACACACACACACACACGCACACACACACACACACACAGCGAGAGAGAGAGTTTCTCTAAAAACCAAATTGTTAATTTGGGCATTTGGTGATACAATATACTTATAGAATTGAAGGATTTGTTACGCCAAGCGCTCAGGTATCTTAATTTTGATCTAGTTGCGCTTCTATGTCATTTTGATTTATGTTGCTAAGTTATCTTTCAAAAAATTCTATGGCTGGCAACAGCATTTTTATTTTTTAGGTTGTTTATTTTTATTTCTTTTAGAATTCGTTGTTTTTTTAGCAAAATGTTTTTTAACCTAACAGAATTCTCTGCCGACTGTTCTCTCTATAAATGAAGAAAATAAAGTAAATATTTAAGTGTTGTGAAAAGAATCTTATTTAGTTGTACTAAGTACTTCGTTAAAAATGAAAACTGTTGCCAACGCGAGAAAAGAAATATCATCGGTTTTATTGATACATACGTACGTATTAACGTTTTATATAATATAGATTATTCACTCAAATTCGCGTTTCTTCATAATTATCAGTTCAATCGCAACTCTATTACTCAAACAATCTAACTTCTCACTATTCTTTTTTTTTTCCATCCATTTAACGATTTTTTGCTCTAAGTGAAACTAATCCAAGCGTTAAAACCCGGTCGCAGCTCAATCGAACGAACATATAAAACCATTATCGCCATCACGTATAGGTTAACCATGCCCAAGCTCATCTACGAGGTGAGAAAAACAATGTATATAGATATTAGTTTTCGATGAACCAACTAACACTTTACAATCACCAATTAGATAGGTCTAGGATTAGACTTCCTGCTTTGCACTTTTAAGACTGAAACAAAAACAAAAAAAATGGCTAACGTGCTACGAATCAACGTTTCGACAAAGCAAATAATTGTTGGTAGGAAAGGTCGAAAAAATCTATGATCTTGACCTTCTCCCATAGATGACCAGTGACCATGAAAACACATAACTGTGTTTGTGGGGGTGTGACGAGCATATCGCTTCGCAATCAAGACGCGTGCATGGATACGTTTACAGATGTCTTTTTAAGATCGTTCGGCATTAAATGATATTGGAGTTAAGTGTTTTTTGCCCTGCCTTTTCATATCTTGAGTGAACTCACTGACCTTTTTCGTTGTTTTCATGCTATTATTATGGCGTCAGAAGTCGCCAAATGGCGACGAATTTTGAAATAATTATTAATTTCGTGAGTCTGCGAAGGAAGCTAGCGTTAAAAGTTTCACGTAAGTTGTTTATTCTCTTAAAAATTTTAATATTATCGAACTTTTTATTGTTGTTATAGACAAAAATATTTCATTGAAATCTTTCATTAAATTATTTAATTCAAATATAAAAAAATATCATGATTTCTTGGCAATGTTTATTAATGGCACTAATAATTGTTAATTTTTGCTGTAGTTATTATTTAAGTATATTTTTTATCTCGAAACTCTTGTCTTATGAACAAAATTCCTTTTAATAATCAATTTAATAATCAATTTGATTGCGTATTCTACTTACTTATTATGTGACGTGTACGCTTAATAAACAATAGTGTTTTTTAACTCAATAATAAAATTGCATAGAAAATTTTTTTTTTTAATCAAATCAAATGAGTTATCAAATTAAAATATGATAAGATTATTGCTAATTAATGCTTAAATCTTATATCAAAGTAAAGTATTCACTTTTTTATAATTTAAAACTACCATTCAAATATTAGACAAAATACTTTCTAAATAAGAATTCTTCAGTTTCACCTATCGCCTTATTTGATAGAATGCATTATTTCAACTGGGCTGTAGATTCCAAGTCGAAGACAATTTTGCTAAATGTGGAGACAGAGTAATTTGTTCGACTCCGGTTAGTTATAAATTAGATTAAGAATTCCAGACAAAGAAATATTTAATCTTATGAAAATTATTTAGACAAATATTAATAATTATGTCCACGAAAATCTATTTTCGAATGAATATTATGACAAGTCTTATTATATTATAGTTTATCCCTACTAATAACTTTAAAAATAAATTAACATATTCTAAAAATATTTATGTTTAAATATGAAA
Organism: Parasteatoda lunata; assembly: GCA_949128135.1. Classification (NCBI taxonomy): domain Eukaryota; kingdom Metazoa; phylum Arthropoda; class Arachnida; order Araneae; family Theridiidae; genus Parasteatoda; species Parasteatoda lunata. Next base: position 14,384,778 of record OX421976.1, on the reverse strand, counting down.
TTATAATTTAATTGTACCATTTTGTGTGAACTTTTATTTCTTACAGTAGTGCAATAAAATTTGAAATATGTAATTTTATAATAACATTTGGTTAGTAACAACGATCCTAGCATTGAGTGAAGTTTTAATAGAGCTCGAGGCAACTTTGGAGTTGATTTCGAACTTTCAAAAATGTCCAGAGACAAAAATTACAGTTATCGATTTATATTGGAGTAAATTAATTACATTGCATTGTTAAATAATTAAATCGATTTAAAAAATAGCAGAGCTTTTTTGTGTTATACATAAAAAAATACCCTTTACAAAATGCTGGTTAAACAAGAAATATTTAATCGTTTATCAATAAGGCTTAAATATTTTTCTGAAACCAGTATCTCCTCTTCAATTTCTCGTCCTATATAAATTGATTGAATGCATCGTTGTTGTTGAGTTATTTTAAAACTCAATCTTCGTATTACTAACAGCAGTAAAAATACCGTATTGGAGTAAATTAATTACATTATAATTAGATTGAATTGCTAAATAATTTTTCAATCGATTTTAAAATAGTAGTGCTTTTTTGTTATAAGTTAAAAGTAGAATTTATATCCTTGAAAAAATCCAGATTAAACAAGAAACATTTAATCGTTAATTAATGAGCTTAAATATTTTTTTTTCTGAAACCAGTATCTCCTCTTCGATTTCTCGTCCTATATAAATTGATTGAATGCATCGTTGTTGTTGAGTTATTTTAAAACTCAATCTTCGTATTACTAACAGCAGTAAAAATACCGCATTGGAGTAAATTAATTACATTATAATTAGATTGAATTGCTAAATAATTTTTCAATCGATTTTAAAATAGTAGTGCTTTTTTGTTATAAGTTAAAAGTAGAATTTATATCCTTGAAAAAATCTAGATTAAACAAGAAACATTTAATCGTTTATTAATAAGCTTAAATATTTTTTTTCTGAAACCAGTATCTCCTCTTCAATTTCTCGTCCTATATAAATTGATTGAATGCATCGTTGTTGTTGAGTTATTTTAAAACTCAATCTTCGTATTACTAACAGCAGTAAAAATACCGTATTGGAGTAAATTAATTACATTATAATTAGATTGAATTGCTAAATAATTTTTCAATCGATTTTAAAATAGTAGTGCTCTTTTGTTATAAGTTAAAAGTAGAATTTATATCCTTGAAAAAATCCAGATTAAACAAGAAACATTTAATCGTTTATTAATGAGCTTAACTATTTTTTTGTTCTGAAACCAGTATCTCCTCTTCAATTTCTCGTCCTATATAAATTGATTGAATGCATCGTTGTTGTTGAGTTATTTTAAAACTCAATCTTCGTATTACTAACAGCAGTAAAAATACCGTATTGGAGTAAATTAATTACATTATAATTAGATTGAATTGCTAAATAATTTTTCAATCGATTTTAAAATAGTAGTGCTCTTTTGTTATAAGTTAAAAGTAGAATTTATATCCTTGAAAAAATCCAGATTAAACAAGAAACATTTAATCGTTTATTAATGAGCTTAAATATTTTTTTTTCTGAAACCAGTATCTCCTCTTCAATTTCTCGTCCTATATAAATTGATTGAATGCATCGTTGTTGTTGAGTTATTTTAAAACTCAATCTTCGTATTACTAACAGCAATAAAAATACCGTATTGGAGTAAATTAATTACATTATAATTAGATTGAATTGCTAAATTATTTTTAAATCGATTTTAAAATTGTAGTGCTCTTTTGTTATAAGTTAAAAGTAGAATTTATATCCTTGAAAAAATCCAGATTAAACAAGAAACATTTAATCGTTTATTAATGAGCTTAAATATTTTTTTTCTGAAACCAGTATCTCCTCTTCAATTTCTCGTCCTATATAAATTGATTGAATGCATCGTTGTTGTTGAGTTATTTTAAAACTCAATCTTCGTATTACTAACAGCAGTAAAAATACCGCATTGGAGTAAATTAATTACATTATAATTAGATTGAATTGCTAAATAATTTTTCAATCGATTTTAAAATAGTAGTGCTTTTTTGTTATAAGTTAAAAGTAGAATTTATATCCTTGAATAAATCCAGATTAAACAAGAAACATTTAATCGTTTATTAATGAGCTTAAATATTTTTTTTTCTGAAACCAGTATCTCCTCTTCAATTTCTCGTCTATATAAATTGATTGAATGCATCGTTGTTGTTGAGTTATTTTAAAACTCAATCTTCGTATTACTAACAGCAGTAAAAATATCGTATTGGAGTAAATTAATTACATTATAATTAGATTGAATTGCTAAATAATTTTTCAATCGATTTTAAAATAGTAGTGCTCTTTTGTTATAAGTTAAAAGTAGAATTTATATCCTTGAAAAAATCCAGATTAAACAAGAAACATTTAATCGTTTATTAATGAGCTTAAATATTTTTTTTTCTGAAACCAGTATCTCCTCTTCAATTTCTCGTCCTATATAAATTGATTGAATGCATCGTTGTTGTTGAGTTATTTTAAAACTCAATCTTCGTATTACTAACAGCAGTAAAAATACCGTATTGGAGTAAATTAATTACATTATAATTAGATTGAATTGCTAAATAATTTTTCAATCGATTTTAAAATAGTAGTGTTTTTTTGTTATAAGTTAAAAGTAGAATTTATATCCTTGACAAAATCCAGATTAAACAAGAAACATTTAATCGTTTATTAATGAGCTTAAATATTTTTTTTTCTGAAACCAGTATCTCCTCTTCAATTTCTCGTCCTATATAAATTGATTGAATGCATCGTTGTTGTTGAGTTATTTTAAAACTCAATCTTCGTATTACTAACAGCAGTAAAAATACCGCATTGCAGTAAATTAATTACATTATAATTAGATTGAATTGCTAAATAATTTTTCAATCGATTTTAAAATAGTAGTGCTTTTTTGTTATAAGTTAAAAGTAGAATTTATATCCTTGAAAAAATCCAGGTTAAACAAGAAACATTTAATCGTTTATTAATGAGCTTAAATATTTTTTTTTCTGAAACCAGTATCTCCTCTTCAATTTCTCGTCCTATATAAATTGATTGAATGCATCGTTGTTGTTGAGTTATTTTAAAACTCAATCTTCGTATTACTAACAGCAGTAAAAATACCGCATTGGAGTAAATTAATTACATTATAATTAGATTGAATTGCTAAATAATTTTTCAATCGATTTTAAAATAGTAGTGCTCTTTTGTTATAAGTTAAAAGTAGAATTTATATCCTTGAAAAAATCCAGATTAAACAAGAAACATTTAATCGTTTATTAATGAGCTTAAATATTTTTTTTTCTGAAACCAGTATCTCCTCTTCAATTTCTCGTCCTATATAAATTGATTGAATGCATCGTTGTTGTTGAGTTGTTGTTGTTGTTACTCAATCTTCGTATTACTAACAGCAGTAAAAATACCGCATTGGAGTAAATTAATTACATTATAATTAGATTGAATTGCTAAATAATTTTTCAATCGATTTTAAAATAGTAGTGCTTTTTTGTTATAAGTTAAAAGTAGAATTTATATCCTTGAAAAAATCCAGATTAAACAAGAAACATTTAATCGTTTATTAATGAGCTTAAATATTTTTTTTTCTGAAACCAGTATCTCCTCTTCAATTTCTCGTCTATATAAATTGATTGAATGCATCGTTGTTGTTGAGTTATTTTAAAACTCAATCTTCGTATTACTAACAGCAGTAAAAATAGCGTATTGGAGTAAATTAATTACATTATAATTAGATTGAATTGCTAAATAATTTTTCAATCGATTTTAAAATAGTAGTGCTCTTTTGTTATAAGTTAAAAGTAGAATTTATATCCTTGAAAAAATCCAGATTAAACAAGAAACATTTAATCGTTTATTAATGAGCTTAAATATTTTTTTTTCTGAAACCAGTATCTCCTCTTCAATTTCTCGTCCTATATAAATTGATTGAATGCATCGTTGTTGTTGAGTTATTTTAAAACTCAATCTTCGTATTACTAACAGCAGTAAAAATACCGTATTGGAGTAAATTAATTACATTATAATTAGATTGAATTGCTAAATAATTTTTCAATCGATTTTAAAATAGTAGTGTTTTTTTGTTATAAGTTAAAAGTAGAATTTATATCCTTGACAAAATCCAGATTAAACAAGAAACATTTAATCGTTTATTAATGAGCTTAAATATTTTTTTTTTCTGAAACCAGTATCTCCTCTTCAATTTCTCGTCCTATATAAATTGATTGAATGCATCGTTGTTGTTGAGTTATTTTAAAACTCAATCTTCGTATTACTAACAGCAGTAAAAATACCGCATTGGAGTAAATTAATTACATTATAATTAGATTGAATTGCTAAATAATTTTTCAATCGATTTTAAAATAGTAGTGCTTTTTTGTTATAAGTTAAAAGTAGAATTTATATCCTTGAAAAAATCCAGATTAAACAAGAAACATTTAATCGTTTATTAATGAGCTTAAATTTTTTTTTTTTCTGAAACCAGTATCTCCTCTTCAATTTCTCCTCATATCTAAATTAATTAAATGCGTTATTGTTGTTGAGTTATTTTAAAACTTAAGGCTCATTTTACTAACAGTGTCGTTAACAATCATTAAGCGCAGTACTCTGTGCGAATGGGCAAAACAAATTACTTGTGAGTTTAGTATCCATGATTTACACTCTTCACCAAGTACTTGGAATCAACATAAAAATAGAATAATCGCACCCAAAATATGATGAGCGTCGTTTTGACGTCAATTAATACTCGACCAGCGTCATATGCTACACCGACATTTCTTTTAATTGCCCCTGCCAAGTTTTCGGTTTATTGCTTCAGTTAGTCGTAAAGCGGCTACATTTTTTCGCATAAATATATTCACTTTCTAATTTTCTCGCAAATGAATACTTTTCTCTTGATGAAAATCTAAACAACGTTTTAAGGAATAAATGAAGTTTATAGTAAGTTTTCTGTAATGACCGCCCTTAAGTATGTGTTTTTAGAATTCTTGTCAAAAATTGAATTATAAAAGTATTCCTATTATTAATTGCAATTTAATAATTAAGTGTGGAAAGAACAAAAACACTATTAAATCACTACTGAGAAAGAAAAATGGAATACATAAAACCAGTTTTATTACCTGAGGAAATTTAAAACATTTCCAAAAACGAAGTTTATGCGAATTTCTATCTCTTCCTGTAAATAATCTATTTTCAATTCTGCCTTCTTCAGTAGTTATTCATTAGATTTCAATAACCATCTTTTTCCATCGCTTAATTTTCGACTCTCAATACACATATTTTTGTTACTTCATGTGTTAAGAGCGGTCATTGCGAAACACCCTGCATAGAACAAATGCACAGGTAAATTCAATATTAGCTTATAATTTACCATTTTTTAAAGGAATTTTTAAGGATGAATTAAAATTTTTCTCGGTAAAATAAACAAATTAGGGAATCTTGATTTTTCTCTTTCATTATGGATGTTGAATATTGAACTTATTTATAAGCTGTAATTTTTTATTAAATTATTTTTTATTGCCTTTTTGTCCTTTATTAGTTATTTTATTGTTCAAATCATAAGTGTAAACATTGAAGAGTGCTTTAAATTATTTCAATTTCAAACGTCGACAGAACCTTTAAAGAACAACTTATCTAGCCTATTTAACTAGTAGCAATCACGAATATCTGTTACAAACAACAGTTATGAAAAATAACAAGTTAACAGATATAAAATGTTATTTCATATGACAACGCAGCCTTTGAAGAACAGCTTTACGTAGCAGGTACAGTTTGTTTATCTGTTACTGTTAAAGTGTGAAGTCCGTTATTTCATAGAATAAATAGGTATAAGACCACGAATAGGTATAGGACCACGTAAGCCAGTTAAAGTATATAAAATTATTGAATTCTACGATTTAACTAGGTATTCTATAGAATAACGATGACTTGATGGTTAAAGTATGAAATAGGACCCTATAAAGTTCTTTGAACCGGTTCTACCTGCTTTGAGTCAGTTTTGAAACACTTATAGCTAGTTAGCAATAACGTGTGTGTACGCTTCATTCCTGTTTCTTTTAGACATGGTTATTGATATGAGCAATAATAAATTATAGCATCTGTTTTTCCTTATTATTTATCAATTAGTCATCCGCAATAAGGATAAATGTATTTTTCAAGAGATTTTAGCTATTTATGATCAATTAATTTATAAAGTAACTTTGAAATTGTTTATTTTTTTACTTTAACGGTTTATCATTAGTCATTTAATAGAATAACTAGTTATTTCAGATAATAATTAGATAAAGTAGGAAATTTTTATCTATTATGTACTACAATTGTATTTCATGAAATAACTTAATTATACACTTTAACGGTAACAAAAATAACTTTTAAATATAAATAACTGAAATATGAAATTTGAGGCATAATTTATCTGAATGTTTCATCAATAGCGTGAATATTAATAACGATGAACGAATCTCGAATCGTATGAACATTAATCGATAGTTAATTATTAAATCTCGAAAACTCCTGCCGAGATGTCGCTCTAAGAAATAACTCTAGGGGAGAAAAAAAAATTCTACTGCGTAAGATTCTGCGACAAGTCTAAGATACTTTCGGGCTATATTTTAACTGTCCATTTATTGCATAGAATAACTAGTTATTTCATATAATAACTAGGTAAAGTAGGAATTTTTTATCTATTATATACTTTAACTGATTTGTCTGGTTATTTTATGAAATACCTAGTTATTCTATGAAGAAGAAGAAGAAGAAGTTATTCTATGAAATAACTGAATTTATACACTTTAACGGTAACATGTATAGCACATTAACCACTCAGGGATCTGTCCAGACATTTTGTGAAAGGTCCTGTTTTTGAAAATTGTGAAAAAACTATTCATAATTTGTGAATGTAAAATAAGCGTTAAGTCACATTCTTTCAACCAGGGTCCTGCTTTTGTGAATTTGCGCAAATAGGGTCCTGTTATTGCAAAAATTGCTAAAAACCTTTTCAAGAAGTTTTTAAATTATAAATACATAAAAGATTCTGCTCAACAATTGTTGCTACTAAATTAGAGATGCAACATACAAATATTTGGTGTTTAGCCTATACTGCTCAACACAGAATATTCATTTCGGACGAATAATGGAAACAAAATTACTCACATTTTTAATAATTTCAATTGACATATTTTAAATTACACAACTTAGTAACCTTTAATGTGTTACGCATTAAGTAAACTTAAACAATTCTTAAATTTAAAAAAATTTATTTAAAAAATTTCCATAAATTAATTTTTATTTGCATAATATTCTATGAATAAATATAAATTGATCAATTAATTATTTACAAAAAAATGATTTAATATTAATAAGAATGCTCACACGATGTTTGTAAAAGTAGAAATATTTTCTTAGAATACTACGTTTGGAATTTAAACTTAGGGAAACTTAGTTTGTCTCGAACCGTCTTTCTTTCCCATCCCCGGAAAGGGTTTATTCGATTAACAAAACAATAATGATGATAAACAAATTTGTGAAGGGTCGGATTAAAAGATCAATTATTTTGTGACAAATTCCTTCTAAACAGACCCCTGCCACTGTTTAATAATATCAACCCGATATATTTTTCTGAGTTGTCAATAGGAAAAAAAAACTGCTCACAAAATATTACACAATGAGCTGATAGTTTGAAAAATAAATGAATCTCTGATTACCTCACTCATTTATTTGGGTTATCGAGTCAATGTAAGTCACTCTGGTAATTTCAATCCCCGATCGTCTAAAATTACCGTAATTGTGAACGTCTTATGTACCACCAATGACACATTCAAATACTCTTTTAATACCCGAGGTAATCTGGACTAATTGAGTACGCTTAATAACTGCCCCACATTCTCAACATAGAGAGGAGTAGGCATAAACAAAAACACGCAGTACAATTATGAGATGTTCTTTCTTTTTTTGGGAACTAACCAATTAAGGACACGAAGTTAAAACAAAACAAAGAAAAGAAGTTCATGTAATCATCGGAAGAATAAATATTAAAAAAAAAGGGTAAATGGTTACGTTGAAGGAAAAATAAAGAGTAAACGATGTGTTTACGATTGTTATTTGTTAGTTGTCATCGATGTGGATCGATTGTAGTCGATCGACTCACTGAATCATGCTGGGGGAAAAGTTTTAACTTGTTTGCTAGAATACGGCCTAACCTGTTTTTGTGCGAATGTTTATTTTTCGATTTTTTTTATCCGATGTATGTAGATTTCAATTCAAGCAAATTGAAACATAAGTGACGAAATTATCAAAATAAAAATAATAATTAATTAGTAGGACAAAAAAATAATAATAATAAATCGGCCATTTAGTTTTTTCGATTTTTGCTATGTATTTCATCACTTTACATAAATATTACGTCAGCCAATTACATTACATATGTATTAAGTTCTATAATCGCATAATTTAATTGTTGAACGCACAAGAATCTCAATGTAAATAAATGAAATGTGCAATTAGTATATTGCAATACATCGTGCTAGTTCGAGTTTTCCTAAAACGGACTGCGTAAATTAAATTTAAATTTAAAATTTTTTCTATTTGGATATAAATTTTTAGGATTTTTTATTTCATTTTTAGACATAATCCCTGAAAATGAATAAAGGCAAAAACAAATCGAAGAAGATTTCCTTAGAAATTAAGACATTTTAAAACGAATAGCAGTAGTGAAAGATAGTGGACCCTACGTGATACTTTTTTATGCGATCTCAATCTATCAATAAAAATTTTTTTAAATTTTGTTGCGAAAGCTATAATCTCGTGAAATTTTGTGCGATTTTATTTATGCATTTTTATGCCGTCCTTATCCATCGCACCAAAAGAAAAAAGAAAAAAAAAAGGTTTGAGTGTGTTACGTTTTTGTTTTTAAATAATTGATTTTCTTAAAATTTAGTTTTTCTTCATTTTACGTTTTCATTAAAATCAATTTTATGTATTCTTTTACATACATTTTACGCAAATTGAATCAAACCAATATTTAGTTACATTAGCATAACAAATTAAATATTTATTACCTTAAATGAATTTTATTCTTCAATGTCTTGGAAACACAAAGCATTATTTTAAGGTTTATAAAATTGCTGCAACATATAAGTCCATTATTGTATTGTATTGAATCAATAAGCTATTATTTTTATTTTATTTAAAAAAACTTTATGTTATGAACTCCATAATTTACAATGCTTTTAATTTTGATATGAAATAGAATATGAAGCAAATTGGTTAGAATTCTATTTTGGGCTGATGGCTGAAGCATAAAGTTTTAACCTCTACTCTGATTACCCCGAGTTAACTCGGGTATGTATATATTGCAAATATTAATTATCCCGAGAAAACTCGGGTGTAGCAAAATTTGTCAGTACGTTTACTTTATCGCGCTTTTACTCGGCTGGTAGTAGTTTGCCAAGTTTTGTTTGGAAGTTTTGCTGTTGTATTGGGGACTGCATACGTGTTTTGTGTGGTTGCTGAATTTATATAGAATAGTTGCTTACAGTGGTTGCTGAATTTACATAGATAAAGTTTGAAATAAGCTTCACCGGTGTTTGGAAAGTATCAGTTGGAAAATATCACTTTGTGTTGTCACTTGTTTAAAAAACTTTCAAACAAAGACTAGAATTAAACTTTTTTCCTTTGCCGGAGATAACTCGAGATAGTAAACTGATGGTAAATTAAATGTTTTTTTACACGTAAAAAAATTAAAATGTCAACTTGTGTACTATGTTTTGTTTTTAGTTCTTTGTATTTATTAATAAAATAAAACAATATATTGATTGTTTTAAATTTTTTTTTTTTTCTTCAAAAAAAAAAAAAAAACATTGTAAAGCTAGGGGTTAAATTACTTTTCATATTTTTTTTAGAAAAAAGTTTAATTTTCATTCAAATATTTAATTCTATATCCACATTTAGACATTCAAAAGATTGAACGTACATTTATACTCATAATTCTTTGGCGTTTGCTTTTGAGGGCTTAATATCATTCCAAACCTCACTTTAGGTAAACTCAAAGAGATTTAGTTAAACGATTATTTATTCAGCCCACTGATCCACTTAAAAACCAAAGGATAACACTTTCTATGTGGGAAAACAATACACCACTCTACAATGCTCGGGCGTATGGAACTGTGAGCTTTTAAATAAGTACCATATTTAGTGTCTTACGGCTCATTAAGGTTGTGAAATGATGTGTGGCTCATAAATTTTAAGTTGAAAGTGAGAGCACTGATCGCTCTAAGTTAGTGACATTGTGTTTAAAATTGCTTTGTTTAAGAACTTTAATGATTATGTATGTGTTATTACTGTCACAAACAAAGAGTTTTTAAATAGAAAATTACTTTTTCTCACCCTGAAAAAGATTTTAGCTTTCACAGTCAATCATTACAAACCTATTTAATTTTCAAAACATTGATCTTGTTGCCAGAGGTGTTTTTGTAACACCGCCCTTTGTGTCAAGACCTTACTTAACTCGGACCATAGTTAAAGTTAAGTTAATGGGTTAACCTTATCTATCCTTAATCTGTGGTTAATTATAATAAAAGTAACTGAAATCTAATTTATTTATCATTAAAAAATATGACTAACACTTTAAAAAATTAAAAAGAAATTGAAGAAGGTAGGAATTTAGAATTTCAGCTGGAGAGAAACAGTTCTTGCTATATTTCAAAATTAGTTACAAAGTTGGTTAATAGAGGGAGCTGATCACTGGAATCCCTTTAAAACAATATTTTATGCTACATGTCTCATGTCAGACCATATTAATTGAAATATTTGCATGAGCCCTTGTTAATTTTGTCCTCAGAGTGAAAACGCTGTTGCTGCGAATGATGGTCACTTATACTTTTGCATCATTAGTTGACAAACTTTAAAACTAATTTTAAAACTTTGAGCAAAGAAATTAGGTACTTGCACTTCAAGAAGAAGAGGATCACAGATACCCATACATGTGACCTATGACGTCAGCGCCAGCTGATCGTTTATAAGCAAAATGGCTCAGTTTCTCCACATAAGTTAGAATGTTAATTAACGTGAAGTTAATTAAATACAGCACCGTATTAATCATCGAATTTGTTGAAATATAATTCTCTCTCGTTTACGTCTTTTACTTAATTTAGATTTATTATTTGTTTATATATTTTATTGCAACCGTGATATATTTTTGTTTTATGTACCTAGCAATTTCGATGCATAAGTTCATGTTCTACGCGACTTTGTGCCTGTCTTTGTGTTAAGTAAATAAATATAGTGAAATAATTGAAATCTTTGTGGAAGAATATACAATATGGCACTTAAGAGAATTGATACTTGATGGGCTTGGCCTACTCGAAATAGAATGGAAAGAACAGTTGCTAACGTAAACAAAAGCCACGTTTCAACAACCAATCATCGCTTGCAGATATCCCATTAACTAGGTTCTATCTGCATTCGTTTTTCTTTAACTGATTTTTCAAATCATAAGCCATTTTTAAAACACATTTTTGAATGGGTGGATAATATATAATGATGAACTTGAAGTGCACAATTTTATTTTTTGTATACGAATTTATTTTGCTTTAGTGACAATAAATTTCATCCACTCATGGAAAATATTATGGAGAAAATTGTTTGTAGATTAGCTAACTATAGCAGCAAATAGCACTTAACTAGTTAAATACAGTGTTTACTTCCATTCCCAGCCTATTTAAATGCTCATAAAATGACGTTTCCTCTCAAAAGCGAACAATATTTCACAATTTTAAATGATAAAAGTATGTTTTCGGAAAGACAAACCTCCATTTTAATATTAATTTATGATTTTTCAAAAGCAGTAAAAGGGATTTTAAAAAACGATTCTGCACTTTCTAAGAAAGCTGATCGGGGAATAAACATCTCACTTCCATTTCATATTTTTGCAAAATTTGCGTTCTTTTAATGTTTACTACATTTACATCAACGCTTTAGTAATTACGTATTCTCTCAGTTTTATTTTTTTTTTCTTCTTCAAAATAGAAAGTAAATTCGCAGATTTGCGTTTTATTCGTAATGGTACTCATAGTAAATTCTACACTCTTTCTTGGCAAATGGATTTTGATGGCATGAATAATTAATTTTCTAATGAATACCTGAAAACTCAGGTTTTTATTTATAGGAAAGGAATGTAAAATGAAAGAAATAGAACATTCAATTGTTCAGTGTCCTCCACAAACAGAATTTATCTCCAAAAGCAATTTATCGTCAATTAAACTGTCGACTACGTTCCGACTAGTTCTAATTAGTCTGTAGACCTAAAATTTTAAATTTTCATTTAGTAGCCAGTGGCCAATAACCCTTATAACTTATTAGCCATCTTTTTCTTAAACCTAATGATTTGGTAACCGATATCGATAGGTCCTTTTCATTTAATTACCACTTTTTGCAATTTATTATTATTATTATTTTTTTGTTGTTGCTTGGATTAAATTACATTTTTTAAAAGCAATTCATATTAGAAATAATCTACGGTTATGAAAAGTTTATTCAACAATAGAAATGATAAAAATATGTGACAAAATTTAGTTGCATAATGATTTTAAAGAACTTAACATAAAAATATTTGGGAAGTCAAAATGCACTTAATGCATAGGTTAACCGTGAATGACCAAAATCAAGAGAATGTCGACTTTCACCAGTGAATGTCAACAATCACATAGTCGCTTTGGTCAATGTTCGAAATATTTGTTATATCTGTTTTGATATTAATTTATTCGTTGATATTATAATATTTATTCGATATTATAATATTTATTCGATATTTTAATATCTGCTGAAGATAGATTAGAAGAAACATCAGTGTTCGGAGTGCCGGTTAAATGCATACCTGACAGGTGCCCTTAACTTTAAAAAAACATCAGTGTAGGGTATACTGGCAGTGGCACTGAACCTTAAAAAAAATTGATGTATGGCATACCAGGCAAATGTATACCGGGCAGTGTGACACTTTACTAGACCTGGTGACATTTACCAAAGTGTATAAGTGATTGTCAACATTCTCCGATGAAAATCAAGAACCACCAATATCGGTCATTCACAGTAACATAAATACATTGCAACTTCCAAACATGTGAATTGTTAAATAACTATCCTTTCACGTGAGTCTTTCCATCGCAAATTGATGGATTCTGAAACATCGAAATTTTGAATGGAAACATTGCACTTTTTAATGACAATTCTGCTTTTCTGAGTCCTTCTGCGTTGATGTACGTTTATCATCAAACGTTCAAAGAAAAAGAACGATGGAAAAAAGTGACCAGTTGCTTATTTAATTTAAAGGCCACATGTTTTTGTTGACTCGCCACGTGGCGAATGGTTATTTTCAAGCTTGAATGGAAGCGTTTTGTAAAGTTTTATATCATTAATAACTGTTTGTTAGAAATGTCTAGATTACTGGGTGATTGTTTCAGAATATTCAACATCAAAGTTGTGCATCTAGAAATGTTAACTTTGTACAAGAAATTAAATATAAATAATTTCATATTTAATATAACTTGAAAAATTTATAAAGACTTCGCTATCGATAGTTCATTTAACAAACTTTTGGCCCAGTTTATTTCAAATTTCGTTTATCTCCGAATCCCGATGAAAAATCCGAATCCATGTTGCGAGTGGTTATTTTCCTTTCTACTAGAATCAAAGTGGTCAAACTTTTGTTAAAAACTGTTTTGTGCCTAGTGCAAGTACAAGGTAGAATTGTTTCCAGTGCAAGCAGAATTTTTCTTTAGTCGCCATTTCGACGGTTTTACGACATAAACATAATGACAGACGGACTCAAAGCTGACAAGAGGGAAAAAAATTAAATTAAATTAAAATTTTATAAGCTACGTTTTTCACGCAGACTTAGCTCAGAACATCGAATTTGTTATCAAGTTTAATACACTCATTTTGTGTTTCCAATGGTTCCTAATACTGCATAAATTCATTCTTTAATTTCTTGTTAACTTTTTGATATTGGTAATTTAATTCATCATCATCATCACCCGCCATTTTAGGGCTCTATCTTTTAACAGTCATGGTATGAATGACACGTAATTTTGATCCAGTTCCGACGGCGTGGATGGACAACTGCTGGAGTGTTACCCCTTTCTCCAAACTTCCACGCCACAACCAACGAATAGACTTTCAGCCACACCTTAGATATTTTGCCAGCCATCAGGTCCACACCAGCTGTGTGAGCGAACGATTACTGAATTTGCCACCAGAGCGCCCATTGGTGGCTCATAGACAATTTTTATATTATATTTTATAAACGTCGTTGAACATCCGACCCAATATTTGGGTTTACGACTACCAATGTTCAACTACGTATACTTGAAATTTTGAACCCAATACAGAAGACAACGGAACTCCTGGATCAAGCATTGGGAGAAATTTGCCTTCGTGAAGGACGTTTTGAGGGAACTAACCCGCATTTGCGTTTCATGGAGAGGAAGACCACGATATACCAATGAGGATGTTTCACGTCAGCACTGTGATAGATGCAAGCCGGATGCAGAATTCGTATCGACTGGGATTCGAACCCGGTTCATCTCATTGGAAGGCAAACGCTCTGTCCCCTGAGCCACCGCGTCCCCTCAAAGACAATTAACGTAATTGGTGGCTCATTGACGCAACGTAATTTAATGTAATTCATAAAATAACACCTGCAGTAATGTCAAAGGAACTTGGTGCCTTGTTATTATAGATAAATCGCATGGCACACACATTAACAAGTTATTGATTATGAATAACTCCAGCAAAAATTTAAATAGCGTATTTGTGCCGTATTAGAAACCATTGACTCTTTGAAACTAGAAAATGTGTGCAGCGACCTTAATTACAATTTAGTTATGCATCAAACATTTGTACCGAAAAAAATTATATATCTTTGCTTAATATCACGTTTTGTTTACTGTCATATGTGTAATAGTTTCAAATATATAAATTTTTAAAATCCGATCTTTCATTTGTGCAAACCCAGTCCACTTTGAATTAAAATTAATTTTCTTAGCTAAAATTACAATGGCTGTGGCATAAACCTTAAACAGGTACTAATTAATTTCTACCTGACATCATTACTACCTATAATATTTACATAGACATTGTAAGAATATATTTTTCCTATACTTCTAACTCAAGCATCTGAATTTATTTTTACCTCCGTCAGATTTTCTTTTCTCTCCACGGCAACAAAAGCATCTCATTTCGATCCTTTCTATAGTCCAATATGTTACTGCTTCGAAAGCTTCCCCCACATCTTCAATTACTCTCATTACTTATTCTTCCTGAAATTCAGTTTGGTCCAAAATAGATTGTTGATAGCTTATGCCAGTTGTTCTCAGAAGCCAGCCAAATCTTGGAAATGAAATCTTATTTGGCGATGGCTTTCTTAAACAAATCCCTTGACTCCAACTTTCCAGACACTTCTATTTTCTGAGAAAATCGAAAACTGTTATTCAAAGTGCTCAGGAAGCGAACATCTAAATAAATTTTTTCTTTGTGTGTGGATTGGCTTCCTATCTACACTGTTGGAGAAGCGCTGTGTTGCAGTAAAAATTATTTTTTGCGGAATTTGTGAAGATATTTTTATCTTTTTTTGGACTGTACATGGAATAACTGAGTACTTTGCTAATCATTTTTCATACTGTCTTCTTCCCTGTGTAGTACGTGCACTACTTCTATTGCATCTCTAAGACAGTTACGGAACCCTAAATGAACAACCTTTTTTTTGACGGAACCGGCGTGTTAGTAAATAAAGTTCGTTAGCCATTGTAGTGGCGTAGTAACATTCCCGCAACCCCCTTGTTTAAGTTTTTTAACGCGCCAAATCTAAGTCAATACTGTAGTCTTTTAATCGCTTTTTTTTTCGGTGGTTACCACTACGAATTTCCGAAGTTTTAAAAATTCCAGCAATTTTGACATCTCTACAATGCCGAATGTCTCATAGTGTTCTTGTCGCTATTATGATTTTAAAAACTGTGTGTTAAGACTAAGATAGGGCACATTTATAATTCTGGCATGGGGACATACCTAGGTCTATGTACGCCACTGAGTTACTTTAAGCATTTTAACCAAAGAAACACTGCTAATCATCGTGAAATATATTTAATCTGAAAAATTTAATGAATTTTTTTTTATCGCTTTACTAATAACAGTCTTAAAATTAAGTGACTGTTTAATTCACAAGTCTAAAGGGGCAACTAGCTGAGTTTTAAATTTGATTTTGACCTTCCAATGAAAACCATAAATCAGATTATTCATTAGCTGAAAATGAATTGGATGATTTATAATCTTCGTTGAAATGAAAACGAAGAAGAATGGCTGTCCGGGAAACACATTCATTTTTGAAATTGGTTATTTTCTTAGAATTGAAAAAATTGATGGGAAATACTAGTGCAATTATTATTATTATTATTATTTTAAATAATAAATTTTTCTCAATGGCATTTTGCTTTAATTATTTCATAAAAATTACCCTAAATAATAAATAATCGTTGGATATAAATATAATTACAGGTTTCAAAAATCGTTCTTTTTTTTTTAAATCTATCTGAACTCTAATGACCCATAAACGGAACCCTTAGGGTTCCGTGCAACAACATTTGGGATCCTCTACTCTAGGGTATTCGTTGAATTCAACTCTGGAACTTTCGAATTTTTTATTCAGATGCACTAAAAGCCTTTTTACCTTTAAATTTGTCAGTAAACGAGAATTTTATTAGATTTTTTTTTTCATTTAAAACTAGCCCTTTTTTCCCAAATTTGATTTTATGCTAAACATAGTTAAATCACTGCTTTTAACAGATAAATCTAAAAAAGAGCACAATATGCACAATGAAAAAAAATAATAATAAACGCGAACCACTTGGTTTCATTTCTACTGACTAACATCATCAGGAAAAAAAAATCTTCTCCCATTTGCTTAATTTCTGTACTGAATAGTTGCATATAGCATAATGTTTAAGAGCCTTGGTGGCTTAGGTGTTAGAGGACTCGCCTCTCAATGAGATGACCCGGATTCGAATCCCAAGCCGCTGGCAACTCAAATATTTCCGCATGCGTTAATAGGCTTTTTAAAAAATCAGATCATTCGATGATTCGACTGTGATTCTATGATTAGTGAATAACTGAATTAATTCACCTATTCAGTGATTTTCTAATACACTAACTCGCTTTTATTCGTTCATTCACTGAATCACTAATAGGTCAATTCGATGATGCACTGATTCGCTTTCTTTGTTACCTCATTTTCTTATTCTATTTACTAGTTATATCGAGAATTTCTCAGTGTAACGGTTTCAGTAATAACGCAATATTTGTAAAGAAAAATAATAATAAACGATGATCGCCACAAAGCGATGATATTTAAAGTTTGTTTCGTCTTCAGCCGGACTTAACCCTTTGCTTACGGCGTTCCATGTTGTACCATCATCTATGGTCCACATGTTGTACCTGCCGTAAGCAAAAGGTTAAAATAGGTTTATGAACATTATGTAGCAGTCTTTATTGTTCAACAAATAACGAGCAAATTTTCATTTTTTTACACTGTAAAGTTTCCTTGTAAAAACTATTCCTTCTAATTCAAGTTTTTCCCCAAACGTTCCATTTTGATTATCATTATCAATTTATAAGCTAATTTTGATATATTCGATTATAAAATCTTTAAATTCTCTAGCAGTTTGAAATTTGCCATTCTTTCTTCGCATTTCTTGCTGACAAGAGCATTATGGATTGAGAAACTCCACATCCCAGTTCAACAAGTGCTTCTCCAATAAATTATTCGGAGGAGAAACAGAGCTCTAAGCTGTTCTTCGTCTTCTTCTGGAGGATGGCCAAGACGTATTCCTTTAATAATCTGTTGACACCTCAGCGTGCATTTTCAGTCTTACCAAACGATTGAGGTTGAAGAATGATTTTTAGAAAAGTGTTTTTAAAAAAGTTGTCTATAATTCGTTTTAAAGATGACAGAATCCAGCTGCTAGCAAGCAGTGTCTAAAGCTGGAGTTTGTGGTTTTTTTTGCAAGTTATTTAGTTTTGTATAACAAGGACATCAATAATTTTCACCGCGCAATTTTCCGGCTCAACACAAAGTGTGCTTTTTAATATTTTTGAATTACTTTTATTTACTTCAAAACAATAATTCGTAAAAAATATATTTCTGCATTATCATGATGTATCAGTCCTCCACGTAGGCAAATTTTTCCCAATGCTAGATCCAGGAGTTTCCTTGTCTTCTGGATTGGGTTCAAAAGTTGTAAATTCAGAATTGGGTCGACAATGGTTATAAAGTAAAATCATGTTATATAACAGAATTTCTACAATGTTTTGTTATCGTTGATTCCTACCTGTGTCTTTGACGGAGCCACGTTAATAGAAATCATTAAAGTCTGGAGATCTTTGTGGCTATGTGATTAAGAGCATCTCACTTGCCACCCGCACCACCCAATACACCGTCAATGAGCCGAAAACAGATCAAGAACTTATTAGTGCAGAAATTACAAAATGTTTTGAACTACCTTAAATACAGATTAGACAATTGTAATAAGAAAATAACCCGGTATATAGTTCTTTATTTTCGTGAGTCCTTTAAGGTACTGTGTTTTGAAAATAAATATTTGAAATCCGATCTTTTATTTGTACTAACCTTGTATTTTATTTGAATTTTTCAATTTTATTTCATATGCAGTCCTTTTTTAACTTTTGTTAATTGCTAACTCTAAAATAATCCTATAAGAAAACTTAAAATAAATATTTAAAATACTTTTGCTGTCTCCTAGAGACAGTCTCTGGTGGTCTACTGAGTGTCGTTATGTCTGAGAGACTAGAGAGAAAAGTCCCGGTGGGATGCGAAGATATTCATTATTCAGTAAATTATGAATTTCTGCAGTATAATTAGGTAAATTATTATACTTAAATTAAATTACTTGAAGTTAAGGAATCAAAGATGTGAAGAAAATTGCCTATTCTCTGAGATGTTAAACGAGTTAACTGAATCTTCTAATTACCTTCATTTTCGTTTAAAATGTATCGTTTTTATTTTGAAAAATATTTTTATTTTGCTTAAAGTCCTGATTTTTTTAAATAAAAAAAAGTAAGATTTAGACTATAGTATATGCTCTGAGTTGCATCTTCAAAATAATTCTGAGAGAAACACCCATATATTTTACAATTAAATAACTGTCCAAAGATACGATCCAGCATCCCACAATAAAAGTTGAGTTTTTTACTTTTTAAAATGATTTATAGAGAATAATGAAATCAAGATTCTTTTCTTAGTTTAATGTGTATATCATTAGAGCTGGTTATATTATGTTGTATAGTTACATAAAAAAATTACCAATAATTGAACAAACTACTTGTCTTAAATGTAACAAAGATCACATTACGATCCGTGGTGGCTCAGAGGATAGAGCACTCGGCTCCCAGTAAGGTGACCCTTGTTCGATCCAAGCGATGGTTTGGCGACACGAATTCCGCACTCGGATCGCACCGACCAAAGTGCTAACGTAAAATACCTTCAGTGATAGACGGATCATAAGTTCGAGTCCCATTGCCATCAGACTAACCGTGGAAGATTTTCGTGGTTTTCTTCCACGTGTAAAGCATGATTAGTTCCATTAAAAAGTCCTCCACGAAGGAGAATTTCTCCCAATATTTGATCCAAGAGTTCTGTTGTCTTCTGGATTGCGTTCAAAATTTCAAGGCTACGGAGTTGATCATTGATAGTCGTAAACATTATGGACAACATCAGGCCAGGTTTTTTGAGGGAGCTCAGATGTGTCGTACCTCTCAGCTTGTTGAAGATTGGGAACATATACTAATCTATTGTACAAATTTTAAGCACATTAGAGAGAAATTTTTTCATTCAAAAACCACCTATGAATTTATAAAGCAGCATTGGTCAAACCCTAAAATAAAAAAGGGAATTGAGGAAATAATAAGAAAACTTTTTAGTAACAAGGCACCTCTCTGAATCCTGATGTCTCTTGTTAGGAAAGATACACTTTAAATCACGGCTTATTGATTTACCTGTTATGTTTTGATTTTTACTTGAATTTTCTCTTAAAACGTTTTTCGCTCTTTAATTTCATGCTTTTGTCAATCTTTGCCCCAGTGTGATTCCTCATTTTGAAAATTTTAATCACTTGTGTTCTTGGAGTATATATATATATGTGTATATATGTATGTGTATATATGTGTGTATGTGTGTATATATGTATGTGTATGTATGTATGTGTATATGTATATGTATGTATATGTGTGTATATGTATGTATATGTGTGTATATGTATATATGTGTATATATATATATATATATATATATATGTATATATATATATATGTATATATATATATATATATATATATATATATATATATATATATATATATATATATATATATATATATATATATATATATATATATATATATATATATATATATATATATATATATATATATATATATATATATATATATATATATATATATATGTTTTTTAAAAAATAAAAAAAAAATATCCTGGAATTTGCTATCATTAGTTCTGTTGTGCCAGCTGTAATTATATTCTGAGTTACAAATATCCTTTATTTAACCAAGTGAAATTGTTTCCTTTTTTTAACTTTGCATGCCTACTGAAGATGCAACATCAATATCTCTTCTGATTGTTACTGATTTTTCTTTGTAATGTTTGTTTGCATTTGGTCTATTTCTAAGTAGAACTGTTTTCTGGATTTCATATTTAATATTCTACCTATTTGTTAAAACTTTAATTTGAAAATTTTGAATATGTTTGCTATTGTAATTGAACTGTTGCGCGCACTTCGAACTTTCGGAGTGTCCCCGGATGCCCCCTTACGGGGGCGGGACGGGATAAAGCTTGTTATTGATAGTCGTAAACCAAAAAATTGGGTCAACTGTTCAACAACGGTTATAAAAGATTATATAAAAAGTCCTCATTACCAACAAAACACTTGATACGCGTAGCCATTGATAAATATTAAAAGAACCTAAAAATAATTTTTGTTTAAAAAAATCCTGTAAACTTTCTAAGGCTAAAAATGTTTTTATTTTTTATTAAATATGAAATTACTGATACATATAAATTATTATAAGTTTCCACGTTATGTCAATATAACGTGCAAACTTATAGACTAACATCATTTGTATTAGTTCACTTTTTTTATAAACCTTTATAAAAATAAAATTAATAAACACTAAAATGGCTTATTTATCGAGTTATTTTCAAATATTATTAATTATTGCATTAATGATATGGACAGATACAAACAAACGGGTAAGCGGTGTAATTTTCGTACCTTCATGGAATAAAATATTTTTCCAAACCATTTATTAAGTTAATATATATAACAATCTGCTAAAGTTATAATTATAAGGTAAAATGTATTCATTTTAATTTATCTAAAAACAATCTTATAAGAACTAGTGTCGAAGATTTAGCCTTGTTACGTAAGAAAACCGTATAAATATTTCTTTGATCGCTAAATACTAAATATAAAACTAAAATATTTTTAAAATCCAAAAACAATTACTATCTATTCTTTGGGTATAGTTTTCTTACTCATTTTATGTTTAAAGTGTGCTTGATAAGCCGTAAACATGTAAATTGATGTCGTTCAGGACATTATTTTAAACGTTTATCGATGTTTCCTACCTAACAATAGACTGGTCGTAGTATTAAAAATGTATATACAAGTCTTTTGCGGTAAAAAAAAAGAAAAAAATAATTACCGAAGCAATTGATTATCTATATTTTCTCGTTGCTGGTGCATTTTTACATTGCTGAATTTCTTTATAAAACAATTGAACACATTAGAGAAAGTTAATTTTACACCATAAGAATAGGACTAATATAAATCAGAATAATAAGGCTATATATAATATAAATGTATAATAATATTAAGGCTATATACAATAAGAATAATAGATAGGGTGACAAAAAGTACACAGAGAAACAAATTCTGACCAAATTACCTTACAGTATGCTAGTGACATATCTGATAAATAAAATAAAAAAGCCTAAATATTATATATAAACATAGTATATAAAAAACATTCTGATAAATAAAATAAAATCAATGTATACGGTATTTGAACCATTCATTTGGTAAACCATTCGGATGGTAATGGTTTACCGGAAGTTCTGGTTTTCAAAATTATAGTTCTTATTACCACATCTTTAGTAAAAATTGAAAACTAATTTTAACCGAATGAATGGTTTTTATGTCATGCTCTAAAGTATCATGATAAAATTAGCAAAATTTCTCACATGTTATAAAATCATATTTTCCAAAATCATTAGCAATGTGCTCCGGTAAAAATGATAGTGTATTTTTGTATTCCTATACAGCCAAAAACAAGTAAATATTACATTATCCTGGTGACAGTTTTGACTTTGCTTTTTTCTCACTGTACTTTTGATAAAAAAAAAAAAAAAACATTTCTAACACCCTTCAAAGTTTTTTAATATCTCGAACAATCCCTTTATTAAGTGTGCATTACAGCTTATTAATTTATAAAATTCATATATTGCAGTAGCAAATAATCTTTGAAACTTCCTGTCAATTTAGTTTTAACAAATAAGTCGAAATAAATTGATAATTTATAATGATCAAAAATAAAAGTACAAAAATAAGGATTAACAAAATACAGGAAATTTGTTACTGGTGAAGCTCCGACTAACGTTTCAGAATTATTATATTTATTTTTGAGGATCAAAAATAGCTCAGAATACCAAATTAGAAAGTACCTTGATAAAAATATTTATAAAGCATATCTTTTGTCGGTATTTTGATTGTAATCGTTTTTATCATCGCAATGATTTTTATGTCAAAACTCATTTTTTATAGTGAAAGACTGTATATTGATTTCACATAAACTGAATAAGAACTTCCCTTTTGATGATTTTCCATTTTATTCTGATATAAATATTGATATCTGACATATTTAAGTGTCTTTTATTTTGTTGAAACTTTTATTTGCGGTTTCTTTTCTTTTTTCTCTATATGAACTATATTTATTTTATATCATGAGAGGTGATTACTTTACAAAAACTTATATAAATAAAATGTTGTTACGCATATCATTCATATAGAGGAAAATATATAGAGGAAGTATATTAAATCTGGAAATATGCGAACCATAATAAACTAAATTCAGCATTTTTAGAAGGAAAAGATGTTAACGGGCACCCGGAGTTTCTTATAAGATTACAAAACTGACTATAAACTCGTCTTTAGAAGTCAAACACTACGGGCATGAATTTTTTTTCAACATCGCTTAGACAAATATTTTTACCGTAGTAAAATTTCGTAATTGAATTCTTTAATTCAATCTTTTGAAATCCTTTATTTTTTATTATTCTTATAATTAATTTCCTTTGCTTTTATTTTCTTGTCAAAGTTAATTAGAGCAATAATTAATTAGAAAA
This sequence comes from Parasteatoda lunata, assembly GCA_949128135.1. NCBI lineage: Eukaryota > Metazoa > Arthropoda > Arachnida > Araneae > Theridiidae > Parasteatoda > Parasteatoda lunata. The sequence continues at coordinate 14,361,281 of OX421976.1, read as the reverse complement.
AAGGACTGTATACGTGTACTATTAGAAATACATAGCAGGAAAAGAAAAAGTTTAACTTTTTTTCTCATGTCATTATTACACACGCTCTTTTTTTTTATTTATTTGGGAAATAAAGAAGCGTCCATTTTGAATTAATATAGTATAAAAGAAACTTTAATGCCTTTACATAAGTGAAAAACGTAGTACTTTATCCCCCCTTTTCACTATTATACTTTTGCATTATTGCTTGCGTATGCAAAACAATTAATAAATGAATAAACAATTTACGTTGTACTTTTAACTTGAAAAGCAAAGTTAATAGTTAATAATTTTATATGAATTACGAATATTATAAGCATATAATTTATATCTTTACAAATTAATTTAATGTATCGTTAGATATTGTTGAATAAAACATAATTTAAAAAAGGATAATATCATCAAAACTATGCTTAATTACTGATTACAAAAGCAAATGCTAGTTCAGATATATTTTCTAACAAGTTATTACACCGTTTGTGTGAGTTTTTCTTTCTTTTCTTTTTCTTCTTCACTAAATCCTTCTCACACTTTTTTTCTCAATGTTCCGTTCGCACGCAAACCAAGCGACCATAAACCACGCAGACGATTTTACATTGTTCGTCGCTTAAATTTATTATGAGCAGTTCGCTGCCTGAATTTTAATTACAACTTTGCATGCTACGCCTCGTACTAGTCTTTTTCTTTCTGAGATTATTTTCTCTCGGTAATAAAAATGCTTTTCTGCCTCCTGTATTTAATGAGAAAACAAAAGAAATGAGCGAACAGGATCAGACGGAATGAATAAACAGAATCGCTCGATTTCACGAAATTCAGAAAACGGGAATGGCAACATGTAAGTTGATAATGAACTAGGCAAACATTGGAATTCAGTCGACTGCTGTTTAATGAGTTTTTCTTACATTAATGATAACAAGAAGTTAATTATTCACTGTAAATGATTTCATGATACATTTAATAATTACTACATGTTTACCTACATGGGATCCCAAAAATTTTTAATTACACTTTCTTAACGCATATCAATGTATGAAATCTGGTATTCTATAGAATATCTAAAATCAACCAGCATAGTATAAGATTTTTAATATTTCACAGATTGTTTAGTCATTCTGTAGAATGACTAATAACTCGGCGAAAAGTAAACAACTAATATTTCACACAAAGTCTCTGCATTCTTAAAAACTTACAGGCACTCTATAAAATAATAAGGCAAAATATGTAATATCTCTCTTATTTCATACTTTGCCAAAATATATCATGCATTCTATACAAAGACTAAGCATATGATACAGAATCCTTGCCCTTTGTACATTGTCTTTACCATATTCACAATCTCTTCCAATTATTCAAGCCCTGTTTAGTGGTCACAACCTTTATTGGTTACAGCCATTGCTTCGAACAATTATCATCCAATGTAACTCAAGGAATATGGAACGTGTCCCCTCAATGAAACGGACCAAGTTCGAATACCGACGATGGCTAGTCAATTCACATATGACTTCCTACTCTTGCTAACCACAATGTTAGCGGAAATATTCCCAGTGGTAAAGGGATCACGTGTTAAGTTCCCCTGCCATCGGGCTATCCATGTGAAGTTATTGTAGGTTAGTAAAATTCCGAAAATCTTCAACGAAGACGAGTTCATCCAAATATTTGAACTTGCGAGTTCTTTTGCTGAGGTTGGGCTCAGAATTAAAAGGTTATGGGATTGAACATTATTAAAGCCGCAAATTCGATATGGATCAGTTGTTCAACATCGGTCCTGAAATAACTACTGAGTCTCTACTATGGCCAAAACTGGCTGATCTTATAAAAAAATTTAAATATCATAAACTTTTTTGTTCTTTTATAAAATCTTAATTTAATTTATATAGTCTAGTTAATACAAATATGTACAAATTTGGTTCTTTTACGTCCCGTACTGTACTGATCTTAAAGACACCCTGTAGTCAAGCGTCACTCGCTGCGGTCAGTAAGCGAGTGGGTGACCACTTTGATCAGCCTGCGTAGGGTCCGAGGATGCGCAATATCGGTTCTCGTTAAATTGCGATGACATGTGTTCGGATCATCCTCGGGGATGTTTCCCACACCGTCTCCAATAGCCCATTGTGCAGCTCTAGTGCGACGTAAATCAAGTACCTACCTAGTACTTTTACTTTTTTTATTTATTGGCTAAGTTATTAATTTTAAAATATCTAATATTTTACAGCCCTATTTTTCTTTCTAAAAGAAATATGTATGAATAAAATAATTTTTTTTAAATTTGAAACTTCATATAACATTTGTTATTTGCATTCATATAACATTTCATGTAACATTTATTATATAATATATTTTTAATTATAAAAGAAAAAAGTAAAAATATTAATGTAGGAAAATAGATTATACTTCATTTTCAAATATTACACACACTCTGTAATAATAATAATAACTATCAACGCTGAACTATAATATCGGTACCTTGTGCCATTATACGGATTTGTTGTAACATTAACCAAATTAAAGCCTTTTATTTTATTTTTAAAAAAGAAATGTTAATTAATATTTATTTTTAAAAGTTTTGACACTAGATTCTATTGTAGTTTTAAAAAATAAATAAATAAATAAGGTTAGCAGTTCAACGATGTACAATAATATCGGTAATTTGAACCAAAACACCATATTTTTTGCCATAGTATTGTGTAATCAAATTTAAGAAGTGCAATAATATGGTTCAACAGCACATTTAAATATTTAGCTGTTTTATTAAAAAAAATAATAATTACTTAACTGTTACCATTATTCCGTATTAGAAACAAAATTAAATTTAACACCTTATCAAATGTTGTAGAAAATTTTGAACCATATGGTTCAAGGTACCGATATTATGGTTCAAAGTTGAACCAATATTCGTGACATGTTTTCCAGTATTGCTCATAATTTCCCACTCTCATGGATTTTTTTTAAATATTTTTTTTTATTCGAAAATAATTCATTTCCTTTGAACCACCGATGTCGTGCATTAATAAAAGTGAAGATCTTAATCTCTATATCTGAGAAAATTTTCAAAGGTAAATAACTTCTGAAAGGATGAGAATCACTTCCTTCCAATTTACTTTTATTTCTTCTTTTAAACGTGTGCGACCGCTGAACTGTTAATAGCCTAATTTTTTCCCCTTTTTTTTTTTTTTTTTTTTTTTCTTCCTCTCTCTCTCTCTCTCTCTTCATTTCCTAATTCTGTAATCAGAGAGGATAGCAGATTTCTTTCAACATCTGCTCCTCTCCCTTTTTCGTCATATATTACCCCTGGTTACTTTGGTAACAGTTGGAAGAGGGTGATGAGGGGTAAAAGGGATGCGCCACTCCCTATTACCCGAAGAGGAAGGAAGAGGCGGCAAAGAACAGTTTAGGAATTTACCTCTTTCTTGCCCTTAGAAACAGTGAGGTGTCTTGTTATTACTTTATAAGCAAAAAGATGAACTATTAACATCTGGTCCCTTTTCCGGAAAATTCCCGAGATTTTTGTTGTCTGGGAGATAAAAAAGGAGTTTTTGCACGTGAGCAAACAAATGGAAAATTTATTGGCGTTTTAGTTTTGTCGAACTATTTTGGGAATAATATTGGAAAAATGTTTGTTGGTGCTACGGAGTTTTATCGATAAAAGAGAAACAGTGTTTGTTTATTTCTCGGTTATATATTTCTTTTCCTTTAAATTAATTACCATAAGCTTGACATGAAACATTTTTTCAAAGAAATTTTTATATAAAACTGAGCAATCATTTACATTTACTTCAAAGAAAAATAGAAAAGTGTACACTCTCAGAAATACATAAATATTGGTTCAAATTTGAACCATACTATCGGAACCTTGAACTATATGGTTCAAAATTTGATGCACCATTTTATAAGGTGTTAAAATTAATTAAGTTTCTATTCAAGATGTCTAAAAAAGCCATAGTCTAAAAAAGTCTAAATTCCATAGTCTAAAAAAGCAAAAATAATTACGAATACAATACAAGTTTAAGAAGGAAAATATTGTCTAGTGACAGAACTATAAATTTAGATATGTTAAAAAAAATTTTTCTTTTTCATTCCACGTTAAGAAAACAATTAGTCTTAATTTCAGCCATCATAATTTTTCTTGAATTAATTTCTTTTTTTGCTTGTTAAGTGCAAGTTGCTTGTTAAGTGCAAATTTTTGCTTGTTAAGAAAAACATAAGTGAAACGATAGCACTTATGTTTTTCTGACCAATATCTGCCATATGTTTCTCTAATTTGCAAATATTAGGCATTGTAAGTTACTATTCTAATCTCAAATTATTCTTTTGCGGGAAAACTAGGCACAATTATCTAGAAAACAGTAAAATGACAGAATTATAAAATTAGATTTTTTTTTTATCTATGTGTAAAAACCGATTAATCTAACGAACAGTTATCATAACCTCTTGAATCAATTTATCTTTTTTGTATTATTAAAATTCCAATGAAATACTTTATTTATGGCATATTACATTAACGTTACTACTTTACACCTTACTAACGTTACAGCGTATTTAATAACTTACAGTGGCTCGTCATGCTCCAAAATTTCTAACAGCAATAGCGCTTATGTTTTTTTTTTTATTTGTCTTATTTACGAATATTAGAGGCGTTATAATTAACCATTATGATTACAAATTAATATTTCTTTGACAAAATTATGCACAGTTATCTAACATGATTACTGTGCATAACAAGATTTAATCTAAAAAAAGATTTATCTTAATTTTTGCCATTATAACCCATCTTGAATCAATTTCTCTTTTTGCTTTATTAAAAGAGGAATGAAATTGTGTATTTCATTTCAAATTTCTTGAAAACGTTACATTTACCTTACTTTTATGACACATTCTATTTACGTTACATTACATGCGTTTTATTTAGACATAGATATTTGTCATAATTCAGTGCTTAAATCTAAAACAAAGATAATCTTTAATGAACTAAATCTTTAACAGATTGTTTTGTTCTACATGTTAAGATAAAAAAATTTCTTTGTTTAAGTCACCTATGTTATTTTTACAAGTAAATAGATTTATTAAAAAAAAGTTATTATGAAAAATATTTTCCGTCCCGTATAAGTCCGCCTTTTTGTCATTTGAACTGGATATTCGCAAATAACCATTTAAAAAAAATTATGTATTATTCAGGAAATATGTTAATAAATAATTTATGTTCAATTTTATTGTACTTCAAAAGATGTGGTTTTGTAAAAGATTTCGGTTTTGTCAGAATTTTAGCCATAGAAAGATAACAGGAAATATAATTTCCTCTTTGTGTATATAGTGCACTAAACTACGTATCTGCGTTTCAGTTTGTCACGGTTTGATGTTTTCTTTGCCCTGCAAAAGAGCACTATATGCATTAAAAATTTAATGATATTCACTCGCTGTTGTTTTTAATAATGTATTCTGAATAAAATTCTTCTCGGTTTTATTTACATAATTATTTATTATTTTATTGTTATGTATTTCTTTTGGAATGCTGGTCAAGTCCTAAAAATATGCTCGTTAATGGTCATAGATTTATGTTTAAATATAGAAGCAGAAAATAAAAAAACTAATCATCGATTTCTGTCCCAGTGAAAGGATTAAAATAAACCAAAACCAATTTTACCTAACGATTGCTAGATTAAACTAATTGCGATTATTTTTAACGCATTTTTAATCTCGTCTTGACAGACTGATCTCGATATTGATTTCACATATTTGGAAGTGCCGCTGTAGCTCAGGGGAGAGAGCATTCGACTCCGAATGAGGTGACCCGGGTTGCCGGGCTGCTGCAATTCCGCACCCGGCTCACCCTGACCATAGTGGTGATATAAAAATATCCTCAGTGTTAAGCGGATCATGGGTTAGTATCCCCTTGCCGTCAGGTTTACCGTGGGTGGTTTTCGTGGTTTTCCTCTCCATGTAATGCAAATGCGGGTTAGTTCCACCAAAAAGTCCTCCACGAAGGCAAGATTCTCTCAATACTCGATCCAAGAGTTCCCTTATCTTCTGGATTGGGTTCAAAAAAAATTACAAGGGTAGGGAGTTGAACATAGGTTGGAAGAATCGCGTGATCAAGCAGACGAAAGGGTTAAACGTAGCTTGTGTTTTCTAGTTGTTGCTATAAAATGTATAAATTATTTATCTAAGAAACGATACGAAAATAACACTTCTAGTTAACGCAGACAGTTTACAATTATTTTTATGATTTTCAAACTTGCCTGCTTTTCAGAAATCTAAAAATTTCTTCTTTAAAGTCGTCTAAATAATCTAAAAAAAATTTTTTTATACTTCTTTAGTTACACTTATTAATTTCTTACAGACAGCAGTGTAGTTTATTGACATTTGTTCGGGGAAAAAAATAATATTGAAATTCACCAAATCTGTGACCCCTTAAAAAACAGTCATTTTAAGTTAATAGTAAGTAACTCAACTTAAGCTTTTATTTTAGATGGACCATAAGCTGCTTAAATTAATTCTTTTTATCCACTGTAGAAAGAATCAAAAAAATGTTTGTTGCTGATATGTACAGAATAAAATTGTGGATAATAATCAATCATTAAATAAATAAATAACTTTGATTACATCCAAGCATATTACAATCATACATAAACTTGGTATTGGGTTAATATTTGCTTTCCCTCCTTACAGTATTAGCAGTTAAGTCATTCATAAGCCAGGATAATGACAAATTCGCCATTTTATAGCATATAACTTTACTTTTATTAAATATTTTGGCCTAAGACGTTTATATTCTGTAGAAAACAACAGGATTTTTTAAAATAACTCAGATAAATCTATGTAGTTTATGTTATTAATCGTTTCAAGAAGCCAGGAAAATGACAACACAAAAACCTACTCACCATGAAAAAATTTTTGAAATAGATTTAGAACCAGAAAATTGGTTCTTTATTTATGCAACAAGACATGTTCATATAGGAGGGTATCTAATCAATCTATTAACATAAGATATTGATTGCTGACTCTATCTATTTTGCTTATAAACCACTAAATAAAAGTAGCCAGGAAAATGAGAGATTTTCTTGGGAAAAGCAAATTATTGATAGAAAAAGTTAATTTAAACGAAGTTTTTGTAAATAATTCCCTCTGCGTATATTCTAGAAATGCTTACACCGGTTTAGATAAAAAAATAAGATATTGAAAAATTTATAGGAGGTTTTGAAGCTAGTTATTATTGGAAACATTGTTTGGGACATGCCAGGAAAATGACATTTTGAAGTTCAAATAAATTTTTTAACTATACAAAACAGTCAATGCTACTGCAAAGTTATTTTAAAATGCTAACAGCAATGCTATTTATTAATTTTTTTTTAAAAAAAAAAAGTTCTTTTAGTATTATAGTATTAGATCTTGGAGCAAGGGACAGTGAATTGTCATATTTCGTGAGAATCACCCATATATATATCGAATAAAAACTTCTATTATATTTAAAATGCAACTTTTTGTTCTAAAATAAATTTATTTTGTTAAACATTACTATAGAAATCCCCGGAAAAAAAAAATTTCCAACATTTTTAGCATTTTATTGCAACATTTTAATGAAAGGGTTAATATTATCCGTGTGTGTGTCTTTTAAATAAAGATATGTCTTAGACATTTTATAAGTGTTGAATATTTTTAAAAAATTATTTGCGATGCATGTTTTTTTCCCCTCTGTTTATCCTGGGTTAAATATTTTATAGTTGCTCCTTTTTATGAAACTAATAAAGAGAGGTGTAATGAGTTTTGTTTTCTCTTTACAGATTTATGCGACGAAGAGGAAAATGTGGGTCTTCATTGGATTCTCTCCTCTCTTGCGATTTAGTCATCAAGCTATGACCATCATTTGTGTTATCCCTTAAATAAGACTCAGAATAAAATCTGCTCTTTCTGGAAAAGAAACTGATTAATTGAAAGGGTCAGTATTTGGTCATTCACTGCGTCCTACGTCACCGGAAGATGAAGATCGAAACGGAAGTCCACAATTCTTTGTATTCGTTTACTTCCTCGGAGGGGAAGTGCGGGGGATGCTCCGTGAACGGCGGAGAGCTGCCGCCTATTGCGCAGGACGGATCGATCGGCCGCCCCGAACGGCAGCTGACACCGCCGGGATGCTACGGTGGGTGTGGTCCAAGCTCCTCCGCCGTCGAAAACAACAACAGCCCCACTTTTACAACATCGAAATCTGACTTTGAGTGCGAACACTTTCAGTATATTGACGAGGACGTGAGCGACGAAGACGAGGATGTGCCGACGATTGAAACGTCGGCGGGGCAAAAACCATCATCATCGATATCAGCAGAGTCCGCCGCCCCGGCGACTGATTCAACTACTGTCCCGAACGGGACGGCCACCGCACCGGGAAGCCATCTTAATAACAAATCCCCCTCCAGCGACCATCCGGTGGAGGTGAACGGACACACCATGCCGCGTGACGATACCAAGTCGGAGGCGGCTCACCACCACCACAAGGGGCACTCCGTAAAACGACAGGTGAGCTTTGAAGAATCTTCCATTCATGAATCAGCCAAAGAAATAAAATCTGTCCTGAAAAAAGGCAACAGATTGGGAAAGCGACAAAAAAATCGTGTGACATTTGACGAGGCAGTGACTTTATACTCGGACGAATGCGAGGACGTCCAACATTTAGCTTTGACAACCGGACCGGACATTGTTTACACCGAGGTGTTTTACATGTTCGAACCTCCTATCGAATACCAGGATGTGCCACCGTTCGAACCCCCCGCTGAGTATAGAGATTCTGAAGAAGCGCCTGTTGATGCAAAGCCAGATCAACCTGTGGAAAACGGACCAAAGCCAGAAAATAACAGCGATACCCCTGCGGAGAGTGTCGTTTGTGAAGAGAGTTCCGAAAAAAATTCAGTGCCTGCTCCAGAAGTCGCCGTTTCGAATGAAACGGAAAACACTGACAGTGTAGTGATAACTGAGGAGCCCCCTTCTGATTTAGTGCTTGAAGAATCTAGTACAAATGAAAGCGAAAAACTATTTCAGAGATTCTCCGAAGCTGAGAGAGAATTTGCTGTAGATGAAGAGCTCAACAGCGTGTTTCATGAACTAAACAGTGAGTTTGGAACGGACTGCTCCAATGGTGATCTTAGTAATGATTATTTCAGATCACTCATCACCTGTTTAACTGCAGCCGAGTGTGGTATACCAGTGAGTGAATGTGATCTTTTTCCATCTGTTAACTTCGAACTTGATAGTATGTGTCGCGAAATTAGTGATGGTAGTAAAACTCATTCTCGCACTCTTTCCGAAGCTGATAGTGACTGTAGCATATCTTCTCAAGATACTATTATAGTTAGATATGGTGAAGAAGAAAGTGAACCAGGATCTGATACTACAACTAAAGGTGAAGATGCAATAATAATTCAAGATTCATCTGAAGTTGAAAAAATCGATACTGTGATTAAACAGGAAGAGAAAGACGAAGTTTTCAATGACGCATCACTTGATCATTTGTGTGAAGACGAAAAGCCACGACCCTTGCCACGTGAATCGTTACTCAACAAAAGTCCTCATGCACCACCAACAGCCTTGGTTAAATTAGTAGATGAAGTGAATGGGGAGAGTTTGTCTCGTCAAAGTTCTGGTGAACAGTCGGTGAATAGTGGTACTTCTCAAGATCCGCCACCAGATGCTGATGACTCAACGTCCTCTGATTCGCGAAGTGGGGAAGTGGAAGAAGAAATTCGTTTAGATGACATCGGTTATGACGAAGAAGATGCTGAGGACTATGACGAGGAAAGTTTTCGTGGAATGGCTCATGGAAATTCCAAAATTAGACGAATTATTAAAAAGAATGCTTTACAATGTACACTTTTCAGAGGAATTGAAGCAAAGAGACGTCAACAGCCTGGAATTAAATATCCACGTCCTAAATCTCCTCTTTTATCTCAAGAATCTCTGGTAGAAAAGCTTAAGTGGCTGACAACCATCGATGAACAGAAAGATATCGATGGACCCATGAACTTTCATTCAAAACCACCTGATGTTATATTGTCAACAGGTGGTATACCAGCAAATGGCTCAATACCCCATAGTGCTTCATCGGAGGATGATATTGTTAATCAAACTGCCTTGTCTTACCAGCAACCTCAGTTTTATCATAGAGTAATCATGCCATCTAACAGTAAAGGTGGCTATTATGTTCGCCATGATGGTTATCCTCCTACTCATCATCCATCTTTACCTCGGCAACGAGTATCCTGTTCTGGACACAGCCCACAATCCATGTCCCATACATTACCTTATCCTCCTAACCGTATGGTAATACAACATCCACCTAATTCTCAAATGCAGTGGTCTGAGCAGCGAAATAATGGCTCCATGACAGTTCCTAGGAATTTTAGAGATTGGAGGGTCATACAGAGAGTCATGGTAAATAGAAGTAATGATGGACATTCTAGGAACACTCATGTACCCGCTGACTATGTGCGATGTTCAAATGGTAGTGCCTCCAGTGGTGGTTACTCTTGCAACGTGCCTCCGGATGTTAGCAGAACTTCTCAACCACCTCTAAATTGTAACCCCGATGAACTAGCCCAATTTGTCGAAAAGGATACTGCTCGTCTCGAGAGGATACGAAAACGATATAGTGTTGCTGAAGAAGATGAGGATCCAACTTTTGGATTCGCTCGTAGACCATCTGTCAGGGGTGTTCAGAGTCGAATCCAACTTAACCCGTCCGACATTCAAGGTCATGGTATAAATCCTATGGATCCATACAAACATTTTGAAGAGTCAGGACAGGGACTTTCTTTAGTGCATCCCAGATCTGCTTCTTATAACGCTGACCAGTTAAGGTCTTGGAGCAGAGATCCTAACTGGAGGCCGGAAAATGGACCGGGTCAACATTACGGCCAACCCATGCCATCTGGTAGGTCACAGGCGCCTATGCACATCCATAGGGCATCTGTGGCCTTGACAGAGCTTCCTGGTAGTGCAACAATTCCTTATACTCATCGAAAACCGCACCTAGACACGAGGTATCATTCTTACGCAGAGAGTATGTATGGTAGCACCAGGACACTACCCACAAAAGGATGGCAATCCGCAGAACACAGGTCGTGTCTGAATGTCCCCAACCCAAATTCTAGTGTTTCATCCCCAATGCTTCATCCTGTTGCAAAGGATGAAAGAGGTGTGCCAGAAGGTGCTAGTTCGTCGCCAAAAGTCTCTTCTGATTCTTTATACCATGCTCCTGTGCCTGAATCCATCGCCAGCGGAGGACCGCATAAAGATGAAGGTGTCATATACTATTCTCTCAATGTGTGACACAACTGTAGAAATTGAGGGGATGGCGGTCTTCCGACGACTGTAAAGCTGAAATCTGTGAGCGTGTTGTGACAGCATTTATCAAATTTTATTCTGATACAAAGAAATATATAAACGTTTGGTTTAAATCACTTAACTATTGATACATGGCAAAACAAAGTCTTCCGGAAAATAAGTTTGAAACAGCGGAATTGTTGCTCCTGCTTTAAAAATCAGGTATTTAGAATTTTTATTTTTAAACTGAAAAAGGAATCTTATCAAATCTTTTTATCTTTTTGAGCACAAAAAAAAATCTGATACCAAAGTAAATCTAATATTTTTTTTGTTTAAAATACCGTTGCTGAAATGAGGGGCAGAGATTTTGAGTTAAATTTATTATCAGCACAAATTTCTAATGCATTTTGAATTTATATTCGTAACTTTTCTTTTATATCCTATTTCTATAAGTATTTTTATTTATATTATTCTTTTTTTGGAGGGGGGATATTCCAATTTAATATTTCCTTAATTTAATTTCTTCTTCATTATTAAAATTTTGAAGAAAAAAAACTATGATGACAGTATTATGCAGTTACAATAAAATAATTGTTTAACCAAAATCAACATCAAACAAATATTAAATACATATAAAACATTAATCACATTTGTTATTATTTTATCTTTAAAATTATGTTAACATTTATTTAAAAATCATTTTATATCATATTATTATTTTTTAAAAAAAACGAGTTTTTTTTTATCATAATATGTATTTTTTACAATATACTTCTTTTCATTACGCATTAAGTATTAATTATGCGAAAGCCGATTTAGTTGGAAATTAAGTCTCATAAATATATAATGCTGCATTGAGTAACATTCTATGCATAACTTTCGAGTTTTTTCAAATATCTGCATAAATAACTAAGGTAATGATTTTTATCATAATTTGTCATATTTTACAAAATCTGTATATAGTATGTGTTTTGAATTTTTGATGATACATGTACATTATATTTGGTGCTTTTGAGAAAGGAAAAGCACTTATTTAAAGAAACTTTCTCTTCAACTCTATATTGCTTTTTATAAATTAAAATTATAGTATTATTTCATTTAAATACAAGTATTTTAATAGCTTTCTATTCATATTGTTATAGTGAGTAATACGTAAATTTGACTGTAATAACATTTATTTTATGGTGAGTAAATGAGTATATTATTCATGTAATGCGCTTAAAAACATGATTTATCATTGTGAAATATGAAACATTAGGTTACATAGTGCCTGTATAAATTATGTTGAGTTTTTATTTCATTTCTGTATATTTTGCAATTTTCAGGGATTTATTCTTACTGTCAAATTAATATATATATCTAGTAAAAATTTGTTTTACTCTCTCTTAAAATTTTATCAAACTCTGCATTTAATAACTATTTGTTTTAAATAAAATTTTTATCTTGTTGGTCTAAATCAATAAGACAATCACTATTTCATTTTGTCTTACGAAAAATATTAAAATAACATTTGAATCTAATTTGAAATTAAAAGTTACTTATAAAGTGTTATAGTAAAAACTAGAAAGAAATTTTAATAATTTTCAACTTGAAATTCATTGTATAAGAAATTTTTTTTATCATATGCGTATGAGAATAATATACGATGTTTTATAGTGTTTATGGTTATGAAAATATTTTTAAAATTTAACTACTTTGTTATAAAAAGGAAAGAGTTTTCTTATTGAGTTAAAATTCTTCAAATTAATTACAGAAAATGTTAGAAACTATAAGTAATATATTTATTATAAAATGAATAAAAAAGCGTTTTAAATTCATCATATAATCAGCGCTGTTTTAATCATTATGAGTCAGTTTATTATTTAGAAAAGGTAGTTATATCAAATGAATAATAATTTCACCTGTTGAAATTAACCAAAAGTTGCTAAATTATTACTGTACTTATTTTTTTTAACACAGATTATATCATCATCAAATAGAATGATTTGAATATTTTTTTAAATTGCTTGAAAATTTTTTATTCTCTCCTGCCTTACCACATACATATTTGATCTGATAAAGAACTTTTTTCTGTGCTTGAAACATATAGTCTGCATTAGATTTTACAGAAGTGTGAGATTTTTATTATTATTTTCTCAAATTATATGTTTCAAATTTATTGTCAAGATAGAAACATTTTATAATTTTGTATTTAAATTAATATACTTGAACACATCCGCTATGAAATTGAGTATTATTGTTATTTCTTAATTAATTTTGCATAAGTTTTAAAAATATGTTATTCGAGGGATTTGAATATCATGCCTACCTAATTTTTATTTTATGTTGATCCAATATTTCAAAAACATAAATAGTATTTACTACAAGTCTACTCTATAAAGAAAACCATATCAAAATAAATAAGAATAGAAAAAAGCCTCTCTTTTTTCCAAAGTTTTTTTCAAATCTTATACACAATGGCTTCGAATCATAATCAAATTTATTCCATAAATAACTACATAACTATCGGCAACTGTACTAAATTTTCTTTTTTAATAGAAAAATATAAAAAAAGGTAAAAAGATTTACGAGCTAAACTATTACTGCTCTAATGAATTTTAAAAAATGGAAAGTGTGATAATTTTCACTATGTGTTGCCATTCGCGTATTTGATTTTAAAAAAATGTTCTATACTGCGTTTTAAAACAAAGTCGTTCATTTTATTTTCTCCCACTTAAAAAAAAAAATCGTTTACAATTTCAAATTTAAAAAATTAAGCTATAGGATGTATGGAGACAAAAACAAAATGTTTACAATAGATAATTTTCAAATCAAAACTAACATTTAAATAGTTGAGGAATAAACTAATGTTGAAAAATTGAGTATTTACATTGTGATTTAGTATATTCTTAAACTAAGCTCTTCAATTTAATATGCGATTTCCTAATAAACGATAAAATAAAAGGTAGAATTCTTTTTAATTTTTTCTGGTCTGTGCATATATTTTTCCCGATCAATTTTTAAATTCTTTGTTTTGATTACTATTGAAACATTATTAATCAAAATTATGATGCATCAATGTTTTACTAAACACTATAATTGTAATTTTTGGTTACAACTTTAATTTTTTAGAAAGGTTTATTAATTTCGTTAACTTTCAATATAAATCAAATCTAGTTCAAATATTTTAATTCCTTTTTGTAAAATTGTGAAACTTTTTTTTTAAATAAAGAAAAAGACTTCCTGTCAAAGAATTATCATTTATATATAGCAAACTATTTACAACATTTTTCAGCTCTGCTTATTTTATAAAAAAATTAAAGTAATTGAAATCTTTAATAATTTTATTATAAACGTAAAAATTTTTCACGATCTTAAAATAAATTACTTTTTTTTCATTTGAGTATTTCTACTATATAAAAGACAAATAACACCGTTTCAAAAGATAGTTATAACAAGGTTCATACTAAGTAAAAATGTTTTTAGTAATCATTTTACTTTTTAATTTATTTTGAAATTGCCTACAATATTTTAAATATTTAGAGAAGAATATATCGAAAAAAAATTTTAGAAATACTAAAACCACTTTAAGATCAGGCAAAATGAATTATGCATTCTGTTTATTTAATACTGCTTCTATTTATTCTAATGACTTTTATTTAATAAAAAAAAAAATCTTAAACATTAATAAAAATTTCATTATATTCAAACCGTGAAAATTCATTTCCAAAATTCTAATAAATTCTAAGCTTAAAAACGCCAAATCTTTCATGCAGAATTGTATTTTACAATTTTTAAGGAGCAAAACATTAAAATGACACGATTCTTCATTCTCTCTCAACTAATCGATCCGTTAACTGTTACTGTAACTGTCTCCATCTTTTCAGTTTGCTCTTCACATAAAATGAAATTCCTTCTCTTAAAACATTTCAATTTCAGAGCTTTTTACTTAAAATTTCAATGAGGAATTTTATTACGATATAGTTTAGTGTTTAAATAGTTGAATGAGAGTTATAATTTTAATTAATTTTTATTAGATAGATCAGATTTTAAATTTAGACTGTAATGATTTAAATCTACTTTGTGCTATCAAATATGCATTTTTTCATTTGCTATTTTTGGGATTATTTTTTTATTTACATTAAAATCTATGAATCCATGTCTGATGCATTTTGCAATGAATCCATTTATAAATATTCATATACAGTGCATACTATCTTATTTAAAGTTATTACTTGCATGATTGAAAATGTATATTTGTTTATCTTTGAGAGTATTGTTCTATCATTAAAATTTACATCATTTCACTCATCCTTTCAAAACAAAAAAAGAAACAATTTTTATTATGGTCTTATAATAATAAAATTTTATAATCCAATTCTTAAAATTCTTCTACGTATGTATCTGTAAATTTGAAAATCAGTTTTTTAAGAATGATTGATATTTTAAAAAATTATATCTGTAGTAAAAAAATAATAATTTAAACTAGTTTTTATATATACTTTTTAAATTGATTTTAATATTACGTACTGATAAATTATTTAATGCCTGTGGACAGAAATTGATATCGATATCAAGAGACAACTAACTCCCCTTAGAATGATAACAATATATAGGAAAAGTGCTTTTGTGTAATTTTGGACCGCCCCTCTTTCGATAATATCAGTCTTAGAAAGTGTATTTTTCCCTTAACGATAATTATTTGGAAATAAAATCAGATGATATCATTATCGTTATCGATAAGCAAACATTTACTTACTCTCATTTTCGTGAAGTATATCTAAATTGTATAAAAAAAGGCTTGAATGGAAGAAAAAAAAATCTCTTTTTTTTTTTAGTCTACTCAATACCATGAGGATATAAATAAATCAATGTAAGTTAATTGTTAATAAACTTATACACATTTCAATATTTTCATTAATTATAACTAGTAAGACTACATTATTCAATCATTTAACATTAAATTGAAAATTAATATTTTTTATACATGAACTATATTTATAGACCCATTATGATATCGGTTTTAAGATCTTTAAAATATAACACGTAATCTCCAAACATCCACTGATATTTAATATCAAGATCAGTCAAGTATATTCGATATCAATTTAATGCTAATCCTTTTGGTCGATTTGATTGTTTTTATTGAAATTATTAGAACTCTACTTCACTGTTATTGCTTAACTAAAAACGGTACTACTACTTATGTTTAATTGTTTTGTCTTTTAATATTAATTTACAATGAATTTCGACACATAATTTGTTTTCATTTTTTGTCTTGCTTCGACAAATTCTTTATTATACAGAACCTTTATATTAATTTTTTTAAACTATATTTTACCATTGTCAACTCCTTCTTTCTCTGTATTTTTTTTTTAACACACTACTATACACTTTCCTACACTTTAAGTTATGTATTTTGAATTATATTTTATTTAAATTCCTTATTATAAATAGTCTGATTTTTCACTACCAGAGGGCGCAGAGAAAATGTTTACATTGATCACTTAATTTGTTTTTTCAAGAAAAAAAATATTTTATTTTCTTAAGGTCAAAAATTATAATTTTATAAATTAAATGAAAAGTTAGATTCAAACTTTGTTTAATTTCTTTTTGCATAAATCTTTCGTGTAAAAAATATTCATATATTGTACAAATAGAATATTTAAATAAATAAATAATATTCTATAATATTTTTTTAAAACTATATTTTATCATTTTCAAATGCTTATTTTTTACTACCCATAACTTCACTTTCCCATTCTAATATTTTTCCTACACTTTCAATTATGTATTTTAAATTATATTTTATTTAAATTATAAATAGTCTTATTTTTGTCAACCAGGGGGCGCATATAAAGTATTTACATTGATCCCTTTATTTATTAATTTTTTTAAGAAAAAAATAGTTTGTTTATTTTAGATTAAAAATTATCATTTTGTAAATTGAATGAAAGGTTAGACTCTACATTTGTTTAGTTTTTTTTCCGCATGCATCTTTCCTGCAAAAAAATATGCATATTTTGTACAAATCTTTATTTTATTTCTACAAAGAATACTTTTCCCTTCAGTGTTTCCCTTTCCTCGATTTTATTTTCCCTTTATATTATACTTTCCCTTTATTTTATCCTACAAAGAATATTTTTCCCTTCAGTGCATTACAGACTTAAACACTAATAGATCACAATTAAATGCAAGCAGGAGTATTTTTGTTGATTACAAATTTTGTATTGGTGATATAGCATTTATCGAAAATGGATCATGACATTTTTGAATTACACTTTTTTTTTTATGATGCCAATAATACTAATTGAAAGCAAGATATAATGAACTTAGTAAATTTAAATTGCTGGTGAATCTTAATTCGTTGTTATTGAAAACGACTTGTTTTTTTATACTAAAATTCAGTTTAAACCAATTTTTTCTAATTGTATGACTGTTACAAATTATATTGTATTTTCTCGTCCTTTTCTTATTTCGTTCCTGAAAAAAATGTTGCAGTAAAATTGAATTGTATTTTAAATAATTCCTTTACATTTTTAAGCTTATTTAGGCTGTCTAATAAACTTAAATTTGTTTGTAACTTTTAAAACAATTCTAGTTTAAAACCCAATAGCAAACTACAAGAAGCATCCAAGATTATTTTTAACTTTTTTAATAGTAATTAAGAAGCATCGAAGGTTATTTGTATTTTTTAATTGTAATGCTAAATTAGCAAAACTTCCATAATGCCTACCCTTATCCTTGTCAAAAAGACGTTCTAAGAAATAAGCACATTAAGGGTTGTAAATAGTTAAACAAAAATACAATCCAACGAATAACTACTAAGAAAGCTGAACTAAAAATATCAAAACCTGCTTTGATTGCCCGAGAGATAATAAAGAGGAGTTGAAAGACAATTATAAGGTATACCTTTAATATTTATTTTTTTAAATATCAATTTGCAACCTCTAATGTCTATTTATTATACTTCATTTTGACAAGAATTCTAGAAAATATCTATATTAAAAACTGTCATTGTAGATTATCCTATATATATTCTTAAGTTCATCTTCTTAGAGTTTATAAAATTTACATGCAACGAAACATAAAATTTAAAATTAGCGGCCAGTCATTTTATTGCTGTGTTTTATTGAACTTTATGTTTTATTTAAGGTGAGTTAAGTGAATAATTTACTTTCTATTAAATTTAAAATCATACATTATTGGATTTAAAAAGGAGAAAATTGGTAGTGCGCCAGCAGAATTTCAAATGGTGAGTTACAATACGTTCATGTCCATGTGAGCTTTTGAAAAACAAATGTGTGAAAAAAAAATTTCTACATTATGTATGTATGTCTAAAATGTGTAAGATCAAATTTATTACAACTTGTATATACAATCTGACACTTATAAAATCATCACTTACACTACATTACTATGAATAGTATTGTACATGATATGTAAATTGTAGCAAAATATATTATTTTAGTTATATTGCATTTTGTTAAAAGAGATATAAAAAATTTGTATGTTGATAGATAGTTATATAAAGTGCACAAGCTTTCATGTGTGTCTGTCTGTTTATTCTCTGCTAGTCTATTGCTTTTACGTTGTAATGAAAAAAGATACGCGATACTGCTTTCCTCGTATTAACCTTACAGAAGAATTATTGAACCAAATTTTCTTATTTAATACTTATAGTAATTTTGAATATCATTTTGTAATATTTTATTTATGGAGCGAAATGTAATATGTATATTACGGAACTGGATAGCTGTAAGTGACGTCTTCGTAGGTAAATCGTGGCATTTGTCGATGCCAATCAGGTTCCACACACACGTATGATGTCGCTTACAGGTATCCAATTATATCTGATTTAAATCGCATAGTTAGGCATAATCACTTCGCTTCTTCTCGAGTTGACACTGCTTTTGACATCAAGTCAAGAGCGAGCTTATAAAATGAAGAGCTCGAGAGAGATAAACAAATTACCTATAGCAATTATTTAAAGCAAAAACAGTGAAAAGAAATTTGAAAAAAAAAAAGAAAAAAACGCTTAATATTGCAATAACTTTCGAACGAATTGTAATTTTTAAAAAAAATACTTGTAAATGAATACATGGCCCTTTCATCGTGTCAAATTTCAATTCTGTTGTTGAATTTTGAGTGGGCTGTAGATCGGCCCGCATGGTATTTGTTTGCTCTAAGTTAAACAGTTGATAATTCTCAAACTTTTCAAATCTTAATTTTTTTATTTTATTCCATCGTACTCCTTGTACGTTTTACTACACAAATTCGTTAT
Organism: Parasteatoda lunata; assembly: GCA_949128135.1. NCBI lineage: Eukaryota > Metazoa > Arthropoda > Arachnida > Araneae > Theridiidae > Parasteatoda > Parasteatoda lunata. The sequence goes on along the minus strand of OX421976.1, from coordinate 14,341,696 downwards.
TTAAATTTTCTAAGTCGTATATGTTTTGCAACGTTAATGTAACGTAAAACATAGAATGCTCTTTCCATGAGAACAAATTGCAACACCTACTGTTGTTAACAGTTAATTAACTACCAACAAATTTTCGAAGCAAACGATATTTCAATTGGGAGACGTGGTGTTCTAACCTTTCAAAATCCAATGATTTCTCAATTTTGTTTCTATTACGTCATCAATGATTGTCAAAGCTAAAAATCTCTCCAATTGATCCGCAAAGCCCGTAAGGGAACTTATTGTAGGAGTTAAAGGATTTGTGACAGCTGAATTAGTTAATTGATTTTGTAATTGCAGCATAACTTGCTGACACTGAATAATTTGTTGCTGCTGTAGGGTGTACAGGGCCGTCTTAGTGAGGTCAATTATTTAAATTCTTATTAATCAAAACCATAAGAATTACAAAATAAGATACTTTAAAACATTTTACCTGATTATTCAAGACTGACTTTAATGAAAACAATGCTCAAGTACTTGGAAATGAACTTTCGAAGGAAAAAAAATCATATCGACTTCAAAAAAAATCAAGTAGTCTTATTAAAATTTATATCCAAATAATAAATTAGGCAAAAAATTAACGGAATTTTAAGAATTCCCATTTTTCAGGATCCCGCGGGAAAGAAATATTTAACGGGTCTTGCAGCAGTCAGATTAAAAATCATATCGTCAAAGTAATAAATTAAGCAAAAAATTAACGGAATTTTAAGAATTCCCATTTTTTAGGATCCCGCGGGAAAGAAATATTTAACGGGTCTTGCAGCAGTCAGATTAAAAATCATATCGTCAAAGCAGTAAATTAAGCAAAAAATTAACGGAATTTTAAGAATTCCCATTTCTTAGGATCCCGCGGGAAAGAAATATTTAACGGGTCTTGCAGCAGTCAGATTAAAAATCATATCGTCAAAGTAATAAATTGAGCAAAAAATTAACGGAATTTTAAGAATTCCCATTTTTTAGGATCCCGCGGGAAAGAAATATTTAACGGGTCTTGCAGCAGTCAGATTAAAAATCATATCGTCAAAGCAGTAAATTAAGCAAAAAATTAACGGAATTTTAAGAATTCCCATTTTTTAGGATCCCGCGGGAAAGAAATATTTAACGGGTCTTGCAGCAGTCAGATTAAAAATCATATCGTCAAAGCAATAAATTAAGCAAAAAAATAACGGAATTTTAAGAATTCCCATTTTTTAGGATCCCGTGGGAAAGAAATATTTAACGGGTCTTGCAGCAGTCAGATTAAAAATCATATCGTCAAAGTAATAAATTAAGCAAAAAATTAACGGAATTTTAAGAATTCCCATTTTTTAGGATCCCACGGGAAAGAAATATTTAACGGGTCTTGCAGCAGTCAGATTAAAAATCATATCGTCAAAGCAGTAAATTAAGCAAAAAATTAACGGAATTTTAAGAATTCCCATTTTTTAGGATCCCGCGGGAAAGAAATATTTAACGGGTCTTGCAGCAGTCAGATTAAAAATCATATCGTCAAAGCAGTAAATTAAGCAAAAAATTAACGGAATTTTAAGAATTCCCATTTTTTAGGATCCCGCGGGAAAGAAATATTTAACGGGTCTTGCAGCAGTCAGATTAAAAATCATATCGTCAAAGTAATAAATTGAGCAAAAAATTAACGGAATTTTAAGAATTCCCATTTTTTAGGATCCCGCGGGAAAGAAATATTTAACGGGTCTTGCAGCAGTCAGATAAAAATCATATCGTCAAAGCAGTAAATTAAGCAAAAAACTAACGGAATTTTAAGAATTCCCATTTTTTAGGATCCCGCGGTAAAGAAATATTTAACGGGTCTTGCAGCAGTCAGATTAAAAATCATATCGTCAAAGCAGTAAATTAAGCAAAAAATTAACGGAATTTTAAGAATTCCCATTTTTTAGGATCCCGCGGGAAAGAAATATTTAACGGGTCTTGCAGCAGTCAGATTAAAAATCATATCGTCAAAGCAATAAATTAAGCAAAAAAATAACGGAATTTTAAGAATTCCCATTTTTTAGGATCCCGTGGGAAAGAAATATTTAACGGGTCTTGCAGCAGTCAGATTAAAAATCATATCGTCAAAGTAATAAATTAAGCAAAAAATTAACGGAATTTTAAGAATTCCCATTTTTTAGGATCCCACGGGAAAGAAATATTTAACGGGTCTTGCAGCAGTCAGATTAAAAATCATATCGTCAAAGCAGTAAATTAAGCAAAAAATTAACGGAATTTTAAGAATTCCCATTTTTTAGGATCCCGCGGGAAAGAAATATTTAACGGGTCTTGCAGCAGTCAGATTAAAAATCATATCGTCAAAGCAGTAAATTAAGCAAAAAATTAACGGAATTTTAAGAATTCCCATTTTTTAGGATCCCGCGGGAAAGAAATATTTAACGGGTCTTGCAGCAGTCAGATTAAAAATCATATCGTCAAAGTAATAAATTGAGCAAAAAATTAACGGAATTTTAAGAATTCCCATTTTTTAGGATCCCGCGGGAAAGAAATATTTAACGGGTCTTGCAGCAGTCAGATAAAAATCATATCGTCAAAGCAGTAAATTAAGCAAAAAACTAACGGAATTTTAAGAATTCCCATTTTTTAGGATCCCGCGGGAAAGAAATATTTAACGGGTCTTGCAGCAGTCAGATTAAAAATCATATCGTCAAAGCAGTAAATTAAGCAAAAAATTAACGGAATTTTAAGAATTCCCATTTTTTTGGATCCCGCGGGAAAGAAATATTTAACGGGTCTTGCAGCAGTCAGATTAAAAATCATATCGTCAAAGCAGTAAATTAAGCAAAAAATTAACGGAATTTTAAGAATTCCCATTTTTTAGGATCCCGCGGGAAAGAAATATTTAACGGGTCTTGCAGCAGTCAGATTAAAAATCATATCGTCAAAGTAATAAATTGAGCAAAAAATTAACGGAATTTTAAGAATTCCCATTTTTTAGGATCCCGCGGGAAAGAAATATTTAACGGGTCTTGCAGCAGTCAGATTAAAAATCATATCGTCAAAGCAGTAAATTAAGCAAAAAATTAACGGAATTTTAAGAATTCCCATTTTTTAGGATCCCGCGGGAAAGAAATATTTAACGGGTCTTGCAGCAGTCAGATTAAAAATCATATCGTCAAAGTAATAAATTGAGCAAAAAATTAACGGAATTTTAAGAATTCCCATTTTTTAGGATCCCGCGGGAAAGAAATATTTAACGGGTCTTGCAGCAGTCAGATTAAAAATCATATCGTCAAAGCAGTAAATTAAGCAAAAAATTAACGGAATTTTAAGAATTCCCATTTTTTAGGATCCCGCGGGAAAGAAATATTTAACGGGTCTTGCAGCAGTCAGATTAAAAATCATATCGTCAAAGCAATAAATTAAGCAAAAAAATAACGGAATTTTAAGAATTCCCTTTTTTTAGGATCCCGCGGGAAAGAAATATTTAACGGGTCTTGCAGCAGTCAGATTAAAAATCATATCGTCAAAGTAATAAATTGAGCAAAAAATTAACGGAATTTTAAGAATTCCCATTTTTTAGGATCCCGCGGGAAAGAAATATTTAACGGGTCTTGCAGCAGTCAGATTAAAAATTATATCGTCAAAGCAATAAATTAAGCAAAAAATTAACGGAATTTTAAGAATTCCCATTTTTTAGGATCCCGCGGGAAAGAAATATTTAACGGGTCTTGCAGCAGTCAGATTAAAAATCATATCGTCAAAGCAATAAATTAAGCAAAAAAATAACGGAATATTAAGAATTCCCATTTTTTAGGATCCCGCGGGAAAGAAATATTTAACGGGTCTTGCAGCAGTCAGATTAAAAATCATATTGTCAAAGCAATAAATTAACGAAATTTTAGATTATCTCGTTTTTAGAGCCCTCGAGAAATGTATTTAATGGACTTTGCAGCAGTCATAGCATTAAAAATTATATCTTAAAAGCAAAAAATTAACGGAATTTTAAGTTATCCCTTTTTTTTTAGGAGCTTGCGAGAAAGAAATATTTAAATGGCCTCGCATCAGTCACATCATAAAAAAAATTGTCGACCAAGCAATAAATTAAACCAAAAATTTAAATCATCCCATTTTTTAAAAACCCGTGAGAAAGAAATATTTAATGGGCCTCGCATCAGTCGTATTAAAAATCATATCGACATAGCAATAAACTAAGCAAAAATTTAACGGAATATTTTAAGATATGCAATTTTATAGGAGCGCGCGAGTATGAAATATTTAAATGGCCTCACAGCAGTCATACCACTAAAAATTATATTAAGAAAGCAATAAATTAAGCAAACATTTTACGAGATTTTATATTCAAACTAACGGAATAATTTCACGAAATCAAATTTTTAGGGTTTGGCTAAGTCTATTATCTAAATATACGCTCTGTTTCCATTATCTTCATCTCAATTATTCAAATAAAATTATTTAATGATAGCTAAACAATTTTTCAATAGAAAAAAAAATGCTGCAATTCTATCATAATCGAGTTTTTATCATTTAAAATGACAACAGGAGAGCAATTAAATATTACAGATATTATAAATCCTATGTTTACATTCTTTTCGTCCACTACAAAAAAAAATATGATTTGGTAAATTTTTATGATTAAATATTTGAAGTCTGACTTATACGAACCATAATTAACTCAATTTCCTTGCTTGCGCAAAAAGATGTCTTTTTTTACTGTTGCGAATTGAGTTCTTTTCTTTCAAGATCACAATACCCACACATGTGACCTATGACGTCAATGCCAGCTGATCGTTTATAAGCAAAATGTCCTGTTAAAGTTGAACCAAGTTTCTCCGCATAAAATCATAAATAAGAATGTTAATTAACGTGAGTTTAATTAAATGTAGTTCCGTATCACACATGGAATTTGTTGAAATATAATTCTTTCTCGACTACGCCTTTTATTTAACTTAGATTTATTATTTGTTTACGTATTTTATTGTAACCCTGGTATATTTTTGTTGGTGTACCTGCCAACTTCGATGCTAGTTTGTTTGTGTTTAGTAAGAAATATCTAGTAAAAGAGTGGAAATCTCTGTGAAAGAATATAAAATGTGTCACCTAAGAGAATTGATATTTGACGGGCTTGACTTACTCGAAACAGAATTGAAAGAACAGTTGCTAACCTAAACAAGAGCCGTGTTTCAACAACCAGTCAGGATCGAGACACCCACACTACGTCACTTGCAGGCATGCCATTGTAGTTACTCATTTTATTAATGGAGCTCACAATTTATTTAATTTTAACCATACTCTATACCATAATACTACAGCCATACAATACTTTATTTCATATATAGTTCAGATTATTTTATTAAATAATCTCTATACAATAGCAATGTTAGAAATAGTGCAGATCATTTCAAATAAAATTTTATGAACAAAAGTTAGGCCAAATTAGAATCGTTTAACTTGCATGAAATTATATTGAAAGAAAACAAGGAACATGCGTATAAAATGACGTTCAAATTTTAAATGTATAAAAATGAAATAGAATAAAAATAGGGGGGGGGGATGTTAACCTTCTGCATGTAATTATTGCACACACATCCAAAGTTTTTTTTTTTAAATTCAATTAATATATTTAAAAATCATAATTGTGTTGATGTTACTTACGCCATTTGCCAATACCAGTAAGTCTGCTTGAAAACCAAACGAATTTTTAAGGCAGAGGGTGAGTTTCTTGTTGATTCAGTGGCGCCATCTATGGCCAAGAATACGACTTTAGTCACAGACACGTCATAGCCCGTTTTACAGGGAGGACCCCTGTCATAATCCATTCATTTATCCACAGATCATAATTTTGACTTTAACCAGAGAACAATCAATCTCCAATTCAGTACACCAGAGGTATTGATTCGTAATGGGATAATCATATTTAAATTATAAATGTTTACCATAATTTAATTCAAGACATCTAATATAAAAAACGTGTGACTTATTTTACAATAATCAAACTTTTTGCGAAAACTTGAATCAAAAATAAAAATAAGTTCTAACGTGACAAAGTACGAACTTATGTAAAACTGCAAAACAAGAATTTTTTCTAAAAATATTAACTTTTTGATCTGGAACTGAAAACTCGAAATAAATATAGAAATGACATTGAAGAATTATGCTTTAGGAATATACTAGTCTCGTATTTTGGGCACGTTTAAAAATGTATCGAAACCTGAGAAATGAAATTGAATCACGTCTACATCAACAAAACTATCAGTCGCTCTTTCTTAGGAAATTCCTAACAGAAATAAGAAAGCAAGGGTGATGAATACCAAATATCTTTTTTTTCTTTATTCCAGTATAATAAAATAAATTTATATATACAGGGTAATTATGAAATAACTTAGCCAACTTACAGGGTATCGGTAACCAAATTTAGAGTGCAGGGTTTCAAAAATTATAAGAGGAAAACAGTGAATTATTTTAAAAGAAAAAAAAAACACAACTCTTACAGTTTATTCCTATGACAAGACAAAGTTATTCTCCAAGAGTTCCGGGTTTTAATTAAAGAAATTCCGACAGATGGCGCTGAACTAGTTTTTTTTTTTTTTTTTTTCTCTGTTGCATTCAGACGATTAAAAAATTGTTAACGTTTCGAAAATATTCTGATATAATTTTTAATCCAAAGAGAGATTACGGAAATTTGTGAAATGATATTCTATTGTTTTTCGTTGTACGCAATTTTATCTATAATAAGGTGTGTTCAATTGATACTAATATAAAAAAGTAAATGGTAGTCTGTTAATTTCACAATCGTTTGTGTTATCATCTGTCACCCATTTTTAAAAATATTAAATTTTATCTTTTTGGAGAGACGTCTAAAACATTAATTATTCAACAAAAAATAAGCACCTTTTAAGCACTTTAAAAAAAAATCCTAATTGGGCAGGGTTGGAAAGTTAGTGACAATTGATGGTTTTATCTTGCTTCAACCATCATGTCAAAAAAAAAAAAAAAAAAACAACTTTTGGCATTGTTTTTGACAATTGTGAAAAATCATGAAGTTTTGAATCATATAAAACGAATGGCGTTTTCATACGCTATGGACTGACAATTCGTCGAAATAGATTGGGGTTGAATTAATTGTGAAAGCGTTGAATAGAAAAATGTGAACTGCGTCTTTTTGCATAATTCGCAGTTAAAATCAACATGGTAAAGGAAAAATCTCATTTTGAAAAAGGGGAAATTAAGCACTTTTTAAATACACCCAATGAAAAAAAGCACCTTTAAGGGCTTTGAAAAAAAGAAAATAAGCACCTTTAAAAAACGCTACGCACCCTGTAAAAGGATGCTAGCAAGTAATCATCAACGTAAGTAAATCGTGGCATTTGTAGATTCACAAGACTTTCAGGTTCGACAGGCGAGTGCGATGTCGCTTACAAGTATTTAATTAAATCTCATTTAAATCACGTGCTATGGCTTAAACATTTCTCAAGCTGCAAGTACCCAACTGGCTTAGAATTAGCCATCATTATAAATTGAACATGATTTTTTTATATATATATTAGGGAGATCGGAAAGTAATGTCATTTCGGTGCATTTGATATCAAGATTTTATTTTTAATCATGAATGTATACACCCCTCGTTAGCAACAACCTTTCAATGCCGGATCGAAAAAAACTAATTGGGTTTTAAGACTAGCGAATATTTAAGGCGTCGGAACGACATTACTTACCGATTCCCCTAATATATACATTTAAAAGTTATCAGTGGTGTTTACTAGATGTTTGAGAAAAAAGTTTATTACAAGTTATTCAATAATTATTTTTCGTCCATCATATCAGGTAAGCTCAAGGATCACCAAATTAGTATTCCTAAAATTACTTGAAACCAAATGAATATAATTATTTTTAGTTAAGCTTTAAAAAGGGTGTTTCGTTAAAAATTTTAAATAGACATTGATTTTGTATTTGCAACTAGAGAATGAATGAAATGATTCTACCTAACCATGCGATTTTTAAAAAAAATTTAATTAAATATTTGATAGTGACGTCACGAGGTTGTGTCTAATCTTATTAGCTTCTGATCTCTTGGATGATTCGAAGACATGCCATAGGGTAGGATGCTTAATAAGGACCGATATCGCGCAGGTTAGAGCTAATATGTACAATGAAAAATATCTAATATTACTGGATAAAATGTCCAATCTTCAATAGAAAATTACAGTGAAAAAGTTACTGAATATAGGGTTGCATTCACAAACTAATAAATAAAAAGTGCTAAATAAATAGAAATTAATTCAAAAGCTGGAGTTCTTTAATTTGAAATACAATCAATAGACTGCAACGCAAAGTGAGAAATCCTGAAAATTTAATGTGCAAAAACTAGATATCAATTGGGTATACTATCGCCTACGTCACAGGTTGTGTTATTCCTACTAAATTTAACCAGAGAACGGCATTTTCTGAGAGCCTGACTTCAAGCCACAAATAAACAAACGGAATGTTCGATCTTTTAAATAGCTGCTCGCCAGATTATATTGTATTATAAAGAAAAGTTCGTTTTGTAATAATTGATTTTGTTGTTTCATCTAAGTAATTTAATGTTTTTAGTAAACATATTTAAAAATCAGTTTATTACTTAAATTAAAAGTTTTTTTTTTCTCTTCTGACAACGTGAGACATCAAACCAATTTAACTTAACGAACATCATTCTATAGAATCCATATTTTAAAAAATATCAATGTTTTCAAATCAAATTAAATTAGCGCATGTAGAATATTAAACAACCACTATCTTCCATTCATTTAGCATTGCACGATAGTATATGTTATTCCTACTAAAATTTTCGAAGTGGAAGTAGTTGTGTTTTTTTTATATTATACCCGGAGTGGTTTCAAAGATTAAAAACAGCAACAATTCCGACAAGCTAAAAGAATAAAATTGGCGGAAGAATCGCTTGTATAAAAAAGGTCTCGTGTTAAAAGTGATTTAGCGAAAGTTTCAACATTTAAACTTCAGATTGCAGAAAATTTCCTCGTATTTTGACTTCATTAGTTTTGATTCGCGGAAATCAGTGAATCAATGGTCTTCAGATAGCGAAATTTCGCGCAATTCGCAAAAAAATGACATGCCCTGCGCCAACTTTCTAGAAAGAAGCAGGGGTTGAAAGTAACGCACTACAAGTAGTGAAACAACTGTAGTCGTTACTTTCTTTTCCTAGTTTGTAATGTAGTGTACTACTTTTAAAAGAGTAGTGTGATACAAAAAAAACAGTAGTTGGTAGCGATCTTGGCAACTACTTTTAACGTGGCTCTAACGCAACTAATTTTTCGAATTTGATGGATACAAATGAAAATTATCCTACATCTGCAGCTGAGCATTAATAGAAATTACGTATTTAAAATCACGTATAACTAATATATAGACTAGCCATTACGAAAAATAGACAATTAATCACTTCGGTCACACTTCCCCGTGCGAATGCTCACTCGTGAAAGATTGACATTTCAAAGGAAAGGAACGTATTTTTGATATACTTAATTTCTTAGAGGAAATAAAAGAGCATTAAAAAGGTAAAAAAATTTCAAGTACTTGATAGTTTCGCACATCTGAAATTAAATATACGCAGTCGAAAAGGCATAAAAAAGATGATGGTTAAATAAACGAATTCGAAAGAAAAAATGTCTTGGAATAACAAACTGGCTCATGTAAACATGAATAAATAATTAGTAATTATGCACTTACATTTAATGTAAGCCAATTTCTTATTCAAAACCATTTTGAACAAATCCAACCACTCCCTAATAAAATGATATTTAAACCCCGAAATCATCCCTGCAATAGGTCTATTTCCCAATCGTTCTCTCTTCCCCTTAAAAAAAGAAAGCTAATGCAGATATATTCTTTTTATTAACATTCATCAAATAATACACAAGTTATGGAAATAATACTGATATTTTACAACATATTCCCACACCTATTTATTTTTTCATCGCTTAAAATTAGCAGCTCTAACTCATTATTTACAACTTCATTCTTTTCAATCAATTCACAATTTAGTTTCCTTCAACTATGTGGACAAGATTACATATATTTGCATTAAAAATATGTAATACAATATTTCTTTTCCCTATTCAATACAACAAAAATTGCTATTTTCTTTCCTTCTATACAACTCTATATAACTTTCACACATTTAAAATCTCAAGAATTTGAAGCAAGCTCCAAATAAACCGTTTATTGTAATAAATTTACTAAATGCCATATTAACTTGAAAGAAATACTAAAGAAATAAATATTTAACTTTTTTTGCTTAGCTTATTCATAAAATCTTACAAATTTCATCACTTTAATACTGTTATAAAAGCATCTGTACATTTAATAATTTTAGATCTTAAGTGTTGTAAAACTAAATTTTTTAAAAGTCTGCCAAAATAATTATTTATTTGTAAACAAATTGGAAGTTTTCAAATTGAATTATTTTTATCTAAAAAATTATCATGAATTACAATATGCATAACTTGCTCAACAACCATATGCTCCCCCCACCCCCCAATAATGCATAACGATAAATTCAATAGCATAAAACAACAAGGAAAGAGCTGAAAACATAATTTCAAAAGTTCCAGCTTATGTCTATAAAGAAACAATGTGACCAAAGCAACATCTGATATAATTTGCAGTTTAGCATTTTAAGATAACTTTTTCTTATGCACCTCAACATAGCTTTTATACATAATTTCACTGAACAAACAATTCATTCAAATAAAAAAAGAAGAGTTAAACAGTTCAAGAAGAAAGGATGGTAAAACATTTTAAATTCATATTATACAGAGAGACAATTTCAAACCACAGACAATCACAAAAAAATACATATTTTTCAAGGAATGTAAGCTAAATACTCACCTTTTTAATCTCACAATAATAAATAAATCACTGATGTTCGTATACAAAAAGTTTATGAAAAAAAAAAAAAAAAAAACATTAAATAAAATAGAAAAACATAAGAGAACTAATATCTTTCCCTAATAAAGACATTTGCTTCGGCAATAAAACTACCCTCTGCAGTGAAAAGCAAAGAATATAACAAATGGTGTCCAATATACTGATGACGGCACTGGTTTCGGCGAAGAAATTAATCTCTGTTAACCACAATAAATATGCTATTGCACGTTTTTCTACTTTATTTAATACCACAGTATTAATACTCTTTTGTTCTATTGGAACAGAAGAATTTTATAACTATAGTTTTAAAAAAAAACCGATACAATATTATTCATTGAAATTCATAAAATTTATATTTTTGAGATTTTTAGAAGGAAAAAAAATATTAATCACTAAAATTTTGTATTCAGATTTAAAACATCAGCATGTAAATGAAGCAAATTTTTAGAATATCAAAAAACATCCCTGGTGAGATAACTAGCACGACACCATGCATCATCAAAACTAATATCTTCCGAGAACTTATAAAATATATTTATAGAATATATTAGAGACATTCAATGCTTTTATATACATTTGAAAGCAATTTATCAAACAAACACACTATTCAACCAATAACAATCGAGCATATTATTACAAAAGACTGAAATAAATATAATAAAAATCATTAAAATTGAGAGAAAAATCTCATTCAATATATAAAAGCTAAAAAAAAATTTTTTTGAATGTATTACTACTTAAAAACTGTTTAAAAGTGAAGAGATCTGAAGAACTACATGCAAAATAACATAATTAACTAAAACTAAAATAAATTATAATGAAGCAAAACATTTGAAATAACAAACATATATTAAATTGGATGAAAAAATATTAAGGGAAGAAAAAACATGCAGTGTTTCCTGGTTTCAGATATTTTTATTTGCATGAACATAAAAAAAGCAAATTATTTAAAATAAATATTGTATTTTCAAGTCACAACTTTTCTTATGATTGCTTCTCAATATTTTTAGCATGCATGAAAAGGATCTAAAAAATAATCTGGCATCTGAACTGGCAAAATTTAAGTGGTAGCTGAAACTGAAAAGAGGAGAAAAACTTTAGAAATAATAATAAAAATTATAAACATGATAATATAAAACATGCATAAATAAAGAAACTTTTGAATTTCACTTTCAAAAGCAATTTTAATACTGTTAAGTAATATCATATTTATTTATGAGGATTTAAATTTGATTCATAGAGCAAATATTCTTGAATAAAATACGATCTATAAAACAATGCTCTTTATTTTAAAAATCTCTCGAAATACAAGGAAATATGAAACATATATATATAAATACCTCTAAAAGTTCATTCTTAGAAGATTTAACTTTATAAAAAAAAAATCTGATTCAAATGAAATTATATAGAAATGAGACAAAATTCAATACTGTCTTAAGTAAAATTATTATAATAACCCCCGTAGCAGAAACCCTCCAGTACAGCAGCGGACACTTTCATCCAAGTTTTCTTTTTTCAATTCCTACTATTAGTTCACACTCTCCCTATATATATATTTATATCTAGTTAAATTTTCAATCATTAATAAAATACTTTTTATTCATCCACTCAAGTTCAAATACATTTTTTTAAACTTGTAGTGGTTTGTTAAACTTGCACTTTTTCAAATGTTAATTCATTAATAAAATTTTATTAATTTTAGTTTTACATGGAGGAAAAAATTTCTATTTTATAAGATATTTAGCAGGATATAAATGACATATAATAATGTGTAAATATGTATACGCATATTTATATTCATTGTAATTATCTAATAAAAAGTAACTAAAATAAAACTAAAAGTAGGAATACACTTTAAATGTTTTTATATATATTACTTGTTAGAAAGCAAACAACTTTTTAAAACCTCTCTAAACTTGTTTTAAACAAAAATTAAAAAGCTGAATTGAGAAAACAAAACAAAAAAATAATTTTTTTCTGTTATTTGAGCACTATATAGGATTTATTCCATTTTTCATATAATTGCACAAAATTTAACAACACAAAGTATAATTTTTAAGAATAATTTATGTTGCTAAATGTATTATTTTGAAAATTTCTCTACATGTATGCCAGATTAAGCTGAATTTTTACAATAATAGTTGTCTTCTCTGTTAATCTAATTTTAGTCTGACACTGTTGAGTTCACCAACAAATTTGGATAGTGCTGCAGATCCGCTCTGTGCATTCTGTTACTGGGATAATAACCATAAAATCCATAAGCAATTATATTTGTTTCATAGAGAAAATAGTTTTGAATAAAAATACAATGTATAAAACAATTCTCTTGCTTTTATTTATTTAAAAAATCTGATAAAGGTTTAGTCAAATTGCATTAAAAACTTGCTTTTCTAAAAAAGGGTAGATAATGTTCCCAAAACCTGAAATTGGCAGGTTATAAAAATCTCTCGATTGGCAAATTTTTTTAATATTACAGTCTTCATATTTACAATCATTAAAAATATTCTCATTTTATTATAATATTTTTTTAAAAATTACAAGATAAAAAATTGCTAAATTTTGTTCCCACAGCTGAGATATTGATATGCAAGACACTTTTTTCTTTAAAAATAAAATGCTAGGGTGAAAAAAATTTATACACATCAAATTCTCTTAATTAAAGTTGTAGATTATCAAAATAAGAACGTTTTTAGCTAAAATTTGAGAACAAAATAGCTATTAAAAAAAACTAGTTAAAAGGTTTATTTCATTTATTTTATTTTGCTTTGTGGGAAAATTATAATTTTAGGTAATCAGGTGACTATTAAAAGCAAAAATAAATTTAAAATTTGCTCATTACGCAAAATTTATTAGCTTATGATTAAATACTAATTAGTAATAAATAATTTTGAAATCTGCTTATTTAATCGTGAACTTGGGGGAATTGCATTTAAAATAAGCCCCAATTTTTTTATTACAGGACAAGAAAAAAGAAACTAAATTATTGATGGAAAAATTTAAACTAAAGATTAGTTCTATTAAAAAAAATAAGATTGGTTCCATTTATTAAAAAAAAAAAAAAAAAAAAAAAAAAAAAAAAACTAACTTTTTAATTTATATTTGTTCTTAGAACAAATCTAGTACAAAAAGAATAGGTATTTATGTGATTGAGTTTCGTAGTATTAAGGTTAATTTAAATAACTTCTAATACTAAAAAATTCTGGAAGAAACATAATGAGACTAAGTAGTCAATTATGCAAGAGGGAAAAAGCTAATATAAATTTTGAATATAATTACTAAAATACTCAAATTTAAAATTAAAAAAATATGTTGAATACTAGATTGGTTTTATTTATTTCAGAAAGACTAATTTTTTTATTTATTTATATTTACTTAGAACTAAAAATTTTCAGTCAATGTATACATAAAAGAATTCTGCAAATATTTTCAAAATAAATCTCATGTTTATACAGAGTAAATTTGCTAAAATTGAATCTGAACAACAAAAAAAAAAAAACTTTGATCTCTTCTGACATATGCTGATTATTTCTTTTTTACAGCTTTTAGAAAATTAGATTTTAATCACTAAGCATATATATTTAAGGGATTTTGTTTTCCCATTTGTAAATATTGGATGCAATATCCAGTAGTTTTCTATTTAACAAAGTCTCAATCTCCTCTTTATCTTGGATCACCTTGTATAAATAATGCTGCCTATCTGTTTAGTTAAAATACCAGAAACACCAATTTTTGCATCTAGTTAACAGCTATATTAAAAATTGAGAATGGCATAACTTTCTTGGACATTTTTTTTATCATTTAAATTTTATCAGCAGTTAACACAGAACAGCAAGAGCAGCAAGGTATACGAAAGTACAACTATCAATTAGCAAACTCTCCTCAACTTTTACAAACTGATTCACAAAAAGGTCATAGTACTCAAGAAATGTATGTTAAAAAAGCAAGCACCAGCACTATGTACAAGAAAATCTTAAAGAACATTACACAGACTGACATTCCTGTGTTAGTATTAGAGATATCATTCTCACATATATAATCAAAATTTGAATCAACCCTTGTTATAAAAATTAGATCTAAAATAGGTCTTCATATAAATTACTCATATTGTCAAATTTATTTATGAATATAATTTCTCTGCGTAGAAGTTATTAAAAGAATATCAATTAAGATGGATCTTTATACAATAGTTTGTGAATGATGCAATTCAAAGATATTTATCGTTACATACAAAATATAACCTGCATTAAAAAATCTAAATCTACAGTTATATAAAAGAGCAGTAAAATTAATTTTATCCAAAATATTTTTTTTTAAATTTATCAAATAGCATAATCTAGTAAATTTTAAAAATTTTGATAAATTTCAAAAATTTTTTTATCAAATTAACCCAATTTATGCCTTTGATTTTAAATTTTGATACCAATGATATGTTCCTAACTTACAAAAACTCTTTAAACTTAAAAAACTTTTTTAACTCATAGAGCTGAATGCATGTTGAGTCAGCCCTTATCCTAATGCTAACAATCACTGCACAAAATTACAGCACAGTAATATTTCCTGTTTACTTACAGTAACTAACACTATGTGTAATTTATTAAATTTAATAGTTTTTTCTTATCTTCGCAACACTGGTTAACATCAATACTTCTTATACCTAGCAAAATGCATAATAAAATACACATAGACAAAAACAATAGACATGCACAACATGACTGATTCTTTTTCTTAAATTAGGGTGTGAAGATCTGTAGATGTTCTGTGAGCACATAAGGTGTTGAGGTCATTAGAGCTCAATAACCTTAAGAGTATGCCCAGGCTAAAAAGCAAGAGTACAAATATAGATGAAGACAAAGTATTAGTAAAGAGCAGAGAAATATTGTTTGAAATAAAGAGAAATGTTAAGAAAACTGAAACTCGCTAATGTTATTTTCATAAATGGTAAATTAAAGTAGAATGAGAAGAGAAATGTTGACTGTTTATTTTATTTTAGGCTAAAATATCAACTTCCCAGAAAAAATTTAAATAACAAGCTAAGAATTTTGCAAACCAATTTTAATCAATTAAGATTATATAAAGATTGTTTCTACTGAAAGAATTATTTCAAACTATGTAATAATAAATGCAATATCGGGGTTTAATGAAGCAAAAAATTTTAATTTTGAAAATGAAATAATTAGTTTTACAATACAAATAAAAATATAAATAAAATACATTTTTTAATAAATATTACAAAATATAAATTACTAGATATGTGTGCATTGTTCATTATAAAGAGGAAAACTTTACTTATTTATTTATATATTGTTAAGTCATATTACATTTAGTATGCACAAATAGCAAACTTGGCTACAAGGTCCTTATAACTGATAAGTACTAAAACAATTATATAGCTCTCACATTACAGAGGAGGAACTTTAAAAATTTTTAAAGGAAACAAATACTTTTACTCATCAAAATACAATCTTCAGAAAAATTGATTTGAAAAAAAAAAAAAAAAAAAAAAAATGAACGATATTATTAGTATGAATACTGACGACAATAGACAGAAATGAAAAAAAAAATGCAACATATGAATAATAATTTTCTTTTTCTTGCTGTCATAAGAGTGAGCTCGGTAGAGCTGAATCGCTGACAAGTAAAAAGTTTGAATACTGTTTTCTTCATTTTTGCAAAAAAGAATTGCCATTTGAAAATTTTGTCACCAGAACAGTTACTAAGATAACTATATAATTGTTTTTAATACTATTCTCATACCTTATAACACCTTAAAATAAACATTTATTCCGTTTTTTGACAGTTTGCTTGAAAGACAGTCAAATGTTGACATAGTAATTGTAAAACCACTTCGCATTGATAAAAAATTCACAAATTTCTAAAATATTTATTAAGAACTAAATTCAAACTTAATTTCAAAAAAAAAAAAAAAAAAAAAAAACTGAAAATTTACAATAAAAATGTGCAAAATCTTAAAGTAATAATTGCATCTTTAAAAACTTAATCTAACATTACAGTAAAATATTATATTTTAATAAAGAGCAGCAATAGTCTAATGGTAAAGGCTCTAGGCCAGTGTTTCCCAACCTTTTTTGTGCCATGCCCCACCTACGCCTTTCTAAAATTCTTATGCCCCCCTATGTAACATATACATAATTTTAAATATTGAAAAAATTGAATGGTTCGCTTAAGAAACTTAAATGATAGGTTTTAGGAAGAAATTCCTAGGAAATTGTTAACGAAACACAGTACATTTTCAAAACATAATGAAAAAGTAAAATTCAAATTCAAAATAATTTTAATAAAGATTTTTCTATAATAATTTAATATTTTAATTTAGTGTGATCCTTGCGCTTGGTGCACAGATATTTTATGTTAGGTTTCAATTTGGTTAGCTTCAGTCTCCCAGTTGTGTTCTATCCAGACGATTTCTTTATTGTTACCAGTAAATCATTTACAGCACTAAATCCACATTCAGCTAAATATGAAGATGGAAACGTTAACAATAGTTTTCTTGCATATTTGGTTGAATTTGGGTATTTGATTTCTGTTTTCTCACAAAGCCATGCCATCACTCCATTTATATTACATTTTGCATTTCTTCCAGTTCTTCTTGATCCTGCACATTTGATATATCAGACAAATCCACTAGCATTGGCTGTATCATCCATATAGGAAAATCAATTTGTTTTAAACTAGAAAATCTTTCTTTTAAAACAGCCGATAGAATTTTCAGATGATCGACAATAACAAGTAAAACAGTACCATTTGCTTCACACTTTTGGAGCCAATGAAACTGTTCAAAGTTTTTGTTGTTAATATATTTCTGACATAACTCAATAAGGGTAATGAAACCCAATATCTTCGCTTTTGCATCAACAAGAGTTTTATTTGTTCCTTGAATTTGCTTATTTAATATATTTAGCTATTCAAAGATATGGGCTAAATAACTCACAAATGCTTTATCATCGACTGCTAACAGATACTTCATTTCAGGTTTGTCGCTTAAAAAATCACTAAGTATCAAACAGTTTCCTAAATCTTTTCAAGCAGTTCCCTTTAGAGAGCCATCTTACTTCAGTGTGAAGTAAAAGTCTCATAGGGTCTGCATTTTTTTCTTCACAAAATAGCTTGAAGAGACGCTCTCATTTGGCATTAGTTTTAATAGCATTGATACACTGAATGTAGTACTTCATTTACTGAATGCAGTACTTCATTTAGAACAGACGAGCTGTTTTTAGCTACCAAGTTTTCCCTATGAATAGCACAATGCACAAAAACATTCCTGGATTCTCATCTTTCATCAATTTTTAGCAGCCATTTTTCTTGCCCATTATATTAGGATCACCATCTACAGCACAAGATGATATATTTTTCATTTGTATATTATTGACATCTAAGTAGTGTTTTAGCTTATTATATATATCTTTGGAGGTAGTGTTACTTTCTAATCTTTTACAGAACAACATTTCTTCAGCAAAAAGGCCCTTTATCAATATATCTTACTAAAGTTATCAATACTGCCACACTGTCTATCAAAGTTGATTCATCCATTCGCACTGATAATTTTCTAGTTTTCAGCTTTTTAACAAGATGTTTTTCAATATCTTCACTCATTTCGTCTATTCTTCTGCTAACAGTATTGTTACTGAGTGGTATAGCTTTTGCATCTTTCTCAAGAACCATTTTAAGAAATGCTGATATTGACGGTTTATTAAATTCTCTCCTATAGTATGGTTTTTTCTGGGGGTCCACGCGAAGCCTGCCATCTGCCGCAGAGAGGTTAACTTGACGACGCCAAAAACTCAGTAGATATTTTGGTCTTGTCAAGCGAATTTATAATACTATTTGGCCGCAATTATTTAAGAATTTGCTTTGTTCTTTCAATTTCGGCACCGAAATCTAGCATTGCATTTAAATGGTCCGAAGCAAAAGGGTTAAACTAGTGTAGAGTCCATTTTCGAATTGCCCCCCATAACAATCAAATTGTATAAGAGTATTTTTTTAGCAGTATGAAAATCCAACATTTCAATGTTGATACAATAAATTGAAATTCAAAGAATTTTATAAGAGATAATTATAATCAATTCAACATTATCATAAACTACATTAAAAGGAAAAAAAAAACACTTCCATAAAAATATCTAGCAATGACAAATATTGAATAAAACCTTAAAACAAAAATATTAATCATGCCAATTACGTAAAATAAATTGTAAAGAAAAATCCAAAAATTGCAAAATAATATAAAAGAGAACTTAAATAGAAAGAAAATCATAAACTGAAAATAAAACTTACCAACAATAACAATAATAATAACAATAATGACACCAATTATAATTGCCCACATCTGAAAAATAAATATAATGAATGCAGATAACTAAAAAACAAAAATAAAAACAATAAGGAATTGAAAACAATAATGAACCTAAATGATTAAACACTTCCAAGCCTACAAAAATAAAATAAAAAAGCATATTTTTATGCCCATCTAACTTTTTAAAGCGATCCACTTACCTGCAATAATGATAATGATTATTAGACCAATACTGACCATGATGGCAATCATCTACAATCAAACATAATTGTAATGAAATTATTTCACGTCTTTTTTTCACTTTTTACTTTTACTTCAGAAAATATAACAAAATGTAATAATACTCATTATTTCAAGAACCTAAACTCAGTCAAAACTGATATCTGCAAATGAAAAATTTATACTTGTACTATTTACCAGGAAGTACTTTTTTTCTTTTGCTTCAGAAAATATAACAAAAGATAAAATTACTCATTACTTCTGATGATGACTATTGACTATATACTTAAGTACTATACTGTTTACTTAATTTATACTAGTACTATTTACTAAGAAGTACTTTTTACTTTTTTTCTTTTGTTTCAGAAAATATAACAAAGGGTAAAAACACTCATTATTTTTAGAACCTAAACTCAAGATAAAAACGGATATCCGCAAAAGAATATTAATGGAAAATAATGGGGTGGCCAAGCTCCTTCATAGTCGAGCAATTTTTCAAAATTTGAAATTTTTGGGGAGCCGCAATTAAATACGTATTTAAAAGGTATACAAAAGAGGTATTAAAAATTTTTTTTAATTATATTTATTGAGAACATATAAGTAAAAGTACAAAATTTATGGATTGAATTTTAATATTAGAAATTAAACACATTTATTTTACTTCTCTTGACAATTCTTTCAAATATGGTGAATAATTGGTGACAGCACTTCTCAGTAATTCTTTGAGATGCTGGTTAATTAATATTGATCAGTGTTTGGATTTACCGAATTTTAAAGTGGAATAAAATGATTCACATAAGTACGTTGTTCCAAATATTGAAATAATTCAACAAGCAGCCTTTTTAATTCAGGATACTTCGATTCTGATACAAATTTCCAAAATTCAGTAATCGACATTGACTTCTATTTTAATTGTAGAGCTTGATCTTCTTGCAGCTCTATTAATTCTAATTCTCCAGATGCTTTTTGCATCATAATTATATTGGAAATGAAAATTCACCTTGAATTGAACAACGTTGCACTTAGTCTTTCATATTTGTTCTCATTAATTTAAATGATATTTTGAAACACATAAGGAACAATAATAATTTTTTAAAATATAATAGCACAAAAATGAAAAGGGAACTCTGGTACATTTATCGAGAGTCACAAATAATCCTTAAAAGAGCCGCATGTGGCTTGTGTGCTGCAGGTTGGCCACCCCTGGTATATACAATTGTTCAAAACATGTGTGCAGTTCCACAATTCAACAGCAAATACTTGGCAAACTTCCAATCACAGCCCAGTAAATATGTGATAAAACAAAACATACTGATGAATTCTATTACACCAGAGTTTTCTCAGGATAATAAAGAGTTGCAATATACCCAAGTTAACTTGGGATAAACAAGGGAAGCGGTTAACAAGGAAGTCATTGAGGCATTCCTTAGAGCACAAGATTATGATTTTTGCTTTTTAAAGACAGTGACGTTTTATCAACTTACAACTCTGTTTAATAAAATGAGTTTCATTTGGAGCTTACTGCACATTCCTAATAATTAAATATCTTTGGTTTATAAGTTTCTTATTAAATTGAAAATGGAATTTAACAAAACGGTTAATAAAAAATACCTATATATTGCAAACCAAACTTTTTAAGCCATATGTCAGGTAAGCTCAAGTAAAATAAATGTGGATAATTTTTATGGCTTTTGGGGGTGATGACATTCAATTTGTATTTTGAAAGCCATATTGCTTTTGTTGATGGTTTTGCTTATATATTTGAAATGTGTTTTTACAAACCTAAATATAATTCAGTCAATGAGAATCTTAAAAATAAAATTGAAGTTGTGAAAAAAAATAATTATCATCAATCTTGATTATCATTGTTGGCCACATTCAATCATATTTAAATGCAAAATAAAATATAGTAAACTTTCCTTTCTGCAAGCTGAATCAATTTTATGTTCTCAACAGCTAGTGTCCTAAAAGTTGAAATTAGTTTTAACAACTTAATAGATATTGCACTAATATATTTTTTCCTTGT
Source organism: Parasteatoda lunata (assembly GCA_949128135.1). Classification (NCBI taxonomy): domain Eukaryota; kingdom Metazoa; phylum Arthropoda; class Arachnida; order Araneae; family Theridiidae; genus Parasteatoda; species Parasteatoda lunata. Next base: position 14,320,214 of record OX421976.1, on the reverse strand, counting down.
GTTTTTCTAATATTGTTTCTAATTTTTAATTCATAATGTTTTTATTGAATAAAAAGATAACTCTTAACTGACTTTGAGGCAGTTAATGATGTGTTACATACTGTTTTGACAAATTATTAGGTTGGTAAGAAAAAACTGGCTTTACAATATAATTGAATTCTATTATAGTGATCTTTAATTAGCAAGATCCTAAGTTTCACAAGAAAATTTTACTCTGACTGGTGTTGTACTTATTAAAAAAAGATCTCATCTTGAACTGTTAGGTCAGCAAAATGTCATTTAAAAAAAAAAAAAATTTTTTTGAAAATTTCTATCTTTTAATGTCCAAACAACGAGTTCTTACTAAAGATACACTTTATATACAATAAAAAACAAAAAATCACACTACCAAACTATAAAATCTTCAACTATGGTGAAAGGTGAGCTTTTTTATCCTTGCTTTGTCAAAGCTCATAGAAAGTATAAAAAGAAAGATCACTTTGAAGTATTTTTTTAGATAATCACTAGCTTAGTTTTCAATAGCAAGTGTTGGTTTGCTATGCTTCTAGTTTTGAAAATACATTTCAAATCAATAAGTTTGTTAATTGAAAAGACAGGTTTTAAAAATGCTAGTTAAATTTTACCAAAAATGGTAGTCATTATTTTCAAAATAGTGGTAATATTAAGTGCGAAGACAGCAGACGCTACTAACAATACATAATGTAAATTACATGCAGAGTTGTTGAACGTCTTATGTCTCAATATTTTTATCCAATTCAGTGAAACAATTTTGTTTCGACCAGTTTAGTTTAGAAAAACAAAACAATCATGTCATTAACAAGAATTGCAGTAAATACCATAGATTTTCGAATAGAAGCTATGAATTTTTAGAAAATTTTCTACAGCAGTAGTTAGGGGAGAGGGGTCGGCTTAGGATTGGATTGACTAACTTCGAAAAATTCAACCAGGACATTGCCAAAACAAACATTTCTACCTTTTTCTAGCATTAGCGATAATCAGTAAATATCTCAAAACGTACATACAAAATGTAAAAATACATAAAACAATAATTAAAACGTAAATGCCTAAATATAAAAATTAAAAAAAAAGAAAGAAAAAGGATAATTTGAAAGGAATACTTTATTTTTTACCTTTTAATCACGAATTTGAAAAGTCCATGCTTCTTTTATCTCTTGTGTAACCGTTACTAGATCTATCATTACTACAAGAGATGGGACACATTTTTATTTCTAAGAGTAGAAAGTGTAGTTTACGTTGGTTTATTTACGAGTTTTCAAGTTTGGGTGAATTTCCTAATAAAAGGCGTACTCTTTTGCTTAGACGCCATGCAGATAGGCTTATAATCGAAAATATATGGTAATATGCTTAAAGTATTTGTTATAATAATACAGGTACATAACTTATTATTCTTAGGTTATGACGGCCTCACGAAAAGCTTCTTATAATGAAGCAATCAACAGATTTAATGTATTCAGAGCAAACATAAAATTTATAACATACTTTGCAATTTTTCCACCAAAATTTTCGCTTAAGTTTACCGGCCTGTTGTTCAAACTGTGATGCTCCTTGTTGTAATGCATCTGTAAAAAATAAAGTGTTATAGAAAAATAAAAAGTGGCTATAGCATACTTAAAATAAATAAAAAAAATTTATTAAAACTTTAATGGTCAAAATGCTTTAAATTGAATAAGATTTTAACTTTTCGACTTGTCCAAGTCATAAGACTATAATATTCACTGAGCTATTATCAATGATTAATTAACAATTTTTTTTCCTTCATATTAACAGTACCTTAGGTACTATTCTGTTTACATGGAAGCCAGAAAAAAATCACTTTACATTATATTGACACATCTGATATTAACTAATTAACAGCAGTGTTGTCTAGTAGCATAATTAATTAAGCATTACCAATACCAATAATAGTTAAGTGAATTTTTTAACAGAATAGAAAGCACTCAATATTGTTGCACATGAGCAAGTTTTAATTAACGATCATGACAATGCACATTTCCATTATTTAATTTCACAAAACATACTTATCATGTAACGTTATTTTTAGTAATTAAAAAAAAAAATTATAAAATCCTTTTAACTATAGTTAATAACTTTTTTTTTTTTTTTTTTTGTATTTTTAAGTATTTTGCAGGATAATAAAGGCTATTACTGTTATAGAAAGGCACATTTATAGTTATAGAAATATTTTAGACAGGTTACACTGCATATAGAATGCTTACAAGATTTAACAAAGAAAAGTTAAACGCAAGATCAAAATTTTCAACAAGTAGCGAAGCAATAATTTTGGTTAGTTTTAAATGAAAAAAATATAATGTTTTTGTTTGCCGAGCACAAGCAAAAAGTCGCTAAAAAATGTAGATCCTGCTAATCACTGAACAGAAAAAACATTCACAAAAAATAATAAAGATACAAAAAAAAAATCTGATCTTCTTGCACTCGGCTAACCAAAAAGTACAAAACAAATACCTACTTTATAGAAAGAAAACAGAGCATCACATAAATGCAAGTTATCACCTATATTAAACCATGCAAAAGCAAAGCTACACAAGACAATCTATCCCCATGATTCAAATAAGTGTTACCTGCACGATCATCCAATTCTGACAATTTTTGATCTCGCTCTAAGACTTTTTCCACGTTTGTCCTCATGATGTCCACAACCTAATTAAAGGTTAAGATGTTCCAAAGCGCAGCAATGCACAAAAAATGAAAACATGAATATTAAAGAATGAACTTGGTAATTAATATATGAATCTGATAGTTATGAACTTAAAATCCAGTTGCAGATAGCATTTAAATGAGTACCTGTTATAAAATAATTTTAAAAGCATGCAATTACTTATACATAAAAAGTTTAGAGAACATTGACTCTCCCTAATTATCCAACTGAAACACTAAAAAAAAAAAATTACAACTATACAAATTTGCTTATTTATCCAAATACAACTATATCATTAAATTAGTTGTAATCAAATACATAAATTATTAAATAGTAAAACATACCATAAAGTTTTTTTTTAATGGGCAGATCTCTATAAATGATAACTTAGGGACAAAAATTATTAATTTTGAAAACAATATAAAATAGCAACTTGTACACAGCTACATGCCCTACTTGCCTTTTGATCCCAACAAATGCTGCATCTTTGCTCTTATTGTAAAAATATGCCGCCATTCCTTAACATTGAATTTTTATTCATCTTCCATTTAAAAAAAAATTCACTATTTAAATATTAATTACACACTGGTAAAATTATCTGTGTTTATAGGTTTAAATCTGATTACTATTACAAAGAATTACTTTGTTAGGATCATTCTCAACTGGTTAAATTTTTATAAGTATCTTTTTTCAGGAAAGGGGGAGTATTAGGAAATTTTTTAAATGCATTTCTTTTCTTTCTTTTTTTTAAATGCATCTTTAAATGTTTATTTTTTCATAATTTTTAGTTTAAATTAAAGAAAAAAGCTTTCAGGTTATTTATTATTCAATTATTTTCTGTTAGCTTACTTTTAAACAAAAATTATGCATAGAGATTGTCTTTTGGTAAGCCTTTAATTATTTTTATAAACTACAAATTTTTCTCTTATTTTGATGAGAGAATTAATATTTGAAATATACACATAAAATAGAGGGAAATTTTAAAATTGTTGAGGATAAAATTCAGTTTTTAAATAATATTACACATTTTGACAAATTTTTACAGTTCTTAAGTGAGTGCCCGTTTCAGAGAGGAAACACCCCGCCCTTTTTAATTCCTAGGGAGAACTCTGGATATAGTCATAATAATTCGTAAAACAAGTGTACTCTAAAAAATAGGGCCAGTGGTACAACACAAAATCTCCATTGTATCCGAATTAAATAATTCGTTTTTAAATTCAACTTTTAAATTGAGCTTTTTTTCTGTGAAAATAAATTTTGGAAACATTGAAAGCTGTATGAAATAATCAAAGTTGTAATAATTGCATTATTAAAAACTTAAAAGTGTGTACTCTATTTTGCTGTTTTATTTTTTTCAGTAGAGATAATAATTGACAAAATAATGATGAAACAAAATGCACAAGATAACTCCAAATATACTTTCCAACATCAGTTAAATCCATAACCATCAAACTCACCATTTCAATATAAACTAGTTAATTATATTTTAATGCAGAATATTATACTTTTCCTTAAAGAAGTAAAAGACATCACTGGAAGCTTATGACTTATTACTGTCACAAACATGCGGGGTTCTGCTTAGGAAGGTAGTTCTTAAACGTGACCAAGTTCATCCTTGAGTTTATTTTACTCAATTATCTCACCTGCTCGATCATCCAATTCAGAGAGTTTAGTATCACGTTCCAGAACTTTTTCAACATTCACCCGCATGATTCCAACAACCTAATAATTTCCAATTATTTAAATTTTTTCCAATATATATCAATATAAATTGTTCCTACAAATAATAATCACCTGAGAATGAAGATGAGAAAAGAAAACTTCTATTTTATTTTAACAAATTACAGCTTTCAGTTAGGAGTCAATTAATAGGGCCAGCGCTAAGCATTCGTCATCTAGCCAAATGCTATATAATCGTTCATTTGGAGAGTGATATTTTTTACCATATATCCCTCATTCCAGACAAAAAAAGTCAAAAGAATTTTTCTGAAGGAATCTTGTATAATTTATGTTAGATATGTTACATAACCAATTAGAATTATATTAAGTCCAGATAATGTAAGCAACAAGAGAGATTATGTAAGCCTGAGACAAGCTACCATAAAATACAGATTTTGTTGTCGATCATGTGATATCAAGTGACAATTTTTTTTGTACAGTTTGTGTCAATAAAACTGATTACCTAGTAGCAAGATGCATCCATTAATTTTTGTCAAAAGTAAGTTTTTTTGTGACAAAAACAATATTTTTCATAACGATAACATACTTTTTTTTCATGATAAAAACATAATGTTGGTTCAGGTTTATCTTAGGTTAATCTTATCAGGTTAATTAGGTTTATCTTATCAGGTTAAATTAGCATATACTATTTAAATTACTTGGTAAATTTGTAATTTTTCGAACAATTCAATTGTTTTTCTAAGACATATTTTCTTAATTTGTTTATGCTTAAAAGCATTTGGATGAAAATAGTATTATTTCATCAGCAAGATGAACAAATAAATATATGTTTATAAAGATTGCAGATCTGTTAACAATAAAAAATATAAAAAAAATTTCAAGATCCTACATGCTTGTTCAGTGTTAAAGAAAGTATTGTGTTGTAGTGCCCCCTAGAGAGAAATTTATTGTAATGAGAAGGCACTGTGCCTATGGGCAAAATAAAGTAAATATAAAATAATGATATCCTCCGAAAAATAAAGTAATGATATTCTAAAGTTCCGGTCCTCTTTTTTGTGTTGTGTACATTTTAGGAACTAGCGAATAAACAATGCTCATGGTTTGCAATAGAAAAGAAATTGGCATGAAATTCTTTCAAACATACCTATGAAAATAATTTATCAAATAATATTTGCACAAATAAATGTTAACTAAATGACTTTACAAATGGCATCTGCCTTAAAAAAAAATTATTAAAAAATTTTTTTTGAAGAAATTTCTAAATTTACAAAAAAGATGACATTAGATTCAAGTTTTTTAGAATGAAAAAAAAAATGTGAAAGGAAACAAAATAAATGAAACTAACGTTTAAATTAAAAGACAAAAGTATAATGTAAGAAAATAATAACTTAGGAAAAGAAATTTCAAAATATCTGTCAAATTTGTTTTACAAGCTGATTTTTGCATCTAAATTCCTATAGAAATATTGAATAAATTTTATCTCTTGTTGTGAACTTTAATTTTTAGATTTAAATAAAAAAAATTTATTATTATGTTTATTATCATGAACCTTTTTTTTTTTTTTAATTTTTACAATTTGGTTCAGGAATGTAGATCTAAAAAAAAAAAGAATTTTTATTTATACAGATTTTAAGTTCCCAATCCTAAATCAAACATTAAAATTTTACAATTATTGTTGCTTCTTTTAAGCACATAAAAACAAATCGTTCAAACTGATATATCATAACAGATGCTCAAGTCAATTATAGGAAATAAATTAGACAGCACCTGTTAATAACAAAACCAATTAATACTATTGATTAGGTCTTAACTGAAATGTTTTTAAAGCTTTTGTTAACAATGTCAAATTTTAAAAGTGATAGGAGTGAGACATTTCTATTAAGACAAGTTTATTAAAAGAAAAAACTTACTAACTTTAGACACAAACATAATTATTTAATCTTCTTTCAAAAACAGAACTAGTATTATTTATAAAAAAGATATTTTTATATAAGACTTTTCATACTTCATCAACTTGTGCTTGTGTCTGTTGCAATCTTTTAGATGCGGCAGCTTGTTGGGGATTAGGATGCCTTGCAGGCGCAGCTCCTTCATTTCCATCTGTAGACCTAAAACAATGGGGTTTTTTTTAAAAAAAACTTAAAGAAGAAAATTTGAAGGAAAAAACTATCTGATTCCGCCTGAAGACTTTCAGGATCTTGATAATTTAAGTTTTTCAAATGTTAATTTTTCTAAAAATAAGTTTTATTTCTTGTTACAGGAAAATAATTTACTTGGATTTGAAATCAAATCATAGAATGAGATTCTTTTAAATTACAGAAGATTTAAGTATGTATACCTTTGACATTTATATTGATAACAAAATTTGAAGATTAATATTATTGTCTCATGCAATAAACTATGCCTAGTTATAAATGACTTCGTAGGAAATTAAACATCAGTCCCTGACCTATAATATTTCATTATTACAATTATATTCAATATACATCATTCATATCTTGTATAACAATTTATAATACATTTCAAATAAAGTGAACAAATTAACAAAGCTAGAAATAGTTGAAAATTTGTTAAAACTATTTCTTAAATAAGTTATTCTTAAAATTGTAGATAAACAATCGTTAAGGAATTAAGTAAAAATAAATTATACTTTCCCTTTATTTTTTTATTTCCCAGGCAGAAGTAAATGGAAAAACAAAAATACATTACAGAAGGAATCAACTCTAAGAGTATTTCCAGCTCTGAGATAATTATAAAATATTTTATATTTAAATTTTGGGAGTTAAAATTGTTTTTAGCCCATAGGGGAAGTTGGTGTAAACAAGTACCGGTACGAAATTATAACACCATACGAAATTAAAAACTAACAAATTCAGTGATTACAAGTACCAGGTTGAACATTTTCAACTAAGATCACCATCAAACCTTCAGTGCATTTTATACTTATAACAGACCAAGAATATTCCTGAACTCAATTTAGATAAGATCCTTAACAATTATAATGTTAAAACATTTAGCTTTGTTGAAGCTTAAGGATAATTACTCTTACAATAAAAATACTTCCTCATACTGATAAAGTTAGTATCAAATCAGTAATACCAGTATTTTAAACTATTAATTTATAATAAATAAGGTAATAATCTCGAATATGATACAACGGAAAACAAAAACATACACATTTTCGACAAATTACAAACAGATTTTTGATCATCGATGCTAGGATACATATCATTTAAAACCTTGAACGTAGACTTATAAATCAATTGAGAGGGATTAAGTCAGAAAGGATATAATTTAAAAATATATTTGAATAAGAATCATATTGAATGATTATAGTTTCTATACTATAAAAGCTTCTCAAAAACAGTAGAATTTAAGTTAGACATAAACAGATCTTCCAAAGTAGACTATAATATGACTTCAGAACTAACATTTTGAATGTTTATAACTTAGAGATTTGTTGGAACAATGCAAAATTTCTTTTCCGGTTAAATTAAACGTAAGATATAATTAAAAGAATGTGTCAATAGACTAGAATATAGGCTGTTTCAATAAACTAGATTAAGACATGTAATCCCCAAACTATCCGGGTGTCATTCTTCCCATGAGTCATACCGAAAGTTGTCACCTACTCAATACAGGATTAATATTGTACACGAAGTCACAGATCTAAACAATCGCTGAACAAAAACCCTATACTTACATTATTGTTGGTATCAAAGTAAGCTCTTACAAGAAAAATTCTTAATAAAAAATATTAATAATCAAGAAATTATTTAATTTGGTCAGACACCTATGGCGGTGAACTTCGCCCACTAACTTAATTAAAAGGAAGAAAACTTTATTGCCATTTTGTAATACTAATAATAATATTAAATACAAAATTACAATAAAGTTATCTTTATCTGTTTATTTCATGAATGATTTAAATATAAAAAAGAGATAAAGTTACTAAGAAAAGTCCTTTCTTATTTGTTCAGAGTTAAATTAAAAATATTTTAACTTTATATGATATTTTAATTTAACTCGTAACCGTGGGGCAACCAGATTTCCTCCTTTTAATGTTTGTTTATGAATGAATTTATTGACATGATAGTTTTATTATATTTTAATTTGTCGTAAATTTTATTCTGTGATATATTTTTAATGTAAAAATGTCATCTAGATCTAGAGGACTTTCAGAAACCCACAAGTTGAAGCAAAATTTGGAAGAACAATTAGACCGTCTGGTAGCGCAACTTGCAGATTTGGAGGAGTGCAAGTATGAAACGTTTAAATATATCTTTTAAAAATAATTCATTAATGACCATTTGCCTACTAGATCCTTTTTTAAAAAAAAAAATAATTGTTTATGATAAGTAAAAATCTGTGTATACATAAACTAGTAACGTTCGCATATTAATTAAATTTAAAGGGCGGCATCTAAGTCAATAGTTTTTTTACCTCTGTTTTGTTTATGAAACAGAAGACGGTGTATCTCAAAAAAATTAACAGTTAACGTGCTATTAGTTTTACTGTGTCCTATAATATTTTATTTTATTAAATAAGTGTTAATTTAATTACTAATCGCAATCGACCTTGTATGCCGGGCGATGTTTACCCAAATACCATCCATAAATACATCATGTGATTAACAAATTTATAAATGTGCTTAAAAATTAATGGGATGATTTCCGTATCGAAGCTGCGCCTTATCCCTGTAGACAAATTTGTTTTTCTATGTGCTTCCCGCATCACCTGGGTTCAATCGCGCCTTGGCGAATCTTGTTGGCGTCACAGATCACGATACGGAAATATCCCCAAATTAATACCTGAGTGCAAAGAGAATTACACCAGATACAAAAGTTTTTACAATTCAATCGTTATCATCAAATGAACATAGTCGTAATGAAATCTAAGTTGACCATTAGTGGTGCATTGCTTTACTTGTCGACTTAAAGAGGGTAATGCAGACCTGCCAACTCTCCTGCTTTTGCCTCAAATCCTCGCCCTCAGGCCGTCAAGGTGTTTTCTCCTGCTTTTTTCTATTTAGTGCATGATAGAGGGGGAAAAAATTGCAATTTCCTTCCTAATTTGGGCTTCAGATCATGCTGGGCATTTATTTAGAAAAATAGTACCCCATAGCAACATCGCTAAAAATTACGGGTGTGCGCGAACCAAAACAACAGCAATAACCGATGAAATGGTAAAATTGGAGAGGAAATATATCTTGAATACCATTAGGCAAAATGTTTTTTCACTTTTTATAGATGGCAGTTTTTAAAAATATGCTAAATCAGCAACATCTGCAGTTTTAAAACAGTAGCAGTTAAAAAAATTAAAATAAAAAGTAAGAAGAAATACATTTATAAAGTATTGTATTCATTATTGACATATTTTGTTAATTTTGAACCTCTTCCTAAATTTTAAAAAAATCAAAAGATGTGTTTTAATATAATTCTATGGAATCTTATATTTTATAGTAAGAAAACATATACCTTTATTAGTCAGTGTCAGAATCTTATTGTGGTCTATTTTATGTAACGTAAATAATATATTTTGAAATAAACTTCTTGTAGGAAATGTGAATCAAGTTTAATTTTCAATATTGCGCTATGTCGTGATACAGAAAGAGTCTCCTGCTTTTTTATTTTCTAAGGTTGGCAGGTCTGGATGAATTAAAAGTATTTTTTCTTTTATCCGGTTGTTCTTATATAAGTTATGTTGTTTATATATTGCCAATTATGATGCATACCAGTTATGAAGTATAAATTAAAGAGTTAATGTTCTAAATTAAGTTTCATTTGTTGTTGTTCCTTATCCTCTAATTGTCTGACGGAGTCAGACAAGAACCAATAGGTTGTTGACCCTCAAAAAGTCGATAACAAGAAGTGGAGTAGCGTATAGGTCCTCCTTGGAAAGGCCCAAGCAGTCAAGGATATGTTCAGCAGAGGCCTGCTGGGCTTCACATTTGGAGCAGACTGCATAAGTCTTTCTTCCTTCAAAGTACAAGAAACTATTAGTTTGTCCACTTGCCAATCTGGAAATTGCTGTCTGAGTCGCTCTATCACTTATATGAACAAGTGAAGAGCCCGGTTCCTTGGCCGCATACCAGTGGTGGGAGGGGGGATCCTCCACTTTTTTGATAGATGGTTTTTGATTTTGGACTGAATCTCTGAGTAGGTAAGGGCTGAAAACGAAGGTGTTGAATGACTACATCCCTCCTTGGCCAAGCGATCCGCTTGCTCATTGCCAAAGACGTCAACGTGGGATGGTATCCGCTGGAGATGAACGTCGAGGTGCTTTGAAATAAGTTGAAGTTTAAGAAGGATGGAAATGCTTGTTTTGTCTCCACCTTTCGTCCAATTGTGTAAATGTTGAAGGGAGCTGCGACTGTCCGACAGAATCCAAAGACGCTCTCGTTGATTATAGCATCGATGCCCTGTTTAATTGCGATTGATTCACTTCTAAAGACTGAAGTGAAATCAGGATTATGGAAACAGATGGAGTAATTTTGCCCAGATTTTTCAATGAAGACGCCGCTACCAGCTAGGTCTCCCAGTCCACTACCATCTGTGTAAATTTTTACGACGTTGCTGGGAATCTCGCCTAAGATTTCCAAAGCTAGCTGCCTAAGTTCAGCTGGAATATGATCTTTCTTTGTGACCGGAGCAGAAAAGCCGCAGTGGAAATGGACTCTGGGGATTCCCTCTGAAGGATTCAGACAAGATTTTAAGGAGTGGGGCTCAACGTCTTCAGATGGCAAATGCAGAAGTTCAAAATGACTGAATGGACTAAGTTTCATTTCAGAGGCAGTATATTTTGCTTAACTTTATACAATTTCATCAAAAAGCAAAAAAACTGTAGTAGTTTTTGGCTTGCTTGAAATATAAATTGGAGTGTAAAAATTAATATCTATAGTGGTAATTTAAAGTGCTTTTATTTATTTATATCAGAAAAGTAAAGTATTTTTATTAAATTTGTTTTAAGGAAATAGTTTTGTTCCTCATGAATAAAACTGTCATATGGAGGCAGAAATTTGTGTGAAAACTCATCTATACTTTTAAATATGCTCTTTAAGTTTAACATTATGATATTTTGGTAATTTTAATTGAAGAATATGTCTATAATATTGTTATTCCCCCCAACAATTTTCTCTTCAAAAAAATGAAATTTGAAATTTTGTATCAAAAGGACTTATATCTTTGGGATGCAACTTTGAATATGTGACATTCCAAATTGTTGAGAGCAACCACAAATGTTTTGTATTAGACAATAAGTTGGAGATGAAATTTTTTTTTTGAAATACTTGAATTGTGTGTCGCTAATTCTTTGCCTTTAGTATTCTCTTTGTGGTAAAGAGTTGTTAATCGCATTTTCTATTATTTCATTTAGAAATGATTTAGATGAAGATGAATATGAGGAGACCAAATCAGAAACTGTTGAGCAGCTAAGAGAATTTAATTCTACTTTATCTAATTTGATGACAGGAAATATTTCACTTGTAGATGAACTTGGAAGTATGCAATTGGTAAGTATTTTTGTTGTGTTTAATTAAATTTTAAAACTGTTATTAAAAGTCGCTTAAGCTTATTTGATTTGAAGTGCATGAAAATTATATACTGTAAAATAATGGTGAATTACTTTTTTGAGTGAAGGGCCTCTTGCATAGCAGGTTGACTGCTGAAGGTCCATACATATTTAGTCATGTTGCCAGCAAATATGCTAATTTTTATAGTAAGATTAGTGTTCTAAGTACAAAGTTCAATTTCATTCAAAAATGAAGAAACTGATATTTTTCTTAATTTAATTTTTTTTCATTTTTATTAATAATTGATTTATAAAATCTGTGTATATTGAAGAGGGAATAAATTCTAACCAAAAAAAAAACTGTAATGCTCACTGACTGTAAGAAACTGAGGGTAAAAAAAAATACGTACATATTTTATCAAGTAATATAAATTAGAATTATTAATCTTAATTAAAGAGAATACAGTTTAAACGAAAACATAACCATTATAATTCAAAATAAGATTCAATATTTATTTGGTATTATATTTCAGATATTATTTCTATTTCTTAAATTATTAGAGGTTTATTAATTTTAAATAAGAAACATTTTCCTTTTCATTTTTCCCCAAAAAAATATCATCTAAGCTACAAAGAATTTAAAACAAATTAAATTACAAACAGCGAGCAACTTAAAAACGTGTGTTTTCTTCCAGCTTTCAAATTTTACAGGTTGAAATAACACTGTATTAAAACATCAGGATTTTAAATACCAATGGATGGCGTTAACTACTGAAAAAGACAATTACATTTTTTATGAAATATTCACAAATAAATAGTATCAAAAAGTGATTATTTAAATGCACTATTAGAAGCTTGTGTGCCGTAATGGCATAGTGGTTAAAGTAACAGAGTTGTCAAAAGCATGTGTAAAAACATCACAATAATTACAAAAAATTTACTTAAATTTACAATGAAGCACAAATAAAATATGTCAATAAGTAATTTTTAAAATAGGTGTTTCAAAATTTCAAAGTCATAATTATGATATAAAGTTTTAAAACCATGTGTATCAATAATTGCTTTAAAAAGAAAGTTTTAAAAAAATTAGATTTATGATGAAATCAGCATGAATAGAGCCTGTGTCAAAAAGTGATAAATGAAATGCACAATTTGTGAAATGCAACTCACAATTCGTAATGTCATAACAAAGGAATCATGATTTTAAGGGGACCATATGATGACCATATGGAAATCAGTAATTATAAATGCCCCCCAAAGAATTTAAATAAATTTATGCTGAATTTGGCAAAAAATAAAGCAGGCTGCATAGTGATTACTCAAATTCGAAATTCGTACATCATAATATTTTATTGAAAATATTGAGTTTTTCAAAGCAATTGTCGTTAAAGAAAGCAATCGAGAAACAACGTGGATTTACAATGGAATCTGTGCAAATTGATTAAACTTGTCAAAAAGTTATGGCTCAAATGTGCTATTCAAATATATAAATTAAAAAAAATTTCAGGGCTTTATGTTAATGGCCATGAGCTGGTGATGTGATGTGTTATTTTCTGTCTTACTGTGACTAGCTTTTGGATATTTAATCATTAAAACTGTCTCATTGAAACTAGCAAAGAGTTTGTACTTAATGTTGCTAAAACACTTGGGAGAATTATTTCTTATTCGTGTTCATCTCTGTGATATTGTATGATGCCTTTTTTCTTTTATGTTGATTTTTTTTTCCAAAAAAAAAACTTTGTTAGTTGCAAATATTTTACTTTCTGTTGTTCTTAACATTGTACTTATACAATGATATATACGTAAATTATACCTAATATTTTTAAGTATAGTATTCTAAATATTTTAACAAGTTTATGTACAGCTGTCCTTAAAATTCTCTTTCATAAATGAATGTTAATATATTAGTGCTGCAATAAGTTTAAAAATTAAGTTTTGTTTTAAAATCTGCTTTTTCAGGCTATTCAAGCTGCCATAAGCAACGCATTCCACACTCCAGAAGTTATAAGAATGTTTGCCAAAAAGCAACCTGGACAACTCAGGGAAAAGTTATCTCAGGTACATGGAACTTGAATTATTTAATATTTCTAATTTAAAAAACAATTATTTCCTTTTTTGAAAATGATATTTTTATATCTGCTCTTAAAATATTTTGCTACTGTCTTTTATAAATGTCAAACATATTATTGTTTAATTCTGCTTCATTGACATTTTAAAAACTTGTTGCTAAATATCTGAATCTAATATATGGGTGCATTGAATAGTTGGCAATTTTGAATAGCTTGCCAAAATTTTAATACCCAAGCCTAGCATATAAATTTCAGTTCCATGTTTCCACATGGGGTTATCAATTCTTATTACAGATTATGTAGATCTCGCCAATTTTGACAGGTAATGCTCATTTATGCTTGACACAACAGAACTTAATACTATTCATAAAACTGTAAGAATTTTTGAAACCAACGTAATCCATCATTTAGGCTAAAATAAGTGAATTTGACAAGATAAATACTATTACTATTGTGCAAAATTTTAAAATTTCTTAAGTGGAAATAAAAATAAGTGAATTATAAGCAGTAACTTATTGAGAGTGTGAACCCATAATTATTCTTGATCTGCTGAATCTTATTTTAAACACATAAGAAGATAAATAAACAAGAACTGAATTACAACTTTTCTGCTTAAAAGAAGTATCATATTTTAAAGTTACCTATTATTATTTTTTTTTTTTTTTAAACTCGATTCAGTTTTATTGAAACCAATAATATATAAATAAATTAACTATAAGTAAGAACACAGATTTCAATACATCTGCATTTGACTATAAATGAAAAAAGCACCTCTTTCATGATGTTGCTCATTTAAATAAAGCCTTTCTGTTTTGAAAGTATTCAGCTAGTGTCCAATGGATGGCGTTAGGGTTCTAAATTAGGAATTTCAGTAAGCATGCGACATCTATTTCCATTACCTGCTGGTCAGATGGATTGTTTCTACCTGGCTAGAATGTTAGAAATCATATTCAAAAGTTTTAGCTGTAAAAGCTATGCACATTTCAAATATGATACCATGTGCAACTTTGCCTCCATTAGGATGACAACTGTTTTCACAGTTTTTGTGCAAATGTAAATAAATGCAATATGTTTAGCATACTCTTGATGTTGTAAACGTGCAGCGTACTATATATTTGATGTATATAGCAATAATGAGTTTTCACAAAAACAGAACTTATTTTAAAGCCTACATTCATAATTTCAAGTAAAAAAAAAATTTTTAGTGAAATTATAAATTTATGAAATGAAAAGTTAATTACGCTAACATCAGAAGATGTTGTTGTAACTCATTATCTCAATAAGTTCAATTTCCAACCAACTTGTTAAAAATTTGTTTCGGCTAACCCGAGCGTGGACATGAATGGCTACCTGCTTTAATTAAAATTTTAAAATATTGTCCTAATATTTCTGTACTTTTTTTGGCATCAATTACTCTTCAAAATTAATATGTTGAAGTTTATGCGGAATAACATACATGTAAAAATTTAATTTTTTTTTATTATAAAAAAAAATTATAAAATTCATGAATATTTTGCACCAACTCTTATCATCTATAGTTAGTTCTTTTCACAGTTACAAAAATGTAGCAGCTATAAAAACCAACTACATTGTATCTTTTTTTAAAAATTTGTATGAGTATATATATTTATACCTGACCACTTTTTAGAAACAGCTTTCATTTCCAACATGTTATTATGTGAAAATGCTGGTCAATGCAAAATACTGTTAACTTGTAAAATAATTTTTTCACATCTGCTAATAAATCTGTTAATCTTAAGAACTTTATTACTTCAAAGATTATTGCAAATGAAGCAATAAAATTATATTTTTTTATAATTGGAGTATGTAATATCTGGATTGAAAATTTCCAAATCTTTTTCTTGTTTAGCATTCAAACTTGGGAGATGATTTACTTACATCATTGTGTAAAAAATGATGTCTGCCATATTATTTAAGTATGTTCAATCATTTACTATAATAAACACACGCAAAAATTTCAAGATTTCTAAAATCTACTTACTCTCTAAACCCCATTTGGTTGTGCTTCCTTTTTTCAGATGCATGAATAATATAAAATTGATTACTTTTAGTTATTACATTAACAATTCTGAAATCATAAACAATAAAAAACTTTTGTTTTACAGTTAGAACGAGATGCCAAAATTGGAAAACTGTCTCAGGATCTATTAAATCAGCAGAAGTTGGAGATACTTTTTGCTTTGAAAAAGCTGAGTGATGATTTAAGTCCAGCAGAAATTCATTTCTTGGAAAGTCATTCCACTGCATCCATGAAAGAGTTTGAACAAGTTTCATCTGAAACAGGTTCATAAATATTTATTTTTATTTATTATTTGCATTAGCTTGTTTGAAGTCTTTCTTAACTGACACATTTATAATTTAATGTGTGCATTATAGGTATACATTTATTAATATTTGAATTTAATACTATGCAGAATAGAATTTAATCTATATTATTTTTGCAGAAAAAAGGTTTTTAAAATAAAAATAATAACTATTACTTTCCCCCTATAACATAGAAAGCTAAGAACAAGTTTTACTGGAAATCAGGAAAACAAATTTCTTCTCCTGTATCCAATAATGGTTAAGGTTGTAATAGATTTCAAAAACATATCCCTATGTTAGATTTAGACCTTCCTTTAGTCATAAAAGCTTGTATATTTTTAGACCAATTTGGAAACTTTACAAAAAAAGCATTAAAAATAAGATTTTTGTTGTTTTTTTTTTTTTTTTTATCATGGTAGTACTGTAATTTTAAGTATGTATTTTTATTTCATTAAAAAATCACGAGCATTTTTCTAATACATTTCAATATAACCACTCAGGAAAAAAAGATATGAAGCCCACAAAAAGATATGTATATATATATATATATATATATATATATATATATATATATATATGACTATTATTATATTTATTTATATTGCATACGTGTATTTAAATATTCATGTTTTGGGGATTAGTCTTTTTAAGAAAATTTCCTTTTTGGGATAAGTTTACAGTTTCAAGTAAAAAGCACCTAAGAATAAGTGGATGAAGCTTTACAGTAAAAGAGACATAGAAGCTTAGACAAAGTTTACAAATGCAACTAGAATTATTATTCTCGAATGAAATTAAAGAATTTAATAATAAGAAATTGTATTGAAATCTCTATTGTCTGAACTTTAATATAAAATATAAAGAAAGTATGTGATTTTATATGAAGTGAATAAATGTATACAACAAATTGAAGCACAAGATTCTGCTTATCAACCTATTAACATTGAAACAGGATACTTTGTTTGAAAATTTATAAAAGTTGAAACCCAACGCTCTGTTTAAAAGCTTATAAAGGAACACAATTTTTTGTTTAAAAACTTATAGAGATCTAAGCACACAATACTTAGTTTGAAAACTTATAAGAGTATAATATTTAATACCATCAATAGTGACAAGCATTTTTTGCAAAAGATTGTAAGCATTTACATTTTTTCTTCTCTTTTCTTATTTTCATTCATGTTTCTTTTTTTATGTGTATGAATGAAATAATTAACCTTATTGGCCTCCTCATTTGACTACATTTAGGAACTTAATGACAGTTTTGCAACATTAAATGTTTCTTCTTACGTGCAAATCTTGCTTCTTTCGCGTGTTGCCTATTTTCTTTTTAAAGTGTTTTTATCTACGTGAAGGAAGGTTTAGCAACCTAAATATGTAAGAGGAGTTTCATATACTTATTTTCAAATTATATAAATTAAATTAAAAGAGAATGGTTAAAGGTGAGAGATTCTCCCAGATCTGCGCATAAGACTATAAAGCTATCATATTTTGAGCTAAATTGTGTATACCATGTTAGGAAGCAAATTTTAGTAAAGTGTGCCTTATGATCAATTGGGTTTTTTAATATAATAAATATTTAAGCATATACATTGCAACAGTTTAGTTGCTTGCAATATTAGAATTGATAAATAAAACTGATGTATCATTTGAAATATTATGTTAGTTTTTTTATACCGATAACATTTTATATGAAAAATTAAATAAAGCTGTGTTAACTTTAAAAAAAAAGAGTTTTAGGAAACAGCTAAATAGTGGTAATAACATAAATTGTATATTACTAAAGAAATCAGAAATGATTGGTACACTGTACTTTTTTGGCAGATAAAGGTATTCAATTCTGCTTGAACACTAAGAGTTATTAATTCTCTGTGATTTTAAAAATGTCCGCATTTTTGATGCACATAAAGATCTAATTTTTAACACTGGACATGTTTTCTTATCACATAAACATTTCTAAAATAATATCTTATTATGATGTTTTGAAATTGTATTAGTTAACACCGAAAATTTTCAAAAGAAGTTGCAATATTTATTACTATTCTACTTTACACAACTATTTAAAACAAATTTTAGAAGTGGTGTCAAAAAAGGGAATATATCTGTATGTTATCTCACTATATTTATAAAAATATTTTCAACTGTAGTTATTTTATCAGATCTTGAAATTTTTTATAGGTACAAGTGAAAGAGTGTTGGAAGCAGCTGCATCGCAACTAAAAGCCCTGTGATCATTATAGCCTAGCCAAAATGATGTATTTTATTCGTTGCTCAATGTTATTTTTATCTGTTCATGACTATGTTCCTCTTTTGCTTATTTTTTTTCATAAGTTTCGATTGTTTTAATTGTGCTCAATGTTGCTAATTGTCTGATATATTATTGAAATTCTAAAAAAGAAAAATGCACATTTCTCTGTTGAATAAACATTTTATTATAATTTGTGGGGTACCTTTTAATTTTGAGGGCTATGTCAACAGTAGGAATGGATTTTCACCGTTTTCTTTATTTTTTAAACTACTGTAAAGAAAATTTCCACTTTTTCAAATTCTCAAAAAAAAGAAAAATTTGTTTTTTATGATTTTTCCTAACTATGTAAGTGCGATTCAAAATTACATTCATGCAATTTATAATCACACATTGTTATATCTACTTACGTAATTCATAATTACAAATTGTGATTCATGTTCCAAGGTTTTAAAAATCTTACAACAGAATTGGAATTCACGCAATTTTAAAATCGCACGTTAAAATTTGTTTTCACACGATTTAAAACTACACATCACAATATATATTCACCTGATTAAAAATTCTCACTCTGAGATTTGTATTCAAGTGATATTTTTTTAAACAAAATCGCACATGTGCACTTTTTATTAAAATGTTGATGATATTCTATGAATATTTGCTTCTAACATGCACTTTTCTCTTGCTCAAATTTCAGGTACTTTTTTAATTATTTAAGTGTGTTTTGCATATGACATTTTTTAGCTATCTCATCCCTGGTCAGTAGCCATTTTTTTTATTTTATTTTTTTGTATGTGTGAGATTGAGTAAACATATAATGTTACATTTTGTTAAAATCTTCTTTAAAATTTCTTAAACTCTAATTGTGAACAACTATACAATGGTGGGAACCTGCTAATTTATATAAGCAAACAGTTAGGAATGATGAAAAATTTTAAAATTGTATAGCTTTACAGAAAAATTGAGTAAGAGTGTATATTGCATTAAATTTAGCAGTTTAATCCTTCTTTTACAAAACACTTTCTAAAATATTTTTGTTATCCAGTTGGGTCCGATTGCGAAACTAAAGATTGATTCATTTGCTGTACCAATATAAATTTAAAAGTGATAAATTAATTATGTTAATTTGACTAATAAGACTTGATTGTTACTAAAAAATATAAATTTCTTTAGAATACAGTTATTTTATCCTTTGAACCACCATTGCTAAAATAATTGTATATATTATAACATTATTTTTAAAAAGAACCTTTTGTAATATGAATTTTACATTTTCTTAGCATTATTGTCAAAAATTACATGCCGAAAATAGCTATTTAATATTTGTACAACCCAAGTAAGTCACCAAATCAGTACAATATGATGATACACCTGTTCCTAGCTGTTCATGTTTGTTATTTTTTAACTCGTTTAACGACAAAAAAAATTATCATTTGGATAGTAATTACTATATAAATTAGATTCCCAAATGAGAATAGTAGGGAAAAATTAAATATTAAAAAAAAAAAAGAGTAGAAAGCGCATTTTAAACAAAGAATTATTTTTTTTATTTTATAAATATTGTTGTTTTTACTGATCAATCAATCAATACGTTGACATTTTAAACAAATTTGTGAAATTCCAATGACAGAAATTTTTAAAAAATGCTGGAATTCCAAAACAAACAGTGAAAAATATGCCAAATCAATTTCCATCATAAATTATATGTGTATTAACTCAAATGTGTTGAGAGTATTATCAGCCTATTTGCGAAATACAAACATTATTTATATTAAAAAAAAGTTAGGGCTAAAATTTAGCTTTCTTGTTGAGAGATAGCTGCAAACTTTTCCCATTAAATCGTTTTTGTTCCAATTTTTTAGACTTGTTCTGAAAATACAATTTTAAATCAAAATCTTCTGATTTTATGGTATTCTAGCGCCTTGTCACTCCTAAAGCCGATTTTCTTTCAACCTGAGGCAAGTCTAAAAACTAGAAACAGGGCATGTGATTTTTTTTTCCATAAATATCAAAGAATAATCTTAAGACCATTGGTTAGCTGACTTCTGCGAATCAAAAACTTATAATCCGACGAAATTTTTGCTAAAACTCGTTAACGAGACAGTTGCATACATCTGATTCTTCCGCCAATTGATTCCTTTGGTTTTGCTGATTTTCACCATTTTGAATATTGGGAACTGCTCCGGAATCTATTGATATCTCGATTCTTATTCACGCATCATCGATTTTGTATTTAATTGATTTTTAAGTTACGCGTTGCGATTCGTATTCACCTCATTTAAAAATCCAATACAGCGATTTGTATTTACGAGTTCTTAAAACCCATTATCTCGATTCGTATTCAAGCGACCTTAAAATTATGCTTCGTGATTCATATTCACGCGATTTTAAAATTCAACATCGCCATTCATATTCACTCGATTTTAAAATCCAATTTCGCGATTCCTATTCACGTGATTTTAAAATCTAATATCGCGATTCCTATTCACGTGATTTTAAAATCTAATATCGCGATTCTTGTAAGTTTTTTCTTGAATTACTTACTATAAAGGTGTGATATTCGTCCAGGGCTAAAGAGAAGGGCTAGTTCATCCCTCTCTTAGAGCTGAAGCAAAGTTGCAACTGCATATTCGTTCATATTTTATATTAATTTGGTCATTTTGTTTGCAACTTTAAAGCCATTTTCTACATAGTTGTTCATTTACTTTAGGGAACACTTGGAAAATTATATTTCTTCCTTTTGTGTCTCTATCAGAATTTTTGCAACTTACAATCGCACAAACTGGCATTTCATTAATAATTTAAAATTTTTATAATTCACTTCAAAAAACTAAGGAAAATCATTACATAAAACAACGAATGTCTCGGAATGTGTCACAAAAAGGAATGCTCCAATATTAGTTAGATCGAACGCTCCATTCTTGAAGTAAAAGTTCAAGCTTTGCGCCGCCGTGACGTCAGAGGCGAAAGTTTCTTCAAAGGAGTGAACCAGCCCTTCTATTCTCTTTAGCCCTGATATTCATCATTATTAAATAATTTAATTAAAACAGTTAGCTCAAAAAATTATGTCGATTCATATTCACGCGATTTTAAATTCCATTATCATGATTCTTGAAAGTTTTTTTCTTGAATCAGTTACTATAAAGGTGTGATATTCTTCATTATTAAGTAATTTAATTAAAACTGTTAGCTCAAAAAATTATGTTAAATATTAAACGCGTATGATTATTAAAGTTATATTTTGTTTTTCACTTTGTGTCATAATTACCTCTGATTAGCTTATGCTTTGTGTTCCTATTTTTGTTTTTAACATGTTGGCATCAATGTGAATATCTAATACTGTGCATTTTTTTTCTTCTTCTTTTTCTAGTTACAACATGCATATATATATATTTTACCAGAAATTAAATTTTAGTTTCTATAAAATTGCACTGCTGATAAAAAATTTTCTTTGTTGTTAGAGTATTGGTTTGAGTCCTGATGCCGTCGGAAAAAAGTGGAAAATTTTTATGTATTTGTTACTCCATATGACGGGGAGAATGAGTTCGTTTTAAATCTATAACTGGATTCAGAATTACATAAAAGAGAAGGCGTAGGAAATATGGACTACATTAAATAAAAGTCGGAATTAGATATACATGTAAGAAAAAAAAAGTATTATTACCGAAATGTTCTTAGTTTGATAAATCTATTTTACACGCAGAATTTTTTTGTTTAAAAATTTTAAAAGTAATTTATTTTTCGTGAAAAAATATCAGGATTTGGTGATAAACAATGATGAATGCGAAGCAATTATGAAATAGATGAGGAAAGCTCATAGTTTTATACAAATAGGGTCGTTCGATTTGTTATTTTTGATTAGTTATGAAATAGAAGGGATTGACTTTTTTTTTTTCTTTTTGCTGATAGGTATACGAATTTTTTTTTTTTTTTTCTTTTTCAAAATTGTTTTGATTCTCTTTAAATATTGCAAAACTTAAAAAAAACGCGGTATTTCAATAATTTTATTGATGATAACCCATTCCAATTAAGAAATCCTTAGCTCAACAACATTTTTTTTTATCTTTGTAAGATTTGAGAACAAATGTTGATAAAAGCGGATGTCTTAACATCTTTAATCTCTGTTTTATCTCTTTTGACATTTCCTAATAGATACCTATTTCATGATAATAAATGTCCATTCTACGTCACGTATATCTAAAACAAATTGGTTTATTATTATTTTTAAATGTCATATACATATTTTTTTTAACTAATTCAAGTTTGCATCCCCTTTTTAAACTAATAGAACTATTGCTTGCTTCTTTATCTCATTTAAATATAGGCACTTGCATGGAATGCGGTGCAATGTATAAAAATCTAAAAAACTAAATGAGGTTTTAGTCTTCAAGAGCATTAAAAATACCTTAAAAATTATTAAGCCAGTGATTGGTTCTTTTTTCTTCTTACTAAGTGTGATCATGTGAATCGATCGAAAATGATTGAAAAAATAAAATTTTCAAAATCCGACTCTTTTTTTTTTTTTTCTTTTTTTTTTTAAAAATTTTAGATCGAAAATATTTATCCGATTTCGTTCGAATTTTGGATTTTGTCATTTAAAATGATTTAGTTTAAAATACTGTAAAAATTTATATTCCTTACAATTCAAGAATTTTTGGATTATTATAAATTTTAATAATAAATGTTTGTAAAGCTCATCAGCCAAATTTTTACCATATAATATATTCTTTTCTTGTTTATTTTTATTCTATGTTGTTAAAAGGTTTTTTTTTTAATAAATAAAATATTATTATTGTTATTTAAAAAATAATAATTAATCTTTACAAGTTTTGGGTATAACATGTCCCTTTTTTTTCTTCTTTTTTTTTGTTTTTTTTTTTTTTGTTTCAATAGTCTTATAACCGGTGTTGAACCTCCGACCCGAATCTGAGTTTATGACTGAGTTATGTTCAACTTCATAGCCTTGTAATTTTGAACCAAACTCAGAAGAAAAAATAACTCCTGGATGAAGCATATCTTGTTTTATTTTATAACATTCGTTTGAACAGCAGACCCAGTTTTGGGTTTACAACTAGTAATGTTTATCCCCTTAGCCTTATAATTTTGAACCCAATCCAGAAGACAAGGGAACTCCTGGATCAAGTAATGGGTGAATTTGCTTTCGTGGAGGACTTTTTGATGGAACTAACCCGCATTTGCTTTACATGGGGAGGAAAATACAGAGAACTTCCCACAGTTAGCTTGACGGCAAGGACTCTCTATGATCCGTCTACCATTAAGGATATTTCACGTCAGCACTGTTATCGGTGCGAGACGGATGCGGAATTCATATCGACGAGGCATCGCTCAAGCATTGGAACAAACTTGCCTTCATGGAGAACTTTTTGTTGTAACTAACCCACATTTGCGTTATATGGAGAGGAGAACCTTCTATGATTAGCGAGACGGTAAGGGGACTCCATCTACCACTGAGAATTTTTTACGTCGGCACAGTGGTCAGTGCGAGGCGGGAGCAGTATTTGTATCAATCAGCCACCGCTGGGATTCGCACCTGGGTCACCTCATTAGGAGGCGATCTATCCCCTGAACCACCGCGGCTCTCTTTAATGGTTTCATAGATATGGTAAAATACGCAAAAAGGGAAATTAATATTAACCCTTTCAGGACCGGCGAATGAAGAAAGAAGAGATTTCACAGGGCCGCAACTCCAAGTTTCTTCGTACTCAGAGTTACATACTAATACGAGAGTACCGTATTGAAGTTTAAATCACGCTCGTTTGATCTTGAGCCGCAGGAGACAGAAAAGCTCGTATTATATAAGATACCCGAGGTGGAAGAATCTCACAATCTCATTTATATGATCATGATTCGGTTAATAGGATCAAATTGTGGACAACTCTCATGATTAAATTATGAGAAGAATTTCTTGTCAGATTTGTGATGTCCCTCCATATTTTGATGGTCGTAAAAGATATATGTTAATTCACAGAAGTGACACAATTTTTTTTTTTATTTCGTCATTAAAATATAGGTTTCATTTTTAGTTTTGCGCTCTCTACATTGCATTGAATTTCGAAATAACTTTCTTATTTTATTTTATAACCGTCGCTGAACAGCCGACCCAATTTTTTGGGTTTACGACTACTAGTGTTCAACTCCGTAACCTTGTAATTTTGAACCCAATCCAGAAGACAAGGAACTACTGGATGAAATAATGGGAGAAACTTTGGTGGAATAAATTTTGAGTGAAATTAAATTTTGATTGAAATATTGGTTGAATGTTTCGTGGAGGATCTTTTGATGGAACTTACCCGTATGTGCGTTACATAGAGAGGAAAACTGCGGAAACCAACCACGGTTTACCTGTCGGCAAGGGCACTCTAACCCGTAATCCGTCTACCACTGAGGATATTTTACGTCAGCACTGTGGTCTGTGCAAGCCGGATACGGAATTCGTAACGACCAGCCATCGCTGGGATACGAACCCAGTTCACCTCATATTGAAAAAAAATACGGACTAATTTTCAAAAAATTTACTCATCACCTGAAAAGAACATTTGGTCTGTCTTTACAAATTCCCTGCTTCTCGGTTCTCCATAACTCCTACTACAATTGGCAGCAATGTTCTGAATCCACGGCGCTTCCTGAAGATATTTTTATTCATAAAAAAAATCCATCTTTAAACATTTAGATTATAATTAGTTTTCATCATTGAAACTGTAAGTGGGATTTTCAAAATATTCTGCTGTGCAATGTTTTAAATATAAAGGGTGTTCCTTAATCATCACCTTTAATATATACTTATAGAATCCTTGTCAAATAGACTACACACATTAAAGGTTGCGAATTAATATTTAAACGAGGAGAAAACAAAACAGCTGTCAAAATCTGACAAATCATTATTGAAGATTGCTAAAGGAAAAAGCATCAAAACCAGTTTAATTGTCAGAGGAAACTTGGAGGTGCTTTGAATTATAAATTTATAATCACTTTAATTTAATAAAGTTACGTAATAATAATTCAATGATTCGGTTGTGTTTTTCTCACCTTTTTATGTTCCTGTTCTCAAATAGTTTAATAATCCACCTTTTCTAAACTTGATATTTTCCTTTTTTTTTCTGGCAACAAAATAATTTGTGGTGTTTTTTTATACTTCTTTACTTATTAGTAATTCGAAAAATTTGACTTTTTTAAAAAAAAATTTCTCTTTTCAATATTAATATATTTTTTTCCGAGGATTCTAAATATATACATAAAGGGTTGTGATTAAGGAACATCCCGTGCATAATGAGTACTGCTTATTAAACTATATAAAAATGCAGTTTAAAAAAAAATAATTTTCAACTATAACTATATAAAAATTATATTTCACAATCTCAAAAATTATGAGATTTTCTGAATAATGATCTAATAAATTACCAAGACGATAAATTGTACTCAAAACGGACAGACACTACTATAAATTGTACTCAAAGCGAACAGATACTACGATATATTGGAATCAAAGCGAACAATCGCTACGATAAATTGGAATTAAAACGAAACAGGCACTACGATAAATTGGAATCAAAAGGATCCGATAATGCTACCGGATAAAATAAAAAAAATTGCGATTTTCCGCTACCGTAAAGTTATTTTTTCTCCTTCAAAAATTCACAGCTATAAAATAATCCTAAATGTAATAAACAAATAATTTTTTTTTTTAATTTAGCAATTATAATTACTATTTTGCAATGCCTGTACGTTCAAAAAGATTATCTCATTCAAATTTAAGTATACACACCAACTCATCTTAAATGCTACAAGTGATAAACAACCTTCTGATTATTTTTATCAGCTGAGTAAAATTGTGATTGTTCAATTTTTGTAAAAGATAAGCTCTTATCATCAACCTTCAAGGTGTTCAGATAGACTAGCTAACATTCAGTTAACTAAAAATCTTTTACCTCTTCAATTGGTTAAAGTAAGTCATGTAAAATTTTTACTTTAATATTGTTTTATCAGTTTATTTAAATTTGTATTTAGAATGTAATAAAACTAAAAAAAATTTCGCGGTATTTTTAAAAAAAATAATTCATGATGGGGAATAAAATACTGTGAAAGAATTACCGTCATAAATTATTTTTCAAAATTATTTATGACGGGCAAAAATGCAATTGTTCAATTTTTGTAAAACACGTTCTTATCATCAGTCTTCAAAGTATTTGGATAGACTAGCTAGCATTCAGTTAATTTAAATTTTTTACATCATGAATTGGTTAAAGTAAGTCGCATATTTATTTTTAATGTCGCATATTTACGCACATTTTTATTTTTAAAAAATTCCTTGTATTAAAATTGCGAAATTTTATTTATGATAATGTGATAAATATGACTTACAAATTTCAATCAAAGTTATAATTAATATATTATTCAATGAAATAATTAACACCCAAGTCAAACTTGTTTCAATAATGTTATTGATAACAAATAAGAAACTAACTAATACATTACTAAAAAAATCCAAACTCCAAAAACGAAAAACTCCAAACAAATAATTTTGTTCTCTTCATAGAAATCTTAAAAATTCGTTTTTGATGAGAAATTAAGAAGGATTTTTAAAATTTCAGTAGAAATTATAATTAATATAATTATTTTATCACAATAGTTAATTTATTAGTATACAAGTCAAATTTGTTTCAATAATATGTTATATATTAATATTAAATAAGAAATTAACTAGAATATTACTTTAAAAAAAACAACCTCAAACATTTTGTTCTCTTTGTAAAAAGTTTCAAAATTCGTTTTTGAGAAGTAACGAAAAAATTTCCGCCAAAATTATAAATAATATAATTAATTCATTATTTAATACTATGTTATTTATTAAATAGGGAATTACTAAAAATATGTATATAACTTAAAACATTTCGTTCTCCTGATAAAAGTTTTGAAAATTCTATTTTGTTGAGGAACAAAGTTGGGCAAAAAATATCAATGAAAATTATAATTAATATAACTAATTCAGCATTCAATGTGATGATTAACCAATTAATATCCAAGTCACTTTTGTTTCAATAATATATTATGTATAAATATTCAGTAAGAATTAA
The DNA here is from genome assembly GCA_949128135.1 of Parasteatoda lunata. Taxonomy (NCBI): domain Eukaryota; kingdom Metazoa; phylum Arthropoda; class Arachnida; order Araneae; family Theridiidae; genus Parasteatoda; species Parasteatoda lunata. The sequence goes on along the minus strand of OX421976.1, from coordinate 14,292,623 downwards.
CTAGAACATTACTATAAAAAAATCCAGCCCAAAATATTTTGTTCTTCTTATATTTGTTCTCTTTTTGTGTATCTGGCAACTACGATGCATAATTAGTTTGTTTATGCTCTACATGGGCTTCCTGCCTGTCTCTGTGTTGAGTAAGAAATATATAATGAAAGAATTGAAATCTTTGTAAAAGAATATAGAATGTGACACTTAAGAAGAGAATTGATACTTGACGGGCTTGACTTACTTGAAATAGAATGGTAAGAATAGTTACTAATGTAAACAAATGCCACGTTTCAACAACCAATCAGGGTCGAGATACCCACACTACGCCACTTGCAGGTATCCAATTGCGTTTATTGTTAAAGTTGGTAAATGGAATTGTGTATTAATTAATAATTTTCTTTGGGATTAGACATAGGTAATAACTGGCATCTCCATTCCTATATTGTTGTCTTAATTATTTAAATAAAACGATATAACTAATATTTATTAAGGATTTTCTAATAGCTAACTGGCACTTTTTCTTAAAAGCACACTTTAATTCTACCATAATTGACTCCGATAATTTATAACGGCGTTTAGAGACCAATTAAATATTGTAGCTAAAACATATGTTTTTATTGTCGTCATGTTTGCGTTAGTAACCGTTGCTTAAATGCAACGTGCATCGATCTAGCTACTGCTATGCATAATACATTAAATTCAATGATAAGGAATAGAAAAAAATGAGCTAATACTTTTTCTTTTTTTACCTTTTTAATACATTAATTATGTTAATAGAATTTGTTGTATGAAACCTCCTAACATAGTATCTTACAGATCACAAAGTAATGTAAGGCACTTAAAGTGAAACGATTCTGTACGTTTTCTTTCATACGAGCATAAAAGGGGCAGTGGAGAAAGAATCAGGCTCCGATCTGGAGGGGACAGGGTTCGATCTACGATTCCGCTAAGACCTACCGAGTACATGCGATATACCTGCTCGTAAAACCTGTAAAATCGAAAGTTCTATGGTCGTTCGCTAAGCAGTACCAAGGGTACAGGAATCTGGAGAAAATGTCCTTCCCCTTCAGATCTATGTCTAACTTGATGAAGGGGCCTCATAAAATTGTGATGGTATGTCTTCGGATCATCCTCAGGAATATATGCCAGACCGTCGCCAATAGCCCATTGTGCAAATCCAGTTCGACATAAATAAAGTACCTACCTACCAACGAGCATAAAAAGGAGGTATGAAGCTCTTTCCGTGTTAACTACATGCACAATCAGGATTTAGAGATTTGGCGAAGAAAGAGTGAAGTACCAATTGCATGCGGATCCAGCATTCCCTAATTTCTTATTTGGAGGTACGTGTTCTCATTCATGCCAACATATTTTTGATGAAAGAAGTTATAGGTGTTAATTTCAATGGTTCGTGGGAGTGACCTCAATAATGCCACTTACTTAGAGCAGACAATATTTTAAGTTACGAAATCAGATACAAAGACATTTTTTCTCTAAAAAAAACATACTATTTTTTTGACAGATTCTGATTTCTAATCCCCAAAATATAGGGGATAGCTGCAACGTAAGAAATGTAGTTCTAAATGCTTGGTTAGGAGAGCAGTCCAAAGTTTAGACCTTTTAATTTTACTCTTAACGTATTCCACAACATAATGCGCGAAAACCAGACACAAAAACGTACTTTCTTTCAATAAACATGCATTTTTTTTAACGGATTTCATTTCTGAGCTCCAAAATATAAAGGGTGACCTAAATTTGGGAAATGCGTTGCCGATAATTGAGGCAAAAGAGTGGTCCAAAGTTTGGAACAAAGTTTTTACTTTTTTCGTATTTTGCTATATCTCCAAAACTTTTAAAGCAGATAGAAAAATTTTTGTACATAATGAAAAAAATTCTTTTTCCCAAAGTTAATACTATGCAAAAAATAACTTTAAGTAATTATTTATTATTTTTTATTAGGATATTTAATAATAGTAAAAAAATTGATCTGTAAGATATACAATTTTATACATCATTTTAAATAATGTAATTTTGTAAATCAAAAGTAAAATCAGTCGAATATTTCCTGAGAAATCGAATTTCAACTGTACGTTTTTTTTAAACTAATAATTTAAGAGAATTCGTATATATTTCTCAGGAACTATTCAACCGTTTTCACTCAACTTTTATGTTTTGTCAACGGGATACCTGCAAGTGAAGTGGTGTGGCTATCTTGATCCTGGTTGGTTGTTTAAACGTGTCATTTATTTACGTTATCAACTGCTCTTTCCATTCTAATTCGAGTAGGCCGATCTCGTCAAGTATTACTTCTTTTAAGTGACAGATTCTATTTTCTTTCTCAAAGATTCCAATTCTTTTACTATATATTTCTTAATTATCAAAAAGACAGGCACGAAAACAAACTAATTATGCATTGAAGTTGCCAGGTAGAGAAAACAAAAATATATCTCGATTACAATAAAATACATCAACAAATAACAAGTCTATGTTAGGGAAAAGACGTAGAGAGAATTTATATATTTTAATAAATTTGATGAGTAATATGACGCTGTATTTAATTAACTTCATGTTAATTAAAAATTTAACTTATGTGGAGAACTTGGACAGTATAAATAGGCCTCACTTGTCTTTGTATTAGTGACCGTTTTCTTCTAGATTTGTAAATACTCTCAATTGCTCACTTTTTTTTCGTAAAATTACAATCTCCGAAATGAAGCAAAATTTGAATAACCTACAATTCAAAAATTTTTTGGCTGCTATTAAAAACAAAAATAATAAATTGCACTTTTATCAAAAATAATAAATATTTACTAAAACTTATTTTTTGCATGGAATTATTTTTGGATAAGCGAATTTAAGTTTGTTGTTCTCGAGATAAAGTGAAATACGCAAGAAATAAAATTAACATAAAGGGAACCCAAATTTCGGATCACTCACCCATGAGAACCATATTTCCGAGATTGAGGCTACCCCTATATTTTCGGGATCAGAAAAATCCGAATCCATCATAAAAAAAGGTATATTTTTTGAGAGAAAGTGCAGTTATCAAGGTGGTCCGTTTTTCTTTTTCTTCATTTTTTTTAATCTTATTTTTTATTTATTATTATTACTATTATTTTTTGTGTGCACTGTACAGTGGAAGCTTTTCATAGCTTTTGCAATATGCATGAAAGCTTTTTGCAATAGGCATTGCTTAGCATTAAATAAGATTTTGAAACTTTAATATTTTGTGAAACATGACTCGATAATTTCATACAATTCGGTTCAAAATTTAATGAGAGTATGTTATTATTGTAGTTTCTATGACACTTAGTTGTTTTCGATCGTGTTTATTATTTTTGATTGACTAATTGAAACGAGTTTATTTCTAAAGACATTTTTTTGTCAATTTGTCTCCAATTTGTTAAAAATATAAGTACATAATTAAAAAAAAACGTAAGCCGTGGCTAGTTAAGGGATGGATCACTCGCCTCCCAATGAGGTGATTCAGATTCGAATCCCAACGATAGCTCATAAATATGAATTCTGCTCTCGTTTTGAACCAACCACTGTGCTGAATAAAATATTCTTAACGGAAAACGCGTTATGGATTAGAATTATTTTGTTATCGGGCTAGGAACTCCATTTTCATCTCCATGTATCGCAAAAGTAGGTTATTTTCATCAACTAGTCCTCCACGAAGGCTTATTTGTCCCAGTGCATGATTCAGGAATTCCCTTGTTTTCTGGGTTGAGTTCAAAATTCAACGCCGGTTATAAAATAAAATAACTATAGAGATCTTGTTCAATTTTCAGATAAATCGAATAAAAATTTTAGAAGCTATGGGATCTATATTGTAATTAACAAAAGAAATTGGGAGTATTTCAAAAAGAAAAACACTTCGGTCTGGAGTTCCTTTTTCATAAAGCGGGTGGGTGACCACTTGGATTAGTCTGTGTAGGGACCGAGGGTGTGCAGTATTGGTCCTCGTTAAACTCTTCTACCGTAAAGTGCTCGACTATGTCGGGCTAAAGTAGCGGGGGTGCCATCCGCTCTGTAGAGGATCAAAATTGTGATGGCATGTCTTCGGATCATCCTCAGGGATGTTTCCCACACCGTCGCCAATAGCCCATTGTGAAGCTCTAGTGCGACGCAAATGAACTGCAACAATCCCTTTTCATAAATTTGGCGCTTCTTTTTTAAATCTACCTCCAGGGAATAATGTCCCCTCCTGCCCTCCGCCAGCACCGCTACTGCTCAACTATGAATTGAAATACTTATCATTGTCTGAGAAACTATCCTGTTTTTCACTGATGATCGTGTATACATTTTTGTAAGATTATATTCTGAGCAGAGTCTTTTTATAGAAACAATAATAATCCAGCAAGACAGCAAGGGACAGAGGCAGTTAACCCCCTCAGGCGACCCTAACAATATGGCAATTTTTACCCCAGATCTCATCAGGAACAAGTGAATAAAAAAATACCCTTTATTTCGGTTTTTAATATGACGTTCAAGTTTTGCTTCTGTACAACTATTATTCTTGATTTAAGACCGTTTAGCTAACTACTTGAACTGGGCTCGTCGGGGCGCTGAAGGCGTTAGTAATACTGAATTTAAAAATATGTATCGTTAATAATAACGCTCGAAGCTAATTTATTTCTCATGCATTAAAGTTTTTGAGCGAACAAAAGTTAAAACTAAATTTTATCAACAAAGTAAAAATGGCAGAATGTTTTGTTTTTCTTAATTTTTTAGCTCGAGCCTGTGTTTAGCATATCGGCAGCAAGAAAGCGTGAAAGTCACGTTAAAATGTTAGTATTAAGGTTTTTCAGAATTTCCTTTTGTTTATATATTCTAAATACCCATTGAGATTCATAAATTTTGTTCAGAATTTTGATGGATTGGGAAAGCAAAATATGTTCTACGATACGGTAAACAAACATAATTATTTTTTTCTTTTTTTTTCTCTTTTGCAAAAGAAAACTGTTTATTTTGTGCTTATTCGCCAAGCTATGTTTGGCAACACAATGTCAGACTCGGTCTGTGTGGTTTCAAGTAAATGCATTTTCTGTGTAGTGTTAAATAATATATTTAATGAACAGAATTTTAATGAAGTAATTTTGGTATCAGACTGCAAAGAATTTTATGTGGCCGGCATGTCGCAGCAGCAGGCCAAAACTTTTGAAATTTTGGAAAAGTAAAGACGGTCTGAAGAAAAAAAACAGGTCTGGTTATATTGATAGGCACCCTGTCATCGCAACGGAAAAGTGCCTGACACACGATATTTCTATTAAATCCATTGAAATTAATGTCTCTCTGATTTTTAGTTGTTTAAAAGCTTTTAAATTGAATATTTATGTTAATTTTATTCTATTAATGATTTCTAGTTCTCAAAGCTGTAAATTTTATGCCTGATAAACATGTATTATAATTTGGAAGAATATATTTTTTCTATTATATTAATTGTAACAGCAGTTATTTTTTTAATATCTCTGTTATTTATAATAGAGTAATATGTAATCTTAATTTGATTAGGTTATTTTAATTCTCACCAGTTTTAACGACGTAATAATTCATTGCTCTATCATTTATGAAGTTTAATTTTGAAAAGAAAAGCTGCTATTCCCTTTCCCATATTCAATATTTCATAAAGTATTAGAATATAATAATCTTAATGTTCTACGATGTTATAATCTTTGCAACTCTCAAATTTTGAAATTTATTTGATCTTTTTTAGCATTTTTAAATACTGATTTTATGGAGAAATTTTTTAAAGTTTGAGGACTTCTGTGATGTTAAGTTTTTATATCAAGTTACCTTTATGTTTCACCATCTGAATTTTCTAGACTCTAACTGCTATTTTAAAAGGTCATTAAGAAATGGGGTAAAGTTGCAATAGTATACCTAGTTATTTGTTCATGAGTAAACTTATCGAAAATGAATTTAAAGTTTTATTCATATGATATGTGAATCTTTAGATTGGCTCATGTGTGTTTATATTTTTCTTCACATTAGAGTATAGTAAAATATGAAATAATTTTTTAAAATGTATATGGTTTTCCTTTTTTTTATTATTAATATTAGTGTCATCAAATTTCTTTTGTTTATTCAAGTATCTTTTTTAGAAAAATAATGTTAGTTACTATTAATGTTAGTTTTACAACTTAACTCATAATAATTTTTAAAAAAATTTGAAAGTATATTTATTAACATATAAAAGATAATGTTAAATAGAGTATCAAAATAATAAATTGAAATAGGCCTAAATCTATAATGATGACAAAAACAACAAAACTTAATAAGATCAAACAATTGAATTTATAAATCATAGTAAATTTCAGTTGATAACTTTGATTTTACTACTGATAACTGTAACGGCTTACTATAATGCTGATAACCCTTTTTTTAAAATTACAAGTGGTGATTTTTAAGAAAAATATATATACAGTAGAGCGCCGATTATCCGAACTGCTCGGGACCGAACGTGGTACGGATAATGAAAAGTTCGGATAATTGGAAAGTTGTTTACAATCTAGTTTAGATGATTATTATTTATGCACTAACTTCCCTTCACACTTTTTCTAGGCTTAAGACTGGCAGTAGGGGAGAGGGGGCACCTTTCAACAGTTTTTGCTTAAGAATTATTTTCAAAGTTTTATTGCTTTCAAAATCTAAGTTCTAATTTTTATTTACTAAATTTATATTTAAGGGAACCTCTCAATTTTTTCCAAAGTTCTAAACCAAAAACAAAATACCTAATTTTACATATTTAGTGAACCATGTATTTTGTTGAAATCTACCCCTCCTGGGAGGCAGTTTTCAATGGGTGGTGGGGCACATTTCAACAATTGAACAGAACGTAACAAGATCATACATTTTGGAAAATTAACTTTATCCATAAAATAATAATAATGAATGAAGATATTGGATTGATTTAGGCTTTTTCTACATTATTTTGTCTTAAATAAAATCAAAGTTTCCGGAGAATGTCATGAAAAATACAGCTCGAGCTGTTACGCAGCTTAAACTTGGTTGAGGCAGTTTCATTTTAATATCATTTTTTTCTATACTACTAATATCCTCTTCTACTGGAAAATAAAGCATTGATTATCATGCTTCCTCGCTCTCCAGAAACTACCTGCCCAACCAGACGAGCTCCTAGCTTGGCAACAACATTAAGAGCTGGAACAACTGTTAAAACTCCAGTTTCATCCAAGTTATATATTTGATCCACTGTAAAATGACCAGAAGTAAGAGCTCTCTCATAATTGTTGAAAAATTCTGGAACATTTTCTTTATTAAAAGCTATATAGCTCTTGCAAAGCTGGTGTTTTCCGGTTTTCTTAAAGTAAGCTGTGGATGACGCTTCATAAAACCTTTAGCCCAGTCAATTCCAGACGTTTTATTTTTGTCCCAGCTACTTGGAATTTTGGAGTTGAAACACTTTGCGTTATCATAGGAAAGTTTCCGAACTTGTCTGTAAGTTAGACTATAATTGACAATTGAACATGTAATTATATATTCACAAAGCAGGGTTTCTTGCTGGACATCAAAAGCTTGTTGGCTTGTGTATTTAGAACTGTAGTATTTTGTGTTAGTTGTACGTTGTTTGGTTTCACCAACCAAACAATTATTTGACTTTCTTTTTTTTAATTTATAAAATAAAGCTGAAAGTCTATTCCAAATAAATCTGCTGCTACTCTTAAACATGCACCATTTCTGACAGCTTCCATTGCTTTTTCAATGTTTTCTTCACTAACTTCTGGTTCAGTGTGCTTTTTTTTATATGTTCGCAACATTTTTATAAATTGTAAGAAGGTAAAATAACAGGATTGAGAATTTTATTAAATATAATGCTACACCGTAAACTTTTCAATTTTCTTAAAATTAAATTATTTTCATTCTAAATTAAATTTTCTTGAATATTTTTATAAAATTTTAAAATAATTATTTTATTGACGCTTTTAATGAATTCTTTGTAAATAAATTCTATTTTTAACAACAATGCAACAATTTGAATCTTGATTTTAAGCTTTTAAAAAAAATTTCATATAATTGAAATTTTTTTTACTAACATGCTTCCTTGAACACATACATCCACATGTTTTTCAAAAAATTTAGAATAATGCCTAACAGAAAAAGTTGAGTATTTTAAATGTAACAACCGTAATTAATGGGCTTTTTGCAGACTAATGACTTTTGCAAGATTACTAAACAAAAAAATAATAAGCCTGGGGCACCTTTCAACACTGTTGAAATGTGCCCCCTAAGCTCTGTTGAAATCTGCCCCTGGTACAGACATTTTGGTTATAGTATTATCAACCACTTTAGAAAAAGACTTTTTACTAATAAATAATACAGTTAGAAGCAGAATTAAATAAACTAGCAGATGAATAAATATCACTTACCTTATTAAAAGATTACTGGTAGATAAACAGTTTTAAAATCAAAACTGTCTTTTTACTTTTGGAATGTTAAAACATGTTCCACAGAGTAACACAACAGTGGTAAAAAGAAAGTGCTTAAAACTAAATGTCAACAGTTATGCATAGTTAAAGCTTATTGTATGGCATATTGGCGAATCATTAAGCAATACTAGAAGGCAGAAATTCTAGTTGTTGAAAGGTGCCCCATGTTGAAATGTACCCCCCTCTCCTACTATATAAAATAGCTCTGGCGTGTTTAAAAGTTTTTTTTTTTTTTTTTTTTTCAATTTTTAAATATTTTTTAAAAAATTTTTTTAATTTTGAATTATTTTTATCATATTTCAGCTTTTCATAATTTTTTTTTGTGTCTATTACTGATTTTACCACATTTTTCTTTATTATCTATTGCAAAAGAAATCCAGCAAAGACTTTTGTTTCAAAGAAGGTGCTCTTTTTTCAGCAGCCATATCCCTTATTCTTTTTAAATAAATTAACTGCTCCGGATCAACATCATTTTGACGTTCTAGCCAATTCATTGCAATATCTAATGAATTGCATGCTTCTATATGAGAAGGTCCTATCTTGAACTTGATCACCTACTTCTTCCTCTTCATCTGTGGAGTTCCGATTTTCATTCAAAATTTCAGCAACAATTTCATCATTTAAAATTTGAAATCCTATGTCATTTTCAGTATCTCAACACCAGTCTTCTATTTCTTCTGCTGTATAACCTGGCATCTTTTCATCCGGAAAAACTACTGGTTCAGAAACTTCAGTTTCTTTTGTTTTTATTCCAAGATTTAAGATTCCAAGCACTGTAATCACTTTCGCATTCCAACCATAGTAGACTGTCCAAATGAAGCTCACATTCGTGGAAGATAATTTTCAGTTGAAGAGAGCTAAAGGGGCCTGTAGGTTTGACTGTATAACAATACATGTATGTATACTATTAGAAAACTGCTAAAAAAGGTTGTAAATTAAATATGGTCTTGAGATTTAGTGGGTATTATTTATTCTTTTAAATTTAGAAAAATTGTCGAGAAGTTAAAAAGTATTATAAACTTTTTTAAAAAAAAATTGAATTCAGACATTGTTCGGATAATCGGCGCTCTACTGTATATTGTTTTTTACCAAATGTATAGTAGGTTGGTTATTGTGATATTTTGTTTTCCTTTGTACTGAAAATACCACCCGTTCATCTTATTCAAAGCATAGGAAAAACCTAAATCTACCTTTTTTTGAATTTTTATTTCATAGCTAGAAATGGACACTTAATCTATTTAGAGTATGTGAAATTAAATAAAGTTGCATTAATATTTTTGGGGGGCCAAATATGTAAAGATGCATGATAATAAATTCTTAAAAGTTATCAACAGTAACCAAAAATGGCAGAATATACCTTTTTCTGTAAATAAATTAGCAACACCCAATTAAATAGGTTCAAACATTTCTTATTTTTAGTCATTTTACAGATTATGCATTGGTAACTTTTTGGTTAAGGATTTTTTTAAAAATATATAAGCGATTCAATTATATAATGGAAGTAAAAAGATAACCATATTTATCTGGCTTCTCTGTATTAATGTTTAATTTAACCAGATTTTAAAACAAATTTTTTGTCATAAGCTTAGTATAGATAAATTGTTGAATATTAGTATTAGGTTTTTGTCCAATTTATTTTCCAATAGCTCATAATATGTTTGGTAAATAAAGCATTTAATAAATTTTATACGACTGTTAATTGATTAAAATGTAAAATAAAACATGTCAGTTTATAATGCAAAAAATGCTGGATTTCTTCAATAAAATATTTTTGATGGAAAAAGAAAACTAAGTAATTAAAAGAAAATGAAATACATTTATATTACAACGTAAAAATTATACACATGGTGTGTAGCATTTTTAAAAAGTACTTAAAGGTGCTTTTTTCATTGCGTGTTTTTAAAAAATGCTTATTTTTTCCTTTTTAAAAATGATATTTTTTTCTTTACCATGTTGATTTTCGCCACATATTATGTGAAAGCGTGCTTTTCGAATTGTTCTATTCAACATTTTCACAATTCATTCAATCACAGTCTATTTCCGTGTTCCGTCTGTCCATGGGGTATGAAAACCCCAATCATTTTACATGTTTGATTAAATATTTGCGAGTCCGCATGTGCGTCTACTAAGCTGGGTTCAGTGAGATTATTGCATTCTGCTGCATTTTTCAAGATATTCTCCATTTCAGGCTTAATTTTCCACCCTTTGATATCGAACCGAAAGATCTCTCGAATATTTTAAGTGGCTAATATAATCAAGAAAAGAGTTCTTTGTCAGAAACTAGTTATTTTATCATGATCTTGTAACGTCTTTAAAAATTATTTTGCATTTTGTTAATGTATATAGTGCTTCAAAAGTTCTTAAAAGGTGCTTATTTTTAAGTGAAAGATTTGGCTATGCACCCTAATACAAAATAAGTATATAAGTGCTCTGATATTCAATTGTATTTTAGTAATAAAGTATATAACTGTTAAATAGTTTAGAAAAATTCAATTGAACTTTACTTGTTTATTTATCTATGCAGAGTCAGTAGAAAGTCCATTTGTGTGTGCAGAATCATTGTTCATCAGTTAAAAGTTGTTTTTTTAATTTTTATTTTAGAGAGAGCTGCGTCATGCAGGATTCAAAATCAGCCAACTGTGTTAATGGAGCTTTCCACTCTGAAAGAGTTGTCATCTTAGATGCTGGAGCCCAATATGGAAAAGTGAGTTAAATATTTCCAATTTATTCTTGGTTTTTAAAATGTGTTAAACTCTTTTTTTAAACCATACCAATTTATTTAAATTTAGGTTATTGACCGCAGGGTTAGAGAATTGGCGGTTGAAACAGAAATTCTTCCTTTAAATACACCTGCTGAAACTCTTCTTTCTCAAGGCTTTAGGTAATTTTTGTTTAAATATAAGTTTTAGACAAATTTAAACTTATGTTAGAAGAATTAGTTTTGTTGTATTTTTGAATCTTTATTAAGCTAAACTTAAATTTCAGATTTTATGAACAGAAATTTCAGATTTTATGAACAGAATTCTAATTGCTTAAAATCTGAAACAAATTTTAAAAAATAAAGGAATATGAAGATTTAGATGTGAGAAATATAAGAATTTGTTAAAATCACAAAATAATATTTTTTTTTGAAGCATAACAAGCTTGAGAATTGTTTAAATACTAATAATGTTTTTATTTAACTTTTTCATAGGGCTATTATTATATCTGGAGGCCCAAGTTCTGTTAATGCTGCTGAGGCTTCTAGCCATGATCCACAGATATTCACATGTGGTTTACCAATTTTAGGAATATGTTATGGCATGCAGGTAAAACTTTCAATTTATTGCTCAAATTTCTTTTCTGTTTTAATTTTAAGTATTAAATTAGTTAAAATTTTTAAATTTTAAAGTTTACCACTTCTACATTTCATTAATTTGAATAAAATACAAAAAAAAAAAAAAACTTTTGAATTTTACTTTCTGTATCAGTCCAGCTTGGAGATTAATTAGTCACTGTCGTGGACCAGTCTAACTTTGGAATTGATCTGTGGGAACTTGGTGTAAGACTTGAAACTGCTAACTGAAGTTGTTCCAATTTTAAGATTGATAAATCTAGACTTGGATCGGTTTTAAAATTGATAACTCTGGTCTTGAATCAGCTTTGAAACGAATTAATTTGGACATGCTCAGTTTTGAACTTTACGCAACTGAATGTGCCGTTTTTTTAGCAGAAACAACTACATTTTTCAAAGCTAATCGGAAAAATCCTGAACAGAAGCATTTCCAAAACTAAATTATGATCTTTTTCTAATTAAACGTTAGTATTATGAAGCAGGAAAAGAATATCATTTGTTCTTTAGTATAAAATTTTCTTAAAAGTAACATCCTCTGATGATAAGTTATATTTAGACTTCAATATTACTTGCCTGTAGAAAAATCAACTATGAATCTATGTTTCAAGAATATACTTAATGATTAAAAAGAGATCGATATATATTAGTCGAATATACTTAGAGATTAAAATTGATAATTGAGTTGATAAAAGAGATAGTTTCACTTTTTGTTTTAATGAGCCTTGAAATTATAGAAATTATTTGTGTAATGATGAATCTTATTCATATTTTGAAGGAAAGCTAATTGTGTATCTGACGGTGATGTTTTTTTTTTTTTTTTTTTTTTAACATCAAAGAGAATAAATATGAATGTTCAGTTAACTAAAAAATTTAAAACATTTTACAAAATAATTGGTAATTTATACCTTAAATTTAGATGATCAACAAACATTATGGAGGAACTGTTCAAAAGAAAGACTCCAGAGAAGATGGACAATTTGTTATTCAAGTCGATACAAATTCTGCCCTATTTAAGTTAGTACTTTTTTTTAAAAAAACTAATTTTATTGTTCTAGTATTTTTAAAATATCTGCATTGTTTTCATTATGTGGCAAACTTTATTTATAACAATTGTGAAACATTTTTAGAGGTTTGGAAAAGGAAGAGTTAGTTTTATTAACTCATGGAGATAGTACGGATAAAGTTGCTGATACCTTTAAAGTGACTGCAAAATCGGGTAACCACATTGCAGGTATGATTTTAGTTATTTAAAAATAATTTTTATAAAAATTATGTTGAATGTAAAAAATTTTTTATTCACGTAACAAGAATTTCATATAATATGCATACTATCTTTTATAAAATGATCTTTGGTTTACTACACTTTATTATCATAACTATCTATAGTGTTAAAATAAGAATTTAAGTTTCACAAGAAAATTAGTTTAACGCTACTGTTATTTATTTTCTACTTTTCTTTCTAATTCTAAAGGAATTATTAATTAAGTAATGGTTAAAATTGCAAGCACAATTCAGAAAATCAATACAATGGTAAATGAAATTTAATCTTTTTTTTTTATATGTCTTTAAACCAAAAATATATTTATTATTAATGGAAAAAGCCTGTAAAAAAAAAGAGAAAAAAATAATTTACAGTTTTAGTAATTATTTTGAAAGTTATATTTTTGATTTTCATTTTGTAAAGTTAATTTAATAATGCTTGATATAAATAAAGGCTTATTTATTATATTATTTATTATATAAAAAAAAAGTCTGTAATGAAATATCCCTAGCAGCAAAATAACTTGGGGGCCCTTATTGAACCATGATTCGTAAATATTGGTTCAATAAGGGTTCAAAGAATCATTATTTTCTAATACTGTGACCCTATGTAGAATGTCTCATTCATCTGATATTTTACAAGTAATATAGGCCCTATTTAGAATTGTCAGATTTACATTATTCAGCCAATATAGTCAATAATGAAGGCTAATATTGGCTTGCTATAGAACCAATGTTAAGAAAGCTAAATATTCCAATATTGATCCCTCTCTGCATGTTCATATAGAACACATATTGAGCCAATTTATAGCCTAATTGGGGCAAATGTAAAATTGTTGGTAGGGATGTGTTGTTTTAGTAATTATTTTATACGATTTTTATCTTGTGAGGTCAATTTAGTGGGAGAAAATGTTTTGAATGGATACCAGTACCATTGGCATCTAGTTTATCTTGTAGGCTTATTTATTGATTTTAAGTCTAATAAAGGAAATCATAAGTTAGTTTAAACATTTATTAATACTTTAACCTTTTTATTTTTAAATCAAAAATTTAGTGTCGGCTTGTATATAGTCTTTTTTTCAACCTAGATGTTAATTTTTTATTTCGAAATATTTTCTTTTAGCTATTGCCAATGAAAAGCTCAAGATCTATGGTGTTCAATTTCATCCTGAAGTCGATCTGACCACAAATGGTAAACTAATGATGAAAAACTTCTTGTATAACATTGTTGGTTTATCTGGAAATTTCACTATGCAGTCTCGTGAAACTGAGTGTATTGAATTCATTAGGAAAACTGTTGGAAAAAATAAAGTACTAGTAAGTACCCATTTTCATTTAACTCCTTATCAATTATAAATTGAATTCATATCTTCTACCGATGTTAGTCATTTCAATAGAATTTTTGTAAAGTATAATTCTTATTAATATTTTTACTTAAAAAAATCAGTTTTCTAAAATATTTCTCTATATTGTAAGACCATAAAGTTATTGTTTTCATTTGTATAATTTTGTTTTAGATGCTAGTAAGTGGTGGTGTTGACTCAACTGTGTGTGCTGCTTTGCTGAATCGAGCATTGAAAGAAGATCAAGTAATAGCTATTCATATAGATAATGGATTTATGAGAAAGAATGAAAGTTTACAAGTAGAATTGTCCTTAAAAAAATTGGGATTAAAATTAAGAGGTATTAACTATTCATCAAATTTATTTTTGAAATATTTTTTTTTTTTTATGTAATATTTGGTATTGTTCTTTTTAACAATATACCCAAGCATAATTAAAAATAATTTTTATCATTTTTAATTTTAATAAATGCACATTAAATATTAAATTTTATTCTTGTTTAACAAGATTATTTTAAAAAAAAGTTTTGAATATTAGTGAATGCTTATATAAGTGGTTCCCAATCTTTTTAGTAACACAGTCCAATTTTGTGTTAAAAAAAATTGAGGTACTATTTACTAAATATGTAAGCAAATAATACGTTTATAAATATGTGGACAGATTATATAGATATGAAGAATATTTATATCTATAGATACTGAATTCTCACAAAGACTTCTTCGTTGAGTCTTTCGTTCAACGTCCACAAAGAGTACAGCAATGCTCGTGGCCCATGAATTGGGAACCACAGGCTTATATTATTATTAGGTAATATGTGGAGCAAAAAACGTAATTTTACTTCAATTAAATATTCAGAGATGCTGCTCTTCATTTTGGAGTTTTTGATTATGTTAGGATATTTAAGATTAATATAAAGATTTTTCAGTTCATTTTTTAAATCTTTAGCATTTTACAAAAGTGCATTTTTATGTTATAAGATTCTGAACACCATAAATTTTAATGGGATTTCTAATTGACAATATTATCAATGTAACCTAAATATTCTAATATTGCAATTAATTTTTAATTTGATAATTTGCACTTAATTTTTTTAATAGCCTTCTTATATTGCACTTAATTTTGATGATATTGGCTTTTGGTCACTGGCTTGTACAGGATGGATGTGACCTTGCCAGTAGTTAAGCTACCAGCAGTATAGCTCTCTGGAGTAATACCATGCATCAAACATAGTAAGGTTGTAAAGGCCATTACTGAAGTTCATACAAAAATATCTTATTTTCTGCTTATCTTCTTTTTCTTAAAATTAAAAGAAAATGGTTAAAAATCTTCTTATTTTGCACTGTTGAAAGTAACTTTTTTTTTTGCATTAAATGTTTGTATAATTATAACTTTTAGGTGGAAAATATTTATTGCATTCAAATTGAATGAAATTATTACATTGAAAAAGTAAAAAATAAATGTGTTTTAAATCTTTTTAATTAAACTAATTATTGGATAAATAGTGTAAAGCAGATTTTTACATTTTTCTAAACAAAATTTAAGTTATATTTATATTGTCTTGACATATGCAATTTTACTTCCTTTTGTTATCCATAGGGTTATAATGTTTGTCTTAATGATTTTTTTTAAAAATTTGTTTGATGCATCAGATTTTGTTTGTAATACCAAAAATTGGGTTTGTTATCATGAGTACTTCGTATAATTTAAATGTAATATAGTAATGAAATTCTGGCTCTTGTGCCCTTAAAATCTCCATTAAATCCATTTTTTTTTTTTTTTTTTTTTGTTGAATTAACATATTAAATAATAGTTGAGTTTTTTTATATTTTATTACAAAACATAATTTAATTTTTCTGATAAAGAGCCTTACTGAAACGATATGTATGAATTTATGTAATAAACAATGAAAATACTCATGAATTGTTAAAAACTAATTTGTTATATTTCTTTTTAACAAAATTCTTTTATTCAACATAAAATAATTTTAAATTTAGATAAGCATTTTTTTTTATTTAGTATTGAATGTTTCTCATTTTTTATTTAGTATTGAATGCCTCCCAGAATTTTTACAATGGTTCAACTACTGTGCCAGTAGATCGAAAAGATCCACAAGGGAGAAAGAGAGATACGCAATTGCTGTGCATGACTGGGGATCCAGAAGAAAAACGTAAAATTATTGGCGACACCTTCATGCGGGTAACTATTTGTTTTTATTCTTTCTATTTTTTTTACTCCAAAAGTTATATGTATAGAGAATTTAAAAAAAAGAAAAGAGTTTTGTATTTATGCAAGCCTTAATTTATTATATTTTTAGGTTGCAAATGACATTATATCAGATCTAAATTTGAAACCCGAAGAAACTCTGCTTGGTCAAGGTCAGTACAAATATATTTTATATATGTAAGTTTAAGTATAAACCTTCTTAAAATTTATTTTGTTACTTGAATTTAACACCTATCAAGATTTTATTCAAATTAATATTTTTAAGCAAAAAAAAAAAATTGAATTCTGTCATCCATAAAGTACGAGTTGCTGGGCGTTAAACATGTCAGCGCTGGTATTGCAGGAAATGTTGTATACATCAGAATTTTTTATTTTTTTGCATTTACCAATCGAATCTCGTAGAGATAAATTAATGCTTAATGTTATTTAAAAACAATAAAGTTAGTAATATAATGGTTAAAATTATTGAAACTTAAAACTGAAGAAGTAAAATCATAGTTGTTTTTATTATACAGCAAATTATTTTACATACAGCTAATGGATAGTTATAATTTGAAAGTTTTATGTTTCGCTTTTATTTACATTTAGTCTTAATTTTTTATTAGTCTTATTTTGACCATCAAATACACTACCCCATTAGAAAAATCTTTCAAAATCAGTCAAATCAAAAATTTAAAAAAAAAAAAAAAAAATCCTTACCATAAGAACGCATTTACCTTATATATGGCCCTTACCTTCTTGCACCAGCACACTTGATCTTTTGCACAAGATCTCTTCTGGGACCGGCTCGTCCATCCCTCCAGTTTTCTTTCTTCTCCATGTTAGCATGGGTTTGCCTTCTGGTGAGCCCACGTTATTCTCGTAGGAATAACTGTCTTGTTTATGAATTTTACTGTATGAATGGTTACATTACGGAGCGCTGTAAGCTCTTGACTGCCTATACTTCCCGCTTACTGTTTTTGGTGTGTTTTGAAGCCATTTGGCTCACAACATGATCATTGTGGTTTGAGATACTCTTTAGTAATATTTCTTGTATAGGTGTATTTGTCACCTGATTTATTATTTGTTATATTATTTACTACAAGGAAGAATCATTACAAGAATCGTTATTTTGAAGACTTGCCATTTCAAGACGTAAAAATTGTCATTTGAAAAAAGAATCGTTATAAAAACATTTCTTACCTTGTTAACAATGTACCAACTACAAAATTTAAACCTAAATGATAATTTCTAAAATAAACTTGCTGCTCGAACAATATGCTAACACTAAAGTATGATGGTGCACAATGAAGAAACAGTAATAAACAAGTAAAAAGAGGCCAAAGCAGAACTGCAAAAAAAAGTGAGTGCTAATCTAGAAACCCTGTCACCTTTTTTAACAATACATCTCTAAATAACTAAAACTAATTTTTACTTCACACTCACCAGAATTACATTATATCATTAATTTCTTTTGAAATACAGCAGATTTTAGCTCAGCAATTATATAATTTATTTCTTTTATTAAGAAGAAAATTATCTTTTTAAAAAATTGCCTCGCAGAATAAGCTGTAGTAAGCAGCTGTATGCTTTCTAACCGGAAATAAAGCAAATCAAGAGCTCAAGATTGTTGTTTACATTTATATTGAAAACACCATACATGAAAAATGTTTTCTAATTAGTGTTTGATTATTTATTAAATAAAATAGTTTTAATAAATTTATTTATTTTATTATTATTTTTTTTAACAAAAACAAACATTTTTAACTATGCCAACTTTGGATGTAGATGTGTAAAAGGCTGGAAAAGTCATAAATTTTCAGCACTTTGCCAAATATCCATTATAAACAATTATTCAATTATTCTTAGGAACGTTGCGACCTGACCTTATCGAGAGTGCCTCAGCCTTAGCAAGTTGTAATGCTGATGCTATAAAAACCCATCATAATGACACAGATTTAGTGCGAATATTGAGATCCGAAGGTCGAGTAATCGAGCCCTTAAAGGATTTCCACAAGGATGAAGTGCGACTTATGGGGAAAGACTTAGGATTACCTGATGAGGTTGTGCAGCGTCATCCTTTCCCTGGTAAGTTTCAGAAATATTGTTCACAAATATTATTTTAAAAAAAGTGTTTGTTTCATGAAATTTTTTTATTTTTTTTAAATTTAGGACCAGGTCTAGCTGTACGTGTGATTTGCGCTGATGAACCTTTCCAAGACAAGAACTTTTCTTTTACTAGTGTACTTGTTAAAGTTATTATTGAATATAAATCCTCCGTAGAAAATGTAAGTTGCATTGCAATTTAAGTTATTATTTTTTTAATTGTTTGTTTTGTTTATTGGTACAATTTGCATGTTTGCATAGCTGAATTTTCAAACTAAATAAAGAACAAATAAGGTGCATGCTTTGAATATATTTTTTCTGATAATTTTAAAGCATACTTTAAGGAATGCATAGGTATTTCAGTAAAATTGTAGTTAAATCTAAATTTTTAAAGATTTTATATTTGTTTTTCATTATCTAATGTTGTTAAAATGCAGAATTTGCATTTTACAGCAGGTGTTTAAACTTTATCTGAATGAAGGCTCCTTTTATATGTACATAAAAAGTATTTTTTTCTTTCTTTAAATCGTCATAAGTCAATTTTATAAATCATAACCCTGTGATAATTTACATAAATTTCTTTTAGTTTAAAACTACGGTAACAAAATAATTTTCCATTACACTTATAACTGTTTCTTCATTTTGTCTATATTTGACTAGCGTATTTTGTTTGTATTTTAGTGGTAATTTTTTTTTTCTTTTTGGTTGCAGAGTCATGGATTTGTTTTTAGAGTTAAAAGTAGCACATCGGAAGAAGAACAGGCATTTTTAACAGCTCTTTCAACTAAATACAAACTCACATCAACTGTCTTACCTATCAAAAGTGTTGGAGTTCAGGTTAGTTCTATTTCTGACTAAGTAATGAGAAAAATTATTGAGACACAAAATTAATTTTTATTTGTTAGCAAAAAAAAACTGTCTAGGAAAGTTAATCATGCACCAGGGATCCCCCCCCCCCCCCAAAAAAAAAGATATGAATTGAATAATTAAAGTTAAAGAAAAGAATATAAAAATTCTGCATTGTGAAAGAAACTAACACATAAGTATTTAATGGTGCCATCTTTTGTCAAGCTTTCCTTCTAATTAGGAGTATTCATAGGGATAAATTTTGTTTCTTTCTAAGCAGAATGCCATACATTTCATTTATTTTTATTTTATCTGTTTTTAAAATCATTTACCCCTGGTGTTGAAATCTTATTTATTATCAGTTTTTTGCAAGTAATTAGATTGGAAGAGTTTTTAATCAAAAATTTGTTTTGCATCTAAATTGTTTTCTTAAAATCAATGATGAACCAAAAATGTATATTTTTCTAACTTTTTTGTCATGATTACTTTATTATTCTTGTTTTATAGGGTGATCAACGTACGTATAGTTATGTTGTTGGTTTATCAACAAATGATGAAATTCAAGACTGGGAAGATATGATGACTCTAGCAAAAATTATTCCTCGTGTTTGTCATAGTGTAAATAGGTAAGTTTACTATCTAAAAAATTTTGATTAATTATGAAATAAACATTTGATTGTATTGTACTTAATTTAGATATTTTAAGCATATTTTTTTAAATTATTTTAATGATTTTTAAGAAATATTATTTAAAGTATGAAATTTTTTCTTAAGGCTGTAACTATTTGTTTAAATATTTTATTTTTAAATTAGTTAACATTTATCTTGACTCTTAGCTGACAAATATTTTTTTCATTATTTCTGAAAAAATTTAAATGCTTTTTGATTTCTATCTCTTAAAAATTTTTCCTAGTAACAATTCTTGAAAAATGATAAGAATAATTTTTTGTAACCCTAATGAAAAATCAAATAACCATGTCCGAAAAAAATTTGCATAATTATCAATTGCTAAAGAAGTAAACATGCGAAATAAGTATGTAGATAAATATATTTTCTCAAAATGAGAAAGATCAAAACATGTATACTTTCTCCATTTAAAGTTTTTTAAACCAATGAAGTTTTTCCATCAACAAATATAGCTTTCCTTTTCAGTTTCTTAGAATTATTCATTTCAAATGAAGTATTGTTTGTATTTTTTCACACATAAGCAAATGAGACCATGCACAAGTCAATAATGTTAATTATTTAAGGGTTATAATAGTTTTATTCATACTAACTACAATTCATAAATAATACTTTTATATACAAAATAAAACCTCTTTCAACTTCTGAACTTTAAGTCCTATGGACTTGTATATGGTCTCAATTGACTCAGCAAAAAAAGTACGTAAAGAAACGATAACAAAACTACATTTTTATATATTGTAATTTATAGCAATGCATAAATTAGTATTTATCAGAAGTATTAGTCAGAATTATATAATTATAATTAGTATTTTCTAAGCTATTAGTATTATCATGTTTGATCACATTTGTTTAAGTGTCACAAAACTAAATAATTTAAAAAAACTCTTTAAATATCAATATTTGTTTCTCCTTTTTTACCAGTCCTGCCAAAGCACGCCTTGGGATTCTCATTTGAAGGTGTCTAAGATCTTAATAAACATATTCACAAATTGTTATTTTGAATGTGTAAATCAAACCGTATTTGAGTTCATTTTTTTAAACATTTGTTGATGCAAATTAGGTATTTTTATGGTGAAGGTGCATTCATATAAATTTTTAATCAGTAGTTCAATTGTAATTTCAGGGTTTGTTTCATATTTGGTTCAGCTGTAACATATCCAGTTCAAGATATAACACCGACTTTCCTGACACCAACTGTTCTCAGCACGTTGCGACAAGTCGACCACGTTGCTCACAATATCTTACAAAACTCTGGCCACATGGGGAACATATCTCAGATGCCTATAGTTTTAATACCTATTCACTTTGATAGGGATGTTGTGTCTCGTAATCCATCCTGTCAGAGATCTGCTGTGATCAGGACATTTATTACGCATGATTTTATGACTGGTATACCTGCTACACCAAATAAGCATTTACCTTTAGATGTAAGTAATTTCAATCACAACTACTAATTAAAGCCCATATTTGAATAGTGAGTCAACTCAACTTTAAGTTGTTTTTTTATATTAATGCTTTGTTTTAAAACCAATCTTATTTCTGCGGCCAAACTGAGTGCACGACAAGTAAGACATAATAGAAGAAACAATTGAACAATCCTTAAGCTTCAAGGTTGCGTATCTCAGGAGGAACTAGTATACGAATGAGGCTTTCAATTATCACTAGGGTCATTCTATAGTATTTAAATTATATTCTGCCCATAACTAATTTGATTAATGAAAAAAAAAAAAAACTCAATTTAATATATATATTTTTTAGAATTATGCAGCAAAGGAACTGAGGCTTTTTGGTTGTGTATCTTAGAAGAGACTATTATTCAAATAAGACCTGTTCAAGAGCAAACAATGATAAGGCATGTGCACTGTTTGCTTTTGAACACCTTTAATTATCACTAGGGTCATTCTATAGTATTTAATTTATATTCCGTACATAACTAATTTGATGAATGAGAAAGGAAAAAAAACAATCAGTTCTAAAAAGAATTTTGCGGCAAAACAACTAAATCCTAAGGCTTCGAGTTTGTATCTTCGAAAAAACCATTAGTCAAATAAGGCCTTCAATTATCACTAGGGTCATTCTATAATATTTAACTTATATTCCGAACAAAACTTATTTGATTAATGGAAAAAAAAAACTATCAATTTAATATATATATTTTTATAGTGAAATATAAATATTTTAAAATCTGGCTGTGAACTGTTTTTTGTTTAACACATTAGCTTCATGACTTATTACTTTTTTTTAAAATTTTAGTTTCTGTATCAAGTAACTAAATTTATTAGTGGGAAATGTTTTTAGAAATTAAGAGCTATAATTAAAATTTTTAAAAAGCATTTATAAAATATTTTGATACTCTCCTTCCTACTGCTAAAACTAATAACTGTTAGTTCAATTAAAAAAAAAATTATATGTTATTGCTAAAAGTAAAAAAAAATTTTTTATTTTCATTATGAAAATAAAATAGTACAAGTATGTCAAAATTTGGCTTTTCTTGTATATGATCTGTGCTAATGTTATGACTAGGGATTTATTTTTTTAATTTATATCTTATTTAATGAAGTACTATTTGGTGTTTTTTAAAATTCCCCAGAATCATTAGGCTTACTCAATATTGTTAAAACTATTGCTACTGGAAAGAATTCACTTTTAGTTTTATTTTCTATCTGAGGATCCCTATTAACTCGGGAACGGGGTAGTATGTCAGAAAATCGAAATTATTGTATAAATGAAGGATTTTTTTTAAAGGCAATATTTTAATGTATAAACATTGAACCTAGGGTAAAAATAAATTGTAGCTATAATGAAGTTTTTTTAAAAAAAAAAAAAAAAAAACTGTGTTTAATTTTTCTATCAGAAATCAGGATATTATATCATGAAAAATTATACATTTTTATTTTCTGTTCAATTGTACTTTTTTGGGAGCCATATTTCAGATTCATTGTCATACAATCTGATAAAAGTATATATAATAATAGTAGAACGACTGCTGGAACCCTTTTGACGAGTGTCAAAATAAGTGGCAGTTAGCTAGGTCTCCGGTTAACCATCGGGGTGGCAACCGTTTGTATAGTCTGGGGCCTGATAATCGGAATACTACTATATTTAAAACAATAAAAAAAAATTTATCCACTGTTGTAGAAAAATTTCTCTCACAATTTTCATTTTATAATTTCGCACTTGACTCAATCAAAAGTAACAACAACAAAAAAAATTAATAAACAAATGAGAGGTTATATAATGCCATATATAAATCTTAACGTTCCTATAATTTTAGAAATGCAAAGATTGAAGAATGATAAAAACTTTCCAATGGGAACTGTTATATGGTATGCAGGGTATCTGTACACCTGGAAAGTCAATGATTTTGACTTTGATCGAAATTTGTCTTGGAAAGTCATAATTTTTTAGTGCTTATTTTTTATTCGCGTTATGTTAAAAGCCCTTAAAGGTGCTTTTTTTTTATCCAGTGTTTGTGAAAAGTGCTTAATTTTCTACCTTTAAAAAGAGATTTTTTCTTTGCCTTGTCTATTGTCGTCCTAAATTAACAAACAATCATGATTTTCAATTTTCTCTACAATATTTATCAGCAACTAGTTATTTTATGCTTATGTGAAGTTTTTGAATTTTATTGATTTCATGTTTATAAATTAAGAACTGTAAAACGATAGAAATTTTTTTTATTGCTGCACAGATCCTAATTATGAATTATTTTTTTTTTGGTAAGTGATTAAAAATATTTTTTGAGTGCTTAAAAGGTGCTTATTTCTTGTTTAAAAATCTAGCTGCGCAGCCTGTAAATATTTAAAAAAAAAAAAAAAAATGGAAACACAGTTCATCATGGATTTTTGGCAATTGTATCCCTTAATAATGGTGCACGATTTAACATTTCTGCATCGCAATTTATATTCACATGCAGGGCCTTTGGTCATGGGTCCCTTGGTTTTATATGTTGTTAATAATAATTTTCTGCTTTTTTTTTTCCCTAGGTCATTAAAAAGATGGAGACAGAAATGTTGAATGTTCCAGGTATTTCAAGAGTGTTGTATGACCTAACTCCCAAGCCCCCCGGCACAACCGAGTGGGAGTAATAGATGGTTTTTAGAATTTTCAAAGTTATTGGTTGGGCTTACTGAATTTGATGGAAAGTGTAAATAAAAAGCCTTACTTTTAATACATAGTGAGTCAAAAAACAAACTTATTGAAAAAAATTGAAAGAAAAAAACTAAAAATTATTTTGAGATATATTCTACGAAATGTGACCTGAATTTCATGTGAATGTAGAAGCTTCTGGCTGAAACTTGGAAAGTTGTTGTAATTCAGATATAGTGTCCATGTTATTATAATTCATTTTAATATCTAAATTTAATAAACATTGGTCTTGATGTGTTTGTTTATATGATGGCAGTTTTCTTTTAGTCTACCAAAAATTTATTGTATTTGTTTGATTCCTTTTTATTGTTACTTGAGTTGGTTTTCGTATGTCGGAATGATTTTGAAGGAAAGCATATTGTATTGCTAGACTTCTACAATGTGATATGGCAATCAGATTACTTATTAACAATCATTAAATTATTGCTTGTGATGAAGTTTCATTATTTTTTTTTTTCATAAATAACTATTTTAAGAATTTAAAATTACAATTTAAATCTTATGTGAAACAAAACAATAAATATATATCCTTACCATAATTTTTTCTTCTTCCAATAATACTAAATTTATAAGAAATAGGTGAATTGTTGTACGTTGCAAAGTTGTTGATACAATATATTATAATTAATAAAAAATTTACAATCGAGTTAGCACAGTTTTAATGTTTCATAAATATTAAAATTTAGGTATTAAAATAAGAATATGGTTCAGAGTTGCACAACGTTTGGGCTTGGGGGGGGGATAAATGCCCTTAGTTGGCCAATACACTGCTTTTTAACTGAAAATTAATTCGTTTTAGCTGCATGTAAATATTTATAAATGTGAGAATTTTTGCAAATTTTTAAAGTAATTTCAATAAAATGGAAACAGAGTATTGCTGCATACTCTTGATATTTCCAAGTTGAAAGGACACTAAAAAAAATTTTGAGGTAGCGAGTTCTTGGGATAACAAGTTTAGAACTAAATAAGTTCTAAAGAATAGAAAAATATATTCTAGGACACTACTCTAAAAAATAGTCATGAAACATAATAAAAAACTACTAATAACTATATTTTTTTATGATAGTTGACTAACAATGATGATAATTTTGGTTTTTAAAGTATGAGAAAAATTATTATGCATGAAATAGAAAATAATTGGTTTACAATAAACTTACATTGTGATTTTTCTGAAAAAATTCATTTTCTATTTCGTAAAACATTCAATATTACAATGTTTTAAGAAGACTCTTCGACATAAGAATTCAGTTAACGTTATGTGGATATGTAATGTCAAGGGGAAAAATATCTTCTTTTGATGTAACAATGGTATCAAGATATAGATATTTGAGATATCAAGTGTTTTTAGTGTATGTTCTCATTTTAACATATCATTTTGTTTTACTGCGCAAAAACTATAAAACTTGAAATTACTAAGGTGTATAGAAAAGTGTACAGGTATTAAGATGGAATAAAAAAATAAGTGAGAATTATTAATTGTTAAACTTGTAAAAAAAGAAAAACATGTTGGTCGATCTACAGACCGTTGAATAGCAAATACAGAGTTGAAATTTGGCACGCTCATAATCATTATTTCTCCATTCATGTAGAAAATTTTCTCTACAGCAATTTTTATTATATAATTTTCCACTTGACTTTATCAAAAGTAGCAAAAACAAAATAAATAAGAGGTTATATGTTGCCATATATAAATATTAATATTTATATAAATTTTTTTAGAAATATAAAGACTGAAGAGCAATAAAAACTTTCCAACATGAACTGTATATGATATAAGGTCGTAATATATTGTTAACTAGTAAAATAATCATATTCTGTATTTCTAAGTTAAAATTCTTTTTCAAGTATGTTTGATTATTTTTCAAATCCAGCTATCATCCTTTCATTTCCTTACACCAACATATTAATAAAGTGCAATGTTCGTAGTTCTCATGATAAAATATACTATGTTCTAACTTGTCCTGATATTCCTAATTTTTTGTTGTTGTTCAGAACGTACAACTTCAATAAATTCCAATTTTTAGAAATTATTTTTTCTAGAAAAGAAATAAGAAAAACTAGACATTCTTAACGTCAAAACTAGTAATTTAATATGTAAAATTTGAAACCTGGTGAAAAGAAGTTAGCCTTAAGAACGAAACAGCTTCTTTCTCTTTTACTCAGTAGAATGAATTATTCCTAAATCAGTATTGGAACAAAAAAATTTTTAATTAATCCCACCCTTTTTTTCAGAATCGTTTTCTGTATTTATTCTAAATCTTTTTCCATCATAAGTTAGTTGCAGGTACTTGACTTTAGTTCATGCACTGCAGTTGTCTTGCACATAGGCTATTGAAGAATAATTTTTTTAAAGAAATAAAACTTCTCTTCTACATTACAATGTTCTTTTTTTTCTCTCTCTCCGAATGAAAGACTAACCATGCTAAACCCCAAAAAATATGCTTGATATTAAAATGCTGCGAGTATTCTATTGCAAGTATTAGTGAGTATTCTATTCAAGAAAGTATCGCAAGTTTGTTTGTTATAAATTAACTATTACTTTATATCTAATATGATCTGTGATTTTTGAAGTTGTTTAATGGACTCCATATGGTGTGCTATTTTAGTTTCTGTGACAAGGGTTTCTTACATTGTAATAGAGACGATCTTATATATATATATATATTCTTTTTTAAGAATAGAGGCAAAGGCACCCCTCTTTCAACTGAGTGAGGATATTTTTTTCTTCAATGCCTTTAATTTTGCCTTTGTTTTAAACAAACATTTCTAGATTTCATCGTCAAAAAATATAAAGGTTTATTGCAATTTCAAGGTTCCTACACTGTCAGGAAAACCTGCAAAAGTGAGGGTATTCTAAAATTAAGCTAAAAAGTCAGGATTTTTCTTACATATTCATAAAGTCAGGATTTTTCTTACATATTCATAAAGTTAGAAAAATAAAAAAACTATAGTTTATTCAAAGACTGACAGGCAAAAATAAAGTTTCAAGGAAAAATTCTGTAATTCGAAATATGTAATTTCCTCATATTAACATTCCTCTTTCCCTGATAGAACCTGTCCTGTTAGCAATTTTCCTCCTGTTTATCCAATGATAAGGAATTTTTGATAGAGTTGCTAGGTTTATTGCTCTTTGTGTGAATAACAGGTTTACAGACAACAGTTGAGAAACATTTCTCTTAACCAATATTTACTTTTTTCAGTATTTTTCAAGATAGGTTTAATTTAAGTTGAATTTTCTTCTGAAATGAAATGATTCATTGAATTTTTAATCTGCAAAATAAGGTGAGTACAATTCTTGTGAATCTGATGGCAATATGTTTAGGATGAATTTTCCTGATAGCACAATAGCTAGCAGCTTTGCAATGGGTCCAGATAAAGCAAGCTATCTGATAAATTTTGGTCTCGCACCATATTTTGAAACTTTATTAACAGCAGAGCTTTCAATGTGTAAGGTATTTGTTATTTGTTTTGACGAAGCACTGAACAAAATCGCACAAATGGATCTGCACTTTCGTTTTTGGTGTGATTCGAAACAACACGTTTGCACCCGATATTTGAATTATGCATTTCTTCAAAAGTCTACTGCAGGGAATATGCTGGAAGTTTTTAAAGCTTGTATTAATCCACTTGAGAAAATATTGCAAGTAAGCATGGATGGTCTTGCTGTGAGTTGGAAGTTTTTGACACTTTTAAAATCATGCATTGAATTAAATGAAGATGCTCCCAAGATGGTGAATATTGGATCATGTGGTCTTCACGTTATCCTTCCTTGTGTTATCCATGGTGCATTTCAAATGGGTCACAATAAAATAGGATGGAAGGTGACCCAGTTTCTGTGAGAAATATACTATATTTTCAAAAATAGTCCTGTTAGACAAGCAAAGTATACTAACATATCTGGTAGCAACATTTTTCCAAATAAGTTCTGCCAAATCAGGTGGCTGGAAAGTCTTCCTTGTGTGGAGCGGGCCATATTAATTTTTGACAACATTAAAAGGTACATAGAACAGGGAAAAAAATACTCTCAATAAAAAATGTCGAAGACTGTGTTAAGGATCCGATAATGCTACCAAAATTAGCAATCTTTAAGCTAATTTCTAAAGAATTTCAACCTTTTCTTTTAAATTTTCAGACCTCAAAACCTCTCAGTCCATACTTATATTCCAGTATATTGGAACTAACACAAAATCTTTTGCGGCGTTGTGTAAAAAAGTCTGTTATAGACAATGCTACAACTGAAAAAAAAGAAAAAAATTGGCAAGTATTGACTTAACAAGCAATGACAATCTATTAAGTGTTAATAATGTGAATATTGGTTTTGCAGCAAGTAAATATCTGAACATGATAAAAAAAATTAGTGAGAAAGAAAAGGGATATTTCAAGTTAGAATATCGAAAATTCCTTTTGACGATGGTCGAAAAAAGTCCATTGTTGTATAGTATGACACGTGGCATTTCAAGTTTAGTTCCAGAATTGATCATTCAACATCCATCCATTGCTCAACAAAGGCTGGATACCTGTCTGGAAATTCTCCATGTTAATAACTGAGTAGCTGAAACAACAGCAGAAAAAGCAAAAAAGGAATTTTTACTGTTTTGTGATGCTGCCAAAAACTCTTTGCTGAAGAGCAAAAGAGTTTCTTAAGAGTTTAATCCACAGCAACAGAGATTAGATAATTATTTTTCGAAATATTTGCACAGAGAATGAAAATTTGTGGGAGGTTATAAAAATTGTTCTTATCCTCTCTCATGGTAACGCAACAGTCGAAGGGGGGTTTTCAATCAATAAAAGCTTATTGGTTGAAAACCTCAATGAAGACTCTATTATTTCACAAAGGCGTGTGTATGATTATGTTTCATTTATAAATGGAATAAAAAACATAGACATAAATGAAAAAATGCTAGATGCTGTAAAAGGATCTAGAACAAGATGGAGACATGCATTAGAAGCCAAAAAAAAGAAAAGAAAAACAAAGAGAATAAAAAAGCTGAAATTTCTAGATAACGAATAAAAGAAAAGATAGATGATTTGAAATTAAGAAAATCTAAATTGATGAAAACTGCTGCAACAGAACTGGATGTTCTTGATTCAGAAATTGTCAAACAACAAAAAATGTTGAAAAATATTATATATAACATAGGAGCCCCTGAGTTTCTCCGGAAGCCTACAGTATTACAGAAATTTAAAAATACAGAAAAAAAAGATATTTTTTATTTTATTTTTCTCACAAGTTGCATAATTTTTCTATCTGAATTTTTTTTGTATATAATTAACTTTTCCCCCCTTTATATTTCAATATTATCTTTTAAAAGAAAAGTCAGTTTGAAGTGAATTGGTGATTTTTACAAATTAATAACTTAATGTAACAAATGTTCTAGTATGTTTTAAGAGTAAATATTATTTGAGGATACTGATACATATCTTGCAGATTTGATTAACCCTTTATATCCTGGCGACACTCATGCATTTGGTTCCACTTAACATTAAATAAAATAATATTTCCATAATCCAACAGATTTTCTTGATCTTTTTATTTAAATAGTTTTCGTATCTAACTACAAAAACACACTAAAAGTTTAATCTAACCATGATAATTAAAAATATGTTTCACAAGTTTTCTGAAAATATAATTTGGGATATAAAGTGCTATTATGCAATTTGAATTTCATTACCCTTGGAAAAATTATTTCACTCACTTAAAAATACACCATTATAGCAGTCGAATGAAAGAGTTGTATGAATTAAATCTGTTGAGTTGTAAGGGGCATTATAGGAAACATGATAAGCCCTTTCGTACTCTTAAATATGAACAGAATTTTCTTTTACCTTAAAGGTGTGAATGCATTAGGGTTAGAATGCTTAATGGTGTAAAGAAGCATGTTTTTCTGTAATCGCACTGTTTTTGATGTGTTTAATTCACATATTCTAAAATAGTGATTTGTCAAATTTTGAAAGCATTTCCCTTGCTTAAATATTAATTAATCTCTAATTGAGTATAGATTTTTGCCTCTGTATGTGTATATATACAAAGAAATTAATATGAAAAGTTCAACAAGTAGTTTAAGTCAAGGGTGCAAAGTAGCAATTTGACATGCACTTGACTTAGGAAAACACATTAATTAAAGAATTTAATATTTCAAACATAGTGACCCTCACGAGCTGCATAAGGAGGAAACTGCAGACCATGCAACATATAAACTATTAAATAAATAAGAAAGAAAAAATAATCATTCAATCAATCAAGGTTGCAAAAAACCCACCCAAAAATGGGTTTTTCTAAAATTGATTTCTTTTTTATCCTCCATTATATTAAAAAGATATTCTATTGAAATATATATGTAGTTTAGCCTAAAAAATGAACCTATGGTGAAAAAACTGTGTTAGGGGGACTGGAGTCACCTTGCTGGCTAGATTTGACTGGAAAGCCATTGATTAGGCAGTGCCTTTGATTCGCTTTCTATGCAATAAAAATTATTTCCTCGGATATTTTTTATGATTAAAATATAAATAAAAAGTAATCCTGAGTTAAAATAAGTTTCAAATGCGTGATGTATGCGAGTACATACAACATTTTGTATCGTGATGTCAGAAGAAACTTTTTTTGGACTTTTGCACCAATTTATTTGTATTAATTACCTATATGTTAAGTCAATTCATAAAATTAAACTTAATTATTAATATAAGCTTTTTTTAAAATAAGGTAATTATCACTGCCCTCTCTTTTGAAAAAAAAAACAACAAAAAAAACAATAAAATATGAAAAGCCCAATAAAACCCACCCGGGTTGGGTTTTTCTGGAAAACCCTGTTTTTTTTGCAGCCCTGCAGTCAATGCTCCCTAATGCATTATCAAAAAAAAAAATTTTGCACACAGTTCAGCATTGTATCGCTATCAACCACCACAAAACTGCTTTACTATTTAATACCTTAGTTATTTTGCTAATACAATTGAATATTGAAGTTAAGACTTAGTTGCTCAAGAATTAAACAGCGCTTAGAGTGGCCAAACAAACATCAAGTCAAAGTGCAATAAGCATGAATCAAATTCATTTTATCTTTAGCATCAAGAATGTTACAATCTTGATCCAAAATTCTCAATTTAAAATACTGGGTTGAGAGGCACTGAGGCATTTAAAAGCAACTCTAAGGAGGGATTATTATTTTTATCACGCTTTCAGAAAGAATGTTTAGAATTTTTCTTTTTTTAAAAATCAAAATTGAACAATATTTTTAATTCTATTTTATAAAAATATTAGTTCAAAACACATTTAACTATATTATTGAGCTAGAATATTTTAAAAAATATTTATGCATTACAATTTGTAGCAGAACTGTTAGTCTGACATAAAAATTAGTAGTTTTAAAAATTAGTACTAGTTTTGTACTTAAATTTGCCCTCATTTGGAAAAATTTCTACTTTAGATTTATAAAATTAGAACTCCTGCTAACCAAAATTAAAATTTCAGTTAAGATTTAAAAAAAAAAAAAAATAATAAATATTTACAAATTATTTCAAAGCAAAATATAAAAAGGGGATGCTAAGTGGAAAATTGAACGTACTTATAACCATAATAGACTATTAAATATTTATATATATATAAACGGATAAAAGGTGTTATAAAAGTTAGATATAAATAAATAAAAAAATTCACGATACGATTACCGCTATTTTGTCTTGTGAAGCTCGTATTTGTGTAGAGGACAAGTTAAAAAACCTTGACAAATCTATTAATAAAATAGAGTAGAATGCTATTATTTCAAATTATTGTTTATGCTGTAAGGCATGGGAGGACCACCATTTTTTATATATTTCTTTCTTTCGAAATAAAACCTTTTTTCCCTTATATATCTGCAAATATATTGAGTTATATAATGCATCTGAACTTGTCTTTCATAAAAGGTTGGCTTAACATATGCAATACATGCTGCTTCAATATGGATAATTTTTTTTACAGCTCTTGGCTACTTGTAAATAATCATAGCGTAAACAAGGTTAATGCAAAAATTTGAGAAAAATTTGTTTAAAACTTGTAAATGCTTTTAGAATGTGTTATTGCTTTGCACTTTACAAAATAGGAGTTTTTGATTAGTTTCTAGAGCCCAATTGAAAAAAAATTTTTTTTCAATATAATTTTAAATTAGATTAATTAATTAAAATAATTTTAAAATATGACACAAATGACAACAATAGAATTTATTGACATACAGTTAACGTATAAAACAAGTTATGTAATTTACTTTTTACACTCACTAACAGCTGGATTAGAACATATATATACAACAGTGATGTAAAAATCTTTCAATTAGTAAAACTGAATTTTATTTCTTATTGCATTTGCAAAATAACAATACCATGCATTTAGTGTTAAACTTCAACATAAAAAATTTACTATTTGTAGTTAAAAATGTTTTGATTGTAGGTATTGATTGAAAGATAAATTTATAGTTAATGAATCACAGCTATCAGGATTGTCATATAATATCCCACACTCATAAATAGTAACATAGATAACTAAAATATTTGTCCAACTGACTCCAGACATTTACTACATCTGGATGAAACCATTACATGTCTTCAAAAACAGTAAACATAAAATTTTATTACACATTAATTTAATAAAAATTTAATTCTCTTAATTTGGGCATTATTAATTTTCTATTAATTAATAATCTTAATTTGTTTTTGGCATAAAGTAAATATAAAATAAAGTGTTTAATTCATTATTTACAAATCAAATGATTAGTTACAGATTAATACTGATTTAAGTTTAGTTTATCTAGGTTTAAAAACGAAAAAAAAAAATTCACAAGTTTTGAGCAACAAAGGTTTTGATTTGTGACTTACAAAAATCGAAACATGAATGACTTTACCCACCAAAATATTTTTTCAACAATATAATTAAAATAAATAACCAAAGGATAATTAGAAATTAAAAGAAATAAGTTTAATTAGTTAAAAGTAAACTACTTAAATTCAGTAACATCTAGTAACAGTAATGATATACTAATTATCACAGTAGGTAAAATATAATTGTACACATATTTACATAAACTTGTTGGCCAACAAACCATGTTTTTGGGAAATATTAATTAAATAATAAACTTATATAGCTTCAATTAAATGCCAATACTGATTAGAAAATCTGGTGTAGCAATGTAGTTGAGCCATCTCTCCAAGTTGGATCATCAGCGATTTGTGCTCTACAAATGGGGCAAGTGCGTTCACGATCGAACCATAAAGCAACACACTCTTCGCAGAAAATATGCTAAATAAAAAAATTAAAATGTTTTAGAGCAATATAAGAAATTAAAGCGCAGTGATGAGAAATAAGCATGTCATAAATTAACGAAACACTTTCTTCAGCATTGCATATAGATGCAGAAGAAATTAATTACAACAAGAAAAAAAAAAAACTTGACTAATAGGTAAAGAAACAAGATAGTCAATTTATTTGATTAAAAACTTCATTCGCTTCTAAAATATACAAATTGGAAATAACAGTCAACTTATTTGTAGCCCTCAAAAATAGACGCCCATTTTCAACATGGAAAAAGTAAGGCAAGAAACAAAACTAA
This sequence comes from Parasteatoda lunata, assembly GCA_949128135.1. Taxonomy (NCBI): domain Eukaryota; kingdom Metazoa; phylum Arthropoda; class Arachnida; order Araneae; family Theridiidae; genus Parasteatoda; species Parasteatoda lunata. The sequence goes on along the minus strand of OX421976.1, from coordinate 14,258,677 downwards.
AAAGACCATAAATCGAGAGAAAAAAAGATGAAAAACAGAACAAGAAAAATCATAATGGCTGAGAGGGGCAAATCAATGTAAAGTGCATTTCCACACGCTAAGAAGTGAGGAACTAATGTCTTTAACAAGAGAATCTGTTATACAGTCAAACCTCGATATCTCGAACTTGAAGGGAGAGGAGAAAAAATTCGAGATACCGAAAATTCGAATTATCGAAAATCGCATGTTATCGATGGTAGAATAAAGAAAAATGCTTTTTACATACCTTATTTATTATTCCATATTTATTCTAAAAACGCTTTTTACACTTTCATTTAAAAAAAGATTCAATTGTTGTTTGCTTTAGAGATGTGTAAGAAAGTTTGTCTACAACACTTTCTAAGTGGACTATAGCTTTAAATGTCTCCTCTGACATATTCGGCTGCCTCTCAATAAATCTCTTTACAGTGTCCACTGCAGAAAGTGCTTGTTTGTTAGTAACATTGGGCGGCAAATCTTTGATTTCCTAATCCTGTTCTTCTGATAGTTCACAAGAAGCTTTCGTTTGAGCGATATCATTGTCATCCCACTGACCACACACTGTTACTGCATCATCTACGTTTACAAAGTGATGAAATTCCATGTCAACAAGATTCATGATTTTGGTCAATCTGTCCTAATCATTTTCGGTGTAGTTTTCAGCAGATTTAACGATATTGATTGTTTGACTACTTCCGTGATCTTTAATGAATCCAGCCTTCCTGAAGCCATCCATTATCGTAGAGGAAGACACATCATTCCCTGCCTTGTCAGCCATTCGCATAGCTTGTAGAACACTAACACCGCATGGTGAAACCCCATCTTCTATTTCGGACAAAACTTTTTTAACCATTTGATGACGATACTTTACATTAAAACTTTGGATGATGCCCTGATCAAGTGGTTGAAGTTTTGAGGTAGTGCTTGGGGGAGAAATTCAATTTTTACGTTTTCCATTTTAGGCATGGTATTGTGCCCCGTACAGTTATCGATGAAAAGCACAATTTTCCGTTTTCATTTTCTTATTTAAATTTTTAAGCCAGCTTTCAAAAAGGTTTGATGTCATCCAAGGTTTTTTGATTAGATTCATATTCTAAAGGAAATGATTTTATACCACTGGAACATCTTGGTTTTTTCGATTTTCCTATCATCAACGGTTTTTACTTTTCTGTTCCATTCATATTTGCACAAAACAATAAAGTTAAACGCTATTTACTTCTTTTGCCTCCATGACATGTTTCACCCTTTACATGCATAGTTTTGTCTGGAGTGCATTTAAAAAGAAGTCCAGTTTCATCCGCATTGAACACGTCTTTTTCGTCGTAATCCTTCACGACCAAGCATATTTTCTTCCTAAATTCTTCACAAACTTCTTCTACGCAAGCACTTTCACCACACATTTTCAAAAATGTAATGTTACGTTTTTTAAAATTTTCAAACCAGCCATTACCTCCTTTGAAATTTAAGTGACCTAATTCTCTTGCAAAAGATTCAGCTTTTTCTTTGATTACAAGTCCATCTCGAGGGATGTTTTGACTTCTACATTGTGTAAATCCACATCATAAGGCCCTTCTCCATATCGGGAAATTCACAGTTTTTTAACTTCTTTCGCTTGCCTAGGCCATCTTCGAACTTTTCTAAGATAACTGCTTTATTTTTTTTAATTGTCGAGAGCGTACTCCTTGGAATCCCAAATTCCAGTGCAATTTCCTTTTTCTTTTTAAAATTTTTTTCAACTTCGTCAATGATTTTCTTCTTTATTTCTATGGAAAGCGTGCTTAATTTTCGTTTGCTAGCCATTTTAAACAAATGACTCGCCAAAGATCCAACCTCTAAGTGCTCTAAATTTCTAATAACCAAGAAAGGAAACTTTTTAGGAGATCACTTGGTGGAACAAAACAGGCATGCATTCACACCTATCTTTCACCCCTTGTTACATTGATAAGAAATTTTACAGTGTTCTTGGAAGCCACCCACCCTTTTGAGTCTTGTTCATGCCTTCATTTCCGGTTTTCTTAAGACCACCCCCCAAGAAATAACCTTGCAGAATAAAAGGACAAAGAGAGCATAGATGGTCATTGCATTGCAATCACAACTGACTGAAAAGAGATAAGGAGACAATAAAACAAGAATTTCTACTTGGGGGGTTAAGAGAAGTGCTTTCAATGTGTTACTGTCGTTTTTATGTCCATTTTTTTTTAAAAAAGTTTATCATTATGAGAATTGGTCTTCTGTTCTTAAAATTTTTGATTTTTTTAAGAATATTTTATTATTTTCAGAAAAAAAATCTACACTATCTATGGAAAAAAAATTCAAGTTATCGAGGGAATAGAAAAAAAAATTCGTGAAATCAAGTTTTTTTTAACATTGAGTGTATAGGAAATTTGAAAGGAATTTTTTTTTCTTCGAGATATCGAAAAATTCGTGAAATCGAGGTTCGAGTTAGCGAGGTTCGACTGTATTTAAAATCACTTCTGTTTCTTCTCTAGCAAATCTTGAAAAGGGAATGATTGAAAAATATTTTTGAGCGTTTCAAACATATCGACTGTTATTTTCAATTTGCATATTCTTGAAACAAATGAAGTTTTTAATCAAGTAATATCTTACCGCTTCAGTTTCTTGCGATTATTTATTTAACATAAGATAGTCAATAGGGAGATAAGGAGAACAGCATACGTGGAGTGAGATTCTTTTATGTAAAATTTGAAAATGTTTGGGTGGGGGGGAAAAAAGGACGGTAGAAAGTTAATTAAATAAATCGTTAAAATATTAAATTATTCCCAGATATCTAGGTCAGTAACTAAAGAGTAATAATGAATAGACTTGGCAGCATTGCTTTCAATCCTAATATACCATGCTTTGAAAAATTCTAATAATTTAGTTAATAACCTTCCCTCCGCTCAAATGTTTTTAAATCTATTTTATTTTAGTTTCTACATTTTCAGTTCTCACTCATCTCACCTACTGTTTTAAAATCTCTTAAATAATAATGACTATTTTATTTCCCTACCCTTTTTTTTCTTCCCCTTGTTGTAACATGTTTGTCATTTTTTCAACAGCACCATGTTTTCACTCAACACAAACTAAGGTAATCATTAGAGAATGGTAACAATTGTAAGACTGTTTATAGTATATTATTCGAGTTTTCTCATTATGCAGCACAAATATAACCTACCTAGAATTAAATAGAAGTAAGAACAAATGCTGCAGTAAATTAATTCTAGAAGGATGATACTGGTTGATATAGAGGTAATTTAACTTTTGATTTTAACCCTCTTTTAACCAAAAAAATGTAACAATTTATTATATTTAAAAATGTAAACATCATTTTTATCGGCAAAGATTTGATTAACTATGAAAAAGAAACTTGGGTTTCATGCGAGCATAAAAACAGTCATGAAGTATTTCAAAGTGTGAAAAATTTTTAATATCTCTAAAGAACATTAAATATTTTTAAGCAATTTTTTTTTAAAAATTAGCTTGGCACAGCTAAACAATAATAGAATCAAGGTCTATATATGTTTAAGTCTTCTTTAAAAAATAATAATACAACTTTAACTGTATTTTCATCACTTATTTTACAATTTTTTGAATAAGCTAATTTTAGCAGGAAAAAATAAAGACTTAAAAATGAAAAAAAAAAAAAAATTAAAAAGGGTATTCGAGTAAATGGAGGGTGGAGTAAGGCATATATAAATAAGAGATATTAGAGTAGTTTTTCATATAAAGGGAATTAGAACAATTTTTCATATTAATTTTTGAATTTTTAAGCTATTTCTTACATGCAAACAATGAAATTTAAATAATTTTAATAATATTCAATACTTTGTTTAAAAATACATACTTTGCATTGCAACATTGAAGGAGATTTATAATCATCTTGACATATAGGGCATGCATCGCCAGCTTCTTTTATTTGATTAGTTGAAGGTGTAACACCATAAGTCTATAGTAATAGATGTTAACATGTGATTCAAAATATTAAATCAATACAACTCTAAGCAATAAAAAAAAGTAAAAATATAACAAACATTTAACATAAATGACAATTCAAATAAATTTTACTAAATATTGTGCCATATAATAACAGAAAAAAAGATAAGCCACTTTTTCGATGCTTTTATGTACCATACAGGGGTGCCACTCTAAAAAAATTTCAAGACTGAACTTATTTTCTGACCAAATAATACTGTTTAGCGTTGTTTACCAAACTTTTAGAAATTTATAGCTCACTGACACCAAAATTTACGTTACCTTCAATAGCCTACATATTAAATCAATCATTTGATTATTTTTTCTAAAAATGTTTGTTTTTTATTTTATGCTTTTTTAGCAAATAAAACGAAAATAATAGCTAACCGTGTATATTTGGGACCTGAAGCCATTCATATCTCTATTTTTCACTTCACCGTTACTTATTTTTTGTTCTAGCACTATAATTTCTTTCTTTTTTTACAAATATAATATCGATTTAACTTTGCCCGGCATCATAATAGGTTCGGGTGGGGGAAGCAAACTCGAGCCGATTTAGATTCAGCAATAGTACACATTTAATTACACAAGTAGATGAAGTTCAATTAATCCCATTTGCCAAGACTTTAAGAACAAGAATTAGTGAAGCTGACAAAAAGAAGACTAATAAAAGTCCTGACATGATTACCATATCATCAAGGCCGGATTAACCATTAAGCAAACTAAGCACGTGCGTAGGGCACCAGAGGATAGGGGGGCACCACAAAGCCTAACGAAACGTTCGCAATACATAATTTTTTTTCGAAACATTGCTTATAAATTTATTATTTTGAGCTTCCATTTTAAGAGTAGGGTTTCAATCATTTTTCTAGTTAACAAGCATTTCTAAGTGCGAATTTTTTCATAACAAAAGATAAAAAAAACGAAGGATGCTATGTATAAAAAATTCTTGTTTTTATGATGAAATTAGGTAGTGAATTCCTATGCGATAAAATCTCTATCTACTTATCGATTACAATGATTTTATAACATACTGCCATGATTTATGTTTGCAGAATATTTTCCGCAGTTGTAGCAAAGTCAATACTTCAGCAATTTGATTTTTTTATATAAAAAAAATTTGATTTCAAAAAAATGTTTAAAAACTTTCGATGTAATGATTTGATGATGTAAAAAAATTAACTTTTGATGTAAAAAAACTGTTTGCAGTTTTTGTACTTTTTTTTTTTGTTCTTACGTACTGCACATTTTTATCAAAATATTTAGATATAATACTATATTTTTTATTAATATTCTCATTGCAACTGGAAAAAGTAATCGGTAAATTACGTAAAAGTTGTGTTGGCACAAACTGTTTTCAAAATTTTATGTTAAATAAATTTTAAATTTTTTCATTCACTAAAGGAAGCAAAAAGAGCTGTGTTTAAGAATAATCTTTCGAATTTTTTTTGTGAAGTAAAATTTGCACAAATATGACCATACATGAGATTGAAATAAATAAATAATTAAATAAGTTATTTCCATCGTCCATTAATCTTTTTTTTTTTTTTTAAATAAAAATTGGTCATTTTTCATAAACGAGTGGGAAAATATTGCTGATGGTGATATTTTATTACAAGCACAACACAAGACTACCCGAGAACGTTGTTCAATTTAACCTGATTTTGCTTTTGGTGTGTAACAAACAATCCCGCCGAAAAACAACAAAAGCTGTATATTGCCTGGAAAGAAGGCTCTGGAAAAGGACCGCCGTGATTGTCACCAACATATGGGTTGAAATAGAAAGCTAAATTTTCTTCAAGTGTAACCAATTGATTTACTACAGAGAACATCCTTTCATCTCATATCTTTAAGCATCCTATAGGCGACTCATTCTCCCTTCTTTTTTATTTTTTACTTAGAGAAACGGTCCTAATCTCAGAAAATTCAAATTGTCCTTCTTTCGAATTAGGGGGGGAGGGTAGCGATACAAATATGTGGATCTGTTATAAGAAAGTGGGAGGTCTAGGAACGAAATTGATCATTTTCAAAATTGATTATTTCAACATATAATGTAACATTTAAGATATAATGTATTAATATGCAAAATAACCAACAATATTTTCTCTTTTTAAAAGTTTATTTGCAATGCGTAATTAAATTTTTCTAATATTAATATTTAAAATAGTTAATATTTATTTAGGCTATTGAAATTATAGTATAGATAATTTTTCCTTATTTTAGCAAAGTCTTTTCTTGTAAATAAAAATTATAAGGAGCAGATAAAACTAATCTTTGTGACTCTAAAAATTATTATGACATTTTTACCGAAATATATTTCATGAAAAGAAAAATAATAAATTGTAAATTCCTACGTGAATGCACAATAAAAATATATTGTACGGAAACATTATTCTAAATTATTTTTTAAGGCACGCTTCAATACTGTATAGCTTATATTGCTTCAGGTAGTAGCTAAACCCTTCAAATAATTATCAATAATTGTTGTTAATAATTATTATTTATCGATCAATATTGATGTCTCAATCAATATAAGTGAAGAATACAATTTTCCTAAAGTATTATCACATTTTATTAATAAAAAATTAATTAAACTTAAATGTAAAAATAAAATTACAATTATTAAAAATTATATAATTTTGTTTACATTTTAAGCAATCTACTACACAATAATACTAAAAAATAATAAAAACAAATATCAAATTTTTGCATCGAAATAAATTTCATTCTATGACTTTATAATTGAAATAGTTATTTGATTTAAAATAAATTTTTAAGTAACAGTACACAAATTTTATTTCGATTTGTTTTACCAATTTTCCTTTAAATGTCGAAAAGAATATGTAAAATATTTAGTACATAAAATTTTAGTCGTCAAAGTAGATTATTAGGTTTGTTTAAGATAATTGTTGGTTTAATAAATTACAGTTGGTTTAATAATTTTTTAAATTTTACAGCTGAGCGTTTCACAGTTAAAATATATTAAAAATCCTTTAAGAAGAACAATGCAAGAGGGAAGACAAGATGTATAAAAGCTGATTTATTGCGACAAATAAGATATTATCAAACACTTTGCGATTAAAAAAAGTAGGAAAAAACTATTTAGATATACATATTGTAAACCAAAATAAATATCTTACCTGACACATTTTTTACGAAATATTTTTTCTAACGTTAGAGAATGCCATGCATAATCACTATAATATTTCGTTAGATTTTTTTTCATATAAGTATTAGTATTAATTTACGACCTCAAAACCAATTTCCCCACTTTATTTTATACAAAGAATTTATATCATCAGTTAGTTATTATAGAAAACACTGTGTAAATCTAAATAGTTTTAAGTGCCAGTGAAACTTAAATTAAAAAAATGTGTTTATTTTTTTAAATGTTTCTTAATTTCATTTCGAATGAAAAAAAATTTTTCTCACAAAACTTGTAATTAGCAGTTATGAATAATTTTTTTAATATTATTTTAATTTTTTTTGTTTTTATTTAAATAAATATTTTCTTTTAAAAAATCTGGTTTTTATATTTTGAATTAACTCGCGACTTAATAGTGGATATATTTTTAATTGCAAGATGGGGGAACCAAATTATTTTCAGTGCTTAGGGCCTCAAGAGGTCTTAATCCGGCCCTGCATATCATATGTTTTCATTAAGAATATATCATTTTTTAATTTGATCAAAAAATTTTTTACATTTCAATGAACAAAGAAAGAAAGTTTAATTAAATTGATAGAATTTATCAGTACATTGATTTTTCTCAAGACTGATTTCAGTCCCCAGAACTGAAGAGTGGCACCCATGGTACCATAAAAATTAAAAAGTAGTAGCAATATTTCCCCATTTATAATGAGATTTTAGCTAAGTAAATTTACATAGTGAAAAAGAAAGTTTCTCCTGGTACTATTTCTTCTAAAAAAAAAAAAAAAGTATGAGCTAAAATTTGAAACTATCCACCACACATTATTTCAAATATTATATCATTTTTTTCATACTTTAAAATTTTACTTATTATGGTTTATCAGTATCACAATAATGATTTCAAATATATATACATTGGAAATTTGAGAAGAATAATTTAGATTTTGATTTATAGGAAAGTTTGTTTTCCAACTACATATAAAATTTGATTTCAACATTCTTAGTGGGCTACAGAAAAAATAAGGACATCATTTTTCAATAAAAAGGAGGACGTTTTTGGAGCAGTAGTAATATACTAGACAACATTAAAATAAATAAAAAACTAAAAAAAGTATAACTTGCTTTAGTTAAGTATAATACAAACAAATTTTATTTGTTGAATAATATTGAATAATAATTTCAGAATAATTTTGTTTAGATAGTATCAATAAATTAATATTTTCTCTTACCAAAATTTATCTAAATTTGTTATAAAGTTCAAAACTTCTTAAAAATAATTTTTTTTTTTAAAGTAAAGTTTTTATAAAAAAACAACATATAAATATGGTGGTCAATATTTTTGCACAAAAGTTAATTCGTGGATGATCCCTTAACTAGCCATTTAAAAATTCTACTTGATATGATTACTATATTGGTGTCCAGAATCTATTATTTTCAAAATCAAATGAAAGAGATGAATCAATAATTAATAAACTATAAAATTTTACCCTATAAGATGGCTTTTGTTAAAAATAATGAATAAACATATGATCTCTGAATTCATTATGGTAAATATTTGATATTGTAAAATAAATAAGCTTTTCTTTTCTTTAGCGACTGGATTCTCAAAAGGTTTGAAACAATGAATCTGGCAAGTAAGGATATTTGTCTGAATCATACATATAATTAGTGGACAGTTCCTAAGTTTGATCTACCAAATTTTATGACTTTTACCTGCCTTGAAAGGTAATAAATCAAAAATCCAAATTTTTCGATTCATCAAATCAACTTTTTTAAAATCTGCTTTTGTAGAAAATTGTATGTCCTGTAGATTCAAAAAAATAGGAACAACAGAACAAAAAACTACAAATTCGAATAAAAAGGGACTAAATATTTTACGTCATAACAATTACAAACCCTTGTTAATGAAAGAATTTTTTCATCGCTCTAAAAAAAAATTTCTTGCAATTTATATTCTTTTTTTGATGTTCACGATTTGTTTGCAAAATGTTTTACATGATAAATAGCCGCTTTATTATGTGGATTTAATATATAAACTTTAATTTGCATTAAATATAGTAATTATTTGTAGTTTGTGCCCATCCTCTAAAACTCCCTAACACCTCCCACCCATAACCTTTTTTGCACTCCTCTAAAAGTTTTAATTTCCGATTGGGGTGAAAACTCTCACACTGGAATTTAAGGGTAAGACTAAATTACCTAGCTCTAAAATGTAGTCTTAGTCACAGAAAACTGCTTTTTTTTTCTTCTTGATTATTCTATGAAGCAACACTGCTGGAAATGAAAATTATGATAGGAATTTTCCAAAATATCCCAGCTATTAAGAAGCTATAAATATCTAATTAAGAATTGAAAAAATGAAAAGATCATTGTGATGCTGCTATCACAATACCCTTAGTTGTCAACCTTAGTTTGCCTATAATATTACTTTTATGATTGTGCCTTTAACTTACCAACTGTAAACGTCAGCCTAACAGAGCCAGCCTGGATGGACGATCACATGCCATCATTGACTTGGTTAGAGAAATGTAAGCGGCTTTTTCTCTCTCTAAAATCTGATTTCCTTCTTTGCATGCTCAGAAAGTAAAAGTTATTTCCCTAAATTTTTATTGTTCTTGTTTAACCTATTCATGCAGTTTAGGTAATTCAAAAAAGTGATTATTTTTGGAGATAGCTGTTTTTAATGACAAAGTGTGCAGAGAAGGCAACGCGCGTCTCCTTCAAAACCAAAGATTATATTAATCTGAAGATGCTTCCTTATACAATGATAACGCGAAGAAAGTTTTTTCAAATAAAATTTTGATCCTGAACATTTTCTGATGTTCTCTTAAACTTCCAAACATATGTAGCTCTTATAAAGAGCGAAAGAATTCTGATCAACGAACCAGAGTTCTCATTTTCAACTGGGTAGTCATTGCCAGAAGCAGTCATACGTCCATCATTTATTAACCATTTAAACCATTATTAACCATTTAAAGAATAAAAGGATACTTACTTTGCTCTGTAAAACTTTCATCAACGTCTCTCTCCAAAGCTTGAACTTTTTAATGAATCCTTTAAACTAAAATAATAATAAATATTAGTTAAAAAGAAAAAATGTTTCCCTACTATTTTCTTTTATAAAAAAAATTAAAACTTACTTTGAAAATCAAATAAGTAGCAGAAAGTATAACACCAAAAACTTTACTTGGTCCTGAATAAGATTCTGAGAAAAAATATAGCCAATGCTGTACTGGAATTATGGTACGATATAGCTGAGAAGATCGTTCGGTGAAAAGGTAATATTTGCCCTAAAAAAAATCCACATTTTTTCAGAAACTATGATCTTTTACAAACTGGATTGAAAGATAAATGAGGTGAAAAGAAAATTAAAGTAACATACTTTCTTCTGGCATGCAAGTATTTTTGTAGGAATTGAAACAAAGACAATTTTGACACAAATTGTAATCAAGCGAAGAACAAAATCAGTCACAGATACTATCCATAATACATCCCACAAATCAATTGGAACAGAGTAAGGGGGCACAAAGATCAATCTATCAATTAAATTAAAACAATATTAACATTAAAGAAAAAAATATTTGAAATGCTATGCTAAGAGATACAAAATGTTTTTTTAGTCAAAATGAAGTATTTTATCAAAATAATGACACTTGATAAATTAAAATTCTACAGTCTTCAAGAAATACAGTAGAGTCTTGATAATCAGGGTATAGCCAAAAATATTTAATTTTTTGCAATTAACCAACAGGAAGCAAAATTTGAACTTAAAAACAAAGCTTTATAATTATGTATCTATATAATAATTCTATCTATATAATTAATTGTATCAATATAATTATAAAATAGATACATAGAATGTATATTTAGATAGAAGCAATTAATGATATGTGAATACCAGGGGTGGCAAATTTCTTCCACAGTAAAAAAAAAAAATTTCAAAAGAAATATGTTTCTTCTAGCCAGAGCGGAAGAAACTATTTTTAGAAAAAGGAAATTAACTTAACTTTTTCATTCAGGTTAGGAAAAAGGGGGGAAAAAAAGAAGCATAAAATATTGAAACAACATTATTGACATTTAATAATTTCTATCTGAGGATTGCTATATATCCTTAAGAGCCACACAAGCCAATGTTCAAAGGAAATGTTAATATAGATAATGGAATGTTAAAAATATAAAGTGTTAATCAAATAAAATTATACTATTACACAAGAATAAACTACTAATATAAAAATGGAAAACTGATTACAAAACTGACCATTAAAACCTCAGTTGAATTGACAAAACTTATAACTTTAGAAAAACTAGTTAGTAAAAGATATAACAAGCCAGATTGAAATATCCAAATTGCCAACAACTTCAATTCTCATCAAATCATGGATTTAGAGATTTATTTGTTTAGTTTTTATTCATTTAGAAAGAGCATGACATAAAAGATTTGGGAGTGACGTTATTTAACAGGATCTTTAGAAAGAAAAAAAATTCTGAAAAATGATTGGAAATGTAGAAAATTACAAGTCATATGAAGAATAACATGCCTGAGATCTATGTCTTACAATAAAAATTAAACAATTTTATATATTAAAGAACATCCTCAGAATTATTGAACAGAGCCATGCCAACAAAAGAGTAGCCCGTAAGAAAATTATTGAGAAGGCTAGGGCCCACCATGGGCTGTCATGCCATTGAAGAAGATTTGTTAAAAAAAAAGTAAGCATTCAAAAGAAGACTGGGTAGCTCATTTGAAGACTAGATACTAACTGTAGATACTTTCACAGAGCTCATTCTAGGCAGGGTAAACAGGGCGCAGCACCCTGCTGCCCTTTTAGTCAAAAGAATCCACCCTGTTGCCCCTGAAGTAAATTAGTGCCCTGATGTAATAGACTCCATACCCTTTTTGCCCTTTCTTTCCTCAACCATTCTTTATTTTTTCCCCAAACTCTACAATGGATTTTTTTAAACTTTTGTTATTTTCAACTCTTTTTATTTAGTTTGTCATTGCTGTCAATACATAGATTTATATGGGAAAGGAAAAATAGCCATCAAACCCCCTTGTTGCACTTGTCTTTGAAAGCTTGCAGTTACTTCCACTATCATTAAATTATAACTACAGACACTTAAAAATGTACATTTATTATTTTATTAATAAGTAAAAATGGATTTCAAACAAATTACTAAGCTAATTAGCTCATTAACTCAATATATATGTTAATTTATTAATACAAATTAGTAATTAATATGATTGCTTTGCTACTTTTAGTGAAGTAAAAAAAAAATAATTTTCTTTTACTAATTGACAATGTAATAGAAGGTGTAAAGCCTATAGGAAGAAATTATTGCCTTTTTAGAAAAATAATGCCCTTTTTTTAAACTTTTACACCCTGCCCTTTTTTCTGCCTAGAATGAGCTCTGACTTTCATATACGTCATTTGATTATATATAATTTGATTACTAGTGCAATCAAAATCGATGTTTAAATGAAATATACAGATAATTTTGAAGTAAAACTGCGTATTTCACATAAATTGCTTTGGCCTTGAAATACTTCTAATTTTATTCCTTAGTATGAATAATTCGCTCAGTTGTAAAAGAAATTAGATGTTTGAAGTTGAACATATACATCAACAAAATGAGTAATTTTAAATTTGAAGACCTGGAGAAAATAAAAAAAAATCTAGAGACTTTTCATTGATGAATATGAAGTTAATAAATCCATTAAACATGACAAAAATTCATTTTTTAATATGGGGTAACAATTTTAAATACTTATAGCATTGAAATATGGCTATATAACAGAAGAGGAAATAAGACAGATGAAATGCTTCAAAAATTTAGCTTTGTCAAGTTCAAAATAATTATACATTGTCAAACAAAAACATTATATAATAAAAATAAATATACTTATACAGTATACTTATACAGTATCAAATTCAAATGCTACATAATAATCGTAGTTATATCAGTGTTCTCCCTAAACGTTTTTAGAAGGGTTGCCCACCCTTTGATGCACCCTCCTAGCCATTTTTTGTAAAAATTATTCACGGTTTAAGTAATAACTACACACTCGTAAAATTATTTGCGTTAATAGGTTTAATTCTGATTACTATAACAAATAATTATTTCGTTAGTATTATTCTCAACTGGTTAAATTTTTATAAGTTTCTCTTTTTTTGGGAGTATATTAATGAATTTTTTAAGCGATTTTAAAATTCTTTTTTAACATCTTTTTTGTTATTCTTGTTAGTATTATTCTTAACTGGTTAAGTTTTCTTAAAAATTTCTCTTTTTTTGGGAAGGGGAGGGGCATATTAAAAAAAATTTAAGTGATTTTAAATTTTAAAATTATTTTTTAATAACTTTTTTCTTTTAAAGAAAAATGTACTTTTAAATGCTTATTGTCTGACAATTTTCAGTTATAATTACAGAAAAAAAGCTTTCACATTGCTTAATTGCATATCAATTAATCATTTTTTTAGTTTACTTTTTCAAAAACATTTGTGACATATTTTTTATAAACAGCAACTTTTTTTCTTGTTTGGATAATGAGTGAGTTTTATTTTTTGAAAGATACACATAAAATAGTATGAGAGTAAAATTTAAAAATTGTTGAGGACAGTTATTACAATATTACACATTTGATACATTTTCACTGTCTTAAGTGAGTGCCCTTTCAAAACTCAAAGTGCACTTTTTTGTGAGGAAGAACTCTGCTCTTTTATATTCCTAAGAAGAACTCTGGTTACATATCATTAAACATAAACATTACATAATAAAAGCATTATAATCAGAGGTATTCAGAAGGATTACAGAAATAAAAATAGATTTGTCCAGAATGTATCAGTCCATTACTTTCTAAAAGAATAAAAACTCTCTAATTGCTTACAACACTTTTTTTTTTTTACAATAGTAAGACAATTTTAAATAATATTAATATACAAAATATGAATTAATTACAAAAAAGTCATATTAATTCAACTTGAATCTACAAATGATATCAAGATAAATGAATTTTCAATTTATTAATCTATTACATTTTTATATACTTAACCACATTTGTAAATGATTTTAAGACATAAAAAATGTACAATAAGATATAACAGAAAAAATACTTACGCATATGCTAATGAGCGATCAGCAAGGAGGGTGTATATAACCAAAATTGATGTTGTTAAGTTAACGAGAACAAAGCATAAGTTTCTTAAACGGCGCTTTCCCTAAAAATTAAACAATAATTTTATATTCCAGTCATAAAAATTTTTAAATAAAACATTAGACCATTAGCAAATTACAAATATTTTAATTACCTGCCTAGATACTTCTCTTTTAACAACAGTATTTGCATGGCAAAAAGTTATAAATAATCCAAGGTTAACCAAAATACCTAAAAGTAAAAATTAGTAGTACACATTCAGAAAAAGCAACTTGTTTTTACGAATAAATTTTTGCTTGTAACTCATAAAAGACTATTATAGTAATGGCATGTTAAAAAACTGAACAGATCATTATAATTATGGTATGATGAAACTGAAAAACATTTAAAAAATCTGTACTTAAATCTTATTTTAAAAATAATAACTAGCAGTCTTACATGAGTGACAGACCAGGCAGAAGCTAATATGATAGAGTTGATTGCAATTATAACAACTTTTAAAGAATTATACACTACTGGTTAAAAGTTTGCGAAAATTTTGAAATCTACAAAGAATCACTAATAATTACAATTTGAATAAAAATATTTGTTTTGTAATAAATATTAGTTATTTGAAAATATAGAAAACATTAAAATTAAGAAGTTCTTTGGTAGAAGATGTATAGACCAAAAGACTGCATATGTGTGGAATGCTCAAAAATCGAGAAAAGTACAAGTTTTTCAAAATTCTATAACTTCGTCAAAAAAAAATCAAATCGATCTGAAATTTTGAGGGCTTACATAGAATGGTTCAAATAACTATTTTCCATTAACAGAAAGTACAAAAAATTTTTTTGCAAGTTTGGCAAGTGTTCAAACTTAACAAATTTTTTCACCATAAAAACAACCCCTGATGAAAAGCTGGATTCAGTTTGCAAAAAACAAAGTATTGCAATTTGATCATACGTAACTAACTGTAGAGGGTTCAGTTTAGAACATATCAAATTTTCATTCAATTTGAATGATTTTTCGCAGTTCTATGAACATTTGAATTTAGGACCTTTTCTTTGTAGATTTTAAAATTTTCGCAAACTTTTGACCGGTAGTGTATATAGAAACATATGTTTATTAATGAGGCCTTAAAAATACTTACAATTATAAAATAGTTTCTGTAATAAAGAAATAGTAATTAATAATAAATAATAGTAGCCAAATCTAAAATATTTTGTTCACAAATGACTTTAGAAAGTAATCAAATATGGAGAGGAACTTGAATATTCTTTTTTCCACATTTCTAAACTATCACAAAATATGTAATTAAAAATTTCTTCATGACTTACCTATATAATAGATGCAAGATCATTAATAAAAATAATAGCTCCAAGATAAATTTCTTTAAAGATATAGTAAGAAGAATTGTAAATATAGAAAATATGTTTTTTAACAAACATTTAACATCTGTTCCATATATTATCTTACCAATTCTATGATCAAATATCAGCTTTAATAACAGAATCAGCACAAAAGGCATATATTTTTCTGCAAAAGCAATGATAGCTTGAAGCTCGGGTGAATTTCTAAGTGCAGCAACTCCTTGGTCATTATCACTTGATCTGGTGTTATCATTTGTTTCTAAATTAGGCAAGTTTTCATTTGCAGCAGGGTTATGTACTGGGTTAAAAGAGTCTGTAGCAACTGATTCCATATCAATTACAAAGTTTTCAATATTATTGCCAGAGTTCATATTAGAATTCCTGGGAGTAGTAAGATTGATATCTTCGGGACTTTCAAACCACAGCGAATGAGGATCAGCGATTCGCCTTGACTGTAGATGATTGGCACCAGATGCTGTGTTGATCAATGGACTCAAACCTTGCATCACTAAATCTTGAAGTTCATGTATATGTTGTGTTGCACTGCTAGCAATTTGATGTGAATTTTCGTGAATCTGTTGAATGCTCCAAGGAAGGTGATTGCGGTTCGGCCGGGTAGGTCTATTGTTTTCAGCCATTCTCCTAAAAATAAAACATTAATTTTTAATCAAAATAGTTTTTTCTAAAATACTTTTTTTTAAAATTTTAATATCTGGATAATAAGAATTGAAACAAAAGAAAAAATCGATATATTTTGAAATAAAAACAAATTTTAGAAGTTAGAAACAGAAACATTGAAAAACAATAAAAATTTAAATAAAGTCAATTACTATCTACAATTAAATTTATTAAAAAATAGCAAAAAATGCAGTTTTACTACACCATTATAAAAACTTGAAACTTATTGAAACTATATTAAATAAATAAATATTGTAAATAATCATAAGTCACTTAACTTAACATTTTCCTTTTGATTAAAAGAAAAAAGTTTAAATTAAGGATATTGAAATAAGAATGGAAAAGATAACAATATTAAATGTATAATTTTTAAAAAGTTTAGTTTGCTCGATCTAAATGTATACCAATAATAAAAAAAGATTTGATTTTTTCAAAACACTGTTACGAAAAAAAGACTTATTAAAAGAAAAGAAAAAAAAAGCTTTCAACATCCTTACTGATAAAAAAAGATAAAACTGAGAAACATAACATACAGTTCCAGTTATTATCTTAAATTTGTGATAAGGTTGTCAAATGTTAGTGTCAACAACATGATTCATTTTTACTTTACATAATTAAAGATGTTTTGTTATAATCATGTTATTTATTTCAAACTAGAAAAATTAAAGTAAAAAGAATTTGACAATCAAATCTATTCCATTCATGTATTGAAAGCTGACAAAAAATAGAAGATAAACACACATCACTAATTATTTAACTTTTTTTTAAATATATAAATTTGATGTGACATAGACACTGAAAAGTAACATAACTTTGATAAAACAAAAAACTATTAAACAAATTCAATCCTGACCACATCATGCATTGCTTTAGTAAAAGCTTTATCTGAAGTAGAGAGGGGTATTTTAAGCCAAAACAGCTTGAACAATAAAAATTAAATAAAATTTTATTATACATGAATGTTAAACACTGTTAGATATAGCATCAGACCCACTACTAACACAGTACGTCACTGTCATTTATTACTATGACATCTTTCGGGAACCAAAATTTAACATTAAACTCTCTTTTATGAATTTGAAACAGAAGATAAATGATTCTTACTTCAGAAGTGGCAAAATTACATATAAAGTAAATAAAATTTTGGATGAATCTTAATGTCTACAAGAATAATAAACGTCTAAAATACTCCCATAAGATTTGTCTTCAGCTCAAACCAGCTTAAGTTGATCACCCAAGCCAATAGATAGTTTAAAAAAATATGAAGGTGAAAAGTTAAGTTCAAGAAAATCTTAACATCTTGAAGAAAACTGACAAAAACAACCACAAAAAAAAAAAAAAAAAAACACATTCAGAAACTGGTTTTAGATAACTGGTCAAGAATAATATGATGTTTTACTTTTTTAAAAACTTCATTCGATTCAATAACATAAAAATCAGAACTAAAAGTCGACATGTTCCAAGTGCTCAAAAATAGGAGTCCATTTTCAAGACTTGCCAGAGCAGTACATTTTTCTTTATAAACATATTAATTTCAATCTGTTGACTGTTATTTCCGATTTGTATGATTTTGAAAAGAATGAAGTTTGTTAACAAGTAATATATTTCTTTTTCAGCCTCTTGAGATTATTTATTAAATATGGTGGTTTGGTAAATATTTTGATCATTGAATAAATAAAATTTTAATCAACACTAGAGGAATGAAAATAACAAATATCTTGGGTTAAAGAAAGACAAAAATGCAGTGGCGTACGCAGAATTTTTACAAGGGGGGTGTTCATAATTTTCTGAAACTACTAAAAGAAATTCGAGTACGTAATAAGCACTATTAATTCCCTAATTTAGACAGCTACACAATATTGACTTCTTATTTAGACAACATAGTTTAGTCAAATTTTGATTTGATTTTTTAATTTTAAGAACATAACTTTTTTTTATAATAAGAGGTAAAATATTTTATTTTTATTAAAAAGTAGGAATTAATCAAGCGGGGAAAAACTACTCATAATGTAGCAGTTACCTAAATAATAACCGTATAAATGTGGACATTCTATAGAACTATACTATGACCAAAAAATAAGAAAAAATAACTTACCAACAAATAGGGAATCAAAACCAGTATACAAACACCCTAAAAATTTATTGATTTATACAGTAATATCCAAACAACGGGGTTTTTTCGCAAGTTCGTTTAAAATGTCTTCTACAGCTGGGGTAAATTTTCTATGAATGTTTAAGAGCGCCAATCATTTCATTTTATCATTACCCGTTGAATTGCGTAAATAAGCCTTTAAGCGGCGTAAAGTCAAGAAGGATCTTTCGTTTGCACTCCTTGAAACAGGTAGAACGACCAAAATTTCTAGGAGTCTGAAAATGTTTGGTGTTATATCTTTATTGCACATTCCAAGAGAATCCGCCGCAGTTTTTGGAACACTACTTCCGTGTTTACTAATCCTTTTTAATCTTTTATACCAGAGTTTTAGTTCAAACTTAAGGCTTTCTTTACAGGTATCTAAATCTTGAGCGTAAAATTCCACTAGTGCTTCAAAAGTCTATGTTTGAAGGTTGGCAAATGAAAGGATCGGCAGGAAGAAGGCACTGAAATCCTTTCAAAATATCACGATGCGATACAAATCTTAAGTCTAATTGTGTTATAAAATTTTCTATAAATGGAACAAATACACTAACTCTGAAATATGTTTCGGGTGTCGATGAGGGGAAATTAGCGCAATTTTTCTGTCTTCCTGTTATTTTAGGGATTTGTATGGAAGATCCAATGCTTGTTTGCATAAGAGAAGAAGAGCTGAATATTTCAGTGGCATTTTCACGCATTAATTTTAGTTCTTTAATAACATTTTCTGCAAGACTCACTGCCTCTATCAAATCTATGCTTGTTTTTTGTAGGTATCTACAAAGATGGATTGTTATGGTGAAAACTTTGTAAATGCACAAAAGAGACATTACGAACTGGCAATTAGATACTGTGCACAGTAAAGAATTAGCTTAAGTAGCTTATTCCTTATCCTTCCAGTCTGATATTTTTTTAAGAGTTTCAACGATAGGCTCGAAAAGTTCCACCACAACGGTTACCGAGTCGTATCTTTCCATCCAGCGGCTTGCACATAGCTGTTTAATTTTCTTTCATTTCGAATCCTTATGTCCTCTGAGAGCGAGACCTTGATTTCCACAAAATAGGATGGTTTCAATGATTAACGTAATGTTTTTTCTATTTTCTAATTTTCTTCTGCTTGCTGCCCACTGTCAACTTGTTCATCCACAGGTTTCATCTTTCCAAGTAAAATATCATTTAATGTCCCAGCAGTTTCGATGGATTTTTTGTGTTAAAGACATTTCTCGTGTTCAGAAAATCACTCTACTACTGCTTTTTTCCAGCTGTCAAATTTAACATTGCACAGTTGACCTAAAGGTTGCTTGCCAGAACCACTTGGGGCGAAAAGTACACAAAATTTGCAAAAAGCACCACCCTTAACCTCTGAATATGCAAGCCATTTCCAGCGTTAAGTAATTTAAAAATGAAATTTTAATTCTCTTTTTCCTTTTTCAGGAAAAACAAATGCTGGATTGGGTTCCCAAAACATTTTTTATTATATGCAATTTTTTTTTTAATCCTCGCATGTACTATCTTCTGAAAAAAGTCCAATGTCATATGGGTGGGAAGTAACACTTTGAAAGCCACTTTCATATTCATCAGATTTTGCTATGCTAGAAACGTTTTCTTCAGCGGAAGTATCACATTTCTGTTCAACAGAAAAACTTACATTGGTACTAGATGCTGTCACCTCACTAGTTTTTTTAGGTCGTGATTTTTTCTCAAAATAATTAAAAATTGTTAAATTCTTGCGTTTGACATCCTAAAGATCCAAGAACAGCAAATATATATATATATTGGCGCAGAAATATCTGCTATGCTACGATCTCAATGTTTCGATCTGGAATGAATAACTTCAACGAGTACAGTATCTCCAATGGTATTGTTACTGATTTCTTCACTAGTCGAAATAGCGACGACGATGGGTTCAGCTATTGAATGTACTTTTTGTTAAGACAAAACGAAACAGATTTCGCGACGAGCTCCGAAAGACAAGCGGCAGAGATAACTCTTAGTCTGACTAACTCCACTGTATTCCGTTCCCCCTTTTATATAATTTTTCACCGCATCTCCAAAATTCTCGAATTGTCTCAAAGACGACAGAGCGCCTAGAATTCCAGAATCATCGCGTAAAGATCTCGCGAGTGCCAGCCTGTCTCGAAAACTATCGCGACTGGCAGGACAGAAAGGAACCAGCGATTGGGGCTCGCCCGTAACAGTATTACGTGAATTTGGTTTCAAAAGTACAACCCTATTATAGTAAATGTTTTTTCAGTACTCTGAGAAATACCGTGAGAAAAAAAAAAGTAGGCATAAGGCAAATAAAAATATATAGTCTTAAAAAATAATAGTCCGCATAATTTCCTCTAATTTTTTTTTTTTTTTTTGCCATTTTGTCAGAGCTGAAGGGGGATGTTTAAACCCCTCCCTTGCATACGCCCCTGCAAACATGCCTATCTCACTCTTCCTTTCATTCATTTCAAAACTAATTGCTCTCTCACTCTTTCTTGTGTTCCTTAGAATTGCTCTTCTAGCATCATTTCTTTCAACAAAAAAAAATTCATTGAACATTAAGTTTACAAGAGATTTACTTCTTCTTCTTGCAATACCGTCGAACCTCGTTAACGCAAAACCGGTGGGACTATCATAATTATTTCATGTTAAGCAATTTTTTTTTATCCGATTTACACATGTTAAGTACTACATTAATGTATCCAAACAATGCTGTTATGGACCAAACAAATTAAAATAAGCTTATAT
Organism: Parasteatoda lunata; assembly: GCA_949128135.1. Taxonomy (NCBI): domain Eukaryota; kingdom Metazoa; phylum Arthropoda; class Arachnida; order Araneae; family Theridiidae; genus Parasteatoda; species Parasteatoda lunata. Next base: position 14,237,489 of record OX421976.1, on the reverse strand, counting down.
GTTTTCAGGGGTCTGTCTGAGTTTTTCTGTGAGGTACCTATTTTGTGAAAATTTAGACATAATTTGTGAAAAATTAAAAATATTAAAAAATCAACACAAAAACATGGTAAAAATATAGATTTATCGTTTCTTAAGGGATACAAAAATAAAATTTTAAGAAAAAGTATTTTGTGAAACTACCCTTTTTCCTAAAGTTGAATTGTGAAACTACCGTTTTTCCTAAAATTGAATTTGTGAAGGTACCGCTAAACGGCAGTAAATTCGGCCTGGACAGACTCCTGGTTTTAAATACTTTATTAAACTATTTTATTTTTACAATTTAATTTATTTGTCCATCTGAAGGACGGAAATAGAAATAGCATTCCTCAAAATAAATGACTAGGATTTTATTCACATGCTTATTATCTGTGCTGCGTCCAGTTTCCTTTCATGTTAAGGGACAGTCAGCTTGAAAATTTCATGTTCAACATGTAAAATACAACAATAATTGATTGCTGACTCACTGGACCTAGCATGTGTTTCAAGTAAAGCAATATTTCATGTTAAGGGGTTTTGTGTTAATGAGGTTCTACTATATTCTCCAAACTATATTAAAATGTCTAAGAATTAAAGATCTTTAAAAGTAGGGCACCATTAGATGGTCACAATCTGCTTACTTTATTATAAACCTGGCGATTACACAAAATAAAAAACATATTACATAACTTTTGCACTGTTAATAATAATTAATTTAGATCATATTACTATTGTCCATTATTTAACGTGAAACTTAACAAACATAAAGAACTAATCAAACAAATTCTTAACTGATCTTCAAAAAAAAGTTTATATCTATTAAAACAAAACTTTAGTTTTAACAAACCAATCTTTAGAAAATAAAATGAAATTTATTTCACTTAACAGTTTTCTTAAAAAATATATTAATTGAAATTAACATAATCTGATTAGACTTATCACAATAGCTTATTAAGCTCATTTAATGCTTGAAATAAAACATTTAGAATTAACCCAGTTGACCAACTTAAGAGATGGAACTTTCAAAGTGTCTATTTCTGTCAAAAGTGTCTATTGTCAAAGTGTCTTTCAAAATTTTCATATCTATGAAGAATGTTATTCAATTATAATAAGATAAAATATTTATATTTTACTGAACAAAAAATATTAAAGAAGATCTACAGATTTTAAACATATATAAAGTACTGGATAATATTTTACTAAAAATATAAAATAATCTCTAGGGCAATTAAAAAAAATAAAAAATTTAAGAAAGCTTTAAATTTTTTAGAACTATGATGCAAATACAATTACATTTAAATTTAGACATTCTTTAAATTAATTTAAAATAGTTATGTTAGATCTTTAAGCCTGTATTGAATAAAAATAATAATAAATATTACTTACTGTTTGAAAACAAGAAACCTGTGTATAGTATTAGGCTGCTTAAGTTTGTTAGCCCAAATGTTTAAATTTAAAAAACTATAGTTCGGCCTATAAATTCTTGTGTATAAAGCCCTTCCGTGACATAAAATTTAAGTGTCCAAGTTATTCCAATTTCTAAAAAATATTATCTTGATATATACATTAATAATAGTTATACATCGCAACTTAATATTATTTAATAAAATAGAATAGCTTTAGACCTAAAGAGCGCTGTACCCGTCTGCCATAAAATTATTCAAATTCGAAATGATACAGCAAAAATGACACAGATTAAAGATATAATGTATATAAAGCTTCTAATATCAAAAACAAGAAACTTATACCGTATGTATTTGAATTTGGTTTGTAAAAAGGTTGAAAGATCGAATACCATAGTTCAAGTTTGAAAGATGAACAATTATTAATTTATTTAAAGTATACAAAATTTGAAAAAAATGAATAAAACCACAAAACTTAAGATTTATTATGCTCTTTCCAAGTCAAGGTTTTGGAGGTCAATAATGGTAATTTTATTTTTTGAATAAACTGACATTTAAATGTACATACCTTGTATGGTTTGTATTACTCTATAAAATTTAGACCGTTTCAATTTTTACGCTGCATTGCTTGTTGGAATTTTAATTGGGAGAATAAATAGGAAAGTTATATTTTATAGAAGTTCTAGAATCAGAAGTTATGTTGTTTACCTTTAGAAAAAAAACTTCGCAATCTCCGGTTACGTCATTTGTAACGGCTTAACAGTCCTATATTTTAAGTTTTATTTATACTAAGACTTTGACTTAGTGAAAAAGCGCACATGCACTTCTAGCAAAGATGATATCGCGCATGCAATGCAGCATTTACTGTATTTGCGTTAAAATTCAATGTTGCGTAAGATTGTTGGAGAAATTTTCTTACGTTGTTAATTTATGAAAAGCACATCTCCCTTTGTATTTTAATAGCAAACATTTTTCTAACTGTTCCTATCGTTTTGTCTTAAAATCGTTATCGGTTCCCAGCAGATCACCGAAGTCAAGCATCACTGGCTGCGGTCAGTGTGCGGGTGGGTCACCACTTGGATCAGTCTGCATAGGGACCGAGGGTGTGCGGTATTGGTCCTCGTTAAACTGTGCTACCGTAAAGTGCTCGACTTCGCGTGCAGGTCGTTGGGCTACCGAAGCAGGGGTGCCATCCCCTCTGCAGAGGATCAAAATTGTGATGGCATGTCTTCGGATCTTCCTCAGGGATGTTTCCCAGACCGTCGCCAATAGCCCATTGAGCAGCTCTAGTGCGACGTAAATAAACTACAACTACACCAACATCTAAACAATGAAAAAGCTGTATTTTAAATTTATGAGGAACATTAATCTGATTTCATCTAAATTTTGTTATCAAAAACTGCATTGTGCATTAGATATAAAAATGTATATTTCAAACGTAACTACCTTTAAATAAGATTAAAATGTCCTTTTTCCAAGGGAGAAAACTATTAGACATCTCCGAAAGCAATCCTGTTAAAATCTCATAAATTTGGATTGTATCATTTTGAATTTGAAGGATTTTAGGATAGACATACTCATAAGTCAAAAAGATTTTATTTTAATTCCTAAAAGACATATCGTAGAAAAAATATGAACTCATTTTAATTGAAAATTGCATTAATCTGTAGTAGTGTACATTAGAGCTGCGCAATGGGATCATGGCGACGGTCTGGAAAACATCCCGGATAAACCACCGGACATCCCCAGCCCGAAATCAAGCAATTTTAGGTGCAACAGTTTAACGAGGACTAATAGCGAGCACCCTCCAGTTCCTTGAAAGTATATAGTGGTCACCTACCTGCTCAGTCTACTATGGGACCAATATGATCTGATTTATAACTATTACTGCGAAGTTAATTTTTTTAGAAGTAGGAATTATCTGTTCATTTTTTAGATAACAATTTTATTGTTGTTGTTGTAGCTCATTTACATCGCACTAGAGCTGCACAATGGGCTATTGGCGACGGTCTGGGAAATGTTCTTGAGGATGATCCGAAGACATGCCATCACAATTTTGATCCTCTGAAGAGGGGATGGTACCCCCGCATTGGTAGCCCGACGACCGGCACCCGAAGTCGAGTTCTTTACGGTAGAACAGTTTAACGAAGACCAATACCCCACACCCTTGGTCCCTATGCAGGCTTATCCAAGTTGTCACCCACCCGCACTCTGACCGCAGCCAGTGATGCTTGACTTCGGTGATCTGCTGGGAGCCGTGTCTTAACGATCAGTCCACTGCAGGACATAACAATTTTATACATAAAAATTTATGGGCAGTTTTATTCTATCATTAAAAAAAGTCTTGATTTTTTTTTTAAATATGTTAGTTGTCTATATTAATATATATATTTCTGAATCTAAAGTGTTATGTGCTATGTCTAGTTTTATACTCCATCTTTTCTACAATTTTAGATCATTAAAAATGTAGAAGAGAATAAGGAAATATATTGTTGTTACTAATTCCCATCTCGTCTGACGGAGTCAGACCAGATCAATAAATCGGTTGACTTTTAGGATGTTCGAAACTAAAAGGGGAGAGGAATGAATGTCGTTCCAGTCCAGACCTAAACAGATCAAGATATGCTCAGGAGATGCCTGGTTTTGTTGGCATCTTGGGCAAAGAGATGATGGTGTAGATGTAGTTAATTTCCGTCGCACTAGAGCTGCACAATGGGCTATTGGCGACAGTCTGGGAAACATCCTTGAGGATGATCCGAAGACATGCCATCACAATTTTGATCCTCTGCAGAGGGGATGGCACCCCTGCTTCGGTAGCCCAACGACCTGCACGCGAAGTCGAGCACTTTACGGTAGAACAGTTTAACGAGCACCAATACCGCACACCCTCGGTCCCTGCGCAGACTGATCCAAGTGGTCACCCACCCGCACACTGACCGCAGCCAGTGATGCTTGACTTCGGTGTCTTGGGCAAAGAGGAAAGATCTTTTGATTGGCAGAGAATGTGAGACTTTTCAGGTGTCCACTGGCCAGTCGGGATAAGCAAGTGTTGGTCTGCCTGTCACCAGGAAGAGATAGAGAGAGTCCTGGCCTTTTTGCTTTATACCAGTGGTGAATAGGAGGAAGCAGCCACTTTTGTTTGTTCTGAGCCTTTTGCCTTGCGAAAAGTTCAAGGTATGTAAGCTCTGAGGTGGAGGGGACTGGATGGTCTAGTCCAGGGCTGTCCAACTGGCGGCCCGCAGTCCGCATGTGGCCCGCCAACACACATTGTGTGGCCCGCCAACTTCTTATTCAGGCTGATCGGCCTCAGTTTTCTGATTAAAATGTAAGCAAATTCCTTTATAATCCTTCTGTTCCATTGTTTTATAATTAATAATTCAACTATAAATTGTTATTGTATAAGAGGTAAAAGGGTATTGTTCAACTTTTTCAAACTGCGGCCCACCAGGTGATCAGTGACCGGAATTCTGGCCCGTGGGCTCTTTGCAGTTGGACAGCCCTGGTCTAGTCCCTTCTTTGCAAGAGTGTCAGCTAACTCGTTTCCGTGGATATCGACGTGGGACGGGATCCATTGAAAGTGGACTTCATGCTGCTGGGAAATGAGCTTTACTTTTTGCAAGATCGAAAAATTGGTTTTATCTCCAATGAGGGCCCAATTTTTGAGGTGTTGAATTGAACTACGGCTGTCGGATAGAATCCAAGTATTTCCAAAGTGCCCTTCACTCAAAATTTTCTCTAGTCCATTGTCGATTGCAATTAGTTCGCTTCGAAAGACGGAACAATAATCGGGGTTGCGTTCATGAAGAGTGTAGTTCTCTCGAGGTGTTTCAATAAACACTCCTCTGTCTATCCATTTTACTGTCATCAGTGTATATTTTGATGTCGTTTGAAGGGATTTTATTGATGATTTCCAGGGACAATTGTCTGAGAAAGTCAGGCACACAGTCCTCCTTGTCAAGCGTGGTAGGGAGGCTTTCATGGAAACTAACATTGGAAAGATCCAAGCAAGTACTGAGATTGCAATGAAGAAAAAGAGGTTCAATATTTTCAGCGATTATTGTGATTTAACATGACTAAAAGGACTGTTTTTCTTTAGCCTTTGATTGCAGGTCCAATGATTTAGGCAGATAACAGTTAAATTACCGTGGTCTAAACTGGAAAGTTTATTGAAATATTTCACTAAATTAGCCTGCCTTCTTAAGGTAAGAGGTTGCAGATCTGCTTCGTAAAGGACGATCTCTTAAGGACAGCTACATTTCAATCCAGTGATGATGCGAGCCGCGCTCGGATGAACCTTTTCCAATTTGTTTAAATTAGATTTAGAAGCACAGCAGTAGACAGGATAGCCATATTCTAGAATTGGTCTAATAAGAGCCTGATAGGAAGTCCTAAGAGTAGTTGCATCTGCTCTCCAATCCCTACCTGCGATACACTTAATAATATTTAGGCGCTTCCTGGCCTTCGAGACAATATAATCAATATGTTTGTTACTTGTAAATTCAGGATCGAGAATGTATCCCAGGTATTTTGGGTGTTATATAACATTATTGGGTAATATATAACATTAATCTCAAATAGATTTCACCCCAGGTGTATTTCAGTGCAGTTTGTTTGAAAGTTTATGTGTATTAAAATACTATCATGAGCTGGAAAGCTATTGAAGCCCGTGTCAGGCTAATGCTAAGTCTATTTTATTTGCAGTTGTGAAATATTGCTCCGTTATTACACATCCAGTCATCTTCAAGATTGCTTTTAATTTAGTTACACTTTTGTCTTTGCTTATTTGGCATGGAAGATGCAAAAATTTTATGAGTTTTAAAATAATACACATACAATTTTTTTTAAAAATATTTAAAAAAATGAAGATACAAAAATGTTTAGTTCATAGTTAGACACTCTCTCTTAACTAGTCATGATTAATTTAATCGTTCTATGTGTAATGACTAGTATCGTTCTATGTATGTTTTCCCCCTTCATTTATAAATAATATATTTGGGGAAAATTCTTATATTTTAAAATATACTAATTAAATTATTTTTTAACTAAATTATTAAAAATGGGGTTAAATTACAAGATTATAGAAAACAATGTTGTATTGTTTTTTCGAATGCTTCTTACCTACATCAGCATGCCTGCTTGGTGAAACCAAATGAATTTAAAGCAGAAAGAGCATTTGTGTGCATTTTCAGTGGTGCCACATATCGTCAAGAATATGACTTTAGCCATACACACGACACAGCCCAGTTTAGAGAGTGGACTCAATTCAAACATCCTGAACCAGAGAAGTATCAATCTCTTATTCAATACACTCAGAGTTATTGATTTGTTATGGGAAATTGGAGGAGTCTGCGATCTGACAGATTCAACGTGCACCACTCACACTGGGAGTCTTCGGCTGGCAGGGATTTAACCTGACTTTTGGACATTGACCCAATCCTTACCAATCAGGGTATCCCAGCTCCGTATAGAAAACAATATCAAAGTAAAAGAACATTTCACATTTTAGGGTTCTGTCAAACCCTCAAAATTGTCTTAAAATATAGATAATTTTTGAAAAACTTTCGCCATATACAAATTTGAATTCAATGCTTTTTTGCTTGTCAGAATTGAATAAGCCAATTGTAAATAAGTTTGACAATCAAAACCTTAATGTATTAAAAATGCCCCAAGTAACAATTGAAATTCTATAAATAAAATAAAGTGATTTTTTAAAAAAATACAGAGAATTCTTTTATATACATGAAATAATTTTCATATTGTAGTAATTTAGAAAAATGATTCAATCATTATTTTTATTAAATATATAAAAATCAAGTAACATCTTTGACACTTAAGTTCCATTGTACAAGTTTTAGATTTGGTGTTAATGCAAGTTTCAGTTGTTTCCTGAACACAGTAAGCAAAAGAAAATTTATTATCAATCAAAATTCTGACTACGTTCCAACTAGAATTTTCAAATCTCCACAGCGAATAAGAATACAAATTTTAATTGTTTCACGACTACAACAAATACAAAGTTACTATATTATAGCTTCGTTTCGACAATGAAGGACAATAGAATCTTAACTGGTGTTCCAAACATTTCCTGACTCAAAACTTTGAACACTGAGAGTTTATATTTTAACTATAGATTCATGCTGAATGTCAATACAAATTACAATTATTTTTTAAATGGTAAAAGTAAAATTTATCAATTATGTTACTAATGAAAATTTCAATCTATTTCTGACATAAATAGTTAACAGACACAAAAATAAAAGAAAATTGCTGAAACATTAAAAACTATGCCATTCAAATAAATTGAAAAGAAGATGTAAGCCTGATACAAAATGAAAAATATTGTGTGCATCATTTTGATATTTAAGTTTGATAGCTATGGAAAATTACCTTCAAATCTAATCTTAATACATACCTAAGTTATACACCTTACCTTATGAGACTGATAAAAACAATATTTTTTCTTTTTTCGTCTACTTGAAAAACATATTTTCCTCTTTTATTTGTATATTTTCATACTACTTTATCAATAGGAAACAACAGGGCAGCATCTTCAACAACAAGGGAAAAAAACAATTTAAACTTTCTTTGCTAAAAAACTGATAAATTTCGTGCAAAACTGAGATGAGATTTAAATCATTATTGTATCTGATTTAAAGAATAATGAAATTAGGTGTAAAGTTGCATACAGAAGAATTTAATTTTTTATATTTAAAACCTAACTAAACAATAGTTCTTCACAGCTGAATTGGTTCTCGTTAAATTGTTCTACTAAGTGCTCGACTTCGAGTGCCGGTCGCCGGACTACCAAAGCGGTGGTGCCATCTCCTCTGCAGGGGATCTAAACTGGGATGGCATGTCTTCGGATCATTCTCAAGGATGTTTCCCAGACCATCCTCAATACAGGGAAGAGATTGGCTAAAAGACAAAGAAGCTGAATTTTCCTGCGACGAAATCTTATGTGTGTGTAATCGTTTAATGATAAATTCCAGACAATTTAAGATAATAAATGACTATGTGTTAATTTAGATTAATTGTGCACTAATTTATTAATATATGAATAATTACACTGACACGTATTATTTAGTAAAAAGTAAAATTACAAATTGAAAAAATAAAGCTAGAAATTATGTTTTTCTTCAGTCACAAAGGAGTCAATTATTACTTGAGAATGTGCCTAGTGTAGCACATTAAACTACTGAGGACATACATTAACATTTAATTTCGTTAATAAATACTATTACGTGATTTATAGCAAAAATATCTGCGTGAATACGAATTCAAATTTTTAAATGATGTGCAAATACGAAAATTAATGTTTGATATTACAACCGCATATATGAATCACGACATTGGATTTTAAACTCAAGGGAATACGAATCGCTGCATAGGTTATTTAAAGCGCGTTAATAAAATTACGATATTGGATTTTTAAATCTCATGAATAAGAATTTTAATGTACGATACTGAAATCGCATGAATAAGAATCACAATGCGAAACTTTTAAATCAGGTAAATACGAAAACCGATGTTTGTGCAGCAGCGTCTGAATTGCGTAAATACGAGCTATCTGGCGGGCGGGTAAAAATACGGAAAATCTTATTTTCTGCATCCAAAAGGAGTGAAAATAGCTAAAAATGCAGAAGGGTTGGCAACTAGGGTAGTTTGAATTTTCTGCTTATCTTTGAAAATCGGAAATTATTTTATCTGAACGATTGAATCTTTAGAAAAAATGGAATATTTATATATATATATATGAGCAAATTTCAGGAATCATTAATCAAATTTGATCTATTCCCTAGGTTGTCCAGACCGTAACCCCAGGATTAATTAATTGAATATAACAGAATAAGGGTATCAAAATTTTCGATGTTCACGATTATTTTCTAATATTTTATACATTTTCAAACAATTCTGGAGGTGTAAAAATAGTGTGCTTATTATTTTGTATTAATTATCAAAAGTTAAAGGTTTTAGAGATCTGCAAATATAGTCTTGAGCCACCCAGGTTTTTGATAAAAAGGCTGAAATTTGAGAGACAAAAGCGAACAAGGTGGAAATCCGCTAAAAAGTGGAAAAATGTAATCCCTGCCCTTAGCTCATTGTGCAGCTCTATTGTGATCTAAATGAACTGCAGCATAACAACTAGATTACAAAAAAGCTGGTCTGATTGCATTGACATACCACAACAAATTACAAAAAAACTATTGAAATTTCTTGGAGGTTTGTTTACAACACTACAGCGTCTTCTGTAACTAATTTTAGCTGTGGATTAATTAAGTTTCATTGTTATGTTACCATACATATTACAGTTAGGCCCAATTAGTTTTCCACCTTAGATGCACAAAACATTGCTAACTTCTGTGTCTAACTATAAAAGTTATTATTTCTATACATAGACATTTGTAAGTAAGAATTAGAAACATGCTCAAAAAATGATCCTAAATTTCACATAAATTATTCATCTCACTTTTGAAGTCTTTAAAAAAATATCTTAATAGTTTGATTTAGGTTTAGAGATCCAGAACATCATATATATATATTACATAATAATATAATTTTAAAATCAAAAGCTAAATTAATTTCTAAAGTAAAGAACACCTACATTTAAAACTGGAGTGCACAGCACAATTGCCAAATAAAAATTCAATAAATAACTTATAAATAAGATGCATTAATAAATAACTTCAAAAGTTAACTGCCTTCAGAAAATATTGACATTCCCTGTCCTTGGCTTAATAATTATGCAATGTTAGGGATTAAGACCAGTTCCCATAACTAAAGGATAATGCTTAGTATGTTTACATTTTGTAGTCACCTTTGGGCAAATATCTACAATTTTTTCAAAAAAAAAAAAAAAAAAAACTTACAAGCTTTAAATCTATTTGGCACCTTGACGTTTGTAGTTGGTGCAACAGATCACGCTACAGAAACATAACCCCACATTTTGGGTGTTTTGATCTCGATTGATTCTCAATAAAAAAAGTTAATAAATGGAATTTAAATAAAAAACTTACAAAACGTAGAAGGTGTATTGAAATTTTACAGCCATAACAGAAAAAACCAAACCAGTACATGATTATTTTACATCAATTGAAATTAAATCCGAGTTGGTTTTGGATCAATTGGTTAAATTTGGACCCTGATGCCTAAAACCAAAAAATAGAATAAAAATTTTATTTTCTAATTAAATAAAAGTTAAGAAGTTTAAAAAGCAATATCAAAAGATAAAAAAGGTTTCATTTATTTGTTAAAGATTAAGTTATCAACATTACTAAAAAGACAAGATTCAAACATTTTAAACAAACAGTAACCAATGCAAAACCATAAGTTTGATGAAAAAGAAATTGAACAGTAGATCAAATTAAAGAAAGGCACTTTACATCCTATCAAAGTAGATTTAATCATGAGAACAAGCTGAAAATTTGTTACACATCTTGACACATTTAATAATCCAATACACATCATTTCTTTTGTTTCTTCTTTTCCGCAGCTTCATCTTCTTTTTCCTTTTCAATCGCTGACACATAATCACTCACTGCCTTGGCATCCAGTATAGTTAAGGGAGTACCCTTTTTCATAATAGCAACTTCTAAATTCTTGCCCTGAACGACTTCCAGCAAAGCTTTAATGGCTAGTTTGATTGTAGACTCATCTTGAGCAATAATTTCCTCGGAATAATTCTTTTCAAGATATTCTCGGACGGTTTTGGAGCTCCTTCCAATGGAATTGGCCTTCCACTCATGATATACTCCTGACGGATCTGTTTGGAAAAGGTGAGGTGTACCGTCGAAATCGAATCCAGCTATCAACGCTGATATGCCAAATGGACGCCTACCATTACTCTGCGTATACTTTTGTTTCAGCTGAGCTATATGTCTGGTTATATATTCCAAAGTCACAGGATCTTCAACTGTCAATTTGTGGCTTTGGCATTCCACACGGGCACGGTCAATTAAAATGCGTGCGTCAGCTGTTAAACCTGCAAAAGCCATCACCACATGATCATCAAGAAGACAAATTTTTCTCATGGTACGCTCTTCTTGAAGTTTTGCGACAGATTTCTTTTCTACAGCGAGTACAACTATTGCATTACCGCATACTCCAACAGCAGTTGAACCTTTTTTGACGGCTTCTTGAGCATATTCTACTTGGAACAAATGACCATCTGGAGAGAATACAGTGATGGCACGATCGTATCGTGAGGTACCCATGTTTTTCGATTATGACAAAATTAAAAAGCACTAATCAAAGTGTTATTTGAATATGGAAAATATTCCACAATGACTTTTCACTTTTCTCAAACAAAACAGCAACTAACCGGTTATAAGGGAAGGATACAGTTAATGTGTTTACATTTTTTTTGAAAAGTTGAAAGGACAGTAAAATGACAAATAAAATAACGAAGTGCTTTAAAAATTCTTTTTATTTCTTTTTTTACAATTTAATAGATATTTATAGCAAAATTAATCCTAAATATATTATTGCTATAATCTGGCCCTTTAGTTTTAGAAGTGGTCTGCTGAAGTGTTTTCTAAAAGGTAGTATCAATAATCTACACCAGAAACATAATTCGTAAAGTTGAAAAGTCCGAGTGATTAGACTAAGCAGATTAAACCGCGGAGACGGAATTTTATGATTTTTGGTGCTTTTCATCTTTTCTTTTCTTTCATTGTTTGTTTACATTCGATTAGTTTTGGTTGGTGTATTGTTTTCCTCGTTGATTGTTTATATGAAATTTGATGTTTCATTATTAAGTAAATAATTGTTTGAAAATTTAATTAAAGATATTCCAATTTTTATTACGTACTAATTATCAGCACCGTAAGATTCTGAAGTTCTGGAATTAAAGCTGTTAAAATAATTTTAACTATGTCTTCTCTAAGACCAGTTCCAAAATTTACAATATTGGATAAACCATTGAGTAGAGCAAGATCTGAGGTATTTTTGTCTATTTAATTTTATTATTTGCTTCGTTTATTAATAATGTTTCTACCTAAATTCCTGTACCAGGATTTTTGCATAACTGGTCTCTTGTCTGTTTTTGGGGTATCCAGAAATGTTTTATTGATGTTTAGATATGTTTTCTGGATAAAAATGCTGTACAATTTCACGTGTCTGAATACAAGAAGTGTTTAGCTATAGAAAACCTTTTAAAACCGTGGACGTGAATAAGTAATGGTAAGGAAATATCCCCAAATGAAGTGCTAAATTGTAATTTTTTAAAAGCAATGTCTAACCGAGAAAAATATCAATATTTTGTGCTTTGACCCATTTCGAATCTCAATGCATAAAAGAAAGACCACGTATAAAAAATTATAAGAGTTCTAATTAACACTTAACTTTATTGTTGAGGTTTTATCCCAAATGTTGAACATTCGAAATATTTTGATTGCAAGTTATTAGGTGATATTAAGTGCCAGCATAATAGTAACTGGAAAGAAAATATTTCGTGTTATTCGATAATTTTAGATCCAAGCACAATTGTTTAATTAATTTATTTCTGTATATTGTAAAAATAGTATCGATATGACAAAAAATAAATGGTCTTAATTTTTTGACCAGGTTATAAGTAATTTCTGTATTAATGAGATTTTGTCATATATCTATCACTTAAATAATCACTGTTTAAAATAATTTGGTGTGCAGACATAGTTATACAACCTATTTACAAATTTCTTTTTGCTTGATTAAGAAATTGGTTTAGGAATTCTGTTTGAAAAATTAACTTCATTATCTGAAAAACGTTGTTTTATTCAGAATCCTTCTCATTTGTGGATAAACATGTTTGAAGAGAATCTACAGTTGTTATAATAATGCATGTAATGTTTAAATCAAAGTCAAATGCAATGCGTAAATGTAGTAGATAGATATGTATTTGTTCTAATATTTTCCCCTCCAAACATTGAGCTTCTGGGCAAAATTGTATGAAATTTTCCTGCTACACTACACTATTTTCCTATTCAATAACAAGGAGCAACCTGTTTTTTGATGCAAGAAAGCCTATATCTAGAAGTCTGGAAACAGACGGGATTAACGCTCAGGAGGTTATGGCTGCCCCAAAGGTGGATTTAGAGATAAAGCTCACCTTAAATAAATCAAATAATGATATAGGCAGATGTCATTTAAAAATATTTTTGAAAAAATTGTAGTTATTTGAATGTTTAGGAAAAATTTCAATATAAAATATTTTTCTATTTTTACTTTTATAGATATATATCTGATGTACCCTGAATTTCAAGATTTAAAAATCTTTAGATTCTAGAAAATGAATGATAATAATAATTTTTTAATAGACAAAAAATAATAAATCAATTAGTTGTTGTTTCTGAAGCTATTTGCCAATATGAGCAAGTCCGCTCGGTGAAACAAATTTAAGGCAGAGGGTGCATTTCTTATTTTTCAGTGTGGCCATCTATGGCCAAGAATACAACTTCAGCCACCCTCAAGTCAGAGCCCATTTGTAGGACAGACCCATTCATATATTAATTCATCCACCTATCATAATTTTGACCTGAACCAGAGAACGATCAATCTCAAATTCAGTACCCCTAGAGGTATTGATTTGTTATAGTAACATGGGGGACTGTGTGACCTGACAGATATAACGTGCACCAGTCATAATTTACTACAGGGAGAGTCTTTGGCCACTGGGGATCGAGCTCACAACCTCTTGGACATGGGTTCAACACCATACTGACCAAGTTATTCTAGGCCCCTATCAATTAGTTAAAAATATCAAGGCTAAATATAACGTACATCAGTGTTCCCCAACCCACAGTCCGCAGATCGGTATCGGTCAGGGGATCAAATGGTACCGGGCCACCCATTTCATTGAAACTGAATTTAAAATCCTAGGTTTATACCAAAAACTAAAAATATCCGTGTTCCATTAAAATTTTATTTATTTAAAAAAAGGGGCTCCCGAAGGTAGTGACATAAATTTTTTAACGTTTTAAAACGATTACCCCCAGATGGAACAGTCTCGTTGCAAAGAAACAAGCTCAGGGTTCTCATTGATTTAACGTTCGAGTAAGTTAAAATGTTAAATCACTTTATATTTATTTTTTGGTGTAACTGTATTTTATTTTGAAGGTATGTTTAAATAAAATTAAATCAAAGTTAACTAATCAAAATAATCTAAAATATAAATAATCAACGCCCCCCAGCAGGTGATAAAAAGGTTTGGGAACGCTGATGTACATGACATGATACAAACTCTATAGTTATCATAGAGGGATTAAATGAAATTATTAACACTTAAAATACCTTTGTTATTTTGCTAACTTGATTTTATTTGAAAAAATAATTGCAGCTTAAGAAGCATAAAGAACTTAATTTTATAATGAAAAAATTATGATCATTGCACATTTTTGCTGCTTAGTTTGTATCGTTAATTTTAAATTCCCATAAAATTAGGTATAATTATCTACGATAAACATTAACATTTATGGAATTGTTTGTTAATTCTTGTTTTCTTTTTATTTCAGATAAATATTAGTGCATTTGCTCTTTTATTTTCTGAGATGGTTCAGTATTGTCAAAACAGAGTTTTATCTGTACCAGAATTGCAGACTAAGTAATATTTAGATTTTTTTTCTACTTGAAATACATATTTATATTAGATATTTTTTGTTCAATAATATTAATAAAAATTGCAGTTCATGTTTCTATAAATTTCAAATGTTTTATGTTTGTAGTTTTTATATCACTTGTATATTGCTAGTTCTTCTATCATATCCATTAATTTAAACCTTTGATCGAAAAGCATTTGGATATATTTATAAGGAATTTTTTATCTTATTCAAATAGTTTTCTACTATGGGAAAGTAAAAGTGTCAAAATCTTTAAATCATAATAATAATGTTCATTCAGTAAAGATATGATATTCTTGTCAATATATAGTTTAAAAATAGATGTTTAAAATGTGTATACACTTTGTATTAATGAGGTATATTTACTATATACTTTGTATTATAAGTAATATAATTACTTAATAAATTAATAATGTATTTACATATAATTTTTTAAAATTCATTAATGAGTACAGGGAACTTAATATTAGCTTATGCGGTTTGCTATAAAACAATTAATAATTTATATTTTGTTGAATGTTGTAAGATTTAGATTGTATTTCTGCTATTGATTGCTGGAGCAAATAATAAGTATCATTCATCTGATTTATTAGTTTATTTTATTAATTCAGACAAAAAAATACTTTTTCCATGATTAAAAAAATTTTCTTTATCAATTTTATAACAAATATTATGCATAAATATTGTTTCTGCTATAAATTAATGAATGCTCTAATGTTTTACAAAATATATATTCCAGTGTATTTTGAATGATTAAAATAAGCTACTATCTAACACACGATCAAGAAGGTCAAGTTAGTGTACTTGCACACCCATTAGAGATGGGTTAAACTAAAAATGATATTTTATTTTTATGTATTGCTGTCAATTTAGTCATCAAAGAATACTTTTTGTTAAATATGTTCAGTTCAATATTGTGTGCATGATAAAAAAAAATCCCCAAATGATGGAAGGACATTGCATTATTGGCAATTATAAATTATGATATTTCTAGCCATATTACAAATTATTTCATTTATAAAAAATATAGATTTTTTTTCCGCCGTACTATTTTTATTTACAAAAATGTGTAAATGTATAGCAAAAAGTGGGAGCAGATATTAGTATGTATGTGGCATTTCCTAAAAAGTGAACTTATTATAAAAAAAATAACAAAAATTTATTTTGTTCTATATTCGGAAATTATCAGTTTATCCTCTTTTAAAATTATGACACTTGACAGACTTGTAAGTTGATCAATGATTAACAAAGATACAAGATAAAACAATAAAATATGTATAAAACAGTAAACCTGTTTCCTTTTACGTCAGTCATTTTAAAATGTTTTTCATTTTGCATATTTCCTTCTTTTAGTACTCTCTAGAGCTGAGGCATATATCATGATGCATCAATACTTTTTAAATATCTCGATAGTGATACGTTAAAATATATTCTAATGAATCGTTTTCCACAATGAATATTGATTTTAAGCTAATTGACAACTATGATAATGTTGTGATGGATATGAACAGCAAAATTACTTGAATGAGGTTTTATTGGATCATTATTATTCAACATGGTAATAATATCGTGATCATTGTTAATAACAGCATTTATTGAATATATTTATGTAGTTAGAACTATCTTGTAAATATCACAATAATTTTTGCAAATTATCACGTGTGCCGATTCTAATTTAATTTATAAATATTTTTTTATTTTTAGTAAATGATTCTTTAAAGCTATGAACAATAAAAAAAATTAAGAAAATGCTTTTTTTTTTTAAATTGGGTAGTAAAAATATTGCTTTATCTAAAGAATGTGAAATCAAGATTTTTGTCAGTATATATATCAAGATTTTTGTCGATATTAAATCCGACTCACTCTTTTGATGCTAGAATAGTACTGACCTCTTCACTTCTTACCAATGTGTGTTTGAAGATTTGTTTGTCTTTATTTATTAAACAACTTTAAATACCTTTTTAATTTCAGGTTGTCTGAAATGGGATATCATGTGGGGCAGAGAATGGTTGATACCTTATTTGTGCGTGAAAGAAATTTCAAAAGAGAAACAAAGCTTTTAAATATTTTAATATTTATCAAGACTACTTTGTGGAAAGTAAGTAAAGTATGAATGCTGTTTCTTTATATAAATGTGTATAGATTTTAAATGATATTTATGGTTTTAAAATAATTTTTTAGACACTATTTGGTAAAGAAGCTGACAAACTGGAACATGCCAATGATGATAAGAAAACATGTATCCTTTGTTTTTATGAAAGTATTTTTTATTTTTTAAATGCGAACACAATTTATTGATTTTTAATTTAGTATTTATATTGCATATTATTATTTTATGTAAATGATATTTTTGATATGTTATCACTCATGTAAATGTGGTAAAATAATTTTTTATGAAAGAATTTTTTTATTTATTTTTTGAATTTTTACATATTAATTGAACTAAAATGGAGTATATATTTATATTGCATATTACTTTTTTTGTAAATGATGTATTTTAGTGTTTCTGTAAATGTGTTAAGATATATATACATAAAATTCTTATAAATATTATATGTAGGAAATATATTAATTTATGTAATTGATTTTATTTAATTGATTCTCTTAAATAAGAAAACTGTGATATTTACACGTTTCAAATTTGTAAAAATCTTGTAAATTGGGAAAACTTATTTTCTTACACCTTGTACTAATAACTCCAACGTACATGGTTTTTTAATTGGGTAGTTAATAATTACAGAAAAAGATATTGAGTTAATGCAAACTTATGAAGTCTTGTTAGTTGGCTTAAATTGTTTTTCTCTTAATAATTTTATTTTCATTGTATTTTACTAGCCATAGTGACGTGAAGAGTTATCCCTTAATATTATTTAAAAAAAAAAAAAAAACGTTCAGGATTAAAATTTACTTTAAGAAAATGTAGCTAGCTATTAAAATTTTTTTTAATAAAATTTTTTATTGAAATTTAAAAAAAAAAATTTTAAACATTGCTTATGTTATAGAAAATTACAATTTCTATCACCTATTTTCAAATATATAGATTAATGCCTTATCTTCTCAAAGTGCTGTAATTTATTATTTTTATTAAAACTTTTTTTTTTGTCCTGGTATTTAGTTATTGTCTTTAGTTTTAAATTTATTGTTATCAAGAATCTTTTTTTGTTGCATTTTAAGTTACAAAATTGTTCTGAAGTGCAAAAATTATTGTACATTTAAGTTTTTCTTAAATTAGCTTGAATCTATATTTTTAATAAAAAAATTTAGATAGTATTAAAATATTTTCCAGCATTTAATATGCAGTTTCACTTTTACACAAAACTGTTTGTCATCTATACTATAAAATAAGTATACTAAATTTACATACAACTTTTCTTGATTGCAGGTTATATGAAATTTTAGAAACTTAAAAGCATTTTATGAATTTTTTTAAAGAAACTTTTCTGTTGAATTGACTATTTGTATTGTATCTTTATTGAATCTAGACAAGACAAAAAATGATTGTAGGTTTTGAAAATTTATTTTATAAGCTAAATTTTTATTATGTCCTAATTTAAATAAACTTAAAAAATTGAAAAACATTTACGAGTGCCTAATTTAAAAATATTTTTGCATGATATTAGTATTATGACAAGTAAATTAAAATTGTAATTTTATCTATTTTTAAAAAAATAATAATCATCATCTTAGGTATAATGTTTTAATTTATATTTGTTATAAAATTTATTTGGCATTCAAAAGTATATTCACTATCTGAACCATTCAGTACTTTATGGAAATTATTTATTTTAAAATGAATATGTTCAAAATTGAATTTCTTTTAGTTTTATGTTTTTTTTCTGTCATCATCATAGTTGGCCAGACAGCCCAATGTGAGCCAATGCCTTTTTTTTTCTGTAATGAACCTTAATTTATGTTAGATTTCATCATTGAAAAAGATCCACTGGTCAATAAATTTATATCCATTCCTAAAGATAAAGGTTATTAACAACTTTATTACTTTGAAATAAGGAATCATCATTGTTTCTTTGGATAAAAAGATAACCTTAGATTGAAATTAAAATCAGAAATCTCAAAAATTGCTTTTATATATTATCACAAGCATTATTTTTTGACATTTTACACGGTACATTACTTGTTTTTTAGGGTCTAAAATATTACATAATAACTTTTCTTACACTGAACATATTTAATAGAAAAAAATTAATATTAATTAAATATTAAAAATTCATTTTAAAATTCATATTAAATAAAAATTTTGCTGATGTAACATATTTTAAATATAGTTCACTATTTACTAAAAGATCTGGAAGCTGTAAGCGCACACATGACATTCTTATAATAAAAAAAGATATTTAAGCATTTTATTAATCCATTTTTTTTCCTATTAATTTCTGCTTTATAATTTTCTTATTTATATTTTAGAATTAGTACTAGAGTTTGTTGTTTAGTGAATCAGATGATGATGAATGGAGTTCTGAAGCTGCTACCTATGTCCACTAAAGAGAGTTGAATATTTAGTCTATGTTAACCAATAAAAGAGTTTTTAAAGTTGAAACTTTTGTGTAAAAGGAATGGAAGGTGATGGTCACATTGGGAGTCAAACCATATATTAACTGATCATGATAATAAAGTTTTAGCTCATTTGACAAATGTTTTCCCCAATTTTTTTAAGAAAAGCGTGATTTTATAAGATTTTACTGTAGAATTTAGAAAGTTAATTAACGAGTTCATTTACTTTAACATCCATTGTTTAATGATTAATCTATGAAAATGTAACATAAAATGCAAGCAATTAAAATATGTATTTAATATATAGAGAGGTGTCCTTGTTAAAAAAAAAAAAAAAACAATTAATCACTGAATTCAGGAAGCTTTTCCCAAAAAACATGTTTTTCAAAGGAAAATGATGGAAACCTGAAAAATCCTGGAGCGTTTCTGGAACCCTGGAGTGTGACTTAAAACATCGAAAATTCAAGGTAAGACATTTTAATTAACGAGTTCATTTACTTTAACATCCATTGTTTAATGATTAATCTATGAAAATGTAACATAAAATGCAAGCAATTAAAATATGTATTTAATATATAGAGAGGTGTCCTTGTTAAAAAAAAACCAATTAATCACTGAATTCAGGAAGCTTTTCCCAAAAAACATGTTTTTCAAAAGAATATGATGGAAACCTGAAAAATCCTGGAGCGTTTCTGGAACCCTGGAGTGTGACTTAAAACATCGAAAATTCAAGGTAAGACATTTTAATTAGATACTACACAGTTCATAATTGTTATAATTACTGTAAATAAGATAATGGGTATTCAAATAGAGTGATGATATCCATTTAAATGTTTATATATATATATATATATATATATATATATATATATATATATATAAAATACAAAAATTATAAATACTTTTGTATTAATAACAACGATAAAACTCTTTCGTTTTCATAAAATGTCTGTGGTAAAGAATAGGTGTAGAAATTCTATTTTGAGACTTCAAGGCGGCTAAAAACATACCAATGAATTATAATTAGATTTATATTTCAAAGGAGGAGTTATTTTTATAATCTTGTCCCTCTGTCACTTCCTTATTAGGAAGCATTAAATGATTTTCTTTAATGCGTAAGGATACAAAGTATGCAAAGACTGAGCCTTTTCACCCATCTGTGTGTTAGTATTTAATGCGGGAGCAATTGTTTTGGAGTGTGGCAGAGTGGGTGACACTTCTGCTTCTACCATCGAACAATTCAATAAAAGCTTGTAAAGAAGTATGGCCTTCTGAATCTTCCTAATTTGACTAATAATCATCCCAAAATAACGGGGCTGGAGCCCAGTTATCACATATATATATATATATATATATATATATGTATCCTTACGCATTAAAGAAAATCATTTAATGCTTCCTAATAAGGAAGTGACAGAGGGACAAGATTATAAAAATAACTCCTCCTTTGAAATATAAATCTAATTATAATTCATTGGTATGTTTTTAGCCGCCTTGAAGTCTCAAAATAGAATTTCTACACCTATTCTTTACCACAGACATTTTATGAAAACGAAAGAGTTTTATCGTTGTTATTAATACAAAAGTATTTATAATTTTTGTATTTTATATATATATATATATATATATATATATATATAAACATTTAAATGGATATCATCACTCTATTTGAATACCCATTATCTTATTTACAGTAATTATAACAATTATGAACTGTGTAGTATCTAATTAAAATGTCTTACCTTGAATTTTCGATGTTTTAAGTCACACTCCAGGGTTCCAGAAACGCTCCAGGATTTTTCAGGTTTCCATCATATTCTTTTGAAAAACATGTTTTTTGGGAAAAGCTTCCTGAATTCAGTGATTAATTGGTTTTTTTTTAACAAGGACACCTCTCTATATATTAAATACATATTTTAATTGCTTGCATTTTATGTTACATTTTCATAGATTAATCATTAAACAATGGATGTTAAAGTAAATGAACTCGTTAATTAAAATGTCTTACCTTGAATTTTCGATGTTTTAAGTCACACTCCAGGGTTCCAGAAACGCTCCAGGATTTTTCAGGTTTCCATCATTTTCCTTTGAAAAACATGTTTTTTGGGAAAAGCTTCCTGAATTCAGTGATTAATTGTTTTTTTTTTTTTTTAACAAGGACACCTCTCTATATATTAAATACATATTTTAATTGCTTGCATTTTATGTTACATTTTCATAGATTAATCATTAAACAATGGATGTTAAAGTAAATGAACTCGTTAATTAACTTTCTAAATTCTACAGTAAAATCTTATAAAATCACGCTTTTCTTAAAAAAATTGGGGAAAACATTTGTCAAATGAGCTAAAACTTTATTATCATGATCAGTTAATATATGGTTTGACTCCCAATGTGACCATCACCTTCCATTCCTTTTACACAAAAGTTTCAACTTTAAAAACTCTTTTATTGGTTAACATAGACTAAATATTCAACTCTCTTTAGTGGACATAGGTAGCAGCTTCAGAACTCCATTCATCATCATCTGATTCACTAAACGACAAACTCTAGTACTAGTCATCTCTCATGCTAGGTGGGGCCGCGAGATAACTAACTGTACTGCATTGTACAATCAAATGTCACTTGAAAAAATGCAACACATTCACAACTTAAAGTTGCGGACTTATTTCACAAAAATTACTGGCTTTTACTACAAAGATTTCTGAATGCGTAAGAAACGTTTTCCACATAAATGCCATGAAAATTACTGATTTTTACTGGAAAGGTTTCTTGATTGTTTAAAAATTTCCTGAATATTCCCAGTAATGTTATAAATAGAACACATTAGCGATCCATTATTTTCTAGGAACATTCCTGAATTTTATTCAAAATGTACGAGGATCACTCAATGCTCAATGTTGAGCACTTACTTGAAATTTACACTAAAGTTTTCAATAAATTTTTTTGGGGACTTGTTTTGATAAATTTTAAATGCTGCACTAACAAGTACCATTTTGGTTAGCCTCTCCTCTTTTGTTGACTTATCTAACTAAATTTAATTAAAAAATTTTTTTTAATTTAAAAAAGAATTATTACGAATTTGAATTATATCTGTTCTACATATTACAAATTCAAAATATATTTGTTCTACATCACAAGTCGTGATGAATGATGGATAATATGTCTTAAACAGTGTGTCTTAATCTGTTTAGTTTTTGAAGGGGAGAATAAATATGTCATGCCAGAAATGTAACCATTTCATTTCTATTATCAAGTCTCTTAACTAATTAGATATTTGCAGAATTAGATTCCATAAACTTTTCTCTGTAAAAAACTATTGAAAAATACATATTTTGTATGTTTATTTTGTATTATTATTAATATATCCTCTTTAGTTTTTTAATATGAAAGTATTTATTAAGATTTTTTTTTGTATGTAAAACTTGCATGATATCACTTCAAAAAAGTTCTAATTTCTTTGTCTTCTTATCTTGAAAACTAATTACTTCTGTTAGAGTAGTTTACAACCTCAAATTTTAATTCACCTATGGTTTAAATAATGAAAAAAAGAGGTATTTATATATTTATGAGTTGGTTTCTATATTGTAATTCACTATGAGCTAGGGATGGCATTTGAAGATCAAAAGGAAAGAACAGTTATGTTAAATTTTCACAAAAATTATGATTAAACTACTATTTGTTGTATTTTGGGGATTACTAAGTTTTGACAAGTTAATGACATAGTAAATCTGCTACGTAAATATAGGTTTTACTGTGGAAAAACTGTTCCTGTTTATGTACTTCTGTCGCTTTTTCTCAGAGTCAGCTTTCCTGGACATTAACCACTCCCTTGATCTTCATTTGTTTACTTTGGTGATAATTTTTAAAAAAATTAGAAAATGCTAGGTTACGCAGTTGCATTCAAGAGGGGAATAATATTGTTTGATTCCAATTAAAAGTTTCAAGTTTCTATTTTATTATAAATATATGATTATTTATTATAATTTTAAAAATTTATTTCTTTTTAATAGTTAAAACTCCCAAACAACTTTGTTAAATGAATATTTTGTGTCAAAGATTAGTATATACTATGTAATTCTATATTGTATTAAATGATAGCAAAAATTGTTGTTTCTATATTACATATAATGTTTTTATGCTCTACATCTTCCACATAACAGGTTCAATTAATTTTTTAAAATTATCCTTTTTATTTAAATTTTATAAAATGCTATTTTATAAAGTGATGTTTGAAGGATTTAAAACTTAAATGTAAGAAAGCAAATGGTACATTAAATTTTTTATGAGAATTTTTCAAAATGTATAACAATTTTGCTAACCTTTTTTTTTGTTTGTTGTTTTGACTGAGGTAAAAAAAGTAACAAGATCACAGTATGTTAAAAAAAAGTTATAACAGTTGAAAAAATTTCAAATCTTTTAACAAATTACCCAAAATCCAAAATAACTGCTTACTATACTTGCACACTTAGTAATAGTGTTTCAATTTTTTTTAAAATGCTTGCTTTTGAATTCTAAAAAAAATCCTTTTTTTTTGTTGAAAATTATTAAATAGATTTTAAGATAACACTGGTAAAAAAGTGATATTCATAATGTTATTTTGTTAACCATCTAAAAACTTAAATTTTTTTGAAAAAATATTTTATTAAATTGCATTTAAATTATCTAAACATTTTCATCAATAAAAACTAGCTTTTTGGTGTTCCAAAAACACAAAAGAATTGAAAATTTTCTGAAGTTTTAGACTTACTCGTCTTCCATCGGTCACACCCGGTTAACGCATCTTCATTTACTGTTTTGAGATCCTATTCCTCAATGAACTACATGTAACATTCCTCTCACAATTCGTCATATTTTAATAATCGGCCCATATTTGAACTAACATTGTTTTATCTCTTTTGGGAGTTCTATTTTATATATACAGGATTTGTTAGATGACATTCATCATCATTACATTTTGAGGTTTTTAGGTGCTATTGATATTTTTAACTGTATATAAATGTTTTAATGCATTTACAATTTTATTCACTTTTACAAACATCTTATCAACTTCGTATTGTTTGACATACTTTGTGTATTTTATATTGTGTTTATAGATTTTATCTGATTTTATTCACTTATTTGTACCATTTTATTAAATTTGATCTTATGATAGTTAAAGTGTAGCATGCACTTCAGTTTTTAATATATTTTAACGCATTGTTTGGCACAGCATCTGCTCTTTTGGACTTTGTGCCATTAAACCCTATATTTAATTCAATTCTGAGGTTTAAAATTATTGGAAGAATGTGCCTTTCCAGCCCCTTCTCTCATCACTACACCAATGGACACATTGTTTTAATATAAGCTAATTTTTATTTAAATAAGTATGTTGTTTTTTGTACCCTGGTAAATTAGAATAAAATATTTTTTTCAATTAAAGTTACTTATAAAGCTAATTTATTTATAAACCTGTAAAATTATTTACAAACCTATGCACACATTGTTTTAATATAAGCTAATTTTCTTAAAATAAATATGTTGTTTTTTGTACCTTGGTAAATTAGAATAAAATATTTTTTCAATTAAAGTTACTTATAAAGCTAACTTTTATATAAATAAATATGTTGTTTTTTGTTCCATTGTAAATTAAAATAAAATATTAATTAAATTAAGGTTATTTATAAAGCAAATTTTTTTAAAAACCTATAAAATTATTTATAAACCTATGAACACATTGTTTTAATATAAGCAAATTTTTATTTAAATAAATATGTTTTTTTTTTGTAACCTGGTAAATTAGAATAAAATATTATTTCAATTAAAGTTATATATAAAGATAATTTTTATTTAAATAAATATGTTGTGTTTTGTACTGTGGTAAATTAGAATAAAATATTATTTCAATTAAAGTTATTTTAATTAGTCAAATTAATTTTTCAATAGGAACCTTAAATTGTGCTGCTTTCATTGCTGGAATTATTGAAGCAACTCTTGTGTGTTGTAATTTTGTGAGTATTTTTTTTAATATATTGCTGTAAGAAGTCTTCCATTAAATTAGACTATATAAACAAATTAAAATTTAATTCCAAAATAAAAATATAAATAATCTCTTTTATTTGCATTAACTATTACTCCTCGTTCAGTTTTTAGTATGTTATGTTCCATTAAAACCTTTACAAAGGCTCATTTTTACTTTATCTTTTTTAATTAATTAATTTTTTTATATATACCTGATTATAGGTGAGGTTATTTTCCTTATTAATTGTAATACATATTTTTAATTTATCACATTTTATAATGATTAAAAAAAACTTAGAAGTAAATTTATGTTAGGCAAGAATAGACAAAGGAGTTATTCTAAGTTTATAGAATTTTTTACAAATACCTTTTCCCAACAAAATTATCAAAATAAAATTTTTTTTCTCCATAACTGATCAACAATTGGAAGAAATAAAAAAAAAAGGGGGAAATAAAATTCGAGAGAAAGAATGGTTTCCTGCTTTCTTCTTCGGAAATGAGATTTTGACTTCATTTCTCTTCCTTCTGTTGAGAGAAGGTGTTGCTGCCTGAGAAAAACTATTGAACAATATTTTCAAATGTACAATTTGCAGTTACGTGATACAGTCTGCTGACAAAATTAACTGATGGCAGTGAAAAAATCTCATTTAAACTGGTCTGTCATGTAACAGAAAATATTGTTTTATAGTGGTTTTAGTTAAAAATGCTAATGCTTTGTTGAAGTTATTAATTTTGAAACTAGGTAAGAATAAGTTCTATGGTTTTTAAAGCATCATACTGTAAATTTTTATCTCTAAGTTGGCCGTTTTTGAGGCACCCCGTATTAATTGTGATTATAGTAGATTAGATTTCATTCCTTGTTATAGTTTTTAAATATTATTTCCTTTTGAAATGCATTTGCAATTTTTTTTTATAAAAAGTGAATTAAATTACTAAGATTTTTTTTTTAATTATCCTAAATTGCATTTTTATTTATGATACAAAATCTTCATGTTATCTAATCTGCAGTCTATCATAACACAAAGTCTTCAAATCAATTATTATGTGACACCTAAATAAGAAAATCAATGAACAATTTTTCACGTCACTTCAGTGGTGTGGACTGCGGTAACGAAAGGCTATCCCTGGCTGTGTTTCTCTCGACTATATGTCTAGAATTTATTCAGATTTTTAAAATATTCGCTATGAGAAGAAAATATTTTGCATATAACCGCATAACAAAACATTCACAAACAAACATCGTTTTAACCCTTTGACGCAAAATTTGTTAAACACATTTTTCCTACTTTTTTCATTTATTTTGTATTCATTTAGGTCAAAATACGAGAAAAATATTGTATTTAGCATTTTAATAATGTATGGTTATGAAATACAGCATGAATTACCGGTGTTTTTTACTGTGTTAAAGGTAAAATCTTCCAAACACGGCTCGCTTCCAAATAATAACTTTTCAAATTTGAACTTATTTGGTGGTAAGAGATATTTATTCATCATTAAAATTTCTTTAATATACAAAATTAATAATTACCAAACTTTTGAATATGAAGAAAAAATATTTTTTAGCTACATTTTTTTTGATTTTATATTTTAGTACAAATATAATTTCAATAATCTAACCGATTTTTTTTTTAGTAACTATTAGACTGTTTTTGATAATTGAAAATGCCAAAATATATTTTAGTCAGTAATTAGAACATTAGAAAAAATATATATAAAAGAGACACCCCCTGTCCAATCTACGTCAAAAGTACTGATTAAACAGTACAACTTTTCACTCCTATAAATAATTAAATAGTTCTATCATAAATGGTTATAATAGTAAATATTAATTTAGCTCTAATAAAACCATTTTCGCTACTTACTTTAAAAGAACATGGATCAAAGCAATAAATAGGTTTTGAAAGTAGGAAAAATTAGCCATTCATCTTAATACACATGTAATATTTAAAATGTCCTAATACTTACAATATCCTATCTTTTAGCCAGCAAAAGTTACTGTCCATTGGCATAAAGGAACAACTTTCAAAATCCTATTTGATGAGAGTGTTGTTGCGCGTGAACCAACTTTGGAAGGGAAATAACTTATTAGTATTGAATTTGTAAATTGTTTTGTGAAATTTGTGTTGATAAATTGTGTCAAAAAAATTTTTAATAAATCTACTTATAATTGTTTTTTGTTCTTTTTTGAAGATTACTTTCTTTTAAGTTCTTTGACACTGCTGGTACTTTCTGTAATTCAATATTTAATTATTATTGGGGGTGACTAGAAATAACACATATTATACG
The DNA here is from genome assembly GCA_949128135.1 of Parasteatoda lunata. NCBI lineage: Eukaryota > Metazoa > Arthropoda > Arachnida > Araneae > Theridiidae > Parasteatoda > Parasteatoda lunata. Next base: position 14,209,684 of record OX421976.1, on the reverse strand, counting down.
AAGTTTTATATTTATTAAAAAAAATGCAACCAAACATTCAAATAATAATGGAAGTAATACTATATTTCTTGTAATTAAAATTGGCGTCTCAATATCGCATTTTTTACCTTCGCCATAGTAACGGAGAGGCAGCAATTTTACTCCATATATTCATCCGGCAGTTAATTCATAACTGTTTATTATTATAATAATAACGTACTGGCGTTTGGAAAAGCGAGGAGTAACGAAGAGGGGAAATCGCGTAATCCTGCAACGCCTCTTTTATTTGCAAAGACTATAGTAACAGATTTATAAGTTTTCATGTCTTTTCTTTTTTAGTCTCATTGTAGAGTTAGTTGTAAACATCTATCTATGATGTCTAATCATTAGATATTATAATCTAAGCTATAGTAAACCTCTAATCGAGAGAAATTTCGTTTTATTCTTTGCACAAGAATTTTTTTAACGATATTAAAGTCATATGGTGTTTAGCAATTACCTTCCTCCCCAAGATGGACCAAGCAAAAAAAAAAAAATCCATTGGATTCAAGTCTGGTGAATTAGATGACCATTCATGTTCATTAAAAAAGTTAAGAAAAAGTGTTTCTAATGCCATTTTCCAATACCAACAAACCTGCTTAGGGAATCAAGCGAATTTTTAAGGCAGAGGGTGCGTTTCTTGTTTTTCAGTGGCGCCATCTATGGCCAAGAATACGACTTCATTTTGCACGTCACAGGCCGCTTTATAGGGATGGCTCAATCATACTCCATTCATCCACAGATCGCAATTTTGACTTGAACCAGAGAATGATCAATCTCCAATTCAGTACCCCAGAGTTACTTGTTTGTTATGGTAACTTGGAGGAGTTTGAGACCTTGACAGATTTAACGTGCACCAGTCATCATTTAACACACGGGGATTCTTCAGTCAGCGGGATTCGAGGTCTCGTTCTCACGAACGCGAACCCAACGTTCTACCAACCAGGCTATACAGATTCAAGATAATGTGTGTTGAACTATTTTTGAGTGCCTATAGTTGTGCGTGCTGTAGCATAATCTAGCTAAAATATCTAATTTAGGTTTCCGAAGCAATTTCGCGACCAAGAAAATTTAAAATTTTAAAATGAGTTGATGTCTTGGGATTCACTTATTTGGTTTGAATCTTAATCTAGTTTATTTCTCGTTAATCTGCAATCTATGCAGACCCAAATCTACAGACTTAAATGAGCTTGAAGCATATTTTATCTAAAATTTTAAAACTGAAATAAATTTAAATAAGAATATATATAATTAAAAAAGCTTTTAGTTTAAAGTGCAAGTTATAGAAATATTTAATTAAAATACAATATGGCGGTCATATTGGAAGGGTATGAAAAAATTACCTCTGTAAGAATTGCATCAGATTTTCGACATGGGGTATTAAAAATGTAATACAGCTTCTCTTGCAATTTTTTAAGGTTAATACACTTATGAAAATACAGCTAAAAACATCCTAAAATTTCTGATTTATCAACGTTGTTTTACTATATCCGAAAAAAGAGATATTTGTAATAATAATTGATAAGTTCTGAAATCGGAAATTTTTTTTTTTTTTAATTACATTCAGTTTGAACTTAAATTATAAATAATTTTAAATTATAACAAGCACATGATCTAGTATTTCATATGAAATTTACATCTTGTAGCTTGCCCAATGCATAAACCATCATAATAATACTTGTGCACATTTACATTAATACATCGACACATTTTGAGTATAACTGTTGTCTAAAAATAATACTTAATGTTTTTTTTTATTTTTTTTTTTGAACAAAGAGATAAACCGCAGTATGTAAAAGATGTTCTAAATCATTAGTTCCTTAGTCAGAAAACAGTCAAAAGTTTGGGCTTCTTACTTTAACTTTTCACGTATTTACTGGACTGAAAAATTTTTGCCTACAATTATAAAATACGTTTATCTGACTATAATACTACGTAAAAAAATAATTTTTAAGAATTTTTTTATTTATTATTTAATAGGGGGAAAGAGAATTTGGAATCGTAAGGTATACAACTTTTGGCATCTTTTTAAACTTGGCTAACGAAATATTTACAAAATTTGTGTGAAATTGGTCATATTTTTTGAATTACAAAATTAAAAAAAAAAAGCTGAATTTTTAAGCCTTTATTTCTCAAGAACTAATCGACCGATTTCATTCAAATTTAGTATTTTGTCGTATAAAATTACATAGTTTAAAGTAAAGTGAAAACTTGCATACATTACAACTCAATAAGCTTTAGATCCTAATTAAATAAAATAATAAATTATTATTAAAATCTATATTTTGTATGTAGTTATAGTTAGATAAATGAACTTAATAATTGCGTGTAAATATGTTTCAATTATTTTTATCACTTTCCGAAATATGAGAAATTAACATTAAAAGGTAATTATAGTAAGATAAATGAACTTAATGTATGTAAACGTATGTAAAATATTTCACTTCGTTTTCAAATTTACCAAGATATGGCGAACTACGTAAAATAGTAAATTAACAATAAAAGGCTCAAACTTTCAACCGCTGTACTGACTAAACTATTGAGACCATATTTTAGAGATTGTGGTTACTTCATTTATTTTAATATTCAAAAATCCAAATCCATCGAAATAAAGGTATGTTTACTAAGAAAAATGTGCGTTTCTATGCTTGATTCAGTAACTTGATGGAACTGAACAGTTAACATTGATTTATTAGTATATTTGAGGTCTCTTCATTGAATCAATGTGATTGGCACTTAGTTGGTGAAAATCCAATCCTTTGAATATAAGTTATTTAGGGTGATTTCTTTTTTATTTTGCGTACTATAAAATTTTAAATTAAGCTGAAACATAATAAATGTTACAACTTACTGCGACATTAATATAAGTTGAACGTTAATATGATGCTTAATATAGTTTAATCATACTTCTAATACTTGATCACAGGATATCATTGTTGAATTTAACAACTAAACAAAGTTGAAAATAATTTATTGTTCGTATGTACCGTTATTTTAGTTTAACGTTGAACCAATTTTTCTATGAGTGTATAGGTAATATATGTAATGGTTTGTAGTTAATAGCTTGTAATACTCTTATAATAAATAGAAATAATTTAAGGTATTAACTTTTGTTTTTAAGATTCTGTAGCTTATGTTGGATAAAAAATAAATTTTAAAAGATAAAACATTAAAAATTCGATATCAAGGACATGCTCAAGTGATTTTAACTTCGAAAAAATCAACTTAAAACCAGTAATTTAAAAAAAGTAAAGCCTAGTCAGATTCATTTATTTTTAACACAAAGACTATATTTTTCTTGAGTCAATAGGTTAAAATTTACTTAAAAGCATTATAATATAATAAATAGCAAATTGGTAATCACGTGCGATAATTTACAACTTTAAACGCGCAATTTTAAAACCAAATTTATTGCAATACGAGATTAATAACATATGAATAAACAATTGCTTATTGACTGTTGGATCCACGTTCAATGAAAAATAGTTGTTTCCCAACAAATGATATCCAGTTATCTATTTCATATTAAACATTTAAATTTATTGAAAAAGTTTGTTGTTTTTTCTGATAACAGTGATTAAAAAATTTGGTTGATCAAATATTATCCTATTAGATTGATAATATTTGTACTTCTTATAATATTTAAATTTATTAATAATTGCACATTATTAACACGGATTTGAAGTAATTATGATATCGATCTTTGATTAAGTGTTTTAATCAAATAATGCAAAATAATTAATAAATAAATAAATAAATAAATAATTCGACGCTACAATTATGTTATTATGCTATCGGTAAATGCTGGTTTCCTGCTTCGGTAGTATGCTTGTTAGAAAATTAAGTGTTGGCGCTTATAATATAAAATCTGTAAATTTTGTTTTCCTGCTTCGGTCGTAAGCTTGTTGGAAAGTTAAGTATTGGCGCTTATATTATGAAATCAGTAAATGTTATTTTCCTGCTTCGGTTGTATACTTGTTGGAAAATTAAGTATTTGTGCCTATATTATAAAATCTGTAAATGTTGTTTTCCTGCTTCGGTAGTATGCTTGTTAGAAAATTAAGTGTTGGCGCTTATAATATGAAATCTGTAAATTTTGTTTTCCTGCTTCGGTCGTAAGCTTGTTGGAGAGTTAAGTATTGGCGCTTATATTATAAAATCAGTAAATGTTATTTTCCTGCTTCGGTCGTATACTTGTTGGAAAATTAAGTATTTGTGCCTATATTATGAAATCTGTAAATGTTGTTTTCCTGCTTCGGTAGTATGCTTGTTAGAAAATTAAGTGTTGGCGCTTATAATATGAAATCTGTAAATTTTGTTTTCCTGCTTCGGTCGTAAGCTTGTTGGAAAGTTAAGTATTGGCGCTTATATTATGAAATCAGTAAATGTTATTTTCCTGCTTCGGTTGTATACTTGTTGGAAAATTAAGTATTTGTGCCTATATTATGAAATCTGTAAATGTTGTTTTCCTGCTTCGGTAGTATGCTTGTTAGAAAATTAAGTGTTGGCGCTTATAATATGAAATCTGTAAATTTTGTTTTCCTGCTTCGGTCGTAAGCTTGTTGGAAAGTTAAGTATTGGCGCTTATATTATGAAATCAGTAAATGTTATTTTCCTGCTTCGGTTGTATACTTGTTGGAAAATTAAGTATTTGTGCCTATATTATGAAATCTGTAAATGTTGTTTTCCTGTTTCGGTAGTATGCTTGTTAGAAAATTAAGTGTTGGCGCTTATAATATGAAATCTGTAAATTTTGTTTTCCTGCTTCGGTCGTAAGCTTGTTGGAAAGTTAAGTATTGGCGCTTATATTATGAAATCAGTAAATGTTATTTTCCTGCTTCGGTTGTATACTTGTTGGAAAATTAAGTATTTGTGCCTATATTATGAAATCTGTAAATGTTGTTTTCCTGCTTCGGTAGTATGCTTGTTGGAAAAATCAAGCATTGGCTTTTATATTATGGAATCCGTAAATGTTGTTTCCTGTTTCGGAAATATGCTTGTTAAAACATCGAGCATTGGTTCTTATATTATGAGATAGTTGTTTTCCTGCTTCCGTTGTATATTTGTTGGAAAATCAAATATTGACGCTTATATTATGAAATCAGTAAATGCTGTTTTCCTGCTTTAGTAATATATGCTTGTTGAAAAATAAAGCATTGGCGTTTATATAATGAAATCTGTAATTGTTGTTTTCTAGCTTTAGTAGTATGCTTGTTGGAAAATTTAATTTATTGTTGCTTATATTATGAAATCTATAAATGTTTTATAATATATTATTGTTGTTTTCCTGTTTCGGTTGTATGCTGGTTGGAAAATTAAGTATTGGCGATTATACAGGGATAGCCTAAAAGATTCATTCAGTTTTAAAGGGCTATTTATTTGCAAGTATACGAAGTACAAAGATGGGTGATATATTTAGAAATGCTGTCTGGACCATATCACAAATGTTTAATGTGTGCACCCTTGATCACCCAACTCACATTATCATATAGTTATTATAATTAAATTAAATAAAAGAAATTTATTCGTCTTAAATTTAAACAAATAATATTTTATTTACAATCAAATCATTTTAGCATTAGCATTTAAAATTAAACCAATTTTGCATTTTAACACTAGTGCTTAAATTGTTTTGGAATAGGCGGAGAGAGAGAGAGACTTACTAAGTTTATATGTATATGGTTTACTGTCGGTATCTGCCTAGAGTAGACCTCTCTTTGATTGCTCTTATAACCCTTTACTTCGCCTGCTTTTATATCATTATTTTTTACGTGATAAAAAGTTACAAATTTGTGGAAAGGTCAAGTTTTAGTTAATGAATCCAAAAATTATTTGTGTTTTCGAGTTAGTCCCTTGAGGGGGTGACATTGTAAGATTTTAACCTAATTGTGTATTTGAATTACTCTATCTGTATTTAAGTTAATATTTGCCGATGGTGATATCCCACGGTAGTTTTACTTTCGAAGACTTTGAGATTTTCTAGAAATCTAATTTTAGCCCTTTCTCGTGATTTTAATTTTGAGTGACGATAAGCGTCACAGTATTGAGTGAATGACCAGAACTGGATTACTGAGATGTGTTGGATGATTAGGGGTGCACGCATTGAACATTTGTAATATGTACCAGACATTGGGTAAATGTGTGTGTATATCTCCGTATACCACCCGTCTTTATACATCGTATACTTTTAAATAAACAGCACTTTGAAATTGAATGAATCATTTGGGCCAACCCTGTATTATGAAATCTGTAAATGTTGCTTTCCTGCTTCTGTAGTATGCTTATTGGAAAATGAAGCATTGGCTCTTATATTATGTGATCTGTAATTGTTGTTTCCCTGCTTCGGTTGTAAAATTAAGTACTGGTTCTTATATTATGAAATCTGTAAATGTTGTTTTCCTGCTTCAGTAATATGCTTGTTGGAAAACCAAGAGCATTGACATTTATAAGTACGATAGTATAGTGCAGGGGTGGCGAACCTTTATGCACCAACGTGCCATTTTTTCAAAAAATTGTTTAATGAGGTCATAGGCGTGCCGTCAAATAATTTTGACTTCGTGATTATTGGGAAAATAATAATACTAAATCAACTCAAAACTCCTTAATTACTACGAAAAGAAAAACATTTTGCAATGTCTCAGTTATACGCGTAATTCAACGTAAAGTAACATTAGTGTGACTTCTGTTGTTGCAGATTAGATGACAAATAACTTATATTAGGTTGTAAGATGTTAGTTTAAGCAGAGCTGTTAAATTTTTTTTTGTTATTTATTTATTGTTAGCTTGTTTTTTATGGTCATTAATTGTTTTTTTTTTGGATTAATTGTTATTTTTTTATTAATAACTTTGTTATTTCGTTTTTGTGAATTTTAATTTAATTGTTTATGTGCTTCATAGTGAACTTTGTGATCGGTGGCGTGCCCAGAATATTGTGTCGCGTGCCATAAATGGCACGCGTGCCATTGGTTCGCCATCCCTGGTATAGTGTGTTGTTTTGCCGTGGTATGTTATTTTTCAGCTTATTGGAAATTGAGCTTCGGCGTTTATAAAATGATATTTGTAAATGTTGTTTCTCTAAAATAACAAGAGTGATCCTGTGTGATCAAATTGAAAAGAAAACGTTTAGAAATCACATATAGTAAAATATTATTAAAATGCAAACACGTTTTCGTGTTTTTGTTATTAATATCTTGCTTCGGTAGTATGATTGTTGCAAATTCAAGCATTGACATTCAAACATTGTATTATGGTATTTGTAAAATATTGTTTTCCTGTTTCGGAAAAACAATGTATGGAAAATCCAATACTGACACCTAAAGTGTGATATTTGTAGGTATTGTTTTCTTGCTTCGGATGTTTATTGTAAAATAAAAAAAAAAAAAATAAAAAAAATGGGGATTATACATGATGCTGGAAAACCATACTAGCTGCTAAAATTTGTAAGTTGGAATGGATTGCAGAAGCATTGCCGTTTATAATGGTGGTTTTACTACTATCGCGGTATACTTGTTGGAAAAACAAGCATTGCCGTTTATATTATGATATGTGTAGATCTTGTTTTTCTTTTTAGGCAGCACACATTTTGTAAAATTAAACACCAGCATGTAATTCACTTGTTGGCATTATTAAATGTTACTTCTCTGCTAAAATTTGAAAATCTTCGACAAGGATTGAAAATCTTGATTTGATCTAGATTTAAAATTTGAAAATCTTGTCGAAACTAGTAGAAAAATGATTTTGTAGAACTCTTTTATAAGAATGAAGCATTGATACGTTATTTGTAGATATCCAATTTTCATTTAAACGGTGCATTCGAGGAAAAATGAAGCAATATTTGTTATTATTACAACTTCAACTGCTGTTTCTCTTTTAAAACCTGTCTGTCGAAAATTGAAACAACGATATGTTATGACATCTGTAAATGTTTTTTCCCCTTCCAGATGGTTTTTTTCCTCCAATGCCCACCTGGGTTGACATTTCGTCAATTCGGGCATTTTAGGGCAGATTTGTTGGTTACTCTTTCAGGGGCACCTTATTATGAGAGCCAACGTTGCTCCCACTGTAAGAACAGAGAATGAAAGAACATCCATGCCTTGCCCGGGATTCGAACCCAGAACATTTCTGATGCAAAGACAGTTCCCTAACCCCTACACAGACCCGTCGGCCCCTTCCAGATGGTACGATGTTAGAAAAATAAAACACTGGCATGTTCTTATGGCATTTGTAACTATCGTGTTTCTTCTAAAATGGTATGTTTTTACAAGTTTAATGAAATCACATATTGTTATGCTATCTGTAAATGTTTTTTTTTCTTTTAAGACGGTGCGTTTGTGCAAAAATGAAGCTCTGATGTGTTTTACGATATTAGCAAACATCATTTAATTGACTATTTGCAAAATATATAATTATTATATTTGTAAATATTATAAATAAAATGAATTAACGATCTGTAATTATATCTTAAAATAGTGTTTTTCTTATAAGATGGTACGTTTGTAGAAAAAGAGAGCCATTTTACACATTATTTTGATATTTTTTAATTTTGTATTTCTCTAAAGGATTGTACAAAAATTAAGTGCCGGTAGGTTGTGAAATTGAACACGGTCCTTTGTTTCGTAGATACTATTCCCCCCCCCCTGAAAAATCAATATGTTGTTATGATTTATGTTTTTATGATTTCATCAAATGTTGTTTCTCAGTTGTATATTCGTTTATTGCTGTTGTTGTTGTAGTTCATTTATGTCGCACTAGAGCTGCACAATGGGTTATGTTCGTTTATTGTAGAATAATGAATATTTCACAAATATTTCGTACTTAAATATGCATTATAATACTACTAACGTATACTATACGTAAAAAATTTTTTAAAAAATATTTTTAAGCAAATCACAATTTCCCCAGCCAATTTTTTTTTACCAAGTATCAGAAAGCAAATTCTGAACATCTAATTTTGTTTATTAGTTTCGTACAAAATTATATTTTTCACTAACAATAATTGAATGAATTTCTTTAAAAATCTTATTTGAAATTCTAAAACTTTTAGTTACGTAACACATTTTTAGTAATCGTTCGAATAAATAAGTAATATTTATTCTTATGATCCAGATCGGGAAAATTATTTGAATAATATATTGAATTGCTATAAAGTAAAATTGGTAGCATTAAAATGGTTAAAAGCAGCAAAATTAACTCATAAATTAAGATGATAAAATGAAAATCGTTAAGTATTATTATGTTTTTTAAAACTTTCCTTTCATGTTATTACATTTTATAAAAATTACATTTAATATTACTTTACTAAATAATTCTCCTTTGTGGTAATAGAGAAGCAGTGAAAAATCTCCCTAAAAAGCAATGGGAATAGTTTTAATCTTAAGAGAGATGTTATTATTTGGAAGTTAATGAAGATATTGATCCATCATTTTTCTAAAGCAATAAAATAAAATCTTCGTCTGGCAATATCATTACCACTATTGTAAAACCATAAACTTGCGAGCGATTTCATGATGCACGCAATTAATGTCAGAGGTTTTGATCAGATCGCTTTATCTGATCGTCAAATAACGATTGATGCATTTTGTCACCATTTATTTCGTAGATAAATCTTTTGGTTTATCTTCCGTGGTTCTTTCTGTCATAGGAATAAACTGAATCATTTCCTGTTCTTTTTTAACTTTTCATAGGGCCATTTTTATTCTTGTAATATTACGTTTAATAGTTTATGGAAATAAGTTTGAATTATGAAATATAATTAATTTAGTTTCTTTTGCCTAAAACTATTTTGATTTTCAAGACCATTTTTTTTGGTGGAAAAGTGGGTGATATTTTTAAATTTTTACCTACTGTAAAGAATTAGTCATAAACTTGGACTTATATGTGTATAAATGAATTTATACATTCTATCTTTATAACTATAAATTAACTCGATGCGAAATGATCAAATGAACGAATCCCTAAAGTACAAGAGAAAATACCTGACCAATTTTTAGCTCTCTTCTTGACCTCACTGTAACCTGTACTGTTGCCCATATTTGTGTAAACAAAGCCCTTCATTGATTTTTCTGAAGATATAAGCAGATTACTGCGCAAATCATAGGTGGAAAAATATCTTCCCATCGATATTGAATTCGAAAGGTGATTCTGAGAAACATCTTTAAGTTTTATCAAACAATTATAATAGCTTTAATTAGTTTCATTCCGCCTTTATCCCTAGTGATTCAACAGATTTCGATAGTATTTTTATTTTCCCCTCGGTTTTTGATAGTTTTTTACTCAATTTATGACCACGATTGCACATTTTTTTTTACATCATTTTTTGCAAGGATTCTGTCAATATACATAATAAATATACATTGTATGGAACCTTTTTCAAATTAAAACATTATTTTAAATATTATTCTCGATTTTTCATGAGTACATAAGCCCAACAATCAAAGTTTAAACGCATTATCGTAAAAATATTTTTGGAAATTTGTAAAATTTAAAATGTTTTGTTTTTGTTTTTTTAAACTTATTTAAAGATTTATGATTGAATTTTATTTTACTATAAATAACTATTGGAATAAAATAGAAATATTATCAATTTAAAAGATAAAAAGAAAGTATATCGATTTAATTATTTAAATTTTTCAGCTTTTCATATGAAATCGTTTAAATTCCTTATTTCTTGAAATCCAGCTATAAAAGTTTCCGAAACTTTTTTTTCGGTTTTATTAATCTTTTGAAATGATGTGCAAAAACGAATTTCAATAATTAAATTGATTCATTACCTTAAGAAATTTTACTTTAAATCATAAAATCGGTTATAATGTTTTTTTTTACAAAGGCTTTTCTTTGTTAGTGACAATAATATAACTTTAGTAATAGAGCTCATTATGCTTTTTAAAATCTGAAAACTTTGTAATAAACTTTTTTTAAGTTATCCAATGGAAATTGTACCACTTCTATTTACACCCAAAAGGAATTGCTTTTAATTTAATGGATAGATATCTGTTCCACTAAAAGTTCTCCAACTTCAGATAATACAACTGCGACAAAGACTGTAATCCTAATATTGCGTAAAACTACTTTATACTTCTACCCGCATTAGGAGAGTTGCCAATTTATATTTCAATCTTAACAAAATTATATGTATAAAAAAGGGAAAGAGATATCTCCTCTTAAAAATCGATTTCAATTTTTTCTTCAGACGACTTTCTTACTCCTTGTAGTGCATCAGCATTTTATTAAATTCTTCATATTGAATAAGTAAAATAGAAATAAAAACGATATCGAATCTATAATCAATGAAAAATTTACACCAGATTCATTTCACGTGTAACATAATTGCGGAAATAATGTTGATATCCGTTTCCATGGAGATGGACGAGAGAGCGTTGACTCAAAAGTTTGCAGACGATTTGTAGATGAATGATACTACGTCCCTCTGGTGGGAAAGAGGTTAGTTACATCGTTCCCAGTGGACTTCTTGGAAGATCAACCTTTATTATCATCTATACAGCTTTTTTAAGTGAAACGGTATTCTGGCTCAACAGGTGAGTCCATTAGTGTCATTATATAGATATATATATATAGATAATAACTCTATCATGGTTTTCCCGCTTATATTGCATCCTCTTTGTAACATCATTTCAATGATTCATCTTGCTTTCCTACAAAGGATTTTACTGGATACAAAGAGATCAGCTCTGCAATATCTGAAGAGAAAGGGTTAAATTTAAAGATAAAGAAAAATCGTTTCTTAATTTTATAAAAATATTCAAAAATTAGAATTTTAGAGTCTATTAGTGTCATTTTATAGATATACTTTCTAACTCTAACATGATTTTTCCATTTACATCAACTTCTCTTCTATAAATAGCATAATTTTAATGATTCATCAAATACTTTATCTTCCTTTCCAACAAAGGATTATATCGGATTCAGAGGAATCATCCCTGTAATCTTCGAAATGAAAGGGTTAAATCTAATGATAAGGTAAACGAATTTTTCAATTTTATGAAAAATATTTCGACTTTCAAATTTTATATTTATTAATATATTTCAAATTTATTGTGTCAGTTTATAAATATACTTATTAGCTTTTACACGATTTTTCCATCCATAAATGTGTAACATAACTTTAATGATTCATCGGATACTTTATCTTGCTCTCCAACAAAGAATTGTATCGGATACAGAAGGATCTACTTTGCTATGTTTGAAGAAAAAGAGTTAAATTTAAAGGTAAAATGAAAGAATTTGTCGATTTTATAAAAAATATTTGTGAGTTTATTAGTATCATTTCAACGACATATTTACAAACTCTATCACGGCTTTTTTCATCAAATTACGTTTTTTATTAATAAGGAACGGAAAGTAATTTCAATGTTTCATCATGTATATTATCTTACCTTCGAACATAGGATACCGGATACAAAAAAATCGGTCCTGCTGTATTTGCAGATTAAGAATTAAATGTAAAAATAAAGTAATTTTTTTTCCAATTTTATAAAAATAATTAAATATTCCAATTGAGACTATCTGTCAAAGACATCTATCTATATCCGGGTCTTTTCGCTTTCATCGTGTTCTATTCGATAATTAAGAAGCGTAATTTGAATAATTATGTTTAATTTATCTTGCGTTCTAACAAAATATTATTCTAGATAGGACACAGAGGGACTAGATCTTTAGTCTTTGAAGAAAAAAGATTAAAAATTTTCTTTAACCACACATCACACAAACCATCCGGAGCCCAGAAAATAATTTAGTCAAAATGGCCACTTATGGGGTCTTGGGCCAAAGGAAGACCTCCAATTAGATGGTTAAACAACACTAGAAAAGAACTACTGATACTTCTATTTCTTACTACATTCATTACATTCCTACTTCCATTTCTCACTTGAAAATTAGAAATGGAAGAAGAGTTTTCCAAGGATAGGAAACGTTGGATATTGCGTGTATTTGTGGCAGCCAAAGCTTGTAAAGGGTTGTAGTGCTCATAGAGAAGAAGAAGAATATTATACTGGATGTAGAGAGATTAGTTCCGTAATCTTTGAGGGAAATAGAGTTAAATTTAAAGATAAAGTAAACGAATTTTTGATTTCATAGAAATAAATTTTGAGAGTTTAAATTTTTAAGTCTTTTATTGCTTTTGGTATTGATATACTTACTAACTCTGATATGGCTTTGTTTATCAAAATGCGTTCTTTCCTATTAATAAGGGAAGTAATTTTTAATGTTTTATCATATACTTTATCTTGTTTTCTAATAAAGAATTAAACTGAGTACAAAGAGATTTGCTCTGTGATCTTTGAAGAATAAGGGTTAAATTTAAAGATAAAGTTCTAAAACTTTTCAATTTCATTAAATAAAATATTTGGTGATTTAAATTTTTGAATATGTTAGTATCACTTTATATACATTTAATTATATCATTTCAACTAATTAACATTGCGTTTTCTGGCTAACATTGCGCACTATTCCATAATTAGGAAACGTCATTTCAATAATTTATCCTTACTTCATTTTACGTTTCAACAAAAGATTATTTCAGACAGGATACAGAGGGATTAGATCTGATGTATTTGAAGAGAAAAGAATAGAATCCTTGCTTTGCAACAAAGGATTATACTGTATACAGTGCAACAAAGGATTATACTGTATACAGAGGGATCAACTCTGCAATTATGAAAAGAAAGGGTTAAATTTAATGATGATAACCCCTTATCTTTTAATTTTCTAAAGAATATTTACAGTTCGAATTCTTGAATACATTAATGATATTTTATAGATATACTTACTAACTTTATCACAGCAAATCCCCTCAAGTTACGTTCTTTTTTACTAAGGAACGTATTTTTAGTGATTTATCAGACATTAAATCTTGTATATCAACAAAAGATTAAAGAGGTTATAGGGAGATTAGCTCAGTAATCATTGAAAATGTGAAATTTCACGTCAATGAAAAAAAATTTTGTGATTTTCTAAAAATTTTTTAAAAGTTTTCATTCTTGAACAAATGCTTCGTGTCTTTATTATAAATTTATTTTAAGCTATTTAACAATAAATTCTACGAAAGGTTACACTTTTTAATAAATATAAGAAATAAAATACAATCGTAATTTCGTATTTCGATTTATTTCAGATTTTTGGAATAAATTGCAAGCTTTTAAGTCTCAAATTGTGACAATTTCTATTAAAAAAAGAGTACAATATCAGTGATTCAACGCATACTTTGTTTGCGTTCCCGCAAAGGCTAATACCGAATGCAGAGTGATCAGTTCTGTAATCTTTATACGAGAAAGGGTTGAGTCTAGAAACGTATTCCAATCCTTAATTTTATGATAAAAAATGTTCGAGATTCTTAATACTTATGCGAATGTTTTCATTTTAATCATTTCTATTATTGTCTAATGTTTAATTTATAAACTAATATTTAATTTAGAAAAAAATAGTTTTAGCAAATTCTTAAAAATGTGATAATTTTGAATATTGTTCATATTATCTTAAGACTATTTAAATAAAGTTAATTTAAGACCAAGTAGGACATAAGCATAGTTTATCAGATACACGAAGTATAAAAAACAGATAAAAAAAGTATATAGAACAGATGTATTTTTACTTCAAGATTTTAAAGAGCATCTGAAGTCGTGTCTTTTGTAATAATGCATAATGATTTAGGATATAAATGAAATCAAATTAAATTATTATTTCACGTTTCTTTTTAACTGAAATTTAAGATTAATCAGGTCATCTAGTTCTTACGGAATTTTATACTTTAAATATTCACGAAGGTCATTACCTTACTGATACAAGTCATATAAAATGCGCTTAACTTTCAAAGACGTTTATATAAATGTTGTATATTTTGTTTAATTTTGGAATGTTTGTATAAAACTAGCAATAATATTAGTGTTTTTCAAATTAAAATAATGAAAGAGAACAAAATTCGTTTAAATTTTTACGCCAAAATCACTTAAAGTCAACGATATCAAAAAGTATTAAAATCAGTAATATTTATATAAGTTAATTTTTTTTTACACAATTATTGGCTTTAAAGTTTAAAAAAACTGTGATTTATATCGACTATTTTTGAAGAGATTCTGAGTAATCAGAGCAAAAATAGCATCATTCTCAAACAACAAAAAAAATAAAATTGTCTTATTTAAGCATTATCACGTTAATTATAACAAAAAATAAGAAAGAAAAAAAATGTTTTTTTTCATTATTGCAAAGCTAAAAAATTTGCAGATACTAGATAATATGCACCTTTCTCTGTATCTTGAATCTGTATTTATTGTCAGAATGCATTTGAAAATAATGAAATATTTTGTATCTGAAAATAATGTCGTATTTTTGAACTTATAAATTTGATAATAGTTTTAAATTCAGTAAGATGTTCTCTGAACTTGTCTTAATTGTAAATCTCTAATATTCTATTCAAATTTTAACAAAATTTATGCAAAGAGGGCAAAAATCAGTGAATTAATTTTATTGTTTTTGCTGTAAATGAGTCTATTGTATTCGTTTAAACTTAAATAATTAAACTTAAATTATGTTTTCTATAATATTATAAAAATGTAATAACTTCAAAACATTTCCGTGCCTGATATCCATTTAATAATACAAGGTTTTAGAGGAATAATTTTAAATTAAAAAATTCTTATTTCAATAGGAAGAAGAAAAAAAACGAAATTTGATTATTTTGAATTTTAAGAAACAGTCTTGATTCTTATGTTATACCTCCTGGTTTTGAGATAATTAACTAGATATTAAATATTAATGAATTAAAAGACTAAGACTCTTTATGGGCGAAAATCACTAACTCTCTGTGTTTAGATCAAAGTAAAGAGTGATAATGTTGATTTGATCTCGAAAAGTTAAAAACCAGAGTTTTTTTCTCATCTATTATGACTAGTCAGATTACTGTTAAAAGAATAATAATGGCAGAAATTACGAATGTTTTATTAAACCTGAAGTATTACTAGGCAAAATTAAACAAAAAAAAAGTATGTTTGATTTGTTCAGAAATGTTCGAACTGCAAGACACTCGAATATAAACATCATTAAAATATTAGTCCCGCAGTGGACTGATCGTTAAGACACGGTTCCCAGCAGATCAGCGAAGTCAAGCATCACTGGCTACTGTCAGTGTGCGGGTGGGTGACCACTTGTATCAGTCTGCGTAGGGACCGAGGGTGTGCGGTATGGGTCCTCGTTAAACTGTTCTACCGTAAAGTGCTTGACTTCGCGTGCAGGTCGTATGGCTACCGAAGCGGGGGTGCCATCCCCTCCGCAGAGGATCAAAATTGTGATGGCATGTCTTCGGATCATCCTCAGGGATGTTTCCCAGACCGTCTCCAATAGCCCATTATGCAGCTCTAGTGCGACGTAAATGAATTACAACAACAACAACATTAAAATATTAATAAATATAAAAATTATAAAACATATAACATTTTATTAAATTAACTATTTCTTATAATGATCTAGGGTAAATCCTAAGTGCAGAACAAAACAGGTTAAGGTCCTACATATACAAAATGAATGCTTTCGAACAGTTTACGGATTCATTCCCTTGTATTCATCTAAAAGTATTTCTGTGGTTAAACCATTTGGAAGTAAAAAGAGGCGCAAAGTAGAAATTTTATTTACACTTTGTACTATAAAAAATATTTCAAAGGGATAACAATCGTTTATGAGAAAGTTTTATTTTGTCAAATATTGTGAAGTCATGATAATCATCGCAAATTATTCGGCTGATTTTAGGTTGAATCGGTGATTTATAGAAATTGTTACTTTATGTGTAAAATCGGATTATCAATCAGCAAGTAATTCAGGGTATTCGTTGATTTTTTCTCCGCATGGAAATCGGATATATAAGACAATTTACAGAGTCGATTGTACTTTGTACCATTAAAAAAGAAAAATAATATTTAACAGGGATTAAATTATTTTACGAGAAAGATTTATTTTGTCGAATAATGTGAAGTCATAAAAAATCATCGAAAATTATTTGGCTGAATTTAAGTTGAATCGGTAATTCAACCTAAAATTACTAATTACTTAACGTGTAAAATCGGGTAATCTGTCAGCAAGTATAATTCTGGGGATTCGCTGATTCGTTTATCCGGATTGAAAGCGGATAAAACAATTTACACAGTTGATTATATTTTACCATTAAAAAAGAAAAGTATTTAACTGAAAAATAATATTTAATATTTTATTAAATTCATTTACGAGAAAGTTTTATTCTGTCGACATCGCAAATTATTCAGCAGAATTTAGGTTGAATCGGTGATTCATAGAGATAATTACTTTACCTGTAAAATCAGATTATCAATTAGCAAGTAATTCTAGGTATACGCGGATTTTTCTCACAAAGTAATCGGATATTTAAAATAATTTACACAGTGGATTGTATTTTGTACCTTTAAAAAAGAAAAATAATAATTAACAGGGATTAAATTATTTTACGAGAAATATTTATTTTTTCGAATAATGTAAAATAATAATAATCATTGCAAATTATTTGGCTGAATTTAGGTTGAATCAGTGATTCATTGGGGCAATTACTTTAACGTGTTAAATCGGATTATTAATCAGTAAGTAATTTTGGCTATTCGCTGATTTTTCCCCCCACATAGAAATCGGATATTTAAAACAATTTACCGATTTGGCTTAAAGCGAAGTGTAAATAATTATTTATTTTGTTATCAAATGTTTTATAATAAATGTTTTAAATAGAAATTCGAAAATAATATTTAAAAGATATAAAAACATTTTATGAGAAATCTTTATTACGATAAATTGTAACTTATTTTTATTAATATATGCTAAGTGCTTTAATTCATATAAATGCTTGGTTTACGTAGGCGCTGTGTATTTTCTTACTTTAGCATAGCAATCGAATATATTCTCTCTTTTAAATATAGAATGTATACAGTTATCAAACGATATCGTTCAAATCCTAGACAGGCTTAATACTTTTTATAAATTACAAAGAAACTATGTATGCAACAAATATTTTGAAACTGAATAAATAAATAAAATTATCAAGGACATGCATAAATATTTTATGACTGATGCATGATATTACCCTAATGATGAACAGTACCTGAATATTTTATTCTGATGTTTGATGTTTTGAGTTTTTTTTCGCATAACATATCAGATGCATAAGGTTTTATATTAAATGTAGAAGGTTGAGTGTAATATTAATTAGGCAAATATTAGTGTAATATTAAAGTTGATTGTAATATTAATTATTCAATCATCATTTACGTGGAACGAGCAATTAACTTTAGTTCTTTTAGAAGGTAACTATTTTTATTTATCTTTGGGCCTTTGCTTACTAGTAAGTAAAAGTGATTATTTCTGTTTGTATATTATTCTACATAGTTATTACATCAATTTGCATATGAATAAAAACTTTCATCACCGTTTAAAGTTTAAACTATAATCACAATAAACTAATGAAATTGAATTTGTTCTAAACACTTTTAGATTAGAGTATGATATAAGGAAATCAAATAACATAAAATTAACAAAACAATGCTCAAGCACATAAATTTTCTAATGATATTTTTCATATTAAATTTAAATGACGCGAAATAAGCAGAGAAATTTACTTGTTAATTAATCTTGTGTGAAAACTTGTTTTGCTCGAAGAAGTAAAAAAAAAAAAAAATTAGAAAAATTTTGGAAAAACAATACAAAAAAAAATATTATTAATATTGAAATTTCAAGAAAAAATATTCTTACTATTAAAAGAAATAAAATATTTTTTATATATTGATGATAAAAAATGAAATTCTTTTCTAAACATCTAGCAAAACTCTGCTTGATTCCGTCGTAAAGAAAAAATAATAATGGTAATAAAAATAAACACTGAAATTTAGAAAACTATTCCGAAGATTTTCCGTTCATAAAAACGTTTTTTTTAAATATAGGTTGCATTTTTTTTATTTATTTTAATTAATTTTATTTTAAGTAATTTTAATTTTTTATTTATTAATATGTAGTTTTTATGTAAAATAAGCCATATTAAGACACTTTCTTGTGATTATATGTTGTTGTATGCTGTAAAAAAAAGTTTAGTGTATCTCAGTACTAATGTGACAACTATTTTACACCAATTGTGTAGATAAACACCAAGACTGTTCTTTTACACTAGTGTAAAGTAAACGCCTCCACTTTTGTTATTCAGAAACACTAAAATTTCTAATTACATTAAGACGCAATACGCATAACAGTCAGCTAAGTTATTTTTACGATAATGTATAAAGTAAGAATAATTAATTTAGAAGTTTTTTCAAACATACGTGCAGCCAAGACAGAATAAAAACGCATATATATATATATATATATATATATATATATATATATATATATATATATATATATATATATATATATATATATATATGGGTGATTTTCACGAAATATGACAATTCACTGTCCCTTGCTCCAAGATCTAATAGAAACTTTATAATCTAATAGAACTAAAAGAACTTTTTTTTAAAAAAAATTAATAAATAGCATTGCTGTTAGCATTTTAAAATAACTTTGCACTAGCATTGACTGTTTTGTATACTTACAAAATTTATTTGAACATCAAAACGTCATTTTCCTGGCATGTCCCAAACAATGTTTCCAATAATAACTAGCTTCAAAACTCCCTATAAATTTTTCAATATCTTATTTTTTTTATCTCAACCGGTGTAAGCGTTTCTAGAATATGCGCAGAGGGTATTATTTACAAAAACTTCGTTTAAATTAATTTTTTCTGTCAATAATTTGTTTGTCCCAAGAAAATCTGTCATTTTCTTGGCTACTTTTATTTAGTGATTTATAACCAAAATAGATAGAGCCAGCAATCAATATCTTATGTTAATAGATTGATTAGATACCCTCCTATATGAACATGTCTTGTTGCATGAAATTTTTCATGTTGCATGAATCTATTTCAAAAAATTTTTCATGGTGAGTAGGTTTTTGTGTTGTCATTTTCCTGACTTCTTGAAACCATTAATAACATAAATTACATAGATTTATCTGAGTTATTTTAAGAAATTCTGTTGTTTTCTACCGAATATAAACGTCTTAGGCAAAATATTTAATTAAAGTAAAGTTATATGCTATAAAATGGCGAATTTGTCATTATCCTGGCTTATGAATGCCAAACTGCTAATATTGTAAGGAAGGAAAGCAAATATTAACCTAATACCAAGTTTATGTATGATTGTAATATGCTTGGATGTAATCAAAGTTATTTATTTATTTAATGATTGATTATTATCCACAATTTTATTCTGTACATATCAGCAAAAAAATTTTTTTTGATTCTTTCTACAGTGGATAAAAAGAATTAATTTAAGCAATTTATGGTCCATCTAACATATTTTTAACTTAAAATGACTGTCTTTTAAACTTCTAAGCTAATATGTCATTTTCCTGGTATTCAAGATTTAGGGAATTTCAATTTTATTTTTTTTCCGAGCAAATGTCAATAAACTACACTGCTGTCTGTAAGATATTAATAAGTGTAACTAAGAAGTATACAAAAAAAAAATTTAGATTATTTTGACGACTTTAAATTTGAAGAAATGTTTTGGTCCGAATTGTCATATTTCGTGAGAATCATCCATATATATATATATATATATATATATATATATATATGTTACTGTGAATGACCGAAATTGGTCACTTTGGTAAAAGCCCGAAATATATAAATATATACTAGGTCTAATTAAGTGCCACTGCCCGGTATACATTTGCCCGCTATGACCTACATCAATGTTTTTTTATGGTCAAGTACCACTGGCCAATATGCATTTAACCGGTACTCCGAACACTGATGTTTCTCCTAATCTATCTTCAGCAGATGACGAATAAATATAATTATATCAACGAACAAATTAATATTAAATCAGATCTAACAAATATTTCGGGCCGAAGAGACAATCTGATTCACCGGTTGACATTCTCTTGATTTCGGTCTAAAATCAACGGACTAAAAACAATGAAATTTGGCATATAGATAGTTCGAAGCACGAGGATGCTCACTGTCTACATTAGAACATTCTGCAATGTACCGTTCGAGCGGGATGAGCAAGAAACAAAATTGAATTTTATGACTGGTTCAGCGTTAGACATAGTTTTAAATTTTAGCTAGAGACGATTCAATTTTTTAAATATTTTAAAGATAACATCAGTGATATTTGCTAGCTCTATATCTAGCTTATAGCTTTCTATATAAAAAATTTTAATATTTAATTAATTTTTATTGACCCAGTCAGATAAATTCAATGAACAACATTAATGTGGTCACTAAATACTAACTTCCAAAGTTATCTGATACTACGTGTTTATTTTGCTTATAGTAATTCTTTTAAAATGTATTTCTATAAAAGTAAATAATTTAAAATCAATTAAAAATAGATAAATATTCAAAGGCAAATTTAAAAAAAAAATAGTTACGTATTCAAAGGCAAAATTAATGGAAACGTGGTACGAATTCGCTTAAGGAGAAACGTGATTTCTGCTGCAGGTTCTGCGACCGACAGTTAAAAACACTCGGCTCAGCCCATTAGTCTTATTACATTCCCTGATAAAAGTTGTCATTTAAGCAATTTCTCTCAAAAATATAAATGCGGCATGGAATTAAGAAAAACTATCTACAAATGTTTTCATAAAACTATATTTTTTTTAGTGACATCAATAATCATATTTTAAGCCTAATCTACTAGTTACTATGTGCCGAGTGTTTTGCAATTTTTTAATATATAGTAATATACTTAATATATAGTTTTGGAATATTTAACTAAAATGAAGTAAAAAAATTAAAGATTTTACACTTAAATATTAATTCGCAAACTAATATTTAAGTGCGTAAAAAAAACAAAAACAAAAAACGATATTTTTTTCGGTTACGTCGAAAAAAAACAGGAGGAAGAACATCAAAACTAGCTTGATTACTTGATAAACTTGTAGGTATTTCGATAACTTTTTAAATCCTAGCTTGATTACTTGATAAACTTGTAGGTATTTCGATAACTTTTTAAATCCTTTCTGCCTCCTTCGGCGGTCAAATCGGTTGTGATGCTTTTTGTCCCTCCTTCGTCAGTCATGATTGGTTAGACTTTATTATTCGTTTTTGTTGTTTTCCTCACTCGAATATTAATATGGGACCCCTAGTGTACATACAGTTTCATTTTAGAAAAAGAATTCTAAAAATATATACTGAAGGTGGTTATTACGGAACATCCTATATTCACACTTCATTTTAATTAAAAAAAATATATAATAATTTTATTCCTTCTTGCATAACTAATAATTTTTTAAACACATTATCTAAAAAAACCTTGCAACTCGTACATTTTTCACATATAAAAGGCTATTATAAAAATAACACTTTCCATAAAAGGTCATCTCTGATTATGTTAAATTAAAGCATTTCTTTTATCCATTTTTATGTTTTTTTTTTTTTTTTTAAAGAGATAATTCTATGCTATGCCAGTAATATGCAACTTGATATTTAGGTCAGTAAAGGACGTCCCCTTCATTGATTTTTTTATCCAGATCCTATTGAGATTCCAAAAATTTGAAAGCGCTTGCCCCTTCACGGAAATTGTTGTTTAGTGGCTGCTTCTTCGGTGCCAGATACTGTACTTGCAGTAAATAACTGGCAAGACTCTCAGTCGCCGGCTAATGCAACTAGAAATCGATATCTGGCATATTCTTAATGATTTCATCATAATTGGGTACGTTTTATTGTCCCAATTTTGAAATAAAAGAAAAGAAAGTAATATAGTTATAAGCGGTATTATGCAATTTTATTTATACTTTTGTTGCGTTTATATTTTCTTTGTTTGTTTGATTTTTTTTTTTATTAAATAAGATAGCCATTTTTATCGTTTGTTATTCCAAAAAGAATTCCGTTAAAAATGGCGTAATCCATTAATGCTATTTGTCTACTAGAACCAAAAATAAATGGCATGAATCCAATTTGTTTTAGCTAATATATAAATTCAATTATTTTTAGGTAGTATAATAAATGAAATTGTTAGGTTAAGTGCAACAAATTGTATCAAAGATGGAATTTTTGCGGAATAAAAACTTTTTATAGGGTTATTTTTTTTATAGGGTTCATTAAATGCAAAACGCATCCATCTTCTTGGAATTCTTTGCATTAAATTATTGTGACGCTTTTAGGGCCGTATCATATAGTTATTATAATTAAATTAAATAAAGGAATTTTACTCGTCTTAAATTTAAAAAAATAATATTTCAATTACAATTAAAACATTTTAGCATTATAACATTATTTCTTAAATTGTTTAATAATAGGTAGAGAGAGAAACTTACTAAGTTTATACATGGTTCATTTTCGTTATCTGCCTAGAGTAGACCTCTCTTTGATTTGCTTTCCTAACTCTTTCCTTCGGCTGCTTTTATAGCATTATTTTTTGGAAAGGTCAAGTTTTAGTGAATGAGTCCAAAAGTTATTGGTGTTTTCGAATTAGGGGTGACATGTTAAGATTTTAACCTAATTGCTTATTTGAATTACTCTATCCGTATTTAAGTTACCGTTTGCCGATGGAGATTTCCCATGGTAGTTTTACTTAATAGAAGACTTTGAGATGTTCTAGAAATCTAATTTTAGCCCTTTCTCGTGATTTTAATTTTGAGTGACGATAAGCGTCACACTATTAATATTTATAATAAACGTAAAATTTTTTGAAGTGAATTGAGCAAGCTAAAGCCGAAGAAAAAAAAAGAAAAGAATCTATCCAACATTCGTGGAATTGAACTTAAACAATTTATTGAGTAAGGGCATATACTATCTCTTTGTGTTAAAAAATCGTAAGGGCACACCCACGATGATTTGTTTGTTTGGCTTAACGTTACATTTTGTTTTGCTAAGCAAAAATTATAAAACTTAGAAACCTGAAATAACGAAGGAGTGCAGAAAGTGTACACGAAGTTTGATAAAATAAAAAAAAATACGTCTGTTTTTAGTTTGAGAATTATTAACTCTTAAACTTGGAGTAAAGAAAAAATATCCTCTTAGTCGGTCTACTATTCACTGAAACCTAACTACAGTGTTGACATATGACGTACTGAAAGGACCATTTTGTATTATAATTTTAATAAGAGTATTTTTTTTTTCGGAATTTTTATTAGCTTGAAAGTTATTGCAAATTTAAGTGCTTTTTATTTATTTTTTTTAGGTTTTTTGTTTTAAATATTGACTATTTATTCATTGTTATAGAAGTTTTATTTTCCCCTCACAAGCCTCTTTGTTCTATAAACTCGCGCTTGAGAAAATGTCAATCAAAAGTAGCAAAAAAAAAAAAAAAAAAACGAGAAAGAATGAGAGACAAAGAGATATTGAAAGTGAAATTTCAAAGTGAAATAAAAAAAAAAATAATAATAAACTTAATTCATTAGGCTAAATTTTTTTCCCAAGAGATTTTTAATATTTTTGAATTATTTTGAAATGGTTATTCGATAAGAATTACGCCCCTGTCTTGCACCTACCACAGTGCTGATGTAAAATATCTTTAGTGGTAGATGGATTGTAGGTCGGAGTCTCCTTACCGTCAGGCTAAAGGTGAGAGGTTTTTGTGGTTTTCCTCTCCATGTTTTGAAAATCCCCATATTTTTAATGCTTTTTTATTAATATTTGCGAGTTTCGAATCATACATTTTAATCACCCCTTTGGACGTGCCTTATTTGTTCAGATTTCATCGTCAATCTAAAATATTTTTCTTTTCTTTTATAGTTATTGCTAGGCTATTGCGTTTCCACATGTTTATATAATGATCTCGATATTTTTTATACAATATTATTACAACACCCGAAATTCGAACGTGGGTCTTTAATTTGTTTGCTGGTTTTTAATTTTGCTTCTAATTTTTTTGTAGCTTAAAAAACCGCTTAAGATTTAACATTTATAAAATACACGGACCTGTACAACTTAGCGTTGAATCTTATTTTGAGCTTATAATGAGTTTGTTTTGTTTTAAATCATCTTTGGCTCCATAAAATTACTGTAATTAAAATATTTCATTTGTATTTAAATTGCTCAGTAAAACATTTGTTTATTTATTAGATTCGTTCACGTACATATAATAATTAATTTCATTTAAAAAAAAAATTTGCGTCACGTGATGTAATAAAAGAAAACATTATTTTTTCTACATCCTAAATTTTTTTCTCGATAAATAATTCAATAAATAGATTTATTTAATCGAAAAAAATTATCTCGATCAAATAAATTTATATTTTTTGACAGGAAGGATTTTTTTTTTTTTGTTGAAAAGTCGATCAGTATATTTTTTAGAACTGAACGAATTTTAATATTTAATAGAATTTAATTTTATGGCAATACATTACTAAGTTGACTGATAAAAAAAATTGTGTTTAAAATACTGATGTTTATATTAAAATTAAAAGAATTGCTGTCAACATGTCCCTTCACAACAACAACGGCCCTTCATTGGCTCAAGCTACTGTGCAAGTTACCTTTCATTTAAAAAGGTTGTGCACCCCCACCTCTAGTCTAGACAAACTAATTAGCATATTTAAAGTCACATCCCTTTAAACCATTAAGATTGGATCCTAGCACGTGAAAATTTGATCACTAAAATTAAAAGTTATTCAGCAGGCTGTTCCTTTTTTTAAAATTCTTTTTTTCGCATTGTACATGTGGACCAGTGTTAATCATCCGGAATCGGCTAAATTTACAAAAATTAAAAACACTGCAGTTTTTTTTTAAAAAAAAGAAAGCTGCACTATAGCAAAAAACAGCACAAAAACATAATCAATACATAATATCAAATTGTTTTAATCTTAGCCCATTTAATCTTAGCCCTTATAAACAATTTTATTACGGTAGGATCTTGTTTTCCACCTATGGCATGTATGGTCATCTGCTAATAACTACAGAAAATACTAAAAAAACCAATGAAGGGCTTTACTTAAATGTCGCTAGCAGTAAAGGTTTGCGTTCGGTCAAGAAGAGAGGCCAATAATAGGCAGCTAATTTCTTTTGCTCGGTATGCATACATTACTTCGTTCATTGGGTTCGTGATATTTGTAGTTATAAACACAAAATTTAAAAATTCAGTCATTTATAAGCTTTTAAGTTCAAGTTTATGGCCAATTCTTTACAGTAGGTAAAATTGTAACATTTTTTAAATTCCCACCCACCTTACAAAGAAGAAAGAAATGGTCTTAAAAATTACATTAATTTAAGTTAATTAGCTATATGAATTTATTATTATAAATCAATATCAGTCCGAAAAATGTGTTAACATGGCATTCCAAAATTTTAAAAAAAAGCCATATAAAAGGCTAAAACAAGATAGCTAATATAATATCAGAATTGAAAATTCTTTAAAAACGCTGAACTTCGCTTTTTTATTTATTTATTTGATTTCTAAATGTTCTCGGATTATTCCAGGTGGAGAAACAGGTAAATTTTTACGCTTGAATTCTTTCCTCGCTCTTGATCACTAATCACAAGGGAAAAAATAAAAATGAATAATTGCTGTTTATTTCACTTTCGTTAGAAAGCGTTATTGAAAAGAGTAATTACTGGAAAAGTAATTCGGTATTTCTTCAAACAATTTCTAACTGGTAATGTTTCTTGTTGATTGAATATTTTCAGATTAGGAGGAATTTCAAACTGTTCAAGATGCCTCGTCCAGTTTCGGCACAAACTAGAAATGAACAGCTGATGAAAGAAAAAGCTTCTAAGAAACTTATGGTGGCAGAAGACCCGGTAGAAAAACTTAGATTATTGTGCTTACAACGGGGATCTCGAGGAATTCTGGGATTGGGAAGGTAAGAGAAATGTTTCATTGAATTTAATGAAATAACTTAATTAACCCTTTGACGCAATTGGGATATCGGTGTCCTTTTTATGTATTTTTTTTTCTGACGCTCTAATTACGTGCAAAACTATACTTTAGTATTTTTTAATTATAAAAACCAGTCCTATAGTTATTTCTAGATTAAAAGCTTCAAAAATATACAAATTGGAAATAACAGCCATGTTTCAAGCGCTCAAAAACAGGCGCCCATTTCTAAGACTTGCCAGACATGAGAAGAAACAAAAGTGTTTTCAAATTTAAAACGATAAGTTGTCAACGAATCAATGGAAAAATAAAGGTGAGAAACAAAACTAGAAAAACCACAGTAACCGAGACAGAAAAAGAGATGAAAAACAGAACAAGGAAAACCATAGTGGTAGAGAGGGGCAAATCAGGGTAAAATGCATTTCCACGCGCTATGGAGAGTTGTCGAGAAACTGATGTCGTAAACGAAGGAGTTAGAATTCATATGTCTAACAGTTACTAAAATACTGTACTAAAATATAGTATTCAAAAAAAGTAGTTAGAATTTTTTTCCCATTCATTTCCAAAGTTTGTTAATAATTGAAGTTAAATAACTTATAATTAGAAACTATTTCTCTTAGATCTAAAATAACTCCAAATAAGTGCAAGTTTAAAAAATTATTGCATGGAAGTGAACCGTGTTTGGTAGATTTTACCTTTAATGCAGAAAAAAAACACCGGTGTTTCATGCTGTATTTCATAACCATAAAGTATTAAAATGCTAAATACAATATTTTTCACTTATTCTAACCTAAAATAATACAATATAATGAAAAAAGTATAGAAAATATGTTTAATAAAAATTCTGCGTTAGAGGGTTAAAAAAGTGTTTTTTTTTTTTAATGTTTTTATAAACTAATTCACTCATTCACTACATCGATACGCTTCATATCTTTATGTTTTTTCTTCTTTTATTCATTTGCTATATCAAGAATAATTTATAGTAACAGTTGATATAGTGAAGTGCTATCCATAAGAATATATTAAATAACAATTACTATAGTTTTTTTTAACGGCAGGCACTGAACTTATCTATCGTTCTTCGCTATGTAAGGTGCCGGCGTTGTTCATTTTGCGTCGCCTGGTGCGTCACGGAGGCATTACCTAGGTCACACTGCCACAGATACCCGTTTCTTTATCACGAAACTACTTAGGAAATCTAACGGGGCCGAGATAACTTGGTTAGCAGAGCACTGGACTCACGTTTGTAAGAGTTCGAATCCATCAAGCCGAAGACTCTCTGTGTAGTAAATGGTGACTGTTGCACGTTAAATCTGACGGGTCACGAAGTCCACCATGATCCCATAAACAAATTATACATCTGGGGGTACTGGATTGGAGATTGATCGTTCTCAGGTTCAGGTCAAAATAACGATCTGTGGATGAATGAATGGATCCGCCCTATAAACTAGTATGACGTATGGGTGTGGCAGAAGTCGAATTCTTGTCCATAGATGGCGCCACTGGAAAACAAGAACAATCGCACCTTCTTGCCTTATTGGTCTATGACAACAACCAATTATGGTGGTACTCAACGCTAAAATCATTTACACTTGTCATAAAGCTAATAAACGTTTCTACAAATTTTCTATACACTCAGAAACTTTGGAACATGTTGAACCTGATTTATCAGTCATATTTGCTGCAAGCACGTTATTGGTATCGCATTAAACTTTTTCAATATTATGGTTCAAAGTATTAAAATTATAATTCGACAATGACGCAATTTTTCGGAGTTTTGATCCGTTGTTACCAGCAATAGTGTTTAAAAATATTATATTTTCAAAGTATTTCAAAAGATTGCTGCGCGTAATGCTCTCATTCGAATGAAAAAAAGAATTAATTGAACAGAATAAGAACAACTAAATACTTAAGATAACCTCTGTATCTTTTAAGTAATTTTTGATTCGGGGCCTCAGTGTATCCGAAATATAAAAAGTTATAACACGATTTAAGCTCATTCTAGGAAGTTTTACGCTCTCCCCATAATGTTTTGCAATTTAAAAATTTTATTTTACTATCGGGCTGAACAGCTGACGCAATTCAGAGTTTATAACCATCCGTGTTCAACTCCGTAGCCTAGCAATTTTTAACCTAACCCAGCAGATAATGGACCTCCTGGATGAAGAATTGGGACAAACTAACCTCCGTGGAGGACTTTTTGTTGGAACTAAGCCGCATTTGCGTTACATAGAGAGGTAAACCGCAAAAAAACTTCCCTCGGTTAGCCCGTCTCCAAGGGGATTCTTACCCACGATCCGCCACTGAGGATTCTTGTAATTTTTAACCTAACCAAGAGGACAAGGGTACTTCTGGATCAAGCATTGGAACAAACTTGCCTTCGTGGAGGACTTTAGGATAGAACAAACCCACATTTGTGTTACATGGAAAAGAAAATTACCGAAACTTCCCACGGTTAGTTTGACAGCGAGGGGGTTCTAACCCATGATCTGTCTACCACTTAGGATATTTTACGTCAGCAGTCACACCGCTAGAAGTCAAACTTGTCTCACCTAATTGAGAGGCGAACGCTCTATCCATAGAGCCAACGCGACTCAATTTAAAAATTCGTCGAAAGATATTCTAAGCATTTTTAAAAAAAAAATTTTAAACAGAAAGTCGTATTTTTAAATTGATAAGACTCGAGAATTAGTCAACCTATCGTGTCGTTGTTCATTGCTTATATTAAAATGATAAACAATTTAATTTATTCTAATCAATACATTTGTTGCTAATTGCGACAAAATCGCACATTTAAATACTCAAAATAATTCATTTTAAAAAAGATACGTTTATAAATTTTTCGTTTAAATTGAGTAGCATTGTTCAGATGCGATTAAACACCGAATTAGTTCATGCGAAATTTTATTTCTTCGTTACATCAGTATTATTTATTTCCATTCATTGATTTCGGTGATTATTTCTATCGATCTAATCGATTCTAAATGTAATATTTATTGTTTACTGTTAAATAAATAATAGTGATAAAAAAAAATCAACCACCCTTGAAAATGTCGTTTAGTGTGATCGCATTAACAAATCTAATCCTTTAATTCGAGGTTAAAAAAAAAAAGAGTTATTCATTTAGCCACTATATGAAGTGAGATGATGATGTAAATTTCTACGAATTAAGGCTTTAAATTATGTTGCGTTATAAACATCACATATTTAACATGTTATTTCAATTATTAGGACTTATTTTTTACTAATGGCTAAAAAAATCCGTGAAAAAAAATTCGTAATTATAACAATCTTTATATTTAAATAAAAATTAATTATTAGAAGTCTCTGTATGAAACGTAGTTAAAAGAGTTACGACAAGCAGTTTCAAAATAGTGCAGAAATCTAGATATGATACCGACCGCGTCGATATCGTAGCTGAACTTCGATATCGATAACGCGTCAGCTAATTGACCGACAATTTTTTTTAATTTTTTACCAGTTGAAGGATAAATTAAACTGCACTAATGCTGATTAAATTTTTATTAAATTCAGTTCATTAAAAAGTAAAAATGTAAATTTATATTTAGTTTGATTAAAATTTTTTACAAGAAACATAAATCCTTAGAAAAACAAACATTATATCAAAAAGCAATGTGAATAGTCGGTTATTATTAGTACCAATCGGTAAATATTAATAATAACCAATTAAGCCGGTTAAAGTGAGTAATTTAAGAAATTTTATCACATTAACCGCAGAGATGCCAACTAGCTCCGCTCTGTAAAATAGTATTTTCTAGTGGTAACGAAATTTAAGTTACTCTTAGTTTAGTTTTTTCCATTTTAAGTAATTTTTTCACCACTCAATATCAAAAATTATAAGTATAATATAAAATGCAACGTTAAAGCATCAATCTAATGGTTACTGTATTAAAAAGTAGGCGTAACTATCTTCCTTTAACGAATTTTACTATATAATTTGCTATCACTTTATTAAAACTATTCCAAAAAGCGGAGCAGTTGGCATCCCTGTAACCAATTATTATTAATAATAACCTATGAACTTTGGTTAATGTCATTCTTTCGCGCTTTTATTGGGGATATTTCCATATTGTGCTCTGCCACGCCAACTACAATCGCCAAGGCGCCAAACTAATTTTAAATTGGAATTTAATTTTTTTTAAATGTTTGCTATGTTTTTTTTTTTTTAGTGGGCCGCTGCCCGGAAGTTGCCAAGACTTTTTATTCTGCCACCGATCACAATACGGAAATCTCTCCTTTTTATTTCTAATTTTGACCAAAAGAAGCGGTTATTATTAATAATAACCCGTATATATATATATATATATATATATATATATATATATATATGATGCCGTGAATGTACGAAATATTTGTTGTATCCGATTTGATATCAATTTATTCGTTCATATTATTATATTTATTCGATATTTTAATATCTGCTGACGATAGACTAAGAGAAACATTAGTGTATGGAGTACCTGTTAAATGCATACTGGGCAGTGACACTTGACCTTAAAAAAACATTGGTGTAGGGCATACCGGGCAGTGGCACTGAACCTTAAAAAAACATTGATAAAGGACATACCGGGCAAATATATATCTGGAAGTGGCACGTAACTAGACCTAGTATATATTTCAGACATTTATCAAAGCGACTATGTGATTGTCAACATTCACCGGTGGAAGTCATCAACCACCCGTTTCGGTCATTAACGTTAACATATATAAATGTTCACGAATTCAAAAATTTTTTTTAATTCGATGAGGTAAACTCTGATTTAAATACAATTGGTTGCCTATTACTTAGTATAATTTGAACTTTTTTAATATCACAATAACCAAATAAATTTTTCTCAATTTGAACGTTCGTCGTACTTTTAAAATTACGTAACTAATTTAATTTCAATTTATAATTACAAGAAATAAAATATAAAACACTCGTATATGTCATGTTCATTCGTTGTTTCTGAAATTAAAAATTTTTTTTAATTATAATTAAGCGTAATGTGTTAACCTTCACATGTCTTTTTTTTTTATAAGATTAAAATACAACACAACAAAATGTAACATATCGTGACAATGGTGGTCTTCTATACACGGAATGTCTTTAAATGAACAAAGTAGCAAGTGTTATGGTTTTGAAAAGAATAAAAAGAGTGGCCTAAAAACATATTTTTTTGGCGAGGATATCTATTTTTATCACGCAATGTTATGATAACATACTTGAGATAGTGATTTTCGTTTCAATTTCATTAAAGTGCTGTCTATTGTGACTTTAAAAGTTTTAGTTGGTTGCAATAAATTCAATTTCTGTAGAAATTGATAATGACCTTGCACTTTTTGCAGGACTTCATTGATAAAATTAAATACAGTTATTAGAATATCATTTATTATAATTGCACTCCATATTTGTTATATATTAAATAATCATTATTCTTTTCCATTGGACTTTTTAACATAATTAAAAAGGCTACATTGAATGGAATGATTATAAGATAAAAGATTCCTTAATGACTAATCATATGGTTTTAACATCATTAATGAAATTATTATGTAACAAAAAATAGTGCTCCATGAAACGAGACTGTTTTATAAAATAATTCATATTTTTTTAATACTTATTTTGGAGTATTAAATCTAATAATTTTAAATCGAAATTTTGTCAAGTAAATTAAGGTTTAGAATATCATTATTATCCTCTTGAAATGTCGGTGTTATTTGTAAATATTGGATTTTATGATGGTTTGTTTCTACTAACACCGGTATGTGTTGGAGCTGACTAGTTCGAGATTTGCCTTGACAACTTTGATCAGCTTACGATGGGACTGTGGGTGTGTGGTATGGTTTCTGGTTAAATTGTTCTGGCGTAAAGGGCCCGACTTCACGAGCAGGTCGTCGGACTGCCAAACCGGAGGAGCCATCTCCTCGGCAGAGGTTCAAAATTGTGATGACATGTCTTCGGATAATTCTCAGTGATATTTCCCAGACCGTCGCCAATAGCCCATCGTGAGCCAAAAAGGCTCAGAGGATAGAGTGCTCGCCTACCAATGTGGTGATCCGGGTTCGATTCACGGCGATGGCTAGTCGAAACGAATTTCGCGCCCGGTTCGCACCGACCAACAGTGCTGACGCAAAAATATTCTCAGTGGCAGGCGGTTCATGGGTTAGAGGCCCCTGGCTGTCAGGCTAACTGTGGGAGGTTTTCCTCTTGTAACACAAATGCAGGTTAGTTCCATTAAAAAGTTCTCTCCACGAAGGCAAATTCTCTCAATGCCGTATCCAGGAGTTCTCTTGTCTTTTGGATTGAGTTCAAAAGTACAAGGCTACGGAGTACATTAATAGTCGTAAAACCAAAATTGGGTCGGCTGTTCAACGACTGTAGTAAAATAAAATACTTGATCTAGTAGTTCCCTTGTCTTCTGGTTTGTGTTCAAAATTACAAGGCTACGGAGTTGAACATTAGTAGTTGTAAACACAGAATTGGGTCAGCTGTTCAATCCCTGTTATAAAATAAATGCAAAATAACTCGTCGAGCACTATTTTCTATAATTCTAGTCATAGCCATTTGCGCATCCTGAATCTCACTATCCTAAATTATTATTTATTTCACAGACATCAGCGTGAAGAGGAATAGATCAACTAGATCTATCTTTTCATACACTTTTGTTTTTTTTTGCTTCAAGTCCTGATGTTTCACTTTTTATCCTATAAATAAATTTTTATGATGCTTCAAAATTATTATAATTACCTAACTTTCGCAAGATAAAATATTACGATGCTTAATCAAAAGTAATAAAAACTTTAAATATGGAATTTAATGAAAGCAGTTGTAATACTTACGATTTACAGATTAATATATAAAAAAAGTGACATTAAAATATTTATTGTTAACACGCTTTTTTTTTTATACAGTGGAAAGTGGTTAAAAGAAATTAAAGGAATACATGATACTAAAACTTCACAGATTAATAGTAAAACTTGTAGGTTTCGTTTCATGTATGTTAGGTTTACCTATCGCCAACCCTCTGTATGCTAATTTTCTTATTATGGCGCAAAGCGTTAATATGAAAAACAGTTTTGTTAAAAAGAAAGGTGCCCATGACCTAATTTTTTTATTATTTAAAAAGGTACTTTAATGCTTCCTTTTCTGGGGTCATAAAAACTTATAAAAACTACTCATTCATTTTACTAATTTTTATTCAAGTGAAAAAAATCTCGCCAAATTGTCGATTTTAATAAAAGTTTAATTACTTTTCTAATATTTAAACTAGGTATTTAACCATTCTAAAGCCCAAATAATTCTTTACAACAAAATGGTATATACAATTTAAGATTTAGATAATGACAGTAGCCTGTAAGGACAATAGTGGCTTTAGCGACCAGCGACGGTGAAAAGGACTCCCAAGAAAAGAACATACAGGAGGGAAGAATACCAGTCCCCCAAGGTTTGGTCCGTGTGGTTCCTGTGTATAAAGGAAAAAACAATATTTAGAGGCACAACAGCTGAAGTTCTTGTAACGGGTTCCTACACTCCGAACCACTAGTGGGGTTAAACTTTTCTTTTTATTTATTATTGGTCCACTCTACATTTTTACACTATTGATAGACGGTGCTGCACTGTTAATAAAGATAATCCTTTGAGAAACCTTTGCTATCATCCATGTTGATTAAATCTGCTAACACATTTTGACAAAGAAATAATAATAATAATAATAAAAACTGGCGGTTGGCGGCGTACCCAACCACACATTTAGAGTTGCCCAACCACAGGTGACGAACCTCCTGACAGTCACTTAGCTTCTTATGCGATGGATCTTAGCACTTATGATTCTCTGTTAAATCTGAGTATGTTGCTCACCCTGGAAGTTGTTTTTCTAGTATAGCATACCGAACCGAGCAGTTCCCCGCGATAGTTACAGATTCTAAGAGCTGTGTTTCTTCTTTCTTTGCTCCAAGACCCCACACTGAAAAGAAATTAAATAAGTCATTATGGGATTTTAATGTTTCAAAATAATTTAATTCTGAATTCGTAATGGAAATGCGACAGGACAGCTCAAAACAATTAACGCCATTACAAAAAAAAAAAAAAAAAGCAATAAATAAATAAATAATAATAATTGAGTGACACTATGAAAAAGAACTTGAAGCAGGACATGAAGTTTGGGTCATAAAATTAAAG
This sequence comes from Parasteatoda lunata, assembly GCA_949128135.1. Taxonomy (NCBI): domain Eukaryota; kingdom Metazoa; phylum Arthropoda; class Arachnida; order Araneae; family Theridiidae; genus Parasteatoda; species Parasteatoda lunata. Next base: position 14,174,629 of record OX421976.1, on the reverse strand, counting down.
TAACTGCTAGCAATACCTCGCTCGCAACTATTTTTACATAAAATAGGGACAATTTTTAAAATGTTAAATACAGGGTAACAAAAAAGTATAGGGATCACTTTTGTGGTTATCTACCACTTAAGTTTTAAAACCTTTTTACATATACTGATCTAAAGCTCTGCTATTAGACTTTCAATTGCAATACTATTTCATAAAATCACAAATGGAGAAATTTGACAAAAAGCTAATTGGTCAAGTACAAGCATTTTTAGAACTTCGATGGAGCCACAGGATTATACAAACCCATTTTAAAAAGAAAGGTATTGCGATTTCACTCAGCCATATCAGTCGCATCAAGAATTCAATACTCGGTTCGATGCAAAACCGAAAAGAAGTGGACGGCCAAGCAAATTGAAGAAATCAGATTTGCAGAAGCTTGATAAGATGACATCAAAACCGGATCCACCAACACAGGCAAGCATGGCTAAAGCTCTTAACGTGAGTCAACAAGTTGTAAGCTATCAACTAAAACAAAATTTGAAGAACAAATGCCATAAAAAACCTAAATGTCATCATTTAAGTGAGAGATCGGTGCAGATTAGGAGGCAACGTTCATGTTACAAGCTTCTCTACAAGCCCCTCTACAAGCTTCCCGTAAGGACAGATGGCGAAAGTTCATTACAACTGATGAAGCTTGGATCTATCTATCTGATACCAATGCTAAATCTAAAGTTCAATATCTTTACTTTGACAAGGGTCAAAGAGAATCGATTTTATGAAATTCAAACGAAATCGCCCTCTTTGTCTTTAAAGTAGGTAGGTACTTTATTTACGTCGCACTAGAGCTGCACAATGGGCTATTGGCGACGGTCTGGGAAACATCCCTCAGAATGATCCGAAGACATGCCCTCGTAATTTTGATCCTTTGAAGAGAGGACGACCTATGCGTGAAGTCGAGCACTTTACAGTAGAACAGTTTAATGAGGACCGATACCGCGCACTCTCGGTCCCTAGGTAGACTGATAAAGTGGTCACCCACCTGCTTACTAACTGCAACCAGCGCTTCTTGACTTCGGTGTTCAACTGGGACCGTTTGCCTTCAAAGAGATTCAGCATATTGTTTTCAGCAGTGTATTGCGACATCTTATAGCAGATAAACGCTCTTATAATTCTGGGGGGAAATGACAGTTCAATTTAAAATATAAAATTTTGCTAGGAAAAATAAATTGGCCAATGGCAACAGGTTGAAAATTTCGCACACTAACTTAAAAAGGGAAAAATATTGCTTGAAATAAACTATCGATATTTGAGCCAGGATGCCACTTCTTATTAGAGGTCTCCACTCCTCGCAAACTTTTCACCACCAAATACTCTTTAATTTTGGGAATTAAACGAAAATTACTACTCTGTGCTACGCTAGAATTTTTTGATCAGCTTCCTACGTATCAGTAACAAAAGATGGTCACTCAATGTGATTATAAAAATAGTTGTTATCATTCAGTTAAGGTTAAACCATTCAAAAGTTAACTCTATTAAAATACAAAAAGTTTAAGAGTTTTATAGTTTGTATATATAAAAAATTCAGTGCAAAGTATAGTAAAATGTGTAGTATAATAGTAAAATGCAGTCTTTAAGAAATAACATTAAAATTTATACCAATAATTCTTTATTAACAGATAACATTAAATAAATAACATACAATAAATGTAAAAACAGGTGGTATAAATATTGATAAAAGTAATACATGTTTTTCATTTTCATTCAGTCATCAATTAAAAAACACATTAAATCTTCCACAACAATAGAACATTTTTGATAGACTATAACAATTAGAAAATGCTCAACATTAACCTCTTTTTAACAAATCATATTCAGTTGTTAAAAGATTAATATATCTTTATAATTTTCAGGTTTATCTTGGAAATAATTATTTGAACTAAGGGTACAAACATGTTTTCATGAGTTGAGCCCATGACAGTCAAGTACAAAAAGCCAATAAATTAAATACAATAGCCTAAAGAAACAAAAATTAGCATTGATGATGGTTCATTTGTAACTGTGAATTGATTGGAAGATGCAAACTTACACATGATTATAGTTATCACAGCTTGTTTGATTCAATTTTAATGCATTGAAAAGCCATCTATTATAGTGTTTGGCCTATATATTTTCTCTTATAGGCTGTGGTATCTTTATAAATAAAATCGTGAAAAATGTAAACTCCATTGATCCAGTGAGGAAGATATCAATTCTGAAGTTTTTTTAAAAAATAAAATCAAGGTTCTTCAGAAAAGAGTACTCTAGATCAGTGTCCTGATGAGAACAGATTACACTTTTAAAGACTCCTAAATGAAATTTATTTCATTGCTAACAATCTTTCATTTCTCTTTCAATGACTAGCAGCTTTCTTGACACATACAAGAGAAAGAGGAAAATTTTTTCTTCAAATCTAATGATACTTGACATTTGCAACAAACATTGCAGAACAACAAGGCGCAAGGCAAGTGTTCAAGAAAATGGCTTGCTTTCTAGGGGATAGATTTTATACCAACCATCAATTCTAAGATGTTTTTCAAAGCTTATACACTAATTGGTAGAGAGGGGGGCTTGTTTCTTAAACAAAATATTTTTTAGTGAAACATATACTAAAATTTAAGTATTGATAAATAGCTTGAGAATTACATACTACTTAACCTCACAATTTCCTACACTGAATTTAATTCAGAGTACATTGCTTTACCACATATGAAACCGGTTTTATGTTATTCTACAGAGAAAAACTACTACTAAATTTTTTCAAGTAGTATGGCAGTTTCATGATTAATATTATCCAAATGTTTATCTTTATGGTTACTTCCGACCATACATATATTTTGAATTAAAAGATAAGAATAATACTTTTCAGTTACTTTTAAAGTTTTAGCTAATTTAAATGCCTGTCTCTAAATAATTTTGGAAAAAGGCAAGTTGTATAAGTAATCATTCTTAAGAAGAAGATGCTTAAACAACCAACAGATAATAATCTGTTTTTGCAACAGTTTGAAAAGTGCAAACATCTTTTAAAATCTTATGAGAATTTCATAAACAAAATTCAATCTTTAAACAAATTACATTATTTATGAAGAAATCAGAAGAAGCTATGATCTAAAATTTGCCTTACAGTATAAGTTTGCCTAATAACAAATATTTACTTATCATTTATTATTTTTAATTTCAAAATAGTTAGTTGGGTTTCAGAGCTAATCAGACAAAGGTTTTAGATTTCGTATCATTTTAAAAAAATTAAATAATCCCTCATTTTAGTAAAGTCGTCACAAACTTGATACATTGAAAACAGTATTTTATAAATCAATTAAAAAAAGTTTATACAATTTAAAAACATAATTGGCATTGACACAACAGAATTTTTTTTTTAAAGAAGCAGTTTATAGAATCATTTTTACCACGCCCGAAAAGTAACCACACTCATTTTTATGAATACCAGACTTGATGTATTGACACAGATTGACAGTTCTCAAAATTTTTTAGTATGTGTTGTAACTAACTACCACTACAAATAATAAATACGAATTCACTACTATGTAAGACATGTTAACTTGATTCTATCCTGAGGTACCTTTTGATAGATGAAGGTTGACATAGTCGATAAATAATTCCCCACATTGGTGACTTGATTTGAACATGCAGTAACGCCCATTTCGCAGAAATCTCAACAGTAACGCCTACTTCGTTGGATGATCCATTCACATTAAACAGTTGATTTGCTGTCAATATAAAATGCTCGGAAAAAAAAAATCCGGTGAAGTAATTAAAGTCTCCCGGTCAATAAACAAAAATGAAGAAAGAAAAAAATATGAGCAAAATGCTACCAAGAAGAAATGAAGTAAAAAAAATATATATATATAATGAGCAAAAATTAACTAAATATATTAATAGCATGAATCAACTAGTGGTAATCGTTCATCGAATTTTATCCCAGATAAAATTCTGGAAGGGGAGTAATGTGGTGTAACTAACTACCATTACAAATAATAAATACGAATTCACTACTATGTAAGACATGTTAACTTGATTCTATCCTGAGGTACCTTTTGATAGATAAAAGTTGACATAGTCGATAAATAATTCCTCACAAGTACAAGCATTGATAGAGATAAAAACTTTTTGTTTAAAAAGATACTGTCTTAGGTATTTCAATCAGAAAATATTAAATAACAAACAAAAGAACTTACTTGAACAAAAATGTAATGAAACATTCTTGACAATTTTTATTCTTTAAATATTATACAAAATGCTACAAAAACAGTGTAAGGTAGTTCTTAGAAATTGTTCAAGTGGCTGAAAAAGGAACAGTATCAGGTCCAGAACAGCTTTCTACACAATTCTTTAAACATTTTATCAGAATTATTGTATCAAGTTGAAAACAATTTATGGCTTAAAAAACTAATCTCTGGTGTATTATTAATAATATTTAAACAACTTAGGTTACTTACAGTAAGAAATTATGTAGTTTTTTTAAATAAAGAAGTAAAAATTTCAAGTTTATGAGAAAATCATGAATATAATTTTTAATCACTAATATTCAGTAAATATTGTTACACTTTCAGTATTTATGTTTATAAATTTGTTATAAAAAAAAGAATAACAAAATGTGTGTAAGGATTATCAAATTTTTAATCATGAAGATCATAACTAAATTTTAAAAGAAATAAACTAAACTTTAAAAGAAATAAATCAGCTACTTTTTAACTTCAAATAACTAAGTTTTTAACTTCACATTATTATAATAATTGAACATACTTACAAACTTTTATTTTTTAAAATAATATCTACACAGCGAATCTATAAGATACTCCTTCTATTATTTATCAGCATAGAATTAGCACAATAAAGCAACATAAACAAAGATTGTTAATTGAGGAAACTTTATTTAGATATAAAAAATACAACACATCAGGCCATTTTACTGGTTTGCAGGTAATGCTACTGATTCAAATAAAATTATCTACTAAAATATAACCAGTTTTTTAATACCTTCTTTGTTTTCATTTTAGTGATAAAATTTGTTAAATAACTAAGTTGACTCTTTTTAAAGACTAAAAAAAAATAAAAATATATAAGCTACATAAACAAAAATAATGAAAATTGATTGCACAAGTATTATGTTTTTGACCACAATAAAGGTCCAGGGGTTATAAAAATGTAAGGAACAAGCATTTGGTATTTATTTTTCAAGTAAATAAAGGAATAATTTATTTACTTATAGTTTCAGAGCCCACACTGCTAATCATTAGCTAAATGTGATGAAATCGCGAATTCGGCGAGAAATAAATTATGTCTTTGAGAAAGTATTGGCGTCTAATTTTTTTCTACCAAAAGGAAATATATATTCCTGTCTGACCTGAGAAAAAAGTGTCAAAAGGAATTTTTGTGAACAAATCCTGTATTTTTTTATTCAATGACAATAATTTCTGTTAGATGCATCACAAATCCAATTAGAATTATCCTAAGTCCAGATAATGTAAGTAACAAGAGAGATCATGTAAGCATGAGACAAACTACCACAAAATACAGATTACTCCATTCGTTGACAAATCATGCAATAGTTTTTCCCCACAGTTTGTGTCAATAAAATGATTATGTGATAGCAAAATGCATATTATCATTTAAATAGTTTGGCAGAAAATATGTTTTGGCGTGACAATAACCTAATGTTGCTTATACTTTTATTACAATGTACTTATATTAAATTAAAATATATAAAGTTTATACTTATATTACTGCGCCAGTCTAAGAAGTTATCAAAAATGAACCCCAACCTATTTCTATTTCTTTCCTTCTAACACAATAAAACAAAATTGATATTTTTTATACTCTCTTTCATTTATTGCTTCTTTACTTCTGCAAAATGACTCTTGCTTTGAATTTGCATATTATAAAATATTTCAATTTATGATAAATTTGTATTTTGATTTCAAGTTTTCTTTGATAAAAAATCATTCCTAAGTAATTGTTAAGATTTGTCTTTGATTAAGAATTTTGAAACTTGGCTAATACTTTTGATATTTGGCTAGTAAATTGAAGTTCTTAGGGCGGAATCTGGGTTTCATTTTATGATACATAGCAGTATCTTTAATAATAATATATGTTTTAATTATTTCATGGAAAACATTTTAATAGTGCTTACCTTTAATAAGTTTTTCTATTCTTTTCTCATTTAAACAGATTTCGAATCTTCGACTATTAAACGATATTTAACTCCAATGAACTGGCTTTCTAAAAATTCTGCAACATATCGATCGTAAGTGCCATGCTTTCGCTTGGCTTTCCTTAAATGTTTTAAAAATGCACCAAAAGATAATTTCTCGCATTTTGAAAGGATAAACAAAATTGCATAACCACCACATACAGTAGATCTTTTGTCTTGGTAACATTTTTTATTTCTTATTATCGTACGATATTTCTTAGCAAAAGATTTTATAAATCCTCCATAAACTTTTGGACTTTTACCAAATGAGTCGAAATATTCCAGTTGGTTTTCATCTCGTACATAAAATGCAACCCAATGAAGATTATCTTTCTTTGAATTCGATGATATGTTGGCAATAAATGCAGAATTATTTTCTACATATTTAGGGATTTCATCAGCAGTAAAAACACCTTTAAATAAGGATTTGCCTTCAGCAGATAAATTTTTCTCGATAATTCGTAACAATTCAGTGCCATGCAACATTTTGAGTAGAAAAGAGCGTGCTATTTTGTTTGAGTTTGTTCGGTTTTGTTTTAGAAGTTTATGCAGAATTTATATTTTTCACTTGTAACCTTTGTGCCTCACAAATCGATCGCAAGGAATCAGTCCAATCAAGTTTTTAGAAGTTGTTCTTACTGTAAACAAAACATCGCATGTGAATGAGTCTGATTGGTGAATTTTCGAAATGCATGCAACTGCGAAAGCTAGTGCCATTCTCACTGCATCCGGTTCATGCACCTCCAACCACTACCGAGAAAAAAGAATGATGAGTTAATCACAGGAAAATACCTTAAACCAATGATGTTCTCCTTCAACAGCGATTGCAAGTGCTTGAACTGCATGCAGTGAGAATAAGAAGCAGACCTGTTCTACCCATATCTACTTTTTCCTTTTCTACTCAATGGTATGTAGAAGTATTACGTTCTTTTGATCTTTTTTAAATGCAATCGCGATCGCAACGAACTATAGGGGGCGTTGTTGTATGTGCCGAATCCCTGCGATTTCCATATGAACAGTAATTCAGTTACACTGGAGACGTCTTTAATGTAGCATTTTAACGTTCCATCTTTATTGTGGCTGATTAAATTTAAAAAAGAAAAATGTTTGTTTTCTTTCTTATGCAAACGAAAACAAAATGGTATCTCTTTTTTTTAGAGAAGGAACATCCAGAACACATCGCAAAAATATTTGTAAATAAAGAGAAACAAATAGGTATATTCTTATAAGAGTTCAAACCTAATGCCTGAGAAATAGTTTTACTAAATTTAATGGTATAACATGAAAGGCCCATTTAAATTTTAACGTAAAATAAAAAATGCTTACGAAACAAAAAAAAAGAACCATTCTTTTTTTGTCGCCATTTTTTAGTGTTACGAAAATGCGTCTTTGGGACTTGCCAAAAACAAAACAAGATGCAATTCGCGATCGCAACGAACTATAGGGGGCGTTGTTGTATGTGCCGAATCCCTGCGATTTCCATATGAACAGTCATTCAGTTACACTGGAGACGCCTTTAATGTAGTATTGTAACGTTCCATCTTTATTGTGGCTTATTAAATTTAAAAAAGAAAAATGTTTGTTTTCTTTCTTATGCAAACGAAAACAAAATGGTATCTCTTTTTTTTTTAGAGAAGGAACATCCAGAACACATCGGAAAAATATTTGTAAATAAAGAGAAAAAAATAGGTATATTCTTATAAGAGTTCGAACCTAATGCCTGAGAAATAGTTTTACTTAATTTAATGGTATAACATGAAAGGCCCATTTAAATTTTAACGTAAAATAAAGAATGCTTACGAAACAAAAAAGCAAAAAAAAAAAAAAAAAGAACCATTCTTTTTTTGTCGCCATTTTTTAGTGTTACGAAAATGCGTCTTTGGGACTTGCCAAAAACAAAACAAGATGCAATTTTATTTTTTTAGGAGCGAAATATTATATGGAGTGAAATATAACGAAAATGTACCAATGTCCATAACATGAAACTTTAATTTCAGTAAACGTCCGTTTTGGAAATGTTATTTCATTTTGAATCTTATTTATTAGAGTTCATAATGGCTATAAAATCAGGTGAGAGAAAAATTTGTTTTGAATCTATGCTAAACTCTATATCGGCCCATTTTCCACCGAAATCCGATTGACTACTTTGATTTTAAACAAAGTGTTTCATTTTAAGATTTTTTCCAAAAATGTTAAGTGTAGATTGGCGGCACTTAATATCTGCCAAATCTGTAGCTGTGGTTAATAACAGAATTTTTCTTCCATACTTTTCTGAATCATATTACTTCAAATATTAGAATATGCAAGAAGTATACATAAACAAATAATTTAATACCATTTAATTTTTCAAAAAAGGTATTTTGACAACAATTTTATCAAAAAATTATAAACTAAAAAACGTAAAATAAAGAATTCTTAGGATAAAAACGACTTTAAAAAGTCCTCATTTTTCAATAAAAACTTTCGTATTGTTTCTTTTTTTAATTCTTATAGTATTTAATCAGACGTAAAAAAATCATTTTGTAGAGAACAATCATCAAGAAAGAAAAAAAATTATTTACAAGCAAATTTTTTATTATATAAATCATAACACTTACCTAATTTATAAGTCCGGAGAATTCCAAAATGATATGTTCTTTGTTTGAAAACTTTATTCTCAAATAATATATACACAGTTTATCCCTTCATTACTTTTAGGTAACATTCCACACATCGAAATTTTATAATTGTAAGATCTCGATATGAATATTAATATGTAGCTTAAAAACAGAATAGCTGAATTCTAGTTGAAATTCTTTCAAAACTAAAAAACACTTACCAAGAAAACAATAAAAAATTTATTTATAATCAGCGCAAAATATACTTTTTCAAGTAATTCAGATTATTCTTCATTGTTGTTTTCTGAATTATGTAGATACAGAAATATATACTATTCTATGAAGAATATTCTATAACTATTACAGTCCTGTATGGAATTCATTGGAATGACGAAAGTAATGTTGACTTCATTTTAACTTGTAATGAATTGAAGACAGAAAAATTATTTTACCGCAATACACACATCTGTAACAGCAAGTGATCATGAAATCATGTTATGTTGTTGGTAATAGAAAGGTAAAAATTATTGAGAAGTTGTTCTTCAAATGCTTGGCGTGTTCTGCTTCAATGTTTGGCATGTTCTGATTAATTTTTTCAAGAAGTTTTACCTTTTCCTTAGGGAATTTTTGCTTCCTATTTGCTGCTAAGAAAATGGCGTCCGTCATTGCTAATGGTTATGTGGGAACTAATGCCCGATATTTACAGTCTCCCGCTAGATGACGTACTCGAGTGTTGCGATCACGAATTGCTTTGCATTTGCAACTGTCAAAAAATATAATTTAAAATTTATTTTGCCTCAAAAGAAAGAAACAGCGATTTTTTAATAAAACCACTGAAACTCCTTCCTGGCAGCGAAGTTCGAAGCAAATATTCACGTAGAAAACAAAGCAGTTTTGGGGCTTCATCTATTGAGTTGTATATTGATCTCTGTTGATTTGTCTATTAATTAAAGGTACTTTTTAAGTAGGCACTTGATTTTACGTCGCACTAAAGCTGCACAATGGGTTATTGGCGACGGTCTTTAATTGAATGTTAAAAGGTAAGTTGATTGGATGACAGTAATAACAAATTATGGGAAAGTAATAGTGATGACAAGGTTTCATTATTCCCAAGTTTATTGGTTAAGCAAAAATTATGCATTCGCCATAAAAAAGTTTACAATAAAAATTTTCTTATGTTGATGCAAAATTACGCGGGCATTTCTTTTTCAATCAAAAGTGGTACTCAATGTTCTTAGTTTAAATTTAAACATCAAACTAATTTTTAAATGACTTGATTACGGTGAGGAAATTTAGGCGTTAAAAGAACAAAGTTCAATATTAATTTATTTTGCTATTGTTTTAAATAACATAATTTGAATTAAAAAAAAATTTAAATGCCAGTTTTTCTCATTTTTTATGAAAGGGTTCTGGGTGTGTAATAATTTTCAATATTATTCCATACAAACAATTCGAAATAGTTGTATGACATAATTAACATTAAAACTTAACCTAATAAGATATATATGAACCCGAAAACTGTATTGGCAAGTATTTAAGTGTTGGAAAAACTAAACAGTTTTTACTTTTCTGAAATATTATTTCACTACTACTTTAAAAATTGCGAGAGAGTAAAACGGTGAAATTTGCAATATCATACAATCAATCAACAATTTTTGATTCAAGTTTTTAAGTTTTCTCAAATGGATTTCGTTCAAATTTCCTATTTTGTCATTTAAAACTAGATAACAGAGTTGAAAGTGTTGTAAAAAACTGTATATCCTATAATTCAAATATATTTTGTAGTTTAATAAATATAAGACATAATAATTAAAGATTGTTGTTTTACATGTAATTATCTCTAGTTAAAAGAATCTTATAATTGCGTGCATAATCGCTTATAAAATTTCCGACAAAAAATAATTTATTTGTCGTTAACTGTGTTGCCAATAATATTGTGACCATATTTTCCAGATTGCGTCTATACTCTATATTTTGACTGTTAGAAAACCAAATCCATCGGGGAAAAAAAAAGGTGCGTTAATTCAATGAAAGTACGTTTTTAGTGTCTGATTCTGTAATTTAACTAGTTAACACTAATTAATTAGCAAATTTAAGGTCGTTTATTTAAGACTCGTACTTAGTTTATGAAAATCCTATCATTAGAAAATTAATCAGCGAGAATTTTTTTTTTTGTCTCATTGTTCATTATTGGTTTAACATTATGATCAGTGGGACAGTTTATTACAATCACTGGATTTTTAAATCGGACTCTCGGAACGTTTTTAAAGTGATAATGGCGGAGAAACGCCAAAATAACCGATCATCCAGATTTATATTTTCATGGCTTTTCTGTTGATTTAACTCATACAAAAAAGTATGATAATATTTTTAAATAATTAATATTTCTATGTACTTAACAGAGTGTTTAGGCGGATGGACGACAATAACAGTGGAGACTTGAACACGGAGGAATTTGTGAAAGGTATTCGAGATACGGGACTTCAGATAACAGACGAAGATGCTGAGAAACTCTTCCAGCAATTCGACAAGGATGGATCAGGAACAGTCCATTACGAAGAATTTCTGAGAGCAGTTAGGGTAATATTTCTTCTCCTTTAAATAATGTTTTAAGCGTTTTCATTTATACCTTGTTTTGCAAAGAGCTTTCTAATGAGTGGCGTTTTCAATATAAATGTAAACAACAACAACAATCTCGAGCTCTTGACCTCTCTACTTCCAATTAGAAGGTATACAGCTGCTTTGTTTGTGTTATTTAGAGATGTATTGTTGAAAAAAGATGACATGGTTGTTCGATTTAGAAAAAACTTGCTTTTTTGGCAGTTCTGATTCGGGCTTCTTTTTACTTGTTTATTACTGCTCGCTTTTGGTGCAAGCCGTGCATCATCATACGTTAGTGTTAGTATATTGCTCGAGCAGCGAGATTAAGTTCAATTCACAAATTATCATTTGGGTTTAAATGTCTAAGTTGGTATTGACGATCGAAATGGGCTGCAGGTGGCGTAGAGCAGAACTCTTTACCTGGCAACACTTTACCTGGCAACAAGGTAAGAAGTGTCTTATTATGATTCTTTTTTCAATTGACAATTCTTACGTCTTGAAATGAAAGGTCTTCAATCGACGATTCTTCTTTTAAACACAAATAATAAATCAGGTAACAAATGCTCGTATATAAATACTACTCAGGAGAGTCTGAAAACACAACGATCGAATTGTGAGCTAAATGGCTTCAAAACACAAAAAAACAATAACCCGGAAATATAGGTAGTCAAGAGCTTGCAGCGCTTCCTAGTGTAGAAAACAACATTCAGAAAAATATCACCGTAGTCTGGGGGATGCATTATAAGCTTTATATCACTTTAGGTTAAGGGCTTCATTAAAAAGTCGCGAATAATATAACAATATCGAGAGCGTTTTCAGAATAAAAACTCATAATACTTTTAAAATATTTTATTTTGTATTATTTTAAAAATATTATATCGTTTTATGAAATTTTTTAATCAACATGCCAGTGAAAATAGAATTCGAAAATTTTAAAAATAGTAAAAAAACTGTTTTTCTGTTAACTATATATTTTATTTTATAACTGTCGTTGAGCAGCCGTCCCAGTTTTGGGTTTACGACTACTAATGTTCAACTCCTTAGCCTTGTAATTTTGAATCCAATCCAAAAGACCAGGGAACTCCTGGGTCAAGAATTGAGCGAAATTTGCGTGGAGGAATTTTTGATGAAATTAACCCTCATTTGCGTTACATGAACCGGAAAACCTCTCACAGTTAGCTTAATGGCAAGGGAACTCTCACCCACGATCCGTTTACCACTGAGGATATTACACGTCAGCACTGTGGTCGGTGCGGAATTCGTATCGACCAGCTATCGCCGGGATTCGAATTCGGTTCACCCCATTTAAAGGCGAACGCTCTATCCCCTGAGCCAACGCAAATCTGAAAACAATATCTCAGCGCTGATAACAGTTTGTTTTCATTTCAACAAAAACCACAAAACAGCTTTTTTATGGTTATGCATACATGAAAAAAAAGAAAGAAAAAAAAATCGATAATTTAAGATTCTTTAGTTTAAAAAAGCGGGGACCGTATCACTCTATGTAACTGACCAAAAGTAAATAATAAAATAAAATAAAATTATATTCCCATAAAAAGTACACGGAGTTTCAAGATATTTCCTAAAATGTACCTAGTGTCTAAATAAAAAAAAATGTTTGACAATTCAGTTATGAAAAAAACTAGAAGGGTGGAAAAAGTATTAGATTGCATTTAATTAGAGAAGTATCAGATTTTATTTTTAAAAAAATCCGAGATGGGTAATTCAAAGTAGGATAAATAGATATAATTTACATTTAAAGGCCTATTGTGGTCAGACAGGCTATATTTCAACCAGGAATTAGAGAACTCTTTAAAAATAGTAATTGTTTATCCCAGTACAATCTATATCATTGTTGGCAACTCATTTTTTCATTTTTTATCTATTAATCGTATAAATGATTTTCTTTCCGGAAAAAAGACGGGATTTTATGAGAAAAAAAAATGGGTTCTATTATTATAAAAACTAAGTGACACATTCTGTTATTATACTCTGTTTTTAATGAATTGCGTTAGTTTTTAAAAATTTGGCACGGTTTGTTAAAAATGTTTGGAATGCCTGAGTTTTAATTTTAAGATTATATCGTAGTGTGAATACAATGAACCGAATGAAGCAATAACTTATAGTTTCTGCAACAAAGAGAAAATAAGTTTTGTAGTCACGCTATTAACCCACACCATGTTTTTATTTAACTTTTGTGCGTGCAAATATAAAGTTATTTATAGTAAAAGAACTCTATTTTAGTCTGTGTGTTTTCTCTAAATAAGATTTTAAAAAAAAAAAAAAAAAAAAAATCTATTTTTAAGCTTGGTGTTTTCCTTTTTTAAAGCATTTTTTGATTATGCAGAGAAGAAGGGTGTTGTGACGTATTCAAATTGCTTAAAATGATGCAACGATTTCGTATTTTCATTATTGATGACTTTAAGTAAATAAATAAAAGCTTAAAGGGGAAATCGGTTCTGAGAAGCAATTATAAAGTCACATCTATTTATAGTTCTTTCCTAAACTCTATTTATGGCTATTGTATTATAAAATTGTTATTACAATATAGGAGCATAAAGATAAAAATTTAAAATTGGAAAACACGATAACTTTTACTGTTAACTATAAAAACAATATTTAATCTGCATCATGCGATGACGCATTCTCTACATAATATAGAAACGATATTATAAAAACACACGTAAGGCCGATATTTTCTACCATGCTTGTGAATACAAAAGCTTTTCAAGAACGAAATAAAATTTATATTTTTGTATACCTTCTAGGGTTTGTTTAATAATAGTAAGGCGAAAAGTCATGGTTGCTCAGTGGATAGAGCGTTCGTCTCCGAATGAGGTGACCCTGGTTCGAATCCCAGTGTGGCTGGTTGATATGAATTTTGCTGTGAATTATACTTAAAGTGTTTACAGTATAACGCTTTTTCCAGTTTTAAATGTTAATGAAACAAACAACACAAGAATTTGAAAAACTCCACAAGCATGCTGTGCCCTATAAGATGCAACCAAAAAAAAAAAAAAATAACTAACGGTGATATTTTACGCAAATATAGCTAAATTGACGATCGAAATGGGCTACAGGTGACGTATAGCAGAACTCTCTAACTATGGCAACGCTTCGCGTGCTTTCACTATTAGCGTGTGGAGAGTCATAGAAGAAAGAAGTTCGTTAGTTTCCGTCTTGATTTTCAAATAGATTAAAATTTTTTAAGTTGGGAAACTATATGGAACTGAAAACTACATTAAACATACTTCAAAAAGAAAGCGTCATCGAGATTTTAAAAAATATTTTTTAACAATTAAATGCGAAAAATTTTAAGAAAAGGAAAAATATCGTAGTACATTCCTATAAAACTGAAAGGAGGCGGAGAGGGAAGGGGAAGTGCCAAAAGCATGGAACAGATCCTTCCCCCAGATGGCGTATTCGAGCGTTGCGATTGCCTATAAGGAATGACACCCAAAACATGGCAAACCTTACATTTTATGTATGTTGTGATATTAATTTTCATAAATTTGTTTTAGGCTCATAACTAGTTAGAAATTATAAAATACAGGAAAGTCTTATGGACGGTAAAACTACGTAATAATTAATTAAGTTGTAAATTAGCTGCCCAGTCTTATCTCAATCTCCCTTACCTACCCGAGAATTATATTGCTGCCACTAATGCTTTTTCTTTTCTTTTTTTCATTTTCCATTTATTTCAAAAAAGAATTTTATTTTTGAAAAAGTTTCTTCACAGTATTAAAATTTTCTTCACAAAAGGGCGGTTTTGAAGAAAAATTTCAAAAGCTGACATGCAAAAGCTGATGAGATTTACTCAGGTTTTTTGTGCATTAACCGAAATCAGTCAATCAAATTTTTAAAAAAATTATCTGCAATGAAAACTTTGAAGTTTTTTTTATTTCCTAAGAGCTGCACAATCAGTCTTCCCGATGAGCAGACCTAGTGCGTTCTCCAGAAGTGGTATCCACTCTTTCAGGACCACCACAATGGGTGAGATACCACCCATTGTGGGTGGTATCTTTGAAGTAAATCGGTTGAAAATTATACTAGTCAGAAATGAGATACAGCAAGTAAGAAAAACATAGTTTCGAGTAAATTGAGCGTAACCCACTGGCGGTTAAGGAAATGGGCGAAATTGGGAAAATGTTTCTCCCCTACACACAGCTCCCCTATCCATTAACATGGGAAAACCGGTTTTGCTATGCAGTGAAGAGTGTTACGTGCAGAACCGTCAGTGGGTTAAAGGTGTGTGATCCATAATCCATATAAATATATAAAATCTTGCAACTAACTATAATGCACCAATACCAGGTCCATAAGCTGCTTCCATAAGATTGATGAAAGAATATTTACTATTTAGATTTAGTAAAAATGATTAGGTGTATTTTACGTATAATTGACAAAGCAAATTTACCATTTCAATTTCGGTTCGAATTTATTTACGCAAATTATCTGTTTTTTTGGATAACCACTTTTTCCATAATTTGACGTTCAACTGACGTACATTTTGCGGAATTGCTGACGCAAATATTATGTAAAAATAACGTGCTCATTCTCACCTAGTAAAAAATGGTTGATAAAATATTTTTAAGATAAACAAATTTTTTTGTTTTTTGGATAACGTTTTTTTGCTATAATTCGACGTTTCAGTTTTACGTAAATTTTACGAATGCCTTATAAAATTTAACGATGAAATATATGTATTTTTGACGTAAAATTGATGGTTCTCTGCTACCTGGGCTGTAGTACTTTTACCTTAACACTTCGTTCTCCGAAAATGCTTATAAAATACCACAATTATTTGATTTGAAGAACTGCATATTATACTTACAGATCACTTAATCGATAACATGCTTTCTTTTTTATCGGGGAAACGCTGGATTCAATAACTAAGTTTATTTTTATTATAATTACTTAATTATTTAAAAGATAAAAATCAACACGATTTTAATTATTTTGTTTACTGATTACTATTGAAGTAATACCAATATTACATACACTGAATTACAAGTTTAAGATCCGTGTTACAATTTAAACACCATTGTTTTCATCAAGTCTTTCTTGAAAACATAGTTCGATTTTAAGATGTCGAAAAACAACGTGTCCTTGAAATTGTACTATTTGATGACAATTCAATCAATAACATTAGTCTCAGTCACGAAAGATGTGATATCTCTTGTATTCACTCTGTTTATCTTCATGAAATACAATTATAAAATTGTAATAATAATGTTTTTTTGTGTAATATAGTATAATGATGTTATGTTAAATATCTAAAAACCATGATTTTTTTTTTTTTCGTGAACGATGATAATGATATCCAATTGTGTAGAATAAATGATGTTTTCTATTTTTAAAATTGGCAAGATAAATTTTAAAGTTTTAACAAAAACTAATAACGAATATGGTTTTAAATTTTGGACATTTTAAGCTGATTATAAATTTTTTACAATTAACTTTCAAATCAATTTCAGTTGTTTTAAAATGAAACTACTTTTTTAATAAAAAAATACTTATTTGAAAATAAATCAATAATTTTCGTTTTTAAGTTGAAAAATTGAACTCGACACTGTTGGAATTTTCGCTATGAATTTACGGTAAAATAACCGGCAGCATTCTATTCATCCGATTAACCATAAAGTTTATGGTCAGGAACATTTTATCTTTACGGTTTTGAAACCGTTTACAACTGGTACGGTTAAAAAACCGGTTAAAATACAAAACTATACGGTTTATTAATCATTTGCATTTAGCATAGTTTCTGCATCATAAAAAATGAAATTTAAACGGGCATTAAAGCTCTGTGAGTGCTGCGCCATTCATGCGTGGATAATAGTTTTTGCCATCTAATAGCCCAGGGTCACCTATTGTAGAATGCAGGGCACTGGAAACTCATCATGCATTGAAAGAAGGGAAGGAATATTGTAGCATCAACGCTGGGATTCGAACCCCTGTTCAGCCAGTCATGTGATTAAACGATTAGTTTTTTAGCTACAATATGTTCCCAACTGTTTGGAACAAAATGGTTTCATAAGGTGGGCCAAGTTGGTGCAATGGAATTTCGGTTGTTAAACCGTATCATGTAAGAAAGAATCAATAAACGTTTTTACTCATATTTGACAGTTTGAATATAATTTTTTTTATGATTACTTGGTTGTTTTGGTTGAATTTGGTAAAATAACAAAAAAATTACCGAGAAATTTCTAATTGTGTATCATGGCACTTTGAATAATATCTTTTAATTTGGCATGAGATTATTTTTCATAGTAAAGAAGATCAAACGAATGAAAAAAATATTTTAAAAAAACTATTTTTACTTTCTTTCAGCCTAGAATGTCGGCAAACCGAATAGCTTTAGTTGAGAAAGCCTTCGATAAAGCAGATAAAACGGGAGACGGAAAACTGACTTATGAAGATCTGAGGGGTATATATTCAGTGCAGAATCATCCTGAATATTTGAATGGGCAAGCGACAGAAAAACAATTACTGAACAGATTTCTCAGAAATTTCGAAGATGGTGGTGTGATAGATGGAGTGGTAAGTGACATTTAAAAATTATTATTTTAGAACTCACTAAGTTCTTATGGATATCTAAATTTTTGTCGGGTGTTTTTCGTCTAATTACTTTTGTCTACCGAGTACGATGATAAATACTTTTAGACCTCAGAATGTTTTCGAACATACAAACAAGTTAGCTCGGGGAATTGGTTACCACGTTTTTAAGTGTGTATCAATTAAAACTGGTTGTATCAAACTGGATCAACTAAAAAAAAAACTAAAAAAAACTGTAGGAGACAGTCGTGTGCAGTTTTCTGCGCCCTGCTTACAAAACCAGAGTATTTTTCTACTAAATTACAAAATCAGTCAAAAAGGTTGCAAAATGGTGCCGATAACCGAGAAAAATATTAAATAATGTTTCCAAAATAATCATCATTTGTTGCAAAAATGTGATCCTGTCTAAAAACAGATAGTACCCGTAATATACTTTGAAATGCAGCAGAAAACTTTTTTTAATAGTTTTTTCAATCAGTTTCGTCACATTTTGAAGAAATTTAATTTGTAATTAATTTATAAATTCGTTCACTTTTTCTCGTTTCCTAAGCACATCTCATACATCCGTACAGTTCTATATTTTTCCAATTTTCTTCAATTGATTTTTCAAATTGTCAGGCATTTTTGAGACACCTAATGTTCCCTAATGTTTTATAATAGCATTATAAAAGTTCTTAAAGTAACTTACATCTTTTATTAAAATTAATTTCTAGAAAGAATATTTCAATGAGTAAAATGAAACGAAAAATATTCCAAAATTATAATTAGTATACATAAGAGTAAATTTAGAAAAAATTAAAAACGTTTGTAGTACTTGTTAAAAGTTTTTAAAAGCTATAAAGCGTAAATTTTTTTAATACGTACCTTTTTAAAATAATTTATCTTGTGTGGATAATGAATACATTAGAAAGAAATGAAAAATTTTAAATTAACTTTTATCCATTATTAAAAACAAATCACTCTTAATTTCTCAATAATTTTTTTTAAAATAAAGAAATTTTATATAATCTAAGAAATGAAATTTTTCAACTTCTTAAAAAATGTATTTTTTTTTTTTTTTAAGCAGAGCCTTTAAAAGACATATTATGATAGAATGATAAGTATAAAAAAAAAGCGTTAAAGAGAAAAAAAAAAGTAGAGAAGCTAAATCAATCATTTTCAAGTGAAAATCTTTTAGAGTGTTGAAAACATTTTTAGAGTTATATGCACAAGATTTCAAAATTTAACGTCTACGTTTATTTCTTTTTGCGTTATTAAAATATTTGAAATATTATGTTCTTTATAAACATGTTAAAAATTGATAATTTTTTTTAAAATTTTACCAAAATATTTTTTTATGTATTTTAATCGATAAATCTTTCATAATAATTACGGAAATATATCATAGTCAGAGAAAAAAAAAAGCAAGATAACAGAACTTTGTGCACAGATATTCTGTTTTATTGTTCTTAAATCTGAAAAATTAAAACAACAAAATACGATTTATTCCTGAGTAGTATGTTAATTAAGATCAAAGGCAAACGAGACTGCAACGATATATTTATTGTCATTTTATTAAAATCTCTATCTATGAAAAATGCATTTCCTAATAATGCATTTTTCATAAAATTTCATGCTAGGGTAATCATACTACTACCAGAAAGATGGCAAAAAGTATTGGACCAGAATGGACAATGTATGATTCAAAAAATATATTTATTCGCAATAGGAAAATCGTTTTTAATTTTTTTTAATGAAAAAAAATAATAAATTCGTTTCTGAACAACCCATTAATTTATCTAAAAATTATAACAAGTTTTTTAAACAGTTAAGTTTTATTTCAATCATTTCGTTAGCATAACCTATATAAGAGGAATTATTGGACATCAACATCACCAACAACGCTAATGTTGCACAGTCTTCTTTTTGCTTGCTTTCCTAAATCGTGTAAAACGAGAAGAACAAAATTATTGAATAAAAACTTTTGTTTTGTTTCCTGTTAAACTAGAAAGTTGTATCATATTTAAATACTTTCTCTTCTCATTTAAAGAAACGAATTAAAGAATTATAAATATCATTTATTGCAAACGATTTTCTTCAACGGCGAAACAAAAGTAAAAACTCTTTATCTCGCATTTGATTTGTTAAAAGCATGCTAGCATAAGATGCGTCATTTTTAAGTGGTCTAATCAAATCTAATGCTCTTGCTACGTCATATAGTTGTTTCGTTCTAAAGAACGTATATTCTCCTTATTTATTGAAATGTGTCGCCAAGTCTAGGATTCCAGTAAGATTGCAAAACTATAACCTCTTTTTTTTTTTTTTTTTTTTTTTTTTTTTTTTTTTTTTTTTTTTTTAAACTATAACCTTCTTTTTTTTTTTTTTTTTTAAGAAATAATAGTAATTTTGTGATATATTTTGTGAATATTCTGTGAAATAATTCTATGATTAATAACACGAATTAAATTTATTTGATGTGTTTAACTATTAACAGTTTTTATATTTTTTTGAGCGTATTTATGAATTATATGTTAACGAAATAAAACTAAACTATATGCAGTCGCGGACGATTATCTAAATCCCATATCGCAATGGTCTTTTCTTAACTTAAAGTTAGATACATTAGATTAGGCAATACAAGGTTTGTTTCCTTGAAAAAAAAAAAAAAATTATGAAATATTTTCTTAATTTTGGTGAAATTAATTTCCTCGAAGAAGTGACGATAGTTATTTCGGCACTTTGACGACATTTTTGCTCGGAGCATATTAGCCGGAAACAGTTCCCTAAAATCCGAAAAAATTTTAGTGATATTTGAGTATTAATTTTTTACAGTGCGACATAAGCCTGAGGCACGTTAGTGACTTTTTCCCCCGTTTGTTTTTGTCTTCTCTAATTTTGTGTTCGTCAAACTAGACGTATAACAAAAGTGAATTTTAATACATTTGAGCAGCGTATTTGGTTCAGTATAAACGCTTCCGGTTCTTGCGCCATGTTGCAGAAACAAATCAATATTCAAGTAGTAAATAAAAGCTTACTAATTAAAGTTTTTGTCTAAACCTTTTATCCATTATTTTCCAGGTTACTAGAGAAGAATTTATTGATTATTACACTGGTGTAAGTGCATCCATAGATGAGGATGGCTATTTTGATTTGATGATGAGAACGTCTTGGAAGCTGTAAATACTCAGTGACTCTAATCTCTATAATCTTCTAATGAAGGTGGCTAACAAAATAGCTTTTGTTTAAGTTGCAGCTATTCACTTTTCCGAACAAAAATGGGCAGCCGGAAGCTTTATTTTGTGCCGTCTTATACAGGAGGTCAAAAATGTGACTTGACTGAAAATTGTTCTTCGGAATAAAAGTATTATTATTGTGTTGTCTACAATAGCAATGTTTTCATTTATTAAATATTTTAATATTTTAGAATTATTTTAAAAATTTATGTATCCTAAAGACGTCGGATTTTGGATTTTTTTAAATACCGTTTTATCAATGCTTGTAATATTTATGCATGATTTGTTATCATATGGTTCTGAAAGGAAAATGGATTATTTAACTTTATTCAATAAAAGTTTATTTACAAATTGCGTATTCCATTTATTTGTTTTCCAACTATTAATAATTAACTAAAGACAATAAAAGGGAAACATTTAAAATGTTAAAGTAATATCTTAAATTTTACTTAAACTCTTTCAATATTATCCCCATTGATAAAGCTAACAATAATTACGCAACCTTCTGTTAAAAATTCTATGCTGAACTTTTAAAATAAGGAATTTTAAACTTTGTAATTTAAATAATAATATTATTATTAAAAATGTTTTAGCTTTATATAAGAGCCAAAAAAATTGAAACTAATAATATATAATTTCCACACACACATATCTAATAATCAGTCCAAAATTCCCATTAAATTAAGAACAATCTATCACTTATAGGTCTAATTCCTACCTAACTAAACCTGACACCATTTTTTCAAATTACTTAAATAAAATTATTAACAATATTATTAAAGAAGGTTTTCTTGGATGATCATCAACAATCAACCTATTTTAGAATTTATTAAGCAAAATAAAAATAGATTTATTGCGATTTTCGATTTCTAAGATCTCTTTAATAGCATTCCCCTTTCTAAACTAAAAGATGTTCTTTTGAGTTATTACAATGGTAATAAAAATA
This sequence comes from Parasteatoda lunata, assembly GCA_949128135.1. NCBI lineage: Eukaryota > Metazoa > Arthropoda > Arachnida > Araneae > Theridiidae > Parasteatoda > Parasteatoda lunata. The sequence goes on along the minus strand of OX421976.1, from coordinate 14,152,492 downwards.
TCCTTAATTGCGATTTAGATTATTGGAAAATTATAACTAATTTTTGTCTTTTTAATAATTGTCTTTTCAATGGAAAAGATATTTTTATCCAAATTGATGGAACACCACAAGGATCTAATTATTCATCACTCTTAGTCAACTTATTTTTACTCTATTATATAAAAAAATTATACTCTTAATTTTAAATTTGTTTTCAGATTTATTGATGATTTAATTATCTTTAATTTTAAAAAATTACAAATAATAAATCTAAGTAAAAGGCGCAGACGAGAACGAATTATATTTCAACAAATTTGACGTGTGATGCGGCGTCGTATTTAATTAACATATGTTACTTACCTTTTAAACTTATGTGGGGAAACTTAGTTCGACTTTTAACTTACCATCTTGCTTATAAACATAAGAGCTGTCGTCGAGGATAACTGGTACGTGTCGATACTGGTACGGGGAGGATAACTGTCGTCGAGGATAACTGGTACGTGTCGGAGTACCAGTAATCGTTTTCTTCTCGAGTACGCAATTAGAACTAATTATTTAATGATTACAAAAAATTTAAGCTATTTGATAGAAATAATACTATTTATATATATTTCTTTCGTTCTTCTAAAATATTGTATAGGTTGGTACTCTTCTTCGCCGGAACAGGCAATAGTCACTGGGCCTTTAATTATTATTTCTTAGGTAACGGCTATTGTTTTTAATAAATAAATAAATAAATAAATAAAATAGCTGTATTAACTTGTTCCGGATAAGTGGAAAAGCACTGATCGATTATTTTCTTCACGCAGAAATATCTTTGTTTGCCTTTTTGTAAAACAGTATGAATTTTTAAGGTTAACATCAGAAAAAACGAAGTTATAAAGCTTGATATAAATCATAAAAATTTCAAATATTGTAGATAAACACTAATCAATGCTGATTTGATTTAGAATCATGAATTATTTCATTGTGAATCTTGTTAATTAAATCACCAAAAGGCACAAAATGTCAACAGAAGTAAATCCTAAACATTTCATTGTAAATAAATATTACGAAGTTACAGACATAGTCTTGGGTCGCGGTGGATTTTCAACCGTTTATTTGGCTTATCACACGGTCTTCCGTAACAAGGTAAAAATAAATATTTTTAACCATTTATTCATCTAGTAAATTTTGAATCTCTTTTTCTTCATTCCCTAATTTTTCATAAAAACCATTCAATATATAATGTGATTGTAAAAGTGCGTTTCAATTTAAAAGTACTCGTAATGAATTTTTTAGTAATTTCCAATTACACATAATTCAAAACATTAAAAAAAAATCATTAGAAAGATACATTACAAGATAATAGTTAGATCTATCAAAAGCTTAGTTTGCTTAAATTTATATTTTTAAGAAATTAAATAATTTATCGGACCTTTTTTTTTTCCTACTCAAAAAGGTATCAAAATAAGTAGCCGTAGCTTACAAAAATTTAAAAGATAGCAAAAAAAATTTTTGATTTGTGTATTACTAAAATGGTACTTACGTATTAACGCAACCAGGCCAAAATTCGCATAAATCGCCAAATTTGGCGACCCTACTTACGGCAACCCTAAGTGATTTATATTATTTTTCTTCACACATCTTGAATAAATGTATACCGGGCAGTGGCACTTGACCTTAAAAAAACATCAGTGTAGGATAAACCGGGTAAATGTATACCGGGCAGTGACACCTGACCTTAAAAAAACATCAGTGTAGGGTATACCGGGCAAATGTATACCGGGCAGTGGCACTTGAACTTAAAAAAACATTAGTGCAAATCGCATACATACAAAAAACATAACATACAAATCGCGCCAACCTGGTTGCGATAATACGTAAGAACTACTAAAATATTTAAAAGTTCAGACTACTACTATATAGTACAAGCGAGAAAAAAAAACATTTAGATTTTTTTCAAATTATTATTATTATTATCATTTTTTTACGAATTTTTCTAGAATGTTAGTGCCATAAATTTATGCATTCTTCGAGTGAAAAGTTTAACTAGATATTAAATCGGTTTTATGTCGAATAGAACTATTCAATACTTTTTAATTTCTTAAACGGTATTGTTCTCTAATATTTGAGTAATAAGCTTAGATTTATGGTTTATGGAAATTATATATAATTACAATGGAAATTTTTTTGTAAATGTTAACTATTCCTTGTGACATAAGCAAAACCATACTAAAGTCTCAATTTCCTGATAAACGTTCATGTTAACATTTTGAGATAAAGTTAAGATGGGATATTTTGTTATAAAGAAACAACAGGAAAGATGGGCTATGTTCTCCTAAAAAAAAAAAAGAAAAAAAAAGAAACACTATTACTGCCATATGTAATTTAAACAGGAAGAAATTTAGATGTTTAAGTGATTTAAAGTCAAATGGCGATTTTTTTAGGAAAACGTCGCACATTTTCTTGACAATAATTTATAATTTCCCTTCTTCCTTTTTACACACTCACTCTTACTACACTCAATTTATAACAAATATCACACATTTAATTAAATTTTAGAACATAAAATCACTTTTTGAAAGAGAGATTTTCTTCCCTGTTTATAATATATATATATATAAAAAGGAAAGTTAACGAAAATAAAATAGCAAGTTCATAACATTCTTTTTTTAAAAAAAAAATCCAGTTTTAGTGAAGGCACAAATGCGTATGAAACACTCAGAATTAGCGCATAAAACGCGTAGATGGCGTTCTTTAAAAATTTAGAGTATTTCTTGCCTTTGTTCCCACTGCAGTTAGAAAGTATTCGTGCAAGATTTTTTTAAATTTATTTCATCATTTAAAAAAGAAATTGCGAATTAGTTAAAAAACGAAAACCGTTGGTACAATAGAGTCCATATTAATTAGCTCATAAAATGAAGATAAATGCTCAATTTAAATTTGACACGATCACTATGATGAATATTAGACGTATTTTTTTTCCTTAATTTATAATTTTAGAATATAAAATAGTCAGCAGTATTTATGGTATCGAACTTAGTATTCACACCTCTTAATCGCAGCATGTATTTAGTTTTATTAAAATTACTTTAAGTTTTGGATAGTTGTTGGAGTTAAGAAAGTGAATTGAACCAACATCATCGAGATTGGTACTTTATAATGGTGGTGTAGATGGTTCTTACTGTTTTTACTACCTTTGTTTTGGTTACGGGGATCATGCATTCCTTTTTAGGAGGGAGTTAGTGAATGATCTAATTTCTAATAAGTAATTTTTAATGAGTGCATAAATCTTTTTTTTCTTTTTCTTAAATGTTTTCTTTTTCTTAAATGTTCATTGCTAAAACAAAGTAAAATAAAATATTTTTCTTTACTGTAATTCAAAAGCAGATTAGCGCATCATCAAAATCATATTTAAATGCGAAAAAAAAAAAAAAAAAAAGAAAAAAAGAAAAAAAAAAAAAAGAAAAAAAAAAAAAAAGAAAAAAAAGAAAAAAAGCATCAAAATTTGGTAAAGACAGGTCAATGAAAGTGAAGACGGGATTAAAAATATGTAAACCAGTTTGATTGTCAGATCACGCTAATTGGCTGTTCATAAACTTATCTATTACTTGAAACAATTTTCACTTTTATCCGACAATTAAATTCGTTTAAAGCTTTTAAATTTCCATTGAAGCTTATACATCTTTCTAATAACTTTAAAGATTCGAGAAAGTGTTTTTCCTCATTTAAATACTCGTTTAAGGTCCTTAATCAATACAAATATTTTTTTAATTTGAATTTTAGGATATTTTCTTAAAATATATTTTGAAAACGATGATTTCAAAATAGTATATGTGTGGCAAATATTTGATCATTCATATAATGGGATCAAAATCACTGTAACTCAATGTGCTATTTTTTTTAAGCTACTAAGAGTCAACCAAATGATATCTTCAAGTTGAATAATTTTGGAATGTTTTCATGATACTTTCAGGTTGCCTTAAAAGTAATAAATCGAAACGATATAAAAGAAGACTATGTAACTCGTAATTTACAGCGAGAAGCTAAAATCTTGATGAAGTTAAATCATCCAAACATCGTAAAATTCTATCAAGAATTATCGGTAAGTAACTTCGAAGAATTTTTTGAAAGTTAATTCTATCTCTAAACATCATTGTCTTGTGCTACAACAGCTCTAGGTAATGTTTTCTGTACAGTGCGCAAAAAAAAAAAAAAAATTCTGTGGCAAAATGCAAAATTTGAGCGGAATCGGTCAAATAGTTCCTGAGAAATTAAATTTAAAAAAAGGTCAGATATTCAAAATTCGATTTCTCAGAAACTATTCAACCGATTTCACTCAAATTTTGTATTTTGCCATATAAAATTACATTCTTTAAAATTATTCAAAAAATTTTAAACCTTACAATTCAAACGTTTCACGACTGTTATTAAATAAAATAATAAAAAATAGTAAATATTTACTAAAATTTATTTTTTGCATGGAATTATCTTTGAATAAGCGACATTTATAATTGTGGTACAAAAATTTTTCTATTTGCTCAAAAAGTTCTCGAGGTATAGCGAATTATGCAAAAAGTAAAATTAATATTAAGGGGTCTACACTTTGGAGAGCTCTCCTGACCAAACTATGGGAACCCTATTTCCCAGATTACGGTTCTTCCTTATGTTTCGGGGGTTAAAAATGTGAATCCGTCGCAGAAACAGTATGATTATTTAAAGAAAGTACGTTTTTGAGTCTGATTTCGTAACTTAAATTATCGCCTGCGCTTAATAATTAGCACATTTGATGTCACCCCCTCGAGCCATTACGATTGAGTCCTAAAGCGTGAAAATCCGATCATTAGATCAAAAGTTAATCAGGGTGGTGCGTTTTTTTTTTTCTTTTTTTTTTTTTTTTTTTCGCAGCATTTAAAAGAGCTTATTATGTAATAAATGCCGTTCAGTTTCAAACCGGCCATGTTTTAAAAAAGTTGATTTCCTGCAGCAAAGGAAATTAGAAAACAAAACTCTTTGGTAAAGGAGGGCATTAAGAGAGCGTATTTTAAAGCACTATAGAAGGATTCAGGGGCACGTGCCGCAATTTTTTATATTGCCGTCTCTCACTTTGGAACTGGCTTTTTTCGCTACAAACCATGATTTAAATTTCGTACAATTTAATGTGAAATACAGTGTTTTAAAAATCGCCAAGGATATAAGTGTTAAACTCGACTGAATTGTATCGAGAAAAAAAAAAAAAAATTAGGATCATAGATTAAGTGAATTATAATTGAAATTACTTTCACGTATAAAGTCTAGGACTTTAGAAAAACAGCAAATGAAAAGTAATTTTGAAAATCGCAACACACATTAAAATGTACCAGAAAATTACGAAACTCAAAATACTAAATGATGTGATTCAGAATTATGAAATTTTTTTTTTTACATTAAAAAAATAGACTCTCATGCCGTTAGAAATTAATACAGCATAATATGACACATACTACACAATTTTATTAATTGGAACATACATGTGTCTAATTACGGCTAAGCGTATATCTTCAAACAGAAGAACAGCAGAGAAAAGCAGCACGGTGGGAATCGGGCTCACTACAGAGTGTTTTTAGTGACCGCTCGAAAAGAGAGACTCCTTTTTAGGAATTATAATAGCAATTTCATATTGTTTAAAAGAAGTTGATTTTTCCGGCCTGTTCTTCGAAGAGCCACAGTAACCTTAGGACTTAGTAGTAACCTTAGGGCTAAGGAAATAGAGCGTTCGCTTTCCAATGACGCGACCCAGTTTTGAACCCATGCGGTGGCTGGCTTATACGAATTCTAATTCCAAACCGCACGACTATAGAGCTGACGTAAAATATCGTGAGTGGTAGACAGATCATGAGTAAAAATCACCCAGCCGTGGCAGGTTTTCGTGATTTTCCGATCCTTGTAATGCAAGTGCGGGTTAGTTACATCACAGAGTCCTCCATGAAGGCTAGTTTGTTCCAATACCTGTTCCAGAAGTTTCCTAGTCTTTTGGGCAAGGTTCAAAATTACAAACTCTCAGACTTGAACACTGATATTCGTAAGCTCAGAATTGGGTCGGCCGTTCAACACCGATTATAAAAATAAAATAAAATAGTTATTTCGATCAATGATCTTCCCATTGTAACGATAACTTTAAGTACATTCGTTGTCAAAAAGGTTGACAAAAAAGTATAGAAATGGGGGATATTTAAGCGAGGAAAAAAACTAAAACGCGAAAACAAATCACTATTGAGGAAGGTGGGGTACAAAACAACAAAACTCGTTTGATTGCTGGCTGCAAATTGAGGACAATTTTAATGATATTTTTTTGACATATCATGATTTCTCCAAGCAATCAAACAGGTTTTGATGTACGACAGCCGTACTTAACTGTGATTTGTCAGATTTCGGTAGTATTCTTCTGCTTTTACCTCGATTATATACTAATATGGGAACAACAGCATACATACTTATTTGTCGTCATTTTTGACAAGGATTCTAAAAAAATATTGAGGATAGTCAGTACGGAATACCCTGTATATTCATTTGTGTTTGCATTTTTTAAAACATTTGTTCCTGACTGTTCTTTTGTTGTATTACAGCAAAATGAGTTGTATTGCCTATCACTGGAATACATTAGGGGTGTAACTTTGTCTCAGTATTTGAAAAAACAAGATTCCTTTCGTGTATCGGAGAAGATTGCGAAAGCACTCTTTTATCAAATGATTTCGGCTGTTCAGCACATGCATCAAAATAAAATATTACACAGGTAAAAAAAACTTCCGTAAAAGTGAGTTTTTCTTTTATTTGAACTAAAAATATTAATATATAAATTGATTTGAGATCAGAAAAAAAAATTCCCTTTCGTTATCTTTATCTATCAATATTAAACGATAAAAAAAAGTTTTACTTCTTTTATATAAACATATATCCATATTTAATGTTATTCGAAATAATTAAAAACTAACATTCGATTTTTTAATAATTTAACAGTTTTTTATTGGTGTAAAACCATTTAAAACTGAAGATTCGCCTAAAATCTAGGGTACTGTTTGTTTGCAAACCCGATAATCATTAAGGAAAAAACTTTTAAAAGAATAAATAAAATTTTAATTGGTGTAGTAAAATTTTAATTAGTAAGAAAATAATGTAAAAATTAGGACAGACTTTTGCCTCAGGGAAATGTTCGAAAAAGATTACGATGTTGGTTATTGATCACGTATAGAATTTTTTTAAATCTAGACAATCTAAAAAACAAAAATCATCCGTGGAAAAAGTTTGAAAACGATCATGATAACAATCATGGCCCTTGCAGTGATTGTTTCAAATTCTGACGATTTAAAAAAAAAAAAAAAATCACCTGTGAAAAAGGTTTGAAAACGATTATGATAACAATCAGGCCACATGCAGTGATTGTTTCAAATTCTAGAGATTTTTTTCTTTTTTTGAAGGGAAAAGTTTAAATATAATAATGATTACAATCATTGATCATGTAGCAATTTTTTCAAATCTTTAGGATTTTTTATTTTTCAAATTCTGTTTGCTTTGTTCTGTTAAAAAAGAAAAAGAAAACTACTACTTCTTACTTTTGCCCCTCCATACTTTCAGTCCCATGGGGAAAATGTTCCCCTGAAGATCATAACAGTTATGCTAATATTCAAATATAAGCTAATCATAGAAGGACAATACACACTTATATATTTCAAAATATTTGACAGAATACAAAAAATTAACATTTAAGTGGCGAAGGAACGAAAACACTATCGATATCTGTTGAAACACTAGTGAGTTAGGTAATAGGAAAACATCAAAACCAGTTTGATTGCCTAATGAGACATGGAGGTGCTTTTAATAATTGCCTTTCAGCTCCTCCGTTTTCCGTTCAGCAATCAAGCAGATTTTGACTTTTACATCCCGGATATCCTTCAGAAGAAGAAGAAGCAGAATTCGTTAGATTAATTTAATTTTTTTTTTTGTTTTTTCGTTGCTTGAATTTTCGTTTGATGCCCTAATATTTTTTGACTTCATATTTGACATAAATTTTAGAAACATAAATATTAAGGCGGATCATTACGAACACTCTGTATACTTTAATATCTATTCACTAGTGAGTGATTACTTCACTGTTTTTTCTTTCTTCTTTTCCTTTTATAGTTTTTGAGTTTCATGACGCAATTAAAAATAACATGGAAGTGGAAATTTTATTATTAAAAAAAAATTGATTTTATTTCCTGTAAAATATTAATTTAAAAATCTCATATTTAAATCTCTAATTCCCAAAAACTATTCAAAAATTTTGTTTCAATATTACATGATTGCAGAATAAAAATAATAAATATAAATTAAAAATTATGTTTTGCTTTTAATTATTTTTAGATAAATAAAATATTTAATTCTGTGCCAAAAGTTTTTGACACTGTCAAATAATATGATTAAATAATTGAAGAAATAACATTAAGAGCCACAGACTATCAACCTCTCTCTCCTGACTAAACCATTGTGATGTCATATTTTCCAGATTACAGATATCTCCCATAATTTGAGAATAAGAAATACGAATTCGCCGGAAGAAAAATAGGCTTCTTCAGTGCAGGAACGTTTTTGTCCGCAATTTCCTAACTTTATTTGTCATTTACTCTAATTTATTAACATAGTTTAAGTTAACACTTCACATCATGAAATTTGCTTCTTAGTTCTTGAAATTCTTATAATTAAATCGGAAGTTATTTAGTTTTTATTTATTTATTTTTCTTTTTTTGCCGGCTGAATAACTGTAAAAGATTCTGCGTTATCAGTTATTGTATTTGATGACCCCCCCTCAAAAAAAACATATATTTTTTCATAACCTAGCATCTATTGCATCTTAATGTTAACTAGTGATATAACTAATAACTACAATTAATAAATTGATTAAAAATTTCATTCCTTTAAAAATATACGAATTGGAAATAATAGTCGACATGTCCTGAGCGCTCGAAAACAGACACCCATCTTTAAAACCTGCCATACGTGACTGAGAAGAAGCAAAAGGGATTTGAACATAATTGCGAAAAGGAAAAGTGATTGAACGACATTAGTGCCTTGACAACTCTCCATAGTGTGGAAATGAATTTTACTCTAATTTGCCCCTCTCGACTACTGTGGTTTTTGTTGTTTTGCTCTTTTTTCTTTTCTTTTTTTTTAAAACTATTTTTCCTTCGGCTAATTTTGTTTTTATAATTTTGTTTCTCACCTTAATTTTTGCATTTTTTGTAACAACTTTACTTTTTGTTTTTCAAATCACTTTTGTTTCTTATCGTTCACGTCTGGCAAGCCTTGAAGATGGACACCTGTTTTTGAGAGCTTGAAACACGCAATTTTTTTTTTTCCAATTTGTATATTTTTTAAAACGAATGAAGTTTTTAATCAGGTAATATATTATACCGATTCAGTTTCTAGGGATTATTTATTTAACTATAATTAATATTTGCGATTTTTTTTAAAATATATTTTTTAGAGATTTAAAGCAAGAAAATATTCTTTTGGAACATGGGCGAGTGATAAAAATTGTCGGTAAGTTATTTGCTTGTCGAAAAATATCTCATGATCAATAAATTTGCTGAAATTTTTAAAAAAAATAATATTAACCTTAAATATTTCATCATTTGGTCTTTTATTTATAACATTTGAAATATGGACACTTCTCAGCGGTTGAGGTCAATATTCTTTACTTATGCAATGTACTTTCCAACTTAAATTGACACTATAAAAATTTTTTTTCAACAAATTTTAGAATATTAGACTTAAACAATAAATTTATGGAAAAAGAAACTATCGGCGTTGTGTTTATTAAATTTTTTGGCATTTCTATATTTCAAGTGTAAGAAAATAACTTTCTGTTCAAGCATCATTTCAAAAAAGCATTGAAAAATTATTTTAAGGATAAATAAATAAATTTAAAGTGCGCATTTTAATCAATGTTTTTTGTTGTTGTTTAAATAACGATGCGTTTTCATGTTATACTTTTTTGGTCTAGTATCAAAAAAATTAAAAAAAAAAAATTTTAAATTTTTTGCACTGTAATATAATATAATATATATATATATATATATATATATATATATATATATATATATATATATATATATATATATATATATATATTGTTGACATTTGTTAAGGGCGTTATCAAGTAATCGTCCTAATTTAAATAAGTTTTATTCACTTATTTTTAATTGTTAAATCTAGACATTAATTAATTAATTAAGTATTTATCTATTTATTTTGTTGCATTGGCTCAGTTAATAACTTGAACGTTTAAAATTAGCTCTTTTGAATGGAAAAATATTTTTTAAAGGAATTTATGGTAAATATTTGCTATGAATTACGCTATTTCCTGTTACTACACAGAATTATAAATTTACTCTAAAACTTATACAGTGAATTAAATCTAAAAGAAATTAAAGTTTATATTTGTGTCATGCTTCCACTATTTGAGAATTGACCAATAGTAAAAGTACTTATCTCAAAAAGTAGTCACCAAAACTTAAAATTCTAGTTATTTTAAATCTAATTTATATTTAATCTAATCGTTATCGAATTAGTTTTCTTCATAGTAGTTCATGTAATATGTTTTTGAACACACGAGAAAACAAAAGTGACCGTGAAGGCGAAGGTTGACCTTAGAGTTACTAAGTGATATTTTAAAGAAGTACAAAATTTTAAGTTTTAACACACATTGCCATAAATAAAATTTAAACACATTACCATAAATAAAAGTTTATTTTTAGTTTATTAATAAAAAGTGTTTTACTGATGTGATCTTGATGTGGCTCGACTCGTGAAATCGCACTCTAAGATTACAAAACTTATAAATTTTGTGTTAAATTGAAGGGCGTAAAGATAATTGAACTTGATAGTAAGAAGTCACTTTTCTCTGTAAGGCGACATTTTTACATCAGGGAAAGCGTACTTTAGTATTGATGACAGATAGGTACTTGACAAGTTTCCAGAGTTTTCTGTAGATGTCAGTACAACATACAGAAACATCTTAATGTAATCGGGTGATGTATTTCTTAATAACCGCTTTCCTGAACAACTTGAAAATGTGACATATCGTTATATTGTCTCAAGCTCTTCAATTGTAGAGTATTTAAACGTACATAAGGAGTACATTGCGAGTACATTTACGTCACTCTAAAGCTGCACAAGAAGCTATTGACGAGGTTCTGGGAAGGCTTATTCGAAGACATGCCATTACAATTTTGATCCTCTGCAGAGGGGATGGCTCCCCAGCTTTGGTTGCTTGACGACCTTCGTGGGAAATCAAGTACTTTACGGTGGAACTGTTTAATGAGGACCGATTCCGTTCACCTCGGTTCCTACGCAGGTTGATCAAAGTGGTCATTCCTCCGATTACTGGCTGCAGCCAGTGGTGCTTGACTTTGGTGTTCTACTGAGAACCGTTTCTTTACTGAGAGACAAAGGTTCGCAAAGAAATGCAAAAAGTAAGCTAGCTCGTAAACAGCAACTGTACATTTTCAACACTCATTTCTTTAGCATTAATGTCTACAAGGTGTCTATTCGTCCTAAATTAGGGATGTTTTATAGCTTTGTAACTTACACTTTCTTCCTTTCTTTTACCGTTTTTGAAATACGAACACTATATTTCAGTTTTCCCCTAGGTGGAGTGGTAAGCGGTCTCATATTGTAACGCCTAGCCACTTTACTTACCCACCACCGTTAACAACTACAGCTGAAGCTGTTCGAAAGTAAAAGTAGTGCATATGGAATCTATTTATAAATGAAAAGTATCTATATATTTTTAAAAGTATTCTTTTACAGATTTCGGACTAAGCAATATTTTTCATAATAAAGCTCAATTAAGAACGCATTGTGGATCTCTAGTTTACGCAGCTCCCGAATTATTCCAGAATCGATCCGTGTATGGAGCGGGAGTTGACCTCTGGAGTTTGTAAGTGTAATTATTCAAAATTACAATTATTATAAGAAATAGTGGATTTTCATAACCACTAAAAATTGAATAACAATTATTGAAACCTATTAAGAATATTTTTTTAAACTAAGTCGTGAAAGTTAATCAGTAATGCTCAAAATTGAACTGGCAAAAAAATACATTTGTAGTGTTTTAGGAAATTTAAGATCAAGAAAGATTATGTGTACAACACAAGTAATAGAAATCTTTATATTGATCTGCAACACCCTGGTGAAATTCTTATATTAGTTAAGATGTAGAACACATGATAAAATATTTGTATTTAAATGTTGCACTTGGAAGATTCGTAAGCTTTAAGATGCAAGAATGTCTAACAGAGCAATACGTGATAAATTAATTGTACTACTCAAAATTATTAATTGAAACTTGTTTAGAGAAGATGAAAATATAACTTATGAAGCTGAAAACAGGCTGTTATTACAGGGAGACGTAATTTTTTAAAGTTTCACTTAATTTTGCCGACCTTTTTTATTTTATTTTTTGTTTGTTTCATTTTGCCTGAAAGGCAAAAATTAATCTTCAGTACCTACATCCGTGCAACTTTAGTTCTGCGACTGGGTCTATAACTTACGAGTTTGAAATCATCTGTTAAAATAATTATAATAAATGATGTAGAATATTCATTAGTGTCTTCTTTCATAGGGGTGTCATTTTGTATACTATGGTGATTGGAAAGATGCCTTTTGAAATCGCGAAAGACGAAAATACCAGCTCCTCTAATTTCCGAAGAAAAGAACTTTTTTTCAAAAGGATATCACAAGGCTTAATTCGAGACAACTGGGAAGACATGCAGAAATTAAGCAAAGGTAGTATTTGTGATTGCATCTCTTCGCCAACTAAACATAAATGATAGAAATTGAATTTTGAATAAATAAAATCGAAAAATTTGGTTATTTTAAAATGTTGCGTAATTTTTATTTGGAAAAGAAGTTTTGTGACCAGAGAAATATAACATTTAAGATGAATGGGCAATATTTTGCGATTAAAATACTTGATTTTAAAGCTTGTTTAATTTTCTCTGCAATAGCCATTATTATTGCATATTTGTGCGAAATCAAATATGAAAGTAAATATAATTGCATTCTTGTAAAGAAATAATCGAAAAGTCTAGGTGTGTTCGATTTTTTTTACGAATAACTTGAAGTGACCGATGACACATTCAATATAACATGCCTCAGAACAAAAAAGGACGTATGAAGAGAAATAATAATTAATTTTTCTTTTTTACCTATACAAAGTTTCTCAATTTCGAAACTTTTAAGACGTGCATCCTGACGATTCCAAATCGCGTAGCAATACAGGATGGAAAATGCTTTTCTGTAGCAGTGAATGGTGTTTTGCTAAAGTTCCGAGCATAATAGTGAAATTCGAGATCTTGGAACACTTTCTTTGACCCTGGTTGCTTCTATTTTTTAAAATTTATTATAAAAAAAGACTTAATCATCCCTGCAGTCTTTTTCTTTATGATATTTCTGTGCACAGTGCGCAAAATAAGAAACGGGTCACTCTGAATAACTTTTGATCTAATGATCTGATTTTCACGTTCTAGTACTCATTCTTAATGGCTCGAAGGGGTTACCTCAAATATGCTAAATAATCAATGCAAACGATATTTTAAGTTATAAAATATTTTTTTAAACTGATACGGAATTTTGATCCCCAAAATATAGGTGGAAGTCGGGGAAATATGGTCCCAATAGCTTGGTCAGGAAAACGGTCTAACGTTTAGACCCTTATGTATTAATTTTACTTTCGGCTTATTTCGCTTTATCTTGAGAACTTTTTAAGCGAATTGAAAAAGTTTTGCACACAATTATAAAACTCGTTTATCTTAAGATAGTTCCATGAAAAAAATAACTTTTGAAATTTTTTTTATTATTTTATTTAATAATGGTCGAAAACATATTGAATTGCAAGATACAATTATTACATCATTTTCAAGATTATAAATGGTAAAATATTTACATGGTAAAGTATAAAATTTGAGCAAAATTGGTTGAATAGTTCCTGAGAAATTGAATTTTGAAAACGCCAGATGTTTAAAATTTGATTTTTCTGGAACTACTCAACCGATTTTGCTGAAAGTTTGTTTTTAGCCATGTAAAATTACTTTCTTTAAGATGGTGTTAAATATTGTATCATTCAAGATTGTTCTATTAATATTTAAAAGAAATATATAAAAAAAAACGATAAATATTTATTAAAAGTTATTTTTTGCATAGAATTACCTTTGGATAAACGCATTTTATAATTGTGTGCAGAAATTTTTCAATACCTTTTGAAATTTCTCGATGTATGGCAAAGTACGCAAACAGTAAAATCAAAATTGAGGGTTCAAACTTTGGGGCCATATTTGCCAGGTTGCGGCTGCACCCTATATTTTGGGGGTTAAAAATCCGAATCCGTTGAAAAAAAGGTATGTTTATTTAGAGAAAGTATGTATTTGTGTTTAATTTCTTAACCTAAAATATCGTTTGCACTATTTAATTAGCATATTTAAGATCACACCCTCGAACCACTAAATTTGAAGATTCGATCGTTAGATCAAAAAATATTTATGGTGGTCTGTTTTTTATTTTGAGCACTGTACAACACCGCTACAGGAAAGCATTTCCAGCCCTGCATAAGTTCGACTCATCAGGATGCAACTTATAACCTTCTTTAAAAGTTTTGAAACTTAAAACTGGAGCACCCAGAAGAGTCTACATTTAGCATGTAATGTTGGTTCAAATAAAATATTTGAAATATTTTTTTGTTAATTATCATAATTTCTCGCTTACATTGGCAAATGTCAACATACAATGTGCGTTAATCCTTAATGTAACCTTTTGTCAAAATTATAATAATGCTTTTAAAGAAGTTACTAATTTATTATCATGTTTCTTACTTTCAGATTGCTGCAATCTGTTGTCCAATTTGCTACAGCCTGATCAGTTCAAAAGAATACTAATTAAATCGGCTATCGTACATTCGTGGTTCTATAAAGATCAAGACTTGAAAAGAAGATTACCACAGCCCAGATCAGAATTGAGACATAAGTTCTCTGTAGATGTAGGTGGCATTGTCTATTTTTTTTCAACTTTCATTTTTTTTTTATTATTTATTTTAAATTTTTCTTTTTTTTAAAGTAAAACACGTAGGATGCGTTTGTAAAATGTAATGTAATGACGGCTTTCCAACCATAACAAATTTAAAGTGCATTCGGTAGATAAGTAGATTTATGAAGTTATAACTCACAAACAATTTTAAATTTTTAGAAGCGATCTCGATCAATTATTTGCAACACTCTCTTAAATATTTTGCTTCATTTATGAGATAATTATTTATCTAAAATAAATATTTTTGATAGAAATATTTATTCCCGTTTCACAAAGTATTGATTTTATAAGATTTATTTAACAAATTTTTATAAAATTATAATCTTGTTTTCGATGTTAATGACAAAATTTTTTTTTTTATATTCGTATTAAGTGTTTTAATAAAAAAATGACAAAAGTAAAACGAAGACTTATTTAAATAATTGTACTTCGAAAAATGACGTGAATAACACCAATTCTTGTTAAGTTCACGATTTGCACTTAATTTTTCTGACTAAATTATTAGGACCATATTTTCCAGTTTGCTGTTGCACCTCTCCCTTAGAATTAAAATTTCGAATCCGTCCAAAATTAAAGCATCTAATTTATTGTGAGAAAGCGCGTTTTTGTGTCCGATACTGAGCTTAAAAATTTGCATATTTAAAATAAGTATATAGCCAAAAAAAAAAAAAAAATTATAATAATAATAATAATAAATCATTAAAATATCATATCCGATTATCATATGAAAAGATATTTTCAGTGTTTTTTTTCCCTTTCAGCACAGTATATCGATTAAAGTATTATTTACAATTATAATTTTCTGATAACATTTTGCTTTACATTTCTAAAATTGTTTTAAGTGTCGGTAGGGCATAGGTCAATAATGTTGAAACTAACCTTTTTCGATCTAAGAAACTACTTATGACGCTTTGAAATCTTTTTGGAGATATTTGAGACTATATCAGTTGTATGCTGTGATATTGTTTTGGCGTTAACAGGAATACTTTTTGATGAATCTTGGAAAAATTTTGATGAATCTTTTTAAAAAATTCAAAGTTCTCAGTTCATAATTTTTAAAAAAAATTTCTGCTAAGGATTTATATTAACAGTTATCACAGTGTATACATGTATATGTAAATATTCTGTGGAAAAAAAAAACTGAAGCAATATCTTATTTAGATACAGAGAAAAGGTACATCGAAAAAAGTCAGTTTTATAATCATTGTTATATGCACTACTGACTTCCTTTAATCAAAATTAAAGAATTCGATTTACAGGGAATACACATATTTAGTTTTTCTGATTGTGTTTCATTTTTTAAAAATCTAGATTATAGAATTTATGGCAGACAAACTGAATGTATCAAGCGAAAGAATTCAAACCCACCTTCGGAATTATAATTTCGACACGATTTCTTCTATTTTCTGCATTTTACAAGACACTTTGATGAAAGAATTTTTGTATCCTCCAAAAATTGTAGAATGTACATTTTTATTCAAGTTTGAAGCTTGGAAGAGAGATTATGAGAGCAGAAAAAGAGACGAAAGAGAAAAGAAGGCGAAACACCGCTCGAAATCGTTTTCCGTTAGGTATCCTCAGTATCAGGATTGCCATGTACAGAATTCAAATTCTGCGAGGCCCGTGTTCCGTTATGATCTGACCAAAGAGCATTCCATGACCATGAAAAGTAAATCTGTAATCGATGGTTTCGAAAAGAGACTTTCTGATGAGAATCCGAATCGTAACCGACTTTGGGAACCGGATTATCCAAGAAGCAGAACTACTAAGAAACAGAGTAATTTAAAAAAAAGTGGTTATGAGACGAATAGTACGGGTCTTTTAGAATCTTTTCACGAAGCTGCTAACGCCTATCCAAATAGAAAATACCGATTACTTAAATTAAATGAAAATAGCAAACTCGATAAAAATACCTCTGCAGAACATGTAATCAACGAGGAAAGTGTGGAACTCAACATACTAAGTAGTACAAAAGAAAGCTCCAACGATTCTCTTAAATCTGACGAAAATAACGCAATTATTAAAAATACCACAACAAAGCGTACTCGTGGAAAAAGCATTGAACGCGAAAAAAATAGTGGTATCGAAGTAAGCAGCAAGAGCTCCAACAATCCTCTTAAATCGTTCAAAAATAACAGGCCTGGTAAAAATGCCGCGGCAGAACGCTTAATTGACGGGAAAAGTGTTGAAAGAAACAGTGGCGTTGAAGAATTAGCCAAATGCTTTCACAATCCTCTTAAATCGTATAAAAATAACAGACCCGCAAAATATACCAAGATAAATAATATTAAAAGTTTTAATTGTGACAAAGATAGTGGTATAGGTGAAAATGACATATGTTCCAATAATCGTCCTAAACCGTTTAAAAATGACAGATTCAAAATAGAACAACCAATTCGTGACAAAGATCGGGCACGATACTCATATGGTAGTATAGGTGGAAATGGAAAGAGCTTAAGCCCATCAAGAGCCCTCGAAGACTATGAATATTCTGATTATAAATTGAAACATTCTAACAGGAAAACTATTGAACCACGTACGGCAAACCAATTTTCGGAAGAAATAAATAAAATTGAGAATGCTAACGTAACCACAGATTTGAGGAGAGTTTCATCTGCAATTGAAGAATTTAGATATCCGAGGCAAGAGGCATTCTTTGCAAAGAGAGCTATCAGAGGCAAATTTTCAGCAAAAAAATCTGATTACAGCACAAGGTATGTGAAGCAATATGATGATAAATCACACGTTATCACTGATAAGGCTCCAATATCAGTGCAAAGTCAAACCTATATTCAGAGAAACATAATCGTCAGTAGAGCCGACAGAGGTTCTGGGAGATCTTTTTTGAACAGTAATATTCCAGTTCGGTCATCAAGATCCTGCCTGACAACAAAAATAACAGAAGAAAAAATTCGAAACCTAGAAGTAACCCCTAGAAGACAAAGATTGTACGCTACAACGTATTTTTCATCGAAAAAGAAAAACCAATGAAGATGTAAGTCCATATTTTACGATTATGAGTAGTTATCGGCGCACTTTAATTTTAACTTTGTAAAACCTGGATATCAATCTATGTATATCGCATATAATTTTGTCAACAAAGCTATACCAACACAAAGAGACATTTCATGTTAAAGATCATCTCGTTAATTTTCCAACTAACAAATAATCCGATTTCATAATGTCAAAAAACCAATTACCGATGGCTTAATTTATAATTTCCAACTCTGATAAAAATTTGGAACGCACATATCTACACCTGTTAAAAAAAGTTCTCAGGGAGCAAAGCTTAAAATTAAACACAGAGCTAGATCTTCTATTAGAATAACCTGGGCAACAACCTCGTGAAAAGGGGGTAAAAGGGCGGAAAATTTAAGTTGATGATTTATTTAAAATTATTATGATTTTTTTAAAAAAAGAAATTGCTTTTTTTTAAAAAAAATTTTCTAAATTTCTATCGAAGAGTACAATGAATGCATCGATCTTAATTTTGTTCGAAATTCCCCCCCCCCCCGCCCTTTCCGTGAAATGTTAGTTTACTTCTGAGTTTAATATATATATATATATATATATATATATATATATACGAGTATATAACACTGGTGTCCTCTATCTGCATCAAAGGGTTATCAGATAAGGAAACAATAAATTCTGAGACTATTCTTTACATGATTTCATGAATACACCTGAGTAATACATACGACTAATTTCAAGAAAAAATATTCCTGCCGTACATAAAATAACGTATCTTAAACTCTTAATAATTATTTTTCAAAAGTAACTTTCAAGAAATATTCGTAAACATATAATTATTAATAATTTATATGAGTCTTTTATATTTATTTCAGGTTACTTGGATTCATTTGGCGGATAATGCTGTATTTTTCTCAGGCAACTAAATTCTTAAATACCAAAAAAGCATTTTCTTTCTTTCAAAGAAGAGGCGTGTAAATTATAAATATAGATATAAATTATAAATTTGACAACGTAAGCGCATTTTTTAATAAAATTCTTAATAGATGTTATTTTTAAAAATGGAAGTAAACTTTAAGGCAATAATTAATCGAGATGAAAACTGATTACAAAAATATCCTTTTCTGGAGTAAAATACATACCGTTTAACCTAATGTGCAATACTGTACCAAAAATACGAAAGATTTAGTTTTACTGAACAAGTCTTCTATTATTGGAAGCATTTTTGTTTGTATACATGCAATTTTCGCCGTAAGATTATTAAAAATTATTTTATAGCGGTTAGTTTCTACTAAATTTCGAAAAAATTTCAAAAGTTTGGAATAATACTTTGATTTTACTTTGAACTACAATAGTACTAAGCTTGTTTTATAAATAAATGTTTATTTTCAATTAGAAATATTAAAAAAAGAAGACTTTTGCGCTTTTAAGGGATATTTTTGTAATAAGCTTGTAACTATTTTTTTTTCATAAGTCAATAGTAAATTACAAAATTTTCATGAAACAAAATTATAGTAACTTATTTATCCCTGGTTGTTATAAAATAAAATAATTTTTCACGTAAGTTTATATTGACACGCTTAGAAATAGATTTGACGGATTTATAGATTTGAAGGATTTGTTACGTCAAGCGCTCAGGTATCATAATTTTGATTTATGTTGCTAAAAATTCTATGGTTGGCAACAGCATTTTTATTTTTTAAGTTTGTTATTGTTTTCGTTTTTAAAAGCGCTATATGTTGAGCCACCTCAGCTAGATTTGGTATGTGACATTTTTAGATGCAATTGGTCTATTTTCTAACGTTGCCATTCGGGAAGTTGTGATGAGGCTTTTTTTTGGTGCCCTGTAAGAGAAATATATATAGATTTTTTAATTTCGGGGAAGGAGCTGTTTTAAATTTATAAACAACATTATTTAATAGCCTGCCAAACATTAAAATATTTATTATACAGAATTGTTAAATGCATAATTTTTAGTTTTATTCGAACGATTTAGCTTAAAAAATGTTCACTGTGAATTTAACTGATTAAAAATTAAACAAATTTAACTTTTTATTTTTAAATTTGATACTTTCTTACAAAAAATGGAAGAAAAAAAAGATAAATGCAATTTACTTATACGTTTAACTTTTTCAATTTCAGATCTGAAGGACTGTTTAAGAACATTCAAAAAGAAATTTGCTTAAAGCAATATTCAATTATCACTTATTTAAAAAGTTGTGAACACAAAATTTTATAATTAATGGGAGAAAAAGAGCTGACTCAGTGGAAGATGAGAAAATTTTGTTATATTATTAAAGACTGATGATATATTGGACTAAACTGATTACATGAAATCGAAATCATTTAATTTATAAATCATGATGCTTTTATTTTCAAAAATAGTATATTCTCATATTGGAAATGTTAAGCCGATGTTTCCTGTTTTGAAAATTAAATTCGTTTGTAATGAAAATAAATTAGACCCTTTTTTTCAATCAAATTCTGAATTGTTTTATTTATTATCAAACTCGCGCAAGCATTGATGTTCCACGAAAATTTTGCATTAGAACATAATAAAAATCGATTAGAACTTGTGAATGAGAGGACGAAAAAAAAATAGTAAGGTTTGCTTCTTTGGATCACTAGATAACAAAATGGAGTAAACTCATATGAATTACGTATATGTAATTCATATGAGGTAGATGAAAAACTATTGTTTAACACTCCCAGAAGTTTTTATGTATTTATATTTTTTTGAACAAAACAGATCTAAACGAAGAATACACATACACAGTAGTTGGAAGTAGTGCCCTACAAGTAATGTAAACTACTGCAGTCGCTACTTCTTTTCGTTGTTTTAGTGCAGTGTGCTACTTTTTTTAAAAATATAAAGTAGTGAGTTGTGTGATACAAAAGAAAAAAAATAGTAGTTTGTAGCAATTCCTGGCAACTACTTTTAACGTTAGTCGTTGTTTATTTTTCCTGGCTTCTTGAAATCATAAATAACATAAACTACATAGATTTATCTTAGTTATTTTAAGAAATCCTGTTGTTTTTTACAGAATATAACAGTGTTAGGCCAAAATATTAAATTAAAGTTATATGCTATAAAATGGCGAATTTGTCATTATCCTGGTTTATAAATGACATGAAATTGAAACAGTAACCAGAAAATTTTTTAAACTGTTGAATGTAAAGCAAATATTAACATAATATCAAGTTTATGTAAGATTGCCATATGACTGAATGTATTCAAAGTTTTTATTTTATTTAATGATAGATTACTACGCAAAATTTTATTCTGTACATATCAGATTCTTTCTACAGTGGGTAACATGGCTCTAACGCAACTCATTTTAACTTAAATTAAATAACTAAAAACAATTAATGCTTAACTTAAATTAAATATTCGCTGTCGGAAAAGGCATAAAAAGTTGAAGGTTAAGTGAACAAATTCGGAAAAAAAAAAAAGTTTTGGAATAACAAACTGAACGTGAATTCTTAATTATTCCCTATGTTTAATGTAAGCCAATTTCCTGTTCAAAACCATTTTGAACTTAGGTGTAAATTAAGTTCCACAGCAAAGTTCGTCTCCTTATTGTAGTAACTAAATTCCAAAGTAGTTTGTAGTCACTACATTTAAAATAAAGTAGTTGTAGTTAACTACATTTGTAAAAAACTAGTTGTAGTACACTACAAAAGCAATGTAGTTTTTCCGACCACTGCAAACACGCATACATACGAATATACATATTTAATTATACGAGTTCCTTGAAATTCGATTTCTCCGGAAATATTCGACCGATTTCATTCGAATTTTGTATTTTGCCAAATAAAATTACATTCTTTAAAATTATGCAAAATTTTGTATACCTTACTACTTAAAATGTTTTCGATTGTTTTTAATTTAAATAAAAAAATAATAATTAAAAAAGATATTTTGAATGGAATTATCTTTAAATAAACGAATTTAATAATTGCGTGAAAATTTTTATCCGATTCGCTTGAAAAGTACTCGATATATAGCGAAATGAGCTACGAATAAAATTAACATTAAAGTGTCCAAACGTTTAACCGCTTTCCTAACTAAACTATTGAGGCAATATTTTGAGTGTCAGGAATCCAAATTCGTCGGGGGAAAAAAAAAGATAGAATTTTTCAGTAAAAGTACGTTTTTTGTCTGTTTTCGCTACTTAAAATAAGTCTGAATTAAATAATTAGTATATTTGAGGTCATCTTAATGAACCAGCTAGTCATAGCACATGAAAATCCGATCATAAGATCAAAAATTATTCATGTTTTTTTCTCCTTTTTTGTGCACTATACATGCCTATTGGATGTTAAAATTAATTAATTAAAAACCGTTCCAAAAATGTTGTTTAATTTAACAACATATTTCCAAATTTATAGCAAAAAAAAAACCATAACCAAAAAATAAGTTTTCCATAAAATTATTCATATAACGATAAATAGTTAAGTTTGGTTTACGAAATTTTATGCTGTTATTACAAATAACAACTAAAGTCATCGATACAAATTTATTGCTTGATTTTCTGGCGTAGGGTGTTCAAAAATACTCGTTTTCTTTTGTAATTTATTGTCGGTCCCTCAAACCTCTGAAAGCTTAAAACTTCATAGCAAAGTATGAAAAATCGCATGAACTAAACACTTCTAAAGTTACAAAATAATCCTTTAAGTATTTATCTAAAAATTCAATAAAAACTGAAAATACCTCTTCCATTATTGTAGAGTAGTGTATGAACAGATTAGCAACTCAACCAATCTTATATAGATCAGGTGTTACCAACTTATTAGTGTAAGAGGGTTCGCATTTTTGAAACTTTCATCTAGTCGCAGGCTGCAGTTTAACTACGATTATGTCCAGAACTTTTAACGGAGAGGTGGGGGTTAATCTAGGGGACCTAGGTTCGAATCCCAGTGGTGACTGGTTAATACGAATTCTGCTCCTAGCTAGTGCAGACCACAGTGGAGGGTGACTCCTAGTGGAAGGGTTTCCTCTCCATGTAATGCAAATACGGGTTAGTTCCATCAAAAAGTCATCCACGAAAGCAAATTTCTCCCAAAACTTGATCCAGGAGTTTCCTTGTTTTCTGAATTGGGTTCAAAATTACAAGGCTATGGAGTTGAACATTAGTAGTCACAAGCCCAAAATTGGGTCGGCTGTTCCTATGACGGTTATAAAATAAAAGGGTTGATCCAGGTGTTCCCTTGTCTGCTGGGTTGAGTTCAAAATGACAAGGCTTCAGAGTAACTCCAATAGACGTTAACTCAGAATTAGATCAGCTGCCCAACGTCGGTTATGAAATAAAAAAAAAAGTATTTAATTACTAATCAAATGAGAAGTGTGCATTTTAAAACTTCGATTTTCTTTTTTAAAAAAACTTCCAGGCTAAAATTTTATTTTGATAGCGTCTATTTAGACCATTCATCTTGCAACTTCAAAGATAAAATGAACCCGCTTGCAGAACACTTCTCAGTTGGCAACGTTTTGAGGGAGCATATTCAAAGTGATGAAATTAAGTTAAGGGTGCGACATTTTCAAAGCTCCAAATAGGACAATTAAGAAAAACATTCCCAGACAAATGGTTTTTATAATAAATTTATTTACGAAATTCTAAGTTAAAATCTGACAACCAGTGCACATTAATGCTTTTAACAGGAAGCATTCACAAATTAAATAATGTAACATCTGAATACCAAGATAATTATTAAGTAATATATATATATATACACAGCATAATAATGATATAAAAATTAGCAAAATTATACAAATAGTTGATTACAACAGGGGAACCAACGAAAACCCTTTAAAATAGAGTGAAAATGCACTCCATTTATCAGCTAAATAAATTGCATATGTATATATGTTTTCATAACTTGTTCACAAGCATTCATTTTAAACACATATATTAAGGATATTTCATACACTGAGATTCAGTTGAAACATTTCATACATTTACTTATGCAACTTAATATAAAGCTTAGCTGATTATGTATATTAAGTTTGTAAGGAGTCATTTCATGAAAGACATACAAAAGTTTACCATTAAGCATCGATTAAATATATTTCGTTATTATTTCTTGGTAAACTGGGAACATTACCAGTAGATATAGATCAAAGGTTGAGTACTCAATCACTAATAAACTACTAGTCAAACACTAGCAGATTGTTAATTTTCAAACCTAGATTTATTATATTTTTTGCCTATATCTATATCTGTTACGGTCAATATGATTAAACAGTTATTATAACCTCAGATTATTGATAATAACTCAATATGCCAGTTAAAGTTTTTCATTTAGGAAAATTTGCTTCCTTTACCAAATGTTATTAATATAATTGCCAATGAAATAAATGCAATAAGTTGCTCGGATCTGCACAATAAATACACTAGCTCAGTATTCTCTACACTGATGTTTTTTGAAAACAGAATTTCCATGTAAATACACAGAAGGCAGCACATTCTTGATACATTACTTGGATCAGTGGTTAAGCAACAATCTGATTACTTATTTATTGTGAGCAATAACAAGGATTATTAATAATAATCAAATAAAGCAATTAAAGTGAATAGTTTAAGAGGACTAATTACACTAACCAGTAATCATTAATAAATAGCAACTTTTTGTTATGTATTAAGACTGACTGGTTAATATCAGGGCTAAAGAGAATAGAAGGGCTGGTTCACTCCTTTGAAGAAACTCTCGCCGCGCCAAACCTCCGACTTTCGCCTGTGACGTCACTGTGGCGCGAGGCTTGCACTTTTACTTCAAGAACGGAGCATTCGATCCAACTAGCTCTAACTAATATTGGAGCATTCCTTTTTGTGACATATTCCAAGACATTAGTTGTTTTCTATAATGATTTTCCTCAGTTTTTTGCAGTGAATTTACAAAAATTTAAAACTATTAACGAAATGCCAGTTTGCGCGATTGCAACTTGCAAAAATTCTGATAGAAACACAAAAGGAAAAAATATAATTTTCCACGTGTTCATTAAAGTAAATGAACAACCAGGTAAATAATGGATTCAACGTTGCAAACGAAATGGACAGTTTATATAAAACAGCAATACGTTTATTCTACCGTTAATAACTTAAAAATTAAAGCGCAAATAAAAAGTAGAAATAAAATATATAGTATATAAAAATTCTCCTAATTTCATAACACATTTTTTAATGTAGTTATTCTAAATATTTATGATTTTTTAAAAATTTTATTCTCTTAAATTTAAATATCTATAAATTATATTATCTTAAATTTAAATATCTATAAACAATTGTAAAATTTCTAATATCATTATGAACCTAAATTTATTTTGTTTCAGTAATTAGCGTTTAAGGTGGATGTTTCCTAATGATTAAGTATGAACAAATTGCTATTAACGGCCTATTTTAAAATCAGGATTCTAAATTTAACCCAACTTATTGTTATCGAAGAATATATAGATAAAAAAGTGTCGATATATGCTTTATTTTTCTTAATAATTAAAGTTAAAACTGAACTTCTTAAAATAAAGTATTTATAGTGTCATTTTCGCCAACTAGTAAAATATTTTTATAAGTTGAAAATGGTATTTTTTTAATATGATGACCAAGAAAGTTTTTTTGAACTATGTTTTTGAACGGAAATAATGTGTTAATCATGTAACGTTTGAAAGCTAATAACCAAAAAGAGCCTAACTTATTTTTACAGAGAGAAAGCTGAAAAGTTATCATAATATCTTTGCTAGCGATCTCTGAGATCTGTGTACACAGTGACGTCATGAGGAGAGAAATCGTAGCTTCAGATCTAAGAGAGGAATGAACTAGCCTTTCTCTTCTCTTTAGCCCTGGGTTAATGTACCTTAACGTATTTACCTTAAGATGTGGCTATTATTAATAACAGTTAGAATTATCATTTTGACTGTAACACACATATGCATATAAACAATTAAATATTTCCCTAATTATAAGCTCTGGTAATTATCAAAATAATTTATCAAAAAATCAGGAGAAATCAAAGCTAGGAGTACAAAAAAATTGTACTTGCAATCAGAGTTAGGAAAAAAGGTTTACATAAAACTTTTGTTTTAGACATTAAATATTGTAAGCAAAAAATAACATAAGACAAATCTTAATTATATAAATAACAGCACTGTTTTACTTGAAAAACGAAAATGCAGATCAATACGGAAAATAGTATAAAAAATGTGGCGATTATTACTTAACAAAATTTTTTAATTTAACAAAAAAAAAAAAAAAACAAACTATAAATTGTAAAATTAGAATTTTAATAATTAAGAAATTGCATGACTTAACAAAATAAATTTGTAAATAAATAAAAGAATAAAATAAGTAAGATTTTTTATTAACATACAGTTTAAGTCCTCCATTACATATCTATACATATATTACACAATCAAATCTTGATACCACAAGATACTGAAATTTTGTATTATCGGAAATTGTAATGCTTTATACATTTTAGTTAAAATAATACCCACAATGGGATTTAGTTGTACAGTTTACTTCAAATAACCTGATCATTTTTGAGTAATAGTTTGAATTTCGTTTTGCTGAAATTCTTTTGCTTCTAATATATCACCTGATGCTATAACATCTTTGAATATTTTTGATTCCTGCCAAATATTACATACTGTCCACATTATCGTTAGCTCTTACGTACTATTACATTACTGTACACATTAAGTTTCAGTTTCCTTTAAATTATCAAATTTTTTAAAATTTTATGGGTAAATCTTATTTATGCACACACATTTTACAAGTCCACCTCTCTAGGAACGGATTATTAAGGAAACTGTTTTTAAAACGTGTCAATTTCTTTTTTATCACACTTTCAAGAAAAAGTGTATAAAATTATGAAAGAACAGTCTTTAGAACTCAGAGTTTAGAAAAAAAAAATTTCCAATCCTTCAGAAATTAGAATTTGTTTTTAAAAATGCATTTGGCTAAGGAAATTTTTTTATATTAACAGAATAGAAAATGCATAGGTAATTCATACTTTTTTTCACACTATCAAAAAATTTGTTTTATTGATGTATACATACTGTTGGTTGTATACATATTTATATGTATAAGATGGTGTCTAAGAAAAAATCTTAAACAACGCTTTTCCAAAAATATTCAAATAATTAATAATTTTTTAAACATTATTATTATTTGTTTTAATTATAATGATTTTATTATAACTATTATTTTAGAAATGCTGTAAGAACACAGATTACTAACTAGCACAATGAACTTTATTAAAAGTATTTGTTTTGATAAAATAAATAATTATTTGATTAAACAATTAGTGGGAATAATTAATCCTGTAAAATCAGCACATTAAAAATACAGGAAAGAGACTAGTTTTGTATGCTCATTCTTTTTGTGAATTTGAAAAAAAATAATTAGTAAAAATAACCTCTATTATATACATCAATTTACAATGCATAGTAGATAGACAATTAACATTCCCTAGTACGGAAACTTTGCTAAAAATAAAAAGACATATAAAGTTGCTTGCATATTAATTTAAAATAAGTTCTAACCAATTTTTTTGTTGTTACAGTTTTATGCTTGAAAGAAACTAGGATATGGGTATTAAATATTTAATATAAGAATACCTGATAAATTTAGAGAAACTCTCTAAAAACTCTTTTGCTCACAAAAGAATTCTTTATAGTTTATGTTAATTTGTTAGAAAAAAAAATTTCATCGGAATTTTGAAACAAGTAATAAGTGAAACAATGTTTGTTTTGATTTTAAAGTTTTGGACACTACACACTAAACACACATAAGTTGTAAATTTCTTTTAATGTAATTTAAAGCAGTTATGAATGAAATTTAATTTCCGGCTTCTATAATTTGTTAACATTATATTCGATACAATAATCACAGTCTATGAAAGATTTTAAACAAGTTAATATATCTCTACCTATACACATTTTGTAGCACTTTTTACAATTCCCAATACTCTACAAGTGGTCCCAATAAAGAATTTGTGCATGACAAAGTGTATAACAAAAAGAAACATAAATAAGAACTTAAAGACTGATTATCATATAGAACTCATTACTTCTATATAGCATTATAGTTACTTTAATTTTATAATTTAGTACGTATAAATAACTAATTTATTAGATACTTATTACATAAATTATGTCAAGCAAAATTAATTATGATTTTCTAGACAGAACTATGAAAAATAAATTTAGCAATTGATGGCGATTTCTACTGTAAGGAGACATTTTTATTGAAATCACAAACAAAATTTTTTTCAAATCAATTTCAATCGGATTAATTTTTTTTAGTTTACTAAATGAATTAAAAAAAAATACTAAATATTGGATGAAATTTCATTTATAGGAAAAATTTCTGCAAGAAACAAATTACTTGTTAAACAACAATTACAAAATTTCGATTCCTTGAAGAGTAAATGTTACATTTTTGGTTAAAAAATTTTCAATTTCATAAAATATCAATTTAGATTAGCTTTTCCTAAAACTATATATCAGCAATTTTTCTAACATAAAGAACAAACAAAAGCTATTTAAAGAAATATCAACACAGCTACAATCAGATTACATAATTTAATTCACCATAATATGAGCTCAATCATTATTTATATAACATATATTATTTCATTAAACAATATATGCATTATTATTAAATGCATATTTTATTGATTCAAAAACATAACTTAAAATAGTGTAAAATCAGAATTCATTATGTTGCACAAATGTTTTCTTATACATCACAAAGATCATGATTAAATACTAGCATAGTTTTTAGACATTTTTCAATTATTGATCATAGATTAAGATAAACTCAACTCAAATAATCACGTTTTTGCAATGGTAGAAAGATACTGAAAGTCAATCAAAATAAACTGACAAAGTAAATATAAGTTATTAATTTCATTGATTAATAAAATTTTCAAATGAAATGCTGTGAGGAACACAAAGCAAAATTTTTTCATGGTTGCTTACACCATTCTTATAAAAACAAAATGTAAAGCAATTAAATTCACAATCAAGTCTTCTAACGTCAATAATATAATTGCATTTAAAATAAATGAGTCATAAATAGGAAATAAAGCATACTGTATTTGCTCTATGCCCAGATGAATAGAATAAAATAAATGTAGTTAGACTTCAGATTATGACACAACATCGACAATAACGTGGTCTGCCACCTCCAGCTGACGGTGGTGGGGTTACTGGAGCAAAGTAAGCATGGACTTTAATTGATGGAAGATGACCCTAAAATGTACAAATTGTTAAATAGGTAAATAATAATTAATAAGTTAAAAAATCTAAATCATTTATGAAGAATTGCTTTAACTTTAATATGAAGTAAATGAAGAATATGAAGTAAAAATTAAAGACAAAAACGGGTATAGTAGTTTAAAGTAAGTAGGGCTGCCAACTTTTTACTCTTTTTATGCTAGGAAAGTTTATATTTTAATATATGATTTAATGTAAAGAATTACAGGTGCAAAGTAAGCATGGACTTTAACTAATGGAAGATGACATTAAATTGTACAAATTGTTTAATAAGTAAATAATTAATAAGTTAAAATTTTTTTTATTATTATGTGGAATTGCTTTTTTTCAACTTCAGAAGAATTTTCCTCACCGCTGTGCATGAATTATTGAAAAGTTAACATGAAACCCCACTTTGTACCCACTTATTTTGCATTGAGGCTCTTAAAATTTTGACGAAATTAATTAAAACACTGAAACCGTTATCTTTGGAGTGTTATATCTAACTAGCACTTATAATACTTCTTTCAGAATAAACTCTAAAAATATGTGATTATCTTTTGAAACTTCTTTAGACTCCTAAATATTTCATTTGATTTACATACAAGGAAACCTCAAGTTACGGACACTTTCACAAAACGAACGCCTCTCATTATGGACCCATTTTAAATTCTCTGTGAATCCTTTATGGATAAACTACAGTGGAACCCCGGCTTTACGTTGCTTGATTCGCACAATATCTCGCTTTCTACATCATTTTCTGCTGGTATGTGAAAACTGCCTATACTGATAACGTTTAATTATTCAGGATTTATGTAACTCTTTATTAAAAAAATCCTGCTTTGTACGTTTTTCTAACAGATCAAAATCAAATTTCCCCTACAAAACTAGCGTAAACTTTTTTTAGTTTTCTTTTTTCTTCTTCTTACTTTTTTTTTACAAATAAGAGAGACCTGTTTGCTAGCTGTTCCCAGTTTTTCCTGACATTCATTCCATTTTATATTGTCTGTGAGAGGATCCCCTTGAGTCAAAATTAGAAGGGTGGTGAGACGGGCAAAGGATCGTTTTTCGCCCGAGTAGTCCTGTTAAGTTATTAGTGAGCATACATTCAGATAGGCTTTTGCTTATTCAAACAGTTCTGCAAGAAAACTTCAATAATTACAAATATTTGTTAGGCATCAAAAATGAGCAAAAAATTATCACTATTTAAATTATTACTTTCAGGGCCTGCACTGAATTCCAATTATTAGTCAGTAAATTAGCCAAATATCAAAAGTATTAGCCAAATTTCAAAATTCTTAGCCAAAGGCAAATTTTAACAATATCTTATGACTGATTTTTTAACATATAAAATTCTAAATGAAAATACAAATTTACTGTAAATGAAAATTCAAACTAAGACTAATGTAGATGTTTTATTATATTTGAGAGAAAGAAATAGGAATATGTTGGGATTAATTTTAGATGGGAGTAATTACAGTTTAGTAATTATAGAGCAGTTATATAAGGATAAACCTTAGACAACATTTTGTTATCCTCATGTTATTGTCTATAACATTGTCAGGAGAAAGCATATTTCTGCAAAAATATTTGGATGATAATATACGTCTTGCTACCACCTATTCTGTTTTATTGCCACATACTGTTGAAAAAAAAATTTCCCACGTGATATCGCGTGATTCGGCAACGTACATGGTAATTTGAATTTTTTGGTAATTCATCTCATGCTTACATAATCTCTCTTGTTACTTACATTATCTGGACTTAATATAATTCTAATTCATTATACAACATATCAAACGGAAATTAGTGTAATAAAATTAAAAATACAGGATTTGTTTGTTTGAATACAGGATTGAAAAATTCCTTAAAAAAATTTTTTTTTCAGGATTGAAGGGAATATAGATATATATATATTTTTTTTGATAGAAAAAATAATTCACCAAAACACAATTTTTTTCGCCGACTTTACAAATTTATCACATTTGGTGAAGTGCTAATGCTTAGTGCCGAACCAAACTTATTTTTTTATTGACGATAAATTTTATAAAGCTAATAAAAGGAATCTTAATTAGTTAAATTAGATTACATATAGTAAATGCTTACATATAAGCCGCGATGACTCAGGGGATAGAACATTTGCCTTCCAATGCGGCGAACTGGGTTTGAATCCCAGTCAATACGAATTTGTGCCACAGTGCTGACGTAAAATATCCTTAGTGGTAGATGGATCATGGGTTAGAGTCCCCTTGTTGTCAGGCTAACCATAGGAGGTTCTCGTGGTCTTTCTCTCCATGTAACGCAAATGCGGGTTAGCTCCATCAAAAAGTCCTTCACAGGCAAAATTTCTCCCAATACTTGATCCAGGAGTTCCCTTGTCTTCAGGATTGGGTTCAAAATTACAAGGCTACTGAGTTAAACATTAGTAGTTGTAAACCCATTAAATTGGGTCAGCTGTTCAACGATGATTATAAAATAAAATACTAACATATGATGTGACTTGGGCATAAATTGTTATGCAAAGAAAGGGGTATAAAAAGTTCTGCTCTAAATATAAAGTGCTCTGCAGGGAAAATGCATAAGTAGCTCTGCTCTGAACATAAATTTTTCTGCAGAGAGTGATTGTTGTGATGTATGCCACAATTTTGAAAACTTTCTGCTTTAGGGTTAAACAGTCGCTCAATTTAATACTGAGCACTGGGCCCCTTTTAAAATTTTTTACAAAACTGAAATCGACCCCATCAAAAGTCGTGCGTCATGATGGTTGGCTTAAAACAAAGGGGAGTTTTAGAAGAATAGGGGAAGTTTGTGGATTTTCAAAGAATGGGGCATGAGAAATCCAAGGTGGGCTGAAATAAAATAAAAGACTTGAGTTTTAAGTAGGTGGACAAAAGTTTTAAAAGAATTCTGTGGACAGTCCAAAGTTGGCTAAAACGAAGCAAAAGACTTGTGTTTTTGAAGAATAAGGACATTCTGTGGGCTTCAAGTCCCCAGCATGAGCAGCCCAAGCTTTTCAAAACAATACGACTAAAAAAATAGGATGAGGCCCTGCAGGGCAGGATTTGTTCTCCTCTAACCATTAGTTGATACACTTTATATGGAAATAATGTCCACATTTCAATTGCTCCTAGCTGTACATAGAGTCCAAACAAATCGAACAATTGTCTGGGTCTTTAAAAAAGTATTCCGGCATGTCCAGAGAATATATTTGTTCTATAATTTCCTGTCCCATTCTTATCGAATTGTCGTGGATGAAAGTTTGAAAGCCTTCTTTCGGCCATTTCTCAAAGGCCATTTTCAAGAGCGAACACTTACCATAAAATTCCCATACTCTCCAGGCTATTGATCCTTCATACTCACTCATCACTAGGGCTGAGGATGGTACATCCAACTCGTGAACAATTTCAGCAAAGTCATACAAACAATTTAAAAAGTTAAAAATGTAAGTTCCACAATACCGTTTTGTCCATGGCATTGGCGGCGATGGTCTCACAACATCGAGTGATTGGATTTGCTCCAACACATTGGTTACTTTTTCCAAAAAAGCAGCAAATTGCTCAGCAAGAGGGTAACTCACCATTATAAATTGAACTATACAGTTTAGAATTCATGGTGAAGATGAAATAGAGTGGCTCTGAATCCCCTTTTATACACGAAAAAGGAGGAAGTGTTATGATGTGCGGCATTCTGATTTGCCACAAAAGTGTTGTGACGTTGGCCACAAAGTGTTGCAACGTTCTGATTGTGAAGACGCGAAATTTTCAAGAATGGCAAACTGTTTTGAAAAAAAAATATACCCCAGAGGTGTATTTATTCATTATACTCAAATTTGCAATTAAATTTACATTACAATACAATACATTCATTACCATATAATACATTCAATAAAATACAATACAATACATTCAATACAATATAATCAATAATTTTGAATACATTAGCAGATCAAATTTGTCTAAAACAAAGCAAAAGACTTATGCAATTGAGAAAAGGGCATTCTGGACGCCCCAGCATGACCTAGCCCAAGCTTGGCTAAACAATAAGACTAAAAAAATTTCAAATTTAAAATATTATTTCCCTACAATAGGGGCAGGTATTTTTCTCCTCTAACCATCAGTTAATACATTTTACATGAAAATAACGTGCACATTTTACTTGAACATCCAGTTTTTGGACAATAT
Organism: Parasteatoda lunata; assembly: GCA_949128135.1. NCBI lineage: Eukaryota > Metazoa > Arthropoda > Arachnida > Araneae > Theridiidae > Parasteatoda > Parasteatoda lunata. The sequence goes on along the minus strand of OX421976.1, from coordinate 14,119,027 downwards.
CTGTAAAAAAAATTGGGTCGGCTGTTCAACGACGGTTATAAAATAAAATAAAATATCTGTAAAGTCCCAAAAGCACATCAAATTCCTCAGCATGAGGGTAATCCTCATGATGATAAATAAAACTGAATAGTTTAGAACTCATGGTGAATATGAAATGGAGTGGCTCTGAATCCCCTTTTATACTCAAAAAAGGAGGAAGTGCTATGACGTGACAATACTTCAAGAACATTCTAGAAACAATTTTGTATGCATGCACAGTACGATTCTATCGTAGCTCTAGTCTACAAGTCTTTTACTTTGATTTAGCTAACTTTGGATTGTCCACAGAATTCTTTTAAAACTTTTGTCCACTCACTTAAAACTCAAGTCTTTTCTTTTAGCCCACCTTGGATTTCTCATGCCCCATTCTTTGAAAATCCACAAACTTCCCCTATTCTTCTAAAACTCCCCTTTGTTTTAAGCCAACCATCACGACGCATAACTTTTGATGGGGTCGATTTCAATTTTGTAAAAATTTTTTAAAGGGGCCTGGTGTTCAGCTATTAAATCGAGCGACTGTATAAATTAATAAAGCAATATTTTTGGGTATATAAATGGATAAAGCAATATTTTAGGGTGTATAAGTTGATAGAGCAATAAATTATTAAGCAATATATTAAACCTCCTTTGAATAGCATAGTGCCTAACACAGTATGAGTCTCGAATAATATTAATATCTTACAAAATAACTTCCAAGATTTTTAACAATCTTCTCAAAAATAATAAAAAAATTCAATTAACTTACTCTCAATTTTCTAATTCCAGGTCTAGTAATAAGTTGACAGTCATAAAGTTCTATTCTTTCTAGATTTTGACATGTTATTAGATGATCCAAAGACTGGTCAGAAATAAGTGGACAATTATCCAATTCTAAAACAGATAATTGCTCAGATGAACAAGCACTAGTACCGAGATGCCTGATACCCTCATCGGTTATCAACTCACAATGAGATAGAGACTGAAAATAAAATGTTCCAGAATATAAGGCAAAATTAAAAACATGAGGGAGATCTCAAAAAGAAAAAAATTACTGGGATAAAAAACTATTTAAAGATAAATGAAGGGGAATAAAAGTGATTGATTTGATGTATTTTGTATAAGAAATCAGAAATTCTATTCTCACCAAGTTTTAAAATTAGTGACAAAGTTTGTGTACAGATGGCACTTACTAGGAATAACTTTAATAATTAGTATATATATATATATATATATATATGCTAAATGTACTTATATGGAGTGGTCTCACGAGTAGCAAAAAACATAGCTTTAAGCTTTTTTCAGTCAGCAAAGACATTTGTTGGCTAACTTTGTAACTAATCTTCAAACTTGGTGAGAATAAAATAATTAGCTTCCCAGGCAGACAATATTTTTTCTTATCCCAGTCTGCTTCCTTTAATTTTTTTTCCGGAATGATGGTAAGTAGAACTTGCATTTTGTTTAAGGAATGCAATCCCATATTGGTTTTGTCTCTGCAAGATTGAAGATTACTAATACTACGGATTCGGCCAAGTTTCAGTTAAGTAATCCATTCAAACTTAGAATTAAATTAGAAATTAATAATTTATAATAGAGAGAAGTATGGAAAAACTAAGTTCTAAGTAACTTGTAAGCGATTTGAAATTTAATCTTTTGCAAAAACATTATTAAGAGTAATATAAGAATTATGATTTGAAAAAACATATTATTTCTTCAGTTATTTCTTGCAATTATTTTCGTAATTCCAAAAAATTTGAATGTAAAAAATATAACAAATCCAATGAGTTTTGTCTTAACCGGATTGAATTTTAGTGGAATTTAGTGAAATAAAGGAGTGGATGAAAAGTCTCTACCAGACTCCATTGTTGTCATAAGGCTGACTATGATTATGCAGATACTGCAAACAATGCTTGTACCTGTTCTTCTTTGTTGAATGCGAATTTGATGTTTAAATTTTTAGCATTCACTTAAGTCTGTCTTTTGACAATATATTTTGCTTAACAAGAATTTTGTAATAGCATCAATTGTTTCCACGTTGGTGAAGACTTTTGAGAATAATTCTAACTGTCTGAAACAGATTTACAACTACACACACTAGATCAAATTCTTCATCACAAACAGTTACTGCTTACTTCATATTGATTAGAGCTTTATGTAAACAGTTTGATTTAATTCATTATTAGCATATCAAAAAGATTGCTCAAACTTGTCCTTCAATCTGAAATGATCAATAGTTCTTTTTATTACCCTTTTCTTTTTCAACATTTCAGAAGAGCTTCTTTTCTAAATATTTTGCATACAATAGGCACTTTTTCTATCATATTTTCATCATCCTCTGCCTCCAAAGGGGAAAGTCAGGTGATCCAGACATCAGTAAAAGAATTTCAGCAATTCAAAAGTGAAGAAGTCTTCAATCCCCCCCCCCCATCCTGGAGGATTGAGGTCCTAATTCCGAGGGACTAGTCCTACAGACTGTGTGCAGGGTGAGACTGACATTTCTTATTTTTATTATTAACAGTGTATGTGGACAATATACTCCTGTCATCAATTAAGGATAAATTACATTCTGCTGACAGATAAATGTGAAAGTTATAAAATCCTGATGTCTAGACATATCAAGAAAGAAATTGATATACAAGCAATTTTATTATAGATTTATTAAAAGGCAGGGCTAATTATTCTTAGACTTATTTCACTGATCACTATTGAATTTGAAATAAAAATTATGCCAGCAAATTTATAACTGGTGTGGAATAATTATATTAAAATTAAAGCAAAAATAATTCTGTTACATTAAGCATGCCCATATGTGACCAATTTATGTTCCCCCCCCCTTGATTGACAAATACACATAAATATTTCCTTTGCCTGCTTCATCCTCTATGCTTTTCAATCTTTTTACATATTTGTCATATGTAACTAAATAATAATATGGTTATTAAACACACTGTTTGCATTAACTAAACTTAGAGATAAAAAAAAATTGTTTTTATGAAAACAATTTACATTCTTTGATTATTTTTATAATTGATAACCAAATACAAAGGAAAACAAAATACTGAACTCAAGCAAGGTTAAAATACTGTAGAAGGTATGTGATAAGCAGAAATAGAAAAGTTTGAAAAACAATAATTGTTCCGCAATGTTTTCACCTTATTGATAGAGTTTTTCCTGCATTAACTACTCATTGCAACTCAGTTGCTTTTGTATTTTTTTCTTCATTTTGTGTTTTGTCACAAATGATGCACTTGTTGATGGCTCAAAAATCAATAGACTGTTTATTGAAATTATTCGAGTTTACCATGTTGTTTTTTATATTATTTTATTAGAAGCTTTAAAAAAAATAAAAATAAATAAATAAATAAACATTACTTCTGTGGGATAATGTAGAAATTTACTAATTTTATGACCCAATAATTACATAAATAAAAAAAAAGAACATTGGACTCAAACAATGTTAAAATTTTAAGCAATGTAATAAGTACAAATAAACAAGTTTGTACTTGTAAAACAAATGCTTTCTTCTCTCTTTGACAATGTTGTTCCTGCATTGACTACTAGTAGCAATTCAGCTGATTTTTTTTTGTCTTGGCACAAATGATGGAACTTGATAATTGTACCAAAACAAAAGACTGTTCCTTGAAATTGGTTGTTTCAACTAATTTAGTTGTTTCTTATCTTCCTAACATCAAAGATAATTATACTTTTTTTTCTAGATAATATAAATACTTACTAATTTTTGTAGCCGTGGGCAGCCAGCTGCAAGATAGCAAAGTGTATTGTCCGTAATCTAAAAGAATAAAAACTTCTTAATAAAGAATTCTTTGCAGTGATAATTAAGATTTAACAGAAAGGTTAAGAAATTCCCCCCACCCCAAAAAAAAGATTTTGAATTAAAATTTGGTCTCTTAAGTTAAAAAATGAGTTGAGATTTCTAAAACATCTGAAGTTTTAATTTTTCCCCAGGAACTTAAGATTAAAAGGGAAAAAAAGAATGCATAACAATATCCAATCAATGAAAAGTCTCATTTTTTTTTTCCTATTTATGTTTGAATCGGATATTTTAATTTCGTTCGTTGGTTGGTTTTTCCTCACATGTTCCTCAAATGATGATTTAATACAATCCTTTTCTAAATTAAAGACGAAAATGTTTTGAATAATAACGCAATTTTGGAGATTTTCATACTAGCAAGAAAATTTGCATCAGAAATGTTAACACAAAATAATTGATGTTTGTTTAGGTATTTCACTGCATATTAATGAATAGTAAACTACTTTTAATAGAATTAATAGAGTGCTGGTTATAGTTTTTACTAAAATGATAATTTGAATAGAGAATTTTTCTCTTTTGAAAGGCAGTTGAAGTTGGTTTATTATGGTTCATATATATTCAAAATTCAAATATTTAATGAAATCGCGACCCCATTTGTCAAAGCAATTGATGAAATACTAAACATAAACAATAATTTCCAATAGTAGTAACAATTAATTGGTTGTTAAAAACATCGTTTTAAGTTGAGAGAGTATATTTAAGTTAAATTTGAAGTGTACCCTTAAGAAAAGTATGTGACAAGGATACACAATAAATTTAAAAGATTGAAGATCTTAAATATAGAGAATATTACCCTCAATCATACTGAAAGTTGCTGATAAACAGCACTTTTTTCATTTAACAATATATTCTTCTTTAAATTAATTAATGCATGACAGGGAGTTTGAAGCTGAAATATACATACCAAAACACACTCTTCTAAATCCATCTTTTCTAAAAAGTGGCAATTCTAGAAGAGGCATAAAAATAAATCATTTTCAAATTTAGAAATAATAAATAACTAAATTTTATAAAAAAAAAATATATCTAAGTAACTGGCTGAAAATATAGACTTTTCTTACTTTAGCAAGAGCTTGGAATCCACTGTCAGTGAATTGAGAACAACCAGCTACCTCTAATGTTCTGTAAGGAAGTTAGAAAGATTCTAAAACACAGGCTACAATTTGATATTTTATATAAAATAAGAATAACACTGGATTTAATAATTTATTATGAAAACTAACTGAATACCGTTATACACACCGTTAGAGAAGAAAAAAAAAATCAGTACAGAACAAAATAAAGCACTAAACTGAAAAGTTAATTAATGAAGTTGAAACATTTTCTTTTTTTTTAATTTTTATTATTTTTGTGCACAGCTATATTAAGGTTGCACAGCGATATCAGAATAAGCAAAACACATTTCTAAAAGTTCATCCTATCAAAATAAAGATTAACAGTATTCAACAATATCTGGCGTAATGCTAATACTCAAGATAAACTCATGATTTTAAAAACTTATCACAATCAAGCAATTTTCGCCAGTACTTATACTTTTAGAGACCTATGGAAAACTTTAGAAACTTATTTCCCCCAGCACCTATACTAAAACTGTACAATATTCATGAAATTTTAATAGGTAAAAAATATATTAAGACAAAACTTTGTTCCTGCATTACTGTATTTGGTATAAATTTAAATTAAAACAATTGCCATAATACCAGTAGCACAGATTACCAAACTTTACTATGCATTAAATGCATAATTTATTGTATTGCTACTGCGGTCAAAATGTGAAGATTATAGTGAATAGATCTGGAGGTATAAGAGAAAAACACACACTTCACTCTGTGTTTTACTATTACACATAACTCTATACTCGAAGAATGTTAGCATAAAAAATTGAAAAAATAACTGCTAAATTTGTTCCCAGCAGCCGTTGTCAAAATTTATTTTATTGTCAAAATTTCAAGAACATAGCAAATAGTTCTGGAGTTATAAGATAAAGACACACACTTAACTCTGTGTTTTATTATTATACACAACTCTATACTCAAAGAATGTTAACATAAAAATTGAAAAAATAACTGCTAAATTTTCCCTAGCAACTGCTGTCAAAATTTCAAGACTATAGTGAACAGTTCTGGAGGTATAAGGGAGAAACACACATTTAACTCTTAGTTTTAATATTATAGATAACTGTATATTCAAAGAATGTCAGCATAAAAAATTGAAGAACTGATGCATATAAAGTAATATATATTTTAGAAAAGTGTGATTATAATATTATCATTAGAAAAGTTATAAGAAAATACTGACTTAAGATAGTGACAGCCTTGTCCCAAGGCTATCAGAGAGGCATCAGTGAGATGAGCACAATTAGAAAGACACAAATAGTAAACTTTAGGACACCTTTGGCTGATATATTGCACAGATTCATCAGTAATACTCTGGAAGAAAAAAAATAGTCAATATTTATAACTAACCACAAACACTTTTTAACAGAGGAAAATTTATTGAATGGCAGTCAATTCCCAGTTATCCTCCAGCGTATCATCCATTTTTCCATAGCATTTTTCATTGTTATGTTATATGGTGAAATAGATATGGTTTCATGCATTGAGGAATTACAAAAGAAAAATTTTGAGTTGATTCATTTATTTATTTGCCTTTCGGTGATTTTTTTCTAAGTTGAAACTTATAAGTAAACCGAGAAATACATGCATCAAACTGACCATTTTTGAAGATGTGTCATTAAGATTAACTGACATCGTATATCAGTTAATCTTGAATGATGTTTCAAATGTAATATTTTCAAAATCGAAAACATTTGTTCCTAAACATATGTTGAGCCAAACCCAGCAGTGTCTGATTCCTAAATTGTATAAATTTGGATAGTTGGTAACATATTCCAAGTTTCAATATAATTTAGATTGTTTAAACCAGTGGTTCCCAACCTTTTGTGGACCATCGCCCCCCTCTTGGGGTTTGCTAACACATATCGCCCCTTTCTCTTTTTGATTAAAAACCATTCATTGTTGCTTGTGAGCAACCAAACACTGAAAATGTACTAAGTTATATTTGACTTGTAATTTAAATTGTAATGCAAATAAGGAGGCAATTTTATCCTGCCATTTATTAATGTTGAAAAAAATTGTGAATCTTTTTTTTTTTTTTCTCGAAAAGAAATGATATTTAAAACGGAATAATCAAAACAAAAGTAGATTTTTTAAAATTCATATTTTAATGTAATCAAGAAAAAGTTAAAACGTTAATAACTAAAATTTCAGAAAAAAATGAAGAGTGAGAAAGTACAATTTTACCACTTTAATGACTGCCCTGTGCATTTCAGTTATAGCTTAAATGTCACAATGTCAGGTTTTATGTTCGTCAGATTTAAACGCATGTCTTCTTTGAAGCAAATGTCCAACCTATTTACTTGCTTTGTGAGCAGCTGGACGACAGAACTAAATCCTCTCTCCACTAAATATGATGACGGGAACGAGATGAGGAGCGGCTCAATTTGTTTCCACAATTGTCGATAAGTGTCCATAAGCTTTACCCAAGCTAACTCGCAACTGTATTTTTTAAAGACGACTTTAGCCTCACAGTCATAATTCAAATCTAAAAACTCAGTCTGCAAAGAGGAAGAGAGTTTATCCACAACTTCAAAAGAGAAAGGATCGAAAATCCAATCCGGAACTTCTTATTTCATCAAATCTTTAAATTTTGATTCCATATCAGTTCTTAACTGATCAAGAAGATCAGTAAAAATTAAGATTTTCTTTTCGAGAATCTCGATATCGGCCATTGAACACTTTTTAAAAGTTAGAAATTGCATAAGCTCTTTGCGACAAATGTTTGACTTGTAGATATCAAACTTGGCGTATGATTCCTTTAACCTTGATGATGTTCGTTGTATTTCTTTGAAGTTTTACGTTGATTTCGTTCATTTCCCTCCCCAGAAATATCCGTGAGGTACGCAATGTCCAACTTGCGTTGCTTCGAACTCTCACTTAAAACAGGATCAGTGGTGTCGAGAAACTCAGTAACTGAGTCAAACAATTCGAAGAAAAGGCGCAAACAGTTTCCTTTCGAAAGCCATCTCACAGCTGTATGTAGGAGCAAGTATTCGAAATCTTATTTTCATGGCAAAGTTCTCGGAGCAAACGGTTATTAAGAGAATTAGCTGTGATTTTATTGATGCCAGAAAGAACGAATTGTAAAGTGTCATGCAGGGCACCACTTAACTTTTTTGCAGCCAAATGTTGACGATGAATGACACAATGAATGGTGATGTATGTCTGCTTCTATGGTTACAAGCAAGAGTTCATTTCTAATCGGATTGCAATGAAGGAATGAATGTGACGATTTCTTTGCTTGCGGTGACCTATGCCAAGATTAAGACAAAACTATTCCCCTCACGTTCACCAATACAAAGTGAATTTTCCTCGTAACTATAGCACTAGCAACGATGTGACACTGATGTCTGGAGTTTTACTGAAAGCCATATAATAACTGCCAAACCGCAGAGTTACCTACGGATAAATGTTTCGTCTATCAATCCGTCTATTCTCCTATTACATGCCTTTTAAAATCGGAGGGCAGGGAATGAGACGAGAGAGGAACATTTCAGGAGAAGAAGGTATATAAAAGACAATGACTTTCAACAAAAGAGAATTCTTGAAGGTCAGATTTCCGCCAGCGATACCAAAACGTATGACCAAAATGATGCCAAACTTGAAATTTTTTAATTTCAAACTATCATAATTCTTTGTCTACAACAGAATCATAAGTTTCATATATGTTTTCAATTTCAATCTCAACTAACTTTTGTTATTAATATTATTAGCAATTTTTATCTTTTGAATACTCGTCGCCCCCTTGAGGGTCTCTATCGCCCCCAGGTTGGGAACCACTGGTTTAAACCATATGAATGTTTTTTTCCCTTCAGTTTTTGACAAAGTTCCTAAACACTACTTTAGTGTTCTGTAATATTTTTATTATTTATAATTTTCCAATAAGTCTTTGTCAGCCCTTACTAAAATTACACTGTGCCACGGCTTAGCCATTCATGTCCTAAACTTTGATTGGCATTATTTTTCCTATAGCAAACCAAACTATTTTTTTTCTGATATTAAATATAAAAGCAATGCAAAGTAGAGCAGGACTAAAAAAGTTTTTACACTCATTTTTATTAGGAGAAAAAAGTTGCTGTTACCTTTCATGATTGATAGTTAGTGTGTAAAATTATAAATTATTGTGCTAATGTAAAATTAAACATTGTATTGGTTAATATCTTGAGAGAATGCTACTGTCACAAACAGTTTCATTTTTGTTTTTCATAAATATAATACTGATAATCATATTTATTACCTGTATTTTACTGATATAAAATGTTTATGTACTAAGAACATATTAGATATTTTCTCAAAATAATTTGGGAAATGCACAGTCAGCCAAAAAAAAAAAAAAAAGGACTACCCTGAATAACTTATGATCTAATGATCGGATCCTCATGTTATAGGATTCCATCTTAATGGTTTGAGGGGGTGACCATTATGCTAGTTAATTAGTGCAGATGATATTTAAGTTATGAAATGAGACACAAATACGTACTTTCTCTGAATAAACATATTTTTCCCGACAGATTTAGATTTTTGACCACCAAAATAGGGGGTAGCTGCAATCTGGGAAATATGGTCCCCATAGTTTGGCCAGGAGAGGGTTCCAAAGTTTAGTTAATTACTTAGTTAATTATACTGTTAATTTTATAACTTTTAATGCAAATTGAAAAATCTTTGCAAACAATTATAAAATTTGTTTATCCGAAGATAATTCTATGCAAAATAAAAATTTTAGTAAATATTTACTTTTTTTATTTAACAGTCACAAAACTTTTAATTTGTAAGGTATATAAATTTTTACATTACTTTAAAATGATGTAAAAAATTATATGCATTACAATTCATAATTTTTTAGACTGTTGCTAAATAAAATAATAAATATTTACTAAAATTTATATTTGGCATGGGTTTATCTTTGGATAAACAACTTTTATAATTGCGTGCAAAGATTTGTCAATTTGCTTAAAAAGTTCTTGAGATATGGCGATATACACAAAAAATGAAATTAACATTAGGGGGTCCAGACTTTGTACCGCTCTCCTGATCATACTTTGGGGGCCACACTTCTCAGATCGCGGCTATGCCTATATTTTGGAGGTCAAAAAACTAAAACCATCAAAAAAAGGTACGTTTATTCAGAAAATGAATTTAAATAAAAAGTTAGAAAGTAAGCAATTTTCTAATTTTTTATTTAAATTATTTACATAAGAAAAATTTGGCTTCAGCTGCTTTCAGCACTTTGAAATTTTGACTTATTTTAAAGTTTTATCCTACCATTTGTTTAAATCAATTTCATACTTTGATTGATATTCACAGAAAGTACATTTTTATGTCTGATTTCGTAACTTAAAATATCATCTGCATCAATTAATTAGCATATATGAGGTCACGCCTTCCTATTATATGAGAACATCACCCCTTCCTTGGATCCAATCATTAGATCAAAAGTTATTCAGGGTGGTCCTTTTTTATTTTACTATTACCATTCTATATACCATACACGTACACATTATAATTATCTAGTTATTACAACTTAAAACTATTAATGAAATTGCAAGAACCACTTACTTTATTATGCAGAATATATATGTTTTATTTATTTAACTGCGTCAAAATGCACGGCAACTAAATTATCTCTTTAACAGAAAGAAAAACTCCAATCTTTCCAATTAAGATTTGTAAAAGTAAAAAAAAAAAAATTTATTAATAAGCGCAAAAATATTTTTAAACCCCGTAGAATTGAGTAAATGAAAAATAACATACTTACATTGCAACCTAACAAGTTAATCACTTGAAGATCTGGACAAAATTTTGTTAACTCCTTAATACCATCATCCCCAATCTAAAAATGTACATTACAATAAGACAACTTCAGTTTACATTTGTCATTCTTTTTAACATCAGGTAAATACTTAAACTACTAATATTACAACACTCCTGGGAAATATTAATGAAACCCTGATAAAGACTGCTCTTTGAAAAGAAATGCTATGTTGCAACAAAAGATATTTGGAGATATTTTAATCAATAATTTTATAATTTAACACAATTTATGTACATATTTTGTACTTTTAATCCAATTTTAAACACTTTAAATGCAATTTTGTTATTATTTTACAATTCGACACATTTAAATACAAATGTGTGTCAGGTAAGAAATATTGTTTCAGTTTAATAATCTTGTTTGAGAAAGGTAAAAAAATGAGAGATTGACAATATTTTTTATTTTTAGCTTATATATTTATGTTTTAAATACTTTTTTTCTCAAATTTTAAGAGCATTTAAAAGCATTTTTTAAGCCATCATAATTGTTTGTGATCACACTCAGCAAAAGACCAAATGCTATAAGCAATGAACAACAGTCCGAGAAAATGCACAGGGGTGTGGCATTTCTATAGGATCAAGTGATGAAATTTTTAGAAAGGACTTGAACATGCGCCGAGTGTCTGCAACGCTTGTGCCGCGTCTCCTCACTGAGGATCAGCAATTCCAACGACTGGCAATATCATCTGATTTGTTTGAAAGTGCAAGCGCGATCCGGAGTTCATGAAGCTCATCATCACTGGGGATGAGTCGTGGATTTATGGATACGATCCCGAAACAAAGCAGCAGTTGTCATAATGGAAAAGCCCAGGTTCTCCTCGGCCAAAGAAAGCACGGCAGGTGTGATCAAAGTAATGTTGATTGTGTTTTTAGATCCAGATGGAATTGTTCATCATGAGTCCGCTCCCCAGGGCCAGACAGTGAACAAGGAATTCTACTTGGACGTCATTAGGAGTTTAAGAGAGGCTGTTTGCAGAAAACGACCGGTGTTGTGGACGTCCTCTCACTGGATGCTTCATCATGACGGAGCCCCAGCGCACACCAGCAATCTTGTGCAGCAGTTCCTGACAAAACACGGAACAATCCAAGTAGCCCATCCTCCCTACTGGCCAGACATGTCACCTCCAGATTTCTTCCTCTTTCCCAAGATCAAGAACACCTTAAAAAGACACCGGTTTCAGGACATTGAAACCATAAAACAGAATTCGACGCAGCAGCTTCAGGCCACCCCAAAGTCTGAGTTCCAGAAATGTTTCGAGGACTGGAAACATCGTTGGGCCAAGTGTGTTACTGTCAATGGAGCATATTTCGAAGGAGATTGACTCAAAACCTGTTTATATATGTATGTTTTTGCATAATAAAATCAGTCTCGATACTTTCCGAACAGCCCTCGAATATATATATATATATATATAGATAAATCACATTGAAAAGTGATTTAGTCAAATAGTGCTAGAAACCATGTTTGTCAACAAAAAAAAAGAAGAAAAAACCTAGCAAATTAGGGTTGTGATAACTATGTTTTCATAAATAAGACAAACCCTATCCATGAAATGGCTCAAGGAAAAGAAAAACATTTTCAAACAAGTAAACATCAATAGAAATTTTACTTTATAAAACGAATTTTTCTATTCAATATAATAAGATAGGTAAATTAGTAGTCAAAATAAATATTTTATAAAGTTTAAACTCACCAAGGAGCAACCTTTACAAATAAAAACTTTTAACTTTCGGCATCCCTGAGCTAATGCTTCTACTCCAGCCATTGAGACTTGGTCGCACCATGAAAAATTGATGTGCTCCATATTCGGACATCCTTCCCTTAAAAAAAAATTTACAATAGATAAGATATTGGATACAAGTTTATACTGCGCTAAAGGAATTGACTGATTTCCTTTTACCTACACTTAAAAGCTGTAAAGCCAATTTACAATTAAATTCTTAACTAATGATACCTATGTATTTCATTCACACTTTAAAAAAAAAAAGAAAATAGTAAAAAATATTTAAATTTAAGTGCTTAAATTGAATGAATGTAAATAAAACTTTGTTGACTTACATGGGATTTATTAATATTCACTAATACTTACATGGTTTTTAAGATAAAACCTTAAAAAAAAAATCAGAGCAGTGTCATGCACTGTCACATTAGTTAATATGAACTTTATTTTCAAGTTCAGTATTAACTCGAAAATCCGCAATTCTAAAATCCAGAAACCTCTGAAATCCTTATTTTTCAATATGTAATGGGAAAGAATTAATTAATTTTTAGTAATTACAATTTTAAATTGGAGGCAAGATTCATAAAATCATGTATCTTAATAAGACAACTCTTTAAAAAAAAATAGATTTGGAAATCCATAACAATAACTGCTGAAGGAAAAATTAATAAAACAACGCTAATTTACGATGAAATCATGGGGTGTCTATTCAATGCGATTGTCTCAATATTACAGTTTCATTAAAAACACCAGGATCTCAAAAAGTCTGTTATTCCCCCAACAGTACTATTTTATTAAAAATATCAGGATTTTAAAAAAAAAGTCATGGTGAAATCATCGTAAATATATCTCATAAAAAATAAACTTATATTTGTGACTTGAAATTTATGTGATGAAATTATGTGTTATAAATATCAGGATTTTAAAAACTAAATGAAAATACATAACAATAACAGCTGTATAAACAACTGAAGAACTGTGAATTCAATATTCATGTAATGTAATAGTATTCTATTAAATACATCAGTATTTTTAAAACAAAGTTGAAACATGCTAGAATAACTTTTGAAAAACCTAACAGCAAAACTCTGCAAATTTAAAATTTTAATTGTTGCAAATTTAGAAAAAGATTACTCAATAGCTCGTCTTGATATATGAGGGGTTATAATATTGTATTAAAATATTGAGATTAAAAAAAAAAAAATGCTGAAATTTGAAGAATAACTATTAAAAAAAATGAGCAAAAGATTATATGGGTTTACAATGGAATCAAGAATTCGTTAATAATTTTACTTCCGTAACTTTGGCTACTCTATTAACTTCAGTAAAATACCTAAAATCCAGAATTTCCCAAAATCCTGATTTTTCAAACATCCTGAGCAGTACAGATTTAGAAGTTATACTGAATTGAATTATATTTCAAGAAAAGGTGAAATTTTTCTATTTTTATGTATTTTCCAACAGAACTTTGGGTCATATATTAGCTCTTGTTTTGCTAAACAGCAATGTACAGAAAAGCTCCAGCATGAATGCATTCACGATGCCTTCCTGATGACTGACGTCCTCTATTACATTAATGTTTCTTTTACTTCATTTTAAATTTTTATATTTTAATTAAAGTTTCATTTTTTAATTTATAAATTCATTTGAAGAACTTTTTTGGATTATGCTTCTTCAGTGTTTTTAGGATTGAGTTAAGATTTTATTCTTTAGTACTTCTTTGAGAAGCAATTAAATTTTGGATCACACGGTTGGAAGTGGTCGAATCATGCGATTAGTCGAAAATGACATCACTACTTGTGGGACGGAGATGACAAGTTAGCTTTTAATTTCCAAGTTCCTTTCCTTTTAGTTAGGTTTTTAGTGTGCAAGCCTTTAAACAAGTTAGCTTTTAATTTCCTTCATCTCTATTTAATAAGTCTATTATTGATTTTATTACAGACTCAAGATACTCAACTACATTGATTTTTTCAAATACGATTTTAAGCCAAATATTACAAGGGACTTACAAGGGAGAAATATCAGATAACAGAAGGCGGTAGGGGAATTGCAAGAAAATTACATGACTAATGCTTTACTCTATAAATATAATAAAATAAAAAGAGCAAAGTGAAATTACAAATTTTTAATTAGAATACCAAAACAGCTCTTTCTCTCAATGTTAAATATAAATTTAGTTAAGCTGTATTAAAATTTTTTTTAGCCATCCATAAAACCGTCAAATTCAGACATCAGGGATAGAGATGGGCCTCAGCATTCTGAATAATTGTTTCTCTACTATATACTCACAGTTGCTTATGAATGTTTTTTAATAAAGCCGGGTGTTCCACCAAAAAAAGTTAGATCATTCAGAATTCCATACCCGGAAAAAAAAATTGGAAACCAACGGATAAAAAAATTGTCAAAAAGTGAAAAATGTAAAGGGAACTAGGAAAAATGAATACAAACCCAATGGCTTTGAGGGATGCATCAGTCATCTGAGAACATGATCCTATATCTAGATGAAGCAGTTTTGGGCAAAACTTACTAAGATGCTGACAAGTACTGAAGAAAGAAATACGTTAGTAAACTATTTTGTAAAAGAAAACAAAAGAAAAAGACTAATTAAACATTGATTTTTAAATTGGATTTGGAAACATAAACAAATTTAGAAAGTAATTTTTTTTTTACTGCAGTAAATTGAAAGCTGATAAAAAGTTGTAAGAGAAAAGTAGCACAAAAACTCAATTGCGTTTTTTATGCCTTCTGTCTAATATTAATTATTTATAAAAATATTAAGTATTTTTAATATTTATTTTTAGCTGTAGTAGCTTTGATAAATTTCGGCAAAATTAAAAAAATTGCATTAAAGCACAATAAAATAAGATTTAATGATAAAATATTGTAATTATAGTTAATATATTATTATGTACATTAAAATGTTATTATAATAACATTATAATATAATATAAATATATTATATGTAAAATATTTTATGTATAATGTACATATACATGTAATATTATTACTATCTTAATGATTATTATTAGTATTATATAATGAAACATTCCAAAATATTATTTAATTAATAAATCATATAATCCTCCATAAATTAATATGGGAGATATGGCAAATTGAATCTTATTGTAAAGCACAATAATGCAATTATACATATATAGTTAATTTTTATTTGATTACTTACTAATTAAATAGAAATCAATAGCCTTGTAAATAAAGTCATCACCAATTTTGTTTTTGGTTTCAAAATAAAAACTAGTATAATACATAAATTATAAGACAGTTTTTGAAATCTAAGGTAAAGTAAATTGCTTTAGTTAGTCTTTAAAGTGTAAGATGAAAAAGAACAATATTTTATTCAAATCCTTTATCAAGTTTTAAATTGAAATTTTTTTAAAAAGTTATTCACATTTAAAAAAAAAAATTTCTTAAATAACATAAAGCTTTTAAAATTACAAGTAAATACCAAAGCAAAATTGTTTACTTAGTTACAGTAAGGCATTTATATTTAATAATTAAAATAGAAGAAAACTTTCATTTATTGAAAAATTAATGTATCATGCAAAATAGACATACCTGTCAGTTAACTTTTTGCAATCATTTAAATTCAGTTCTTCAATGTGATTACAATTTTGTGCAAAAGTCCTACAAAAGTACCATTATTTAAAATATGATACAAGATTTAATTGCATAAATGTTAATAAAGTATAATCATTAAAAGAAATACTTCAAGTATTATTATTAAAGAAGTAAATTAATCTGCACATAAAAAATAGGATTTATTGCCAAAATTTGACTGGAAAAAAAGATTGTTCATGAAATAGAAAATTATGACTGTCCCATAGATACAAAATATCGAGAAATAAAGATCCAAAATTTGTATAATAATGTATATAGAAAGTCTCATACAAGTCGATCTATATTAATTCATAGATAAAATTAGATTATCTTATTAATTTTAAGACAGAAATTGTACTTTCACAAAGAGCTATAAAAAGTCAGGACACCAATTAAAGAGCGTTTTCAGAAGATAATGGGTAATAATTCTTATAAAAATATTCACAAAGAAAAACTCAAAAATTCCCTATAGAATAGAATGGTGTAATGTTTTTGAACAAATCATGATCTCTAAATTTTTTCCAGTAGAATGACATTTGATTAAGTTAAGAATATTTTTCGAACCAGTCAGAATCACTAGTTAAGTAGCGGGAGCCATCAGAAATGCGAGACTTTTTCAAAATGTAACTGCTAGCAAAACCTTGGTCCGAATGACGTAACCCTAAGATTCTGAGCGGGGAAACCTTTCCCTAAAAGAATTTGTCATAATATAGTAAATAAAACTTAAAAAAAAACAACTTGGGTCTTGTCTATGGGAATTACTTGTTTTTTTCTTCAAATAAGATCACAAGATCCTACTTAAATAAAAAAATTTGAATAGTATGTGCTTTTTAATTATTTACTATCAGTTTATAAATAATAGGCTGCTTTCAATTATCTTCTATCAGAGGGTTAGGGGATTTAGCATTCACCTCTAAATAAGGTGCCCAGGTTCAAATTCCAAAGGTGGCTGGTTGATATGAATACTGTTCTTAGTTTGCATGGACCACAGTACTGAGGTAAAATATTCTCAGTGGTAGACAGATCATGGGTTAGAATCCCCTTGCCATCAGGCTAATCATGGGAGATTTCCCCCTCCATGTAATGTAAATTTGTGTTAATTCCATCAGGAAGTCCACCACACGAGCTAGTTCGTTCCAATGCTTGATCTAGGAGTTCCCTTGTTTTCCGGGTTGGGTTTAAAATCACAAAGCTAGAGTTGTACATTAATAGTTGTAAACTCAGAATTGAGTCGGTTGTTCAACACTGGTTATAAAATAAAATTATCTTCGATCAGTTTATTAAATATGATTGTTGACTGCACACTTAGCTGAGTAAAACAGTTTGAAGCAAAAATGTTTGCAAGTAAAGCAGATACATTTTTTTCATTATATTCTCCCCAGAGGCATAAGCAAAGTCAAGTAAAGATTTGGAAATGTTTTTCATTTTGTTTATTAATAAAAATGGTTAACAATCAACATAATAAATAGTCATTATAAAATTATAGTAAACATTTTGTATTGCTTTGGTTGGTTCATTGTTTTAAAAACAAAACTGAAATTTAATTTTAAAAAAATTAATGAATGAAAAGGTGAAACAAATTAGATTAAAAAAAGTTTGTAGTTAAAAAATAGTTTGTGAAATCAAAATCCAACAAGAATTACAAAAAAATTGATTTTCTATGATCAGAACAGCATACGAGTGTAGAATTCAGATGCTTTCATGATCATAAAAAAAAGTGTGTTATCAAAGTTCATGATATCAGGGTTCAACTGTAGTTTGTGCATTTTTTGGATTAATAAAAATGGTACCCTATATGAAAACTCTGAAATAGTCCCAGCATGCTTTTTTTTTTCAATTAAAGCTTTTACATTGAAAGAAAATTCTGTTGTTATAGAGTTACATGTTCAACATAGACAGTGTATCATTTTAAGAAATAATATTAATAACAATTGAACCCTATAAATTCAAATGTAAAGTTAAAGTTGTTAATTTAGTGTTATACAGTAGACACAGATACAAATATTTCTTAAACATACTTAAGAGCTGCATCTTCTACACTTTGACAGCCTCTCAAGCTTAACTTCTTTAAGAAGCCCCCACATCGTTTTGAAATGTTTTCCACAACTATTCCCTAAAACCCAAATTGTCATAGATTATGAATTGTCTTAATTAAATTTAAAAGAAATGCAAAGGCAGATGGACTAGTAGTAACATACATCCTACAAAATAATTATTACTCTTTAAAAAAAAAAATTAGACTTAGTACAATATTTTTATTTAAAAAAAAATATTAAAAAAACAAAGAAAAATATTGTACTAAAATCAAATTCACCATAAAAACTTTCGTCATAAGTTGTTTTCTCAAATGCTAAAATTAATTTTTGATTTACTCTGATGCATCTTAACAAAAACAATATTAATTAAATGGTCATGTAAATTTAGAGTTATTGAAGAAGTAGTCATTTAAATGAAGCAGTGTTTATTGAAGAAGACTGCCAAGTCAATACAAAGGATTCTTGAGATTAACAAAAATTTTTTGCATGCATAGTATTTACAAGTAACTTTATTGAATTTAAAACTAATTAAAAAATAGAAAAAATAACATTGGAGGTATATATGGACTTCCCAGAATGCATTTTTTTTATAACTCCTATCTGATTTTTCTAGAATTTGGCAAGATTTAAAAGCACTTCATAATATTGCAATACATGTTTATAAATAATACATTAGAATTAGAATAAACGTAGTTTTCTGTAGTAAGTTGATAAGTCAACCTTGCCAAATAATGAGGCGTTACTGTTGTTGTAAGTCCGGTTTGTTAAGAAAAGAAAAATTATTCAAGAGATGCTTTTTACAAGAAGCTTGATTGTACATACCTAAGGTGAATCTATTTTTAATACTGACGAAGATTATTTTAAGAAGAAAAACATTCTTCTTGCTTTCTAACATTCTAATTATTCAAGAGATGCTTTTTACAAGAAGATTGATTGTACATACCTAAGGTGAATCTATTTTTAATACTGACGAAGATTATTTTAAAAAGAAAAACATTCTTCTTGCAAATTTTATGTCTGTTGCCAGCAATGCTAGGGTCAACTAAATAGGTTTATCACCCTTTTGAAGAGTTAAGTACCAGATATTTTAGCTGTTCACATATTTTAGCTGATCATGATTCATAGACAGCATTTAGTTGAGGGAAAAAATCTCAGCTACAGTTTGCATCAGTCATTGCAATATGTCGATCTATGCTGTGAACAAAATTCGCAGTAATGCTCTCAACGATCGATTATTCAGACATTTGTGTAGAAAAAACGATTAAACATTAAATCGTTTGCAACTACACGAGATTCGCTGAGTTTCCAAAGAAACCTGTCTCAAAAGGTCTTAGAATCTTTTCTACACTGTGCTTGAGTTCCTCGAAGAAAGAGCTGTAGCTCTGAGAGGCAAATTGCTGGAATTTAAGATAGACATTGCATACATGACGGATTTAATTGCAAAACTTAATTGTGTTAATTTGCAACTTCAAGTCAACGAGCTCAATTTGATCACTACAAAATCAGTTATTTCTGCCGTTTGAAACAAAATCATTTTGTGGAAGCTGAATTTTGGTCGGAATGAGTTCAGCAAATTTCCCATCTTATCGGATCTTAAAAAGATTGGTGAAATTTCATCTGATGATACATTGAGTCTTTACACATGAATTTTTCTGACCATTTTTAAGATGTTTTGTTATCCCTGGAAGTCAATGGGTTATGAACCCTTTTGTGAATACTGAAGCACCAGAGGTTCAGATTCAGAGAGAATTGGTTGAACCTTCAACTAATGAATCTTTGAAATGGTGATAGTTTCACAGAAGTTTGGCTTCAAGGTAACTTCGCCTCCATCCTGAACTGTGGACTAACATCAAATTTTTTTTAATTGCCTTCCCTTCCTCCTACCTTGTCAAACAAAGATTCAGTGCTGTGACAGATCTAGTTACCAAAAAAGAGAAAACGAAGGGTCTTGCGTTTTCACATCACTAAAAATATTAAACCGATCATTAAGAAACTGGCACTGACCCATCAAGCACAATCATCCCATTAACATAGTTAATTCATTGCTATTACAGTAAAAAAATTATTTTGGGGCGTTTTTTTAATTATCTAATTAAGAATCAATGACACTTTTTAACTATAGGTTTCTTTGTTGTATTTTTTTTTCATTACCATATTTATTTAGATTATAACAAATAGATTGTGGTTACCCGCCGAGAGAAAAGAATCAAGTTAATGTGCACATTAATTTTAAAAAATAAAAAAAAAAAAACCAGTGTAACGCTTAAGAAAATGCTGCCTTTTTCTTATAATTTAAGCACACAGCTCTCCATCCTCATGCTCTAAATAACTGGATTTCCATTCTCTAGATAACTGGATTTTCACTGGATTTCCATTCTCTAAATAACTGGATTTTCACTAGATTTCCATTCTCTAAATAACTGGATTTCCATTCTCTGAATAACTGGATTTTCATTCTCTAAATAACTGGATTTTCACTGGATTTCTATTCTC
Source organism: Parasteatoda lunata (assembly GCA_949128135.1). Lineage (NCBI taxonomy): Eukaryota > Metazoa > Arthropoda > Arachnida > Araneae > Theridiidae > Parasteatoda > Parasteatoda lunata. The sequence goes on along the minus strand of OX421976.1, from coordinate 14,098,386 downwards.
TAAATAACTGGATTTTTACTGGTTTTCCATTCTTTAAATAACTGAATTTTCACTGGATTTCCATTTTCTAAATAACTGGATTTTCATTCTCTAAATAACTGGAGGGGCGTGTAATTTTTTCTGCTTCTTAGTGGGCGGAAACGTTAAAAAGATTGAGAATCTATGCTTTAGTGTATATTAAAGATAAAATAAAAAATTTTCTTTTACATATACAATTTTAATTATGATTAATATTTTGCACATCATATGAGTAAAACTAGAATTATAATGGATGTTGCATTAAAAAATAACTAATGTGTTAAAATAAAACTTAATAAGATGCTTGACTGAAATATCTCACAAATATGTATCGCATTTTTCGAAACAAGAAGAAAAATAAATAAAATTATGCAGCTTCCCATGTAAATCATGCAATAAATAGAAAAATAGCCCGATTCATGTAAATTTTGAAGCTGGATGTCAAATCATCAATCCTAAGCTTGTAAGAATTAAAAAGGAAAGCTTTACTTATGCTAATGTGTAAACCATATAATGTGCTTACAATTTTCAATGTACTTTTTATAAATATAATGGATATAAAATTATCTTTTAAAAATTTATTTCAAAATTTTGTAAATTTCAATAATATGTTCCAAAGGAAGAAATAAAATAACCATCCAACTTCTAGACTATGTATGTTAATTATGCAAAAGGATGTCAAAATCTTTATTGGGTGCTAGTTAAGACTTAAAAATGCAAGCTTTACTCACGCTTATGTGTAAGTTGTACAATGCACTTACAATCAGCTTGAAGTAATTTTTCATAAATATAATGGCTATGAAAACATCTTTTCAAAGCTTTAATCAGGATTTTAGATAAAAAAAATTTTGTTAGCTCATAAAGATAAAGGACTACTGTGTCCAGAGCAACATTGTTTTATTGTTAATAAAAAAAGAAAATATACTTCAATATCAGTTTGAAAGTTGAATAGGTCGATTCTCTGCCAGTTGCTGCCATCTAGTGCAAGTATATTCCAAGCCTAGATGTCGTAAATAAAGAGAATTAATAATTTAATGGGCACATTTTTTAAGTGCATAAATATAAAATTAAATTACAAGATTGATACACATGCAAAGTTAAAAAATGTAGGGGAAAAAAATTACTTATTGGATTAGATAATTAAGCGAAAAAAATATAGAGATGTGATATTCTTAATATAATATAATATAGTATTATAATATAATATAGAGATGTGATATCCTTAATTCCTAACTCTTAGAAGACTCTCACCACACAATAGAAAATAAGCTTTAGTGGATAATCAATATGTGGCATCACAAGATTATAACTTTTTAAATATTAATTTTCCTCGCAAATCACACTTTTACAACATACAAAATAGAACAATTGTGGTTTTAAGCAAATAGAACAATTGTCGCTTTTGATGCATCACATGTTATTTAAAATTATAAAAAGGATTTAAAAACACTATTTAAATTAAAAGTAATTTTTTATTTCAGGTTGTTTTTTTCTCTCTTAACTATAGAGTATTTGTTAAAGCTAAATAAGTAAATAATTTTATATATATTTGCATGTGTATAGAAGATAAAAGACACACTATGCAAATACAGAAAAAAGCAATAGAAAAAAACATTTATTTGCTAAGAAAACATGTCAACTTGTTTGACAGAAAAATTTAACATTTGAAACATACTGCCAATACACAAATGTAATTTTGATTTATCAAGCTGAAGAAAAGAAATTCAGGATTGGTGGATAAAAACAAGATTTGGTTTATCCACCAAGATTTGATAGGATAAATCAAATCTTGTTTTAAGAAGAAAAACAAATGAAGACCTTCAAAAGAAATGAAATTATTGTACTGTATTTGGATAAATTAACGTATTTGAGTTGCATAACTCATTCGCAAAATAAAAACTGAACCAATTATTGAGGTAACAAAGTCAAATAATCTATATTTGATTAAATAACAAAAGGTTTAAAAGCAAGCAACAAAGATGGCAATCGAGCAAAATGGTGAAGAGATTCATAGAGTATTCTGACGTCATGGAACTTATATTAATCTTTCGACGAAAAATGTAGAAATGTCTGTTGACTTAAATGTGAAAGTTAACATGTTTTCGATAAAAAAGTAACATGAAATTGTAAATATATGTATATAAAATATATTGTAATGTACAATGTTAAATGAAATGCTGTTACCCCTTTCGGTACAACTACCATCTACTGGCAGTGGCCACAAAACGCTCTCTGGGTACTCTTGCCTATTGGTGGCATTCACGAAACATTCTCTGGGTACAAGGTTTGGTATAAAAAGCCATTTCTTTTTGGTGATTGCAAAACAGGTTATTTACAAGATATGATCCTTAATTGTGGGGTTAGTACTACCGTAGCTACTGACTACCAATATATTTGAAAGCCAGGGAGCATTTAAAAAAGTCGCTTTTGCAACCTTTTCTTAACAAAGGCCATGTGCAAAGAAGAGTTCATCAAGTTCATGGCCAATAATGTCACAGTAATTAAGTATCCAATAAAGGGTAATTGTCCAATCATTAGTTTAAGGTTGGTCAAAATATTCTAGTTACATTCATAATTCCAAATAAAAAGTTTTAAAAATAAATATATTTATTTTTTTGGTTTCTCACTATTTTTAAGTTCTAGATAAATTAGGATGAAAAAAAAAAAAAATGGTTCTTCAAAATTTGATAGATTTTATTTTGATAACAAGATCTATCAAATTTTGAAAAGGCAACTTGTTAAATCAAGATATATATATTTTTTTAAAATAAAACGTATCAGAAGGAAAAAAAGTCTGAGATGTAATGTTACAGCAATCATAAGAAATCAAGATTAACAACAGAAAAACCTAATTATTCATTGTTATAATTTTTGTTTACGATGTTTATTAACGATTTTTATGAAAATTTTTTCAAAGAAATCTAAGCAAATAAGAAACAATTTACAAATTATATCCGTTTAAAAAATATCAATTTCGAATTAGTAATTTTATTAAAAAGCAGACTTTGAAGGGAAAAAAAAGAGAACACAAACACAATATTATTTAAATAACAGAGTATCTAGTAAAAGCCACTTAAAAACCATAGCATGATTTTTCTTAAAATACCTTCACCTAATAATACAATATCTACAGGTACATATAGGATACCTGCTACATTTTGGATTTTCAAATCCCTGGCTTTTCATGATTAATTCCAAGAATTTTTCATGACTAAACAAAGTTACTATTTTCTCCAACAAAAACACAACAATAAATTTAAAAAAGCATTTTAATAACATTAACTCTGCATCTTCATATTTATAGATTTTAAATTTAAAAAAACAAAGTAAAGAAAAAGTTGAAGCAATAAAATAGCTGAAAAAATATAAAAACAGATAATTTTATTTTCTTTCTTTTTGCAGAATTATATTCTAAAGCTACTTTTCTTGTTCATTGGAAAGGAAAGAAATACTCCTGATTTTTCAGTTCTCATTTCAGGATTAAAAAAGAATTCGCTAATGACTGGCTTTCTTCAGCTAGAATTTTAAATTGATAAATTAAAAATATAAATAATAAAAATTCTGAAATGACAGAAGTTTAAATGATAATTCACTCTAGAAAGGATGTTTTTTCTTTCATTTTTTGAAAGAACATCATAATTTTTAAAGAACATGATAAAAACATTTTATATTTTAATAAAATATGACTGTAAGTGGGGATTTTGTTACAAATTCAGATATTCAGAACACCATGAAATCGAGGGGAGGGGGTAAATTCTATTTTAAAAATTAGATTTTTGGGTGACCTAAACCCTTGACTTTCTATGATTTTTTTAAAAAAATAGTTAAAATCATGACAAATTTTCTCCAATATCGAATTTTATGACTTTCCACCTGATACCCTGTACATCAAAACATTTAATATTAGAAAAACATTGGTGTAATGAAATGGCATTCAGAAGTCAGAAAAAGAAACAATTTGCTACAAAACTGTAAAATAAAATTTAACACTAGACCATCATTAAAAAGATTGAAGACAATATATACACCTCATATTCCCAGATCAATAATTAAGATTGTGTGAGGAAATGACCCTCTGAAAGAAAAGCTCCTTACTATATCATAATGCAAGCTTCAAAATCGAAACAGAAATCAGATATTTTGTGTCACCACTTTTAAAAATTATGCAATAACTTTCTAAACAAAAATAAAACTTCTAAGTCTAATGAGCAATTTATTCATTGTTAATATGGAAAGTTAATTATATGAAATTTATCAAAGGAAATAATTTATATGATTTGAAATTAATGCAATTTAACTTGACAGATCTTATTAAATATAGTATACCTTTGAAACTTGAGCACATCGACATAATGATACTACATCTAGATATGAAAATATCCTGCAAATAAAATAAAGATAAAATACTGAAAAATATATATAGAAATTTTTTTTTAGTCTAAATTGTTTATACCATTTTTATTTTACTTATTTTGCATCAAGTTCGTCAAAAATTAATGTATATGGCATTGATGCCATTTAGAAGAAATTCTACACAAAATTTTACAAAATAGTTCACATCCGATATTGTACATCGGTAGCAATTAATTTTATCATTTGCGCTTACAAAACAGCTTGTTACTTTTCTTTTTTCTGCGACCCTTGAATTTCCCTTCGTCAAATTGAATTCTTTCAAGATATTTTTTTTAAAATAATTTTTAAACTTTTTTACTTTTATGTGAACCATATATACCAAATACATAATTTACTGACATTTGTGATGCTACTTGTAAAGTTAAAATTAGTAGTTGAGGAAGTACAACAAACATAAAACAAAAATAGAGAAAAACAACAAAGAAATTAAATAATTTTAATGGGCTTGCCTCAGCAAAAGTTCTTTAGGTAGCTTTCTATTAATGATGGCGTCTTCTTCAGACAGAACTTTGCAAATCTAAAGGCAATGCACAAATTTCAATTTAAAACATTAAAAGCAATTAAAAAATCAATCATGAAAAATATAGGATGAAAATAAAAGCATTAAAATGAAAAAATAAATAAGAAGTAAAAATAGTATTATTTAAAACAACTATAAAAAATATCATTTTAAGATAATAATATAAGAAGAAAATAATGAAAAAAAATATAAGCCTGGTTATATTTTTTAAAATGTAATGAAAAATAAAACCAAGAAATAAAATAAGTAAAACGAAATTTATTAGAGCAAAGATTTTAAAGTTAATAAAGTTAAAAAGAAAAAATATTGCAATGTTAATATAGGGTGTAAGTAAAATATTCTTTTTTTCTTTTTTGGCTCACAGAGAGATTTAGAGTTTATATCAATAGATAATAATCATAACTATTATTTAGTAAAAAAAAGAGCAATTTCAATTTGTCTTAAAAATTAAAAGGAAAAGAATGCGAATAATATGTTTAAATTTAAAAAAATTAAAGTTTTGTTTTTTAAAAACATTGTTTGATTTATTTAAAATTAAATTACAACCAGGTTGTAATTTTCTATAAATTCTTTATATCTGTAAGTTTTAAATAAAAAGTTGAAATATATTTGTTTTCAAGGTGCCAATAAAAGCGTAGTCTCTTCACTGTTCAGTTTCTACAATGAAGAGTTTCTTTAAAAAATCACAATGCCTGAAGATTGATTTTTTTCTTTTTTGAGATTAGTTTGGAAAAAAAAGTTGTACATTTTCTAATGCTTGTTTTGAAGTTTTTCCATTCAAATTTTGATTGGAAGGCAGTAGGCTACCCATTAATCATTTGATGGTGGCATCTGGACTTCAAGCTGCAGATTGTGCTCCCCTACTTTGTTACTAAAGTAAATTTATCAAAAAAGCTATTAAAATAATAAAAATTACGAAGTAACATCTGTTAAACTTTAAAACAATTTAAAATTGTAAAGCAAAAATCAGCATAGTTATGAAATTGCTCAGAGTATCTTTCTAAAAAATGTTCTATAAATTTCAACATTTTATAGTAGTTATTATTGATTTTATTGGCAGACAGTGATAAATTTTTTAACAACTGAAAGTCATGGTAAATTGTCAAATGAATAACTAAAAATATTTATATTTTAACAATAAAAACATAAAAATGAAAGTAAAGTTGATGTAATCTAGTTATTTAAGGGGATTCGGGACTAATACTAACTAAATCTAGTACATTAAAAAACAAAGTATTACAGAAATGAATTATAGTTTTTTATCAAGAAATAAAAATTAGTATGGGAGAAAAAAAGAAATCTCAAAAAACGTTTTTAAAGGGTTAGTAACAAATAAATTACTTAGCGAATTAATTATTAAAAGACAGAGTAATAAATCCACATTACTATTCAGTTTAAAATCCTTAATAATCTTTTAAAACGGAACCAAGCACTTCTTATAAACTCATTAAAAAATAAATTTTTTTTGATATAGAAAAAAATATACAAATGCCAATTATAAGTATATAATTATAGGTGTATAAGTTAACCTCTTACTTTTAAAAATGAGATTAATAATTTCTGGAATGTTGGGCATATAAGTTGACCGCTGAAAAAACTAAACATAAGCATTTGTATTTTATTGTAAAATTTTTTAAAAAGTGTGGCATTTTGAAATTTTTGGATGAGGATGAAGAAAATTTTTTAGTGGGACTCAGCAGGAGATGAAATAGAATCCATTGCAGTGTGAGATTCCATATGATGAAGCTGCAAACACGACACAGATTATGTTCTGAAATTTTTAAATAAGTCAATCATGATTTAAGTTTTCATTATGTTGCATTTTTTGAAATACTCTCTTGAATAAATTATCTTAACTTTTCTTTTTCTTAAATATGATTTAAAACATTGTTTCTAAAAATAACCTTTATATGTAAAGAAAATGTGAGATAAATGCAAAATTAATTGCATATAGATATTAAAAATTGTTTTTGAAAGGAGTAAAAAGACCCAGAGTTATTCATATCCCTTTGTTAACAATGTATTCATATTTCACGAACTCAATGAATGTCCGACTTTATTACTCGTTTGTGTTGATTTCTTACTTTTGTCAAATTTTGGAGGTTTGAAAAGTCGACTTATGCACTGAGATATACGGTAATTTAATTATTCAGTCAAGGAAGATTTTATTAGATCTGGTGCGCCTAAATCAGAAAGTTTTCAAAACTGTGATGTGCATTGCAGAACTATTTACATCAATATCGCAACAGAATATTTTATGTCCAAGTCTCAATGGAAGCTGATAATTTTGATAATTTATGTACTGCACATATATATTGAAATATAAAAATTAAAGTTTAAAAAAAAACATTCCTGAACAGTTAATATCTGTTTTGATGCACTGTTTATAATTTTTATTCCTTTATGTAACCATTTAATACATAATTTAATATTTAAAAAATTATAGTACTTTTTCAAATTTAGTTTACAAAATAAAATGTATCATTTTGGAAATAAAATGGTAATGTTTAAACTAGTGATAGTTGTTTGTTCGATTTTCACTGTAACTGCAGAATATTATACATAATATCGCTCTTGATTCAGTGACAGAATTAGTAGAAACATTAAGCAAATATATTGAGCATAGTAAGGAAGGAAGAAATTCTGGAAAATGGAAATAGCTCAAAAAGTGTGTTTACGAAAATGGACACAGTTCAAAAGGCACATTTACAAAAATGGGAGGGGAGAGGGGGGCACATGTAAAAAAAAAATTTATTTCTTCATTTTTCAAAAAATATCAATTTCTCACAGTAAAGAAGTCCATATGTTTAAATAGTCTTTTCTTTGCCTTATGGAATTTTTTGAGATTTTTCAATACAATATTTCTTTTTTTGATCATATTTTAGAAAAATGACTTCAATTGTTCACATGTGCCCCTACAGGGGGGCACATATGAACAAGATTAAAAACACAAAGCAATCATCATATTTAAAAGAAAAAAATATTTAATATAACAGATATAGAAACACATTATACTGAAGGAGTTGTAGCTTACTACGTGAATTTATTGGGTTTATTTGTTTATGTGAATTTATTTGGCTAATTTCATCAATTGGGTTTTTCGCAACTTCATGTTCCTCAGGAGTTGTAATGGGCCTTTTTCTTTTTTCTCTGATACTCTTTCATGCTTTTTTTTTTTTTTTTCATTTTTTCTATCTTTTCATTTTTAGCTTGAGCAATTCTATCTTTCTCAGGTGCATCATTTAATATGCATTATTTTTCCTTTTCGCATTTTCGTTTCTTTAAGTTACTTACTTGGGCTCTTGGAAATGATTGATTCTGGTGTAGGAAAAGTACTGACCATTAGGATAATAATCTTAATACTATGTAGGGGCACATGTGAACTGTTCACATCTGCCACAGATGTTTTGTTCACAAGTGCCCCATCATCTTTCTTAAACTTAACTTGAAAAATAAAGAATTTTGTTTAAGTAAAAAAAAAAATAATAATTGTCATAAACTTACCTGAATGTTCATATAATGGTCTGCAATAGTTAATGTTAGCTTATTAGTTGATTTATACTATGTTTTCACTCAAAGAAGCGAGTGATAAAAGTATATACAACACCAGCTGATACAAAGAAATTGTCAGAATAGAACAACAAAATGGCTCATTGTTCTGAAAGTTTTGCAGAGAGGTAGAACTAGAACTGTCATCTATTGAAAATTTTTCAAGATTTTTTATTTCAAATCATATTGGCAAAACATACCATGTTCACATGTGCCCCCCTCTCCCCTACATTATATGTCTTTTTTTAAAAAGATTTTTAAAAGCCAACAATTGTTTTTGCAAGGTTGCTATGGATCCGATAAATTTATTACAGTGACAGCAAATTTACGTTGTTGGGATTTAGATTTTTAAAAACCCACTTTATTGTTCTGAGTTCTGAACATGAAGACATTGCTTGAAAAATTAAAACTTCAATTTATCTAGCACCCTGCTACTGAAGTCGGAACTTTGTTCCATAATGATGATGCTTAGTGTTTAAATAAATAAGAAAAAGTAAGCATGAATTTCCTCGTTTAGTTGTTAAATTTTGGCTGAACAATGGAAAGGTACATTTTTTGCTATGTCTGTTTAGAAACATGAATTTGGAGCTGTGTCCTTTTTCATAAACACACTTGAGCTGCATTTATTTTTGAAATCATGCTCGAGCTGTGTCAGGGTTCCCACTCAGTTTTCAAAAAAAAATTCAAGGACTTTTCAATGACTTTCAAGGATTTGAACTCAAATTTTTCAAGGACCTACTGAGCAATATAGATGATATGCTAAAATAAACTCGAGCCATATTTTTATTAAGTTGGAACAGAAATTATATACTTTAAAAGCACAATGCTTAGTTGACAAAAAAAATTTATATATTAAATTTAAATTTTAGATATAATAAATAGTTTTGTAAATTAGAAATAGTAATATAAAACAATGTGATTTTTATTTATTCTTAAAAATAACCATACTTAAAAATAATGAAAAAATACAATATCTTTTTCATTTTATGTTACTAAAAATAAAATATTTAAGAACAATTATGCATTTCTTCAATTTTAATCTTTATTTTATGTTGAATATCGTCCAGTTCAGAATTTTTTTCTTTCACTGCTTTTCTCAAAGAGTTTGATTTCTTGAATAGTGACAAATCATCCTTCTTTTCAGCTTCTTCAGCAAAAGCTTCGCAAGATTTGTCCATTTCAAAAATATCCTTCTCTAAACACACTTTTTTTAACTTAAGATCATTAAGTTCATCCGAAATTATTTTTCTTTTGTTTCCTGCTTCTTTAAGTATTTTCTCTTTTTGTTTTTTTTCCAAATCTAAGATATATTTCTGCCTTGCGCCTGACACACATTTCCTCATTTCTTTTGTTATATTGGAATACTTAAAAAACCATCATGAGAGTTTATTGCATCAGCAATAAGTCTCTGAGCAACATAAGACTCACTTTGTAGATTTTCCACTTCTAATTGCCTGTTAACAGAAAATCCCCGTTCAACTGTAGCTTGTCCATGAGAAAGTGTCATTACCATTTTCATGATATTCCATATTTTTTTATATGATTCAATATCTTGGCACACAAATTCATTTAGAAATGTGTCCAGTCTAGTTTTTTGAGGGGAATAGTTTTGAAAAGAAGAGGGATGATTTTTGACAACATTATTCAAAAAATTCTTATATTCTAATATGATGGCATCACAGTCTTTATCTATTATGAAGTTATTTTCCACCAAATAATTCAACAAAGTTATCAAATACTTTTCACAATTAGATCGCTTGGAAAACATTTTTCTCGTATCAAAACAGGAAGAAGATCTGACTAAAATATAATTGATTGGGCACTTCTTCATTAAATGAACAATCATATTTACCACAAACTGTTGGCAATTATCCTTTAACATTAATGCATCCTTGTCACTAATGACCTTTTTTAACAAGAGTTTTTTCAGAAACTTGTCTGCAGTAAAACCCAAACTTACTTTATCCACAGAGTTAAGTAGATCTTTGTCACTAAAATCTACTTTGCACAGCTGTAAAGCAGATGATATATTTTCTATGTGTTTGGGTTTGAGAACATGGAAATGTTCAGCACAATGTTTGATTAGCTTTACCACATCATCAGCAAAAAATGGTACTAAAGGTGCATCAGTCTGATAGAATTCCAGAAAGGGTGTAACAATTTTGGCGACTGACAGAAAGGAATGAAATTTAATTAGAATAAGCTTATCTTTTGTTGACTCAAGAATATTAAGATAAGACTTGTTTTTATTTGTTTTATATTTTCCTTTCTCAACATTATCTACATACATTGTAATATCTTGCCAAATTTCAATGGCTCTTTCAACAGCAGGAACATTCTCAAGCCATCTAAAATTGCAAAATTTGACTGGGAATTTTGGATTTGAGGAAGAGTTAATAAAATCTTCTCTACGAGCCGGACTGTCTTTAAACAGCCAGTACAAACTTATCAAGATGCTAGAAATATTCCAGCCAGTAGAATTTTCACCATGCTTAAAAGCATTGTTTAATATGTGTAGCCCACAGCTACCAATGCAAATTGTTTGATAATTGTACTGCTGTTTCAGATCAGTTTGAAGACTATCAAAAAATTTCCAGTTGACGTTGGGCCCATCCATGGATAGCTGCAATATTTTTGTCAGCTTCAACTTATCAACAGAATCATAGAAGGCTGCTAATAATTCTTCTGCTTTTGCATGTCCGATAAATGAAGATGTTAAATACAAAGTTTTAATTTTAGCTAGTGAAACATCCCAAAACCTTACATGTATATCCATTTGCTTTTTTTGTGTGCTCTTATTTAATGTTTCATCAAAAAGGACAGTGTAGTAGTCACATTCATCTAAACACTTGAGAACACAGTTTTTAAAATAGGGACCCAAGCCAAAACAGCACAAATATGAACATTTTGTTGCCCCACAAGAAAATTGTTTTGCAATGGCACTATCTGGAAACATTTTGATGAAACAATTGTTGATTCCTTCACACGAATTGTACGAATAATGACTTTTCATACATTTCAACGCCCATCTTATTTCAGCGTCAACCACACTATCCTTAGACACAAATGATGACATAAGGGATTGACTGTTTGCAACTTGTGATGAGCAGGCAGCTATAGGCTTCTTGCGTACTTCTAAAAGATCAACCAACTCATGAGACTGGATTTTGTTTTTATACCTTTCCATATGTTTTGAACCTTTAAGAGAAAACGAAATTAATAAATATACTACGAAAAGTAAATAGGCATCATAAATTGAATACTTTTTATTTGCATAAAATAAATTCCTTTAAGTATAAAAAATATTTCCTTTTTATTATAAAAAAAAAAAAAACTAGCTAAATAAAAATATAACTAAAAATGAGAAAAAGACAACAGAATATTATTGATTGATTTTAATCAGCAATTAAAAAGAAAAGTAAACATTTTCCAACAAGCTCATTGCCTTCTGTAAACAAGTGGTTTTACTATATCGATCCTGGAGTGATAATCTATGCAGGTAAAATCTAAGTTTTATTTTATTTATTTATTTTAGTAATGAATTTAGTTTTTAAATTCAATAAGCTTATTTTAATGAGCAATGTTATTGTGATGAGAAAGAATATTTTCTGAAAAAATAGTGGGTGATAATATGCATCTTGCTGCCACTTGGCCAGACTAAAGGAATTACGTCACGCGATATCGCGTGATAGATAACGTTATAGGCACTAATGAACGATCGCATATCCAAACAAACAAATAAAAATATGGTTTACCGCCGTTTTATTAAATTTTAACTGAATTTAATCAAGTAAAAATTAATATTTTGACAAGTCAAGTGAAGTAAAACGTATAAAAATATAACGCGCATATGTTAAACTCACTATCTTTGTAATAAAAAGATAGATGATCGTAAATTAAAATATATCGTAACGTAAACATAACGTTAAGACCGTACAAATTGACGGGGTAAATCTTATGCAGGAAATAAAGCATATTTTAAATTACAACGAGCTGTCGCTGAAAAAAACTAACGTATCTACAAACTGCGTTTGATCGACGTTAAATCGATCAACTAATAAAGAATAATAATGATAGAATTCAAATAAATAAGAACACAAAGCTTAAATAAAGTATTAAAAATTCGGTTTGTCCGATTCAATGTAATGAATAATAACATTTTCGAAAACAATAACTAAACTTAAGAGAAAATAGGAAAGTAAAAATGTAACTGTAAACTAATATTTTAAAAAATAAACAAGAATGCAAAACAATAATTAACAACTAAAGACGTGATACTTAGCGGAAAAAATAAATCGGAAATATAAACGTAACTAAGAACATAAGACTAGGAATTAATTGAGTGATTCTAATTAATCGAAAAACAATTATATTTTAACGGCGAAACATCGCAAAAATAAAATAACAGATATGTAGACAACCCGTGTTAAACTGAAATATATTTAAAATTAAAATAAACAGGAACGCAAAACAAAAGTAAACAATTAAAAACGCAATATATCCAATTAAAACAGTAAGAACTTATGCGATTCTAATAAATGGATGTAAAAAAAAAAAAAAAAAACTTTTCAACAATAACAAACCGCCGTATGAAGAAACTAATAAATATTCAAATAACCCGAATATAATCGAAATTAACCACATTGGTAAGATGCAAACGCAATCTATTAAATTCACAAGAATAAAAATATTTAACGGAAATATAAACATAAATATTAGTAAAATTAAAACGTTAAAAAATTATTGAGCGGAACTAATTAATCAAAAATTAAATTTAAACTTACGTCGTATAATTTATAAACTATCGTAGAGTTATAATAAGCGATTTTTCATACATAAAAAACTTTTTAAAAAATGGAAGAAAATATGAAATGGTTTATTAAATGAATTCGAATTAATACGATTATAAAATATTAAAGGTTTAATTTTTATTTTAGAAATGGATTCAGATTTCTAATTTTAGAATGTTCTTTAACTAGGTACATTTCTCATTTTGAAATATGGTTTAAATAATATATTAAACGGCTAAGACTGGTGAAAAACAAATTTGCAATCAGCGGAAAAAATTCATTATACCTCATAAGTTATTTTTAGATGGATAGGTAAAAATACTTTTTTTTATTGCGAATTTGAAAAACAGTACCGTTAGAATATCGACTTCTAAAAATCAATGCTGTTCTGTATCACTTTTAAACCATTATCTTTTAATATTAATAATAAAATAAAAAATCTTACCTTTCATATGAGATTTCAAAGCAGATTCTCCCATTCTGCCGATGTCAAATTCCTTGTAGCATAATTTGCAATATGCTCTATTTTGATCCGGAACAGAAGCGAGCCAAATCTTATAACATTCTTTATCTAGCCAGCTAGGATTAAATACACACTTACCCGGCATTTCGAACAAATTTATGTTAAAACGAAAAAAAAATTATAATAAATAATCGCTATAAATAAAAATGCGATCCATATATCTCTTTAAAATTTGTAAAAGTGGCTATTAGACGCGGTTGAATGGTCTCACCCACTACTGGTATTTTTACATCCAATCAATCACAGGAGAGGGTTAAGTATGGATGGATAACGCCTAACGGTGGTTCTTCTCTACACTGGAACTTCTTTCCACTTAGCTGACCTTGAACAGCTTTAGAACACTGAAATCGTGACGTTCTGGAGTGCTATGCTGGATCACCCCCTCCCCTTTCTCCTTTTCTTTAGAAAAGAAAACGAGAAAAGGAGGGGGAGTGATCGGATTTCTAATCATTTCTGCTAACACAATAGACCGAAGAAGGTGGTCTCCTTTTCTCTGGTCGAAACCAGTCCTAAAGAGAGACCCCACACCCCTACTTGCACCAGAGGAATGTCTGGAAGAGTACCTATCTCAGACAAACAGGTTTTTTTCTCCTGCTTTTTTGTAGGAAAAATATTCTAATAATTTTTTTTCTTAAATTATTTTCAAAAAAATCAAAAACTTTTCAAGGACTCTATCGCGGAATTCAAGGACTTATCGGGGCCCCGATTTTTTTCAACGAAATTCAAGGACTTTCAAGGTTTTTCAAGTACCGTGGGAACCCTGTGTGTTTATTTTTGTATCATGTAGAGGTGTGATCATTTTATTAAACATGTTTCACTTGTGTCCATTTTTGTAAGCAGGTATTATATGCACAGCTCAAAATTTGCATTTCGAGCTGTGTCCCGAATAAAAAGCTTCTTAACGCTGTCCTAAATATTGTTACGGTACTAAAGTATGGGTCAAAACAGATTTGTTTTAAAGAGAAATTAAGTGAAAACTAATATTAAAAAAAAGTACTAATTTTACACAAATTATGATGAGTTGTGAAGTTTCTTTAATGTTATTACTTGCTCATTTTATATAAAAAAATAAATAAATAAATAAATAAAAAATGCATAATTCATGTTATGCATGCAAATATACTTAAACATTTTATTAAAACTCATAATTAAAAAATAGTTTTAGCAAAATTAAAACCCTGATTATAACCCTGAAGTGATATAGCCAGACCTGTTTATCTTGAATCTCACGGGAAAGGCGAAAAATTTGAGACAGAGGTTTTGAGTTATACAGGTTACTTTAAAAAATTAAATTTAATTCAGAAATTTGATTAAAAGTGCTTTAATTGTTTCTAGTAGAAAAAAAACAGGTATTTCTGTAAAGTAATTATACCACATATATCTATTTACATAAAAAAAAATTTTAAACAAACCTTTAATACTGAAAATAATCTTTTTAAAGATTTTTGACGTCTAACCATCTTTAAGAGTTATGTTTTTTTGACATTTGCGCTCGATTATTAGAAATTCGAGAAACAGAGGTTTTGAAGAGAAAAAATTTCGAGATAGACATGGAAAATAGATTGATTTTAGATAGTAAATGTAAGGAATTTTAGAAATTTTGAGATAGAGAGGTTTTCTAGATAAAGAGGTTCGAGATAAACAGGTTCACAACTGTAATATAAAATATAAAGATTTCTAACTCCTAGTGACAAATATCTATAGTTTCAGTTAAACTTTATAATTGGTTAATCATGATGCAAAACTTGTGCTTATTCACAAATACTGTGAAGCATTCAGATGAAAAAGCAAGCAGCAGTGAAAGGAATCTATGAGTGCAAATGTAAACAAGAACATTCTAAGGAACACAGCAGAAGTTTGGTTTGATCAACTGGTTAAAAGAATTTATTCATCTAATTTCAATTGCAAGGCATGAACTTTTTACACGATTTGTTAGGTTTTAGAGACTTTAAACAAAACATTATCTATAACCAACATTTTCAAAATTTTTTGCTTTGAAAATATCAAACTGAAATTTTGAAAGACAAAGAAGCACAAATAACAACAACAAATGTAAATTATTGTAATCTAAGTATTTTACACTGAAACACATAATTACAACTATATGTTTTTATAAAATAAAGTTTTAAAATAAGTGTGAAATATTACAAATCACAAAACAATTTTAACGTTTAAAACTTTACAATTTGATAAACTTGAATGAACTGATAGAATACTGATTTTCAGTAGGCCAAAATTTTAGCATGATTATTTGGAACAGGTGAAAAGAAAAGCAAATAATGGATTGATAGATATTCCCATTACTTTATATAAATTCTTTTTTAATATATAAAATAACATTAAACGTATTTTAAGTGAATTTTAAATAATAACAAAATAAATGCTAAATAAAAAATATTTACTTAGTGCACAGCTTTTAAGTGATAATTATTTAGTGCACATAATACATAAATATCTTGCGGGATTGAATAATTAATTATTCAAACAAGATACATGAGGTAGATTATGTTCCCAGCAATTAAGGTTAGTTTCTAAATGGAGAAAAAGTTATTTAACTATATTAAAATCCATTTAAACTGTTATATGGGGCAGCTATAACCTCTAAATTAAGTTAGTTATTAAGGTCACACTATATAAAAGAAATTAATATTACATACATGCTACACATAAAAATATCAATCTATAGACTTTAAATTCCTAGCTTAGCTACCACTATAATTATTCAATTCCAATCCACTAGAATACAAGACATATTAACTCGATTCTATCTGGAGGTACCTTTAGATAGATGACGGTTGACATTGTTGGTAGCCTATCCCTACATTGGTGACCTGGACAAGCCTATCTCAACAGAAACACCCACTTCGAAATGAACATGCCTACTTTGATGGAAGGAACACCGTGAACTATTATTTGTGACTTGCTATTGTGTACTCCTTACGCTGTTGCTATTCAGTCTCTATTATAAACAGGGCCTGTACACATTTGACTGCTAATAGCAACATAGAAGAGACCACACACAATTGTGATCCTAATGCAGCTCTCACGACTAGTGCTCAAGTCCAACGATCTTAATACAATTTTCTCCACCAGCACTTAAAGCCTGGTGATCTTAATACAGCTCTCCCGTCGTCTCACAAAATAGCAATGAATCAACTAGTGATATCCATTCATCAAATTATAGCCCACATAAAACTCTGGTGGGGGAGTATTGTAGCATAGCTACATCTATAATTATTCGATTCCAATCCACTAGTATATAAGCCATGTTAACTCGATTCTATCTGAAGGTACCTTTAGATAGATGACGGTTGACACTGTCGATAGCTCCACAAGTTAATGAAAGAAAATATAGCACTAAGATCAGTTTTGCTATCTGAAATTATTTAAAGAAATTACTTTTTTTAGTTTATAAAGTTAGTTTTTCAAATGTTTGCAGATTCTATTACTATTAATTCCAAAGGCTATTCTAATCTAACGACTTTTTCAATTAAAATATCAAAATATTGCAAATATTTGTCGTATTATATAGTAATTTTTATATCACTGATCTGGATAAACAGCCAATTCACATGAATATGAAATAGTTCATATAAATCTTCATATTGTAAAATTTCTAATCTAGTAGAAAACAAACTTGCAAGAATCTGAACAATTTGTCTTCTCTGAAAGTATTTTATGCGAAATTAGCTCATATTTTCGTCACTAATAACTTCCAATGTTTAACTATAAAAATATTTAAAATACTTCAAACGCAATGAACTAGCCATTATCTGCTTTCACTTGGATACATTTTGTGCCAACAATAAGGAAAGAAAGCAAAAGCCATTTCTTTAATGGGGATACCCAACAAATGACATATTGTCAATTGCAATTATCATTAAGCCAACTTGTTATGTTTGTGCTTGTGTAGAAACTTCACAGATAATTAATTGGCATTAGATGCATTTTACACAGGAGAAGTAGTGCTACTTCTTTTTCTATGACTGCTCAGTCAACTAGCTAAATATGAAAAAATCATTAAAGTTGAATATAACATAATAGAAAAATCATCTGATAGATATATTATTGGTCTTGGAGAATTTATATGGTTATTAGCTTAGCAGCTTTCATGACTAACTAGTTTTCTTCATTTTTTGGAATTTATATAGTAGAAATAAAAAATCAAAATCATATTGCCTTCCAAAGAGAGTAAGAAACAAGATGCATGCTTGCAACTGTTTAAATTATTAATTGTTTAGAGGCTCAATAATAAAGATTAGTGCACTAAAATTTGATTTAAAATTTAAAGGGAATAACACAGATGAATATTAAAACTAGTATCACCAAGACAAGAACATCATTGATAACATTTTGGAGCTCATTTAAACTAAACTAAAAGCAATATATTGAAAATCAGATGGTGCAAAAGCATGGTGCTTAAAAAGATCACACACTGCTGAACTAGAGGTGTTTCCTAATAGATGTTTGAAGTTCTACCGAAAAATAAAGAAAAGCAAACTAGCAAAGAGGAAGTAAATAAATAGATAGACTGACCATGTGTGAAGAAAAACTTGAAATAATATAGCACATGTTTCTCTCTTCAGGGCTCCTGATTGCAGAAAAAAAACTGGATAGATTCAAGAATACATATGGCAGAGTCATGGTGGCTCAGAGGATGGAGCGTTTGCCTTCCAATGAGGAGAGCCGGGTTCAAATCCCAGCGATTGCTAATCAATGCGAATTCCACACTCGTCTCACAGTGCGGATATAAAATACACAGAGCGATCATGCATTAGAGTTCCCTTGCCACCAAACCAACCAGGAAAGGTTTTCCTCTCCATGTAACACAAATGTAGGTTAGTTTCATCAAAAAGTCCTCCATGAAGGCAAATTTCACCCAATGCTTGATCCAGGAGTTCGCTTGTCTTCTGGATTGGGTTCAAAATTACAAGGCTACGGAGCTGACATTAGTCGTAAACCCAAAATTGGGTCTGCTGTTTAACGAAGGTTATGAAAATAATATATATGGCAGAGACCTCAAGGAGACTGAGCCGACAAGTTTAAAAGTTACAATGCACTGAGCCAGAGACAAGCAGAGTAGGCTGAATGCCATATGTGCTACACATCTTGTAGAATTTGAGGAAGTACACACAATGCATTTATCGGAGGGAGAGTAATTTAGGTTTAAAATACCAACCTAATAAAATTATCCTACACCAAACAAAATAAAATTAATGCATACATTTGAATCTGCTTTCAAGATATACTGATCTTTACACTTTACTTGCACCATTTATAAATAAATAAATTCAGATATTTAGAATTTATAAAAAAATAAAAAAAAAATCAAATATATATATAATATAAAAGAAAAAATCCATAGATCTCATAAACAATTTGAAATAATAACATTAACATTCGAATCAAAAATGCTATAAAAACACAGACATGAAATATAACAGCAACAACAGGATAAGAAAGAGAGAGAGAGTTAACATGATTTGAAAAGATTTCTGACAGAGCCACAGGTGTTCACAACAAACAAAATTAGAAAAATACCACAGAAGAAAAATGAAAGCACAGAAGCATGAAAATCAAAATAATAAAATAAATATAGCATACGCAAATCACAATTTTCTAATCAAGACAAACAAATATATTCATAACAACCAACATTTAACCTGTCAAATACTATACCTTTGCCATTTTTCTAATTTTTTTTAACATGATTTATCCTCCAGAAGTAGTATTCTCATCCATATCATTGAACACGTCCAAGATTTCAATAACAATCCAGTTTTCTAAGGAACAATTTATGTAAGAAATAAGGGCTAGGCAAAAATATATCAAACTTAACAAATTAAAAAAAATAAATAATAAAGAATAAAATTGAAAATAAATGAGATATACTACAAGGATGCCCTTTCATCAATGTTAACGGATACTTTTAGTAATCAAATTATTTTAGGATAATCCATCAAAACATAAATTAATTGATAAGTTAGTTTTTTTTTTAATTTCAGTATATGCAGCAAATTTTTCACATAACGGTTCTATTTATTATCTTTTTTAACCCTTATACAATAAAAATTCTTTATAAACTTATTCCCTTTTCAATACAGCAGCCAGCCTTAACATTATAGAAAACACAAAGTACCACTTCCTTTTTCATGCTTGCAATGCATTTCTTAAACTCATTGGAATAAACAAATTGAACTGTCCGTCTCTCTATAGTATTTACATTCAAGAGAGAACAGAAATTTTTAAAAATTAATCACTTAAAAGATATTGCTATTCAGAACACATTTTTACCGGTGTATTTCCTGGCACAATATTTTTGTTAAAAAAAATTACTAAAATCAATTTAAGTGAATAATTACAATACATAATTAAAAAATTCACAGTTCTGAAGATATATACAATGATATGAGAAAATATACAATTTGTAACAATAAAACAGGCTAAAATACGAAACAAAATCAAAAGATCAAAACAGCATTATATCGATTGCAGGCCCTGAGAACCACTGTTAATTATTTTTTGGTGGTCCAAGTAATTTCTAGTGGTCTCATATCAACAGACTACTGTTAATTTCAAGCCCTTCAGGTCATTCTTTCTTTAAAGGAAACCTTTCTTAAAATTAAGTGTTATAAATCTTTTTTTAATTATATTTCCAACTGAATTAGAAATTACTACACTCATGTTCAAAACTAAGAAAAATTTTCAATGTCTTTGATTTCTTAGAACTAGAGAGATTTAAATAAAGCTTAACAAGAAAATATGCTGATTTAATGCAAAAAAAAATTATTTAACAGTAATAATAAAAAGGTCTCATTGTGTCCCAATGGAATATACATAGATGCCAATATCCTTGGAAGGAAATTTTGAATTAATTGCAAAAAGGTAAAAATGCTGTAAGTCCTACTACTTTTCTTTTTTAAAAAAACTTTTGAGGTAAAATCTGTATCCTACTGAAAATTGTAGGCACCCTTGAGATATCACATTCAAAAGTTAAAAATTAATAAGTATAAAAGAAAATGTTTAAAACTTGAATTAAAATAAATATTCTATAAGGGAAATAAATATTCTACATCAAAATAACATCAGTGAATTTTTTTTGTCAAATTAAAATACTACAAAATCATACAAACTAAAAGTTAAGAAACATTTATTTTACTATTGGCTACTACAAATATAGTTTGATCAATTAACTCATTTTATTCATTCATATTAATTGTTTTAAATTAAAATAAACAAAACAAGTATCTATGATGCACATTTTCATTGTATATCATCTCCTCCTGTTCATAATTTCATTCATCTCATTGTCTCATATTCATAATTTCAAAGGTAGAGGCCCACTATAAAAATTCAAACAAACTAATCTTTTGAAAAACACATATTTTAAAAAGCAATTTTTTTGTAATTAATATAAGACTTAGAAATGAGATGATATAAAGTCTTTTTTTCTTTCTTTATTTATTTTTTTTTTTTTGTAGTACAACTGTTCAAAACAAGATAGCATTAAACATAAACTGATAAACATTCCAGTCACTACTGCTTACTTATAAGAGCAATGAATCAATGATTTGAGTTATAAAATAAAATTTTTACATCAAATAGGTGAATGCATATTTAAATGCTGCTATTGTTTTTTTGTCCTAGATATTTATTAAAAAATAGAATAAAACTAAAACAAACATAACTTATTTAATAAATTTAGCAATATTAGTAATTGTTAAGAAGAATTAAATTTTAATTAGTGTTTTGCTGCAATATCATTATAAAAGAAAAAATTATAAAACATAAGATATGAGTAATGTATTGAGATTCAGGTACTCATATGTATGAACAATAGATACAAGGATAATGAAAGGCTATTACACCGAACAATAAACAAATGCGCAGTTGTTTAAAATCAAAACAAAGACTTATGTTTTGAGTAAATGGCTCAATTGGTTTTAAGTTACATTAGAAATAAACTTAAATTAAAAACACCTCATGCTTGGATCGATTAGACAGATTCATACTGTCATTTTGAAGATTTCCCACATTTTCGCCCGTCCTTTGAAATAGCATCTATTTTCAGACTGAACCATAACAATAACAGCAAACAAAACAGCTGTTCCATAGATTTGAATCAGCTGACTTTCAAAATTCATTTGACAATAATCAACAAACTAACTTAGTATATAATATTTTTAACAGATGTCAGGATAATCTGAAAATTTTTTTACATGGTTGCTAGAGGGCGCATTAAAATCAACAGACGTTGTGGTCCGAATGAACTTTTTGAGCAAACGGAACTTATTTCTTTTCGAATGTTTTTACATAAACAGATACAAACTATAAAATTAATTTATAAGAAAAAACAAAACATTTGTAAACATTATGTTGTCAACTGTAGGTGGTTGTTCAGCTATAATTTGTAGTATGAGAAGAAATACAAATATTTTATCTAAGTTAAAAGGTTTTGCTTCCCAAATGATTCTGTTCTTCAAGCTGCCTGTGCTATTTCATGAAAAGTGAAAATTGGACTATTAAAAAAAAGTTTGATACGCAATGAGAGAATATTTAATCTTTTACTATTGTTGTTGTTGTTGTCGTGTCTATGCATACAGTGCTAGTGCAAAGATTAGAGTCTTCCAAAAGTCTTGATAACAAGATTTGCAAGTTCTGGAGCCCGATGGCCATGGAGAATTTCGATGGGGGGTGCTCCAAGTTGAAAGAGGGAGTCCATAATGGCCTGGCAGTCAAAAACATGGTCTGGAGTTAGTTGCAAATGAGGACCGTACTTGCAAATGGGATAGGATTATCTTTCTTTACTATAGATTATTGGATCTCTTGCTGTTATATAATAGTAATATTAATATATATGTTAATTGGCTCTTTTTTTTTAGGAAAAATAGACCAGTGCATATCCATCATAAGAGAGCTGTTCAATAATACTTATGACTAAAATATATCAGCGATGATGTGTTTGTAAAAAAAAAAGAACGATAACTTTTTTTTTAGTTTATGGTTTTTATTGCTTAATTTATGTTTAGAGATATCTGCTTCAGTCATTTTTTATGTTCTGACTATAGAATACTACATTGCTTAAAGATTTTTAGACTTCGCAGTTCTACGGTTTTATGTATTAGTTTAGTATAATGTAAATAGCACAGGTCAATAACTTTAATTAGCTGTGTTAGAAGTTACAAAAAAAAAATTGTAAATTTGAGTAAAAATATTGAATCTTTGGAAACCACAAACCATTCAAAAACCAATATATTCCATTTAATTTGAAAGTCGCTAAGAAAAAGATAGGTCTTCTTACTTTATGATCAGTTAATAATTATCTAAACAACTTCAGTTGTTTTAAAACGAAGCTATCAAAATATTTTATGAAACATTCTTTAAACATTCTTAGTTTTTAAACTTATGAAAACAATAGTATTATTATCCACCAAGGCAGGGGCACCCTTAAGTAATTTCTTTTAAAATTATATTTATATATATAAAAAAAATTTCACCTGATTATTCAAAAAAAAAAAAATTTTTTTTTTTGAATAATAAAAATTCAGATTAAAAAACAAGTTACGAGAAACGCAAAGTTTGTTTTTAAAGAGCTGAAAAAATGCAAATGAGAGAAAGATAAGACTGGTAAACGAAACTGCCGTTTCACAATGATCCTACTGCCTTCAGCAGTATTGTTTCGAATAAATGATTTTTCCTCGGGAGTTTACGGTATCGTTGTTGTTGTCTTCGGACATTAGGGTGGAGGTGGAGCGATTGTTCTTGCTTTCCACTGGTGCCATCAATGGCTGAGAATTCCACTTCTGCCACACCCATACGTCAAACCCGTTTATAGGGTGGACTCATCCATACATCCATTCATTCGTCCACAGATCGTAATTTTGACCTGAATCAAAGAACGATCAATTTTGAAATCCAGAGATCTTCTGTACCCTCAGAGGTATTGATTTGTAATGGGAACATGGAGGACTTTGTGACCCGACTGATTGCTACAAGAGGATTCTTCAGCTTGTTGGATTCGAATTCCCCTTTTCACAAACGTGAGTTCAGCGCCCTGCAAATCAGGTTATCCCCGCCATAACCACATCGTGATTTCCTTCTACTCCAAAAATTAGAAAAATAAAAAAATAGACAAAAAATGAAGAAGAATGTCACCGACAACGTTTTGATACTTCAACTAGAAGCTTACCCCCTCCCTCCCATCCCCGTCCTTCCCATGGACTCACCATTCTTTAGGCTCCCCTGAACTAATAACTCCTCCTTTCGAGGAGACCATGATTAGCCTCTCATGCATTCAAAGACAAAGCTCTTGAGTATCGATTATCTCCAACGAATCAATTGCTTGCATCTCCCAGTTGATCAATCAGCTAAGCTGAGGAACAATTTTTCTTAGCTTCTTATCACATCTTGAATATTTTCGTATCACTGATTTCAAAACTGCAGCCAGTTTCTCTCTACAAGTGACAGTTTCTTTTTTCAAATGATACTTTTAGTCTAGTTTTTGTCGAAATGCACAAGTTTAATAACGTTACCTATAACAGGGGTTGTATAAATCTTGCGACAAACTTCCAACGGAGTTGAGGCACATTATCAGGATTAAAGTTGCATAGGAACCCATCCCCAGAATTATCGTCGCTAGGAATGTTTCCCCTATCATAAACTGTTTCTTCATGTGCTTTTGAGCAGGTCATAATATGGAAGCGCATCCATCCATGTATAACATTTCCGAACTTGAGTTCCAATGCAATTTTAATCCTGATGATGTACGTTGCCTCCACCAAAAAATTTTCGCCACATTTATGCGACCCCTGTTAAAGATAATGTTTTTAAACTTGTACATTTCGATTAAAAATAAACTAAAATTGTTATTTAAAAAATCTGTAGCTTTGGCAGCAGATTTCAGATCCCCACACTCGAATTAAGGCAAGATCAAGTATTTATATAAATACGGGATTGTGCTCTTATTTAAATCAACTGTCTATATATATATATATATATATATATATATATATATATATATATATATATATATATATATATATATCCAAAGCAATGATGGGGGTAGAGGGAGTAAATTCGTGCACGAAGTCGCCTCTGAAAATTTCCTTTCAAATGTTGGTGATCGAAATGAGCTGCATGTGGCGTAGAGCGTTACGGTACGGCGGAGGAAGTACGTAAGTTTCTTTCTTGATTTTCATATAGATTAAAATTTTTTAAGTTGGAAAACTATATGGAACTGAAAACTACATTAAACATAGTTTTAAAGAAAAGCATCATGGAAATTTTAAAAAATATTTTTATCAAATAAAAAGGAAAAATATTAAGAAAAGGGGAAATATCGTAGTACATTCCTATACAACTGAAAAGAGGATGGCGTATTCGAGCGTTGCGATCGCCAATATTTACTACCTGTCTTTTGAATATATACTTTGACCTAATCTGTCAATTCGCCAATTCTTTTAATTGCTTCACGCTCATTTCCAGAATTTGCGGTCGAAATGAGCTACAGGTGGCGCTACGCAGAACTGTCTATCCACAGCAAAACTTATGGTTTCACCATTACTTCGTGGATAGTCATAGGAGAAACTATATCGAACTCAAAACTGCGTTGAACATAGTTCTTAAAGAAAGCATTGTGGAAAGTTTAGAAAATATTTTTGACAATTGAAAGCGAAAAATATTATGAAAGGGAAAAATTTGCGATCCCGACACTTGAATACACCACGTGGGGAGAAGACTGGTTCAATTATAGGAACGAACTACGATAATTTCCCTATTTCTAAATATTTTTCGTATTTAATTGTCAAAAACAATTCATAAAATTACTATACAACGTTTTCTTTTAGAACTAAGTTCAGTATAGTTTTCATTTCCATATAATTTCCTAACTTTAAAGTCTTTAATCTGTTTGAAAGTCAAGACAGAAACTAACGTACTTCTTTCTCCTTTGACTCTCCACACGCTAATGGTAAAATCATGACATAGGTAGAGAGTTCTGCTCTACGCCACCTCTGTAGCTCATTTCGATCGCCAATGGATGATTGACCGAGTAAAGGTAAGTTCAAATGGCTCTAGGGGTTGAAATTCATCGTAAGACTTCCACGTTACTTCTTCAGATTGTTTTTAAGCCTAAGCTTGAAAAAACTCACCATCCAATATTATTATACTTGTAGTGTTTTCAATATGAAACGTTGTTTCAATCTAACTTTCAACGAAACAAACAACAAATGAATTCAGAAAACTCAGCAAGCTTGCTATGTTGCAACTTAAAAAATAACAAACGGTGCTATTTGACACAAATACAGCCAAATAAGGTATAACATTCATATCATGGCTAACCTTACACTTTATTTATTCTGTGATGTTAATTTTGTTATCTTTGTTTTAGGCTCACGACTTGTTAGAATTAAAAAACTCTTATGAATGATAAAAATACGCGTAAATTTAAACACAAATCATAATAGTAAAACTTCCAACAATATTAAGCCTGTTCACACATCGCCTCGTAAGCATAACATAAGCGAAGGGATACACTAGAATTTCTCGAAATTTCTTCCGGTTTAAGTTACATTTTTATTATGAATTTATGCTTATTATCTTATTTATGTTTGTTATTATTTACATTCAGTCAACCATCTATATCGAAGTACATTCCGATACAACTGAGCAGAGGAGAAAGAAGGGTAGACATGGAATCGGTTTTCTCCCCAGATGACGTATTCGAACGTTGCGATCACAAATCGCCGATTTTTTAAATGGTGTTCTGGTGTGGAAACTTATTATCGGGATTTCCCCCCTTTTTTCTTAATAAATTTTTTTGCCAACAAATATAAAAATATCGAAAGGAAATAAAAAAATACCAAAATATCACTGACAATAAAAATAAGCAATCGCAGCGCTCGAACGCCATCTGGGGAGAAGACCCGTTTCGTGCCTTTGGCCCGTCTCCTCCTCTTTTCAGATGTATAGGAATGTATTACAAATTTTTTCCTTTTCATAATATTTTTCCTTTTAAATTAATAAAAATATTTCTTTAAAATTTCCATGATGCTTTCTTTAAGAACTTGTTTAATGTAGTTTTCAGTTCCATAGTTTTCCAAATTAAAAGATTTTAATATATATGAAAATCTGGACAGAAACTAACGTACTTCTTTATTCTATGACTCTCCACACGCACACGCTAATGGTGAAGGCATGCGAAGTGTTGCCACAGGTAAAGAGTTCTGCTCTACGCCACCTGTAGCGATCGCTGATATCTAAATATTTTTGCTAGTTAATCTGAAAACTTCTTTCCCATTTACGGTTCGTGACGCATCTTGCAGTTTGATAGTACTAAAGAACTTCCAACCCTAGATTAAATAATTTACTTCATTTTTTTAAATGTTATTTTTTCATAAGATACAGTCATATTGTTTGCTAATATGCTTTGAACTGAAGCATGACATATGTGTATTAATTTGTGCGTAAAAAGAGAAAAAAGAAAGAAAAAAAACGAGGAAAAAATTATTATTTTTTATTCATTAAGAGCAGTCAATTATCTTCCACTTATAAAATCATTAAGTTCAACTCCACGCTGGTCGTCAGGGCCTTCACATCTTCCAAATACAGCAGTTTTAGATTTCAGCTTAGCAATCCAGTCAAGTTGGGAATCGCATATGATTGGATTTCCTTAAAAAAACAAATTACAACATTAAAAAATGAATATATATATTTGACATCGAAATGTTAATGATAATTGATGTTTTGTAATATTATTTATCTTTATATAGAAAACGTGTAAAAGATAATAAAAAAATACAACTATCATCAACATGGCCTGATAATAAATGCTTTTCTTTTTGTATAGCCCGTATTATTCCTGTTTTTTATTTTTTAATTTTACAAAGAATTAATAGTGCAAATTCTGAATTGTATTTAGTTCTTGTTTCTCATATGGCAAATGTTGATGTTGTACAAAGTTTTTCCAAGATATGAGAATTTAAAAAAGAATGAACAAAAGAGAATTTTTCAATTTAAAGAATGTCAAAAAAAATTTTTTTTGTTGATACTACAATGCAATTTGTATGTTCTTGAAGATTGTAATTAAAAACATTTTAATTCTAATATATCTTCAACAGGTATTTACTTACATTTTATATTCATAAATTACATGTTTATTTTTATTAATCCCTTATTTTTTTATTAAATTTATAAGTAAAAAGTACGATTTACAATTCTTTAAATAGAAAAGCTAGTATAAAACATGTTTAAGAAAAGTTTAATAGGATATTATTTTTGATTTAAAGATTATTTTGCTGGTTTTTAGAGGCTTTTTTGAGCATTTTTTAAGAATATTTTTTTTCAACAAAAATTAACACCACAAGATAGGATGTTAGAAACAGGGCTTACAGATTTAGGATTGCAATAACATCGTAGCCCTGCTTATTAAACCCATAGAATATAAATATGCAAATAGAAATAGCTGACCTACTTAGTGAGCAACAATGATGCTTATGTGTTGCTAAACTATATTTTATTTATTATATGTCAAAGCAACATCCCATGGAAGAGAAAAAGCCTCAGCACTGATCAATTTAGTTGTCCGGCGTAAAAAACATAAACTGCGCAGTGGGGGTTGCACAAATCATGTCCTGACGTTTGAACTACTAAAAGATCAAATTTCTTGTTTATGGTAATTCGTGTTGAGAACTTTTCTCTTTTAGGAGGTATTGGTCAAAGCAACTATTGGTGCTGACACGAATACTGGTGACAAAGCATATAATGAATCTCCACTATTGGTATTTTATTATAGATACATATACAATTAGAAACATCTGACCATCTTTGACACACAATAATGCCTATATGTTATCAAGATATCTAAATTATGCTCAACTATTGGTGCTCGCTTCTTCCTTTATTTAGAAACGCAAAGGTAACCCTTTCTTTGAAATGTAGAGGAAGGGCTGGCGAGAAATGAGAACATTTTAAAAATAAGACTAGATTTTAAATGACTGATAAATATACTAACTACAGTAGCAAGTTTTTAGCATTTGAACATAGTCTTGCACACATATTGCATTTTAATTGACATATTAACTAAAATTGTATTATGAGGAATTTATGTTTACAGCATTAGCCCGTAATTCTAATTTTAGAAGAAAACAGTCTTGAATTAAAAAATTGTAAGTAATCATCCTTAAATGATACGAACCTCGTAAATCAACAATTTTCACCTGATTCCATACGGGTTTGAAAGTTTGCTCTGGGATCCTAGTCAAGCCATTTGTTCTAAGGATCAGTCTTTTCAAAGCTGGCATGTTTGTGAATATATCTTCTGGGAGGCTTGTAAAATCATTATTGCTGAAACACGAATTATATATGTATATATTATATAGGTATACAGCTTTTTTATTATTATTTTTATTGTGTTATTTTGTTTTATTCTATTTTAATAATTTTCTTCTTCTCTTTTAATTATTCTGTAATTTTTTCCATGTTATATTTTGAACTTATATATATATATATATATATATATATATATATATATATATATATATATATATATATATATATATATATATATATTTATATATATATATATATATATATATATATATATATATATATATATATATATATATATATATATTTATATATATATATATATATATATATATATATATAGAAATATCGCATTTATTCGTAAAGGATGTGTCTTGATGAGGACCTTTACGTCTTTACGTTTTGCCATTAAAAAATTTGCATATATATATATATATATATATATATATATATATATATATATATATATATATATATATATATATATATATATATATATATATATATACATATATATATAATGTAAATGAGTCATATTAAATAAATAAACAATGGACATCTAGCAAAGAAATTTTCGAAAAATAGATTTGTTTCTTTTTAGATAACTTGTAAGCATACATATTCAAAGCTATTCTTGAAACTTATAAAGGGCGCTCCACAATGACCGCATTTAATATATATTTTTTGAACAAGTTATAAACCAAAATTTAAGTAGAGAAAAAACAAAAACACTATCGAACTCTATCTGTCGAATCACTTGTGAGGAAACGTCAAATTAAGTTTCATTGTGCTAAAAGAAAAATGGATGCATTTCTCATAGTCGTCTTTTAACTTCTGTTACGTTTTCTGTAGTCCTTCAGGCAAGCATGCATGTTTTCAGTCCCCCTTTTCTCGATAATGATTTGTTAGATTTCTATTGCACTTTTTTTTCCTTTCGCTGCAATATTAATTTATGCCCCTTAATGTATCATCTTTTTGATGCGCTTAATTTTTGACAAGACTTCTAAAAATTTGTATCAAAGATGCTGATTACAAAACCATCTGTAAGTACCTTAACCTTATGTATCATTTTAAGATGAAAGGCAGTAAGGAAATGAAGAGAAAGTATAGAAGATGTCCAAAGATTAAAATATTATTTTTAGAAAAAAAACCCTACACACATCATAAATGCGATAAATTAAAATAAATAAAATTCTAACTTGCTATAAACTATCTTTAGCGATTAAAATAAATCAAATTTATACTGTTAGCAGGTATTAACAAATAGTGAATAGTTGCTACCTTGCGTGCTTTTTTGTAAAAGAATTTTCAAGCAGGTATTGAAAAAACATATTAATATAAATATGAGGTTCTACGTGTATGTGTTTCATTGTCTACATTCTGTGGTAGTAAAAATCGTTTTATCACTTTGAGTTAAACTAATTATTAAACTAATTATTAAACTATGAATCAGATACAGTAGAGCGCCGATTATCCGAACTGATCGGGACTGAACGTGGTTCGGATAATGAAAAGTTCGGATAATTGGAAAGTTGTTTAAAATCTAGTCTAAATGATTATTATTTATGCACTAACTTACCTTCACACTTTCTCTAGGCTTAGGACTGGCAGTACTATCTAAAATAGCTCTGGCGTGTTTAAATTTTTTTTTTTCAATTTTTAAATATTTTTTATTTATTATTTGTAAACTTTTTTTTTTCATTTTGAATTATTTTTTATCATATATCAGCTTTTTATAATTTGTTTTATCAATTACTGATTTTCCATTGCAAAAGAAATAAAGCAGAGACTTTTGTTTCAAAGAAGATGATCTTTTTTGAGCAGCCATATCCCTTATTCTTTTTAAATAAATCAACTGAACTGGATCAACATCATTTTGACGTTTTAGCCATTTCATTGCATTATGTAATGAATTGCATGCTTCTATATGAGAAGGTCCACTATCTTGAATTTGATGACCTACTTCTTCCTCTTCGTCTGTGGATTTCCGATTTTCATTCAAAATTTCAGCAACAATTTCATCATCATTTTAAATTTGAAATCCTGGTTCGTTTTCAGTGTCTCGTCACCAGTCTTCTATTTCTTCTGTTGTATAACCTGGCATCTTTTCATTGGGAAGATCTACTGGTTCAGAAACTTCAGTTTCGTTTATTTTTTTTGATAAGAATTTTATTCCAAGATTTAAGATTCCAAGCACTGTAATCACTGATCATTAACCATAAGTGACAAGTACCCATCCCCCAATTGTAGAACTTCAGCACTATTCATAAGTTCCTTCCTCATTTCAACCATTGTAGACTGTCAAATTAAAGTTCGCATTCTTGGAAGATAATTTTCAGTTGAAGAGGGCTAAAGGGGTATGTAGGTTTAACTGTATAACAATACATGTATGTATTGGCTACTATAAGAAAACTGCTAAAAAAAAGGTTGTAAATTAAATATGGTCTTCAGATGTAGTGGATATTATTTATTCTTCTAAATTTAGAAAATTTTTTAAAAGTTAAAAAATATTATAAACTTTAAAAAAATAAATAAATTTAAAAAAAAAGCGAATTCGGCCATGGTTCGGATAATTGGACGTTCGGATAATAAGGGTTCGGATAATCAGCGCTCTACTGTACCGCAATAAAATCTGCTATGTCTCGAAAAATCTTACACAAAAAATGTATGAGTTGTCATCTGAATCATTTTTTATGAAATTACTTATCATATGACTTACTCCAATTCCAATTCTTCCAATCTAGATGCGGGATTTGGCAACATACTCCTCTTTAAATGTCCAAATCTGTTACCATCAAAATGAAATGATTCAAGTTTGTTGACGTTTGCAAAAGCTTTGTCGCCAACTTTTTTAATATTATTGTTCGAAAACAGAACGTGAATCAAAGAAGCAGGTCCTTCAGCAAACCAATCATCTCCTAATTCCGTGATTGCATTGAAAGACATATCGACATCTTCTAGTTTTCTTAAGTGTCCTAAATCCAACTTTGTTGCCCCTTTATCTTCACTGAAACTGGTCATGATGTCCAATTCCTATTTAATTGAAATAAAATAATTATAGAAAAAACATAATTTATTCATTTATAGGTTATTTTGGACATTGAATAAAATTTCTTCGGACGTAATTTTTTTGGGGGGGCAAACGTGTTAAGTTTTCTTTAAAAATTTTTTAATTCATTCATAACCAGTTTCACCAATGTGGCGAAATGGCGAAGAAATACGTTCAGCAGTGCCTGATTTATCATGAGGCCTGAGAGGCACAAGCATAGGACCCCCACATTTCTTGGTGCCACCTATTATTTTTGTGTTTTTCCTTAGGAATTGTCTAATAAAATTATGAGTTAATTAAAATTTAAATAAATACAAGCTCAAATTCACTTATATCGTAATTTACTTATGTTGTTAATAATTTAAAAAACTCTTACAACGTGTAAGTTTGGTTTAAAATAATTACCCGAGGGCCCTTAGTTGTTCCGTGCTTAGGACGCCTGCATTTTTAGATCAGGCCACGACGTTTATTTAGAGAAAATACGATTTTAGGACAGATTTTTTAAATTTAATTAATTTATTTATTTATCAAAAAACATCTCTGCTCTAAATACTTAAGTTAAGAATGCTTCGAACTACACAGTTAACCACAAAGGCACCATTTTAGTACAAGAAATTTATTCAGGGAGGTTGTTCTGCTTTTAATTTGCGGTTTATTATTTGATTTAAATAAATAAAATAATTAATAACTATAAAGAATTATTTTTTAAAAAAATATACTTGGATAATTAACTTACATAATTGTAAGCTAAAAGTTTTGAATTTAAAAAGTTACCGAGACACAACGAAAAACGCAGTAATGGAAATTGACATTCATTAACCCTTTGTGTAAATGGGATACCGATGTCTCTGTTATAGAAATTTTTTTTCGACGCTCCAATTTACAAGCAAAAATATTTTTTTTAATTATAAAAAACAGTCTTATAGTTATTAAAAACCTGTTAGATTATCGGAATTATATTTGCACTAAAATATAAAATTCTAAAAAGTAGTTTGAAACTTTTTTCCCCTTCATATTCAAAAATTTATTAATAACTAATTTCGCACATTTAAGAAATTTCAATGATAAATAACTGTTACTCTTATCATTAGATCTATAGATCTAAATAAGTGCATATAGATGCAGTAAATAATTGTTTGGAAACTTTTAGCGCAGAAAAAGATTCTAGTTATATATACTATATTTAATTCTAGCTATATTTTTATGCTATATTTCATAACCATAAATAATTAAAATGTTAAATATATATTTTTCACTTATTTGGACGTAAATTAATACAAAGTAATGAAAAAAGTTGGAGAAATATGTGTAATAAAAATTCTGCTTTAAAGGGTTAAGGGGCCAAACTTTCAACAGCTCACTCATCTGACTAAACAATTGAGATCATATTTTTGACAACTGACCCATCTGACTAAACTATTGGGACGACATTTTCGGCTGCTCACTCATGTGACTAATCTGTTGGGAACATATTTTCGACCGCTCACTCATCTGATTAAACTATTGGGAGCATATTTTCGACAGCTCACTCATCTGACTAATCCATTGGGATCACAGTTTCGACCACTCATTCATCTGACTAAACTACTGGGATTATATTTTTGAGGTAACGGCTCATTTACTTCCTGAGAATCAAAATCTGTGGTTAAACAAGCAAGTTTATTCAAAGAATTAATTATTTTTCCTTTACTCAGCCTTTATTGACTAGCATAACTATGAATAAAACCATTATGATTAGCACTTATTACGTGAAATGAATCATTAGAATAAAAGTTGTTCCAAGAGTTATCTTTTTTTAATGTTCACCGTTCAATATACATGTTTCCAAAAACTCTTTTAAGAGCTTACTTAAGCATTTATTAACTAGCACATTTTAAAACCAATCTTTTGAACCATTAAGATTAATACTTAGTACGTGAAGTAGATATAATTAGAATAACTATTTTGGGAGATATTTTCTTTAGGAGGGCTCACTATCCTATATATTTGTGTTTCTAAGAACCCACTTACCACCAAAGTGTCTTCCAGCCCTGTAAGAGGTTTGCCCCCATCGCTGGACAAACTGTCCAACGAACAATGAGAAATCTCGAGCTTCCTGATGTTGAATCCTTGGAAGAAATTCGAAGGGAGTGATCCCAGGTTCATTTCGTCCAGCAATAGAACGACAGGATCATTTCTGTCCAGAGCTTTCAGAGAAGATTTCACCTGATCCAAGGTGATACTTTTTCCATAGCAAATTAAATCTATAACATCTTCATCCTCCTGCTGTTCACATTCACACGGAGACACCGACTCTGCAGATGGGCAGGAGGCTTTAACAGAAGCTGCCAAAAACAGCAATTGAAAAAGAAGGGAGACTAATAACCGCATGATCAGGCTGAGCTTGACAAGGAAAAAG
This sequence comes from Parasteatoda lunata, assembly GCA_949128135.1. Classification (NCBI taxonomy): domain Eukaryota; kingdom Metazoa; phylum Arthropoda; class Arachnida; order Araneae; family Theridiidae; genus Parasteatoda; species Parasteatoda lunata. Next base: position 14,063,802 of record OX421976.1, on the reverse strand, counting down.
AAATAATAGCTTCAGTTTTTGACATTAAAGTACTGACATAAATTATTTTAAAATTTCAACACTCCCTTACTAAAATTTAAGGTGTTTTTGAGGTTTACTTGGGGTTGTTTTGAGCTGTCATGGTTGATTTGAGGTTTGTTTGCAGTTGATTTCAAAAATAACCTTAACAGATCAACCTCTCAAGGCGTACAACAAGCAAAGTGTATGAAGCGATGTTTTAATTACACTTGAGGTTGTTGGAAACCTTTAAAGAAACCAGCTTAGAGAGGTTATTTTTGAAGTAGGTGTACAGGCCATTTTTTCTACACTTCAAGCTAATAAGTATATTTGAGGTGTGAATAATTAACCCAATCTCAACTATTATAAGTATTGCTGAGTTATATATGAGGATGATTTTACGAGGTGTAAATGAAGTTGAAACTGAGGTTTATTAATGAGGTTATTTTTAATGTGAAACATAACCTCATTTTCTACCTCAGGTGTATTTTTTTTACATCGCTCAACATCAAACGTACTTTACTTTTTTGGTACGAGCTGATAGACATTTTCGTTGATCACACGAAGGGTGTTCCATAATAATCGCCTTCAATGCCTTTTGGCATCTTTTTAAAACATGAAGTCAATAAAGTAAACACATCTGCAATTGTAAATTGTTTTCAATTCTTAACAAAAGACATATGACAAATCACTATTGAAGAAAATGGGATTAAATGCATTAAAACCTATTTGATTGCAACATAAAGCTTATTAATCCTAAGAATCCCTTTACAATCACTCTCCTTTTCTTCAAGCAGGCCAAGGAATCTCCATCTTCAATAACAATTCCTTGACAGCCTTTTTTTCGTTAAAATATCAGTTTATGATCACTATAAAGCATACTTTTTTTACTTCAATTTGCATAAAGATTCTAAAATTATATAATGAAGAGAGTAATTACGGATCATCCTGTATTTATGGTAATTATGTCTTAAATGGGCAAAAAAAAAAAAAAAAAAAAGCAATAGCTTGATTTTGTGGAGTCAGACTTTAGAGCGATTGATGGCAATACAAACATGGAACTGGCAATCCTGGTCAAAACCAGAACAAGGGAACAGAAGGGATGGGCTTACACTGGATTGTCATGCCAAATTTAAAATTGGAGCTAAACAATTGAGACTTAATTTATGGCGCCCGATAAATGATGGAAAGAGCAGAGTTACAACAAAACAATGCCAGCCTTCACACTTCAAGAAAAACAAGAAAATTATAATGGAAAACTTATTTTAAAGTGATTTGTTTCATTCCCTGATCTCAGTCCCACGGATGGTTTTATTTAATAACCGTCGTTGAACACTCGACCCAATATTGAGAATACAACTATCAATGTTAAATTCGGTAGCCTTGCAATTTTGAACCTAATCCAGAAAACAAGGGAACTTCTGGATCAAGTATTGGGGAGAAATTTGCTTTCGTTGAAGACTTTTTGATGAAACTAACCTGTACTTGCGTTACAAGAAGACGAAAACTTCCCACAGTTAACCTAACGACAAGGGGACTCTAACGCATGATCCGTCTACCACTGGAATATTTTACGTTAGTTCAGAGGTCGGTATCGACCATCCATAGCTGGCTCCCGGTCACCTCATTGAGAGGCGAGTGCTCTATCTCGGCTCCCCAGTGATAGTTGGCAATGAAAAGCTAAGCACGAGAGACGCTAGATCTGGGTTAGCTAGATCTGATTTATTTTTACACCTAAGTTTGAAAAAAAGCGCCAGCCAAATAGTAATGTACTTGCGGTGTTTTTCGCGTTTTTTCATTTTAGTTTAATCTGGTTAATTTCAGGGGAAAACGAATTTGAACAACTTCACAAACATACTATGATGCTACCCCCCAAAAATAACACAGAGCGATATTTTACACTAATATATCAAAATGAGGGATAACACACAAATCATGGCAAACCGTACGCTTTATTATTTTAATTTTCCTAATTTTATCTAAGGTTTACAAGCTTTTAGAATTTAAAAATTACAGAAATCTTTTATAAATGGTGAAATTGGGAGTAAATTTAAACACAATCACAATACTAAATCTCCTCAGAATATCAAGCCTGTTCACACATCGCCTCGTAAACGTGAAAATGTACTGTAAAGTGTTCGAAATATTTTGCTTCAAGAACATAATGCTTATATGAGTTATAGGGATAAAACTAGTGCAATAAATGATGGAAAAAAACGTTTCAAACCTTCTTTAAATTAGCTTATTATTAATGCCAATTGAAATGTAAATGAACAATTTTACTTAAAATAAATTGTTCATTTTTTTAATCATCTGAAATTTTTTTGAACATCAGAAAAAAATTTAAAATAATGAATTCAAGTTATTCATAAATTATGACAAATTCTATCATTGAGCTAATATTTTTTAACGAAAATAAAATTGCGATAGGGTGTAAATAATTTACCAAAGAAAAATGTAATGTGCCATTAATATTAATAAACAAAAAGCTGGCCAGCAACTTCTTAAATAGTTAATTGAAAGTTTCTCAAAAAACCTTTTTTTTTTCCTTCAAACATTTCCAATATTTTTTTCTGTAGTTCTTGAATTTGTTCTCTTTACTTCAAAATTCCCGTTTGTTTATTTATTTATTTTCATCTTTATGTATAAATGCGATGCAAAAAACTGCTATTAGTTTATACAATCTGTATAAGTTACAGAAAAAAGTTGCTTTTGCTAAGAATTAAAGTATTGAAATATTAAGATGAAAACAATTTGCATATCCAGAATATTTATAGTTTTTCCTTATGCAAAATAATAGCGAGTGACACTCTATTTTAAAACTGAACTTATTAAAAAATATTTAAATATAAAAAGAACAGTTTGGACTTACCGTTCCTATAATCGTACCAGAAAAAGACGTGTATAAAATTGTGACAAACGATTGATTAAAAATGAAATTGCAGGTGTTGAAAATCACAGCGATGCTACAGATAACTGGATAGTTCTGAATATTTTATGTAAAACATGTGTACTTATCTTTCTGCCTACCTCAAACATTGTTTTAAAATTCGTAAGTATTGATTGGATGCTGCAGCGCATTTGGAATTTTTTAAATTATAATTTTTAAATATCACGATATACCATTTAAAGTTAACACATTTATGTTGAAATTTTCCGGATATGTTTTATTCTCTTACTTTTGCAATATATATATATACATATATATATATATATATATATATATATATATATATATATATATATATATATATATATATATATATATATATATATATATATATATATATATATATATATATATATATATATATATATATATATATATATATATGTATATATAGGGGTTATGCATGGAATAGTACATCGAGCAAATCACCTCTCCACGGCTTTTCTGGCATTTTAGTAGAAATTTTGCACAAATGTCGCTAAATGTCGTAGAAGCAGCTTTGAATCTCCTCCATCAATACATGGGTGGATGCAGGCTTCGTGACCTTTGATCTAATCTTATAATTCCATGGAAAGAAATCCAATAATGTTAAATCACATGATCTAGGGAACCAATTCTGATCACCGAAACATGAGAGAACAAGACTAGGAAAGGTCTCATGCAGTAATTGGAAAGAGGAGTTAAAAGGGAGATTGTTATAAACTCCTCTAAGTTTGATCTGGAAAATTAACTGGTTTTAATGTTTTCAATTCCATCATTCTCACTTATGTTTCAAAAGTGTTTGTTTTTTTTTCCTCCTTAGTTAATAAGTAGTTTTCAAATCTTAATGAGTATCCTTTTTTATTTCGTTTCCGACAAGGATTTTTAATACACACACATACATAAAGGGTGGTAGGCACAGAAAACCTTGGATAAATAAAATTATAATTTGAAATAATGTCTATAGAAAAATTAAGCATTAGAATTACGAAATGGTGCTTTAAAATAAAGTGAACATAAAACCTGGATACAAGCGTTATATGCCCTAATCCATATTTGCTGATGATGTAAATCAGTTAAAAGAGTGTGGCGAGTTTACTTTCAAACTATAATTAGATGAAGGATACACATTATAAAACGTGATCATTATACCAGAAGTAAAGTAACAGCAAAATTTTGATAATGTTCTGATGGCTTTTGTTCTGGTAACTTCTCCATCTCATAAAACTATCTCTTTTCGCTTCGTAGTTAAAATAAGTAATTATTATTATAATTATTGTAATTTTCCTAATTTGATCCTTGACACAAAAGAACAGAATGAAATTAAAAGATTTAACGAACAAAATATCTTTTATCAAGTTGTATATCATTTTTCCGCCAGTGATTTTTGCTTTTAAATTAATTGTTTCTCTGTATCGTTTTCATTAGTTACTTTAGAAGTTTCGAAAATTTCTGCTAGAAAACAGCACAGAAATTCGGAGTTTCTTACGCATCAAAACAGTCTCTTTAACAATGTAAAAATGTGGCTTCATGTTAAAAAAAGAAGAAGAAAAAAGAAGTTTTAATGAATTATTTTAGTGAGAATTGAACTTCATAAATGTACATGAAATAAAGGTATGAATTTTTTTATTTTTATTTCTTGTTTCTTATTGACCTGAAAACAAAGTCGAAAATAAAGAGCAATAACAGCAAGTATATCAAAAGCGCACTAATTAAAGTCAAGTCTAAATAAATCTCTTATCATTTTAGTATTTTGTTCTCTACGACAAGTAGCACATCCTGTTGTCTTCATTTTAAAACAGATTAAATAAACATTTTAAAATAGATTATTTTAAAATAGAGCATTTTTACTCAGTAGACATGAACAAAAATTGTTTCATTAAATATATTTTATTTAAAAAGTTAGTATTAATAAAGTTCAAATAAAATAGTTTATAAAATCAGTTTCATAAAATAATTTTATAAAATAATTTATATATATATTTAGACCAAAAATAGCTTCATTAAGGGAAATTCTAACTATCAGGAGTTGGCTTCGAACAAGAGCAGTATACCAAATGATACTGCATTCAGTTAATTTTTATTTTGATGGAATGAAGATAATGAAGCACTAAAACCGGGTTTGTTTTTAAAATCTAATGACGTAAAGTCATCGGGAAGGTGAAGAATAATGATAAATAAATAAAAAAAAAAACTGAAATTATTTTAGCTTTATTAATTATGTTGCTATATACCTTTAAATGTAGTGCATGATATTACAGTGTTGTTCAGTTCTGAGTTATTGATTACTGTACTTTTTTTGCACTTCGCACGAAGAACAAGTATTCAGGTAGTATTAATACTGATTAATGTTCCAAAGAGTAATATTTTCTGCTATACATATTCTCATATATATATTATAATTTTACAAATATATAATACTACTAATAATAAATACTATATCTACTTCTATATTCTGAAAGAGTATCTACTTCTAAAAATACTACTAAACTCTAATAAAATATATTCTGCTTTTATATATTATATTTAGTAAACGAAAATGAGGAAGCTGAGATTATATTAGATAATACTGGGAAAAGCACCACATGTAAAAAATTTATCTATTTCTGCGGATGTATGAATAATTGATCAAAATCCCAGTGATTTCTACGAAAGCTTCTTCGGGTAAGTAAAATTTAATATTTTTACCGAGTAATATCCAATTTTTCATCTAGAATCCAATATGAATAATATTTTGAATCTAATATGGAAGTGCTTTCATTTATATAAATTAAAATTACAACTAAAAAGTTGAAAACCTTAAGTGTATTAACTATTTCGTGACACTTTTTTCGTGAGTGGTTTTAATAATATAAAATCTCTAATATATATTTTTCGTGAATAATTTTAAAAATACGAAACTCTTGCGCAAATTGGAAATAACAGTCGACATGTTTCAAGCTCTCCAAAATAAGCATATAAAAAACGCCAATTTTTGAGTACTTGAGACATGTCGACTGTTATTTCCAATTTGTATATATTTCAGTTTGTAATCAAGTAAACCTCTTCAATTTCCTGGGATTATTTATTTAACACTATAAGCTTTTAGGAGTTATTTTCTTTCATATTTTATTCGTAACAATCAAATTGCCAGATATAAAAAACAAAGTGACTAATTCAGTTATTTAAATCGCAAAATTTAATCGCTTTATTTTAAAGTAATAAGAAATGTTTAATAGAACTTGGATAAAATTTTAAATAGTGAGAGCAAAATCAATGAAAAAACTTAAGGTAAATTCATAAAATGTTAAAGCCATCTTTCTTCTTAGTAATATGCGTGACGGTAGACTTGATTGAAATTTTTAAAATTTACACCATTAATCCTGTGAATTTAGCTGCTTCTTTTTTAGTCTTATGTTACTAATCGATATCATATAACTTTTTCTTTTATATATATATATATATACACCGAAGAGCCATTACATTATGACCATCCTGCTAATAACGTGTAGGACAACCTTTAGCCCTCAAAACTGCTAGCACCCGCCGTGGCATTGATTCCACAAGGTGCTGATAGGTAATCTGAGGTATCTGGTACCAAGCGCTCACCAACTGGTCCTGCAATTCCTTCACATTGCGAGGGGGTAGCGTGGCAGCACGAATTTGGTTTTCCAAGTAGGACCACAAACGCTCTATTAAATTAAGGTCAGGTGAATTTGGGGGCCAAGACATGACTTGAAAGTCGCTGGAATGTTCCTCGAACCAATCCATGACGATTCGACCCTTATGACATGGTGCATTATCCTGTTAGTAAACACCAGCCCCCGCAGAAAAAGATGTTGCCATGAATGGGTGAACCTGGTCTGCAACTATGTTCAGGTAGCTTACAGACGCCAGGGAATGTTCTATGAGGATTATGGGTCCTAATGTGCCCCATGAAAACATTGTTCCTGGGCGAGAAACCATGAAAACCTGGGCGAGCCCATTGTCATAGATGGAGGGTGGTCATAATGTAATGGCTCTTCGGTATATATATATATATATATATATATATATATATATATATATATATATATATATATATATATATATATATATATATATATATATATATATATATATATATATATATATATATATATATATATATACGCTAGGTATTCGCTACCTCGCCAAATGAGATAAAATCGTAAATTTGCCGAATAAAATTGTGTTTTGGCAAAAGTATTGGCGAATTACTTTTTTCACTGGAAAAAATATATATACTTAACTCCATTACAATACATTAACTTCCAAATTACGTCAAAATGAATTTTTCTAAACAAATCAGTATTTTTTTAGAAATTTATGCGGGTAGGACATAAAAATTGCAAATTAACTTATTCATTCGTGCTACACATATTACCTACCCATGGTCAAGCAACTATCTCGTCCGTTTTCAGCTCTTATCTCTAACCGTCACGGTGGAATGACATGTATGAAGCTGTAAACTACTTGAAGCTGTCAAACGACGTGGATAGTACCTGAGTTTGAACTCAACTCTCTACCAATTACACCACTTCCACCTACAATGCATCAAAATCAACAACTTCTAACATACAGTGTCTGGGTTGGAAAGCAAAGGGTGAGTAGCGATAATTCACCCGCGTGGTGAAAATGGCAAATACAACAAAGACGAAACATAAAGGATAAAACTTGTGCAATCTTGCAACTTGTGCACTAGCTGCAATACAGGTCTCATAATGATCGGTACGTTAAAGACTTTTAGCACTTTTTTAGCGTCTGCTTGCAATGCTGTCTGGTGATTCTAGGAATCCAATCCACAGTACCAACATCGGCTGAATGATGGATTCCGCAAAAGATGACATTGTATCAAACAGAACGTCCTTTCTCGGCTTGTCTTTTTCTTTTTGACCCCACATTAACAGATGAAAGTTGTTTGTTTTAGTAAGTCTAGCCTATCTAAGCCAGCGCTATATCTACGCTTATTTCGAAAATGGCGCAAAACGTCAATATGGTGAAAAGTCACAGTTATGTGAAAATGAAAAGCGTTTGTGGCCTAATTTTTTAATATTTCAAAATTTACTTCAATGCTGCATTACTTGGGCTCATAAAAATTTGCAAAAACTGAGAATACGGCAGTGATTTTTATAATTTTTATCTAGGTGGAAAGATGTTGCCACTTTGGCGATTTTGAAAACAAAACAGTTTAATAACTTTTAAAATATTTAAGTTATTTGTCTGTTCTAAAGCCTAGATAATTCTTCACTGCAAGATTATATATATAGTTTAAAATCATCGCATTACTTCAAGTGTAAACTTCACTTAAAGTATAACTTTTTTTACTTGCTGACAGAGTTTCGAAAAACAATTTTAATAACCATTGTGTAAAATTTATTTTGTTTATGATTTTATTCTATTTCAGTAGTGGCGCCAACTATTGTTTTTATGATTATTCCATACTGCGTTCTATATTATACATTATTTCATTCAGAAAAGGGCCAAAATGGCGTTTCTAGCCGTATCCTTGCTACTCCTAAAGTGCTTTTTCCTGGCGAGTGCACTTCAAAACTTATGTCCACCTATTGAAGATTTAGAGCCTTGTGGATGCGTGAGTGATGGTAAATCTATCCGAGTGGACTGCATGGCGGTTACAGATGTCGATGAACTCAGGAGAGCATTGCAAAGTGTGAAAGGTATACGTAGAGTGTTTATAGACTTTTTGAGAGCTCGCCTCGACTACATACCATCGGATTTGTTCAAAGGACTTCATGTCACGAAAATATCTTTCACTAATTGTGAGCTGAAGAAGTTCGGTGATGAAGGCAGATCAGCTTTAGAAGGATTAGAGCATATAATTGAGGTAATACTGTTCATCTGCATTTTTTCAATACCTTCTTCAGTGTTGTTTTGTAATCACCGCCCTTAATGTATATTCTTTTGTTGATATTTTTTTTATGGAATCTTCTTGAAAACAGATGTTATTAAAAACTACATGGCTAAGTAGGGGGCCTCCTTGGCCGAGCGATATCGCCCGCCAAAAGCTCTGTTAAGCGTGGGTGGCGGGTTCGAATCCCGCCGTAACCCTGAATGTATTCTTTGTGATGCCCTTCTCTGTATTGTACTATCTGTCCTTCTACTTGACAAAGGCTTATAAGCCTTAATTGAGCACACAAGCCTGCAAATATATGTTGTACCAATACATGGCTAAGTATAGTTTAGCCGAGAAGAAAAAAAAATTCTAGCAAAATCTGATAAAATAACTTTTCTTTCTTTGTTTTTCCCCCTTGAAAGGTGTTTCCTTTTCTTTTGTATTTTAAAATATTGCATCCGAATGTTTATAAGGAGTAAAAAAAAAAGTATCTAAGAGCTGAAATTTTGACACGGTTCCTTATGACAGCTACATGTGCTCATGAAACTTCAAAAACATTTTTCTTAAGGAGTCATTTGTTACTTTTGTCTAAGGTTACTTATTTTTTTTATAACTGGCGTATAACGTACAACCCAATTCTGAGTTTACGACATTCAATGTTCAGTCTTGTAATTTTTAACCCAATTTAAAAGACAAGGGAACTCCTGGATCAAGCATTATGACAAACTAATCTTCGCGGAGGCCTTTTTTTTATGAAACTAACTTGCATTTACGTAACACAGTGAGGAAAACCATGAAAAACCTTCCATGGACTAGCCATACGAAAAGGGTATTTCAATTCATGATTTATCTACCATTGAGGATATTTTGAAACAGTACTGTGGTCGGTGCTAGCAGGGAGCAAAAGTTGTATCTATCCGAAAGCGGTGCACCTCATTCGGAGATGAACCTTCTATCCCCTGAGCCACCGTGGCTCTAGGCCATATATATATATAAAAAAGTGTCCGATAGCCCTTGTCCACTGAATGGATATTTCCTAATAACACAGACTTAGCTTAAGTATTGCATATTATAATTAGGGCTAAAAAATCATACTTTGAGTTCATAAGCACTATAGAGTACTCATACGTACCAGTATTAGATGCATTGAGATCACGTATCTGTAACCTTAGGCCGTTAGAGTCAGAAGGGCTCGTTTCACATATAATACCGTGAGCAGTTAAGGAAGAATCACGCAGTCTTGTATAGGTTCCTATACTGAAGGGCTTAAATGAAACTGTCTTGTTTACTAACTAAGTTAAAAAATATTAGATACATTAAGTATCCAGTAGCTTTTATGTGTTTCAAATGCATCTCTTAAGTATATATTAACACTAACTTAGCATTAGCGTCGAAAAATCAAAATCCATTTTTCTATAGCAATCTTAATAGATTCATAAATTTATGTTTGCAGGAATTTTCTATACACTTTAGCTTTAATGAAGACAACGAGCTGAAATACCTCAACGTGTCACAGTTGAAAGCTATCACTGATTTGGAAATAGAAGGTAACGAATTAACTGAGATGGGAAACGATTGGTTCAAAGATGGCCCCTCCAACGTACGAAACTTGTTCATAATGACGAATTTCATCGAAAAGCTTGGAGACAAGGCTTTTGCATCCTTTCACAATGTCAGGAATTTGTGGTTGACTGGCAACAAATTCAAAACTTTGAAAAGAAGCATGTTTCCAACACCAGCTGTGCATCTCTCATCTTTAGATTTAACGTGAGTAGTTTAGAATATATAGTAGAATGTAGTAGTTTAGAATATATTGATAGTTTTCTTATTAATTTTTTAAAGATAGCCGGCTATTTATTTTATATTATAATTACCGATGAGTTTTCATCTGCTTTCTTAAAAAATTTAAACCGACGACTTTTCATTTGATTCCTTTAAAAATCTTATGAGAAATTCTTGCCTCCAATTTTAAGTAGTAGTACTTAATTTGCGTTGCGCTTAAGCTGCACAATAAGATATTTGGCATCCATGAGAATGATCCGAAGACATGAACCTCTGCAGAGCTCTCCTGCTACGGTGGTATGCTCGATGACCTGAGAGTGAAGTAACAGTAGAACGATACCGCACACCCTCGGTTCCCTTACAGTTAATCAAAGCGGTCACCCATCCACTCATTGATCTGCTAGGAACCCTTTCTTGTGATTAGTTCACTATGAGACCAACACATTTTTGGATAAATTTGAAATAAAATGAGCATAATTTCTTTAAAATTGACAAAGACTATATCAACTCGAATCTTCTAAGCAAAATCAGTATTTCATTTCTTATATTTTCATACAAAACAATAGAAAAGTTGTTGATTTTTAAAAATTACTTTATTTTACATTACGACAAACGAGACTCTGACTATGCGATATAAACTGTAAAAGCAGCGTCCGTATAATATATATATATATTATACGGATATATATATATATATATATATATATATATATATATATATATATATTATCAAATCAAATGGTTCATTTTTATTCGAAAAGTTGTTTATTTATTATTTATTTAATTAATTTTTATTTATTTGTCTAACACGAAAGAGCGAAATTGTCCATGTGAGAAGTAGTGTGTTCATGAGATTTTTTTCTTCCTTCAAAGCCGAACAGCTCATTAAAAATGATATGAGCCAGCTACTATATCAAAGAAAATAAAATATAAAAATGCAACAAAAAATTTTTAGGCAAGAGGGAGTAAGGTCGATATCGCATAATTGAATTTGAAATTAGGAAACTACTTAATTAAATAAATAAATAATAATAAGACGAGAAAATTTTCTACAAATTAAATTATGTAGTTCTTAACACTTATTTCAGAAGCGAAGTACAACTGTGAGTGGTTTAGCTATCATATTAATTAAGAGTTTTGAAAGCATCCTGAGCAATCGAAATGTGAGACACTTACCTACAATAATCTGTTTTTCTTTGACTATAAGCAAGCTGTATTGGATGTTAAAGTCTTACGATTTTACCACATTTTGCATTTAAGTAACATCTTCTTGACAAGGAAACATTTAAATTCTTTTTTCAAAATGTCATTTTCCAGCTGGGTTGTGCCATGATATTGTCAGTTCATGATGTGTCAGGTGAATTTCAAAACAGTTCGCTTTTAATTAAACTCTATAGGTTCTGTTTAAATCAAAATCATACAAGGCTTTATTGTGAAATGATGACAAACCATAGAAAAGAAAAATTAAGGAAATGAAAATGTGGTGTCAAATGCAATGAATAAGATATCAAGTTCCCTCTCAATATAAGAAATAAAATTCCAAGGCTTTTTCTGGTTTAGTCTGAATATATCAATAAAATTTCAGGTCAATTTTTGCCATAAATTGAAATATTTCATCAGTGTATAATATTTTTTATTCAATAAACAATAAAACATATTTTTCAATGGAAAATGCGTCAATTACATTAGAGAGAAGCCGATCGGACTGTGTAGAGGTCAGGGAACTGGCCTTGCGTCAGAAAGTTTCTAGGTTCGAATCCCGGAAAGGGCATGAGTTTTCTTTCTCTGTACTGTCCTTACTGTAGGCTTACTGTAGGAGCAACATTGGTCCACCTAAAAGAATGGCCAACAAATCCGCCCTAATAGACTTGAAATGACGAATGTCAACCCAGGTGGGCAATGAAAAAAAAAAAAAAAAACTATGGGAAGAAAATAAAAGTTTCATTGTGCGAATCTGTAAAGTGTAGATTTTATAATACACGTGGCATAGATAGAAGCAATATTTTGAACAAATCCATGGAATATCCTCAGCGGTAGACATATTCTGAATAGAATCCCCTTCCAATCCGGTTAACCGTGAGAGGTTTTCCTCTCCACGTAACGTAAATGTGGATTAATTCCATCCATTTTCCACAAAGGCTAGTTTGTCTCAATGCTTGATCTAGAAGTTTACTTGTCTTCTGAGATGGATTTAAAAATACAAGGTTATGGAGTTCAACACTAATTGTCATAAACTCAGAATTGGGTGGGCTGTTAAACAATTGTTATAAAATTTAAGTACCCATGTATCGTGGTGGCTCAGTGGATTGGGAGGGAAACTCAAATCATAGATGCGGAGGATAAATGCAATTTTATTATTTTTAAGATTCTTTATCCTAAATAGTTGAAAAACATACACATTATTAAGACACAACCCAGTCAAATACCTCTAAAGTAAAATATCGATGTTTTGCAGAAACCGACCACACTACACTAGAACAGTTATTTTAATTACCACGCTTCACAGTACACTTAAAACATTTTGTGTATTTAATTTTTTTAGCAATAATTTTAGCGAAACAATTTTAATAGAAAATTCTCATTTGTGTCATTGTAACTAATCACATAGTTGTGTCTAAACACGTCGTTGTGCATGGCGTGTTAACATTATAGCTTTCAGACGTGGGTTTATTATCACTCTGAATCAATTTTTGGATAAGATTTAATTGAATACTTGCAAGCGACGTTACGCATGTGTGTCGAATCTGATTGTTTGATCCACGTGGTATCTAATTCCCTTTTAATTTGAAGTTGGTTGGGGCTTTGTTTTTAACTAACAAGTGTTTTCTTCTTTTCTTCGGCATTTTTGCACCCATTTGTTAATGAACAAACAACCTATGTAGAAGATAAGATTCATTTTAATTAATTATGACTTGATAATTGTTTGTTTATTTAGGAAAAAATCGATCCAATATAAAGTGTCATTCGTTACATTATTTTTACCTCTCCTCCTACAATTTTTTTCAATCTCAAAATTAATTAAATTAAGAAAGAATATTTTATGGAAGAAAGCCAATCCTAATAAAAAAAAATTAAAGTTACTTATATTATGTCATTTTAAATCTTTGACCAGGCCAAAAATGCATGAAACGGACAATTCATTTCTGTCAAGTCAAGTGAAAAAAAAAAAAAAAAAAAACTTTAATTTTCATCAATCAAATATTAAAAATGTGAAAAATTTTTAGATAACACTATTTTGTTTTTAATAATAACTATTCTAACATTGCAGAAACAACGAAATTTCTACTTTGCCTGACGACATCTTTTCAAAAATGCCAGCCTTAAAGGAAGTTATTCTTGCAGAGAATGCAATACAATATGTTACAGAAGCAACCTGGTCTCCTGTTTGGAGTCGATTGAGAAGTGTTTACTTGGAAAGTAAGTTATAAAACCTACAAAAGGACAATAATGAACGTTTACAGGTTACGGTGTAAGTAACTTAACACTGAGCCACTCTTAATATATAACTTTCAAACAAAAGGACCTGGTATGTTTCTGCAACTGTTGACCGATAAGATATTTTTCTTTTTCTGAATACTGACTTGCTCCGACCTAAAAGAATAAACCTAAAAGGGCCTTAACAATGATTTTAATCCCGGGGAAAGGGGGGTTCAGATTTTTTTTGCATTTGTGCTTAATATTATTTCGCGTTTTCCAACAAATCTCAAATTCGTTATTAGCATAACAAGCATCATGATTCATTTGAAGACAAAATGAACCATAAAAAAATTTTTAATCATTAGAAAATTATAATGTGCAAAATGTGTATTTCAGCTTTACATCTTCTGACAAACCTTCTTCAATGTTGCTTTTGTCGTAGGCTATTAAGGCAAGGGGTGCGATTGTACTTGTTTTCCAGCGGCGCCTTCTATGGTCAAGAATTCGATTTCTGCCACACCCATTTATAGGGCGGATCCATTCATCCACGGATCGTAATTCTGACATGAACCAGAGAACGATCAATCTCCAATACAGTACCCGTAAAGGTATAATTTTGTTATGGTGACATTGAGGACTTTTTAACCCGTCAGATTTAACGCGCACCAGCACCATTTACCAAACGGGGAGTCTTCGGCCGGCTAGATTTGAACTCCCATTCTCACGAACGTGAGTTCAGCGCCCTGCCAACCAGGCTATCCTGGTCTAACCTTCTTTAATAATTAATAAAAGTGAAATATTGTAAACCAATTTACTGAAAGATTTGGGATAAATCTGCGTTATAAGCATTAAAATAAAAAACAACGTGAATAAAGCACAGATGAAAGTACAGAAATGGACATACTATATTTTTGGTTGGGTGTCCCAGAATGGCATGTATAAACTCGGAGGGGAGGTATAGAACATCGTGTAGAAGCTATAATTACATAGGAAAGCGTGAGCAGAAACTTCACCCTCATGTTATAAAGATACATAGAGACGTTTAAACTACTAAAGAAAATGTAGTGTAAAACGCTTCTTTACACAAACGTACAAGTATCACAGGAGGAGTTCGAAATTGCGCCCATTGGCTAGGATGTAAGCACGACACCTACGTGACGGATTGGCGAACATATTCGAAGATACCTGGCGTGCCACCAGGTCTATTTCAGAATTTACGGGCGTCTCATACACCCGTAATGCTTCCCAGAGAAAGAAAAATCAAGAGGAGATAAATCAGCAACCAGCAAGAGGCCAAGCAACTGAACCATCACGCCCAATATAATTGTTTTCAAATGGCCTCGTCCCTTTGAAACCCATTCCACGCTGAACATGTGCGGGGACATCGTCATTAAGCATTTCTGGAAGTATCTCCTGAAGTCCAATCGAGGTGGTAAGATGTGTGGTCCCAATTAAATTGACCCCCACGATACCCGCCCACACTTTATCAATGAAGCGTTGGTATGCGACACGTGGTCGGGTCCCGTGTGGGTTGTTTGCGGCCCACATGAGTGCGTTATGCGAATTGAGCACCACTTCACTTAGAAAATTTGCTTCATCACTTAACAAAACAGAACTAAATAAGTACACATCCGCCGCACTTTGGCGTAAAAACCACTGAACAAACGCGACACGTAGTGAGTGATCATCCGGCTGTAATAACTGAACACTCTGAACATCCCTGAGGATGATCCGAAGACATGCCATCGCAATTTTGATCCTCTTCAGAGGGGATGACACCCCCGCTTCGGTAGTCCGACGACCTGCGCGCGAAGTCTAACACTTTGAGGTAGAACGGTTTAACGAGGACCAATACCGCACATTCGCAGATCCTAAGCAGGCTAATCCAAATGGTCACTCACCCGCACACTGATGCTTGACTTCGGAGACCTGCTGGGAGCCGTGCCTTAACAATTAGTTCACTGAGGGAACGAATAGATGGATGGTGTATGAATGTGTCTTCCTTGCAAAACGGAATGTGACGTATGTATGTTGTCACTGGATCATCCTCAAGGATATTTCTCAGGCCGTCGCCAATAGCCCATTGTGCTGCTCTAGTGCGACGTTAAAAAAAAAGTACTCAAGTTTAATTATGTAAAAATTGTAGGTTCTTTCAAAACACATTGAGCCTGATGTACAGAGATCGTTTCTTTGAATTAGTTTTTTTTCCCTCCTTGCAGGCAATCCTTTAGTATGTGATTCTGGAATAGAATGGATGTTTAAAGTGTCACGTCCCCATGTATTGAAAGGAACGTGTGTCGGACGCAAGAATCGAGAAGATATTGCACTGAAAAGGATTATTGATGACAAACAAGAGGAGGATTTATACGACGGCTGATAATTTTTTCTTTTAATGCTTTTGAATAATAAATTAAATATATTGCCTCGTAATAGATTAGTTTATAGTAAATGCCTCCTGTATGTTTACGTGAACTTTTTTTATTGATTATTTATTAAAATAAATAAATAATCATTAATAAATGTAATAATCTTAGTCAAGTTTTTTTTTACCCAATTGCAACTGTTTATCTGCAATCTTTATAGTCAGGTAGTGCGTATCAGAAGCCCCAACTTTTTTCACAAATATTTTTAAATAAAGTAAAAAAAATAAAAAGTTTGAAAATTACGTTACGTTTTTTAAATAGAGCAAAATAGGAAAAATAATATATATATAAATTTTTTTTTTTACCACACGTTCGAAAGACCTAAAGGACTGAATCTTTGGTCTTGATAGCTATTTTCGGAAAGTGATGCATAGTATGTTTTTAAACGTGACGAAAATTGAATTGCTTCTTCCAGTTCAGTTTACTTGAAAAAAATAGTTTCTTTTTTTCAAATATTATTATTTTACTAATATTTAGTTTTGTGTCAGTTAGCTTGTTTTGTCGCAAAACAAACAGTTTCCTTGCTACGCTTAAAAACAATTATAACTTAAACCGATGACAGCTACAATTGAAATTTGGGCACTCTTTGTCACAAAGGTGTCGAAATATCAACTGACTTTAAGTTCTATGCGGCTATAAAATGATGATCAGTGTTTCCGCTAGTCTTTTGAAGCTACGTGTCCTTAGGAGACAAGATATCCATATTTCTGGGTCCCTTTTTGCCCTATTCAAAATATGAATTTTTTACCACTTTTAGGAAAAACAACGGTGTAATTTGATACTTCGAATTCCAATTATCTTTTTCAGTTATTAATAAAAAGAATATATATATGTATGTATGTTACGATAAAAACCCGAAGTTTGGTAAATTTTACGTTTTAACCGGTAAAAATTTGAAGCATGCTTTAAGGTAATTTCATTTCAGCCTTTGAGGTTAAACCTAGTAGTCACCAAGCTACTTCGGTAAATCATAGGTTTTACCGGTAAAATCAAAAATTTACCAGACTTCGAGTTTTTAAATTAACATATTTAAAGTTAGGTTGAAATTTTATTTCATTTTTTTTTTTTTCCGCTGAAGAATTGCACACCCCGAAGGGCGGAAACTTCACAACTTATTTTTCGCGTCCGCTCAGCGATTTTTGGCGTATTTGACGCGCTCTAGAGAGTACACGGAATGACTAAAGATATATTTAGCTCAAAGCATTGAGTTGAAAGCACCACAGTTAAAAATCGAAAGCCAGTCAGAAAGCAGTCTAAATTGTGTCTGCAAGATTCCAGATGAAGAGGAAGGGTATTGAGATAATCAAGAATTTCGGATACATAACCTCGATACTAATTAAATTAACAGGATTCTAGCTTCTCATACACGAAAGTGGGTTTATAAAAACGTAGTAAAAATATGCTTTTTTACGTAGCAAAGTAGTTAATAAATTAGTATAACATTGATCAGATGTGAAAATTTAGATTTTGGATCTCATACACTAATGTGCAATAATCAAGCAATATTACGCCATATTTCTCATTAATAATATATATAATCATTTATTCCACATGAAAAATTAATTATAGTTTATTTTGCTTAATTTTCAAATGTGCCACATAACTGAATGATAATTTGTCATTTTACATAACAAAGAGGTGACAACATAAAATTATTCAAGTTAAGCAATTTTTTTTTAAAAATTTAGTTTTGTATGGAATAATAAATATTTTTTAATTGTTTCATATTTATACATAGAAAAAATTATTGAGCACAAATATTCCATTTATTCAATTTTATCATTTGAAATAAATATATGGTCTGATAATTTCTGACATTTTCATATTATTTCGAACATATAAATTAAAAAGAAAATGATAACTTATGAAAGCAGAAGAATTTTTCACTACAGAATAATTGACATTGAATTAAATGAAATCTCAAGAATATTGTTCATATCTAAGGAATACTTAGATAATAAAGAATGTTTACAAGATTACTCAAATAATTTAAATGCTTACAAAAATTTGAAAATAGGATAATAATACAATGTTTCATTCCCTTCAAAAAGTAGAGCCATAGCTAACTTTTGGTCTAGAGCACCTCTCCTTCAAATTTTGTAATACTTTGTGTCTTCAAAACATGTAAGGAGCAGGACCTCTTTGTAGACTAAGTCTATTTTTTAAAAAAATGTAATAGCTGATTAAAAAGCGATATTCCTTTCATTTATAATACAGTAACCCAAACAGTAATTGCAATTTTGTTACATCTTACAGTTATTGAAAATATGCATTAACTTGTAATGTTGCAAATAAAATTTTAGTTATTATATCTTAGGTTGCATCACAATTTTTTTAAGAAATTCAAAATTTCTATCTGATAAAAAGTTATAGGTCTTCTGGAAATGACCTAAAATTTTATATTTTTAACAGTAATGATAAAAAAATTATCAGGAAATGTAATATTTAGGTCAATATAAAATAACATATTTTCAACTCTATCTTTGGGTTAGATTTTATGTAGATTTCTGGTTAGATAAAAA
Organism: Parasteatoda lunata; assembly: GCA_949128135.1. Taxonomy (NCBI): domain Eukaryota; kingdom Metazoa; phylum Arthropoda; class Arachnida; order Araneae; family Theridiidae; genus Parasteatoda; species Parasteatoda lunata. The sequence goes on along the minus strand of OX421976.1, from coordinate 14,044,881 downwards.
ATATGATGTATATTTTGGTATGTTTGGTTTGGATGTATCATGTACAGATTACATTTTATAAAAAATTTTTTTACCATTATTTTATAATCTAAACTATTCTTTGTTAGTTATTTTATATTCTAACTTTTATATTTTTGAACTTCAAATTCAAAATTTGTTTTGCATTTATGAATTTAAAATATTTTTTTCTAACTTACATTTTTTGACCCTAAAAATAAAATTTAGGCCTGTTTTGAAAGATCTAAATATTTTAAAATTTATTTGCTAAATATTTTTTTATTGATTTGAAATTGAGAAATGTTTTTATTGATACATAAAAATAAATAAGCATCCTTAAATAAGTGTCCACAAAACACATGAGAGGCACATAACCACAAAGATTAATATAAAATCTTTTTCATTTTGTCTCGAAAAGTATTTATAATTCTATTATATCTGCAAATAAATTTTAACCTTTTTCAGCCTAATGAGACAATTTGCCTCCAAAACAGATTATGTTGAAAAAAAAATTTTTTGTATATTTTAAATTATGTTAATGTATATTTTCAATTTATGTTAATGTATATTTTTCTCTCAACAAAATTTATTAGGCATTAACAAAAAATAGATATCCGTCTTGGTAGGGTTAAATTATAATTATCCACCATCGCAATCAAAACACTCGATTCATGTCAATCAAATAATCCATTTTCAAATAATAATAATAAATTAAAAATAAATGCGATCGTTCACGTTAAGGTATAGTATAAGACATTCTATTTCCTTACAATAAATGAATGTTATAATAACTCTGATTTAATTAAGAAGTTCCGAGTTATGGTGAAATACGCTAAACGTATAAAATCAACATTAAAGAAACAAAACTTTTGGTAACTCTCTGCGCTAAATTATTAGGACCATATTTTTCAGATAACATCTATCGAAAATTAAGAATTTAAATCTGCTGAAAAAAAAGTATGTTTCTTCTGACAAAATACATTGTAGGCAGTGCCGTCTTTATGCGTGGGCATAAAGGGCCTGGGGGCCCTTGAGAATCTAACTTTTTATTAATTGCATTAAAGAAAGCTAAGAATAAACAACATTACCTTATATATTTTTTACAATAAATATATTCTATTGTATAAAGTGAGCATTTTTTTCTTCTATTAATAGTGAATGATTATCATGCAAACACGAATAATTCGAATAGTTTATCATCACAAAAACTTAGAAAGGGAACAAAAATATATTTTTTCTACGTTCCAATGAAAATGTTAGGTAAATTTAGGTAGGGCATTGAAAGATGTTTCAATAACTGTTTAGTTTGACATAATAATTCATATCTTTTGAATTTTTTTTGTTATGCCTTTATGTTTATTTAGTTTAATGATGTTGCAGAGTGATTCAGTGATGATTGGGTGCATTAATAAAGACACCATATTTAATAACAAACAACAATTTAATAATAAAAACAATAAAAAATATATGATACGAAATGGGGCTCTCCAATGAGCCATTCAATTCAATCCATTGCCTGCCACATAAGTGATTACAGAATTATAGTAAGTGAGTGATTACAACGCCCTCTTCTGGTCAGGCAGAAATTTGTAACAAATGATTTTAAGTAACTTACATGGCTTTTAAAATTATTTTATTATTTAAGGATTACAATTGGTTAGCATCTCAAATGCTTTTCTTTTTAATTATGCTTAGATAAAAAATGCTTTATTTGAGTTTTGGGGCAGTCAAAATATGCTTAAATTTGTCAAAAATTCTTGCATCATATATAAAAAATGATTTATTTTATGCATGTGAAGTTTTTTTTAGTTCGTTTGTAAACATTATGAACATTGGGTCGAAAACATTTTTGTGCCCGGGGGCCCTGTATGCCATTAAGACGGCCCTGATTTTGTAACTTGATTTATAGTTATCAATAACTAACTAGTAAATGTGGAATCAGTTCTTTGAACCATTAAGGTTGGCACCTAGTATATTGAAATTTGATCTCTAGAATTAAAGTAATTTAGGGTAATATTAGTTTTTCTTTTTGGCTCATTGTGTGTGCATATATATATATGTGTGTGTAACATATAAAACTTCCATTAATATTTTTATGTTATGTTCTCTGATATAAAACATCATCCTAATTAACTATTCCATTCGAAAAACTTTCTCATACTTTTAAAAAGCCATATCATGTTCTTAAATCTATTTTTGGCTCAAGTATGCATAAATTTACGTAAAGACATTTTTCCCTTTAATCTTCGTGGGAATCACTCGACCTATTTCATAAACCAATAGCAATATCTAAGATTTCCCTAAGTAGAGACATTTTCGGATTCTTCCTACCAGAAAGACTGATCGTCGATAGAGTAAACTTCACTTTTCGCTCGCCACTCAACAAAGAATGATCATATAAAAATTATTTTGCTTTCATTAAAATTCTGTGTCTGTTTCCCTGCTCGGTCCGACTGCATCATTTTACAAATATCGATATATATATAAACAGTGCTCTGTTTATATATAAGACTATATTGTCTAATATATAAGCAGAACATCTTTATAAATTTTAATTAAATATTCAGATTTTTCTCATACTGGCATATAATCGTAATAGTTTATGGGATTGATTTTAAATATACGAAATATAAGTAAATAAGTAGACTACTTTTGCCATGGTATAATCACACTCACTTTATAACTTGTCTGATTTAGCCACTCAGCACGTGACGAAAAAGGAGGAATGGTAAGCAATGTCACATAGCGGCGAAATTTAAGACAAAAAGTGACTACCCTTAATGACGAAATAACTTTTTAAAAAATATAAATGGAATAAATATTTACAACATCGATTATAAGCTTTCATTCGTATATTTTATCGCTCTTGTTTAACAAGTTGGGCCACCTAATGTATTTACAAACATGAAAAAATGAATGAGTTATTTATATATTGAGTCCAATATAAATATATCCTTACCACCACCCTGTTACAAATAATAGTTTATTAGAATAAATCATTTAATCTTAATATTTTTTATATGTTTACAATAATATATTTTTTATATAATTTAAAATATATATATATATTTTAAATTGATTTATATATTTTAAAATTATTTAATAAAAGTAGCTATTTTAGCGTAGTAATGTTTAATATTTTGTAATTTTTGATTTAGTAGCCATAAAAAATTTTTTTTTTCCATTTATTTATCCTTTACTTTTATTTAATTATATATATTCTATAATTTATTTAATGATTTGAGCCGTGTGATTTTGCGTTTGGCATATTTGCTTCAATATTATCTCTAACATCTTTATCACTTTAATGACGTTTTTTTAAAACCTTTTATAGTTAGCCTATCTGCTGGAACCATTTTTTTTTACTTGTTTTGGCAAGACCATTTCTGAGTCTTTTGAAGCTGGTTGACTTAAAAAAAAATTTCCTCCGAAAACTTGGTTTTGAATGTAATATATTTGTTAAATCATCTAGAGCTTTGATTTTTCTAAAGGTTTAATATTTTGCCCACCGTCCTCCGATGCTTTTCCATCAAAATTTCTATCGAAGAATACTCTTTCTTCTTGGCCATGTTGGTCAGTATTGTTTTTTAATTTCCTCTTCTTAGTTTCTGAAGCTTAAGAGAAAGGTTTTATGTAACATTTTACACCTGAAGCTAGCGAAGCTGTTTAATTAAGTAAAATTTTTGAATTACAAGAATTTAGTCGATAAGACAATATTAACTGATAATTTCTAGAACTGATATCTTATTAGCAAGGTTATATATCTTAAAATAATTTACGATATTTTTTATCATGAAAAATTAATGCTGTAATTACCTATTATCCCAATTTATCTTTTTTAATAAATTAAGTTAGTTTTTTCATGTCTGCAACCAAGAAATCTTTGGATTAGTTTATCATATTTATACTAGATTGGTAAAAGTTAATTCCAATAACTTTACATTTTTTTTTTCTTCCTTATTGAATGTTCCGTTAATTAGAATTAAATAAAAACTTTTCTTATAAATTTGCTCTGTTATTCCTTTTAAAATATGTGCTAAATTGTTTAAAAAAACTGGTCGAATTCTGTTAAAATGATACTAACAAAATTCATTAAGTCACATTTGCATATTTATGTAAATTGCACACTGTTTCAAAAGAATATTCCACAATTAAAAAAATTTACGGTTAAAAAAAAATGGAAATGTGATTTATAAAATTTTTAATGTATTTTCTCATAAAGTTTATGGTACAGATGTAAAAACGAACTTATTTTCTATTACATAATTTGTCTTAAAATTATTAGTTTTCCGAGTTTTTTTCAGTTTTAAAACAATACACACTTGACTACCTGTAACAAAACTGAGAAGAGCTTAACATTTCTTTGTATTTATAGCTTAGATTTTTAATTGAAGTAGAATATATCGATTATGCTTCATTAGTTAGTAAACTATTGTTTAGGAACATATTAAATTTTTAAAACTTAATTTGTGAATCAGTTACGTTACACATCTTTCATATTCCTGAATAAGCTTGATTGTTGTGAACCAAAAAAAAAAAAACCTAAGTTTTATATAGTTATTTATAAAACCTTGATATTGTGCCATTGAAAACGAAAAATAAATAAAAGTTATTGGAGGGGTGAAAAAATATAGACTTACAATATAGTATATTGTATATACAGTCGCTCGATTTAATAGCTGAGCACCAGGCCCCTTCTAAAATTTTTTACAAAATTGAAATTTACCCCATCGTGATGGTTGGCTGAAAATAAAGGGGAGTTTTAGAAGAATAGGGGAATTTTGTGGATTTTAAAAGAATGGGGCATGAGCAATCCAAAGTGGGCTAAAATAAAAGAAAAGACTAGAGTGGGTTTATATAAGTTTTGGAAGAATTCTGTGGACAATCCAATGTTGGCTAAAACGAAGCAAAAGACTTGTGTTTTTGAAGAATAAGTGCTTCGAGTCCCCAGCATGAGCAGCCCAAGCTTAGCAAAACAATACGATTAAAAAAATGGGACGAAGCCCCATAAAGGGCCCTCGTCTCATTTTGTTTTAGGGAGAACAAATTCAAAGTTATAAAATTTCCCTGCAGAAAGGGCAAGATTTGTTCTCCTCACACTATCTGTTGATGCATTTTTCGTGGAAATGATGCCCACATTTCAATATCACACTGGGCTGAACATGGGGTTCCAACAGATTGAACCATCCTCTGGCTCTTTAAAAAAGTATTCAGGCATGTCCAGTGCATATATTTGCTCTATAATTTCCTGCGCCATTCTTATGCTGTTGATATGGATAAATGGTTGAATTCCGTCTCTTAAATTTTTCAAAGGCCATTTTCCACAGCCAGCACTTTCCATGAAATTGCCAAACACGCCAGGCTCCTTCATAATCGTTCATCACTATTTTTAATGATGGTCCATCCAACTTGTGCACAATTTCAGCAAAGTCATACATAGAGGATAAAAAGTTAAAGAAGAGAGTTCCACAATACCGTCAAGTCCATGGCATCGGAAAAGATGGCCCCACGACATCTGGCAGTTGAATGCGACATTCCGATTGGCCATGTCGGATCCCTAGTCGTGGTTGCCAGGAGAAAAGTGTTGAACCAAGCAGACTCCTCAATTCTGCTTTTAACATGTAAAGTCTACGGCGGGATTGTCATACTTTGAATCCATTTTTCTTGTTTAAGAATCGGGGTGATCAATTTAAAAAAAATACTAATAATTTTTTCAATCTTTCCTATCCACGAAAATGTAGGTCAATTTTTTTAATCTTTATTACTTTTTGTAATATTGCCTTTGAAACTCAAGTCACTTTCTACCTTTGAGTAAGGGAGGAAGGCAACTTCCACACCCAAGTTCATTCTCCAAGAGACGATTGCGGTCTAATCTTCTCCGTAGGTGGTCTTGCTCCCTCCCTCCCAAATACTTTTACTCTGTTCAACTCTTTTTGAAAATCTTTTTCTCTCTCTGTCCTTTTGAAGAACTGATATGGGGTAATTTATTATGGAAATTATATTCGCTGATAATTCGTTCATTCTACATACATTTTATTTATTTAGTAGTAATACTTTTTCTTGTTTTTATTCATTTTGAGAGTGGAATTTATTTTTTAAATACATTATTCCCCCTTTTTTTAAAACTTTTTTCCTTGTTTTTTAAAGATGTTTCAGAAATAAAAAATTTAGCTTCTGAATAAAGTGAGATTAATTAAAATCGAGACAATGACGTAAAGATATTCCAATATACTATAAAGCATCACAAAACTGCAGTTTTCCTTTTTAAAAAAATATATATATATCGTACACTCATTTGTAGGTTTAAAAAAACATTTACATTATAAAAATTTAAAAGGTTGCAATTTTTCCATTCCATAAATAGTTTTAATTACTCCAATAGCTGGGATAGTTTGTTTTTCCACGGTAAGGAAAAAAAAAAAAAAATAGCTAGTACACAAGAGCACACATCATCCAAACGTGAACAAGCACTTAGCCCTGTGTTTAGGGCTTTAATGCACATACACAAGAACACTAAGTATTAAGAAAATTTTATTTAAATCAGTAAATAAAGAAAAATATGAAAATATACGCATGTATTGTAAAACTCTTAAAAAAAAAAGGAAGTAAAAGAACATTAGTGGACATAATTAATATTCACGAGAGAAAAATAAAAACGGTATCAAAATATAATGAACCGCTGCTTAGGAACGCAACACTGAAAATATTGAAACCAGTTTGATTGCCAGATGAAATAGAAAGAATGAGAAATGTGATTATTATAAACACCACGAAATATCATCACGATATATTAAAAAATAAAAATAAGTTGTAATACTTAGAGTTAAGCTTCTCTTTGTTACTTCAGACAGTCAAACTGGTTTTGATGTTTTCAGACCTGATTCCTTAGTTGGTTCACTAGATTTTGAAACTATTAGTCTTTTTTTATTGCTTTAACATTAATCTGTAATTCCTAATTAATACACTTTTTAAAACTTTTTTTAGCAATATTCTAAAAATATATATTAAAACTAGTAATTATGCAATATCTTATGTATTTAATAACGAGAAATTTTTCGAATTCCTATTAAAAGTGTGTAATGTAATTTTTATTCACAATTTTTCGCTCTTTTATATTGATAGAACAAAGTATGTAATCAATGTGTTATTTTAATTTCTCTTCCCTGACCCTCTTTTGCCATTCATGGAGAAGAGTTTTCTGAGTAGAAATTTCTGCACTGCAAACTTTAATTAGTGTAGTTATAGTTAATTAAAATCCGCATTAGCATTACATGGAGAGGAAAAACACGAAAACCTCCCAGGGTCAGTGATAACATTTTGTAAAGTAAACTTGTCTCAATCAGTTGTTATGTTGTAAGTTTTAATGAAAATCAATATTTTCTTTAAAAAATTTCGGTATCGCACTTTTTTATAAATTAATTTCGATTTTTTTTGATAAATCTTTATATTAATTACAGTGAGCAGCTTCACAAATCTATATGTTAAAATGTAAAATAACATAGTATTGTTTTGTTTTAGTTTGTTGTTTTTAATGATCCATCGAAATGATCTATTAGAAAAATGGTACAATCTTTAAAAAATTGAAAAAATTAATTAAAATTAAAAAAAAAAAAGGTTGTGAAAAATATATGTATTTAAATTGTAATTGAAAGAAACAAATTAAAAAAGTAATAAAAAATAAAATCTTGAACTCAAGGGTTTACTTTAACATAAAAAGTTTTACAAGTTAGCAAATCAATTTTTAAAAAAATTAACAAACTTTATTTGATTTATAGAGAAAATATAAATTAATTTTTGATGTAGTTACTTTATATGAATTACTTTCATATGACTACATAGTAAAATGTTATAAATTTAAATACTCTGGTTATTATTAGTTCTCTCTAAATAATCAAATCAAAATAATAAATAATTCAAGATATAATTAGAAAAAGTGCATGTTAAATAAAATGATAAAACCATATTGAAAATAAATACAGCCGTTTTAGAGTTTAAAAAAATTATTTTTTAAGTTTTTCTTAGAAGGAGAAAAAGCATAATGTAGAGTGAGTCTCTTCTGATATCTTTTGAAAGCTAGTTGACCCCCGCAGGTTGCAATTCCCCCTTTTCTGTAACAGTGGTTAGTGGATTAGTTTCAGATTACTTAACACCCCAGGAAGTACACGCACCCCCACCAAAAATGTAGGGGAGACAGTGGAACGGGTTTTGGAGGTGCTATATTTTTCGTCCCTATTCGGGACTAACTCTTACTGAAGGTTAGAAGGGAAATGAAAAGGCCTTCTCACAGTATCCTTTGGCCAAGGTTGCGACATTCTGATTGTAAAGACGTGAAATTTTCAAGAATGACAAACTGCTTTTTTTTTTTTTTAAATGTACCCCAGAGGGGATTTATTTATTTTAATACAATATATTCATTACAATACATTCAATAATTTTGAAGAAAAAAATATACCACAGAGGGGATTAATGGCCAAGAGGGTGATGGGCCTACGACATCCGGGGGCTGTATCCATATCCTACTAAGCACATGGGTCACTTTCCAGGGCTTAATCCAGGTTTTCAATGCTAGTACCTATTTTTGTGGAAAAAAATATATTTAGTATTGCTAAAAAAAAAAAAATAATACAATAAAAAAAAAGAGAAAGAAGAAACAAAATGTTTCTCTTCTGAAAGAACCTCTCCCCTTTTCTTTTTCGCGGGATTGCGAAGCCAAGAATCACACCCATTCATAGAAAGAAAAAAAATCGCCTAATGGACGATAAACGAGTCAAGTGATGGGGTTGCTCATTTCCGCATGTAATGCCTAGTGAGCAGTCAATCTATATTATAAGTCTGTGGTACTGAGGATATTATAAGTTGAAAAATCAATATAAAAAAAAATTATTTTGATTAATAAATAAATACAACTATTTAACCATTTTGGATATTTGAACCTAATAACATAGAGGGCAGCTCGAAAGTTGCAAAGATGATCAAAATAGTTTAATCAAGAAAACTGTCAAAGGAATTGGATCTTTTAATCCTAATTCGCCATACCTCTAGAACTATTTAAGCAAATCAAAAACTCTTGGCACACAAATCATTTATCCACTCAATTTATCATGCTCATATCTCCGAAGATAATTCAACTGAAGAAAAAAAATTGAACTATTTATTTTCATTACTTAAATTTTTATACTCTTAAATTGTAAAGTATACCAGTTTTCCATAATTACAAACTATCCAATTATACATATACGCAAGGCAAAATTTGTTCTGAACTTTCCCTTATAATATAGAGCACATTACTATTGGTTACGTTTGAAGAAATTTGTTTGGCAAATCGTGACACTCACTAAAAGAATATATTAGAAATATCTTTAAATTGTTTCTTAGAGGGAATTATGATTAGTCAGTTAAAAACAAATGTGGAGCATAATATTTTATGAAAATAAGTATTTGTTTAAACCTACATGCACACATCAGTTTTAAAAATTAAAATCACCAATAGTAAGATAGTTAAAACACTATCTTCTTTTATAACAGTTAACACTAATAAAAAATTTCTTCACAATTTTCAATAGAGCACACAACTGAGTTATTACAGAAGTAGAAAATTTTAACTACTAGAAGGTTTAGCTTACAGTTCTCCAAACCCCAGAAGAACTTTTTACTTAAAAAATGCCATGCCTTTAACAAAATAAAGTTGTGATTGTTTTCTTTCAATTATATAATAATAAAAAAATTTATATAAAAATTAAAAAAAAAAAAAAAAAAGAAAAAAAGAAATAAATAAATAATCATAGTTTGACTTTCCAGAATCATTTTATAATTTTTTAATTGTGCTGTTAAATAAGAGACTTATTCAAGGGTTCTCAGTATAACAACCTACAGAAATATACTTGACAAATATATTACCAAGTCAAACCATCAATACTAAATGTCGTATAAATAAGGGAGTAATAAAAATAATGATAAGGAAATGTAGTAACACAAATCATGAGAATGAGTATGTAATAATAAAATAAAAATGAGGAACTAGGGTAAAAAAAAATGTAGTAACAAAATTAATGATTATGACGAAGTCAAATATAGAACAAATCATGCAACATAACATTCAGTTTAAAGTATTAAATTTTCTACTTTACTCAATTTAAATAAAAATGTGAGAATTTAAATAAAAACCAAATAAGTTTTAAAGACTGCCAAGATAACATGCTGGAGCATTCCAGCAGTCAGTGGTAAAATAAAACATTAACTGGGTCGAGGCCCCATATTGGAAAACGAAATAAGAATACGAGTGTTGCTATTTATATTTCTGGCCTAATAATGAAAAAACAAATATGTAGGATCGAAATTGGTTTTATTGTTTTTCAAAATATTCTCCATGATGATCAAAACACTTTTGCATGCGTTTCAACCAATTTTCAAAGCACTTTTTCCAGCCCGATTGAGGTAACTCCAAAACATGCGTTTTGAATGCATCAACCGCTTCTTCGGGGGTCGAAAATCGTTGTCCACGTAATTTATTTTTGATGTGTGGGAATAAGAAGTCATTGGGTGCCAAATCAGGGCTGTACGACGGATGACCCATCAGTTCGATCTTCCGCTCCGTCAGAAATGCCTTTGTTTGAGTCGATGTGTGAGAGCTCGCATTGTCATGATGAAGAATGATTCGCCTGTTCTTCAGCTTTTTTCGAATTTCTCCGATGACTTCTGGCAAACAAATGGTCGTATACCATTCAGAATTGACCGTCCTGCGTTGCTCTAACGCCACTGTTGCCACATGACCGTTAATGCCGAAGAAACAGACAATCATTTGTTTCGATGTGCTTCTTCCTCGAACAACTTTTGTTGGTTTTGCCTCGTCTTGGAAGACCCATACAGTTGATTGCTGTTTTGTTTCCGGCTCATATGCATAGATCCATGATTCGTCACCTGTGTAGGTGTTATACACAGCCTTTGATGTACCTTGAACGTATTTTTCCAACATTTCCTTGCACCAATCGACACGAGCCATTTTTTGAGCGTTTGTCAGATTATGCGGGATCCAACACGAACAAATTTTTTTTACGCTCAAATGTTCATGCAATATTTTATTGATGCTAGTCATACTAATGTCCAAAGACGCCACTATCTCACGGTATGTCACATGATGATCTTGCTTTATCAGTTCACGCGCAGCATCGATCTTTTCTGGCACAACAACGGATTTTGGACGACCTGCACGGGATTCGTCCTGGATCGAACATCGACCACGATTAAATTCGTTATACCAATTTTTTACAGTGCTGTAGGATGGCGCTTTATCGCTGAATAAAGAATTAAGTTCATCGAAGCACTCTTGTCTTGACAATCCACGTCGAAAGTTATGAAAAATAATGGCACGAAAATGTTCACGATTTAATTCCATTTTTTGAAAGAGAAGAACTTTTCAATTTACTGTCAACAACACAAATGAAGCTATAATGGTAAATCGTCTGCTGAATTTATGTTTAAAAATATCAAACTTTCGATTAAAATCGTCTGCGGTCGCCTAGCAACACTTACTGTTGCCAAGGCCAGAAATATAAATAGCAACCCTCGTATAATACAAAACCTTAAAATAAATTTGATTATCCAGAGAAAAACAAATTTAAAACGAAAATAACTTAAATCAAAAGTACACTGAGAATAACAAGCCTACATAAGAAAGCTACAGTTAAAATAACCAAAAAATAAATAAATAATAATTCAATGCCAGATCCTTTAAACAATTAAGTGAAATTAAAAATTCTAGTGCTGCCCTCTGTAAAAAAATATGAAAAGAAGCCTAACTTCCGACAAGAAAAAAACATTTTAATTAAGTACCGCCATCTATATTCATCAGGAACAAAAAATCCTCATCTTTACCGCATAGGTCTATTTGTGCTCCTAAAATAAAAAATAACATTCATAAATCGTAAAAAAAAAAATGACTAAAAAACTGGAAAAAATTTTAAACCAAAAAAATAAATAAATAAATAAATTACAATACCATAAAGGGGGGAAAATAATAAAAAGAAATTTTCAACACCCTAGTTTTGGAGATTGCACACTTGCTAACTTTCGCAAAAAAGTGTGATTGCAAAATATATACGTATGCACATACATGCAAATAAAAAGCTTCTTTGAACTCTTCGCTGGGGCAATCTTTACTCAATCTAAGATCTGACAAAAGCCTGAGGGACAGAAACAGGTCCTCTTCTTTACAAATTCTTTTATATATAATGTGTTTATCAATGGTTTATAGGATCATATAATTGCTCTTTGAAATATTCAAGCAAAATAAAAGTATAGGAAAAAAATAAAAAAATTTCAGTTTTAATATTTTTCATCTTTTTTTTTTTTAATACTTTTAAAGGAGGAAAAACATTTACTTATTTGGATTCAAGGTTTATAATTTAATCAACGCAATAAATATGCTGTCGAAAAAAAAAAAAAAGAAAAATAAACAGTAACAAAATATTTTTAATTTATTTCAACTTTTTTAGCCAGATTTAATTTATTAATTTTTTATCATTTTCTCAGTAGTAAAAAGATTGTTTATTCATTCAGAAAAACAATTAATCTGTTCATATTCAGTATCTTAAAATATATATTAATCAACATAACAGATTCTCATTGACTTATTTCATGTACAGTGTATGGAATGGAAAAAGGGAACACCTTGATTAACTTTTGATTTAATTCTATTATTGCGTACAAAGAGTCAATACCATATTTTTTAAGTTACGAAATTGAACAGAAAAAGGCATTTTGCTCGGGATAAACATACAAGTTTTTCTATAGTTTTTAATTTTTGAACGCGGAAATATCCGCAATCTGGAAGGTATGGCAAAGAGAGAGAGATGGAAATTTTGGGTCTTTTAATTTTAACTTCACTCGCCCATTATCCCGAGAACTTTTTGAGTGTATTGAAAAATTTTTGGATACAATTACAAAAATTTTTTATACACAAATTTTTACGCAAAAATTTAAATAATTATTTGTTACTTTTTATTAGTTTAATAAATAATAGTAATAAATTGCTCATCATTATTACACTGGCTTCCAAACAATGAAGAAAATCTCTAGGATATTAACTTTTCAAATTGAAGAAGAATTGTCAGTAAGTGAGACCGTCTTTTTCAAGTACGCACTAATAACATCAGTAGACGTTGAAAGAAGCTTCTTCAGGTATAAAAATTAACTTTCAGACAAGAAACGCTTGTTTACATTTCAAAATATTAAAATAAAAAATTAATAATCCAATGTAATTCTGATATTTAGTAATATTATGAGATGGAAGTTCTTATATTCATTAAAGTTTCTATACAAAATGAAAATGTTTTGGAGTCAATATATTTTCCTTTTTTTTGTTTGTTATTTTAGGATATAAAACATATTTTTCAAACTTTAATGAACGTAGAACAAGTATTGTATTGCTTTATATCTTTTGAAATGACTCATAATAATTTAAAAAAGTAAATAATTGTTTTAGTTCAATATTTTTACTTTATTTAAGTCGTGTGATAAAGCGTTTTTAGCGCAATTTTCGCATTTTTTGCACTTTTTAAGGGCATTAATTGAGATTTTTTAGGTCATCAAAATCCGGGCTCTACTTATTATAAATAAAAATATAAAAATTTTTTAATATTTTATAACTATTTAAAAAACCATATTTTTTGCATGGCATTACCTTTGGATAAACGAATTTTTTAATTGTATGAAAAATTTTTCTAATCACTCAAAACGCTCTTGAGATATGACACCATTGAGATATTATCTCATCATTATCATTGAGCTATTATTATGAAGCTATTAATATGAAGGAACTTTACACTACTTTCGTGACACGACTAATTGGACATTATTTATCATATTGCAGTTTTGTGTCTAATGTCTTATCTTAAAATATTGTTTGTACTAATTCATATTTAAGGCTACGTCCTACAACCACTAGGATTGAAGGCTAGTACGGAAAAACCCGTTCATTAAATCATAAGTTATTCAAGTTAAACAGTTTTTCATTTTAACACTGTTATTATTCTTTATACGTTTTATGCTTTAGTTACTATATTCTATCAGTATAAATATTAAAAATTTTTTTTTTCGAAATTTATTCCACAAATCGCTAATAATTTTTACATAAAATTTAATAGAAAAAGTCGAATTAAATCACATTAGGAAACCAAAAATATTATATTATAAATCTTAACTATACACAGTAAATTATTTCTATTAAAATTACAGGCTGTAGTTCTTCCTACAAAAATAACTTCGAGGTTTTTTTGGTTTATCTTTTATCACTTCCAAACAGCTTCAACTTGCAAACAAACTGATTATTTTAACATCTTTTTTTTTTTTAAGCTCTGGTTGACTTAAATGATTCACCTGATTAAATTGTTTTTACCCAATCTTAAATAATTTACCCATGTACAATTTTTTTTAAAATTCCATTTATCAAATCATTTATAGAGTTAGTATTATTTAACAATATTCTTGAGTTTCTTAACAAATGGACTGAAGCGTAAAGAAGAAAACTATCAGTAAATCAAATTTTTGTTTTGTTTTAATATAGATGACACGTTATTTAGTTTCTAAAATACTAGAGTTTTAAAAAATTTAATGTTTAAATTAAAATAAAATTGAACTACCTAGTTATTAGTTATTTATACTAATTTTGAAAAATATATACATCTCTGTTACAAAAATATTACACTAACTGGTTTTAATTTGCTCCTCAGATATCTTCGGAATTTTTTCTAGTTGAGCATTTGAGATGAATAATATTTAATTGAGAACACTGTAGAATCTTATGCTGAATGTGCATATATTTTTTCATTTATTCAGATAACATCTTTATATTTTTTTCTTTGTTAATATTTGAATCATGATAAATTCTTTATCAGAACAAAAATGTGCATATCATATTAATCATTATTCGTATATTAAAACGTATTGCTTATTTTCAAAATTATCTTAACCCCCTGTCAGGCTAAGTCTAGCGCTATTCTTGATCAAAATGTGAACTTAAATTATAGAAAGATATGCAACTGTTCAAATTTCATAAAAAATAAAACAATTCCTTAAAAAATCCTTCAAAACAATTTAAAAAATAAATTCTATAAAGTGCTTGTTTTGGTTTGGTTTAAATCTTAAAATACCAAAATAAGCAATTTTTGTCAGCCCTTTGTCAGTGCTGTTATGAAGCCTTTTTCATAAAATTTTTTTAGATCATTCAGATTGAAATTTTTGCGTTATTTTTAAAGTCAACTTTATTATATTTTTATGTGCAGAACATGAATGTCGAGTTTTCTCACACTGTAAGATTATAAAGTTAGAACTTAAAACAATGCTTCAAAGTAAGAGAAAAAAACGTTTGATATGTCCTAATTAAAATCAAAGAATTACTAATTTTAAACATAAATTTATCTACAAAGGGAATGATATCAACATATGAGCTCACAGACAGCAGCTGAAAAACAAAAATGTAAAATATGGAAACAAATATATTCATATTTCGTATCATGAAATTTTAGTGTGGAGGCCCTAAAAATTTGAAGATAGAATAGATATTTACCATTTGCTAATGTCTTTCACTAGCTTCAACAACAAGTTTTTCATTTAAGAATTTAGTTTCCCCATATTTTCCTATCATCCAAGTATCAGGATACCTGGGTTGAACTGAGTTGTACTCTCTGTTCCAAAAAATATGTGCTCACTACCACAAATCACGTCTGCCATGCTAGCAAATACCAGACGTGGTACATTTGCTTTAATGCAGGCCTCATTTATCAATGGTTTAAGGTAAATACTATACATAATGTTGTTAAAGGAAACCATACTAACAAATTATGGTTCACGAACCACAGTCTATTATTTACTTAAAATATATTAACTTCTTTCTTTTCAAGTAAAGCTTTTTTTAAACTTAAAAATATTCAAGGTGCGTAGCTAAATCTCTCAACAATAAGCACTTTTTAAGCACTATATACATTAACAAAATGCAAAATAATTTTCAAAGAATTTATATGATCATGATAAAATAACTAGGTTCTGACAAAAAACTCTTCTTGATTATATTAGCGTCGATCGGCCTGTGCAGGGGTTAGAGAATTGATTTTGCACCAGAAAGGTTCTGGGTTCGAATCCCGGGCGAGGCATGAATGTTCTTTCCTTCTCTGTATTATCTGTCCTTAGTGAGGGAGCAACATTGGCCCACCTAATATGGCCTCCGAAAGAGTGGCCAACAATCTGCCCTTCAGGTGCCTGTATGACTTAGGTCATTATCCAGGTAGGCATTGGAAAAAGAAAAAAAAAATTATATTAGCCATTATAAAATGATCAAGATTTTTTTGGTTCGATATCAGAGGGGGTGGGGGGAATGAAGCATGAAATGGGGAGTATCTTTCAAAATGCAGCAGAGTTGCACACGACAGTGCTAGAATCTCACCAAATCTAGCTCAGCAGACGCACATGCCGACTTGCAAGTAGTTCACCAAACACGTAAAATGACCGACGCTTTCATATGCTATGGACCGACGGTACGCTGAAATGGATAGTGGTTGAATAAATTGTGAAAACATTGAATAGAACAACGTGAAAAGTGTGCTTTTCCATAATACATGGCGAAAATTGACACGGAAAAGAAAAAAAAAATCTCATTTTCGAAAAAGGAAAATTTAAGCACTTTTTACAAACACCCAATCGAAAAAGCACCTTTAAGGGCTTTTAAATGACGAAAATGGAAAATAAGCACTTTTTAAAAACGTTATGCACCATGATATTTCAATATTTTCAAAAATAGCTAATTATGATATATTTTTTATTTTTATTAAATATCGTTCTGACAATGACCAAACTTCCCTGCAAGCTTTAATCAAGCGGATAAAATCAAAAACATACTTCAAAGTGTAGATTACATAAAATTATAGGAAAAATCAGCTTAAAAAATTTTTCTTACACTTATTGGAAATGTTATTAATAACCATTAAATAGTCAGAGGAGGGCAAAGGAGGCCAGGGAAAATAATATGAAGATCCTCATTCATATGGGTCACCCAAGCGACAACTCAGGAAACCAACTTATTATATAACTAAATTTTTTTAAGAAGCTAATATGTGACTCAAACAAAATATTTTATTCAGAATAAAATATGGGATAAATTTAACAGATCAGTTTTAGATTATACAAATTTAAATATTCTTCACATTTAAGGAAAAAATGAAAAATATTTCTTCGCAAAAATGAATTTTTTAAGCAGAAAATAATTTGCCTTAAATTATACAAAAATCTGATTTAAAAATAAAAATTTTGATTTTTATGAGTACATATCTTTCCCACATTTATTTATCCAATTTTTTGTTCTTCTGTTTTGAGGCATCTGATCAAGAAGTTTGTTCTAGGACACCTTACAATAGGGGTGCACAACCTGCGGTCCGTCAACACTTGATGTACGGGTCGCGGTCGCAACCTGAACAAAATTTTAAAAAATTTGGAAATTTATTTTTTGAAATATATAAAAAAATTTGAAATTTACGCATTTAAGTTTTTGACGCACCCAATTTCAATCAATGTAGTTTTCGATGGTTAGATCTACAAATTTAGGCTTAGTCTTGAAAATCCGAACAATTTTAAAACATCATTATTACGATGCATGAATTTCGAATTTCAGCTATTGACATTCGAGATTGTCGCAGAATATCATATCTGTTTGTCAATAAAACAAAAAGGAAAAACGAAGTTTCTGAAGAAATAAGTTTATTTAAAAACATTGGTAAGCAAACTGTCACAAAAAGAGTGACAAAACGTAAAGAAAGAATAACCAAATAATCTGCTTTAACAGAAGCTTAAATACAGATAACGGATGACGTCATGATCCACGCCAGAACGACTAACAGCAAATTCAAATAAACTGGCCGATCCCCACAGACCATGACGTCACTGACGCAAGTTGAATGCATGAGATCTGCGACGTCTAACGAAAATCGTACCTCATACCTTTATTTGTCTAACCAGTGTTTTCATTACAGAAAAAAATATGGGAGAGAATTTCTCACCCTTTTTCAAAAACAGGGTGAGATTTCTAAAAATTAAAAAAACACAAATAGACCCTGAATTTTTTTACTTTTCTTTAATTACAATATTTAACATCGTCTATTTTTTAAATTAGAATAATTTGCCGCATCATCATATGGAAAATGTTCTATGTCTACTTTTTCATCAGCTATTCTCATTAGATTGCTCAAAGGCTCATTAGGTGCTAAAATACATTTCAACAGATGCTGAACTATTCAGAATTACTAAGTACATTTGCAGCATTATGCACACACTTTCTCATCCTCTACATCTGCCAGCATACGCTTTTCAATTACTTCTGCTATGGAATAGTGAAGTTTGTTTACTATATTTCCATGTTCATATTTTATGCTAGGCCTTCCAGCATAGATTTCACAGCCTTTAACTTTTGCAAATTGCTGTAAATTACCAAATAGTTAGATTGGTAATTCATTAATAGTAAAATAGAGCTGACTTCAGACAACTTATTATAAAGGTTTCATTTGTCACAAAAAATTTAAACCTCTTACATGAAGAAACCTTACCTCCAGTGAACACATGGTTGCAGAGAAATGTGTTCTGAAAGAGGTTCTGTCCATCGGGGGGGGGGGGGTGCTCTGCTATTAGCACTGGTTCCGAACAATATTGGTAAATAAGGAAACAGCTAGATAACAGGGACCGATGTTGAAAATAATGAAAGATCAAGGTAGAAAAGTGAAACGGAATTTATTAAAAATGGCACAAGACTAAACTTTTTTCGAAAAGCGCAAGATTTGCGCATTTTGAAATTGATCAATTGAGTGTGCGTATTTCGCACGGTAATAATTGAGCGAGAAAAGGAAAAATTATGAGAGATTCTCACGCTGTAGTGAAAACACTGCTAACAGTTATTACTTTTGACGCTCTTTGCATGCGACGATTTCATCGTAAATCCAATGACTTTTCAGTAGTTATCGCTACCCATTTTCACGCAATTTCTGCAATCGCAATTTTTGAAAGTTATGAAACACTTTATTTGTGCAAATCTAAATGACTTTTTAACTTTTTTCGGCAGTTATTGCTACGCCTTTCCGCATGGTATTTAAAATTTTTATATTTTAGCACAATATTATTATGAATTCAATTAAAGAATTTTTACCTATGCAAATGATGCTTTTATTAAAACGGCAGTTGTAAATTTTTTCTATAAAATTTGCTTTTAAATTTATACTTTTTTTAAAGTTGGAGAATAAAAATAAAGTTTAACTACACCGACTCTAAAATATATAGATATATAAATGTATTTAAATAATATTTTTATAAAAATTGTATTCCTTGTTTAATTTTTTTTATAAATGTCTATCCCTCACTACTGGGAAATTAAAAATATTTTTCTCTCCTTATTTTAATGCAGAGAACAAGAAATTTTTGATACTTTGAATACATGGTAATTCAAATGTTTTTTTCTTCTCTTTTTTCAAGCTGAGATCGAGGTTTGACTGTATTTTCAGAGCTTTGAAATATTAAACTTTTTAAACACTATTCTTAAAGAATTTTTTTAATTAAAAAATATTTTATTCCAAATCATTCTAAGAAAAACTTTATAATTTAATGAAATTTTTTTTTAAATCAACAGAAAAAAAAAGGATTATCCCAAGAAACTGAAGCGAAAAGATATACTTGATAAAATAATAACTTCATTTGCTTAAAATATTATAAAGATGGTAATAAAATACAATATATTTAAAGCACTGAAAAATAGTACTAACTATAGAGACTCACCAGATGTGAAAGAGGAAAATGAAAGAGAAAATGTAAAGTTTCCAATGAGAAAAGAAAAAGGTGAAAAACAAAATTAGAATAAAAAATGACGGTATCTGACAGAAAAACAGAATCTGAAAAATAAATAAAGGCATAAAAATAAAACTGCATTTCCACATACTATGGAGAGGTGATGAGGAACTCATGTTAACAATGGAATCGGCTATCGGCATTCATATAACAAGACTCCAAGATGAGCTAATGTGACATAATGGGGGAAAGGAATTTTGCCATTATCAAAGTTGAAGATATGCCCAAGATTAATCACACTCCAGAGTTTTCTCAAAGAATAAAAAAAGGCACTTTGAATTGTGAAGGGGCATTCACTTCAAACTGAAAAAAATTATCAAATTGTGTAATAACTGAATTTGGTTCTCAACAATTTTTAAGTTACCCTTTTAAAATATTTTATCTAGATATTTCAAAAAGAAATTCTCACACACTATCAAAACAAGAGAATAGATTGTAGTTTATAAAAAATAATTAAAGGCAAGCTAAAAGACATTCCCTGAGCATACATTTCTTTCAAAAAGTTAATAAAAAAATGATCGATTGATAAACAAGTTGAAAGCTTTTTCTACAATACAAATTGAAAATCATGAAAAAAAATTAACATTTAACGGTGAATTTTTTTTAATTAAAAAGGTATTGATTTGAAATTTTTTTTTAAAAAAATTCATTAATATACCCCTTGAAAAAAAAAGAGAAATTTATAAAACAAAGTATATACTTGTAACAGTAATCAGAATCAAACCTATAAACACAGACAGGGGTGAAAGCTTCAAAAATTTTCAAGGCTGAAAAAAATATCAAAATCATAAGTGGGCGTGTTCCGTCCAATAATTTCAAGTAAACAAAAAATTATATATGAATTATTTTCATAAAAATTGTGCACAAACTTTTACAATACAAATTAAAATATACAAAATGCAAATAAGGCTTATAAAAATTCCATATTTATTTTAGCAAACCTACTATTGTTCTGGAGTATAAACAAAAAATGCAAAGTAATTTATTTCAAGCAAAAATTACCTCAGCTTTGAACTTTTTATAAACATTTAATTTTCTAATGAAATAAACTGCTAGCATTTTAAGGAAAAGAATAATACTTAGCTAAGTTAATACTTTGTTAATAAATAACAAAAACAATTTTCAAGCTAAACATAGTTCAATAGTAAAAATAATATTCAACAAAATGTTGATATTTAATACATTTGCAAGACGAAAAAAATGGCATGCTAAATGCTTTTCAACAAAAAAAATTTTCAAGCTAAACATAGTTCAATAGTAAAAATAATATTCAACAAAATGTTGATATTTAATACATTTGCAAGACGAAAAAAATGGCATGCTAAATGCTTCAAGCATGATGTTTCAAATTGCGTCAAAAGTTTTGCCATGCAAAATCTTTCAAAACATTTGCTGCTAAAAGAAAATTTTTGTTTATCTTAGAGTTAGTATATGGGATAGAAATGTTTGTATTATTTTCTTGTAAATTTACTCACATTAATTCTACACAAACACTTAAAAAGTGCAAAATAAAAGAGAAAAAACTATATAGGTGCGTTCTGAAAGTAATGCACATTTTCTGGGAAAAATAGATTTATTGATCATATGGGTACAAGTAGTATATAGTTGATCACTTCTGACTCAGTCTGATCACTTTTGACTCACTTTCCGTCCGTTTCCCCATGCTAATCGCCATAGAGAAAAGGTGCTCGAGAGAAAGTTTGTGTGGCAACGGTTTTTTCGATCGATACTCAGACTCGCAGCGGAGCTGAATATCGATCGGATTTTTCTATGGGAAATATTTTCTGACTCAGTTTAAAGTTGTTCGTTTTTGTTTGATTTCGCGCGCGCCCGTTGCCACTCGATCAGACTTTTCTATAACAAATATTGTCTGACTCAGTCTGATGCTGTTTCAATACATTCTTTTTTTTTAAAAGTCGGAAATAAACATTTTATGCGATAGAAATGAAAATATAAATAAAAACTTACCGTGCTTGTGCAGTGCAGATAATCCTTAAAGTGGGCAATGGTGCTGGCAGGGTGCGGCGCGCGTTTAGGCAATGCTGTTATTTATTCTTGTGGAGGTGGAGATGGTGGCGGTGGATAGGGAGGAGTAGTAGGCGTATGTGGTCGGGGAGGTGGAAGTCCTGACGTCGACCGATTTGGCGGATATCTAAAATACCTCATTATGTACCTCTCCTCATCGCTGAAGTTGCCCCAATTTATCATTCTGTTCGGTTCCATAATTCTCAAAAAGATATATAAACGCAAGTAGCCAAGTGCTCTTTCCTCGCGTTCTGCACTCATTCCTGTTGAAATAAATGTCATAAATATTTCACATAGATATGTATATTATTTTAAAAGAGAAAGAGATTAAAGATATAAACTTACGTCTGCGATTTATGATGCTAAGTAATGAAGCACGCTCTTTTTTGCGCTCATATTTATATGACTTTTCATCGCATGCATTCATCGGTCATTTCTTTTCATCCCCCACATATTTATTTTGCACAGAATAAAAGGAACAGATGCTTATAACGGATGTGTAATTATATATATTTTTTTCAAGATTTGTCAACATGTGAGCATTAATTCTGGCCTTGGCAATGAGTTGGCGCAAAAGTCCCCCGGGCGCAATGGAATATAAAAGACATTAGGAGGCTTATTATCATTATATCTACATCGGTGTGTTACTGAGATGGATTTCGTGAAAAATGTTCCGCACAAACGAATATCTCTTATTATTTTGCTGAGTTTTGTTTGCATCCTGGAACCGCTGATTTTATCGAAGAGTTGCAATTACGAGGGAGAAATAGTAAATTTGAATAATTCGAGTTGCACCTTTTCCGCAAACATCGGAAGAAGGTTGTTTTTCCACATCTGCTCTAACGGAACACTTTTTGATATTCGCTATTTCTGGCGAGACGAGCCGGGTTATTTAAAACCGGAAATCATCGGCGTTCAGTTGAATGAAATAGAATTTCGACGTTTGTGTTTGAAATGCTAAAACTTAAATTTCCAAGTTCGTGTATGATAGTAGGACCTAGTCAGGCAGGAAAGACGTGCCTGGTTCGGCAAATGATAAAAAACGATGCATACGAAAAATCACCTAGAAAAATTAAATGGTGTTACTTGTATACCGCTCCGTGGTTCCTAGAGGAGCCGGATTTTCAATTTATCAGGGGCTTGCCCGATAGTTACGAAGACGGGGATCTTGTTGTCATAGATGATTTTATTCATCATTTGGACGAAATAATTGCGGATTTATTTGTCGGAAAATCGCATCATTCTGGATTTTCCGTCATCTTGATTCTACAGAATTTGTTTCCTCGCTCCAAGGTGATGCGCGACATTAGTTTAAATTCGCATTATCTCATACTCTTTAAGAACCCGAGAGACGTGAACCAGGTTAACTGTTTGGGGCGACAGCTGTATCCCAGAAACTCTCGCTTTTTAGTCGACGCGTATATAAAAGCCACCACCAAGCCGCACGGTTATTTAGTTGTGGACTTACATCCTCAGACTTCGGAACAACACAGACTGCGAGATAGCTTGTTTCCAGATAGCAGGGGTATTTACTGGACTTTTCAGCCGCAGTAATGGAGAAATTGAAAAAGCATTCCCATTTTCTCAACTATTTATTAAAATGTACCCCGAAACAAAGAAAAGCGTTATTGAATGAAGCCGATAAATCTCAAATCAACTGTTTATCTGAAATATGTTTGAATGTTCTTTCCGGCAACGTTAGCACCAATGTTAAAAAACTTCGCAAATATAAGACCGCCATTCGACAATTAGCCAAACGTTCGACGTGCATGAAAAAGAAGAAGAAAATTGTGAGCAGTCAAACAGGCGGTTTTTTACCGATTATTCTTCCTGCACTAGTTTCCGCACTCGCTGGAATGGCAGGGCGGGCCATTGGAAAGAGGATTTAAAAAAATAACACTTCCACCAATAAATTCGAGTTTTCCATGACGCGAAAATTTTAAAAAGTGACTGCTTTAAACTGTTCTCGTCATAAGTTTGCGCGGCGACGAGTTATGGCACGAAAAATGGCTATCGTCCCAGAAGAACTGATAACAAATTATAACATTAAAAAGCCGGAAATTCGCATGGAAAATGATATCGTCGATTTGCTAGAGAGAGAAAAGATGCCGGACGACATGAAAGTGAAATTGCTGGGACAGCTCATCATGCGTTATCAAAAAATAACTCACGAGGTGGGTGAAGCAGTCATGGATTCAGAAGTAGTTAATAATTTTTATGTCACTTTACCCAGTAATTCGAGTGCAACTTATTTTCCCCAAAACACCCAGTCGTCTTTTCGCACTAAATTATCCTCACCCCTCATGTTGAGCGGTGAATGGGAAGTCGGACTGAGCGAAATTTTCATACCTAGAAATTGGTTCAATGTGAACGATCATAATAATAGCTATGAGATCAGACATAAAACAGAAGAATGGGTTAAAACGAAATACGATAAACACAAAATAGAATTAAATTATGAAGAGCCGCCCACCGTATTTCAATTTTGCGAAACCGTCAACAACGCAATTTCAAAAGTGCTAAAGGATAAAGCGTCTATCATTTTATTGCCCCGGGAATCCACTTCAGAAGTTAATATTGTTATGCACGAAGGATACGAGATCGATATCAAAAAAGAGGGAGGCAACAAATTATTGTACATGCTTTATCAGAAAATTGAGGATAAAATTATAAGCGAGACGCATCTCTACAAATTTCGTCCCTCCACCCAGTATCCCCTGAAAATTGATTTTTATGTCTAACAGAAATCCGAAAAGCGTCAATGAGCATTTAATAGCAAACGTTCCCATTAAAGACGATTCGGCCGCACCATTAAACACCGTCACCGATTTAATAAACGCTTTTAATCTCAATTTAAAGTTATTCGAGCTTCAAAATTTTGTGAATTTTGTATTCGATGCGTCAAAAATGGAATTAACGATCAATGTGTCGGACACCGCAGAAGTGATTTTAACGAAAGAAAACTCGCCTGTATTATTAAAAAAACTTTATTCGAGCGAAGATAAAATTATTATAAAAGGTTCAAAAACCTTTAAAATAGATCCCCGAGTCGACATACAGATCAGCGAAGCTTTTATTTTGCGCATTTATGAATACTACGAAAATCTCGAAACTCTAACACACTATGCTGAATTAAAGTTAGACGTGGGAATGTATAAATCACACGAAAGCTTGTTCAAAGCGTTTAAATACATTGAATTTCATCGTCTCCCCGATTTAAAGGTTAAAATGATAGTTCCTATTTCCTACGAGGTTACGTTTTCAAAAAATTTAGCGGACATGCTTGGTTTCGACAATGTCAAGTTCTCAGAAGGAGTTTACACGGGCAAGTATCCTCTCGAAATAGACGCAGGAATTACAGAAATTTTTGTCTACTCTGATATAATTGATTCTCACCACGTTGGAGATTCTTTTTCTCCCCTTTTGAGAATTATACCTTGCATGACGGAAACATCTGATCAGATTGTAAAAAATTATCAGCGCCCGCTTTACTTTCCGCTTCGAAAACATTTTATCGAAACTATAAATATCGAATTGAAAACAAGCTCTGGGGATAATATAATATTTAGCGGGGGGAAAACTTTTGTGACTCTTTCATTCAAGCGACGCAAATTATAAAAGCGACACGCACGAGGCGCGAGCAATCATTTCCAAAAATGTATTTGAATCAAAAGGATTGCGAGTCTTACTACTGTAGACAAGCCGGTGGGGGGCCATATTTTCACGGAGTTCCGCATCAAAGGGGCTATGGGTTTTTTGGAGACATACGAAGATACATTACGCCGTTTGCACTACGTGCTGGAAAATATTTGGGGAAAAAACTGATTTCTACCGGTCGCAATGTTGTTAATGATGTTGCCAGCGGTAGTTCGTTCAAACAGGCAGCTCGAACGCGATTGCGTCAAACAGGTAAAGACATTCGAGACGATATTTTCAAAAAATTACAGCAGGGCAAGGGTATAAAAAGAAAACGCGCAAAGCGAACTCGTCAGAACAAATCGAAGCCTAATGCGAAACGTCGTAAAACTGCGTGCAAAGATATATTTGCATAAAAAATGGATACGGACGGAGCAGTGGGTCTCAAAAGCGAATTGGACTTATTTTTATCGACTCCGTTACAACTGGCAATAGATGACTCGTCTTTTTTAGAAGTACATCCGGTAGCTTCCTTAAATGATAATAGTTCGACGATTGAATGGTACGTGGGTGCCTCCAGCGAAAATTATCTAGATTTAAGTCACAGTATTACTCATTTGCAGGTGAGCATTAAAAAGAAAAACGGAAACGATATCGGCCTCACGGATCATGTCGCGCCCATAAATTATTTTTTAAACTCTATGTTTTCGGAATGTTCCGTTTTTTTAAACGATAAACAGGTTTCTTCTTAAGTAAACTATGGATATAGATCGATATTGGAGAGCTTGTTGCTTTCCTCTAAATCTTCTCAAGATAGCATGCTGACCTCTGCTTTATTTTATAAAGATGCAGCCGGAAAACATGATGAAGTTACAAAAGATACAACAAATACGGGATTTAAGTCGAGACAAGCATCAACTAAAACGATGGATCTTATCGGTCCGTTACACTTTGATTTAGCAATGCAACCAAAACTCTTAATTAACGGTGTTAATTTGAGAATAAAAATGGAGCGAAATAAGGACATATTTTCATTGCTGTCGGAAAACGATTCCTTTAAATGTAAAATTTATTCCGCAAAACTCTATATTCGAAATTTGCAAATATCAAACCCTATCTGAAAACTTTATGTTAGAATTTAAAAACTTTTTGAATTGGGATTACGTCTGCCAGTATCAAATTATTAGCGAGGCTTTCATGAGATTAAATTCTGAACTTGTCAATTGGAACATTATTAGCGAGCATCAAAAGTTGTCACCTCGATTTTTGATCGAGTTCAAAGACAAGGTCGATTGGAAAAAGATATCCCAATACCAAAAGTTGAGCGATGGATTTATTATGGATTACGCAAATACTCTGGATATGGCTCTAGTGTCGAGACATCAAAAATTAAGCGAAACTATTATCTAAGGTTTAAAAGACTCGATTGATTGGAACGAGGTTTTTAAAAACCAACAACTCAGTTCTGAATTCATCACAAAATATATTAATAAAGTGTCATCATGCGAAGCTCTGGAAAACACTGAACTTTCTGATGAAGTTGTTAGTCATATTTTTAAAAGAGTAGTTCTTATTTATTTAGCAAAAATATGTTCTAGAATTTAATTCTTTAAAAAATAACTATCTGACTAGAGTTTTTTGGAGGTTTCCATTGGTCTGTAAAAGCAAATGCTAGATAGTATTCTTCCCTCCCTGTAAAAATATATAATTTAAAACAATAATAAATAAAAAGTTTTTTTACTTTTCACCACTGTCGACTTTTCTTCCATCCATTTCAGCACTGCTTTTTTTTCACACATTGAAGGCATTCAATTTCCTGTAAGCGTGATATGACAGTATTAGGACAACATTCTTAATATTCAAAACATACCATTAAAGGGCCTTGTAAAAGGTAACAAGGCGGGTATGTCTTATTATTGAATATTAACGCTTTATATTAGTGATTGTCCCTCATCTCAATACCACTACTTACTTTTTAATGAAAGAAGATTTCCAAGACTTTTCCCTCATTATCCTCATAGCAGATAGATATACTTGATGATTTTAAAGCAGACCGCATTTCCCTGAGCAAAATGCATTTTATGAATCAAATGCACATAAAATGCAAAATGCCAAGAAATGTGGGGTGGTTTTTTTTTAACTATAGCCCCATTTATTTTTATTTTTCAATTACAGCAACTATCTAAGATAGAATACAAAAAACACAAAAGCAATACAATGCAAATACAAATGCAAAGCGAAATACACTTTTAACGTGCATGCACACAAGTATAAAAAATCTTGCTATTTATCGCAAGTTTAAACACTGTGACGTATCCGGCGAGATATATATATATATTAATATATATCAAAAAAATCTTGCTCTGAACTGCAAGTTTAAAACAAACATTTAAATGGTGAGATATATGTATTAAGAAAATTCTTGCCATTTATCGCAAGTGTAAACACCGCCGCATATTCGGCAAGATATATATATATATATATCAAAAAATTCTTGCTGCGAACTGCAAGTTTAAACACCAACATTTAAATGGTGAGGTATATAAATATTAAAAAAAGAAAATGTGTGAATGCAATATATAAGAGCAAAATTGAGAGTTATATTTTTAAAAAAAAAATAAACAAATGAAATGTATGCTTTAGATACACAATAAATTACATTGCAAATTTGTATAAAAAATTCATGATAATACATTATTATTTTTTGATTTTATAATGTCCATATGCCAGGCAATGCACACCGTCATCTAACAAGTATTTTTTATCATAAAATGCAGATAATCCAACCTTATTCTGAGCTACTGTGTATAATGTTTGTTTTTTTGAAATAATGGAATGCAAAAAGACCTTGTTTGATGTTTCATTAAACAAAATATTTTTAAATGTATCTAGAGTATAATTTCTCATGCCGCATTTCTTAATACCTTTTGCGGCCATTTTAATATCCTTATCATCGTATGCAATAACATACATTTTTGGTTTAAGACCTAAAAATTCTTTGACCGGTCTAGTTGATTCGCATTTTAAAAATCCTAGTCTCCCACAATTTGAAGGATCATGCAAAAAATGGTCTTTATCAAAATTACTCAAATCTAAAATTCCGGAAAATTTGTCTTTTAAATCACGGTATGCATTGACCGTTACAATATTGATATATAAAGAATCAGTGTCCATATACAACAACTCAACATTATCTTTATAGTATTTTTTAAAATACTTGTAATACAATTTATACATTCTCAATTTACTTAATTCCAAAATACAAAAACCTGCGTAAATGGGTTTATCCAAGAGGAGATTTGATTTCTTCATTTTAAAAAGTGTCAGAGTCTCATTTATAGGTTCGAAATATTCCAATAAAGGACTTGCGAGTTTTTTCTTGCTATCGAGCTGACTGCAACTGGCCTCGACATTAACCTTTTTGCGCTGATTTAACATTAAACGACCGAAAAATGCATTATTCATAGTCTTGTACATGTTTTTATCGAAGTTGTTTGTGGCTTCTAATCTTTTTCGGTTATTGAAATCAACATAGGGTTTTAACCAATCGTTTTGAGAGAAGCAAAAGATCTTATGAATTTTGTCTAATTTCATGCCCTGTTCAATATAAAACTTTAAATTCAAATAGTGAACTAGATAGTTTTTTTTGGATAAAAAGTGGGAACTAATTTTTTGGAAGGTAATGTATGTTTCAGGTTCAATTTGTCGCACATTTTTTTAGAATAGTCGGATAGCATTTCATATTTTATTGATAAATGTTCTACAGCTAAAGGTAAATCGTTAAAATAATTGTGGAGCTCAGTAGGACAAGATAGATCTACCTCTAAAATAAAACCAACATCTGATCGTTCGTTATAATCGAAAACGTTAAAATTAGTTATTTCTTCAGATGTTAACCAACTAAAATTTCCTGTAGGTAATTTCTGACTCTGACTGAACCCGTACAAATTTACAGCATCGAGCAAAATTATGTAGTTGTTTGGTTTATTTCTATCATATGTTTCGGGCATGAACGGGTTGTTTGCAGTCATATGTCTCGTTCCTAAATAACTTATTCCGCCCCTGAGACCAGACTCGAGAAATATATAATCATTAACGTTGGACAGCAATTCCAGTTCGACCCTAGTGTATTTTAGTCCAGCATTCCACGTAAGTTGTGCACTAGTTAAAAAATGAACCGGATCTAATTGATAATTGTGCATAGTTTTTTTCCAAAAAGAGTTAAAAACTTCCGCAAGCAACAAGGTATCCGTATCTTGATATAATTCCAAATAATCGCGCAAATTTTTACATCGAAAAGTTTTAAAAACATTTTTAGCGTGTGCATATTCATCATCACTTATCTGTTCATTAATCAAAATGTTAAAAAATGATGCTTTAGACGGTAAGCGAGTCTCGCTAAGTTTATCAATATCGTCTAAATATGAATATGGAAAAACACCTTTTCTCAACAACAAACTAATATTTTTTTCGTCTTTGTAAAACTTTCGAAAAATTTTGAAGTCGTGTCCAGATTCGATTAAGTTTTTAACTAAAGTGTCCAAAGAAGTGTTTAGAAACTGGTACGAGTCTATGATTTTGATCGCATCTAAACTGATAGTGGTAAATTTCTCCAAGTTAACAGGTATAATTTTTATTTGTTTAAAAAGATTTGCAGGAAGATTTTTTAAAATTAAGTGTGTATCATAATTTTTTGAATTATGGATGACGACGGGAATAAAGTACGTTGTACGATAATTTAAATTACACGCCTGGTGTGCAAATCCTCTAATGTATCCCTCGTTGTAATGGCAGTGGTCCCTCACTTTTATTTCACCCTTTTTAAAGGTCTTGTGACAAATGTGACACACATTTGCATCGATATATGCATCAGGATTGTCTCTCATAGGTGCTATACCAGTCATTAATTCAAAAATTTTGTTAGATATTTCTCTAAGCGTTATTAAAAACGTCTCTATTACGTTGGTCCCCACATGAAATTCGTGAAAAATAAGATTTGAATTATTATCTAAAACAATCATAGAATAACTAACCGGCTCGTGTCGTTCTACGTGCATAGTAAAACTCGTACTGGTCGAAGGAGCAACAGAGTGCAATTTTTTGGTTAAACATTCGAAATCGGCGTAAACTACATATGGGTGCCATGACATTTTTGTTAAGTTGGAAAATTTAAGCATCTGAGATTTTTTAGGCATAGAAATTTTTTGCGGTTTATTATTCAAACACATCCGCTTATGATATATCATGGTTTCGGGTCTTTGAAAGCTGCTTAAACAGCGTTTGCAATAATAGTGAGTCCCATTTTTTTCACACATGAAACGATTAAAATTTTTTATAAGAAAATAATGATTTCTATAGAGTAACAAGTCGATTTCTATGAATGATTTTCCAAGTTCACTGATTCGTATGGGTAAAACGTGTCCGTCCGTGAAACCGTAAACGTTTATTTTAAGATTGTTTTGCTTTTCAAATTTCGATATTTTGTTAAGGGTGATGGGAAACTTTATACCGGCAACATCAAAGTTTTTCAAATATCTAGTATATTTGGATTTTCTTATTGCATTAACTCGACATGGATACAAACAAGCGGCTACGCCGTACAGAAAGCATTGGTTGTCGTTGCAATCAATATTTATAACGGCCTTTTTATTTCTTAACTTTTTGGGGAGGACGATGTGTCCGCAACCACCTCTTAAACTGGTATAGTTGCCTAAATGAACATCGATGTAAGAAACCTGTTTGATAACCCACCCGCTTCCGTTCCTGACAAAGTTATCTATAGAAGTCCAAATTTTTGTGAATGCGCGATCTATAGCTTCGAAAATTTGGAAACGAGACAAAATTCGTTCTGCAAATGAGCAAAAGTAGAAACTCTGTATAAGTTCGTTATCCTCGTCTTCATCGTTCATTATTTTAGAAAAAATAACGTTCAAACAAATAATTAAGCACAACCTTAAAACAGGGCTCTGGTCTATGAGGTTAAAAATTAGAGCTCGGGCATCGTTATAGAGTACATGAGGATCACCATAATTGGTGAAAGCTCTGTATGTGCGCGTAAATCTCCCGAAGCATGATCTTCGCATTTCGAAATTCATTATTTTTTTTAAACAAATACAAATTTTTAAAAGCAAACCATTAATAATCAAAATACATTAATACAGTCAATGGCACTTTAGATTTAAAAACAAATAGAGTTTTTAAGAATACACATACAATAACAGGTAGATACTGTCACTTTAGATATTTAAAGTTCATTATAACACATAAGCAAAAATTATGTCACTTTAGAAGATGTATCATGTTAAAAAAATGGGTTATAAACATTTTGTATATAATAATTTTTTAAAAATAAAACTCTCAAATTTCTCAATCAGGCAATAAATTTATACCGAGATATATTGAGCAATGTGCTCGTGCAATCTTTCGATTGCCAGTTTAACTTTGGATATTTGATCAATGGGGAAATTAAGGCGATTTTTTATGTCGCCTGCGTCACCGGTTTTCCGGAAACCCACGTATTGAACCGAATATTCCAGGTCCTCCGGATATTCCAGGTCGAGGTTAAGATCGAACTTGGGAATCTTCCCATTGACAAGAGCCTGAATGCTTGATTTTCTTGGAGCTTTCAGGGGAGTGGTGAAATCTTGTGTTTCCTCGAATAGTGCATCTATTCGACGCTTGCTAACCTCGTCGTATCGACTGGCTAGGTTAAAAATATAACAATTTAGAAAACTTTTAGTGATGTGAATATCCTGAATTTAAACATGACACAAATAGATATAATAAATACTATAATGACTGCCAAAAAAAAAAAAATGTTTTTGGTAAATCCATAAAAGAAAATTTTGTGATACATTTTTTTTAAAAAAGTAAAAATAGTAATTTATCGAGAAATATAATAGAAATAAACTTACCCTTTTTTGGAGCGTTGGGGACGTTTTTAACGCTTTGGGTTGAGCTAGATGCCATTTTTTGATATCCACAGAAATATATTTCGAAAAAAAAAGGGGCACAAGTTGAAGATAGATGTACACTGATACAGACACACACACACACACACAGGAACAGGATAGATGCACACTAACACGATGATGCACAGAAGCACTATGATCGAATTCACGGTAAAATTGTAGAGCACAAACACAGTGGCAGAAAAATGAACAGAGGCAATTGAATGATGCTCTGGCGGGAATGCGAATTTATATATGGCACGTTATATCCTCAGAACGTGATTCAACTGCGATCAATAATTTGAATGATACACTCCCCCGCTCTTAATACGGATCGTTTAAAAAATCTGACTTAATTAGAATGAGAGCGGCAGCGTTTTCTAGTTTGCATTGGAAACAGATGTTTTAAATATTGATAGAAATTATTATGAATTGGTTATGATTACTCATTATTTTCACAAACAGATGCTTATTGAGATGAGGGAGTATAGCACTCGAATTATTGATCGCAGTAGATCACCGCATTAGTAACGAAATTGAAATAAAACGGTTCTAGATACTATTCGTGTATTGGGATAGAAGTAAAAGCAGCTGGAAAATAGCAGATGGAATCGTATGTAATACCTTTCTATGTTTAAAAAGGCATGCACCACTTTTTTCCAGCTGCTGTAATAACGAATATGGTGAGAACATTTTAAAAAGCATATCTCACAATTTGCATGTGATCAATATCGAACACGGCTATAGACGACAGCTGCAATTACAAATTGGTTTATGATAAAATTAGAATCAAAACAAATAAAAGCGAATATGCGGAAAATAATATGATTTGCGTAGCGAACTGTAACATTTGTGTCGTGATCAACTCTTTCTTTTCCCGTAAAACAGCTGCTACAGAAATTTGCGTGGGTTGATAAGCATTAAAAAAGTAACGATGCATGCAGTTAGAAAACATTCAAGCACTTATACAATGTAACGGATTCAAAATAAAATGCATAAACATCAGTTGCTCGATAAAAGCTTTCGCCTTCATAATAATTCCATAATTATTAACCTTGTATATTATTATAATGCATTTCGCCCTTTGCGAGGTTTGCTGTCACCAGCATCCTCGCAAAGACCTCATGCATTACATAGAAAACATGCAAGCAATTATACAATGTGAAAGATTCGAAAATGGATAACCGCCAGCTGCATGATTATAGCATTTGCCAATATCATACATTCATAATTATTATATTTGATTATTATGTATAATGCATTTCAGCCACGCGAGAGCAGCTTTCCAAGCTGCTCTTGCGAGACCTCATGCATTACCACACGAAAGATTTTCTTCCGTTAGAAACTATATAGCACTTATTCGGAAATTATTCTTCTTGAATATTCATCGGATTATCTGGGATTGCTATTCAGCTGTTTTCGCAAGAGCAGATACATTTAAAAAACAAAATAACTAGTTTCGCAAAAAAAAAAAAAAAATGTTTCAAGTTCCGGACTTAGACATATTTTTTTTTCTTTGGTATAAATAAAGAAAACATCTGTTTATATGCTTTTCGGCTTAAAACACAATTCTTGATTTTTGAAACAGTCAGTTTAAGAAATGGAGGAGGATATTATTCAGCGAATATTATTCGGATGCCGCCGTGTTATGTATAGGCAACTACCGCCTCTCGATTATACAAAAATTCGACAACCTAGAAGAAGTAAGTAAAACATACTAAAAGAAAATGGAGCAATCATTTTTTAACAAAATGAATTTTTATTTGATACATCCCGTTTCATTTCTCATAGTGTCGAAACTCGTGTTATTAAACATGATCAACAAATGTATTCAAAAGAACATGCGAGAGTTTGAGGAGTATGTAAAGAAAATTCATTAATTTTCCCGCACCCGCCACGCTTCGCACGCCGCACCCTGCCAGCACCATTGCCCACTTTAAGGATTATCTGCACTGCACAAGCACGGTAAGTTTTTATTTATATTTTCATTTCTATCGCATAAAATGTTTATTTCCGACTTTTAAAAAAAAGAATGTATTGAAACAGCATCAGACTGAGTCAGACAATATTTGTTATAGAAAAGTCTGATCGAGTGGCAACGGGCGCGCGCGAAATCAAACAAAAACGAACAACTTTAAACTGAGTCAGAAAATATTTCCCATAGAAAAATCCGATCGATATTCAGCTCCGCTGCGAGTCTGAGTATCGATCGAAAAAACCGTTGCCACACAAACTTTCTCTCGAGCACCTTTTCTCTATGGCGATTAGCATGGGGAAACGGACGGAAAGTGAGTCAAAAGTGATCAGACGGAGTCAGAAGTGATCAACTATATGTACTACTACTACTGGTACAAATAGTTAAAATTCTTCAAAATAGTTCCCTTGTGCATTAATACACTTGTGGAGACTATTCTGCCACACCCGGAAGGCACCCTGGAACTCCTTGACAGGAATGCCTCTCAGGAACCTTGTAACATGAGCTTGGATGTTCTCCACTGACTCTCAGTGGTTTCCCTTCAGCTCTCTTTTCAGTCGGGGGAACAAAAGAAAGTCACATGGCGCCAAGTCATAGCTATAGGGAGACTGGGGCACCAAGGGGGTCTTCACACACAGGTTGGACGTTTCCATCGGTTCGAGCTGTTGTTGGGCGTACAGAACGAGACTCGTCGGTGACCTTCTCCCGACCGAGTTTCCATCGCGCTCTTCCCAAGCAGCACACAAAAGTTTATCGTGTACCACTGTTCCAGCAAACACTCAATCACACAGTGACTCAATCGAAAACAGGCTTTGCACGAAGACACACCCTACCCCTCCTACTGCTCGGAGCGACCTGAGACCAGGCGCGTTGGGATGGGCAAATCCCCCACCGAGGGGTCTGAGTGCGACAGAAAGTCGCGTCACAATAAAATCATGCGCATTACTTTCAGAACGCATCATGTATATTATTTATTTATTTGGTTATAATTAAACTGAAAGAATTTATACAATTAGAAATGTTAATTATTAAAATTTATTTTGAAATAAACTTTTTTTTAAATGTTTAGTTTAAATCAGTCTACCCAAGCTGAAATAAGCTTAAACGCAATATATTTCTTAATTTCTTTTCCTTAAATAAAAAAAAATTTACAAAAACATAGCATTTAGCTATTTCATTTCTTACAAAAAGTTTTTGTTTATCTTTTTAAATTTTTTTTCATTATGCAACAATTCTAAAATGGAAGAGAAAAAAGAAAAACGTACCCAGTTTATTTTTTAAAGCAGCATTCTAAATTAAGTTCATGACATAGGGTTAGCTACTATATCTTCTTATAGGATAAAGAATTATATACCTTCAATCCTAAAAACAAACCAAAAAAATATCACAAAATCTATTAACAGATACTTACAGGAAATTTATGAATATATTTTTTTTAAACTAATGCGAAAACATAGAAAAAACATTTTCTCAATACCTTTAGAATAGAAACTTATTTCTCTTTTAATATTAGAGATTTCTGCTTTCATTTTGTGAACTTTTCTAGATTTTTCATATGCTTTCTTTCCACTTAAGTGGCACCATTGAAATCTAGAACAGATAAACAGTTTTGATAGAATAAAAACCATTAACTTACTTGACTTAAAACTTCTTACTTACAGAAACTTAAGCACATTTTAACACTGAATACAGAACATGTCTAATAATATGGAGAAAAAAATGTTACACTAGAAATTTATGAAAAAGGCATTGTTATGCAAGAAATAAAATATTGGGTAATATAATTTTCTTAACAGCATTTTCTTGTTATAACAACAAAATTTCTATAAAACTTGAATTAAAATTCAATGAAATGTGTAAACCAAATTTTTATATTCTTTAGATATAATAAATATATGATCACTCTTATATTTTTTGTCCATTCTAAATTATTTAAAATTAATTATGCTGAATTTTTCATTAAAGGAATAGGAAATTATGAAGCTTTAATTTACTACTATTAAATTTTTAGCAAAAAAAAAAAGTGCACTTGAAAAGCTAGGCTGATAATTGAGCCACTAAAAAATATCCGTTTGGATAAACTATCTGGGTACTGAAAAAGGGGGAGATCAAAACTTAACCCTGCCTAGAAAGAAAAAAAAAAAACTATTAAACTGACTGGGGAAACCTTAGCCAAGAACAGGTGACACAGGATTGTATTCTGAAGAAGGCCATGGCCTATCTGGGACGGTTGGCCCAATGAAAATTTATTAAAAATTACATTTATAAAACAGATTGTTGCATTATAAAAAAACTTACTTAAATAGGCACAAGTTGTAAGAGGTACAAGCAAGGAATGTTTTTTTTTTTTTTTTTTACAGCAAAGAGTTGGTATTAACACATTGCTGACCGATCACGAGCTATCTCATGTTTTCGTGGCCAAATGTAGGTGACCGGTCACGAGTCATACCAATCATGTTAGCAGTGATCTCATGGTGACTATTATGAATGAGTGTAATTTTCCTTACTTTTCCAAGTTTTACTATTTAATTCTCTACCAATTTATTATAACTTTACGAAACCCGATATATTTGCAAAACTTGTGTGATTGTTATACTTTTCATCATACGAAAAAAAGAAATATTAAGAGTTGAATAATAAATAAACATTTTTGAAGTTTCTTATATATTATTTTACTTCCACATTCGTTCCACAGAGAAATTGCCGGTCAGCAATGTGTTAAAACAAAGAGTAAAGCTTGGAATAAAGCTCTAATACTTATAAAGAAACTGAAGAAAAATTAGAAGAAAATAATGTTCACTCTCATTAATGCTGTGTAAGAAACTTGTAAAAGAAATTGAAAATATATTAGGTGATTAATTTTGTAAGTTTAAATTCTGCATTAAAAACCATTCCTCTTACTTAATAATTTTAATGGGTGATTCCATGACAATGCTGGCAATATTTTATTTAAAAAAATATCAATTGGATACCATTACCAGGTCATAATAGACAGGGATGACGCAGATCACAAGGTTGATAGTTAACCGCCTCTTCTCAGCGTTCCAAAAAGTTTTTAGAGCAGAAAATAGAAATAGAGTTAACGACAATTGCTCTTTTAAAAGAGTCGTTGATTGATTGTTACAAGAACTGATTGTAAGTCTCAATCAAAATGAATCGCGGAAGCTCAAACGGGGAGGCGAACGCTGAAGATTAGCGTCTGAAATTAAGTCAGAGAACAAGTCACCTGTATAGACATATAACCAGCACATTAAACATAATACTTTAATAATCAAACATAATACATTTACATAATCAGATTCCCTAGTTGTAGACTTAGGGTGACCCGAGGTAATTCACGATCACTGTGTTTCTGGGGTAAATAATGATCATTGAAGTTTTATTCAACTTTTTTTTTTTTTTAAATTTAAGACATGGACAAGAATGCTTGTACACTTTACTATAGTATAACTACATTTACTTAATAATAGTTTTTTGTTGAATCTAACAAAATAAGTATCTTTTAAATTGCTTTCCGTATTTTCCACTTCAAAGATGAGTTTCAAAATGGCACATGTCTGCAAAGATCCCCCTCCTTCTCTTAATAATAAATATTTTGAGTTACTTTTTTTTCCCTTTGATATAAAAATAGTGTAAGCTTTTGTTTTATTGTTTTACATTTACTGTAACCATTATAATTGACTACAGGAAACTATAACAAATGTTGCCCCCTACAGAAAGGGTAATTATTGATCACTGGGGTAATTCCTGATCATTGTCATTTCTTCTTTTAAATAGTATAAATTGTCTTGTCTTAAATAACAGTTCATATTTATTAAGTGGAACAACTATAAAATATATTTTAACTGCAATCACAAAATTTGTTTTTTAACTGTATACAAGACAAATGTGTTCTGATTTGCACTATTTCTGGTTTGTCTTACCTTGCTTCTATCTTAATTTATGTGTGTACATTGTTAGAATAATTTTTAAGTTTATAAATTAGCCTAATATAAATATGCTGAGAAATTATAAGCCTAAAAAGGATGCTATGCTTCCAGAAAGCAAAATTAGCGAATTTCTTTTAATGAATGAAAATTAAAATTTCAGTGTGAGAGCTACTGCCAGAGCTGTTGACATACTTTACTTAACTTTACACTCTCACATAATGAAGTTAAAAAATCCAGCAAAAGTAATCCATGTGGGAACTCTTTCTTATATTCCAGCAGATCATGTGAATGAGTTGGCTGCTTGCTTGCCTAAAATATATGGCACGATGCAAAGAGTTTTGGAAAATTTAAAGTGTTAATCTTTATTCTTGCTTTCGAATAAATCATTTTATTAGCTGCTTAAACATATCTTTTTGGTTTATTTGTTTGATCTTGATGTCGTATTTGTTAATTACCATTGTATAATTATTTTTAAACAGCCCCTTTACTATAAAAACTGGAGATCAATAATTAGCCCAGAAATGATCAAGAGATGGGGTAATTCCTGATCACCTAAAATCTTTTAAATTCTAATTAGAGTTTCAAACAAAAGAAGGTAGCATAGGACTCATCTCATATAGCCTCAAACTTCCAGTCCAGTAAATATTAAATTTCTATCTTGAATAGTTTTTTTTACAAAATAGATGTTTGCATTTTTCGATCAGGAATTACCCCAGGTCACCCTTAAATTAAAAAGCTAAAAAATAAATAATAAATTAATAAAAATATACATACTTGGGCAGATATTTTATACTCCATAAAGAATCAAAGTATGGCGTATGCCTCTTCCCTCCAACTTGCGTAGCATTAACATACTGAGCTACTTTCTTTGCAACCTTCTTATTTGTAAATTCCTCCCAACCTTCAGTAAAAAATTTACTTCGCTTTCGCGGTTTAGTCTTTTCTGCAGTATGAAAAGAAAACATTTATAAATATTAAAATGCTTAAAGTAAATACACTTGTTAAAATCATCTTATTCATTCATATATAGAAGGTGTGATGAAGGTATTTTTTAGCTTCTCATGTGCCACTGCCCAGAAGTCAACAAAAGTTGGTGTTAATGTATTGACACGGGGATGTATTACTCGGATACATAAGCATGTTCTAAGCACTCTAAATGGAATTAATGTGGCATTTATTTAATTACAAAGTGCATGTAGAAAATGCTAAAAGAACAATAATGCGCCCAAACAGGTCCAACCAACTGTTATTCTCTTTTGAGCTCTGTGTCAGAATTTTTCAAGCTATCTGCTACCAAACTCTCTAGCACTAATGTCTTTCTGCAAGATCCTTTTGGTTCTTACGTATTATCGCAACCAGGTTGGCGCGATTTGTATGTTATGTTTTTTGTATGTATGTGATTTGCACTGATGTTTTTTTAAGTTCAAGTGCCACTGCCCAGTTTATCCTACACTAATGTTTTTTTTTAAGGTCAAGTGCCACTGCCCGGTATATCCTACACTCATGTTTTTTTAAGGTCAAGTGCCACTGCCCGGTATACATTTATTCAAGATGTGTGAAGAAAAATAATATAAATCACTTAGGGCTGCCATAAGTAGGGTCGCCAAATTTGGTGATTTATGCGAATTTTGGCCTGGTTGCGTTAAAATGTAAGTACCATACTTTTAATAATAATAAACATTTGCTACTAATTTAAAATAGCAAAAATGCTGTGATTACAAAAACTATATTAACTGAACATGTAATAATTTTTTATTCTAATATTTTGAGTGAGGAGGGGGAGGGGGGCAAAAATTATTTCCTTCGCATTTTATAAATAATCACCACAATAAAAAATAATTAGAAATCAGCAGTAGCAATTGCCGAAAAATAGATTGACGACGAAATCATGCGAATGTGCGTTTAGTTTCGAGATTCGGTTGTTGTAATAAATAATATCTTATAAAAATATCAGATTTAAAAACAATGGAAAATTTAATAGCAATAACTGCCAAAACTTAGATAGAATTATTGCTCTAAAAAGTAAATACTCAAATACACAATTTAGATTTTCCATATTGTTTGAAATATATCGGAACAAGGTTGGCAAGGTTTACGACAGAATAGATTAATCCATGGTTTAAACCGTCCTGTCCAAAACCCTTTTACTCAAATTATGTCACAATTTTTATGAACAATATTTAAAAGGTAAAATAAACATAGAACTAATAACATATTCATAATTAAACCTACTAGAGAATATTTGTTTTAAAAAGTATAATGTTTTAATAATATTGTTTGACTCTTTAATTTAAACATTAAACAAAGGAAGATTAATCAGTAATAAAGTTCAATTGGTCCTCTTAACATTCGATAACACATAACTAATTTAGCTGCTGTATTCACACCAAGACAGTTTCTAAAGTTTTGAGTGAATTACTTCAAAATTTGAAAACATCTTTCAATTGATGCTGAGCTTGAATGAATTTAAAAATATCTTTGGAATATTCCCCAAATGATAGATTTTACAATAGCCGTCCACCATGTCACTGGTTTAATGGTTCTCCCAGCTTCTGTGAAGTAAGTTTTTGGAAATGGTGTCACTTCAGCTTCAAAGGCAGTCAAAAGAGAAATGCACTCAGGAAAATTGTCAGTAAAATATGACCGAGCGCTTTCTTTTTGCACACCAGACAAGCCTTCTCCTATATATTTAAGGTTTAATAAATAAGCCAGGCCAAGTAATGAAATACTTGCATTGCTTGAGTAATTTTTAATACTTGCAATTCTTTAAGCATAGTGGTGATACATCAGTGTCAGTAACTAAAACTGGTGTTATGCCC
Organism: Parasteatoda lunata; assembly: GCA_949128135.1. Taxonomy (NCBI): domain Eukaryota; kingdom Metazoa; phylum Arthropoda; class Arachnida; order Araneae; family Theridiidae; genus Parasteatoda; species Parasteatoda lunata. The sequence goes on along the minus strand of OX421976.1, from coordinate 14,003,681 downwards.
ATCAATACTGTTAATACATTTTTCAGTTATTTTGTATTTCCAATTTAAACTAATATATTTATATTTAAAAACATTTTTATTAAATAGATGTCTTTTTTATCTTCCTCTTGTGATGCTGAAATTATAAATTTTTTTAAAAAAAATATGGTGAAAAATAAAAGGTTAATTTTTAATTACAAGTTTATTATTTTTTTAGAAAAAATTATTAAAATTTTTAATATAGCATTATTTATCCTTATGCAAAAACATAATTTATCAGTATTAAAAGCATATTTATATTTGTAGGATAACGTATTCACTTTTGTTGTTCAATGAGTAGTGGAGCTTCAAAAATTATAAACCTTTTCCTATTATGTTATTTTCTTTTAATAAGTTAAAGTAGATTGTATTAAAATTATCAAATATTTATTGATATATGTAATTAGGTAATATGTGTAGAATGGTCTCACATATAGAATTTTTACCTTTAACCAAAGTTCAAGGTTTTGGGCACTTTAGGACAGTTTTAGTCAGTTTAAGACAGTAAAACCCACGAGTCCTGTCCAAAACCCCAACCCTGATCGAAATATCCACTTCATAAATAAAATCCTAGAAGAGAAGGTATAATTTCAGACTTACCCATTGAGTAACACAGAAGAAATAAGTGAGGCAAAGATAATGCCATACAATGAGCAGTGTTAAGTTTTACTTACCAGGTTTCAAAAATAATCTACGTACTTCTCCAAAATCAGAAAAGATTTCACGAACTTTCTTCACGGTTAAATATCTCGGTATATAGTTGAGATAAATTATTCCAGGTTTTTTAAGTTTCTTCGTGGTGTCCATACTAGATAAAAATAAAAAAGACAGAAAGCTCAATCCAAAAGATGCGCTTTTTTCCGTGCTGTCGTGCTGTAAGATGAAGTTTGGATGAGTTGAGTTGTTGATGACGATGGAAAAGTGAAAGTGTTATGTGAATTCAATGTGAGATTTGTAGTTTTCCCTGAGATCAAAATTAAAAATATTTTTTTTCCAAAACACATTTGGAGAGGTTGAATTAATGAATTAAAAATCCAAAACTTGGTGGTTCCAAGACCCTTGGAGGGCTGTTGCTTGGCTGCCTGACTTTTAATAAATAGAGGCATTTGATTAGTCAATTACACCACCGTTTCAATCTTTATTGCTTAATCGTTTTGTCTGGTTTACTAGAATGGCACTTTTAGCATTTTTGATTGGCGCAATTTTACAATTGCGCACACTTGGTTTGATAATTTATTCAAAGAAATTCATCATTTATTTAATAATTCATCACTCTTGTATCCCCTCCTTTTCTTGTGTATACTCAGACAAAGATAGAAAGATCAATCACTATTGGCGATCGAAATGGACTGCAGGTGGCGTAGAGCAAAACTCTCTACCTATGGCAACACTTCCCATGCTTTCCCCATCAGCGCGTGGAGAGTCATGGAGGAAGGAAGAACGTTAGTTTCTCTCTTGATTTTCATATAGATTGAAATCTTTTAAGTTGGAAAACTATATGGAACTGAAAACTACATTAGACATAGTTCTAAAGAGAGGTATCATGGAAATTAAAAAAAAAAAAAATTTTATTTAATAAAAAGGAAAAATATAAGAAAAGGGAAAATATCGTAGTACATTCCTATACAACTGAAAAGAGGAAGAGAGGGAAGGGAGAAGGGCCAAAGGCTTGAAAACGGTCTCTCCCAAGATGGCGTATTCGAGCGTTGCGATCGCCAATACCAAACGGATGTCAGGGTGAACTTTGACATCACTGGTCTCTACTCTATTTTTTTTTATTTGATTTTTGTAAATTGTTATGATAAATAATAACATTCTGTCTCTACGCCAGAAATATCTGAAATATTTTTTTTCAAAGATTTATAATTTGTAAATTTTAAAATGAAAAAATTAATATATTCTTAAAAATTTATTTTTATATTGTTCTGAAATTCAAATACATGAAATAAATAAAATAACAAACAATTCGCGATCGCAACACTCGATACGCCATCTAGCGGGAGACTGTAAATATCGTGCATTAGTTCCCACATAACCATTGGCAATGACGGACGCCATTTTCTTAGCATAAAAAAAGAAGCAAAATTTCCCTAAAGAAAAGGTAAAACTTCTTGAAAAAACTAATCAGAACATGCCAAACATTGTAGCAGAACACGCCAAGCATTTGAAGAACAACTTCTCAATATTTTTTACCTTTCTATTACCAACAACATAACATGATTTCATGATCACTTGCTGTTACAGATGTGTGTATTGTGGTAAAATAATTTTTCTGTCTTCAATTCATTACAAGTTAAAATGAAATCAACATTGCTTTTGTCATTCCAATGAATAAATGTGTTCCAATGAATTCCATACAGAACTGTAATAGTTATAGAATATTCTTCTTCTTCATAGAATAGTATATATTTCTGTATCCACATAATTCAGAAAACAACAATAAAGAATAATCCGAATTACTTGAAAAAGTATCTTTTGTGCTGATTATAAATAAATTTTTTATCGTTTTCTTGGTAAGTGTTTTTTAGTTTTGAAAGAATTTCAACTAGAATACAGCTATTCTGTTTTTAAGCTACATATTAAAATTCATATCGAGATCTTACAATTATAAAATTTTGATGTGTGGTATGTTACCTAAAAGTAATGAAGGGATAAACTATGTATATATTATTTGAGAATAAAGTTTTCAAACAAAGAACATATCATTTTGGAATTCTCCGGACTTATAAATCAGGTAAGTGTTATGATTTTTATAATAAAAAATTTGCTTGTAAATAATTTTTTTTCTTACTTGATGATCGTTCTCTACAAAATGTTTTTTTACGTCTGATTAAATACTATAAGAATTTAAAAAAAGAAACAAAACGTAAGTTTTTATTGAAAAATGAGGAAATTTAAAAATCGTTTTTATCCTAAGAATTCTTTATTTTACGTTTTTTAGTTTATAATTTTTTGATAAAATTGTTGTCAAAATACTTTTTTTGAAAAATTAAATGGTATTAAATTATGTGTTTATGTATACTTCTTGCATATTCTAATATTTGAAGTAATATGATTCAGAAAAGTATGGAAGAAAAATTCGGTACTTACGTATTAACCACAGCTACAGATTTGGCAGATTTTTAAGTGCCGCCAATCTACACTTAAAATTTTTGGAAAAAATCTTAAAATGAAACGCTTTGTTTAAAATCAAAGTAGTCAATCGGATTTAGGTGTAAAATGGGCCGATATAGAGTTTAGCTTAGATTCAAAACAAACTTTTCTCTCATCTGATTCTATAGCCATTATGAACTCTAATAAATAAGATTCAAAATGAAATAACATTTCCAAAACGGACTTTTACTAAGATAAAGTTTCATGTTATGGACATTGGTACATTTTCGTTATATTTCACTCTATAAAATATTTCGCTCTTAAAAAAATAAAATTGCATCTTGTTTTGTTTTTGGCAAGTCGCAAAGACGCATTTTCGTAACACTAAAAATGGCGACAAAAAAAGAATAGTTCTTTTTTTGTTTCGTAAGCATTCTTTATTTTACGTTAAAATTTAAATGGGCCTTTCATGTTATACCATTAAATTTAGTAAAACTATTTCTCAGGCATTAGGTTTGAACTTTTATAAGAATATACCTATTTTTTTCTCTTTATTTGCAAATATTTTTCCGATGTGTTCTGGATGTTCCTTCTCTAAAAAAAAAGGAGATACCATTTTGTTTTCGTTTGCATAAGAAAGAAAACAAGCATTTTTCTTTTTTAAATTTAATCAGCCATAATAAAGATGGAACGTTACAATGCTACATGCTACATTAAAGACGTCTCCAGTGTAACTGAATGACTGTTCATATGGAAATCGCAGGGATTCGGCACATACAACAACGCCCCCTATAGTTCGTTGCGATCGCGAATTTAAGTGCTTATTAAAAACATATAAAAATAACTAAGAAAAATAAAATAATTAAAATAAAATAAAGAACAGTTTTATGAGCAATCTAAGCTGCCCAAAACAAATTAGTTCAATTAGTTTGTCATTAAAACTTTTTCATTTGTGCGTAGTGTAAATTCTAATTATTTTCATTCAAAAAGTCTTTCAAAACATAATTTCATTCCTGTATTTAAATTACACGTAACTTTGATATCTGGGTTGTGTACAAAAATACAAAAAAAATTTTTAGAGCTTTTCACAACATTTACTTAGATAGGCTATACATCAAAGATGATAAAAAAATTATTGATTATTAAAAAATGATTTCATTGCTGTAATGAACATTTCGCGATGAAATCCTATTACCATCAAGAAATCTGACAAACGTTTTCGTGGTTTTTCTTAGCTTGAATCGCAGAATTTGGTTACTACAATAGCTTTTATAAGTATGCTTTTATTCTAATACTTAAATTGCAAGTTACTTTGATTCCTGGGTTGTGTAAAAAAAATATTAATATAAGAAGAGTGTTTCAAAATATTCATTAAAATGACAGATTGTTTTTCAAGGATGATAAAAAAATTATTGAATATAAAATAAAATTTTATTGCGATAATCAACATTTAGCTGGAAACCTTTCAGCAGTTTAAAATACTTTTTCGTGTTTTCCTTTGCATGTAAAGCAAATTTGATTATTTTAATTTAATCTTCATTAAAATAAACTATTCTTATAACTTTCGTGAATATGATTGCATTCTGATACTTAAATTGTTAATTACTCCGATTTCTGAATTGAATTAAAAATAATAAGGGCTTTTCGTTACATTCACAAAGATGATAAGCTTCACAATGATGGGAAAAAAAATTATTGGTTATTAAAAAATAATATTTTTTAGATAATAAACATTTAGCTAGAATCCTATTACCGATAAGATTTAAAAAGCATTTTCGTGGTTTTCCTTAGCGTGTAACGCAAAATTTGATAATTTTAATTAAAATAAGATATTTTTATAGCAATTCGCGATCGCAACGAACTATAGGGGGCGTTGTTGTATGAGACGAATACCTGCGATTTCTATATGAACAGCCATTCAGTTACTTTAGAGACGTCTTTAATGTCGCGTGTAGCACTGCAACGTCCCTTCTTTATTGTGGCTTATTAAATTTAAAAAAGAAAAATGTTTGATATTCTTTCTTATGCAAGCGAAAACAAAATGGTATCTCTTTTTTTAGAGAAGGAACATCCAAAGCACATCGGAAAAATGTTTGTACATAAACAGAAAAAAAAATTATGTATATTCTTATAAGAGTTAAAACCTACTGCCCGAGAAATAGTTTTGCTAAGTTTAATGATATAACATGAAAAGCCTACTTAAACTTTCAATAGTTTTAAGAATCATATTACTTCAAAAATTAAAATGAACAAAAAGTGTACATAAGCCTCATAATTTTATAAAATTCAATTTTGTAAAAAAAAGTTTTTTGACAATAATTTTTATCAAAAAATTTTAAGTTTCAATAAAAATCATTATTTAGAAACTGAAAAACGTAAAATAAAGAATGCTTACGAAAAAAAAAATTCTTTTTTGACGCCATTTTTTAGTGCTACGAAAATTGGTCTTTGGGATTTGCCAAAAACAAAAGAGGGTAAAATTTTATTTTTCATGAGCGAAATATTTCACCAAAAAAACGAAAATGCACCAATTCTCATGACATGAAACTTTATTATGGTAAACGTACGTTTTGGAAATGTAATTTCATTTGGAATCTTATTTATAAGAGTTCATATGGCGACGAAAGAAAATAGAGATTTTTTTGAATCTATATTAAACTCTATATCGGCCCATTTTCCACCGAACTTTCGATTAACTACTTTGATTTTAAATAAAATGTTTTAAAATTTGAAAGTGTTTTGATTTTAAATAAAGTGTTTTAGTTTATGATTTGTCGCAAAAAATTTTAGGTGTAGATTGGCGGCATTTAAAAACCGCCAAATCTGTAGTTGCGGTGGCGTTAATAGGTAAGTACCGAAATTTTATTCCATACTTTTCTAAATCATATTGCTTCAAACATTAGAATATGCAAGATGTATACATAAACACCATTTATACCATTTAATTTTTCAAAACAATTATTTTAACTACAATTTTTATCAAAAAATTATAAAATAAAAAACATAAATTAAAGAATTCTTAGGCTAAAAAAAACAATTTTAAAAATTCCTCATATTGAAATAAAAAACTTCCGTATTGTTTCTTTTTTTCCTTTTAGTTCTTAATCAGGCGTAAAAAACCATTCTGTAGAGAACTATCATCAAATAAGAAAAAAAAAATTTTTACAAGAAAATTTTTTATTATAAAAATCATAACACTTACCTGATTTATGAATCTGGAGAATTCCAAAATGAAATGTTCTTCGTTTCAAAATTTTATTTTCAAATAATATATACATAGATTATCTCTTCATTACTTTTAGAGAACATACCACACAGCAAAATTTTATAATTGTAAGATCTCGATATGAATTTTAATATGTAGTTTTAAAACAGAATAGCTGAATTCTAGTTGAAATTATTCTTTCAAAACTAAAAAATACTTACCAAGAAAACGATAAAAATTTATCAATAATCAGCACAAATGATGCTATTTTAAGTAATACGGATGATAATTTATTGTTGTTTTCTGAATTATGTAGATACAGAAATATATACTATTCTATAAAGAAGAAGAATATTCAATAACTATTACAGTTCTGTACGTTCACATTTATTCATTGAAATGAAGAAAGCAAAGTTGACTTCACTTTAATTTGTAATGAATTGAAGACAGAAGAAATATATTTTACCTTAATACACACATCTGAACAGTATGCAATACCGAAGTCGGAAGTTATCAGTTGCAAGTTTGTTGATCATAGAAGTTAAAAATTGAGGAATTTTTCTTCAAATGTTTGGCGTGTTCTGTTTCTGAAAGATTTACCAATATTCTGGAGAGTTTTTCAAGTTCTTCAGCCTTTTCCTTAGAGAAATTTTGCTTCGTATTTGCTGCTAAGAAAATGGCGTCTGATTCTGCCAATGATTTTGATGGAACTAAATAAATTAATGCCACAAGCGACTAGGGGAAGGACGATTCCATAATGTTAAAAACTTAGAGTTTCGTCTATATATATATATATATATATATATATATATATATATATATATATATATATATATATATATATATATATATATATATTATATATATATATATGTTATCGGCAAAGTATGAAACGCCGGCATTCTATTGAATGACAAATGCTATTTAGGCAAAGTATGAAATAAACGTCCTGATGAGGTTATTATGTGAATGATGTGCATGTTACTGTGAATGACCGGAATCGGTGGTTGTTGACTTTCGCCGGTGAATGTTGACAATCACATTGTCGCTTTGGTGAATGTCCGAGATATTTATTAAATCCGATTTGAAATTAATTTATTCGTGGATATAATTACATTTATTCAATATTTTAATACTTATTGACGATAGATTAGAAGAAACATCAGTGTTTGGAGTATCGGGCAAATGTATACCGGGCAGTGGCACTTGACCTTAAAAAAAACATCGGTGTAGGATATACCGGGCAAATGTATACCGGGCAGTGGCACTAAACCTTAAAAAAACATCATTGTAGGGTATACCGGGCAATGGCACTTGACCTTAAAAAACATCAGTGTAGGGTATACCAAAACCTTAAAAAAACATCATTGTAGGGTATACCGGGAAAATGTATACCGGGCAGTGGCACTAAACCTTAAAAAAACATCATTGTAGGGTATACCGGGCAATAGCACTTGACCTTAAAAAACATCAGTGTAGGGTATACCGGGCAAAAGTATACCGGGCAGTGGCACTGAACCTTAAAAAAACATCAGTGTAGGGTATACAGGGCAAATATATGCCGGGCAGTGGCACTTGACCTTAAAAAACATCCGTGTAGGGTATACCGGGCAATGTCACTTGACCTTAAAAAACATCCGTGTAGGGTATACCGGGCAATGGCACTTGACCTTAAAAAACATCAGTGTAGGGTATACCGGGCAAAAGTATACCGGGCAGTGGCACTGAACCTTAAAAAAACATCAGTGTAGGGTATACCGGGCAAATATATGCCGGGCAGTGGCACTAAACCTTAAAAAAACATCATTGTAGGGTATACCGGGCAATGGCACTTGACCTTAAAAAACATCCGTGTAGGGTATACCGGGCAATGGCATTTGACCTTAAAAAACATCAGTGTAGGGTATAGCGGGCAAATATATACCGGGCAGTGGCACTAAACCTTAAAAAAACATCAGTGTAGAATATACCGGGCAGTGGCACTTATACTAGGTCTAGTTGACTAGATCTTTGGTAAATGTCCAAAATATATACTAGGTCTATTTAAGTGCCACTGCCCGGTATATCCTACACTGATGTTTTTTTAAGTGCCACTGCCCGGCATACATTTGCCCGGTATACCCTACACTGATGTTTTTTTAAGGTCAAGTGCCACTGCCCGGTTTATGCACCGAATTTATTTCACGAACTCTCCCCCTCCCCCTCACGCTCCTCCAACATGTACATAATTGCTGGAACCCCGACCGATAATCGTCAACAGTACCTCTCTGCATCAAAACGTTCTTTAAAGATTAAAAAAAAAATCCATTCCAAGTGTCTTCTATGTAAAGCCTAAAAATTAATTCTTTCTTTTTTGATGACCCTAGTTAAGTTTTTGTTTTAGAAAACCCCGACAAAATTTGGCTTCCAATGTTGGCGCTAAAATAAGGCGATATTTTGCTAAGCTAAAGCTCTCACCAGCAACGTTTTCCCGATATCGAGCTCATTTTCCCTTTTCTTTCTCTTTCTAAATTTTCTATGTCCGTTTGTATTATGGAATCGTCCTGTCCCTAGTTGCTTGTATTAATGTCCGATATTTTCAGGCTCCTGCTAGATGGCGTACTCGACCGTTGCGATCGCGAATTGTACTTCGATACTTAATATCCGACTTACTTTGATTTCTGGGTTGAGTTAATACGAAGAGCTTTTCGTTCTGATCAGAAAGATGGTACCCTATCTATTAAGGATAATAATAATTAAAAAAAATGGCTGTTTATAAAAAATATTTTCATTGAGGTGATGATGAACATTTAGCTAGAATCCTATTATCACAAAGCAAATAAAAAATTAAAAAAAACATTTGCTTGTAACGCTAAATGTGATTATTTTGATATAATCTTAATTAAAATAAACTAATCTTTTAACTTTCATAAATATAATTTTACTCCGATGGTTAAATTGCAAGTTATTTTATTTTATATGCCAATAAAAGCAATCTGAAAAACATTTTCGTTTGTTTTTCTTAGCGTGTAACGCGAAATTTGATAATTTTAATTTCAATTTAATCTTGATTATAATTAGTTGTTTTTATAACTTTCATAAATATGGCTTTATTCCGATTGATTAGGGTTACAAGAAACGGTGACGCGGATGCTAAGAGAAAGATGCCAAGTTGGTGCTATATTTCTGAGATATTGAACACCACTTTAAAAACCAGAGTAAATGCTTTATTATATATAAAACTGATACGCCAAGAATTTGGAATTATGAAGAACTTGCCTGTATATTTTGATTCAATAAACTGGTTTATTTGCTGCTTCCCTTCTTACATTTTTTAAAAGTGAAAAATGAGAACTTGTTACATCTTCTACATTACTGTTAGAAAATTTGACGGGTCATCAGGTTGTCTTTTGTCAACATCTGAATAAAATTCGAGCAAATAGTATTGTATTTGTAATGGCGAAAATATCAAAATGATGAAATAAACATGAACTTTTTATACAGTGTTAAAATTCAAAAACTTAAGTAATCGGGTTCCTATGATTTAATTATTTTACTAATGACTTTTTCTAGTATGTTATATTGAAATATCTGATAAATCTGGAGAAAAAAAATTTCTAACCAAATATTCTTTGAGTCAGGAAAAGACACAAAAAAAAACTTGTTGATTTTTTTGATATATGCTTGGCTTTCGATCACAAACGCCTTAAAACTTTGCTCTCGATAAAAATAATTTCAGATGATTTTAACCCTTCATCTCTTATTAACCTCGTTATATCATGTTTTTGATCAAAGTTCAGCAGCGTGTGTGTTCTTTCTCTCCTAAATATTAATTTGATCCCTACACACGTTTTTTATTATATTTCTTAAAAGGATTCGTAAAATATATATTAACGGCCCGGATTAGAGAACAACAGAATTAGAGAACAACATAATTCTTCAAAAATGGCAATTATTTAATTTAAATTTGACCCTTTAGTGTGTGATCATATCTCAGTGTCAACCATATCGGTGTCACGTATCAATGACAGCCGATAAAAATCTAACCGTCAATGCACTTATTAACTGATGAGGTGAAAGGATTAACTGAATGCTTAACAAAATAAAAGCTTCCTTTGATGATATGTTTTTTAAATTAGTGGTAAAATCGTCTAATAATTATTTTTAAAAAATCTTTGCAAGAAAGGTTCGCAAGGGTATTTTTTTTCCAGACTCATGCGAGTTAATTCAAATCAAATAAATGTACTATATCTAGGGGAGTGTCGGGTACCCCCGCCCACTGTCAATTTCATATGTATAGAATATTTTTTCAAGTCAATGGGCCATCGGACATTAATTGTTATATTAAAAAAAGATTATTTTCAAAGTTTCAAGTATTTATGCAGCTGGTAACATGGTAAACAATAGTTTTGAAAATATGTTGAATACAGTAGTCAAATTTTTTAAATTTCTATTTTTTTAAGTTAAACTATTCTTTTTTTGGTTTATTCTTTTTGCATTATTTAATTAGGTGATAAAACAATGGAAACATACAAAAATATTGATTATTAGTCAATATTATACAGAAATATAAGCAATACTCCTTAAGTGGGCGGGGCTACCCAACTCTCCCCTACTCTCTTTTTCTTTTTACAGGATTCCAACGAATTAATGAGTATAACATACTTATCAAGGTATTCTACAACAAAGTGATAAAATAGTACAAAGGTACATATGTTTGTTTTGATTTCTGTGTATAGATTTTTTTTTTCCTTCTATATTTGCTTTCAGAATTTTAGCTGTATTTTATAACCCAATTACGTAATTCTGTTGAGATAGTAATTTTTCTTAAAAATTATTATTTAAATGATTAGTTCATGAAGTAGATTAAGAAGAGATTTGAAAAAAAAAAAAAATAAATATCATGCGTAAATGCTTTGGTTTTTTCCATCTTTTTTTAATAATGTGTTACGTTTTTTTTTTTTTTTAAATCATTCATCGCCACTTATTTAAATTAATTACATATAATTTCAGGATAAAAACATATCTCAGTTACTACATAAGCACGTGAAAATCTAATATTTCATGCAGTTTTTCTGCTAGTTCGTGTTAGAGTGATAAATATTTGTTTCAAAACTATGATTTATGTATCTGCAACTCTATCTCAGGACTATGACGTTTAGCAGTTAATTCATTAACTAATATTTTATTCAATTGTTCTACACTCACCTGTAACTCTCTAAAAACTGCATGTATGTAAGAGGTACTACTCATGCATGTTCGTATCACATGCTAAATGAACACCAGTTATTTGTTCTTCTAAGAATAGTGTTTGTTTTACTTACAAATTTCAGATCCCCATTTATAGAGCACCCTGTTGAAATGAATGAAATATTGTAAAACTTATATAGAATATAACTGTATTATATATTCTATATAGTGATTAACTCTTCTTAACCTGAATTTTTTTCTAGTTTGCTAACTCTAGCAGATATGACTTATGTGTCATTTTTTTCAGAATTGAACCTTTATCAATCATAATGATTTTTTATATGATTGGTCAGGGCATTAAATGAAATAAATATAAGTACATCGATTATCACTAAATGTCAAGTTTACTACGATGTATTGCAAATTTATTTAATTTCTTTCATTTGTTACTTAAGTCAATTTCCTGAAAATTTGAGAAATTTGTTGTGTAAATTGAAACTGTTTAGAGATAAAAAAAAATAAAAAAAAATCTTTGCATGCATTCTCAGCTGTATAAAACAAGTTTTTGGAAATTTTGTATAAATTTTACTCAGGTATTTGACAACTCCTTTAATATTTACATGATTTCGTTATAATTTTTTATACAGATAACTAATTAATAACTATTGTTATTTTAATTAAGTAAATTTAATAAACTGTATACGATTGGATTAATCAATAGTTTATTTAGAGCAGAAAACAGAGCAGGAATAAATTTCACTCCATTATAGTTGTATTCTCTAAACAATAACTACCTCTTTTTTTTTCCATAAGAAAATCACAGAATTTTAAGAATAATTTTTTTTTTTTTTTTATAAAAATAAGATCAATGCAGAAAAGATTATGTAAACATTATATAATTGACTTTATTTTGAACTAATATTTAATTATCAGACAAATTCAATTTAGATATAAAAAAAAAATTATAAGGATAGAAAATTTCTTTCTAAAATTAGATATTTATGTAAATAAACTATTTCAGCTTAAAAATTGGGTTTTAACTTCTAAAATAAATTTATATAAATTAACACATTTAGTTATATTTTTTAATCAAACCATTTTATGTAAAATAATATGTTTCTTAATAATCTAGCAAATCTTTTTCGCGTATTACATGACCATGTTTAATCATAACGAACAACTGAAAATGTGTTTCGCTCATTATAATTATGTAAAGTCACACATTAAGGCCAAATTAAGTACTAAATAAAAATATTTATATAATTTTCGCTTTTTTAATTGTTATGTCTTTCTGTTTTGCGCATATTCCACAAAGCATTGATTAATTCACTGTTTGCTTTTTTCACTCCATACGAAGAACAGGTATTCTGCTCATATGCTATAAATAAAAAGTGGATTTTACAATCGTTCTTTCAGGATTTTAGAAGACCGAGTAACTCCTTAAATTTTCTGTGCAGTACAGAGAACAATGAAAAATACATACTCATAATAGATATTCCTATACCGGTAATTTAAGAGTTTATGGTCTTCAGTAACACGGCTAAAAAGGAGACACGAAAGCCTTTCTGTAAAGTTAATATATCACAAAAATTTTACTGCATTTTTAATTAACACTAGAAAGACTGAAACTTAGTATATACCTATATTGCCCAAAACCAGTAAAAATGATTGCATTGTGAAAGAACAACTAATGAGTAAAAAAATTAATTTATGCAATTTTTAATATTTTTTATATTATTTACAGTTATGTAACAAGTTAATAATAAATATTAAGAGGATACAAAAATTTACTTCACTTGGAAAAAAATTTATTTATGCATTATTATTTGTACAATTTTTGAAAATGAAAAAGCAGTCAAAATGACTTTCTTAGGCAATCTAGTGATAAGTAAGATATGTATATGCATTTTACACGGCATAGAAATTACTTTTTTATACGCGATGAATATGAAATAAAGTTAACTCCTTAGTTTGAGTGCTACTTAAAGGGAGAAAGAAAAAAAACTTTGAATTAGGAAATTTTCTACTTTACTATTAATTTATAGTATAATGTTTAAATTTAGGATACATTTATCGTATTAAATATTAATAGCGGGTTGTAAATTTAAGAATGTTATAAACTGATTAAAATTACAGTGCTTAAATTTTCTTTGTGTATACACAGCGGGCGGTCCTCTAGTTTGATTTATTAGATTTTGCTATTTTTACTAGCACTATTATGTAAATAAAAAGATGTTAGATCAAAATTCTAAATCTTTCGATTCTTCAAATCGATTATAACAAAATCATTGTGTTGATATTTTCCATGAACAAAGATGTTCTGAAGAGATGACTGAAAACTATATATCAGAACAAATGAAGATAGTTTTATATGCAACCAATTTATCAATTTTGTTCCAATCCAACATTTCATTATTGTTTTTTCTTAAATTTCTCCTTAAATCATCTCAGAGACTATGTAAACGAGAAAAGATTGGTTGTAGACAAGACATTAATATATAATTTATTCAAAAAATACATAAAATATTCAAGAAAAATAAAATTATCAAGATCTCTGGAGAAGTTTATTTTTATTACAACGTTGATTATTAGACCGGTTGTTCATTTATTAGTCCTATAACGAATCCGTATAAACTTGTTGCAACATTTCCCATATTTTAATAACAATTTTACCAACTGAAGAGATTTCTTTCAATTATGTTAAATATAAGTTTATTCTGTGTAATTTAATCTACACAAATAATCAAATGAAGGATATTAAATCTATTAACAAGTATGTTTTGAAAAGTTAATTAAATTGTTCTGTTGTTAATTATAAAATCAGAATGTGAGAGGTATAACATTTTAATATTTCAACAGAGTTTTTCTGACATAATTGCTATAAGCAGAAACAAATTAGATATGACGATGGAATTCAGTATCATCTTCATACATATTTTGCTGGCATTTCAGTATTTCTCTTTAAAAGATAGAACAAGTTTATGTTACAGTGGAAATAAGATAATTTTAAATTTTATATAGGTTCACAGTATATTAAAAACAAAAGATAGGTAATGGTTGTAAATAAGTTTTTGTTAATTTGATGGGCAATAATAATGGAGATGAACTATCCAGTTCAGTTCTTGCTAAATGCTAAATAGTCATCTACACTCAAGAGCCAAAACATTATGACCACCTCTTAATAACGAGTTGGCTCACCTTTAGCCCGCAACACAGCTGCAACCCTCCTTGGCATGGATGCCACAAGTCCTTGGTAGATGGCCGGAGACAGATTGCACCAGATGTTTAAGCAACGGTCACGCAAATCCGAGATATTGCGACTTAGTGGTCTTTGAACTCTGAGCTGCCGCTCCATGACATCCCAAATGTGTTCTACCGGATTGAGATCCGGTGAGTTAGGCGGCCAGGACATTATCTGGAATTCAGCATCATGTTCTTGGAACCACTCCAACACAATTTTACCCTTGTGACGCGGGGCGTTGTCCTGTTGGAAAATTCCATTTCCAGCTGGAAAAACAGAGGCCATGTAAGGGTGCAACTGGTCCGCAATGATGTTCCGACCTGTAGCATTCACGGTCTGCTCTACCACAACCACGGGTCCCAGAGACGCTCAAGAGAACGTCCCCCAAAGCATAACACCGCCACCAGCGGCCTGTGTATGACCTAATGTACATTGAGGGAGCAATTGTTCGCCTGGAAGACGCAGTATCCTGACACGGTCATCGTCGTGTTGAATGACAAACCGTGATTCCTCTGACCAGGCGACTCTCTCCCACTGATCCATGGACCAGTCGCGATGTTCCCGGGCCCAGCGCAGGCGTAGTTGGCAATGACGCTTGGTCAGCAAAGGCACATGAGTGGGATGCGTAGCCCCATATCCAACAGTGTGCTCTGATACTATTCTACTTGACCCTGCATTTTATTTGATTGTCAGCTGAGCCACTCTCTGGCTCCGGTTTTGCTTCACCAAGAGAGACAATCTCCTTTTCTTTGATAGAGTGTGGTAGTCCAACACCATGTCGTCTACTGCTGGTTTCACCGTCATTCATCCACTTTGCATGAGTACTAACAACTGTAGATCGTGAACAACCCACGAGTCGTGCAGTTTCGGAAATACTTGTTCCGAGCCATTACAATCTGCCCTCTATCAAAGTCGCTTAGATCCGCAGCCTTTCCCATCACACACAGAAGTAAGTGAAAGAATGATTCTTCAAACTCCCCACCAACAGTTAAATATCACTTCCACCTGATCACGTGCCTCCCACGTCATCCAGGAGAGTTCATTGCAAAATTAGGCGCATAATGTTTTGGCTCTTGATCCATTTAGTGCACCCAATAGCTAAAATAAAAAATATTTTCTATTATTATACTTTTTAAAAAAAGAGTCTACAATCTCAGTAAATTTATTAACATCAATATTTAATTAACAGACATATTCAATTTAGTTATAAAAAAAAGTTATAAGGATAGAAAATTTCTATCTAAAATTATAGATATTTTTGTAAATAAACAATTTCAGTTTAAAAACTGGGTTTTAACTTTTAAATTGAATGAATACAAATTAACCCATTTAGTTACATTTTTTTTAATCAAACCTGTTTAGAGCCTGTGAAAGCTTTAACTCGATAATTCAGTTTAGAGAAATTTCAAATAGCATTGTAGGTTTCTTTTAATTCATCCAATTTTTCTCATTTCTTTGGAAAAAATAGGTTTATTCTAGAAAATTGGTTCAAATGCCAGGTTCTAATGACATCAGTTTAATATTTATTTGATTGTATTAAACTAAACAAACATTTTTGCGTTATTTTTTTAATGTAACAAAGCCGAAAAATATATTTCTACTAGGTAGTGTAATTTTCTTGATAAACAGCCTTTCGTAAATAAAACGTAATCCACTGACAACCATTTTATGCAACAAAGACAAGATGCTGCTCTTGTCCTGCCTGACATCAACTGTCCTTACTGTAGGAGCAACGTTGGTCCACCTAATAAGGTGCCCCTGAAGGAATGGCTAATAAATCTGCCCTAATACACCTGAACGACGAACTTGATTGACGATTGTCAACTCAGGTGGCCATTGGAAGAAAAAAAACTATGGGAAGAAAATAAAAGTTTCATTGTGCGAATCTTTAACGTGTAGATTTTATAATACACGTGGCATAGATAGAAGCAATATTTTGAACAAATCCATGGAATATCCTCAGCGGTAGACATATTCTGATTAGAATCCCCTTCCAATCCGGTTAACCGTGAGAGGTTTTCCTCTCCACGTAACGTAAATGTGGATTAATTCCATCCATTTTCCACAAAGGCTAGTTTGTCTCAATGCTTGGTATAGAAGTTTAATTGTCTTCTGAGATGGATTTAAAAATACAAGGTTATGGAGTTGAACACTAATTGTCATAAAATCAGAATTGGGTGGGCTGTTAAACAATTGTTATAAAATTTAAGTACCATGTATCGTGGTGGCTCAGTGTATCGGGAGGGAAACTCAAATCATAGACGCGCAGGATAAATGTAATTTTATTATTTTTAAGATTCTTAATCCTAAATAGTTGAAAAACTTATTCACTATCAAGACACATTTGACCAACCCAGTCAAATACCTCTTAAGTAAAATATCGATGCTTTACAGAAATCGATTTAATTTCTTTAGCAATAATTTTAGCGAAACAATTTTGATTAAAAATTCTCAATTGGGCCATTGTAACTAATCACATAGTTGTGTCTAATCACATAGTTGTGTCTAATCACGTCGTTATGCATAGTTTGTTAAAATTATAGCTTTCAGACGTGGGTTTATTATCACTCTGAATCAATTTTTGGATAAAATTTAATTGGATAATTGCAAGCGACGTTACGCATGTGTGTCGAAACTGATTGTTTGATCCACGTGGTATCTAATTCCATTTTGATTTGAATTGGGCTTGGACTTTGTTTTTAACTAACAAGGGAACAGTGTTTTCTTCTTTTCTTCAGGATTTTTGCACCCATTTGTTAATGAACTAACAACCTATGTAGAAGGTAAGATTTATTTTAATTAATTGTGACTTGATAATTGTTTGTTTATTTATGAAAAAATCGACCCTATACAAAGTGTCATTCATTTATATACAAGGAAAAATATAGTGTAAATTACAAAAAATTGTTATATTATTTTTACCCTCCCTTACCATTTTTTTCAATCTCAAAAATAACTCAGTTAAGAAAGAATATTTTATAGAAGAAAGCCAATCTTAATTTTTAAAATATTGTTACTTATGTCTCACGCGTCATTTTAAATTTCTGATCAGGCCAAAAATGTATGAAATGGACAATTTATAATTCATTTCTGCAAAGTCAAGTAAAAAAGAAAAAAAAAAACTTTAATTTTTATCAATCAAATATTAAAAATGTGAAACATTTTTAAATAACACTATTTTGTTTTTAATAACAACTATTTAAGGGAATGCATTCCAACATTGCAGAAACAACGAAATTTCTACTTTGCCTGACATCTTTTCAAAAATGCCAGCCTTAAAGGAAGTTATTCTTGCAGAGAATGCAATACAATATTTTACAGAAGCAACATGGTGTCCTGTTTGGAGTCGATTGAGAAGTGTTTACTTGGAAAGTAAGTTAAAAAACCTACAAGAGGACAATAATGAATGTTTACAGGTTACGGTGTAAGTAACTTAACACTGGGCCAGTCTTATATATAACATTCAAACAACATGGCCTAATATGTTTCTGCAACTGGTGACCGATAAGATATTTTTCTTTTTCTGAATACTGACTTGCTCCGACCTAAAAGGGCCTTAACAAGAATTTTATTCCGGGGAGGGGGTGGTTCAAATTTTTTCGCCTATGTGCTTAGTATTATTTCGCGTTTTCTAACAAATCTCAAATTCGTTATTAGCATAACAAGCATCATGATTCATTTGACGACAAAATAAACCATAAGTAAATTTTTAATCATTAGCAAATTGTATTATGCAAAATGTGTATTTCAACTTTGCGTCTTCTGCCAAACCTTCGTTAATGTTGCTGTTGTGGAAGGCTATTAAGGCAAGGTGTGCGATTGTACTTGTTTTCCAGTGGCGCTGTCTATGGTCAAGAATCCGACTTCTTCCCCACTCATTTATAGGGCGGATCCATTCAGACATCCATGGATTGTAATTCTGACCTGAACCAGAGAACGATCAATCTCCAATTCAGTACCCGTAAAAGTATAATTTGTTACGGAAACATTGAGGACTTTTTAACCCGTCAGATTTAACGTGCACCAGTCACCATTTACGAAACCGGAAGTCTTCGGCTGGTTAGATTCGAACTCCCATTCTCACGAACGTGAGTCCAGCGCGCTGCCAACCAGGCTATCCTGATCTAACCTTCTTTAATTGAGGGGAATTATATATCGACTATGCCAACCTTCATCTATCAAAAGGTACCTCAAGATAGAATCAAGTTAACATGTCTTATATACTAGTGAATTGTTATTCAATATTTATAGTGGTAGTTACGCCACATTACTCCCCTTCCACAATTTCATCTGTGATAGAATTCGATGAACGATTACCACTAGTTTATTCACGCTGTTTATTTATTTATATAAATTTTGCTCATTATTTTTTTTCCTTCTTGTTTTTATAGCATTTTGCTAATTAATTATTTTTTTTTCTTCAATATTGTTCATTGATCGGGAGACTTTATTTACTTCACCGGATTTTTTTTTCTTTGAGCACTATATTTATAAGCAAATCAACTATTTAATGTGGACCATCCATCGACACTGTTAAGTTCATATCACGTCCGGGGGTCATACTAGTGAATTGTTATTCAATATTTATAGTGGTTGTAGATGTAGTTAATTTACGTCGCACTAGAGCTGCACAATGGGCTATTGGCGACGGTCTGGGAAACATCCCTGAGGATGATCCGAAGACATGCCATGACAATTTTGATCCTCTGCAGAGGGGATGGCACCCCTGCTTCGGTAGCCCAACGACCCGCACGTGAAGTCGAGCACTTTACGGTAGAACAGTTTAACGAGGACCAATACCGCACACCCTCGGTCCCTGCGCACACTGATCCAAGTAGTCACCCACCCGCACACTGACCGCAGCCAGTGATGCTTGACTTCGGTGATCTGGTGGGAACCGTGTCTTAACGATCAGTCCACTGCGGGACATATTTATAGTGGTAGTTACGCCACATAATAATTAATAAAAGTGAACTATCGTAAACTAATTTACCAAAAGATTTGGGATAAATCTGCGTTATAAAGATTAAATTAAAAACAACGTGAATAAAGCACAGATGAAAGTACAGAAATGGACACACTATATTTTTGGTTGGGTGTCCCAGAATGGCATGTATAAACTTGAAAGGGAGGTATAAAACATCGTGTAGGAGCTATAATTACATAGGAGCAGAAACTTCACCCTCATGTCATAAAGATACATAGAGACGTTTAAACTACTACACAGAATGTAGTGTAAAACGCTTCTTTACACAAACTTACAAGTATCACAGGAGGAGTTCGAAATTGCGCCCATTGGCTTGGATGTAAGCACGACATCTACGTGAAGGTTTGGCGAATAAGACACCTGGCGTTTCACTTATTGCAAAAGCAGCGATGGAGATTCGTGGCACCAAGTCTATTTCAGAATTGACGGGCGTGTCGTACACCCTTAATGCTTTTCATGGCACCCCAGAGAAAAAGAATCAAGAGATAAATCAGGTGATCTGGGAGGCCATGCAGCTGAACCATCACACCCAATCTAATTGTTTTCAAATGTCTGGTTCAAGTGGCCTCGTCCCGTTGAAACCCCATTCCAAGATGTGCGGGGACATCGTCATTAACCATTTCTGGAAGTATCTCCTTAAGAAATATGAGATATTTGTGAGAGTCCAATTAAATTGTCTCCCACGATACCTGCCCACACATTATCAATGAAGCGTTGATGTGTTACACGTGGTCGGGTCCCGTGTGGGTTGTTTACAGCCCACATGAGCACGTTATGCGAATTGAACACCATTTCACTTAGAAAATTTTCTTAATCACTTAACAAAACAGAACTAAAAAAATAAGCATCCGCCGCATTTTGGTGTAAAAAACCACAGAACAAATGCGACACGTAGTGAGTGGGTGATCATCCGGCTGTAATAACTGAACTCTCTGAACATGAAGGGGTGAAAGGCTTCGACATCCCTGAGGATGATCCGAAGACAATTTTGATCCTCTTCAGAGGGGATAGCCCCCCGTTTCGGTTTTCCGAAGACCTGCGTGCGAAGGTGAGCACTTTGCGGTAGAAAAGCTTGACGAGGACCAATACCGCACACTCTCGGACCCTACGCACGCTGATCCAAGTGGTCACTCACCCGCACACTGATGCTTGACTTCGGTGATCTGTTGGTGTTAAAAACCGAAGGAGAATAATTAATCCAGATCGTTCTTGGGTTGCCTCTACCAGCGGCTGGGTGCATTGGAAATAAAATGACACATAGTCCTTCTAAACACAAAAGAACATTTATTCAGCAAAAATAAACAGTTCCAAAGTCGGAGCTTACTTCTCCGACGGAATCATAACATTGAATGACAAAATCTAACGCCAAGCACCGAAGCGCGAATCGCCAGCTCTTTCCTCACTTCAGTTCATTTTACAACATCCTTCCCACGTTGAGACTCAAGCTCATAAAATACATTATTAAACAAATCAAGTCTTTTGGGAACTCTTACACATCTTCCAGAGGAAGCTGCATTATCGTCTGAGCCACCTTTGTTTTTACATTCAGCGCCAGAATTCGATTCCTCTACACCAAGTTTCTTATCTGCAATGATGCTCTTTTTCATCCGCCTGAATTTCTAGAGGGAAGATACGTTGAATTGGACATAAAATTGATCTATGCTGGGTCTTAAGTTTAACAGTGGGAATCTTCCTATCACGTCCTGGAATCAACTCAATAATTTTAGTCAAGGGCCAAAATAGACGTTTTTTATTATCAAGATTATTTCACCTACACTCATTATGTTTCTGCACCAGCTGTCCAAAATATTCCTTCCTAAAGCGCTGACGTAGGTGTTTTAATAATTTTATTCTTTTATTAAGACTTAATGAATTTAATTCAACATTGGAACTCCGGTTCTCGATAAGAAACATGGCAGGTGTCAACACCTGCGGACCTTCTGATACATAAGTTAAAGGTCTACAATTTATTAAGGATTCACAAGTTAAAGTATAGAGTTCTTCTTAGGATAATACTTACCCAAAGTGCGTTTTAACAGTTCCTTTACCGCACGAACCAGCCGCCCCACCAAGCGGCAGTTGGAGGGATGAATTTTCAAAGAATTTTATCTGTCTCTTTCATAATTTTAGTCCAGTTTAGTTTTGAAAGATCATTACTTGCACCCCGAAAATAAGTTCCTTTGTCACTATAAATTGCTCTAAGTCGATCGCGTCTGGGAATAAACCGCGACGAAGTGCCAGGAGAAAAGCGTCTGAAGAGAGGGTATTGATTAGTTCTAGGTGAATGGCACGGTACACAGCACAAGTGAGCAATGCGATCCACACCTTTTCTCCATTTTTTAAAAACAAAGGCCCAGCCAAATCAATTCCAACAACTTCAAAAGGTGCACAATCCTCAACCCGGTCTGGTGGCAGAGATGTTGGTTCGCTCTAAAAAGCCTTTACCTTAATTTGTTTTCAAGAAATATAGTTAAATAAGACATTTTTAATAGCTTTCATAGCCCTAATTATCCAAAATATTTCTCTTAGCAAGCATTGCATCATTTGAATTCCCGCATGACTATTTCTGTTGTGTACATTTCTAATTAGTAGCTAAGAAAATTCACATTTTTCCGGTAAGAGTATAGGGTACAAGAAGGATTTATCATCATCTCGGTGAAGTATTCTCGTTTTTACTCTTATAATACCTTCATCGTCAATGACCGTCTCAATAAAATTTGAAGCTTTAAGGCTCAGGCCGTCGCCAATAGCGCATTGTGCTGCTCTAGTGCGACGTTGAAAAAAAGTAGCCGCAGTTTAATTATGTAAATATTTTAGGATCTTTCAAAACACATTGAGGCTGATGTACAGAGATCGTTTCTTTGAATCCCTTAGTATGTGATTCTGGAATAGAATGGATGTTTAAAGTGTCACGTCCCCATGATGTATTGAAAGGAACATGTGTTGGACCCAAGAATCGAAAAGATGTTGCACTGAAAAGGATTATTGATGACAAACAAGAGGAGGATTTAATAATTTTTTCTTTTAATGCTTTTGAATAATAAATTCAATAGATTGCCAAGTACTAGATTAGTTTATAATAAATGCCTCCTGTATGTTTAAGTGAACTTTTTTTTATGGATTATTTATTAAAATAAATAAATAATCATTAAAAAAATGTATTAATCTTAGTCAAGTTTTTTTTTACCGAATTGAAACTGTTTATCTGGAACCTTTATAGTCAGGTAGTGCGTATCAGAAGCCCAACTTTTTCCGATAATATTTTTAAATAAAGTAAATAAAAAAAAAAGTTTGAAAATTACGTTATGTTTATTAAATAGCAAAAATTAAAAATTTTTTTTTTTTGGCCACACATTCGAAAGTCTCAATGGACTCAAATTTTGGTCTGGATCGAGTTTTATACGGAAAGTGATGCGAAGTACTTTTTAAACGTGCCAAATATTTAATCGTTTCTTCCTGTTCAGTTTACTAGAAAAAGTAGTTTTTTTTTTTAAATTTTATTATTTTTCTAATGTTTAGTTTTGTGCTTGTTAGTTTGTTAGGTCGTAAAACGAAAAGTTTGCCTGCAACACTAAAAAAAACATTTGGAACATACACCGCTTACAGCTCCAATTGAAATT
Source organism: Parasteatoda lunata (assembly GCA_949128135.1). Classification (NCBI taxonomy): domain Eukaryota; kingdom Metazoa; phylum Arthropoda; class Arachnida; order Araneae; family Theridiidae; genus Parasteatoda; species Parasteatoda lunata. The sequence goes on along the minus strand of OX421976.1, from coordinate 13,980,348 downwards.
TGGGCTATCCTGGTCGGAAAGGAGTCGAAATTTCAATTGACTACAAGTTCTATGCGGCTATAAAATGATAATCAGTGTTTCCACAAGTCTTTTGAAACTACAGGTTCTTAGGAACCAAGACATCCATATTTCTGGGTCCCTTTTTGCTAAAAGTGCCGTATTCAAAATATGAATTTTAAGAAAAAACAACGGTGTAATTAAATACTTCGAATTCCAATTTTCTCTTTCAGTTATTGATAGAATAGAAAAAGAAAAGTTTTTATATTTATGTATTTATTTCGCGATCGCAACGCTAGAACAAAGAATATACTCCCCTCTATATTCTGTCCCGCAGTGGACTGATCGTTAAGACACGGTTCCCAGCAGATCACCGAAGTCAAGCATCACTGGCTGCGGTCAGTCTGCGTAGGGACCGAGAGTGTGCGGTATTGGTCCTCGATAAGCTGTTCTACCGTGAAGTGCTCGACTTCGCGTGCAGGTCGTCGGGCTACCGAAGCAGGGGTGCCATTCCCTTTGCAGAGGATCAAAATTGTGATGGCATGTCTTCGGATCATCCTCAGGGATGTTTTCCAGACCGTCGCCAATAGCCCATTGTGCAGCTCTATTGCGACGTAAATGAACTACAACAACAACCCTCTATATTCTTTGGTTCGAATACGCCACCTGGGGAGAAGACCGGCTCTAAGTCTTGACCCTCCGTCCTTTTCTCTCCTGAGTTTTATAGGAATGTACTACGATATTTTCCTGTTTCTTAATATTTTCAGTATTTGATTGTCAAAAATATTTTTTTCTAAATTTCTTTCTTTTAGAACTATGTTCAATGTAGTTTTCAGTTTCATATAGTTTCCTAACTTAAGAGTTTTTAATCTATTTGAAAATCAAGACAGAAACTAACGTACTTCCTTCTCCTATGACTCTCCACACACTAATAGTAAAAGCATGCAAAGTGTTGCCCTAGGTTGAGAGTTCTGCTCTACGTCACCTGCAGCCCATTTCGATCGCCAATAAAAACCTGAAGTTAGGTAAATCTTAGGTTTTAACCGATAAAAGTTCGAAGTATGCTTTAAGGTAATTCTATTTCAGCCTTTGCGGTAAAACCTAGTAGATACCGAGCCACATCGGTAAATCATAGATTTTATCGGTCAAATCAAAAATTTACCAGACTTCTGGCTTTTACATTAACATTTATATTTCAAGTTTGGTTGAAATTTTACTTGCTTAAATCTTAAACGATATTTTATTAACTTATTATTTTTCGCTGGAGAATTACACGTCCTAGAGGGCACTTCACAACTTATTTTTGTGTCCCCTCAGAAATTTTTGGTGTATCTGACGCGCTCTACAGAGTAAACAGAATCACTAAAGATATATTTAGCTTAAAGCATTGAGAATTGCCTTGAAAGCACCACAGTTAAAAATCGAACGCCAGTCAGAAAGTAGTTGAAATTGTGTCTGCAAGATTCCAGGAGAAGAGGAAGGGTATTAAGATAATCAAGAATTTCGGATACGTAATCTCGATACTAATTAAATTAACAGGATTCTAGCCTCTCATACATGAAAGTGGGTTTATAAAAAAGTTGGAAAAAATATGATTATTTACACAACAAAGTAGATAATAAATTAGTATAACATTAGCCAGAATTGAAATTTCGGATATCATACACTACTGTGCAACGATCAGGTAATGTTTCTCCATATTTCTTATTAATAATAATTTTTTTCACATTAAAAATTAATTATATAATTTATTTTGATAAATTTTCAAATGTGCAACATAAAGATAATTTGTTATTCTACATAACAAAGAGGTGATAAGAGCTTTTCAAACCGCATAAAATTATTCAAGTGAAAATTTTTTTTAATTATTTTATATTTATACAAAGAAAAAATGATTAAGCACTATATGCCATTTATTCAATTTCATTTCCTTTGAACTATATACATGGTCTGATAATTTCTGACATTTTCATATAATTTAGAACATATAAATTAAAAAGAAAATGATAACTTATAAAAAGTAAAAGCATTTTTCACTACATAATAATTGACATTGAATAAAATGAAATCTCAAGAATATTGTTCATATCTAAGGAATACTTAGATAATAAAGAATGTTTACAAAATTACTCAAATAATTTAAATGTTTACAAAAATTCTTAATAGGATAATAATACAATGTTCAGGGTTCATGCTCTACTTTAAAAATAAAATTTAAGTACTTTTCAAGGACTTTTTAAGACTTATTATAAAATTTTCAAGGACTTAAATTTTAGTAAAAGAGAGACTGAATTTTAACATTTTAAACTGAAATGTTTTGACAATAATAATTAGTTGATAATAAATGTTAGATGATAATAGCAGTATTGAAAAATAAGAATTCCATTGCTTTCTCTTGATTTTGGAAAGTAATCTAAGCATAAAAAAAAGCAAGGGTGGTTGATATCAAGTCAAGAATAAAATTCGTGATGAATAAAAACGTCGGATTTGAATTTTACATAAGGCCTATTTTAAGTTAGGTATACAACCTCTGAATAAGCAAAGATTTGGATAAGTCATGAAGAAAAGAGGAACATTTCAAACAATCTATACAAAAATAAAAACAGAGTACACTTAAACTTATTTGTAATAACAAATTTACAATTAGAGTAAAGGAAATAGAAAACATAATAATTAAAACTATTAAAAGATATTTATTTGTAAAAAACTCAAGCGTCATATGATATGTAAAGAACAAAACTAGCATTAACATATATACTAAATAATTTCTGAATGTGTGTGGTAAAATATAATTGAAAAAAAGAGCCAAATAAAGAGGACAAAAATTAAAACAAAACTGAACTTCTCCAATGTAGTCACTGGGAGGATGGGGGAGGGAGTGTTCTATATAATACTGTGATATCAACTAGATATTTAAAAAAAACTCTGCCGGGAGATTTTTATTTAATATTTAAAGTGGCAAAAGCATTTAGAGAGTGAAATTTAAATTGATCTTAAATATAATTTTAAAATTTCGACCACTTCTCTATTAAAGAAAATTAATCAATTATAGGATGTTGCGGTTTAATTATCATTTTTAATTTATTACCGGTCAACCATTTTAAATTGAAACAGTTGCCAACTTTCACCTCAATATCTTCTGATAGATTCTTACTAACAATTTCGGTCATTTTGACTGTTTTAATTAACCAATCATACTTTAAAAAAAATTTTCAGTAACATCGATCATACGCACTTGATATGATCACATAAACACGAATCGCAAGGAGTAGTTTTCAAATCGCGTATAAATACGAAAATCGATGTTTGATATTACAGCCGCGTGATAACAAATCGCAATATTGGATTTTAAAAATGTGTGAATACGAATAGCGACATTGGGTTTGAAACTCGCGGAAAAACTAATCGCGATATTGGGGTTTAAAAACGCTTAAGTACAAATCCCGACATTAGATTTTTAAATTGCGTGAATGGGAATGCGAGTACGATTTTTGAATCACACGAAAACGAATTGCAACACTTAACTTTTAAATCAGTTAAACACGAAGATCGATATTAATCGATTGATATTATTAAAATCGCCTGAATAAGAATTGAGATTTTGTCAGAATCCGGCGCAGTTCCCAACATTTATAACTTTTAAAATCAGCCAAACACACGTAAAATCCTAAAATCAAACAGTACGCTCTATCATCTGAAAGGCAGGAAAGTCATTCTCTCACACTTAGGAGCGTCAAAAGTTAAACACAGAAATGCAGGAAATAGGGCTGTTTTCGCAAGTTTCTGATACTTTTCCAGGTCATTTGGAATTTTTCAAGGATTTAACATCATTTTCAAGTACTTCTAGGGGCCCTTGAAAATCAAAATGAAATTCAAGTACTTTTCAAGGCCGCGGGAACCCTGAATGTTTCATTCCCTTCAAAAAGTAGGGCCATAGTAAATTTTTGGCCTAGAGCATCTCTACTTCAAATTTTGTAATACTTAGTGTCTTCAAAACATGTAAGGAGCAGGACCTTTTCGTAGATTAAGTCCATTTAAAAAAAAAAAAAAAAAAAATGTAACAGCTCATGAAAAAGGGATATTCCTTTCATTTATAGCCATACAGTAACCCAAACAGTAATTGCAATTTTGTTACATCTAACAATTATTGAAAATATGCATTAACTTGTTGCAAATAAAATTTTAGTTATTATATTATAGGTTGAATAAATTTTTTTTTTCGAAATTCAATTGTAGGTCTTCTGGAAGTGGCCTTAATTAATTTTTTTTTTTTAACAGTATAATCATAAAAGGAAAAAAAAAAAAAAAAAAATCATAAAATAACATTTAGAGTCTTTGAGAAAACTTAAATTTTCCATAACATATTTTCAACTCTATCTTTGGGTAAGTTTTTATGTAGATTTCTGGCTAGATAAAAAATATTAAGTATATTTTGGTATGTTTGGTTTGGATGTATCATATACATATTGCATTTTATACATAATTTTTTTACTATTATTTTATAATCTAAACTATTTCTAATTAGCAATTTTACATTCTAACTTTTATATTTTTGAACTTGAAATTTAAAATTTGTTTTGCATTTACATATTTGAAAAAAAAAAAATAATAATAATTTTTAACTTACACTTTTTGACCATAAAATTAAAAGCAAACTTTAGGCCTGTTTTGAAAGATCTAAATATTTTTCAAGTTATTTGCTTAGGTGACTACAAAGACAACTTTTTAGTGCCTTGAAATTGAGAAATGTTTTTATTGATATATAAAAATAAATAAACATCCTTAAATAATCCACAAAACATATAAGAGGCTCATAACCCTAAAGATTAATCTCAAATCTTTTTTATCTGAAAAGTAGTTATAATTCTATCATATCTGCAAATAAATTTTAGCCTTTTTCAGCCGAATGAGACAATTTGCCAACAAAATAGATTATGTTGATATTTACACATGTAACAAAAAAAAAAAAAAAAAAAAAAAAAAAAACAATTTACGTATATTTCCATTCTGTTAATGTATATTTTTCTCTCAACAAAATGTATTAGACATTAACAAAAAATAAATATCCGCCTTGGAAGGTTTAAATTATAATTATCCACCATGGAAATCAAAGCACTTGATTCATACATAGTTGATCAAATCCACTTTCAAATAATAATAAATTAAAAATGAATGCGACCGTTGATGCTAAGGTACGGCATAAGACATTCTATATCTACGGCTATAGTGACATGAATAGAATGGTAGTGATTCTGCTGTATCTAAATCTCTGTATTTAACAGAGAACAATATATATAATCACAATATGAGCAACTATTTTATTTTTTGTCTCTAACAGGGGACAAAATATATAATCACAATTATTTTGTTCACTGTATCTAACAGGGAACAAAATATATAATTACAATATGAGCAACTAACTATTTTGTTCTCTGTATCTAACAGAGAATAAAATATACAATCGCAATATGAGCAACTATGTAGCAAATAAACCATAAACTGTTAATAAGCACCATATAAATAAAATCATTTAGTCTGTTTGGAACACCTGTATTGTAATTAAAATGTTTTTGGATAAATTCATGAACATGGTACTTTATTTTCACTAAATTTGGTATTTCAAAACTAAGTTAGTAAAAAGTACAAATACTACAAAAAGATTTAAGAAAATTAATTCAAAGATTTTTAACATCAGGTATCACAATCTTTTTTGAATAAGGTTTCAGCGGTCTTCTTCCGCCGAGGCTTTTCCGAACTTTACCCACAGAAGATAGTTTCTCAAGTTTTTTATTGCACATTGAAGAAGATTGAGAGGCACCAGTTAAACATTCATCTTCTTCATCAAAACAGATATCTTCAAAAAAGTCATCCACTAACATTCCATCAACATTCTCATTCAAATGCTTATCTCTCACCGGTCCCGGAACGTTAGCGGATTTGCAATCGGAAGACGACTTGCTCCTTTCTGCTTCAAATTTATTTTCTAGCTGCACATTTACACTTTTATCATCACTGACAGACTCCTCTTCCGCCTGCATTACTTCAGTAAACATTTCTTCAGCCTTTTTTAACGCTGAATCTGAAATATTAACCTTCTTACCGGATGCAGTCTGAAACATATTAAAAAGAGTCATACTTTTTTTCTTATCTGCAAACTCCTCGAGTGAAAAAGAAAAATTTTCTTTTCCCCCCATGTCTTCATTCAAAAGATTAATGGCTTTTAATAAAGATTCAGGTTTAGGTTCAAGTTTATTCCTTGCAGTGCTGTTTGCTAATCCAGGTACTACATCACTCGCTGAAATTCCACACTGATTACCAGGATTTTGAGAACACCTATCACAGTTTTGACTCAAAGGTAAATCATTTCTCTTGGGCAATAAGTCTATAGGAGGAACAGAGTCTTCTATAACATTATTTAATAATGAATCAAAATCTTGATTAGAAAAATTACCAAAGGTTGAGCTAAAACTAGATTCACCCTGAGCGATGGAGAGTTCATCGTTGGAGGTCACACCTTTCTTCAGTAATATATCCATATAACTATCTACACTGCATTTGGATATTTTTTTGTGAAGTTTCCATTCAGACTCATGGCATTTACAATGTATTTTCGAACAAAAACAATTCAGTCTGGGAACTTTTTGTTTGGGCATTATGCTATTCATATGCATAGTTTTCCGACACCGTATCGGGTCTGAAAGAATCTTACATGATAACTCTTGGCTATCTGCTGGGACAAGACTGTCATCGATATAATTTTGAGAAGACCAAACACGTTTTGGTAACTTCTCTGAAGTTAAGCATGAGTTTTTATTCGAATTACTTTCACGTGAATTCAGTAGAAAGTGATATGAAGAGTTACTGGTATCTATTGGTTTACATTTTAGAAATCTTATTTCTTGTTTTAACATACAACCAGAAAAAAGAACACAATGAAAAATTGCACCAATATTGCAGATGCCATACTTTACAAGAAGAAACTCAAACAAGTTATAAAATATATGCCACTGAATGTTAAGATCACATTTCACATAAATACTGCCATCTTGAATATGGTATTTTAAATTATTGGGATTGTTTTTAAGAAAGATTAACAAGTTATTTCTCCTTCTCAGTGCATGTTTTTTACTAATAGAAAGGTTTAAAGATAGCAAATCTTTTTCTTCCTGGTTGAGAAAAATAATTTCTAAACTTTTTTCATCCTTTGAGGTATCAATCTTTTTATCAATAATAGAACATGAATTCTTCACCTTTTTAGAAAACTAAAATAAAATGAACAAACATTGGTATTTTTAAATATATAAATGTGTACTGATTATAACAAATTGTGAATTAAATAAAAAAAAGTAACTAGAGGAAAAATAATCTAAGAAAATATAAAATGTGTTACACACCCAAAATTAAGGTTTCTCATAAGACTATTAAAATATTCTGAAATTTTTTTCATAAGTTCAAATACTACTATATCTTACTAGGTAGTTAGGGTAATATTGATAATGATAGCAATACCTTAGTTAAAATGCTTTTCATTAATTATAAAAATTAATAAACATCTTTTATTTCATGAATTAATTGCCATTTCCTTAATTAAAAAATCAACACACAAATATGGATTTATCATTTCTTATGGGATAAAAAAATAAAATTTTAAGAAAAAGTATTTTGCATTGAATTTGTGAAGGTACCGCTAAACGGTAGTAAATTTGGCCTAGACAGACACCTGATTTACTATAAGATATGTTATTATTAATAATTGCAAGGGAAAAAAAAGCATAGCCTTTTATTAGAAGTTAATTCTGTGTAAAATAAAATAAATGTATAAATTATCTAGTCATTTTTAAAACACATTAATAAACCCAGATATATTATATTTCATATTTTATTACTATCAATTTTTATTTTTCTCCTTTTTTAATTAAAAAAAAAAAAAAAACAAACATTTGGGCTATATAAAGAGTAGATTAAAAGTGCTTTTTTAATTGAACTTATGAATAATGTTTAAATATTTTATGTTAATAAATGTACAATAAAATATATATATTATAAAAATGTAAAGTTTAAAAAAAAAATAAATCATCAAAAAAACTGAAAATAATTAACGGTCTGATAATGATGTGAAAATATTTTTAGGTAAGAACAGGTTGAAAATATAGTAACTGAATACAGGGAAAAAAATATTACAAATGTTATTTTAATAAATTCAATTAGTTAATTAGATTATTTTTTGCATATCTATGTTCTTTAAAATTGTGGATATATTTCAAAAATAATTTAAAACCAGCTAAAGTACCCCAGGCATTTTTTATTTATAATTATTTAGGCACCATACAAGTTCAATATAAACTGTTATATACAATCTTACACTAAAGCACAAAAAAAAAAAAAAGTAACTCAAAACAATTACTTTCAACTTTAAGTAACCAACAATAATCAATAGTAATAATAAAAAAATATTGGTATAATTTTATAAGGCAATATAGCTTATGACTATTATAATTTAAACATATAATTCAGTCTGTTAAAAAAAATTAAAAAAGACTTTTGTAATTATAAATAAATGACTTGTCCCTTAACAGAAATTTCTAAGAAACTGTTTCTATTTAAATTTTCTTTGTCTTAGAGTAGCAGATTCTTAAACTTTTCCCCCATTCAAACAATAAATGGAACTTGAAATCTTCGGAACTTTGTAAAGTACATAAAATAGATATTTTCAGGTAAAGCCTAACCTGGGTCTATCGTTCCCACATATTTCGTTTTCCTGTATGTATCATATGGTTTTAACGGTCCTGTCATAAATGCTAGTCTTATAATGTTAATAACTCTCATTCAAATCATTTTTAAAACTAGCAGATTGTTTAGACATTTTATGGACATTTCTGAAAAATATTGAAGTTAAATCATTTTGAGACAAAAAACAGCAACTCCTGATGTTAAAATGGAAGAAAATGAGGATTTGTTACAATTTAAGGGAAAAAACCTCAAACATTGGGTTTGATGCTTATGTATCAGTTGATGAAAATGTTGAAATTTGTGTTGTAGATTCAAGAAATGGTTGCATTAGCTGAGAAAGTGCTAAGTGATACTGATGAAGAGAGCGAACTTAATAACAACTAGCACAAACATTTGCAGAAAACCTCTTGAAGTCTTTGAAATACTGACAAACTTTTGGTATTTGCATGAACTTACAGAAAAATGAACAGCAATCAATTAGAAATGTCAGATATTTATTGTTTTTGCTAAAAAGAAAAGAGTGTGTTCAATCCATCCAAAATTTTGAAGTATTTTAAAAATAAGTAAATGTATTTATTCATCCCTTTGCACTATGAATATTTAAACATAAAGTACATACCTTTTCCAATTAAAATTTTTTATACTTGAAGTAAAGTTATTAATTTTGCGAGTCCCCATTACTACTTTATAACTCTTCATACATTTTTAAGTAATTATTTGACATTGACGCACAATTGTTGTTCTCGCGTATTTATCGTCCATAATAAATGGTCCCTTGAGAAACAATCGAACCAGATTATACTGCAATAGTTCTTTAAGGTAAATAAAGATCAAAATGTGCAACAATCAATAAAAAATAAATAATCAACAGTTTACATTGTTATCGGTTAAATGACTAAAGAATGTTAAATTTAAAATAAACACTGATACTATATATATAAAAGAAAGCAGAAGATAAATTGAATTTTCTCTTTACATGAATAAATATAAACGAAGAAAGACTCTTTTTCTTTTATTTGATGTGAAAAATAGGTGGTGAAAATATTGAAAAACAAACATTAAATTGAAAAAGCAAATTATCCTATTTCAATAAAAAAACAAACAAATAAATTAACCTACTGGCAGTTTTGCACGTAAAAACTCGTATCTCAACATGCAGTCTTCTCCCCAGAGCGAAACCAATTTTTCCATTTATTAGATAGGGAAATAATGTATAGAGGAGAAACATCCTCCCAATTTTGCTAGTTTACAAAACTGCCAGTGGGTTAAACATGGAAAAAAACTCAAATAGATTATTTGATGCAAACATTTCCAATATAAATTAAAATAAAACAATATTCAATAGAGGGGTAAAATATCGATTTTGATAGGAATTTTTTTTCTTCTGAAACTTTTAGATTTTAAGAAAGTTTCTACATGCACAAAAACCAGGAGAATCTTTGATTAAACTGGTAGACCAGCAGACCCATATAATATAAATGCTGTTTTGCTGAAATTTTTTTTTACCATCACGAAAATTTTTTCACTAAAAAAGAAAAAATAATTTGCCTTTTCAAAGAAAATTTGTCTTTTTCAAATTCAAAAGGAAAAAAAAAAAAAGAAAAAAGGATTCGTTTCTACATTTTTTACCTAGGTAAACAATATTTTTATTAGAATGTTGATAACATTCTGTGAATAAATGCTTCCTACATACATTCTTTTTCTCACTCAAATTTCAAGCATTTTTTCAATTACTTAAAAAGTGCTTTTGAATATAAAATGTTAGGATTAGCTTTTTTTTTGTACCAAACTCATCCCTGTTGTATGTATCAATATAAAATTCTCTAAAAACATGTTTAAAAATATTTACAAAGCAATTTCGTCAAAGCTAGGTTGCAACAAAAGGGTTGAAACCAGTTACAAGAATTAATCAATGCTTGAAAAAAAGGTTTTTAATTGAAATTTTGTGTTTGGAGAAAGTTATTCACTTTATTTAAGTGTGTAGACCAGGAGAAACTAATAAAATTCAGTAGAGTTAATAGCTATGATTGTATATGGAATACTTTTTCTGATAGACATTTTTAAGCTGACAATATGAACCTCTAAATGGATGATGTTTCATTGCGAAAACTGATTTTCAGTTTTTCTGTGCAATGAGTTTATTTAGTTAAAAAAAAAAAAAAGAAGAAAAACTGTAGGTATGAAGAAATGATGTATATGTTATATACATTACAAGCTGAATCTATTATGAAATAAATATGAACTTACAACATTTTCCAATAAGTTTTGAAATTCTCCTAGAACAAAAAAATAAAATCATGCTTAGAAAGAAATTTGTAGAAGAAAAATCACTGTAAAACATACAAAATAGTTCTTTACTTTTCTCTTTTAGAATGGCACAATATTTGACAGGTTTTTTTTGAACTGAGTTATAAATCTTCCATTTTGGAATAACTGGTAAAATAGTTAGTGCACAGGTATTTTCCATTTGTGTGTCAGTATTTTTCTAAAATAAAAAAAAAATATATATAACTGTATTAAAATAATAAAGGATATTCATAAAAAAGCATATGATATTAGCAGTTTAAAGATATTTAGTTTGCTAATATTCTGCAATGATTCTAAAAAATCAAATTGCCATTTTGAGCATCTTTCTCTTTCTATATATATATATATATATATATATATATATATATATATATATATATATATATATATATATATATATATATATATATATATAAACACAGGGAATAATAAAATAAAATAAAGTAGAAAAACTTTTAATGGAAAAACATAATAGTCTTCATCAGATAAAAATTACTCATTATAATGTGTCCTTTATAATGTAATGATATATATATTAATAAAAATTAACATTTTAATTTAAAACTAATTATAAATGCAGAAACAGTAGACTTTAGTTTCACAGAAAATTACTCTCTCTCAGGTAATTCATCACATGCCAGTGTTCTAAATGTCTAAACATTAACTACCAACTTTTACATATCGCTACTAACTACTTTTAATATCATTACTTTCAATTAAATAATAAAATAACACATGTTTGAGGGCAGTTGTAAATTTTTTTTTATAAAATTAGCTTTTAAATTTATATTTCTCTTTAAGTTCGGGAATAAAAACAAAGTTTAGCTACGCTGATTCCAATATATATAGATATTATATAAATAAGTATTTAAATAATATTGTAATAAAAATTGTGTTCGTAGTTTAATCTATATATATAAAAATGAATGTGTGTCTTTCTGTCTGTTTGTCCTTTATAGACTCCTAAACCATTCGACAGAAAGCTATAAAACTTGGCATACAGGTAGTTCAAAGCACAAAGAAGGTTTCTGTCGACATTAGAACATTCTGCGAAAAACCGTTTCAGCGGTATCAGCGAAAATTGAAATGGAATTTTTTGATTGGTTAAAAGTTAGCCAGCGTTTTAAATTTTGCTATAAACGATTCAGTTTTCAAATATCTTGAAGATAACAACAGTGATATTTTCTATCTTATAGCTCTATTCTTTTAGAAAAGTAAATTACATATACTTTAATATTTAATTATAATTCGTGTAAGTTTCTTTTTGTCATGTGAGCACAAGCACGTAAAATCAACGAGAATAGATTTCGTAATTATTGGTAGTATCACGGATTTAGTGTTGTGAAAACTGTTTAATAAAAATAAAGGCACATGAAATTTTATTCAAATAGCACGCTTTTAATAATTATTTATATTTAGTATGCAATTTTTGGTTAGCACAATTAAATATAGTTTTTGAAGGTTTCATTGCTGACAGTTGTCATTTGAAAACTATTAGATTGTTTATTATTACAAAGTTTACGAATTCACATTCATTTTATTTCTTTCATTTAAAAAAGAGATTTTTGTTTTAAATTTTATCAATATTACATTTCTTATTTAATTAATTTTATTTTTATTGCTTCAAAATTTTTTTTGCTCAGCAAATTTGCGACCACTGTCAACTTTTACAGTTATTTTTGTTTGAAAGAGAATATTCGCAAAAATATGCTGCCTAAACGAATCGCTAGTAGTCGATCAACATCTCAAGTACGCAAAGAGTACTACCCGTGTTTCAGAAACATCGGAGCAACGGGAAAAACTACTTGAAACTAATCGAGAACACAATGCTTTAGCCCGTTCCTTAGAAACGTCTGAGCAACAGGAAAGAAAACTGTTAACAAATCAACTACGCACTACTCAAGCCCGTTCGTTGGAAACATGAGAGCAGCGGGAAAGAAGACTGTTAACAAATCAACTACGCATTACTCAAGCCCGTTCGTCGGAAACATGAGAGCAACGGGAAGCAAGAATGAAATACGATCGAGAACGCACTACTCAAGCTCGTTCGTCGGAAACATGAGAGTAACGGGAGACAAGAATGAAAATCAATCAAGAATGCACTTCGCTACTGACTATAGTCTTTCACCCAAGCGTCATCATCGAAAAAATGGATCAATTATGTATGTTTTGTAGTGCTCTCAAATTTAAGAATGAAACAACTGGAATTTGCTGTTCTGGAGGCCAAGTGAAACTACCTGGTTTAACTTCGCCAGCCGAGCCATTATCAACGTTGTTATCGGGTCAAGCAAATCAATAGAAACTTTTCTTGGCGAATATATGTCAGTACATTCGTGTTTCCAAATGACTTCATTCGGTGCTACAAGTATCGGTGCGCATATGGGCAGCCAGAGTTATTTATTACATTCACATGCAATCCTGCTTGAGCTAAAATTAAAGAGCTTTTGTAACCTAGGCAAACATCATCGGATGTTCATGGTGCATTACCGCACGTGAGTTAAAACAAATATTAAGCTCTATACTTGGTTTTATTGCAAAAAGTCATGTTTTTGGAGAGACACTGTGTTTGATGTATTCTATTGAATGGCAAAAAAAAAAGAGAATTACCACACGATTTGGCTTATTGAAAAAATCACACCATGACAAATTGGTCAGCTCATATCAGCAGAAATACTCATGTCGCTATTGATCCAGACTTTTCTCAAATCATCATCCAAAATATGTTTCATGGTCAGTGTGCATCACCATACACGTCTGTTTGAAAATGCACTAACGATATCCTTGAGATTTAACTGTTGAGACTATCACTGGTTTTTTCACCATTAAATAAAATTCTCATTTCAAATCATAATCGCAAATCTCATTTACACACTTAAATACAAAATTTAAATTCAAACTGAAAACGTTGCAACGCATGCAGGGTACAGCTAGTTTTTTTTATAAATTTCTATCCCTCACTACCGGGGAAGTAAAAATCTTTTTTTCTTTATTTAAATGCAGATAACATGCAATTTTTGATACTTTGAATACATGGTAGTTCAAATGTTTTTTCCCCTCTTTCTTCAAGCTTGGATATCGAGGTTTGACTGTATTTCCAGAGCTTTAAAATATTAAACTTTTTTTTTACTATAAAATTTTATTTCAAATCATTCTAAGAAAAATTTTTATATTTTATTTTAAGAATTTTTTTTTTAAATCAACAGAAAAATAAATATGAAATATCCCAAGAAACTGAAGGGGAAAGATATACGTATTTGATAAAATAATAACTTTATTTGCATAAAATATTATAAAGACGGTAATAAAATACAACATGTTTAAAGTGCTGAAAAATAGTACCTACTAATTGTATAAACTCACCAGACGTGAAAGAGGAATAAGAAAGAGATTATAAAGAGAAAATGTAAAGTTTCTAATGAAAAAAGAAAAAGTAAGGTAAAAAATAAAACTAGAATAAAAAATGACGGTATCTGACAGTGAAACAGAATCTGAAAAATAAATAAAGGTGTAGAAATAAAACTAGAAAAACTGCAATGGAAGGTAGAGACAAATCAAGAAAAACTGCATTTCCACATACTATGGAGAGGTGATGAGGAACTCATGTTAACAACGGAATCAGCATTCATATAACAAGACTCCAAGATGAGCTAATGTGACATAATGGGGAAAGGAATTTTGCAATTATCAAAATTGAAGGTATGCATGCCCAAGATTAATCACACTCCAGAGTTTTCTCTGAGAATAAAAAAAGGCACTCTGAATTTTGAAAGGGCACTCACTTAACACCGAAAAATTTATTAAATTGTATAATATTATGTAATAACTAAATTTGATGCTCAAGACTTAAGTCATCCTTTTAAAATATTTTATATAGTTATTTCAAAAAGAAATTCTCACACACTATCAAAACAAGAGAATAGATTATAGTTTATAAAAAATAATTAAAGGCAAGCTAAAAGCCATTCCTTGAGCATACATTTCTTTCAAAAAAGTTAGTAAAAAAAAATGATCGATTGATAAACAACTTGAAAGCTCTTTCTATAATTCAAACTGAAAATTATGGAAAAAAAAAAAAAAAAATCAACATTTAAAGTTGAATTTTCTTTTAAAAAAAAGTCTTTATTTGAAAAAATAATTTTAAAGTTTCAAAAATTCATTAATATACCATGCTGAAAAAAAAAGAGAAATTTATAAAAATTTAACCAGTTGTGAGAATAACCTAAACAACGAAAATATTTGTAACAGTAATCAGAATCAAACCTATAAACACATATAATTTTACTAGTGTGTAATTATCATTTGAAGAACGTTTAAAGATATTTATTTATTTTTGAATGGCGTATGAGTAAAAAAAGAGTGTTTCTAAGGGATGTGAACTTATTTTTACGAAAAAGGAGCATTTATCAGGATTAAAGGGCAAGAAATGCGGGTCACCCTTTAAAATACACTTAGAGAGAATACTGCACACTCATGATGTAACGGACATATTCATCGTGTTAATTATGTAAAAGTTTGATATGTTTCCTATGTGTGATGTAACCAAAGTTGCACTGGCAAGGTATGTGGTAAAGGAAGTAGGAAGGCAACTTAGCACGAAGATTAAATCTTCTATCCTTTTTAATACTATTATAATTCTCAAAGAATCTTACATAAATAACACAATCCTATAGAATGATTTCTAAATTGCTGGTATTAAAGCTAGAAAAAATTATTAACTTCCTTTCTTTATTTACGTTTTGCAGGGCAAAAAATGGGATCATTTCTAAATGCTTCCCGCATGATCTTTCAAATTGTGCCAAAAGTTTTGCCATAAAATCTTTCAAAACATTTGCAGCTAAAAGAAAAATATTGTTTTTCTTAGAGTTAGCATATAGTATAGAAATGTATGTATTATTTTCTTGTAAATTTACTCACATTAATTCTACACCAACACTTAAAAAGTGCAAAATAAAAGAGAAAAAACTATATATTACTTACTCATTTGGTTATAATTAAACTGAAAGAATTTATACAAATAGAAAATTAAATAAAAATAAAAAATTTTTTAAGCAAACTTTTTTTAAATTTTTTTTAAGTTTAGATCAGTCCACCATGGCTGAAAATAGCTTAAACACAATATATATATTTCTTAATTTCTTTTCCTTAAAAAAAAAAAGTAACATTTAGCTCTCAGATATTTCATTTCTTAGAAAAAGTTTTTGTTTAACTTTTTAAATTCTTTTTTGATTATGCAATAATTCTAAAATGGAAGGAAAGAAGTATGGAAAAACGTACTTACTTATTTTTTTCAAAGGACCATTCTAAATTATGTTCCTGACAAAGGGTTAGCTACTATATCTTCTTATAGCATGAAGAATTATACTCCCTCAATCTGAAAAAACATCACAAAATCTATTAACTGATACTTACAGGAATTTTATGAATATTGTTGAGTTTTTACTATATTTTGGCATTAGTTTCTTTTAAACTAATGCCAAAATATAGTAAAAACAATTAAGAAATTTTTCTGCACTATAAATACCATTTACAATTCCTTAAAATGCAACAGTGAGAAAAAACTCAACTATAAGTGTTATTGAGAAAATAAAGCTAATTTTTCTTTCATAAATTTTATAATGAAATTTACTAGAAATAAAAATTTCAACTTGAAAGTTAAGCATATAAAAAATCAACCTGTAATTCAGCATTTATAATAATTCTTTATGGGATAGATTTCACACACAAGCCTCAAGTTGTGCATTCCTGTTTCAAAGATTAATTTCAGTCATTATTCTATCAACAATTTATTAGGGGATAGCTACAAACATATATTCTAATTTATAATACAGCTTTGGGTTAGAGTGTAAAATTGGGTGCCCCTTGGATTAAGCAATGTAACTTTATACATAGAACCATACATTTTTCTATTCCAAAATTTTATCTCATAGTCTGTAAGAACATGAAAATAAATAAATAAGTAAGAGGGGCACCCAATTTTAAATTTTTATCCAGATTTGGTGACGGAAGAAAAAAAAAAAGGGAGCTTTCTTTCGATAAGACACATAAAAGAAAAAAAAAATGACATAAAAATAGAAACGATCTTTACTGAGTAAATTAGGATTTTATCTGTATATAATATGAATGCAAGTTTCTTATTTTACTGGGGTAGAATATATGTTTGAGGTATATTAATGATGTTTTCGTCAATATGACATAAAGTAAGAACAAAATTAGGATTTTATCTGTATATAATATGAATGTAAGTTTCTTATTTTACTGGGGTAGAATATATGCTTGAGGTATATTAATGATGTTTTCGTCAATATGGCATAAAGTAAGAACAAAATAAAATACATAGTAAAGAGCATTCTAAATTTTACAGGCTAAGACAAAAATTAATGCATTTACTTAATAGTCAAAACAAAGAAACTGGAAGAAATAATCTTAGCAAAATTTTTTAGATAACCTGCATTTCAAAACAGAAAGCTGTTTTATTCAATCAAGCAAAGTGTTATTACCATAGAGGAATACAAAAATTCAATTTTTCTCGCCAGATTTTCTTTTCTCATTTCTGCGCATTTTCAGAATAAAATTAAGGACCATATATGACATTTGACTTATAGCTCAGTTATGGTACACATAATAACTTGTTTTAAATATTAACTGTAACCGTTAAAAAGTCAACTTTTTTTTTTGACTTATTGCTCTTAACTGTAAATCGTAATAATTCGTCTCGAGTTTACTTAGAATGGTACACTTTTGATTTGAATAAAATAAATATTCTGTTGTAAAATTACGTTTATGCTACTTGTTTGATTATTTCGAGCGTATCTTTTCCTAATCATCATAATTTAGAATGGTATTTTCTTTTCTTAAAATGTTATTAACGCTAACGACGTTTATTTTGTTAATTTTTTGCGTTGTAATCAGCTTAACATGTTACTTTATTCAAATTGCTATTTACTGAAATATTGCCTATTCTAATCTTAATTGAATTTATTATTCTTATAATTTTCTTCTCTAATTTTATTTTTGTTTACCTAATTTTAATTGTTAAATCTATATGGTAAATGTGTAAAGTGTTATTTTCGCTGCTTTATATTTGTTTTTAAATGTTTTGTACCTAAATGTTGTTTGACCATCTATATTTTTTTCCAACAGTCACACAGCATACTTTTTGTTCAACCGGGGAAACCTGAAACTCGCACATATTCAGATTTTGAATCTGTGAATGAATGCATGGAAGGTAAGAAACAGCGTACTTATACTGTGAAAAAATACTATGTTTCTATAGTCGGTAACTCTTCGCGTCTATTATTATTGCACAGGAAGGGGGCCATGAGTTATTTCCATTGAGTATGTCCCTTTCTGTGATTTTTTTTTTAGTGTAACAGAGGTTTTTGTCTAAGTCCCCAAAACTTGGTGATTATTCTTATGTGCCATTCATATGGTGATTATTCTTATTTTAGTTTCGTCAAAATGTTATTTCAAGTTTAAATCTTGCCCAGAGAACTTTAAAGTTAAAGAACCAAATTTCAAAATCGTTAGCCAAAAGCAAATTTTAAAAATTTTTATATGATTAATTAATTTCTCATAGAAAATTTTAAATTTAACTCTGAGTAGAAACAAATTTACAAATTACTATAAATTGGACAATTTTCTAAAATCCAATTTTAAATTAAAAAAGTTGCTATAAAGTGAATTGTTAAAGTGCGAACATTTACATTTAAAAGAAAAAAATATTATCCAATTGCAGGATTAAAAAATTGCAGGTTGTAATAGTATATCAGGGTGCATAGCGTTTTTAAAAAGCGCTTAAAGGTGCTTTATTCAATGGATGTTTTAAAAACTGCTTAATTTCCCTTTTTCTAAATGAGATTTTTCCTTTACCATTTTGATTTTCAATAGGAATTATGCAAAAAGACACAGTTCACATTGTTCTATTCAACGTTTTCACAATTAATTCAATCCCAATCTATTTCGGCGTATTGTCAGTTCGCCGCGTATGGAATTCATTTTACATGATTCAAAGTTTCATGATTTTTGGCAATTATCAAAAACAAGGCCAAAAGTTTTTTTCGACATGTCGGTTTAAACAATATAAAACCGCCAATTGTCAATAACTTTCCAACTCTGTCTAATTATGAAATTTTTTAAAGTGCTTAAAAATATTTTTCGAGTGCTTGAAAAGTGCTTTTTTTTTGTTCAATAATTTGCTATGGACCCTGTATATAAAACATCAACACTTCAAAAATGATGTGAAAGTAGTCAGAAAACGGCCTGAATTCATTCATGGAATTGTCACGTTTGCAGCTTTTTGATGTGTAACAATTCAAATTCAAAATGTATTAATATTATTGCTATTTAAAAAATCACAAGAAAATTTTAAAAAAAAGTTACATTTTTGTATCAACTGTTGGGGAGTGACATGAGTTGACAACTGAATCTTCACAAATCAAAGAGTGAGGACTATTGAAACTCACATTTCACTTTAATATTGTTTTAAAGTATTGCGTCGAGAAAAACTATATGCAAGTAGTGGAAAAAGCGCTAAATGATCGGTCAATTTATTAAAATGTATTGAAACAGGTCATTCTACTGGATAATTTTTGCAAAGCATCTGTATTTTATTCGATTACAAAGATATGAGCATAGCTGCCAACTCTACTGAATTTTCCAGTAGACTTCTGGATTTTGTCAGTTTCTCCTGGTCTACTGGTTTATTTAAAATTCTGGTTTTTGTACATTTTAGAAAGTTCCCTAAAATTAAGTAGTTTCCTGAAAAATCCCTGTTGAAATATAATTTTTTTTATACATTATTGCTTGTTTGAATAATTAAATAAGTATTATTAATACATAATGAAGTGAACCTCATTTATAAAAATCAGTTAAAAACTTTTTTTGTTGTTCTAAAATGTTCGGTATATTTTATTCACAGCTCTCTTTATAAATTAATTAAAAAAAATCTTAACTATGATGAATTAAATGCCTATTAATATTCAAAATTATGAGTAAACATAATACATAGAATTTCAAGTATGTTTAATGTTAATCATAAGTGGAAAATATTGCTGTTTTTCTATTTTGATGACTATAAAATTCCCTATGTGTAAAATATTTAGTGCATTATACATCAATTATCATGAAATTTATATTATTTCGCAAAATCTACCGGATTTTTATAGAATGGAGTTGTTTGGGACATCTATGAATTCTCTAGCACAATTCCTAAAAGTGAAAGCCCAGACTTAAGGCATCTCACAAGGACTTATTCAGACATTATAGTTATGCAGGTTATATGACGTAGCAGTATATGTAATGGCAAAGTGTGCTGATCCCAAAAAACACTGCTCTCCATCAGGAGACAAATCAAATATTGCAGGGGTCTGTCTAGGTTTTATTGAGAGGTATCTATTTGTGAAATTTAGGCATAATTTGTGAAATTTAAAAATTATGTTAAGAAATCAACAAAAAAAATTGTAAAATAAGAAAATATTTTTCAAAAATATGTCAAAAGTATTTTGTTAAGCTACTGTTTTTCCTAAAATTGAATTTGTAAAAGTACCGCTAAACAGCAGTCAAGTCGCCCTGGACAGACCTCTGGGGTATAAAAAATTGAGCATTATGTGGCATCAGTAAATACAATTGCAAAGTGTTGCAAGTGAAAACTGAAGAACACCCCTCTCTGCCAGGAAAAAAAAAAAAATCAAACGCTCACGATAGATGGACGAAAGCAAGAATAGAATTGCGTGATGTCGCCTGCTGTTTATTTTCTGTGTAAAACTGCTATTTCGTGGAGCGTCCAGGGTATACATGAATTTTCCCAGATTCTCCAGAGATTACGGTAAAGTAACCAGCTATGAAGTCATTTGGTAATACTTTTGCCAAAAAATTGTTTGCTTTGCGGAATTTGCAATTTTATCACATTCGAAAATAAGATGAATGCTTCACGCGGACCCTGCAAATTACCCATTAACTAAAGCAATTACTTTATAAATAAAAATGTTTATTTTTCGTTATTCAATCTGGTTACCCTGAATCTTGTTGAAATGATAGGTACTCTGAGCAAAAAAAAATTTTTTATTCTGTTTGTCTTCTTAATCCCTGTTACCTAAATCTATGATTTTCGTAATTGATTTTAGATATATAAATATTGTGTCGTAAGTTTTAGTTTTTGGTAAGTGGGAATATATATTGAAAATTTGAATTAATATGGATTCTTTTAATTAAACCTGGATTGTTTATATACTTGTTAATTTCTTCTTTGGATAGTTTTGATAATTGGTGTTAAAATATGTTTTTTTTAAAATTATTTTCTTTTTAAATTAGTATCACTCAATTAAGTTTTGTCATCTTATTGATGCTTATCTTTCCCATAATTTATTTTCAATCAATGCTTATGTATTTGGTTTAAATTTTTTTTATTAGGTTTTTGTTTCCAAATATATTCTTAAGTTGACTAAATATGATTTAACTTCTATTGTACACAAATTATTTAAATTATTTTTTCCCCATAACTTAATGCTAATAAAAAGAAATGTAATATTGCACAGTAAGTTCCCCTAGTCTATTTATCTCTTTGTCACATTTATAGTTTAAACAATTTATTATTTTTAAGCAGTATTCACATTATATAAAATCTGATTTTTTTTTTACATAAAAATAATTTATTAATGCTTTATCAGAGTTGCAATTTAATTATAATTTTAATTTACGTTCATATTAAATATAAATTTTGTTGAATTTTGTTTTTTTAATTTCTGGAATTTACGTGTAAATCTACCTACAGGGGAAAAATTTAATTTTTGAGTATGAACGCTGCCTATTTATCTTGTAATAGACTGCTGTAATAATTATCTAATGCTGTTAATGAACATGAGAAAAGAAAATATAAGATCGAAGAAGAATTTTTTAGGAAAATTGTTCATTTGAGTTCACTGATTAGTAATACTAAAAGTTAAATAAATTCCTTTATGAGTTGACCATATGGGGAAAGTTCTTCATACAATGTTTAATGTTGTAATTTTAATTAAAATCCTTTTTAGGTGTTTGCCATCTCTTTGAAGATCATCTAAAGCGACAAAATCCTAATACAGCTTCTATTACATAT
The DNA here is from genome assembly GCA_949128135.1 of Parasteatoda lunata. NCBI lineage: Eukaryota > Metazoa > Arthropoda > Arachnida > Araneae > Theridiidae > Parasteatoda > Parasteatoda lunata. Next base: position 13,958,225 of record OX421976.1, on the reverse strand, counting down.
GACATTAGCCAACTTTTTGATTTCATCGATAGTCTGGAAGATCTAAGCTGTCTAGTGTATGAAATTTACATTCTATTTTGACTGCATTTATTATGAAATGTATATGCCTATTTTAATTTAAATATAACATAACATATAGTGTGCACTGAAACTAGAACATCCTGAATAACTTTTGAAAATAATTCATGTTCAAGCAACTTAAAATTATGCATTGCAATTTGTATACACACAATTTTAAAATAAAATTTAGATATTCATATTCACATGAATTTTTAAATCAAATGTCAAGATTTGTATTCATATGATTTAAAACTAACACATTGAGATTTATATTCACGCAATTTAAACAAATGAAATCTATCATTGATATTTTTATTAAAACATCTCTGGCATTCTGTGAGTAAATGGTTCCTATGTACACTTTTTTTCGTACTCAAATTTCAGATATTTTTCAACTTTTAAGTATTTTTGAATTTCTACTTTTAGCTTTTTTACCAAACTCATCCCCTGACCTGTATAATGTAAGCAAACGCTATTTGCGAAAAATGTGTCACCATTACAGAATTTTTTTTACTATTACTAAAAAGAGAAAGAAAAAAAGTGTCTTCAAAATTGGTCTTTTTCAAATTTCCAAGGAACGAAGATAAGATTAATTTTAAGCATTTTCCTACCAATGTAAACACTTTGCTATTCCTTTTTACACAATTTAAGACTGCACTGTTTTTCTTATTTTCACGATTTCATACCGATTATCCCTATGGAGAGAGCCTCTGTACATCTAAGTGCATGCCAAGTGAGTGCCAAACTCCCAGCATGAGCGTGTATCATCGTAGCAAACTCTTGAAAAGACTGTGTGCATCCACCTCTTTGCTTGTTTTATTAACAACAATGATCAATTAATAAGAATGTTTTCTAAAAATCGTAAAAATTATTGGTCTTTCTGTTCACATTTAAAGAAACTGATTGAAAAATAATAAATATTGTTCTTTACAGCTATTTTCTTCTGCAGCGAAGTAAATGTAAAAATTCTTTGTCGCTTATTTGATTTGTTATGAACATGTCAGAAAAAACTCTATTTTTAGCGGTCCAATCAAATCCAATGCTCTTGCAATGTCATACTGTCATTTCTTTTTGAAGAACAAATGTTCTCATTTATCAAAATATTTATCCTAGTCTAGGCTTCCAGTAAAACTACAAAACTGTAACCTTTTTTAATTAAATTATGATATATATCGTAAATGATAGCAAATATTACATTTCTCTCTGAGGTGTTTAACTTTTAAAAGCTTTTATATTATTTTCTAAGCATATTAGTATAATTTGATTACAAAATTAAATATTAAGTAAAAGCGTATGCAGATGTTGTACTGCAATGGTCTTTTCTTAACTTGCAACAGAGTTTGACATTTCACAAAAAGTTTAATGAAATTTTATGCTCATGAAAAGCACGGATGATAAGTTTATTGCCTCTTGATGTTATCTGACATGTATTTCAGTGGCACATAACTTATTTTAAACCCCTTTTATTCAATCACACTCACACAAAAAAAAACATTTAAAAAATCAGTTGATTCAGAAACAAATATGATTTTGAACACCATTATGGGACTAGTACCCCTTCTATTTTGGAAATTCATGTCGTAAGGTAGTTATAATTTTAATTGCTAGTGTCTAGTAGCTTGAAACTAAAATGTCAGAAATTCTCTAATTCTTATTATTGAAATATTTAAACATAACAGAAAACATTCGGTCCTTATGTGGTTTCACAGTTTGAAGAAAATTTTCTTTTTAGTCCAGCTTTCATTAGAGAAGCAGTGAATAATTTAGTAATTAGATGATGTTTTGGTTTTAATTGATATTCTAAATTGTTTTTTTACCAAATTCTGGGATCAATATTTTAAACTTTATCTTTAAATATTTTATGCAAAAAGTGGAGTTGAGTGAAACAGTTACAATTTATAATAGATTTTGATCTAAAATATATAAAATTTGGTATAATTTTTTAAAACTGATTTTTTTATTAGAAAAATTTATTTTGACCTTCTTTGTCTAAAAAAATGAAGGGTTTTCAATCCAAATAAATTATGCAAAAATGATGAGTATGCATATTGCACATATTACTGTTCTATAGATAAGTAATAAATATATTATAATTTAGCAATATGTTTTTTTAATTATATACTTTATTTTTTCATGTATTCAGCTTATTTCTTCATCATAATTTTGTATGAGAAGTTACTAGTTAGTATTTATAAAGCAATGAGAAGAGTTGATAAATACAAAGAACAATTTCGTTTGATAATTGCGAAGAAAGTTGATAGAACATAATGTAAGTGTCACTGTAATGTGGGGGCCTTTCTGAAGAGTATAAACTGTATTATACTTTTAAAACAGGGATGCCCAAACGTTTTTTAATAATGAGCCTCAAATACTGAAAATATATTGGGCTGAGGGCTAACATTAACATGAAGTATATTTGTAATTATTCTGTTTAAGTATGTTTTAAATGGAAGAAAATATTTTCAACTATTTATTTTAAGAATTTTCATTTTAGATTTCAAAAGTCTACTATGACCTATGCTCCCTACAATAAGGACTGGATCAAAGAAAAAATATATATCCTTCTGAGACGACAAGCTACGAAAACACAGTAATCAGTTTTTCATATTGTTTTTATATGCTTATATGGTACATTAACAAAATTATTTATACTTCATTGCTTGGTATAATTGGAATGCCATGTAATTATCATTCATTTCCAAATTTGATTTTTTTTCCTATTATTAAAGTTAATAATAATCTCAAATCCTAAAATTGTTTTTATACAAGAATATACAAAAAAATTCATTGCTCCGTATTATGTAATTTTTATAAAATTGTTTTAATGGTTCTTTTTTTCCCTTCATTAATTTGCATTAAAATAAACTGTTCAGTTATAAGTTCATCAAATTAACCATCATTTAGTTGAGTATTAACAAGCACTGATTGTGTATGTGTCATTGTAGTATTGTATATCTTGTTTCTTTTTGTGGCATCTTGTTTTTGTTCGTGCAAAACATGAAATTGTACAAAATTGTATTAAACCTTTCTTTGTAAAATGTTAATAAAAATTACTTTCTTACCCGTTTCTTGTGTTTAGGTTTGTAATTGTTTTATAATGTGTTGTAGTTTAGAAAGGAATAATAAGAAGAAAAAATACAAAATTCTAAGGTATCCTTCTCAGAGTTTTTAATAGTTGCTGTTTAATATTTATTTGAATAAATCCAAACTTTTATTTGCATTTGTTAGTCTAGCTCATCACTGCTTTGATGGATGTGGACTTCATCAAAAGTCTATTTCAGCTTCTTTTTTTAATGTATTAACTGTGTAATGTTTTTATGGACATAGACATTTACAAAAGTTATAAATAACAAAAATTCAATTTTATTGACTATTCAAATACAAAACTACTGATTTTTCATTCTAAGCGATTCCTTTCTGTCATGTTTATCATGAAGTCTTGGAGTAAACTTTCTACAGCCTTTTGTGCAGTGGCTACCGTCACGATCAATATGAAATGTTAGATCAACTGAAATGTTAGAAAACATGTTTACAGATTTCATTATTTGCAAATATTGTAAGTTAAAGTATATCATTTTATCTTCTGTTATTAGTAATTTTAATTAAAAGTATCAAATGGGAGATAAGAGCAAAAGCTTTCTTAAAATATATTTTACTGCTGTTCTATGATGAAGCTAAAGTATAAGACATGTGCTCATTAAGCCATAAATGATAGATTTGGAAATTTTTAAATGTGAAAACATTCAGTTAGAGATGAATTCAGATATTCAAAAAGAAAAAAGGATTTTTCCCCAGTTATCTGAGTTATTATAATGCCCCGATTATATTGCTTCTATTAGTTCATTATATTGAAATACCTAGTTTTATTTATATGTATTTCATTTTATTTAGACCTATTTAACTACTTGTGTATGGATTAGCATGAAGATAGAATTATTTCGTTAAAGGCTGTGTGAGTTTGAAATCGATAACATCAAAAAGCCTTTTATTTTTAAGTTATTGTACTTATCATCAAGAATATTTCCTTGAGTTTTAAGTCAATTGGGTTGGAACTTAAAGAGAGATCCCTTGGAAGTTTTTTTTAAATATATATATATTTAATATAATAAGATATGCTTTAATTATTTAAGTTTGTTGGAAGTTTAATTAACTCAACAATTTAGGACAAATTTTTTTTTCCTGTGCAGCTTATTTTATTGGTGTAAATTTTACAATTTTATTCCCAAACATAATTGTGAGGTATCTAATATCAGTTCACAATTGTAAAATTTTTAAATTAAAATTGTAAATTTTTTGATCAAAAATTAAATAGATTAACATATAAAAAAAGAAGTTTCTTTTCCTTCCAGTTTTTTCCCCTAAAATCCACTTAACTCGTTAAAAAGATTTATGTGTGGCACCATGAAGAAAATGTTATGGTTTCAATCAACGTTATGTTTTATAAACAGATTTGGCAATTCATTTATAAAAGGGTAAGAAAAAAAAATCACTAGAATAGTTAAAAAAATCTTGTGGAGTTGTGTAATTTTAATCCTGATCGAGAGGCTCTAAGTACTTAATCGAGATTGATTGTTCAGGTCAAAACTGGCTGTGACGTGTGTTTGTGTCTGAATTCGTATTCTTGGCTATAGATGGCGCCACTGGTAGAAAGAATGCTCTCTCTGCTTTAAAATCATTTGTGTTCCCATAGACTTGCTGGTATATTCAAGTGGTATTGGTAACAACAAAAACGACGCGATGAAAATTCGCCTTCATTATTCTTGAATGAAGCAAATTACATATTTTTTAGTTTGTTGTTTGCTCTTATTTGCAGTCTTGTGCATATTGCATAAAAAAATATTTTGAATTTTCTGCGAAAGTATGTCTTTTCTTTGGTCTTATCAGGCCTGGCAGTGCGAATATTTAAATTAGATATTTTTCTTACTTTTAATCTTTGGGGTATTTAGACTTTTTTAGAACAGGGGTGAGAAGATTTTCTTTTTAAAATATTACAGATGGCATAATCCCGTAAAAGGTTGCAGAAACTTACGAGCGTCATTAGCATCTGTTTCATTTGCAGTCCTTTGTACTTGATGAATAAGTGCATCTAAGTTGTAGGCTTTTTCATGAAAATCACCTTGAATTTTTTTTTCATCACGGTACTCCTAAAAATGAAACTGAGTTATTTAAACTGCTTATGGATAACCAAAGGTGAGCAATTTAAGCTTTAATGCTTTTGTCGTATTACACAAGACACACGTATTCACCTTTGTTTCCAAATCGAATGTTGTTTCTTTTTTCAATCAATAAATGAATTTATCAGTAATGAACGATGTCAGCGACCAAAGAAAATAAGTTTTGTTTTTGTATGATAAGCTATATATTGTAATACAAATATTTTTAGAAATAAATTTTTTTTAATCAGTTACCTGAAATTATACTTCAGGATTCATAGTACAAAAAGTTGCAAGATGAAGAAAAAAGTTGTCAAGTTACTTCTCTCGCGTTCTATTACAATTGCAAGGTTATGTAAATAATGTTACTTTTTTGCACAAACTTCTTAAAAATATTGTTTAATCTTTTGATTCGTGCAATTTAATTCCAATAAGTTGATTCTGATCTATTGAATTTAATTAGTTAAAGTGAACAGCTTTTTCCCAGTTTGACCCGAAATCTAATTTTCGATCTGCCAATTCGAAACAATTATGTAATTCGATTCATAATTCAGATCTGTTGATTTAATAATTTTAAATTGGGTTATTTTAATTGTATTTTTCAATTCGCCTTAATCTACATATTGGTTTGTTTGGAAAGTAATTTCCATTTTATTTTTATATTTTTTCGCAACAGAGGACTTATTAAATTACATTTAGTCCTCTGTTGCAAAATCATTGTAGATTTTGACAGCTGATGTAGCTAGGCTTGCTTGTGTGAAAGTTTGATTCTGAGAAGTAGTTTTTGATTGGTGCTAATCTGAAAGGTAAAAACGCTATATGGGGAAGATGTATTGGCCAGTACTAAAACTGGTATGCAAAATCTCTATTAAGATGCACTACGCCAGTTGTCCTGAACTCGTGAGATCGCCGAGACTTCTTTTGCTTTCAAAAAATTAGAAAATATAAATTTGTCTACTTACTTTGAAAATTTTCTTCATCGCCTCTTTGAACTTTAGATTTATTCTGTTCAAAAACTCTAAATCATCACTCTCGCCATCTTTGTCTATCTTTTCGAATGTATTCTTTCTAAAATCAGTGAAGTGCTTTTCGAATAGTTTTCGCATAAGACCACTGCTATCTTTTAAAACAAAACGAACAAGTAAAGATAAATGTAGGGTTTGGAGAAAAACAATGATAAGCCACACATTTTCCACAGATGATTGTAGAGAAGACAGTTGTTGAAGGGAAACACATAGGAACTCATCTTTTCTTCAAATTATTTTTATTTTGTGTTCATCTCTATGAAAGTTTTGATAAACACAATATATTTCCCACAAAATATATTTTTGTGTACAGATTTTTTTTTCTCTTCTATTGAAATATGAATAATTGATATATTTATTTATTTTTTAATTTTAGAATGGAGGTTCCTGTTATTTGTTAAAGGAAATTTTTATTTAAAACCTTAGGGAAATTAGTCGTGACTCAACACACAGAGAGCTATATTTCACGATTTATTATAAGTCGAGCCAAGTGTAATAAAGAATGTTCATAAATTCATAAATTGTTTGGCGAAAGATTAAACATGAGGATGTTCTAAATTTATAACAAACCTTTAACTGACTAGAATTTTTATGTTCATGCTAAATAAGTTTTAAAAAAAATCTATTTATAAAGTAACTGTTACTAACTGTTATTTTTAATTTCAAAACGTTTAGAAAGGTGAAGAATTTGGCGTAGTTAAATAGTTACGAAACATGTAATTACTATAATGGCATGCAGAGGTTTACAGAAATGTTCCTTTTTATTTTCCCAGATAGGTTTTTAAAGTTATTGTAATATCCACTTGATGTTAGCGTAAAACCACACCGGGACCTATTTTCAGGGAGGCTATAAGATCGTACTCTTCGCTAACAACTAGTGGAACTTAAAGAACCTACCTGGAAAAAATACGAAGGATAAATTTTATGTGAATCTCTGTCATGCCATTACAGTCATAACGTGTTTCCCTATCCATTTGTATCAAAAAGATATAATAACCAAAAAAAAGAAGGTTGTTTTGAACATTTGGAAAATGTGGCTTATCATTTTATAGTTCTAAGTTCTTCCAATACAAATAAAAAAATTTAAAAGAATGATAAAATCAATGAATATATGAAAAGTAAATAAGTAATTTAGTCACAAACAGTGGCAGAATCAGCAATATGCATTCTTTCTTCTATTTTATTGACTGATATCATATTCCAAAATACCTAAGTGAACAAAATTAGCTGAATATTTTCTGGCATTTTTCAAATTTCTTAAGTCACTGAACAATGCAAGATGTATTGCACTATGACTTTCGGTATGCTAAGATAATGCGATTATACACAGTTTTCGATAATAATAATATTAAAAAAAAAAAAAAAAAAACTATTGGATCGATTTTTTGAGAAACCAAGAATATATTTTTCAAAATAACCTTAGAAATAGCTATAAGCCTGGAACTTATACAGATGTTTTTATTTTTCCATACAATATTAAAAGATATGGGTAAAATAAAAATTTCATTTTATTTTTGTGATTTTATCAGAGTGCCAAAATTTATAAAAGGGACTATATCATTCTTCTGAGAAATTCATCAATAATGCTCTCGACAGGAAAAAGATAGGGCAATGTTGTGGTTTAAAACTGTCATGAATCGAATGATAAAATCTTCAATTTTTCAACTTTTGGAATGAATGTAAATTTTTTAATTGTTATGAATTAGCTTGGTTTATTATAGCATATTAATGTCAACATTTTATTTAAGAATTACGGGACCCCCACCCCTGTTCTCTTCGCTATCGAACCCCACTATAGCAACACCATCATTCTGTGTTTCTATAGTGATCTAGATTGTTAAATCAAATTAAATAGTTAGAAATTAAAAGATTCTAAACGATTTTATTTCAGTAACATAGATTTGGTTTCACATATGTACTGAGTCTTGTGAAAAAAAATTTAAACCTAATTATTTTTCTCGGTTACCATTTAAACTTCATCTACAATTTCACTCCTTTTAATTCCTATTTAATATTTGGTTATTATAAAATGCTAGTTAAATATTTTTTTGCCAACGAAATTATGCATCATAACCATCGTTGAACAACCGACCCAACTTGGGTTTACTACTACCGATGTTTAACCCCGTAGCTTTGTAATTTTGAACCCAATCCAGAAGACAAGGGAACTCCTGTATAAGTATAGGGAGAAATATGCCTTCGAGATTTTTAATTGAACTGAGCCGCGTTTGCGCTACATGGAAAGAACAACCACAAAAGAATTCCGCAGTTAGTTTGCAGGTAAAGGGATTCTAACCCATGATCCGTCTACCACTGAGGATATTTTAAGTCAGCACTGTGGTCGGTGAGAGCCCAGTGTGATATTCGTATTGATCAGCCATTGCTGGGATTCGAACCCAGTTTGCCTCATTCGAAGGCTAACTATCTATCCCCTGAGCCACTACCGTTCAAAAAGAAATTATATCGTAATATATAGTACGAGAAATTAATTCCTAATTCATTTCTTGGGATAGGAATACGAATCGTTTAATAGGAATAGTGCAAACGGAATTTGATTAAATGATAGTGGAATATTGATCTAGTCCAGCCTCTGATTTGAATATATCTAACTTTTATTAGTTTTATGCTGATGACAACCAAAGAAATAGGTAAATCACTGTAAAACTGGGTTATACAATGTGATTTATTTGTCCAGTGCAAATGAACGAAGCGGGCATTTTTTCCTTTAAAATTTTTATGTATATAAAAACCATTTTTCTATGTATGGTTCATGCAACAGTTTCATATTGTAACACATCTTTAAATTTATTTCCTATATTTTGGTTAATCATTTTTACAGCATACTAATAAGATTATAGAGCTATAATATCGTTATAGCGGTGCTGCAGGATGATTTTTGTCTTAATAATGGAATCACGCGACTAGTTAGCGGTTCGATGGGGAAATTTTCTACTTTCCGTTTCTCCTTGTTATTTCAATGGAAGAAAATCGATATACGAATTTTAAATGTAAAAAAAAATCTTAAAATGTGGTCTTTTAACTGTGGAACATTTGGATGTAACGAAAAATTTGTTAAACGAGGGCCATTTACATTTCACTGAAAAGTAATTTTATCACTTTCTGGAATTACAATTACATTATTTACTATACAAATGAAGTTATGAACTTAATGTACTTGCTTCTTTTCCTTAAAACATCACACTAATCAAGATCATTGCTTTTTATTCATTCTAAAATTAAAATTTACTCCATTTAAACTATTAACTAGTATGTATAAACATGTGAGAAAATCTTTAAATCATAAAGGAATGATTATATAGAATTACTCTGTCTATAATAGAATTATCATAAATATATTTTTCTTAAAATTTTAGCTCCAAAACGCATTAGGCAAAGTCTTGGATACATTTTTGTTTCTTATTTCCTGCTTCGTTTACTTACAGTGTATCTTTTTACTCTCTATTATAATGCTTTTTGAAAGAATAAATTATTCAATATTTTGTAATTTCAAAAGTTTGCTTCGATTTTAAATTATATAATACAATTGTTCAGAGAGAAAAGGTGTTCTGAAAGATTATTACAGAACTATTTGATAAATAAAGCAAGGACTTTTACACTTAATTATTTGTTCTTCGATAAATTCGTCAGCTCTTTTTTATTACCCATTTTTTCGACTCTTTGACATGTCTAAAATCATTTCTAACCAGAAAAGAGAATTCTTTTTTTTCTTCTGGCACTGTCCTCCTTTCTCCGACAAAATTTCCGAAAGAGAAGTGTTACGTGATAGAAAGGACTATGATGCTCAGGACAAAGATAAATAGAGAAATAAACAGCTCGATAGCTCTTATTCTATTACAGCTCTATGAGTAAAGCGAGTACTGCTCTCAACAGAAATGCTGTCTTATTAACATCTTAATTTATTATTAACTAACCGCCCTTTGTGGCTAGCTGATTTAACTTTCACAAGAAAGAACGAGTCTAAAGAAGGCGTTTTTCAGAAAAGTAATTTTATCATTTTGAAATTGTGCAAGCATTTCAAATGGAAATTAAGAAAAAAAAAAAAAAAAAGAAACTTACTAGAATGAGCATTTGGCATAAATTCGTCATGAGAAAAATCGAAGTTGCCTAGCCCCTGAAAATGGAAACAGTTTTATTATCTTCATATTCTTCTTTCATATTATTTAATTATTTATTTGTGTCGTAAGTTCGGAAAGAAAAAAAAAAAAAAAAAGTCAAGCTTTTGTTTGTTTTAAATTTGTTTCACTGAACTGCTATATTGTTAATTGCTGTTTTATAGTCAAATTTACCCGTCCATTCTCTTCAATGGAAGAAAAAAAAGGAAAGAATGAAAGGAATAAAAAACATTTGGCGTTACACTACTAATAAGTGTTTGGTTTTTATCTTCAAAAAATGAGTCTTTTTTTTGTTGTTATTGTTGGGTAAAGCAAAAGAAAAAAAACCATAATAATTTATAATTTCAGTAAATTCCGTTGTAGTAGATAATTTTTCATAAACATAAAATTGTTTACCAATTCAGTTGATAATGTTGTTTCATTAGTAATCTAAGAATCAAACATAAAAAAATCTATTTACTTGCCTTTTGAAACTATGTTTACAATTAAATTTTTTTTTTACCCAACATTGGCTTAATAAAATGTTTTTTGCCGTATACATATAAATATACTGATTTTGATGCCGCTAAAATAAGTCACGCACTGTATTTTTCATTGAATAAGAACAAACGAAACATTCACTACAATAAATGACAATAGATGGCGTTGTTCTGGAGAGAAATTCAGAAACACAACTTTATAAAGCTCAGGTGTTTTCTGCCTGTCGACCGGGACTAGTGGCGTGGTCTTGTAATCCAGCTGCTTGGAGGTCTAGGCTGTAGGACGGCTTGAGGTTGGGAGTTCTGTCCTCAGCTTGTCTATGTTGATCAGGCGTCCGCATTGAGCACGATGTCGATATGGTGGAACCGGAGGAGTCCGGAGTTACCAGGTCGTCTAAGGCGGAGCGAACCGGCCCAGGCCGGAAACGGAGCAGGTAAAAGCTCCCGCATCGTGCAGTAATGGGATAACGCTTGTGAATAGAGATTGGTTGGCAACCCAGTCAATACAGTCGGACACAGTCTTTTTTTTTTAAAAACAAATTTTTAGATTATTTTTTTATAATTATATTTAAAAAAAAAATGTAATTCATCATTAAATTACTTAAATGTATAAATTTTCATTAATAAGAGAAATGTTATAGGTATGTAAATATATGTATATAAATGTATGTATATAAATATATGTATGTAAATATAATATAGAAATTTCGGGTATGGCAGCGCTACTTATTAATGTACAGTGAATATATACTACAGCATGAAACGCTGGTGTATTTTTCTGCTTTAAAAGTAAAGTCTTTCAACGGCTCACTTCCTATCTGAGTTTAAAGTAATTGCACTTGTTTGCAGTTATTTAGATCTGAGAGAAACAGTTTATCATTGAAATTTCTTTAATTTTCAAAAAAAAAAAAAAAAAATAATAATAATAATCTTTTTTTTTGATCGTCTTTCGGAGATTACAGGTTATCCATTGGCAAAATGGTTGTTGTCTAAATTTTTTTTACCCTCTTTATTTGAGATATTCTCCTGAATTAGTATTGAAAACGATCCAGTTTGGACTGTAAGAACTTATAGCATAAATTAGAGAAGAACTACACAAAGGTGAATGCTGATTAAACCTCTGACTGCTCAATTTTTGGACCGAAATCGCTTTACACTACGCGCCTTCAAATACGGCAATTTAGTGGACAACTAACGACATCTGTTGGTCAAAACGTAAATTAAACGTCTTATACTGCTAAACGGGGAATAAACGGGATGCGCTCATCACTAAAGGAAGAAAAACACATACCCGCGGAAATAACGGGATGAGCAGTCAGAGGGTTAATGACGGAATTTCAACCGCAGTGTCTACGCTATGCAGAAGGTTTGACGGAACAGTGATACCGCTACGCCCGGAAAGGCCCTCCAGATAGTTCTGGAAGGGTTTAGTTTGGGCCTACTACTGGAAAGGTTTATATCATATTATAGATTATAAATTGGTTCGCATAAAGGAACTGTAGCGAATAACTCACAAGTTTGAATCACAACTAGAAGTAAAAGTACTAACTAAATAATATTGGCATGAATAAGAGAAAAAAGAAAATGTTAATCCACATTACACCAAGATGGAGGGTGTCTTTGTAAAAAGCTTTCAACGAACCTTGATTTAACATGTTGTTAGGCTATTATTTAAAATAAAGCCCACATAAATATGTTAGAGCTCATAAACAATACAAGAATCAATTGGAAATACAGAACTGATTAACAGATATACTTACGAGTCCGTATAAATTCCCTTTACCAGATGTATGCGTAAAGATTGAATCAGGATTTGCAAAAACGTATTGGACAGCACTATAAAAATCGATGTTAACTGAAAACATAGAAAGAATAAGTACAGTGCGCAAAATAGAAAACGAATCAATCTGAGTAACTTTTGATATAATGATCGGATTTTCACATTTTTAGGACTCAATCTTAAAGGTTCAAGGGGGTAATCTCAAATATGCTAATTAATTAGCACAGACGATATTTTATGTTACGAAATAAGACACAAAAACGCAATTTCTCTGAATAAATATACCTTTTTTTTCGTTGACAGATTCGGATTTCTTATTTTTATATTTCCCCAAAATATAGAGGATAGCCGCAATCTGGGACACATGGTCCTTATAGTTTGGTCAGGAGTGCGATCCAAAGTTTGGATTCCGTGTAATTTGCATGGATAATTCCATGTAAAAAATAGCTTTTAATAAATATTTATTATTTTTTTCTAGTCATTTTATTTAACAATGGTTGAAAATTTTGAACTGTATACAATTTTTTACATCATTTTAAAGAATGTTGTTACATATGACTTTAATGGAAATATTAATCCATTTACAATATTCAGCTTTAAGTGGACATAAACAAGGAGTAAAAAGGAACAAAATTACATAAACAACAAGGAAAACACATGACAAACGCAAATTAACACGAAAAGAACACAAAGATAAAATTAAAGTGTAAAAAAATATAAATATATACAGGGAAGAATGAGGAGTAGTCTTTAGAGAGAGTTCATGTGATCTCTGGCATCCCAGTAAAGTTTGCAAAGATCACCCCGCTCTTGAGATTCTTTGTCTAGTAAAGGGCATACAAGCAAGTGGTCTGAGTTCATAGTTCCCGAAGTGCAGATTCGGCACTCACTAGATGGAAGGATACCTATTCTGTTGAGGTGCTCTGCCAAGCAGTCATGGCCTGTTGAGAGTCTGAAGTTTGCCACGGCCTTCTTACGAGGACTGTGACAAAATTTCTTCCAACTGTTTTGGATGTTAGCCCAGGGTTTTCCGATTGATTTTATTGCTTGGTTGCGCTTTAGGTCGGTCATAAGTTTCTCGAAAAATTGTTTTTTAACGGAGTCTGGTGGAATTGGTTTCTTACATTGTGGTTCGAGTGTCCCTTTCTTGGCTAGTTGGTCTGCCTTTTCATTGCCATTGATTCCCACATGCGATGGGATCCACTGGAACATAATAATTTTGTTGGCATTCTCGAGAAAAATCAAATTATCTCTAATATCTGAAACAGCCTGAGTATCTAAATCATGGTTTATGGCAACTGCCTGGATAGCTGCCTTAGAGTCGACAAGGATTACTGCTTTGGTGAAGTAATTGATCTTATTCTTAAGGTTTTCCAGGGCTAGTGAAATAGCGAAGATCTCTGCATCAAAATTTGACATATTGTATCCCACAGGTGCGCTGTGAGAAAAGAGCTTAGTGTGTACTCCTGCTCCGGTGCTGTCTTGTATTTTTGAGCCGTCAGTGTACACTCTCGTCCATTCTGGTTCAGGGTTTTGCTCTTGTAGCATGCATAATGCATTTATTTTTAATACTGTGTTTGTTTTTCTTACCTAAATCATTGATATCTAGTTGGTGCCTGACATCTATAAATTTGAGAGGGTTTGTTATGTTCTTGTTGCAGATAATTGGCGCTTCTTCTTGGAAATCATGCAGTAATTTTTCACATAACTCTAAAGGAGAAAATTGGGTCTTCATGGAACTTGGTTTACATTCATTCATCCATTGCGCTCTATGGGAGGCTTTCATTGTAACATAACTACTTGTTTTTTAATTTCAGTGGTAATTGGTGGATTAGAAGTATAGTATTGTAGGGCTATAATTGGGGTTGTCTTCACTGCTCCTGTGATAATCCGGAGAGCATTGTTTTTGGCTCTTTCCAAAGAGTCGAGTTTTCCTTGTGTGGTAGAAATTAATACCTCACATCCGTATTTGATAATTGGTTTGATATAGGTGTTATAGGTTTTTATTTAGTGTGTGTTGTGAACTTCCCCATTTGGCACCGGCTAGTCTTTTCAGAAGTTCTCTTTTCTACTTTGTCTATAACAGTATTGATATGATTGGTAAAGCTTAACTTGTTATCCAGTACTACTCCTAGATATGTGGTATTTTAAAGAATGTAATTATACGTGGCGAAATACAGAATTTCACCGAAATCGGTCGAATAGTTCCTGAAAAATAGATTTTTAAAACTACGGCTTCTTACAAAATTCGATTTCTCAGGAACGATTCGGCTGATTTTGCTCAAAATTTGCATATTGCAAAGTAAAATTGCTTTGTTTAAAATGATGTAAAAATTGCATGCCTTAAGATTCAAAATGTTTTTGACTATTTTTAAATAGAATAATAAAAAATAATAAATATTTACTGAAAGCCATTTTTTGCATGTTTGGATGAATACATTTTATAATTATGTGAAAAACTTTTAAATTCGTTTAAGAAGATCACAAAATCTGTCGAAATTCGCAGAAAATAAAATTAACATTAAGAGGCCCAAACTTCTGAACACTCTACTGACCAATTTATAGGTACCATATTTCCCTCAGTACGGCTACCCCCTATATTTTGGGAATGAGAAAACCAAGTCCGTAAAAAAAAAGAGGATTTTTATTAAAAGCAAATATTTTTTTTGTCTGATATCGTCTGCACTAATAAATTATTTAAGGTCACCCTCTCAAAACATAAAGATTGAGTCTTAGAACGAGAAGATCCTCTTATTAGATCAAAAGTTATTCAGGATGGACCATTTTTTATTTTGCACTCTGCTCATTGGGGTATTTTCATAAAAACTCTGATTTCTTAATTTTTAGAAAACGTGTGAAAATTTAGGCAATGTGTGTTAGTGATGCCTTTAAGTTGTAATTTAAAAATACAATTATACAGTATTCAGTAAGTCATTAAAATGTAATCCTTGTTGATCACCTTAAAAATAAATTCTAAGTTAGACAATAATAGTAAAAAAGACCAGACAAGATGAATATATTAACAAATAATATGTAGAATATAAGCACACCGGACAAAAAATTAGTCACCCCTAGAAAAATAATGAAAAACATCATTTAATAGCGTGTAACACCGCCTCTGAATTCGATAACCACCTGGATTCGGTTAGGAAGTGTGTCCACATGGTTTTGCTGGTTCGTCGAATCCTGTATAAGCCCTTCACTGAGGATCCACCAAATTGAGAGGATGCTGATTTCGGCGTTTCACCCGTTGTTCCAACATATCCTACAAATTTTTAATGGGGTTCTAGTCAAGTCATTTTGCAGGCCAGTCGAGATTTAACTGAGTGTCTAAGTGTTCATAAAACCAGTCACATATTCTTCCAGTCCAATGAACTTTGCTGTTGTCAACTTGAAAAATAGGAGTATCGACTTCACACTCTTCTTGAAGATGTTGACTGAAAGGAAACATCTAATCATCCAGAATGTTCAAATAAACATGTTGGTTCCTGTTATTGGCCACTGCAGTGAGGGAGCCCAATCCATGATAAGAAAAACGCCTCCAGAACATGACGAAACCACCTTCGACCTTCCGCACAGTCAGGATGAAATACTTCATCTGCTCTTTGTAGCACTCGATGACGTGTTTCTTTTGAATAAAGGCAAAAACGTGATTCGTCAGACCATAATACATTTCGCCAATCAGTAACTGTCAACGTTCGGTGACTTCTAGCCCACTGAAGTCGCGCAGCTTTATGTGCCTGTGTGAGCATGGCCTCTTACGAGATATTCGACTCCAAATGTTCATTGCATGCGACTCCCGTCGCATTAATCTCTCACTAACAGGTTGGGATGGACCTTCATTTACAAACTGAAGCAAATTCCTGTCGAGTTTGGAAGTGATTTTGATTGACAAGTCGGGAAACAACTCTCCGTTCCATTTCACGCAGGATCTTTTTCCGACCACAATTCCGACGTTATCTTTCGTGACCACGTGTGTTACTCCACTCCTTGTAGACACGTTGAACAGTCCGCATCGAAACACTAACAAATCCACAGTTTCATTCGCCGTATGACCATGAGCACGGCCAAACGCAATTGCCAATTTTTACCACTCTATCACATCCTTACACTTACCCATATTTACACACAAGTTCCGCTTCAAACAAAAAACCTCACTGATAGCTACTTACCTTTGATCACGCTGAAGCAGTGTGCACGCAGTTGAGCACATCACTTGACCACTGCGTCATCTAACGAAACTTAACGATTCATCGCAGTAGGGTGACTAATTTTTTGTCCGGTGAGCTTATGTTACTTTTCGACTTAATTATAATGAAGATCCAGCCATAAGTCAAATTAACGCGATAACCATAAGTCAAATGACTTATGGTTAACCCGCTATTTTCCAAATTATTAAGGTGTAAAATTGTTTTCTCCCATTAAATTATATCTATTTTACACTTTGACTAATATTTTTTTAATGTTCAATACTATTTTCTACCATTTTTTAATATTCCATTTTATTTTCTAAATCTTCAATTTGGAACTTATACACAAGAAGTTGAAAATGTTAATGAAAAATATGAAAGACTTGCAAAATTGATCGAATTATAAAGCTGAGAATTGAGGAATTGAATTGAATCAAACAATAGCGTCAACAACTGGATAATTCTATAGGTAATGTTCAACTTCAATTAATCGTGTGTTGCCAACTAGTAATGATAAACGGAAAGCCATCTTACAGAGACAAATTCCAACCCTAACATTGTTTTTAAGCTCTCTCGTTGTTTTGCAACTTATGTTCTCTGTCTTGGAGAAGAAATACAGTTGTTACCGTGAATGTCTATAATCAAGAGAATGTCGACTTTCACCAGTGAATGTCAACAATCACAAAGTCGGTTTGGTGAATGTCCAAAATATTTGTTATATCCGATTTGATATTAATTTATTCTTTGAAACTATTATATTTATTCGATATTTTATTATCTGCTGAGGATAGATTAGGAGAAACATTAGTGTTCGGAGAATAGTGTATACTGGCACTTGACCTCAGTGAGATCAGTGTATACTGGGCAGCGGCACTTGACCTCAGTGAGATCAGTGTATACTGGGCAGCGGCACTTGATCTCAGTGAGATCAGTGTATACTGGGCAGTGGCACTTGACCTAAAAAACAACTGATGTATGGCATATCGGGCAAATATATACTGGCAGTGGCACTGAATGTTAAAAAAAAACATTAATGTAGGGCATACCAGAGAAATAAATTCAGGGCAGCGGCACTTAACTAGAACTAGTATAAATTTTGGACAAACACCAGAGTGACTATGTGACTGTCAACATTCACAGGTGGAAGTCAATAACCACAAATTTCAGTCATTCACAGTATCATAGTTACAACGTTTAAGATTTTCTAACAATTGCTGGAAAGAGAATGCCTCCGTACTAGTCTTAGTGTGGATGTTGAAACATTCAAACCAATGTCGATATTTTCAAGACATCATTGATGGTAACTCATTTAACTTTAGGTCATTGTAGTTTTCTTGTAATGTAACCACGGGAGTGCCTTGGAACATCTATCCATTTTGTTCTCCATTTTAGTCTAGTCTTCCTTCTAATATGACAATGATGTGTTGAAAGAAAATGATTCTAACAGCTAGTGAAAAACCGTCCACTAGGAAAAGAGTTTCTTAAAATACATTTTTTAAAATTTCTTTTATTATTTATTTATTTCGCTAAGCAGTATATACGAGGATTGTTTTTTAAGTATGGATAGTATGAAAATAAAAATCAAACGAATTTTTTTTTTCCAGGAAACAAATATATTTTCAGTTTCTACACACGTTTCTCTTATTTTTTAACATAGTTGTACCAAGTTTGCTTAAACACTTATCATATACCTTACAACTAGATCTAGAACACCCTCTTCATACAAACTTGTCGCCTGCTCAGTTAGCCAAGAGGTCACGGTCGTTTTCACGTATTCGTCATCGTCATAGTGATTGCCACCAAAATGATGCTTTAAATATCGGAAAAGATGAAAATAACTGAGCGCAAGGTCTGGGCTGTAGGGAGGGGTGGTCGAAAACTTCCCAATAAAGCTGTGATCTGAGCTGCGGAGAGAGTCATTGTCATAGATTTGCAAATTTTCCCGTCAGTATGCCGGCAATTTTTGCTACTTCACAAATCTGCCAAGAAATGTATGCAGCAGACAGATTTTTGGCCGACTAAAAACGCATCACTGACCTTATCTCGTGCGCGGCGGGCGATTTGTTCAATTTGAACATTTTAAAGACACAGAACTGACCTACACAGCTGCAACTGAACACAGTTGTTCTCAAGGAATGCCGGGAGGCGACACAAGCACTCGTTGCGACGCACGCGTCACCTATTTTTGTACACAACAAAACGGCTCTTATTTAAAAAAAGAAAAAAAGAAAAACAGTCCTCGTATGTCGTAGGCTAATTATATAATCAGGATCTTTGCAAACCGCTGACGTCATTTTGCGAAGTCACTAGTATTTTCAGATCCGTTGACAATTCAAGACACATTGTAGTATCACGCTTGTTAGAATCTATGTCATTAATATAAACAGATTATAGCAAGTTTTAGGATTAATTGAAAATAATGGAGACTTTTACTTCTAAGTCTGGCTAATTTATCTGTATGCAAAATGTTACCGACATTAGCAAAGAGCCGGATATTTTAATTATCCTGCGATATGTGATATCTTTTATTTAAGAAGCATCACTTACCTTTATTTTTAGTTGAAGAGGAAGGTTTAATCCACGGTTTTAGAAAATCACAAAGACTGTTGCGGACATTACGTATCGCCTTTTCCTGTAATAGATATGAAAAAATATGTGTTTCTAACCATGACTTTACCCTTTCAAAACCAGTTTTTTCTTTTTCAATAAAAATATAAATTACGACTTTAATACAGTTTGTCTACAGTAAGAACTCTCCCCTCCTAAGTCCGAAGCCGTCTACTGCTATGGAAACAAGGATAGCGCATTTCAAGGAGGGTAGCGTCTCTTCACTTTAGAGCTAACACAATAGACCGAAGAAAAAGATTCTCTTTCTCTCGCAACGACCCCACACCCCTACTTGAAATAGTTACACCTTGTTACCATAATCACTGCCACGGATCCATACGAATGGCTAGAGGAGTTCTTACTTTAGACAAACTATAGATCAAATGAGGGAAAAATACAATGTTCCGACAAAATAAAAAAATAAAAATTAGCTATTTGGGCAATTGTAGGTGGATTGCTGGTACACATACGTATATCACCTGGTTTGGAATTGAAATACCTATTAACCGATTGGATTATCAGAAGAAAATTGTTGATCTCCCTAATGATTCCCTTTCAACTGATTTCTGTTTATTTAGAAAATTAAATATCTCTTGATTTTAGATGATGTTTACGTCTTTCTCGTTCATCACTCGTCCAGTTTTTATTACGTTTTTCTTCACTTTTTTTTCTTGCTTACACATTAATTTGCAATCACTTGAAAATTTGAATTTTTATTTGACAAGGATTTAAGAATTATGTATTTAAGACGGTTATTACGGAAAATTCCATGTGTGTAGTAGTTATAAAGCTAAACTGTCTTACTGCTTGTACTAGGTTTTGAAAATTATATAGCCCGACACTCTCGGGGTATGCAAAAGTATTTTTTACTCTTACATTCCCGTCTTGACTCGTAAATATGTTATCAGTTAGCATAAAATACCGATTAAGCGTCC
This sequence comes from Parasteatoda lunata, assembly GCA_949128135.1. Taxonomy (NCBI): domain Eukaryota; kingdom Metazoa; phylum Arthropoda; class Arachnida; order Araneae; family Theridiidae; genus Parasteatoda; species Parasteatoda lunata. The sequence goes on along the minus strand of OX421976.1, from coordinate 13,937,863 downwards.
CTCATAATTTTGAAGAAAATCGATTACTCGTGCTTATCGATGTTTATTCGTCTCCATCAACGTTTATTCGTACAAAACAACTCCATCAAATTCTTTATTGTGAATAATATTTCTTTACGAATAATGCCTAATTCTCCTCTAACTTAATATTTGAAACAATGTATCACTGTAGGTTATATTTATTTTATTCGATGGATTGAGATAAAACATATATATGTTTTCGTGAGGTTGTTGTTGTTGTTTCTAATGCCATTTGCCAATACAGGCAGAGGGTACGTTTTTTGTTTTTTTTGGTGGCGCCTTCTATGGCCAAGAATGACTTCAGCCACACACATGTCACTGCTCGTTTATAGGGCGGACTCATTCACACATTCATCCACAAATAGTAATTTTGACCTGAACCAGAGAACGACCAATCACCAATTCAGTAGAGGTATTTATTATGGAAACATGGAGGACTTTGTGACCCGACATATTTGCCGTGAACCAGTAACCATTTACTACACGGGGAGTCTTCGACCGGCAAGGATCGAATTCACGACCTCTTGGACATGGACCCAACACACATATGTTTCTGTTAATGTGATTACGAAAAAGATGTTTGGCTATCTTGAAGTTTCATCCAGGTATATGTTTTGCAGATTGGGCATGTACATTTTGAAATGTTTTGAGCCCTGACTTATAAATTTGACACATTATAATAGAAACATAAGAATACATTGTATAATTAACAGTGAAATAAAAGAAGATTTGAATATATACCGTTCTTTCCCACCGAAAGCTTCCATCTGCTTTTACAGGGTCTGAAGACTTTATTATTTCCTTTAAGGCTTTATTAACATCATTATCGGCTGTAAAAATCATTAAACGTTTTAATTAAAAATTTTTAAATTTACTTTGCACATTAATTTTTACATAATACGAAAGCAAAGCGAAACAGTGAATGGGTTTTAACACAATAATGCTGTTTATATAATTTTAAAATAAATTATAAGTGTCATGATTAGAAAATTTCAATCATTATGTAGGGTGTTTTATAATCACCGCTTTCAATATATATGTATATATATATATATTTTAAAAACTAGTTTAAAATGAAGACATTTCGGACTACAAATTACTATACAAGGTGAGGAACCAACTTAGAATTAACAACTTTTTGATATCTTAGCAAAATTCTGTGTTCATGGAATTTATAATATAGATACTTTGCACTTCCAGAACTGATAGTTGTCAATTTTATTACTTTACGTTGCAATTTTATTATTGAGATTTCAGGAGAAAAAAAAAACTACTATAATTCTGACAAAAAAAAAAAGAAAAAAAAAAGAAATTTACCTTTAATATTTGGTTCTTTTCCAGAAGCATTGTTTTTGAAATACATCTAAAAATTGTAATTAAAAAAAAATTATGTAAAAATTATGAATATTTTATGTGTTTTACTCAGTTTAAAATAGTAACTTACAAAGACATGATATGTTAAAGGTTCTCCATATCCCATTTCGAGACCAGGTTCTATTAAGAAAGCGTCTTTTCCATCATCTGAAATGAATCATTAAAAGAATGATGTTTTTTTTAATCTTCCTTGCAAAATAATTCCATTTCTACAGTTTATGAATCAACCGATGTGCTGTTAGATCTGTAGCATTGAACAATAAATTAAAACTGATGAATCATTGCAATAATTAAATTTTTTTCTTTCTATTTTGAATAACTTATTCTATCAAAAAGGTATCTTTTCCATCATCTGAAATAAGCCATTAAAAGAAGGACGTTTTTATCATCTTCGCTAAAGAGTTTCCATTTCTACAGCTTATGAATTAACCGATGAGCCTTTAGATATGTAGCATTGAATAATAAATTAAAACTCATTCATCGTTTCAATAATTAATTCTTTTCTATCTATTTAGAATAACTTAAAGATTATGATATGACATGTAGAATGTAGATGGAGTAATGCTAAATATTTAAAAAATTACTTTTCCACTTGAGTGCGACTGATGTAATTGGCAATAGAACTTCCGTACAATCTGTAGAAAAATAATACCCCGAGTAAGTTTCTATTTACTAATCCCATTAACTAACAATTACCAAAAGGTGTTCCACAGAGGCCTAAGGTTCCGTTGAAAGGTTACAGGAGTTCCGAAAGTTAGGACATTATTCACTAATTGACATTTTTGAAGTCTGTCATTTTATATGTCCCGACGATAATCCATTATATATATACACTACCCTACAATAATGAAAGAGACACTTTTAGTTTTTGACATTTTTTTAAATTTCTCTAGAAATACTTAAAGGATTATTTTATAACTTTAGTTCGTTCGAGTTTTCATACTTAGCCATAAGCTTACTGAGAGGTTTGGAAGAATTATAATAAATTACGAAGGAAAACAAGTATTTTTGAACACCCTATGCCTGAAAATCAAGCAAAAAACTTGTATCAATTACTTTAGTTGTTATTTTTAATAACTTCTTAAAGTTTCGTAAACTTAGAGTAAATAATTATGGAAATATGGACATTTTTATAAAAAATGTCATTAGTATTTTCAGTTGAACTTTTCAATCCAAAAGAAAATAAAACTAAATTGAACAGTAAAGAAGTTTGTTTCTCTGAGAGCCATTCTCAACTTTTATGAAAGTTTGTTTTCCTTCTTACGCAAATCATAATTTAGCTTGCTTTATTTTTTTATTTAAGCGTTTGTATACAACAAAAACTTTATACTAGGTACCACTGAATCAAACTATCTGACATAAAACCAAGATTTAAGACTATAGTCTGTAGCACTGGACTAGGATAAATATTTGAAGTTTTCCTTTGGTTAACATGTTCATAATTGTTTACGAATTTTATTAGTTAAGTTTGGATTCCGCCAAACAAAGGTTACTTAGAGTTCCTTTAAAAAAAAAAAAATAAATAAACTCGATAGAAAAAAAAAAAGAAAAAAAAAAAACTCGGAAATTTCTGCGATAAGCTATTTTTTTCTCTGGTAGAACACATAGTTTTAAATTCTGAAATTTGAGATAAATTAATTCAATGATTCACAAAGAATAACAATCTAAAGATTCAATTTTTTATTAAAAAGTAAGCATTTTAAAATTTTAATGTATGGCTGGGGAAACATAGGGGGCTGCGAAAAATTCGGACAATTCATTTTAAATAAAATTTTATTGAAAAAATAAGTGAACTAAATACAAAAATTAAAAATAAAAGTAGACTTTTACTGTTAAATGGATTTAATTTGTTTCAGAGTGGTTGTCTTTTGCAGCGATGCAGAGGCTCCAACTCTTATTGAATTTCTCAGTAATGGGCTACAAATCTTCTACCTTTTATCTATCACATTCAGCCGACCGGAGAGTGCAGGGGCCAGGAAACTGGCCTTGTATCAGAAAGGTTCTGGTTTCGAATTCCGGGCAAGGCATGGATGTTCTTTCATTCTCTGTATTATCTGTCCTTTCTGTGGGAGCAACGTTGACCCACCTAATAGGGTGACCCTGAAAGAGTGGCCAATAAATCTGCCCTAATATGCCTGAATAATTGACGAAATGTCAACCCGTTGTGGGCATTGGAAAAAAAACTTTCACTTTCCAACCAAAGCGATCGCTTTAGGAGGCTCAGACTTTTGGTCTGGTTTTTAATGCAGACCCTGGACTCTTAAATGAATCATACGCTTTAATCCATGAGATTTAGATCCGGCGAGAAGGGTGGTCATTCTTGAGATACCATGTCCGGAAAATGAGCTTTGCACTACTCTTGCGTTTCTTTGGCTTCATGAGCTGGTGTAGAGTCTAGTGAAAACGTCCAGTTTACATTGTCGAAGTGATTTTTGAAAGTACAATTTTTAAAATAAGCTGCTGAAAGATTTTTTTATTTACTTTAATTCCTCCATCCACAAAATTTGAGAAGGTTTGCTTCTTGCGCAAATTCTGTTACAGACCGTGATCGACTTTGGATTTTGATGACGTTCAACAATTTCCGAGGTGCTTTGAGCTTCTACAGACCAGGCCCTATCGTTCTGGGAGTTACGAATTTGTTTGACGGTAAAAAGCTTCTCATCAGTGTAATGGGGTCTCTCTCAGTGCTGGTCTGTGACCTATTTCTGAAAATTGCACTTAGCGTTTGCGCTTCTGCGTCGCTGCAAAAGGGCTACTTTGAAACCAATTAAATTTATTTTTTAGTATGTCTACTACTTAAAAACTAAAACCTGGAAAATGCTAGCAGGAAAAAGGCTGGTCTGGAAAAAACGTCTTGAAAAGACCAAGACCCACACAGTGTTGTCGTGCCATTGATGATGATGAGGAAAACTCTACTCTTATTATTATTTGTCATATTTTGCTTATTTATCTCTTCTTGATAAAGTTGTTTGTCCGAGTTTTTTTTTTTTTTTTTTTTTTTTTTTTTTTTTTTTCTTTTTGACTCTCTGTATATGAGACTTTTAATATGAATAACTTTTAAAAAAAATAAAGAAAACTCCTTTTTGTTAAAATATTTTGTACTATTAGAAAAACTACTCATGTTTTGTATTAAAATTGTTTTGAAATCGAAAGTAGTTTCTTTTGACTATTAAAACTTAGTAGCGTAACTCCATAACGTAGTTTACACCTTAGAATTAAAAAAATGTTTATCCCATAACATAAAATAAACAAGATTCAATATTGTTTTTAAGAATAGAAGAAAAATACCAAACTCTCCGAATGAGCTATTGGGGTCATGTCATTTAAATTACGGCTTCTCTCCATATTTTGAAAACCAAGATTACAAATCAGTTGATGAAAAAATAACATTTATTCAAGAAAATAATGCTTTAGTACTCGATTTTGTTTCACTGGATGTTCCAAACATAATTTACGTTTAAAAACTACTGATAAAACAAAACGAAGGGAACTTGACATTTTCCCCCTCGATTAAGCAAAATCAATAACCAAAATTGTCAACAGATGACGCTGCTGTCTAAAAACTATCAGCAATGTTCTCAGTTGCATGTCAGACTGTAAAAGTAAGGCTAAGTTGCCCTAACAGTCTTTTCAAAGAGGAAAGGTTGACTTGGTTTACAGTAAAGTAAGGAAAAATATGTAGTGAAAATTAAAACTGTTATAAAGGATTTTAATTTACCTTGACTATGATTGCCGTAGTAGAATTCGTGTACATTCTTTACCTTTTTCTTCTTGGAACCTATATGAAACTGCACAAAAAATGCATCAGTGTTATCTTGCATATCAAGAAATGAACAATCTAATTAGCATTTTAAACAAAAAATTTGTTCAGCTCATCGAACTAATAATGGATGTATTGTTAAATAGTATTGTTGGAAAAAGTAGAAAATTACTCTATATTAACACAAGTTGCGAATATATAAACTTTTTTCGAAGAAAATAAAGTTAATATATTCGTAATTAGCGTTTGTTTGGGCTGTTAAAAACTGCAATTAATTACGCTTATTTTTTGTAGCTAGTTCAAACATAGGGTGTATAATAATCACCGCCTCTCATGCATATTTTATTAAGGCACGTGAATCAATTTATAAGGGGCTGTGGACACGATAGAACACTAAAAATTGTATATTACCTTTTTCTTGAATTAAATGTAACTATCAATGTCCTAATTTTTTAATTCCCACATTAGATGTGTGATTCATGTCGATAATAATTCGTCTGGTTTAGATAAAGATTTGTTTTTTTTCTCTCTTAAATGCTTATATGAGACTTGTAATATGAATAACTCCTTTCTTTTTTAAAAAATAAAGAAAATTCCATTTAAGAGTGGTCAATACGGAACACCCTTTATATTTATAAATACCTTTTTTTAATGATTAATTTACTCTACCTCTAATTGCAAATCTTTGTCTCCTTTTTTTGAATCTTCGAACTTGATGAATAAAGTAGCGGTTTTTTCTTGGGAATGTACATGATCCAGTTTCTTTATCTTTGAATCTGAAAATAAATAAATAAATAATTTAACATCACTAGAATCAGAATCTGAAAAGTACTTGAAATACAAGAAAACCCGTCCATTTTCTGAAATATTATATAATTTTAAAAATTAATATTAATCTATTTTCGTCCTTTATCGCTTCTTTGTTTGATGCCCCTGTCATAACAACTCCTCGCAATGTCCTTGAAAAAGCATAAAAATCTCACCTTTCACTTTGTCGCCCGTTAACCATAGCTCTTCTGAGATAGTTTCTGTGAAACATAATCGCACACCTTTCAGTTCGATCCAGTAACTACCACTCCTAAGTTGAAAAAAATGTTTGGCCTCTAGGAGATTGCGATGAAATAGAATATTAGGTTTAATTCAAGAACTTGGTAGAGATCTGATATGATAGGGGCGTAGAAAAATTGACACAATGCCTAGGAAAATCATCGAAAGCCAAAAATAAACCCTAGTCACAAAAAGTAATAGCCTTCATCTATGTACTTACTTTGATGTTTATCTTTAAAAAGAAAGGTAGTTTTTTTCTCGTTAAACATTCCATCATAATTGTCTATTCTGAAAACCTATAACATATATATTACAATTAAAATGTAGAAAGCTCTTCTCAATAGATACTTAAGTATATCAATATTAGAATATTTGTAAAAAGGAGATTGAAATTGGTGATCGAAATGAGCTAAAGGTGGCACAGAGAAGAACTCTCTACCTATGGCAACACTTCGTATGCTTTTACCATTAGCGTGTGGAGAGTCATAGGAGAAGGAAGTATGTTAGTTTCTGTCTTGATTTTCAAATAAATTAAAAACTTTTAAGATCGGAATCTATATAGAACTGAGAACTGCATTGAACATGGTTCTAAAGGAAGAATTTGTGGAAATTTTAAAAAATATTTTTGCCGAGTAAATGCGAATATATTAAGAAAAGGGAAAATATTTTTCTACATTCTTATACAACTGAGAAGAGGAGGGTAAATACATGGAACTGGTATTCTCCCTAGATAGCGTATTCGAGCGTTGCGATCGCGAATTATCAAAAACCAGTTTATTTGTCGGGTGGAAATTAAAGGCGGCGTGAACAATAAAACCAGCAGATCTGTTTGCATGCTTGCTTGTTGAAAGGCATTTATTATACTCATAATATTACCCGTCCGAGTCTTTTAAACACTTATCAAAATTGTTTTTATACTTTAATTAAAAGAATCCCTTTATAAAATTAATTTTTTAAATTCCCTATTTGAAAAAAATAAAAAATAAAAAAAAAAATATTGAAAAGAGTGAAAAACTGTGCCATTTTTAGCGTGCACAGTTGTGGTGCTCTAAATACTTATTAATACTCTCATAGAAATAAACAAAGTTTATTTGTGATATAAGTTTCTTATAACATTGTGATGATACCAAGATAAATTATCGGATTTTATCATAAACACAATTAGCTTTTTCTGAAATTTGAAATTACAAAAGGAATACGTCACTGCTAGGTGACAGACAATACGGTCTTTATTGTATTGCAACAATTTATTGTGTTTTGAAGTTTATTTGAGGTGTTATAGCTGGATTGAGATTTGTTTGAAGTTGACTTCAAAAACAACCTTAAAAGATGAACCTCCTAAGGTGTATAATCAAGTTGTATGAAGTTGTTTCATTCATATTTGAGGTAATTTGAAGGTTGATGGACACCTACTGTAGAGCAATCAGCTTAGGGAGGTTGCTTTTTAGGTGTACAGGTAATTTTTATCTACAGTTCAAGCAAATAAGTATATTTGAGGTGTAAATAATTTCACTCGATATCAATTAAAAGTATCACTGTATTAAAGTATTAGAAGTATTTTACAAGGTGTATGAGATTGAAACTGAGGTTTACTAAAGAGGTTATTCTTGGTGCAAAACGTAACCTCATTTTCTACCTCAGGTGAGTTTCTTACATCTGTCAACCTCAAAAACACATTGTTTTTTTCGTAAGGGTTGGTATAAAGAATAATATTTTAATAAAAGTATACTTACGATTTTGTAAAATTTAATTATCTTTGTTTTTTGGAGTGCCTTTCTTTTTCCCACTTTTTCTGTTCAAATAAATAAATAAATAAAAATAAATTATATGCCAATTTGAAATTAGTTTTCATGAAAAAAAATTTAAAATAATAATTCAATTTATTGCAATCGAAGACCTCACTCTAATATACTATAAAATTTTCTTCTTATATACTATGCTCCTCCTCTAATAAAAATGTAAAAAATATTTTAATAACTTCGGTGGTGAATGACTGCAAGTTCTATATCTTTCAGTCTTGAAAGGAGTTGTGTGGAAACGTTTATTTTTATCATTGTCACTAGATGGCAGTATCAGTATGGCGAAGAGAGCTTTTAAATTTTACACACATTTTTAAATCTCAAGTGGTGCCTCCTTTTTCCCGTATTTGGTGGGTAGGTAACATAAGTGAGTTCAGCTTAGACACTTTTATTTCATCAGAAGGACGAGACATTCAAAAAATCCTTAATAAACTTTTTAACGCAATCTATCAATGAAATTGTTTGATACCTTGTTAAGAAGAAAAAATGTTTATAAGTGTCGAACTCATTCACAACAAATGAAATAGTTCAACTTATTTGCTTTGATAGATTGTTTCGAATAAATTGATTACGTTTCATTCCTCATAATAAGAATAATTTGTGACCTATGCTATTTCCTCACTTGTTTGTCTTCGATAAGCGTTATAAAAATATACATTATAGTGGTGTTGTTTAGATAACATCTTATAAAATAATTACTTACTGAATCGCTTATCTGGTGTAATGAGATCTTGTTTTTCGGGCCATTTTTGGAACGGTCGAAACTCATAACTCTAAAAAGAATAAGAAGTTCATTAAATTGTATTAAGTAATTTCGATTATCTAAAGGTAAGACAGCAGTATAGCCGAATTCACTTACAGCGAGAACGAAAAGACCAAGAGGATTAGTTTCTTAAATCAGGGTATTCGTTAAGCACAAGTTGCAGGGAAAATATCAAAAATAAAAGCTGTATTTTACAAATATATACTAAAAAATTTAAAAATATAAACCCACATTTATGATAAAGTTTTATTTAAGTTGGTGTGAAAAACTTATGAATATTTTTTTTTTTATTGAAAGTGGGCAATTGTTGATCGTTGTTGTTGTTACTAATGTCACTTGCCAATACCAGCAAGCCTGCTATGAGAATCGAAGCGATTTTAAGGCAGAGATGTGCTTTCTTTCTTGCTTTTCAGTGGGGCCATATATGGCCAAGAATACGACTAAATCTAACACACGTCATAGCCCGTTTTACTGGGAGGTCCCAATCTTACTTCATTTATTCATCCACAGATCGTAATTTTTGACCTGTACCAGAAAACGATCACCCTGAGAACCAGTATCCCCAGAGTTTTGATTTCTTATGGGAACCTGGAGAGCTTTATGACCCCGACCGATTTAAAGTGAAACCAGTCACTATTTAATACACGGGGATTATTCTGCCCGCGGGATTGCTTACGATCTCATAAATATGAGTCCAACGTCCTACCAACCAGGCTATATCGGTTACGATAAAATTTCGCATCAGGCTCTAACCGACCACATTGCTGACGTGAAATATTCTCAGGAGGAGACGGATGATGGATTAGAGTTCCTTTGCCGTCGGGATAGCCAAAGTTTTTGTGGTTTTTCTTACCATGTAACGCAAATGCGGATTAGTTCCATGAAAAAGACCTCCACTAAGGCAAAATTTCTCCCGATACTTGATCGAGGAGTTTCCTTGCCTGGATCGGGTGCAAAATTACAAGGCTATGGAGTTGAAAATTAGTAGTCATAAGCCCAAAATTGAGCCTGCTTCTTAATGGCGGTTATAAAATAAAATAAAATAAATCTAAGCTAACAAGTTACATAATGTTTTCTGTAATCCACATATATTAGTTTTATTTTTTCTAAATAAAGAATCGTCATTCTATTAAGTTTTACAAATTATTAATAAAATCTATTTTTCCTTCTTTTTTTTTCTTTCCTTCTCTTCCGTTTCAGTTTCCTATATTTACGTATCAAATATTTTATTTAAAACACTAACCAAGAAGATATATTGTTAAATATTTCAAAACTTCATAAGAAAAAAGACTTTCTTTTCACTACTATTCTGAATCTATATAACAGTTAACAAATTATGCAACTGAGAAAAATTATGGGGCTTAGAATCGAATAAAAAAATTTTGCACAGCAAGTATATATTTTATTTTATAACCGTCGTTGAACAGTCTACCCAATTTTGGGTTTACGACTACAAACGTTCAACTCCGTAGTCTTGTAATTATGAACCCGATACAGAAGACAAGGGAACTCCTGGATCAAGTATTGGGAGAAATATTCCTTCGTGGAGTGCTTTTTGAGGGAACTAACCCACATTGAAGAGGAAAAACTCGAACACCTGAAATGGTGAGTCTGACTGGAAGGTGACTCTGACCGATGATCCGACTACCACTGAGGATATTTTACGGCACAACTGAGGCCGGTGCGAGCCAGGTGCGGAATTCGTATCGAACAGCCATCCCTGGGATTCGGATCCAGTTCACCTCATTAGGAGGCAAGTGCTCTATTCCCTGAGCCACCAGGACTATAGCATTTATTTTAATATTGCATTTTATTTTAATGTTCTACAACAAATAGATAAAGTCTTCTTACATATACAGATATTCTCAAAAACATGTCCGATTTTGCCAGCATAGCTAATGTCTGCATAGCTTCGGATTCATCTAAGAAACAAAACACAATTACTCAAGTACAGTGCGCGAAAAAAAAAAAGAAGAATCAAAACACTTTAATAACTTTTGATCTACTGATTAGAATAATCTTTTTTTAAAATTCAATTTTTTAAGTTTCAATCTAAGTTTCGAGGTGTGACTTTAAATATGTTTAAAAAATGAAATAATCAGTCGTTAAAAAAAATAAGTTGCTCAAACTAACTGTAAAAATTGACCTAGAATCAACAAATCAAGTCAAAATTTAAGTAAAAAAATTTGCAAAATATTAGGACCCTTAAAAATTAGCTTTAGGATATTAAAAAAGATATTAGGACATTAAAAATAGCTTTATCTTGTTTAATTTGAATTTCATGCAATGATTCTTAAAAAAAAATGGGATAAATCTCTATACAGTTAAGAGCATTTAAACAATTAACAGAAAATATTTTTTCTTTATTTTTCATCCTCTGCGGTATTTGCTCAGTTTAGCTTCAGAATTTTTATTAAAATCAAGTTTGGCGCTCTTTTAAAAGAAGAATTGTTCAGAAAATGTTCCTCATTCTTTGTTTGCTTTTAAAAATAATAAATTAGATTAAAATAATTTGCATCGCTCTCTGCAGTGCAAAGGGATTTCGGCTACCAGGTTTATTAGTAATATTTATTCATCGCGGCTGCTTAAAATTATTCTCTGTCGGTTTTGATTTTGAGTATTGTTCAAAATTAAAGGCTTAGAAGTAAAAGTGCTGTTCTTTTATTACATTATTAAGTAATCGCATGATGTTACCTTTTGTGCAACATTTTATGAGAAAGGTATTTAGTCACCGTTTGGAAATAAATGGTAAATAATAGAATTACTTTTTTTAAATTTTACAGTCAAGTATATTTCCTTTTTATAATATATATATATATTTCACTGTGAATGACAGAAATGGGTGGTTGTTGACTTCCACCGGTGAAAGTTGACAATCATGGAGTCGACGATTTGGTAAATGTCCGAAATTTTATACTAGGTCTAGTTAAGTGTCACTGCCCTGTATACATTTGCCCGGTATAACATACACAAATGCTTTTTTTAAGGTTCAGTGCCACTGTCCGGTGTACATTTGTTCCGTATGCCCTACATCAATGTTTTTTTAACGTCAAGTGCCACTGCCGAGTATGTATTTAACCGGTACTCCAAACACTAAATTTTCCTAATCTATCCTCTGTAGATATTAAAACATCGAATAAGTGTAATAACATCAACGAATAGATTAATATAAAATCAGATATAACAAATGTTTCGGACATTCACCAAAGTGACTATGTGATTGTTGACATTCACCGGTGAAAGTCGACATTCTCTTGATTTCGGTCATTCACGATAATATATTTACTTTTAAAATAAATTTCCCTAAAAAAGCTTTGTCCAGACAACGTATACCATTGAAATGATGAAAATAAAATAAATATTTAAAATTTTAAAGCAATGTTAAAAATTAACTTTCTGCACCATTTCTCAACAATACTTTTAGTGAAAATTATTTAACGAATTATCAAAAATTAAATATGAAGTTAAAAATTAATTTTGAGGTTAAAATTGTAATGGCAAAGGAGCACAGTTACTTGATTTAAATTTTTTACAAATTAGAAACGAAATTTGGACCACGAACTCTGTGTTGAAGCAGTAAAAGGAAAACCACGAAAACCTCCCACGGTCAGCCTGGCGTCAAGGGGACTCTAACCCATGATATATCTAGCCCTGAGGATATTTTACATAAGCACTGTGGTCGGTGTCAGCCGGGTGCGGAATTTGCAAGGGCCAGCCATCGCTGGGATTCGAACCCGGTTCACCTCATTGAAAGGCGAATGCTTTATCTCCTGTGCCACCGCGGCTCGCTAACGTTTTTCGAGCTCACAACACATGAGAAAAAAGATACCAAAAGATTGTAGCAATACTAAGATCTAAACAATAAAGTTAGCGTTGCGGGTAACGCCAGGCAAGCGTGTTTTGCAAAATCTCTCTAGTGTCACAAGCTATGCATTTTTAACTCATTTACAATACTATTGGCCCTTCATCAAAAAACTGTTTTTTTTTTATAAAAATGAATGTTGGCATTTTTTTGTTTCTTATCTCCTTTCCTTTCCTATCTCATTTTTTAAATTTATCGAAATTAATTATTGTACACTGCTGGCCACCCGAATTGCAACACCAAGAAAAACAAGAGATATCACAAAAAAATTTCTTTTGTAGATAACATGTTGATCAAGTATGAAATGATTAAATTTATAGACTTCTGTGAAGTGTGGTTCCTGCCAAAATCAGTAGTCAGAGTAGCCGCCATTGTTGGAGATCACAACTGCCACACGCTTCGGCATTGATTCAAAGAGACTTTGGATGTGTTCTTGGGGAACAGCAAACCAATCAGTTTCCATACGTTGCCAAAGGTGATCTGGTGTGGCAGCTGGGGATGTAATCTGGGTCAATCGTTGAGCAATCATGGTCCACATGTTTTCTATCGGCGAAAGATCCGGAGAGCGAGCTAGCCAGGGAAGCAATTCAATCTGGCGATTGACGAAGAACCCTTGGACAATGCGTGCCACGTGTGGTCGCGCATTATCCTGTTGAAATGTGGCTGTGGGCAAGCTCTGAAGGTAAGGAAGGTCAACTGGCTCCAGCACCTCGGAGATGTAGCACTGGCTGTTTAAAGTACCGACAATGCGTACTAGAGGAGGGCGAGAGTGATATCCAATACCACCCCATACCATAATACCCGGTGCAGGACAGTTTTGGTGGCGCATAACGCAGCTGTTTAGCATCCTCTCTCCCCGGTGTCTCCAGACTCGAATGCGACCATCGTGGTGTTGCAGACAGAAGCGTGACTCGTCAGTAAAGACAATTTCATTCCATTCTGTCGTCCACATCCTTCTTTCTGCGCATCATTGGCGGCGGAGACGTCTATGGTTCTGCGTCAAGGGTAGACGAAGCAATGGCCGTCTTGCGGACAGACCACTCTGCTGTAAACGGCATCGAATGGTTTGCTCAGACACTGGATGATGCGTTACTGACTGAATGTGCTGTGCTATGGTTTGTCATGTGATTGAGCGATCAGTCACTGCCATGCGTACAATTCACCTGTCATCACGTGAAGTGGTGCACTGAGGTGGATGCAATCGAACACGTCGTACCCTCCTGCATTCAACGATCACATATCCGCATTACAGTTGTTTGGTTTCGTCAAACACGACTACTGATTTCCCTGAAAGATAAATCTGAAAGATCTCGGTAGGCCACTATCCTTCGTCTGTCGAACTCGGATGCTTGTTCAAAAGACGATTCCTGTTTTCTACGAGGCAAAATTGATCGTTTTTTGAAAAAAAACCATAAGAAAAACACAATTGCCGAATTTGAAATCGTCGAAATCTCCAAGCCTTAAATAGCGGTTTGAAATGGCGCCACAGGCGCTTGTAATGTGCGTCAGCGCTGAAATTCTAATCATTTGCATATCTCACCTCCGCTAATGCATATTGAAAATTTCATGTCATTTGCACGCTTCCTTCAGGGTGTTGCATTTACGGGGGCCAGCAGTGTATAAACACATGGAACATTTCTAACTATTCGAACTTAAAAGACAGGAACTTACCATGTACGCAATCTTGTGCATGTGCATTCTGCAAAAAAATTAAGAGTTAAAATTTTGGGAAAGCATATATGAGACATTAAGGATAATTTTAAATGACATTTATTTAAAAAAAATTATTTTAAAAACAGTTCTAAAATTAGTTTTCGAGTGCAATATATTATTAATAATTTTTTATAATATTTATTTATAACTGTTTTATAACTCTTTTTCCAGCAAAAAATAGCTCTGTGGTATTCATAAGATTATACAAACCGATGAAATTTCTTTCCTCGCGTTGGCAATTCGAAAACTTTTAATCACTATTATAATGGATAAAACATCTGGAGAAGGCCAGGGATCACCCACGCCTGTCAAGCCAACGAGGAAAAATAAAAGACTTTCGAAACATGCGGGAGGTAACCTCAGTAAAGCTAGAAGTTTATTACGAAAGTTTTGACATAAATGAAGTTATTTTCTCCTTTTGTCTACTTTAAAAGTTTTTAAAATTTTTATTTATATTTATGCTTGGTAAATTTGCTGAAGCTGAAATTCGTGGCGATAAAATGACAAAAATTTTTTCCTTGCACCATTGAAGTAACAATAACATATATCGGCATTGAACAGGACGGGATAGTCTGGTTGGAAGGACACTGGACTCATGCTCGTGAGAACGGGAGTTCGAATCCAGCCGGCCGAAGACGAAAGTTACGATATGTGGGTAAATGAGTGGATGTGAGAATGGGTTCGCCCTATAAATTCGTGTGGTAGAAGTCAAAGTTTTGACCATAGAGGGCACCACTGAAAAACAAGAACAATCACACCCCTTGTCTTAATGGCCTACGACAACAACATTGGCATTAAGCACAGATATTTATTTGGAATTTGAGGGAAAAGATTTAGATTGCCCATAAATTTGTGGTAGAGATAATATAGCTACAAATTCTGCTTGTAGCGTTTAGAAAATAAATGAAAATTGTATTGTCATTAGGTACAATGCTCCAGTGGATATTTCATAACTAGTTCATGGGAAAGTGGTCCCGATTTTGATTGAAGATAGTTATATTATTCTAGCGGAAATTTAAGCTTCCAAGTAAGTTGGAAAGAGCTCGACTGACTCTAAATGCCTGGTTGTGGTAATATAGCAAACTCTGTTGTAGCCTTTAGATAAAAATTGAAACATATGATTGATCTTTGGAATAAAGCTGTGATACAGCTTTGATACTCTAGTGAACCGGAAAGTGGTCAAAATTTTAATTGACGATAAATTTCCTAATTGATAACATGACTGCATATTCTGATCCTAAAGGGATTCAAACATAGCTCACATGGAGACTTAAGTGCTCTAGCTAGTCACGAAGGATCGAAATTTCGATTGCTAGATTTCCTACTTCACTTGCACAGAAGCGAAAAGATTAAAACTTATATTAATAACATCAATTTTCTTGATCGTGATGTTCTGTTGTATCTCATTTGTTTTAGAAAGTTTATGTCCTCATTTACAGTATCATACCAAATTTTTAAAAATATCTTGCTTTTAGGTTTACTCTTTCATTGTACGTACTTTCATAGTACGTATTTTAAAAATTGGATTTCTTAGGAAATATTCAAACGATCAAATTTTGTCTTTTGTGAGGTAAAATATTGTAAAAAATTTTATCCCTCACAATTCAAATATTTTACGACTACTATTAAGTAAAATAATGAAAAACAGCAAATATTTACAAAAAGTTAATGTTTGCATCATCTTTTGATTAATGAATTTTATGATTGTATGCGAAATTGTTTAAATTCGCTTAATAATTTTTCAAGATAAGGCGATATATGAAAAAAGTAAAATTAACATTAAGGAGTCTAAAGCTTGGGGCACTCTTCCGACCTAACTAGGGACCATATTCCCTGATTGCGGTCAACCTCTTATTTTAGGAATCAGAAATCTCAATCAGTCAAAAAAGAGGTATTTTTATTCAGAGAAAGTTCGTTTTTGTTTCCGATTTCATAACTTATAATATCATCTGTCCTAATTAATAGCATATTTCAGGTTACCCTCTAGAGCAGTAAAGATCCGATCATTAGATCACAGGTTATTCAAGGTGGTCCTTTTCTGCACATTGTACAATAAAATGAGACAACAGCAAATATGTGTTTTACAAATACTAAAAAGCGTGATTTTTTTTATTTTTAAAAAAAGCGAAATTTTATGTTATTAAAAATCATAAAAATTAAATAAAAGTTTTAAAATTATAATTATTTAATAAAAGTAATAAAAATTATTATTAAAGTAATTAAAAATTCTACAAAAATGTAATACTACTTACTGAAAATGTTATAAATACTAAAATTGATGATAACAACTTAATTACAACCATTATCTAATTGTTACTAAAAACACTATTGAGTATCTACTTTATATTAAATAAAGCGTTTTTTTTTCATTGGGGAGAAGGAACATGTAACTTTTTTTTCTGTAACCATTCGTATATGATATTCAACGATTTACGTATGTAATCTTTCGCTGGAAATGTATTATGAAATTATCCATTGTTTGAAAAAATAAAATTTCTGTGAAATACATCAGATTAAATATTGTTTTCATGACTATATTCAGCGAAACAATAAGGCATTTTTCGAAAATTTTTTTTTCAGGGACCACATACAATTTTATCGGATAAATGTAGTTCGATAAAGGTATACTTGTTATTACTATTGTAATTTTTAACTTTATAAACTGTTTCGGAATAATTATTCGTATGTTTTTTGTTTGAAGAGCTTAATAAAACGGACGTCACTAGAATAGACAATTTTTCAGAAATAAATTAGATATTTAATTTTATCTGATTCGAATGAGACATCAATGGTAAAATTTCCACTCACAATTCAATGTTTTTCAACCATATGGAATTAAAATAATAAATAATTATTAAATCTAGTTTTTTGCAAGGAATTATTTTTTGGTAATCGAATTTTATAATTGTGGACAAAAAATTGTTCGACTTACTTCAACAAAAGTTCTCAAGATATGGTGAAATAATCAAGAAGAGCCGTGATGGCTCAGGCGATAGAGCGTTCGCCTTCCAATAAGAAGACCCGGGTACAAATCCCATCATTGGCTGGACGATACGAATTCCACATCCGTTGGTTGCACCGATCAGAGTGCTGACGTAAAATATCCTCAATGATAGACGGATTACGGGTTAGAATCCCCTTAATTTTAGGCTAACCGTGGGAGTATTTCGTGGTTTTCCTCTTCATGTAACACAAATGCGGTTTAGTTCCATCAAAAAGTCATCCACGAAGGCAAACTTCCCCCCATACTTGATCCAGGGTTCCCTTGTCATCTGGATTGGGTTCGAAATGACAAGGCGACGGAGTTGTACATTAGTAGTCGTAAAGCCCAAAAATTGGGTCGGCTGTTTATAATACGGCTATAAAATACGGTTGTAAAATAATATAATATAAAGAATAAAAGTAAAATAAAATAATCAAGAATAAAAATTGACATCAAGTGGTAAAATCTTTGGACCGCTCTCTTGTGCAAACTAATGGCATTCCAAACTCTGTGGAAACAAATATTTCACAGAATGAGGCTAATCGCCATATTTTGAGGGTCAGAAATCCAAATCCGTTGAAAAAAAGTTTTGTTTATTTACAGATTCACGTTTTAGGATGCATTATGAAATGTTAAGAAAATTTTCTTTAACAAAAGTAGAATAAATGTGGATATTTCTACGTGTATAAAGTAAATAAAAATGTTTTAAAAATTCTTGCAACTTTCTTTTTTTACTCTGAATGTTTTTCAAATTCTCCATATGTTTCTTTTTTTTCTTTCTTTCTGGGATCTTTTGCTGTGAATGAAAGTTAACATTTGGATAACGAAAATTTTGTTCTTTCAAACGTGAATGTAATAATGATGATACATATGTGAATTCCCTCTATTTTGTGTCCAATTTTACTTGTAGTAGTACTTTATTTACGTTGCTCTAGATGCCAGTTGGTTATTGGCGACGGTCTGGGAAACATGCCATTGGAATTTCGGCTCTCTGCTAAGGGGATTGCTCTCTTCTTTGGTAGCCCGACAACATGCGCTCGAAGTCGAGCACCTTACAATGTAACCATTTATTTAAAAAATTGTGTGTAAAAATCTTGTACCAAAAGACCTATCCCAGATAAAGTTGGGAAGGGGGAATCTATTTTTGCTTTTGTCTTTTATTTAATTTAATACTTTAATTTCATTATTTTTAATTATTTTTTTTCTTATTTTAAGCACTTTATGTACTATAATTTTATTTAATTATTAATTATTTTACTCCTTTTCTATTTACTATAATTTTTAATTTCAGCATTCTGATACGTATTTACTATAGTTTTATTTAATACTTTTAAATTTTAATACTTTTTTAATACTAATTTCAGCATTCTGATACGTATTTACTATAGTTTTATTTAATACTTTTAAATTTTATTACTTTTTTAATACTAATTTCAGCATTCTGATACGTATTTACTATAGTTTTATTTAATACTTTTAAGTTTTAATACTTTTTAATACTAATTTCAGCATTCTGTTACGTATTTACTATAGTTTTATTTAATACTTTAAAATTTAAATACTTTTTTAATACTAATTTCAGCATTCTGATACGTATTTACTATAGTTTTATTTAATACTTTAAAATTTTAATACTTTTTTAATACTAATTTCAGCATTCTGATACGTATTTACTATAGTTTTATTTAATACTTTTAAATTTTAATACTTTTAAATTTTAATACTTTTAAATTTTAATACTTTTAAATTTAATATTATACTTTTTAATTTCACCACCTGATATTTATTTACTATAATTTTATTTAATTTTTGATGATTCTAGTTCTTTTACATTCCATATTTTTAAATTTCAACATCCTGACATTAATTTACTGCAATTTTAAGTAATTTTTATGATCTTAATTCTTTTTTTTTTTTTTCCTTTTCATTTTCTAATATTTTTAATTTTAAGGGATTAATATTTATTTACCATAATTTATTTTACTTAGAAAGGATATTGGGACAGCATTTCTAATTTATTTATTATATTTTTATTGAATTTAGTAAAAAAAACAAAACATTCGGATATCATTCCCAATTTTTTACTATAATTTTTAATTCCTTGTCTTTTATAATTTTTAATTATGTCTGTACCTTCTTTTTATTTTCTATAATTTTTTATTTTATCAACCCTACTGAGTTGAGTTTTTTACTTTTAATGTTTTTATTTGTTCTTTCAGTTTAAGAAATAATTTAAAATTAAATAAGAATATATATAGTTATATAATGTCACTAGATAAATATTTTCTTTAAAAAATTATTAACTAAGACGAAATAAATCAAAAACAATTAGGAAAATTTTCTCAAAAAACACATAAATATTATTTTAACGTAAGCTATAAAATGTTGAATAAATTTGCATTTAAAAAAAAAATTAACGAAAATACAAGTTATTAAAATTATAACAAATAGTTTTCTAAAGTTTCGGTAGATGGCGTGCATATCAAAGTGTCATTAATGTCGACAACAAAAATAGTAGCACAAATTTTCGTTGGCGTTCCGTAATTTCGGTGTCTGCTGAGCTTAGTATTACAGAATAGAAAATGTTTCAGTTCTTCTTGAGCTATCCAACCTAACGGAACTTAAAAGTGTAAAAAAAAAAAAAAAAATTCATGGTATTAGAGAGCCGGTATTGATTGTTAGTAGGTAAGTTTTCCAAACTTTCTTATAAAACTTTAGTCCATCCGTTGTCATAGCAACGATAGAAGCTATAACAACTGGCGGGATTGCGACATGTGAGTTATTTTGATTCTTTCCTTGTTTTGTACGCTGATAGAATATGAATGAAGTTAAGTAGTGTTTTTGAAATAGTAATTAGATACAGTCATCAGATATTAATTTTATATTTCATGGAAAAGTTTTATTTTCTTCGACGGATTCTATTATAGTTTTAAAGTTAAAAATTTTTTTTTATAGTTCTTGAATTTCAAAAAGTTTTTTAGAGTGGATTTAAGATGCACTTCACGGTTTTGAAATTTGTAAGATATTTTTCATTCTTACTTTCTTATAAAATATATAATTAAGTATAATTTAAGTATAGTAAAAGTGTGAATAATTTAATACAAATATGAAAATTAGACATAATTTTCACATTTTTATCTTTGATAAATTCTGCGTTTGTTCTCGAATTCTATTACATTTCATATTGATACATTAATCATAGAAAGTACAAAAAACTATTGTTAAATAAGTTAAATTAGAAAATAAGTCAAATTTATCCAGAAAATTCACTTTAATCGATTCACGTGTTTAGTAAATTAGATAAATTGCTTAATATTTTGAACTATACATTTATTTGATCTTTTTTTTAAAAAAATAGACTTTATTATGTTTCATGACACATTTTTTATATAAAGTCTACTAAACATTTAATAGCATTACAAATGTCCACATGAGTATTTGGTTGTTTTTAGATTTTTACTAGAATGTATTAAAATCAATTCTAAATTTAGTTGAAGTTAAATAAATCCTGATCTTGAATTTACAGTTATTTCCTAGTTTTGAATTTCAGGAAAAAATATTAATAAGTTTTTATAAAAAGAAAGCAAAAACTCATATTTGACAAAATTTAATTCTTCACGTTTAGTGTTGAAATTTTTTTTTATGTAATGAAGTTTTAATCTTTAATTAAATAATTAAAACAATTTTACATCGCATATAAATTTTTTTCCTTTGTTTATTTGCTTGTGATAGTAAATTTGTGATTATTTTTAAATTGATTTGGTTGATTTATCAATTTCTAATTTGGTTAAAAAGTGAGCTATGTTAAAATATGGGTGAAAATCAAATATTTATTAGTTTTAACTCATGCATTTTGAAGTATTTTTTATAGTTACAACTTTGATTTAATTTTAGTTCACTATGAAATGCACAAATATATCAGAATAAGAATTTATAGGTACATCGTAAATCTAGAGTTTCATATAAGAGAGAAAAATTTTAAATAATTTTGGGTTGAGAAAGATTGGAATATGGAACACATTTTTTTTAAATTGCATTTGCATTCCCAAAATTTAAACATAAATGAATGATACATAATAAGTAAATGACATAAAGAAACCTTTATTTAATATAATGTATAGCTTTTTTTTTGTATAACTGAGAAATCAATGTTGAATCATTTTTAAAAACGATCCCACCGATTTATAGGTCAACTTGAGACATAATTGTTTAATTTTTGCCTAAATGATGTTTAATTTTCACGCTATCCGTGCAGGAATTTCAGATGGAAAGCTTTTTTTAAACATACATTATTTTTATAGAGTTTGATTTTCAGACATCAGTTTGATTTTCAGATTTATAGTTTGATTTTCACAATATTTAAGTAATGAATTGATAGTTAAAAATTAAAGTGTTTAAATTTTTTTTACTGAAATTTCAATGAGAGTTTAAAAAACTATTAGTACAGCAAGGGAAAGATACTATTATGAATTGTTTTTCAACATTACGAACTATTATTTTTGATTAATTGGGAAGCGTGGTGCGGAGAGACCCACCATCAATCTGACCTACGATCTAAATTCTAGAACTTAACATTAATAACAAAACCAAAACTACTAATATTATTTCAATAATGTCTGGTTTGTTTCGTAATTGGAAAGTAGTAGAATTTTAAGTATATTTCTTAAAATCGTTAATTTAAAAAAAAAAAAATATTGTAGAATGCATAAAACTGTTAATATATATTTTGTATTATAATAAAACTGTAAATTCAAAATTACATTTAAAAACTTTTCACTTTTACTTAGCATATTATCATAAAGTATGCGCATTTTTTGAATTTCGTTCATATGAGCTTATAATGAAAATTGGCTTCAATCGTTTTTTAATAATTAATTTTCAGCATAGATTAGAAAATTTATTTATATTTTTGAAAGTATTTAAATTGTAATTTATTATTTAGGAAAAAGAATTTAAAACTTGTACAAAAACCAAAAATGTAATTAAATTTTAATTAAAATTTTAATAATGTTTTGCGCTATTGAAATAAAAATTGAAATTCAGTTTTATTTCTTTTTCTACGTTTTTGCACTGTGCAAACAATGTATAACACCATTATTTTATTATTTGAGTCATAAGTTCACAGAAAAAGATATATATGTGTTTTTCTTTACATGCTATTATTTTACGTGTTGAAACAAACAAATATTTCAAGTAAATTCATTGCAAAGATATTTCATCTATATTTTAATGATTAGATCTTGTTTTACATTTAGCCTTAGCTTTAGTTAATGTTACAGCTTTTATTATAATTTTTGTCAAATAGAAAATTTTTATTAATTTTTGCTTTTAAAAATTTTATCTTGAATTTCGAAATTGCTAAACCTTTACTTCAAAACCTTTACTTTACATATACAGGATCAGATTTATTTTAAAGTATTGAAGAAAAAATCAACTTGTAATTTTCTTATAACTGTCAAATCAACTTTTCTGTCTATCTTTCAATCGTAAAAAATAATGTACATTATTTTTTGAATTACAGGCTTCAACTAAGAGTTATTATTTAATCCCTGTAATTACTTTTTTCCCCGGCATAATTACTATGATATCATCAAGAAGTTTTCCTTTCAAACTTAAATTTAGCCAAAATTTTCTAAACGCGTTATTTAAATTACACGTATTTTCCTATTAGTTCTTTCCTAAAACAGAAATTTATATCTTTCTGTTATAAGTTGAATTTTTGATCTACACTATTATTTAATCCTTATGTTTAATCATGTTCAATTAAATTATATAAATTTCTAATGTTCATTACAACATCACCACTTTATTAAACTTAAATTTTGCAAAAAATTTGCGCTTCTAAACGATTTAAAAGTTTTTTTTTTAATTACCCTTATTTTCCTATTCTTTAATTGTGATTCAACAAATTCATGCCATATTTCTATTTTAAGAAGTTTGAGCTGTTGATTGAAATTAAATTCCATAATGCGGTGATCAAACAAGTGGGATTATGTTCCAAATACAGTTTGTAAGTTTCTATGGTTCATAATTAAATATATCAATTTCCTTACTTGCACATTATTATTTGAATAACGCATTTATCATTACACAAGATGTTAATTCTGAGACCACGAAGGTTTTATATTTTTTAAAAAATATTTTTACTCCTTTGAAATGTTTATACGGTATGTAGAGATAAGTGAGATAAAACCAGAAGCGATTGTATTTTCTTTTTAAATGGATTATCTACGAAATATTACTGTGATTTAATCTCGCAACATGAAAAATAAGTTATACTATTAATACCATTAAGTAGGAATAATAGAAACTTCAAAAATATCCCTTTTATATTACTGATGTAATATGATCAAGTTATCAACTTTTGATTGTAAAAGTTGATTTTTGTAGAAAATTGTCAGATACTCTATTGTTCATGATTGGGAGGCGTAAAGATTTTACTTATGTGAAGGACGAATATTACCCCCGTGTAGTAAATGGTGACTGGTATGCATTAAATCTGTCGCATCACAAAGTCCTCCATGTTCCCATAAGAAATAAATATCTTTGGGGATACTGAATTGGAGATCGATCGTTCTCTGGTTCAGGTCAACATTATGATCTGAGGATGTATGAAAAGGTCCCCCTATAAATGGGCAGTGATGTGTGTGTGGCTGAAGTCGTATTATTGGCCAGAGATGGCGTCACTGAAAAACAAGAAGCGCACTCTCTGCCTTAAATTCACTTGGTTTCACCAAGCAGGCTTGCTGATATTGGCAAGTCGTATTAGAAACAACAACAAATATAAGAATATTACCTTAGCTTAGTAGTTTTTGAACCTTGTTTGAGACGAGCAGCATTGTTACCGAATTTTTTTATTGGTTTCGCAATTTAGAAACTTTTTTGAATTTGGGAATGAGCTCTATTATAATTAGAAAAGCAAATACTTTTAATACTGTTTTATCTTTAAATGATGAAAATAAATATTTACCTTATCTAAAAAAAAAAAAGGTTTTTAAATGATTTTAAAGTTATTCTAAGGCTATGTGAAATAGGGGATTCTAATGGCATATCGTTAATATTTTTTTTGTAAAATAAACGATGTTTTTTAAAAAAAGAATCGCAATGATGGTTTTTAACAAAATTAAAACGTCCAACATTTCATGGCATACATGATATATGAGTGGACAATTTTTTTATGTGGGTTTCGTTAAAAATTCATTACTTGTATTATTTAAATTTCACTTTACTTAAAATTAAGATAAATTTAAATTTTGTTATAAAAATTTTTTTAATGGCATTTTTTATGTTTGATTTTGCTCCAGAAAAAAAAATTCGTTTGTGCAATAATCAGATTCGTTGCGCAGAAACCAAATTTTTATTTTTACTTTTTTTAATTGTTCTAATTTTAAGTTCATGCAGCTAAAATTCATTTATTACTGGATAAATCAAACGCGCGCCTCCTAGCGAGGTGACTCGGGTTCAAATCCCAGCGATGGCTGGAAGAAATGAATTCTGCTCCCAGCTGTGCACCTACCACAATGTTAGCGCAAAATATCCTCTGTGGTAGACATCATGGGTTAAAATATCCTTCTCCGTAGGGCAAACCGTGGGAGGTTTTAGTGGTTTTGTTTTCCATGTGACACAAATGCAGTTTATAATTTTGAAAAAAAGCTCTCCACGAAGGCTAGTTTGTCCCAAGGCTTGATCCGAGAGAATCTTCATCTTCTGAGTTGGGTTCAAAATTACAAGGTATCGCAATTGAGTATTGATAGACGTAAACCACAAAAAAGTTCTGCTGTTCAACGCCGATAATAAAATAAAATGTAGTAAAATGATATTCCTTTGCATTTTATATTTATCAAGACCATCATCCTATCCTTGTATGTGTTTTCGATGCAGTGTTGATTTCCTCATGTATGATTTTGGTTCACTTAATCTTATTCAGTTATATTTTTCAGTATGTTTGATTTTGTATTTCACCCCAGGAATCGTTCTTAAATAAGCTATTTCAATGTCTACCTACTTTAACAGGTAATAAGATACCCACATCAAACCATAAAGTGTTTGTTCGAATTCAATATTCTTTTTTAAAAACTTTGTTCCTCTTTTTTCGAATATTCATCGAGTGATGTTGAAGGGTTGGAACACGATAGTTTCGCTTAAGTACCAAATTTCCCGAAATAGATTCGAGCAGAAAATATAGCTTTCACTGTGGTTTACAAATGTGCTTATTTTAAACTTAGAAATATAGGTTATTTCCTAACATTACGTCATTGCTTGGCTGATCTTAAAATCATTTGGATATAATCCAGGCCCCGTGACTTGCTGAGTTTCTAACTCAGCCAAGTGTTTCTCATTGAAATGTGCATTTAAAACACTTTTTTCTTCTTCTCGTCATAGAACCTATCCTGAATAAAGACCTACCTCACTGCTTGTACTTAATTTATAATTGATTATGATGGTGAATGATGCTGTTTAGTCTTTATAGGACTCCTTTAGCAGCATCGGCAAAAAATACTGATTTCTGATGCAAATAAAGAAACGAGGATATACAATCGAGAAAATAGAGGTATATATAAGATAAAAGAGAGGATTATATTTTCGTGCAAATAAAAAGAAAGGGATATAAAATCGACTTAGAATAGATGTATTCAAAAGAGAAATATATAATAAGGGATAATATTGAATCTTAGATATTGGCAAAAAATATTTATTTTTAGTGCAAATAATGAAAAGGGATATACAATGATATACAATCGATATATTAAAGAGGTTTATAAGCGAAGTATATTATAAGAAAGAGTATTGTATTTGGACATATAAAAGAGGTATATATAAAAGAGGATAGATAAAAAAGGTATATAAGCAAAGTATATAATAAGGGAGAGTATTGTATCTTGGATGAAGACAAAAATTTTTATTTTTCGTGAAAATAAAGAAAAAGAGATAGATAATCGATATACAATAGAGATATATAATAGGGTATATAAAAAAATCTATATTAGAGTATATTACTGAAATATTTAATGGGGAAAGTGTTGCATACTGGACCGCCTGTGCCTATAGGACTTGTGTAATTATCTGTGCCCAATGGCGTTCAGTATGTAAATTGATATCTGTAACAGCAGGTGTTATCTTCTGTTTGTGACCATTATAGATATTTCAGACATTTGCTAGAGGCATTTTTCCCTTTTTAGTTACTGATAAATGCATTTTGATTAGAAAACAAAACCATATAGTAATTGCATTTGAAAACAACCCTAGGCTAGATTTTATCAAAATGTCGTACTTTTTAAAATTAAATACCCTTCTTTTTTAAGGAAAAGCAAGTTACTTAGGCATTACAAAATTAATAAAAAAGTGTGTGAGTGCTGTACCTTGGAACCCTTGAACCCCTCTAGGACGAATTGGGATCGTACAGCAGTATTAACTGTTCCAGTGCTATTGTCTAGTTTAGAACACGTTAGCTTCATGCATCCTAGTTTACAACATATATAAGATGAGATGGATTATCATTGAAACATAAATTTTTGAAATCTGATTTAAATTTTATTTTAGATGTGTTCGAAAGTGCTTAAAAATAAACTTTATATCAGTATATTTTATCAAATATGTTTCATCAGGTTACACAAAGGAATTTTATTTAAAATTGTAGGAAGCCCAATATGAAATTTTATTTCTTTTTCTAATTCCAAGAAGAATGAGCACTCAATTTATTGCTCCAAATTTCTCCAGATGGTTAAAACTATCGTTCTAAAGTGCTGCCAAACCCTTGAATCTTTATTTTCTAGAATCCTTCTAAACAATTAATGCCTCATCGATGTAATTTATAAAAATGCCTTTAAAATATAAATAAGTATTATTTTTTGTTTTAAAAAATCTTTGTTTTCTTTGCTTTGTAATATTTCAACTTACAAAGTGTTTTGATGAAATTAAACAAATATGTTAAGTATTTAGAAAAAAATGAAACAAAAAATTACTTGAAAGCTCTTGGCAATTAGTATACATCCAGCAGTAATTTTTTATTAATCGCTTAGCAGTAATTTTTGGTTTTCGTTCTAAACTATACACTTACGAAAAAAATCTTTTCAATTTCAAATATTTTCATTACAAATTTGTTCCCCCTTTTTTAATGCAACTCAAAAAACAAGTATTTAGAGGACTTTTTATTTTAAACTAAAAGAAAAAAAAATCGATATTGCGTCAGAACAAGATCATTAAAATCTTGAACCTTTTTTTTTGTTACATTATGGTTCTCATAGGTAAACTAACCAATAAAAATTTTTCAATTTATTTTATAATATTACCCTTATCGTACAACCATCCTATTTGTAAATTTAAGGCTATTTCTTTTTCCCGCTTATTCCAGTAACTTCAATTGCAATTTAGGGACTAAAGCAACTTTTATATCAGGTATGAAAAAAGCATGTTTTTGAGCAGGTGTATTGACTGCAACCAATTAATATTTTGGAGAAGAAAATAACCTACAGTATACTAATTTGTTAAAAAATTGATTACAAGGCATAATACTGATTGTTAAACGCTTAAGTGTCTATTGTTAAAAATGTTAGTTTCTGTCTTCTGTGTGCAGCTTAACTAAACTTGTATTTGAAGATGGTAACAAAGAAGTAAACATGGTTTACTTTACAAAACACAGATGATCGTGGCTGAATTCCAAAATGTAACACACTCTACTTGTGGGAATGATAAATTGTTTCTGTTTTTTTTTTTTTTTTTTGTTTATTTATTTATTTTTTTTTTTACACGAAAATTATCCGTATTTCATTTCTCAAAGCAAAATTTGAAATAATAAAAATTACGTTATCTTAAAACACAATTGAGCTAGAAATTTTATTATGCAATTTCTAATTTGGCTGTGTTCCTAGATACTTTTTAATCTCCCTAAATTAAGATACGCAACACACGTCCCACAATTCCTGATCACTGCTTGATTTTCACTTTTTCTTTCTTTGTTTATAGGTAGCTCTGGATTTAATTCCAAACACGATGAAATAAGAAGAACTGCTGTTGGGAGTATGAAGTGAAAAACTAGTCAGCTCCGTGCTTTTTATTTTTTTGTTTATCGTACACTCAAGTGATTTTTTTCAATCTATATGGCTACTTGGCAACCAACCAAGGGTCAACAGGAGACCCCCCGAAAACGGGAAGCTCCTGGTGGAAGAGCTTATCCGTGGAGTAAACGAAGGATGGACAGTATAGAAGACAATAGTTCAGAAACACAGACTTTAAAAACTGCTGAAATTGTAGCGAATCAATCACAGGATTACATCGATGAAAGGGAATTAGAATTTCGTCAAACTATCCAACACCTAGCGGGTGAGTGCTATAAAAAAATTTTTTTTTCATAAAAAAATGTTTTACTTCTTATCTTACATTCAACTACCCATGTCGCTCAACTCTATCCAACATATGATTCACAGACGTCGATTTTACAATCACAAAAACGTGCCTTAATTTTTAGAAGTACTCACACTATTTCTATGGAAATCAGTACTGCTTATGATGCATTTATAGACTTTTCCTCATATCCAAATGCATTTTTTTGTGTGGAGATTTACTAATAATTGAAGCAAAATAATTGTAAAAGGGGCTTTATAATAAAAATGGAAATTTTAGTTATGTTTCAGATAGCAGTAAAAAAAAGGACCATCATAGGATAACCTCAAGATTTGAAATCCGATGGAGGCGCGTGTCACATAAAAATGTGTTTTGAAGAAATTCATTAATAAGTGAATTAAAGATATGGATAATGAATAAAGAAATGCGAGAGATATTTTGTATAAGCATTTTATATTAACCTTATGATGGGGGTGGTCCGCCTCATCTTTAGTGTATAGTGGATACATCATTGAAGCATAAAACATATTTTTGGCCGTGTGGGATACATTTTCTTTGCTTATGAAGGAGGTATATTTATCCCAGAAAAATAAATACAATCATTTAAGCAAAATTGAATTGTTATCTTTGTAAATCTTATCATAATGAATAGGGCCATATTTTTAAATTCATAACACAAAAAGGTGCTTCGTGAAAGGGATGTGGAAATTCATTCCAAGAATTTAAAAAGTAAAATTAAAATTGAACGGATGGGCTGAGGGCCGAAGCGCACAGTCTTAACTCCAAGAATTCAAAATTTAAAGTAAAGAGAATTGTTCCCATGGGACAGGACAATTAAGAAGAAGAGATTCATTCATATTAAATTTAGAATAATTTGGCTATATCTAATATCGCCAAAAACGATCGTGAGAAGGATCATGAGAGTCAAAAATGGATTTCGATGTTCGATTTAGTCTCGAAAGTGAATTAAGGAGTTTTACATTTGTATTAAAATGAAATGTTAGCCGTTACATTGATGGTTAAGAAATGAATAAAATATTTTTCTTCTAACGGCAGGCACTAAACTTCTACGTCCTTCGCCAAGGAAGATGCCGGATTACTCATTTAACGTTACCCAGTGGGCACCTGTGAACATAAGTCACGGAGGCGAGCAACATTACCCACGCCCCACTGTCACAAATACCCGTTTACAGGGTGGACCACATTCACACATCACAAAATAGAGAATAACACAAAGGGAGAAACATCCATGCCTTGAACGGGATTCGAACTCGCAGCCATTGGCTTCGCGGTCAGGCACGCTAACCGCTCGACCGTCTGGCCGGCGAATATAATATTTATATTAGCTTTTTATAAAATGTTATAAAATTAAATAATTGGTTTAATTTAATTGAAACTGGATTAAGAATGATTAAAAAAATAATTTAAGAAATTAAAGAAAGTTTAAAATCTAGGAAATATGTAGTGCCTATTATAGCACCACAAGCCTCATGTAAGAAAACTGATAATTCTTTACTGTAACTTTATATACTAGACTTCTATTAGACAGCTGATATTTTATATCTGTTTTTTTAAAGACCTGTAACAAAACACCATGCAAAATTTGTTAATGATATGAGTTGTTTAAAACCACTGTCTTTTTTTTGATATTCTAACAGTTCTAAATAAAAACAAACGGAATGCTTTTTCATATTTTTTCGATGCATTATGTGATTGTTAAAGACTTCACGATTTACCTGTAACCGTAACATCCTAATACCAATGAAAACGTCGACAGATGAAAACAACTAATAGAATAGGATGCAGTCTGTGAGAAACACTAATAATGGAATTGCATTTCTTGTTCTAAAGCAATTGCAATCGGAATGCTTTGTTACAGCTGTCCCTCTTATTATGAGAATCATTCTGATATAATTTTACTGAGCCTTGATCTTTAATTTTCTATCATAACAGCTGCAATATAATGCTTAAAAACAGCTGTTAAGTATTTACAGCATATTTATAAGGCATAATTGATTGAACTTAACTAAACGAAACAAAATTTGATGAAGTTTCTGGGAATTTAGGAATTTTCTTACGCAATCAGTATTGAGTTACGAGCTGGACTACGTTAAACGGCACAAAACTAATAATTATGTTCATCTATTGTAATAAAATGCATAGTTTGTGTTTTCTGTCTGCCTGCTTGTGTCCCTCTTACAAATCCTGAACAGTTTGTTCTATAGCCTTGAAATCAGGACAGCTGCAGCAAGGGCCAATTTTAGTCCCCAACCCAAAAATTTCTTCAAAATTTTCTATTAATTAGTTCGAAAGAGACTTGTAAAAAATGGAATTTTCTGATTGATTTATTATTGGCTATTATTTTAAATTAAACTAAAGACGGTTCTATTTTATTTTTAAAATATTTTAAATGTAATATCATTGATGTTTGATAGCTTATAGCTGTCATGATTCAAAAACACGAGTTAGTTGCATGTTCTTAATTCATTATTTATTAATCAATATATTAGATAAACTAAATGATTAATGTGAATGTGGTAGTATACGTGAACTATTTCCCCAAATTAGTATTCTAAATTTATGTGAAACTACGTGTTCTTTTTATTTATAGTTATGCTTTGAAAATGTGTTTCTCTAAAAATAAACAAAATCTACGTTGATTGAAAGAAGGAAAAAGTAACGCACAGAAAAAAAAAAAAAGAAACTGCACTGAAGCCCACAGAAATGGGGAAATGGTGTATTAATTCATTAAAGAAAAATGTTAAATATCGCCATAATTTGATTGACTCCAATGATACTCAAGTCATTTTAATTAAGGACTAAACGAATTAAGGACTAAATAAATTAAGGAATAAACGAATTAAAAAAAAAGAAAGCTACGTACTAAAAAGCAAAATTTATGGAGAAATGATAGTAGATCGTTTTGGGTAAACGTGAAAAATTGCCATTCTATTATTGACGCCTAAGATGCTTAATTAAATTTGGTAATAGGCACTATTGGTACTATGATACTTGGTCTAGTTTAAATCGGTAGAAAAACATACTAATGTATTATATTAGTATGTATTGCAGCAATATATTTACAATGTATTATATTCGTACCGATTAAAACTGCATCAATACTATGCAGTTTTATAAGAGATAACGTGATAAGACATTTTTTACGGCCTATCGAAAGTGATAAGTACCGGAGAAAATTGCTTGATTGGGTTAAATTCATGAATTGGCTTTAAGCATCAGTATCAAACCAAATAAGGCTGAATACAGTTAATCCTTATTTTGATAGACTGAACTACTAAAAATGTGTTATGTTCAATCTAATAGCGTAAAGCCACGGGAAAGGAAAATAAATAATCAATAAATAAAATTGGAATCATTTTATTTATATTTATTGTTTAGTATGTGTATTTCAGTTTTGTGCATGATTTAAACGCAGTTAATACTGATTTATTGATTATTTACTTTTCTCCTCCCGCACGAAAAACGGGAATTTAGCTAGGATAAACCAAAAACGTGTGTAGAAAATTTAATACATTTAGAAAGCAATGCGTTTTAGAGATTTGGAAAACGTTAAAGTTATTAATTGCACTATGTGAGAACGATGCGCTTTAGTTGGTAATTGCATCTTTAATAACATTCTATACGTAAATTAAAATTGGTTTAATTTAAAAATTATGTTGGCGCTTTGCTTCATCGGGTTAATTAACCCCACCGCATTTTAATTTATAAAGCGCCAGATTGTATACTTATTGCTTGTTTAAATTTCGATCTGCCTTATAGTGTGGCAAACGTGCAATTTGGATCATTAATATGCTTTCGACCTTGAAAAGAGGATGAGCTACTTCTTAATTTATATAACATATTAGATGATGTGTAAATGGGACCTTGAGATATAAGAGTAAATTGCTTTACCAAAGTATTTTCTTCACTTTTATCATGATTAATTATGCGTTACAATCCTTTTTTATTACAAGCAATATTTACGACATTACAATAAGTTTTTCTTTTTCGTAGAATTCATTAATTCTGGACTATTGTCCCAAAGCTTTCATTTGTAAAAACACGAATTACCAAGCGGAAGTTTGAATTCTTCCCAAACTGGATTTAATTTACCATTTCGATTTTTGAGTGCGCTGTAGCCATCAGTGTTGGGTGAAATCGGAATTTTAATATCAAGCTATAGTGTCGGGAAATATTAATATTTACTACAGATAGCGATATATTCCCAATTTAACCTATCTGCATTAGTTAATATTTTCGTTATTCAAATGAAATTTATCAGCACTCACGATAATATCGTATTCCTTTATTATTTTAAAAAATAATACTTACAATATTACCGCATTTGTTATTGATCCCTTTACAAAAATTTAAGGTGTTTTTGAAATGTATTTGAGGTTGACTTTAAAAACAACCTTTAAAAATCAACTCTCCCCCAAGGTTAGTGATTAAGGAGTATGAATTAATTTCATTCACACTTGAGGTTGTTTTGAAGCTGATCGATACCTACCTTAGAATAAATAAAAATTATTTTTGAGGTGCGTATGTTATTTTTTCTACACTTCAAGTAAATTGGTATATTTGAGGTGTGGTAATTTCATCCGATTTCAACTGAAATTATTGCTGAGCTATATATGACATTGATTGTATGAGGTGTAAATGAGGTTTAAATTGAGGTTTATTGATGAGGTTATTTTTGGTGCAAAACATACTACACTTCAAGCAAATAAGTATATTTGAGATATGAATAATATCATCCGATTTCAACTAAAATTATTGCTGAGCTATATATGACATTGATTGTATGAGGTGTAAATGAGGTTTTAATTGAGGTTTATTGATGAGGTTATTTTTGGTGCAAAACATACTACACTTCAAGCAAATAAGTATATTTGAGATATGAATAATATCATCCGATTTCAACTAAAATTATTGCTGAGCTATATATGATATTGATCGTATGATGTGTAAATGAGGTTATTTTTGGAGCAAAACATGCTCATTTCCGACGTCATATGAATTTCTTACACCTGATAATCTCAAAATACCTTTTTTTTGTAAGAGTCATTCTCTAAAAAGAGCACGCAATTTTAGATGTTGACAAATATAGTACAATCGATGTTTATCGTTGTTGTCGTGTCCATGGATGAAATCACACATGTTATCGTAGTTCCGGATAACTGTAACTGTCAGTTATTATGTTTCAGGGGGGCTCGCAATGGATCCAGAAGTGGCAACATTTCATGTCTTCAGATATTTGCTGGGAAAGTTCGGCACTTAAAGATATGTCTTGAAGCGAGAGATGAATCATGCTTT
This sequence comes from Parasteatoda lunata, assembly GCA_949128135.1. NCBI lineage: Eukaryota > Metazoa > Arthropoda > Arachnida > Araneae > Theridiidae > Parasteatoda > Parasteatoda lunata. The sequence continues at coordinate 13,903,885 of OX421976.1, read as the reverse complement.
TTCAAATATATAGTATTCATTCTATAACATGAGAATACTTTTTGGAATATGCTTATAAATAATAAAGATGTAATCGAAAATTTCGTAATTAAGATTTCAGTATAATGCTTAGATGAGTGTGTAAATATGGCCCAAGAACAACCAAGATGGACATTTTGTTTAGTAATCTCAAAACTAGTGAACAGTTTACTCTCGATATCTCGAACTTCTATATCTCGGAAGCCTTCTTATATCAAAAAAATATTTCCCCCCCCTTAGCTTTACATATCCACATAATGTTAATTTGAATTCCTAAGTCGAAAAGTTTTTTCTCAAAATCTTGTAAAGTCGAATATTTTGTGAAATAAAAAATGAATTTCTTCGGAAAAATCACAATGTAAGTTTTTTGTAAACCTATTTTCTATTTAATGCATAACTATTTTTGTCTTACTTTTAAAAATAAAATGATTATTACTGTATTTAGACTTATAGTCAACTATCATTACAAATTTATTCGTAGTTATTTTTACGTTCCATAACTTTGCTTTTTAGTATATATTTATTTCTGAACTTGTTATCTCGAAAACTCGCTATCTAAAAATTTTTTTAGCCTCCCTTTAACTTTGAATATCGGAAGTATACTAATTCCATGATTAATATCATTAATTCCTAAAAGCGTGAAATTATTAAGTTAGAATTTATATGGGGCAAAAAATATAATTGACTAATAATGTTAATTTTTAAACCGTTCGACATAAAACTGTTCTAATGCAATTGTTACGAGTAACAACGTTCATCTAGAATTCTTGAATACCCGAGTTAGATCATTAAGTAGAACAGAATAACTTGGGTTCGTATTACTAAAAACAGAATATTTAACACAGCAATAAACAGTTACATTCATAGGTTATCTGTCATTGTATTGATAATATAATCTTAAGAATTATTATTCTGTAAATTGCAATTATAATCAAATAATAATATCTTTTATAAATACGTGAAGGAAAATATACATTTCTCATTTTAATTTGTTTGTAAGCTGTTACTTTTAATATAACTTTCGAATTTCACCGTAATCTTGATTAAACTCTTGTATTATAACCTAAAAAAGAGGCATTCTAGAATAAGAACATATTTCTTTCTTAAAAAAATTTTGCAAGTTGTGGGATGTTTCTTTAATGAGGCGTTAAAATATAGCTTGATGTATGTAGATCACAAAATGGATTTAAGAACACTTTTTATAGGGAATTTAGATCTAAAATAGAATGTAGAATAAATTAAATAACTAAATAAAAAGAAGATCTGTTTTCGAGTCGCGAGGTTTGGCGCCGTATTTTTCTGTTCCGTTGCCAACTCTTTCACACAAATTGTGTAACATTGCAGATCTTTTCGAATTGTACTAGCTTTATTCCTGGAAAATGCTCCGTTATTTGTTTCTTAAGAATAAATTGCCGGTCGATTTTTTTCTATTTTTTTGATCATCAGGTGGAACTACTTCCTTTCAAGACTTTTATTTTAATTTTATGATTTAAAGGTCACGGTTCGCTGAGATGCATCCGATGTTTTAACGGTTCTTTGGATGAATGGTTTTCCATGAATGCTTTTTATAACTGTGTGGGTTGATGCATTGGCGCCAAAAACTTCCTAATTGTTAAAACAATTTGTAACTTATCCAGAAGTTTGAAGAAATTTAGAACTGCAGACAGAATTCGTATTTAAACTATTGATTTTCAATATTCTAATTGTAGTACCATACGCATTTCACTATTAAACAGTTTTAGAAAAAAAAAATTGAGATCCAATTAGAGCAATTTAAGGAGCAAACATTAAAAAATGGTCCAAGTTTAAAATTTCCAAGCAGTCGAAGGTACTTTAGAAACCTTAGATGATGAAAATAATTCCTATATAATTGAAGGCCTTGCCGCAATATAATGATAAGTCACAGATTCAATAAAGATTACATTTTTATGTAAAATGTTTTTAGGAATGTTTGCAGTTCGGTACTCTACAAATCGTCAGTAATTTCTTTACAAAACAGTACAATACACAAAATATCTCAATGGGTACATGGACCACATTTTTAAATACATTGAACAATTTGAAAATGAGGCCTTATCGTTATATAGCTTGAAGTTTTTCAATTTTGAACTTGATTGTCTCAAAATTCCCCTTTACGACCTTGCTGTAGTGATATATGACTAGATACTGAACCAGAGCAACAAATTATGTTCAAACTTATTTGATTTATAAAAGCCCATGTGATTTTTTCTGTGAGGACCTAAAAATAATGAATTCTTTTTGAGGGATATGATTGATAGTGTGAGAAGCATTAACGAAATTTTTTATGACTTCAGCAGTTAGTCAATCTGTAATTAATAATTGCACATGATATTTTCAGTTATAAAATCAAGATGAGAACGTGCTTTCTATAAAAAAAAAAGCTGATAGTTTTTTTAGAGAAAGTACTGATAGCCTTTCGTGTTTTTCTTACAGGCTATTCACTTCATAACAATTATGCGATTTTATTTTTCAATCATATTTTTTTAAAACTAACAAATTATAAAACTTACCCCAAACCACGTTGATTAAAAATTGCCTCCCGCATTTTTGCTTGCAATTATGAAATTTATTTATCTAACAATAATTCCTAGCAAAAAATAATTTTAAATAATTATTTATCATTTTACTTAATAATAGTCTAAAAAAATTTTTTTTTAATCAAAACTTATTCAGGATGCTCTTATTTGTGCAGTATACATATTATAGCAGCAGAATTTCAGGAAAGCTAAGGTAAGTGTGGCAAAAAATGATTGTGAAATGTTGTTTATAAATTATTTTTCATTAAAAATAATGAATAAATTCCAAATCAAATATCGATTACTAAAATTTTTTTAAATAAGCATTCTGTTTCACTATGAGACACGGTTACTTCTAAAACACGAAAGATTGATTAAATTTCTTTTTCGTATCGTTTAGTTTTTGTCTCAGCAATTAACGTTAAAAATAAACTTGGTAGACACGTAGGTAATAATAATAACCGGTCTGACAAAGCTGTGGGCGTTTACGGGGATCATCTGTAGAAGACAAGGGGCTGAGGGTGAAAATTGTATTCAACAGCAGGGTTTGTTCCTAAAATACTTTCTCTCAGTGCTATTATAACAGTTAAGAAATAACAAGAGACTTTTAACTCCCGACACCCATACTAAGCAAAATTTTTATTTATTTGAACTGCAGTTTTTTTTTTTGTTGTCTTTGCTTAGAAGGGTTCGTTGACATGCGGAGTAATTGTAAAATTATGAACTGATAGGTTATTCAGAAATTCGGAATGTATTTGTGACATCGAAAAATTAAATTAATGTTTTTAGAAATTCGGAATTTATTTGTGACAGAGAAAAAAAAAATTGCCGACTTAGAATCAAGTTTATTCAGAAATTCGGAGTGAAAGGGAAAAAACTGTCGACTTTAAATTAAGGTTATTTAGAAATTTGGAGTTTATTTGTGACAGGGAAAAATTGTCGACTTTAAATTCATTTCTTGCAAATTATGGCAAGTTACCATTGAGTATAGTCTGAATGATACCAATAAATCAAACATATGCAATGTTATGAACATTATGAATTACATAAATGATATAAATATCATTTATGTAATTAATAATGTGTTAGAGTTTATTCTAAATAGTAAAAAAGAAATATTTGGGAAAATAAATTGTCTACAAATACTTTCATTTATTTTATCATGTAGTATTTATTTTGTATTCGACATGATATATGCTATTAGCGAAAAATTGATGAATATTGATCATTTATTTAGAGTATTTCAAGGGTGGTTTTTGTAACGGAGGGAGAATTTTAAAGCAATCCTTATATTTTTTTTAATGTCAAATAACAGAATATATCATTAGTGGTTATTATTTCACATAAATACAAAAATACAAACTATTTTTTGAAGTAAAAAAAAAAGCATTTGCTTCAAATTTCAAAATTTTCACATAAAATTTAACATTCCTTCATTAGACGTATATTAGCCTACATTTAAAATGAATTTTTAAATAACTAAGAAAAATGAATTGCACAAGAATGGAATTTCTATGAATGAGTTGAACATGAATGAAACAAAGTGAAGAGGCTACTAAATTACAAAAAGCGAAAATATGTATGAGCGAATTAAATATAATTAAATCTTAATTAAAATGTCCAATTAAAGCAAATATTTTAATTACTAGTTGTCGTGAGGTACAAAAATTTTAAAGGAATGAATTAATTAAAAATTGAATACACAAGGATAAAAGGAATGATTTGAATAAGCATTAAAAGCGTTTAATCAAATATTTTACTAACAAGTGGATATTATGGATTTAATAAAGATTAAATGATTGAATAAGCATTTTGAAGGTTCAGTAAAAGTAAATATTTTAATTATTAGGAGGAAAAAGAATTGAATAAATAAGGAGATTGATTGAATTGATTGATAATTGCACAATGATTAAATAAGCAATAAAAAAAGACATATCAAAGTAAATATTTTAGTAACAAAGAAAAATGAATTATTCACTGACTGAAAAATTGAAAATGTATTAAATTAAAAAGTTATATCAAAGAAAATGTTTTGATAGCTAAGAGACATAAACTACATAGATTGAATAAACTATATAAAGTTTGAATAAATTGTACATGCTTCTGCAAAAGACCAAATAAAGCAAAAAATTTTAAATTAAACAAAAATAGTTTTTCTTAAGAGCAAGAAACATAATATAAAGCAAAACAAATTATGAAAAGTATTCATGAGACTTATTAGAAAGTAATGGAAATATAATGTGTTTGCTAAGCCTTTGCTTAAGAAAGCTTTTGAAATGAGCACTCATTTTAAATTTAAATAGAGTACTGTGTTTTAAATGACATTACCGATGATTTCGATTTCAAAGTTACCCGTCTGTCGAAAATAAGAATAGAATTTTTCTGACGATACTTTAGAAACTTCCAATTAGTTTGTGACCCACTTTGCGGTCACGATTTACTAGCCAGGTAGCGAGCTTTCATGAGGAAAAAAAATAACTTTTAGCTTTCCCTTTCATTTAAACAATGGGGAAAATATTCTTTAAAAGAAAAATTATGTGTAATGGGTTTAAAGTAGTTGTACAGATTTTTTTTTCAAAGGAGAGTATCAGGAAAATATTTGGCTACAGCTCAAAGAAATTCAGTTTCTATATTAATTGATGATAGCTAATTATTCTTTTATTAGTAAGTACACTATCAATTTGTCTTAAAAATTAAGACAAAGCAGGGCAATTTTAAGAGAATTTGGGAACTGTTAACCGACAAAGGACGAAATTTTTTATCTTGAAAATAAATCATCAGTAAAATATTTTACAGCGGGGAACCTTTCACAAATTATTTTATCGTAAAAACGAACCCTACAGAAAATATTTTATTTTTAAAACAGACCATTCACAATTTTTTTTATTTTAAAAATAAACCCTTTTAAAATTCTTCACTTGAAAAACATGTATTTAACTCATAATTTCAAAAATACAATTCTTTGAAAGGCACAGATTCAGTATTTTTTATACGCAAAAACAGGGCTTTATTTTCAAAACTTAAAAAAAAAAAAAAAAAAAAAAAAAAATAACTGGACTTCTTTTTTCACATAATTTAAAAAACTGGACTTTATTTTAGTATAATAAAACTATGGGATCTTGTTTCCCAATCATTAATAAAACAGGACCTTTTTCTCACACAATCACTAAATAGGACCTTTTTTCGCATAATATACAAAACAAGACTTTATTTTCATATATTAAAAAAAGGATCTTATTTTCACATAATTAAAAAAAAGGAAATAAAAAAATGACCCTCGTTGAAATAACCAGACTTAACGGTAATTTTAGATTCAGAAAATCACGAGTAAAATTTTCACAAATTCGCAAAATGTCTTAGCGGATAAATAGGTTCAGCGATTTTTACAAAATAAATTAATAAAAACAGGACCCTATTTTCACAATATGAGAATTCGCAAAAGCGGGCCTTAAGCAAAAAAAAGTCTGGAATAAGCCCTGTATATATACATATATATATAATAAGTTATGTGTATAATAATAAGAATATGTCTAATAAGTATATGCATAATAGTATGTAAATGTATAATATTTTTGAGTTTTCGTTAAAACAATGCTCACTTCGTCTTGTTATTAAATCTAAATTATTACAGGCTATCAATTTATTGTATGAAAAATATTTATTGTACATAAATTACTTTCTTCTAAAATGTTTAATTTATTATTTGTTTTAACCATGCCTTGAATAAAAAAATAAAAAATAAAATCAGAGTGTCAAAGGATTTAAATGTTTTGACGTCTTGATTTAGAAGCTCCACATTTTGAGAATTTTAAGGTTAATTTCAAACAAAGTTATGAAATTTGTAACGTTAGTGATTTTGCTAATAGTAATTTATTTTTAATTAGAACGGTCCATATATTGACCACTCGACGGTCCCTAGACTGTGTCCCTTTAATTTATTGCTAACTAACAACAAATCGTGCATTAAAGATTCTGTTTAAATTTCTTTTTTAAAAAAAAAAAAAAACTGTGCTAAGCATGATTACTTTTAATTATTAGTTGTATCATACTTTTTTTCTATATTTAAAGCTATTCTAATTCATTGATTTTTTTTCAAGAGCAGAAAAATTATTTGATAAAGTAATTTACCATCAAGATGCTTTTTTTTTTAAATAAATGTTTATCTTAGTTCGTTTTCATACCCTTAAACTTATCAATTACTTGAATTGATTAAATTTTTTAATTTTTTAATAATAATGAATAGTTTTTAAATTTTGAACAGTTAACTTTCAATAGTGTTTTGAAACAATGTAGTTATAAAAAAATATTTATAACATTTATAGTTAAATAAATTTAAACCAATATTTTAACTCCTAAATGTTGCATTGACCAAAAACGAGATCATAAAATATGGTCTACTCGATGGTGTTAAAATATTAGGAAATATGAAAAGCAGAAATCACTTTGAAACATTCGAAAAGAATTTTTAATTTTTCCAGATGAAATTGGAGCTTATTTTATATAAATGGCACGTAATGGGAAGTAGTATGAAACACTTGAAAGTGGTTTAACAGGATCACAAGCAGAAATATAAGAAAAAAAAAACTTTTTCATACAATCGTCCATCGTTTATATGTTTTAATTAACACATAATTAACCCCGAAAAGCAAATTGTGCTACAAAATTCGATTAAATTACAGTTATAATTTATGATACAGATGCATAAGTAAGAAAAAAGCATTTAATATTTATTGAATCTTAATTGTTTTTAATTTATCATAAGCTTTAAACGTAAATATTGTTTTTTTAAGGGCATATATCAATAATGCTACAACTGATCTTTGATGTAACTGTTACAAGAATCTACTTCTGATATCGCTTTGAATTGTTTTTGGGGATATTTGAGATTATATCAGTTTTATTCTGTGATAATCTTTTAGCGGAATACTTTTTGAGTTCTGAAAGATTTTTGATAATACTTTTCAAAAAATTAAAAGTTATCTGTTCGTAATTTAAAAAAAAATGCTACCAAAAATATGTAGTAACAGTTATCAGAGTGTAAACATGTATATTTAAATATCCCGTAAAAAAATCGAAGCAAAATATCTTGTTTAGATGCTGATAAAAGGTACATCGAAAAAGTTGTGTTTTTGCATTATTTGTATATGCCATACAGACTAGCCCTTAATTTAAGGTTGTTTACAATTAATAAAGTACCAGCTGTTGCCTGTGCGGAAGCTTTTAAATTTCAATTTTAATCATTTTCAAGAGATATCCTTAAATTTATGTAAAATCTCTAAGTATTGAATTTTAGTAATTAAAATTTTTCTGGCATCGATTAAATCACACAAACTACCATAAGTATGAATTCGGGAGTTTTTAGCATAATTGGCAGCAGAAATATTAAAATTATTTCAATTTCTGTTGTGAGATAAATTCTCACAACAGAACCTTCCTCACACAGAACACTTCCTTACTAAACTTTCGAAACAAAGCTTGAGTATCGTATCATATATATATTTTATTTCTCGAAAAAGGCAAACTCCGTCATCAATAATTGGGTACTTGCAACTCTAGAAGAAGACGATCACTGATACACAGACACGTGGCCTATGACCTTCGCGCTAGTTGATTGTTTTTTATTTTATAACCGTAGTTGAACAGCCGACCCAATTTTTGAGTTTACGACTACCAATGTTCAACTCCTTAGCCTTGCAATTTTGAACCCAATCCAGAAGACAAGGGAACTCCCAGATCAACTATTAGAGAAAAGTTTGCCTTTATGAGGGACTTTTGGATGGAACTAATCCGCGTTTGAGTTACATGGAGAGGAAAACCACAAAAACCTCCCACGATTAGCCTGAGAGCAAGGGGACTCTAACCCATGATCCACTTATCATTGAGACTATTTTACGTCAGCACTGTGGTCGGTGCGAGCCGAGTGCGGAATTCTTATCAACCAGCCATGGCTGAGATTTGAACCCGGTTCACTTCACTGGCAGACGAATGCTTTATCTTCTCAGCTACCACGGCACCTGCTGATTGCTTATAAGCAAGATGGCGTGTCGAAGTCGAGCTAAGTTTCTGCACATAAGTTAGAATGTCAATTAGCGTGAAAATAATTAAATACATCGAACTTGTTTAAATATGAATCTTTCTCGTCTACGTCTTTTACTTATCTTAGATTTATTATTTGTTTGTGTATTTTATTGTAACCATGATATATTTTTGTTTTGAGCACCTGGCATATTCGATGCGCTATTAGTTTATTTTCTATATCAAGACGTTCCTGTTTTTGTTTAGTAAGAAATATATAGTTAAAGAATTTAAATCTAAATCAATCTAAATCTTATTATGCAAATCAATCTTTCTTAAATTTAATTACAAGATCCTATAGTTCAACTTAAAATTTAATTACAAGATCCTATAGTTCAACTTAAAATTTAATTACAAGATCCTATAGTTCAACTTAAAATTTAATTACAAGATCCTATAGTTCAACTTATCACATGAAGAAAAAAATGTTAAAGGGAAACTTAACTATCAAATATAGTATTAGAAAACGTTTATGAAAATAAAAGTCAAATATTGAATAGTTTTCTTTAAAAAAAATTGTTCTCTTATAAATTTATATTAAATTTTTGAAAGTAATATTTGAGATCAAAATATTTTTTAAGTGACAGTTCTATGATTCGGTGATTGATAGTAAAAATATATAATAAAATCCAATTTGAAGCATTTTTTAATAAAATATTGTATATCACTGTATCAATTTTCTGTTGACAAACACAGTTATAGTTTGTAAGTGTAAAATTTAAAATCTAATTCACAGTATAGTTTTTAAAGACAATATGATATATTTAGATATTTTTCGGGTCACAAATTATTATTATTTAAATATGAGTGAAAAATTAGAAATCTAGTTTAAGCAATATTTTTTTAAAGTAATATCAAGATATTTTTAGAATAAAGAATATAATGTATTTAAAGTTAAAAATCTAATTTGAAGTATTAATTTTTAAATAGCTATCTCAAATCACATTATTTTTTTGGTGACAAAAAATTTTATAAATAATTTTATGAAATAGATTGTGGACAGCTAGTATATTGTAAGTGTTAAATACTATGTAAAGTATATAAAGATACTTCTTATAGTTACAAATTACAACATTTTTAAACTTTTAAAATTTGAAAGTTTATTTTAACATGTTTCTTACAGAAAATACGAACGTTTTGTTGTTCTATACCGTAACTTCAGAAAACATCGCGGTTAAAAATTTTTTAAATTTATGTGAAGAGATAAGACTTCTGACTATTGTTATTGGCATCTTACCCCTTTTTTTCCTGAACACGTGGGCAGATCTAAATAAATAACACCTTGACGCTTAAGGGTCATTGTCAAGAGCATTTTGTGTGGGTGTTTACACGAAACTGGTCAATAAATTCACAGATTTCGCCTTAGGATCAGACAGAACTGAATTATATTTAAATCAGTGGAATGTGCAATTTACGTAAAACTGGACTTGCAAATTTATGCTAGCTATTATTCCTTTGGCCTTCAGAGTTGGTTTCCTTTGTCTTTTGCGAAATAGTAAAGTCAGTTTATGACTGCCTGTCCGAATATCGTAAATAATAGAACAATTCAATAATTTTGAAACTTAGAAGCAATCAAAACTTGATATTTGGTAATTTATAATTTAAAAATGCCGGCGAGGAAAATATAAGGATAGATCTGAGATTTGCAATCACGTACATTGCTTGCGTAGTTGTGAATAAATGATCGTTAATGAGCTTACTTATCTGTCATTTGTTTGATAGCTTTAAGTCTATATAAATTTTATGCATTGCTAAACAAACATAGTAGTAATTTAAAATACTTAGTATTTGTTTAATTTAAAAAAAATTGAAACTTATTAACTTGATTAATATAATTTTTTTAAACTATACACTGCTACAAATTATGAAATGCATTGAACCACAATATCGTGCAAATTTGCTACACGTAATAAGACTCAAATTGAATCACATTATAGTACAAATTAGACCGTCTGAAATTTCGTAACATGATTCTATGGTTAAACGAGAACAGATTAATTAAATTTATCACCTCTTTAAGGCTAGAGCAAATTTTCAAGGTAAGGTTCAACGTTGGACCGATTTTTCTGATAGAGAATTCAATTTTTAGCAAAATTTCGTGCTCTTTTTATCTTAGTAATAGGCTAATTGAAAAATCAGTTTAACGTTGAATCATATTATCACGCAAGTTTACTACAACCTTAATAGGATGTTAAATTGAACCATGCTTCCGTTTAAGCTAAACTATGGACTCCTAATATCTTGTATTAATGGATTCCTAATATCTTTTATGTTGAATTTAATAAGAATTAATTTGTACGATAATATGGTTCAATTTAGCATTATTTTGGTCTCCGTTTGAATTAAATAATAATATAATAATGAAATAAAATTTAGTGAGTATTCATTTGCCCGAGAATATGGTTCAATTTGATATTCCGTTCAACTTGAATCATTGAATCATGTGTTTAAATTTAACAAAACTTAATTTGCGCGATTGGCATCATTTTGTTTCCGTTCAAGTTGAACCATTAAATCCAAATTTAACAATTATTAATTTGTATGATATGGTTCAATTTGGGCAGTTCGTTCAAGTTGAATTAAGTAATCAAATTTAACAAGTATTAATTTGCAAGATAATATAGTTAAATTTGATTTCCGTTCAAATTCAATTTGTCACTATAAAGTTTGAAGAGATTTTTTACGATATTATGGTTCATGTAGCTCCAAAATTCAAATAGACTAGCAATTTTTTCGAAATCTGCACACATCTTTAATGTCATCGTGCTGTGAGACTTTTACTTTGTTTATTATATTATAACTGAGTTATTGAAATTGTCTTTGATAGGATGGTTTAATTTATGACGTATGAAAAAAAACTAACGACATATTTCACGACCATTTTTCAATTTGACTTCATTAAATCATTTTTTACCTGTCTCAAGACTATACCTCTGCGGTGAAAACCTTTTTTCTATTGCAAAGAATAAGAAAAATTGACATAGGCGTGTCTTTCTCATCTTGTTACAAATATAACGTTGACGTTATTGTGTATTGAATTACGTTCTCCACATTTGACACCCTCCTACGCTAGCTTCGGAAATCTTGTTTGAATGTGACATTTGTCAAACAGAAGGCGGATTTTTTTAACTACTTCAAATGATAAAAAAAACACACCATAAAACAGTGGTATCAGCATAGACTGTCGGTACTATTGACAGGCAATGATATCAAGGTTAGACAACAATGATATTAATAGCTCTTTTGAGGATGGATTTATTTGACTAGGGAAAGATAAAAGAATTGTCTTTTGGATGCGGGTTTCTTTATCCGTGTTGATGTCATTAGTTAATAAGCATATTTTTATGTAATTCACATACTTTTTTTTATTCGACATATGCCTTTTAGTTTCAATTTAATATATATATTTTTTTGATTTCATAACTTGTTTCGGTTTATTACATTCGCTGTTTTTTTCGTGTGTGTTTCGTATTTTATTATTACCATAAAAAGTTTTTTCTCCACTCTTCGTTATTGCATTATGGGTATAACTTTAGGCTAAATTATTTGTGCTATGGTCGTATGCCATTAAGGTAAAAGGAGTGCGCTTTTTCTTGTTTTCAGTGACGCCATCTATGGCCAAGAATTCGACTTCTGCCACACACATACGTCTCAACCCGTTTATCGGGCAGACCCATTGATACATTCATTCATTCATCCACAGATCTTAATTTTGACCTGAACCAGAGAACGATCAATTCTCAATTCAGTAGCTCCAGAGGTATGATTTGTTATGGGAACATGGAGTCTAAATTATTTGTTTCTGTGTATTGAAATAGGAGACTGCAGATAAGAGGCCGACAATATTCCTTAAGAGTTGATTTGTTTTAGTTTGGTAGCACACAAAGATTAATAGTTCAGTACTTAATCTTGCTTTTTTTAATATCAACAGCGTAAAACAAATATAAATGTTCTAACTTTTTTATTGCAAAAATAAGCAACATATGTACGACAAGTTGACTTGTTATTTTTAAAACAATATGCACGATGTCTTGTTCTACCATTTGCAAAACTATGTTTTTATAAATTCCATAAAACCGTATGTAAAAACTAAATCTTATTTTTTAAAAAAAGAGTATTTATTTTCAATAGTTGGCCAAAAGAAGAACAGTTTTTTGACGACCGAAATTTAGAATTTTTTTTTTATATATAGAAGCAATTTCGAATTTAGGTTTATAAAATAAATAAAAAATATTAGCTGAAAAAAGAACATTATTTTGAAAATATTTATTATATAGGGAGTTTTACTGGTTTGATTAAAAATAATAATCCATTAAAAAAAGTATTACTTTCCTCTCATTAATTTTTATTTTTGTAGAAATTCTGTTATTTCTATTTATTTTTAAAAGTGTACTTATATTGTCATATCAACGTAATTTATATGAATATATATATTTTTTCTCATTGTACAACAACTGTGTGAAGACGATTGCGATTAAACTTTTTTGTTAATTAGCTTGTTCTTATTAAAAAACAATAAAAATTAGAACCATCGCTTTCTTTATGAAATGTATTAATTAAACTTTAAATTGTTGCCGTTTATTTTCATAGTGCTACTTGCAACTTGCTTTTTTTTTTAAAATTTTAAATCAAGTAACACGCTCAATTCTACTTTATAAACTACAATTTATTAAAAAAAGTGTAGTGCCGACAACGATTAATCAACTAAAGATATACATCATCATAAATGTCATTCTTAAAAAAAAAACTTTCAAAACTAAAAATCCTTAGATTCGACTCAACGAAAAACAAGTGTCACTACACCAAGAACTTTCTCGACGGCGGGATTCGCTATCCTTAGTCTAGCGATTTCATTTCTAAATATACTTTTCCTTTAACTTCCGCACCTTTTTTTTTTCTTCCTCCTTCTTCTAAGCGTAGGATGTCTAAGAGCAATCCACATCTTGAGGATGAAAAATTTCACCGCTTCAGCAATTTCTGAATGCATCTTGTCTTACAACGTCACAGGAGGAGAAAGCGATGGAAAAGACCCTTTTTCGTCAGTCTGTAGATGACATACACTAAAAGGCCTAGACTTAGTCATTCGAACGTTTTACATCAACGGTGTTGTTGAGTTTGTAGGGACCACACCGGATCTGTTTTTCTTCTTGTGAGATTAAGTGCAATGCACGTTTTGAATGAGGCTATTGAGAGATCTGAACTATCTTTATGTCTAACAGAAAGAAAATTGTGAATTCGTTAAAATAGAGATGAGGGTTTTGTTGAGTGAATTAAGGATACCTTAGAATGCTATTTTCTTTCGGGAATGAATTTCGGTGACTAATTGAGTTTTGTCAGAATTTCGAGCGAATAAAATTTATCGGGACATCACTTCTCGGGGGAAAAAATCTGTTATTTATTTAATACTAAAGTCAATATTAATTTTCATATTTCGATATTTTGCTTGTGACAAAATCAGTGTTTCAAAATCTTGCCAAAAAGATTAAATCCAATGCGAAATTCTTTTAAGCAAGATTTTTCTTTCAGGACGTTAAAAATTCTGCATTGCAAGATTAAATCCATTCAAGACTCTGTATTGCAAGATTTCATTTCCGCAAGAGGAAATAGATGCAAGATTCTGTTTGGCAAAAATCTCCCTAACAAAACTTAATCTTTGCGGGATTCTGTATCTGTGAGATTAACCATGTGACATTTTACCTCCTTAAGGTTAAAAACACGCGAGACAAAATTTTGCCTCCCAGAAAAAAGAAATTAAAAAGAAACTAATTACTGCAAGATATCGTTTTTTGTAGCATGAAACCAAAGAGAAGTCGAAAATAAAGGTATCTTGTGGTTACTGATTGTTATTTTTTCCTAAGATCATCGAGCCCCAGTGAAAGAAGTTTAAACGAACAAATGAGCGTTTGATCTTTTTTTTTTAAAGCATTAATTTTCGCAAGGTATCTATATGTAATAAATCGATAATTCAACATTCCCATAAATCTTTCCATACACCTAACTTTACTACGAATTCCGCTTCATTAATTTCCCAAAATTAATTTTTTCTACATATTTTGTACTGTTTTTGGAGATAGAAGCTTGATGTCCGCAGCTTTGTGTGACATTTTAATGTACTTCGATGTCGATGTGGGGAGGAGGGAGAGAGTAATAAAAAAATGCGACGTTCCACAATTTTGTTATATAGAAAAATTTAAAATCAATACATTAAATATTTTTTATATAATTTGTTTTAGAATTATTTTCACCCTTTACTTCAAAACAAGTATGCAACTCATAATTAATATTGTTGTGTTAAATAATAATCCCAAGAAACTGAAGCGGTTTGATATTACTTGATTAAGAACTTCATTCGCTTCAAAAATATATAAATCAGAAACAACAATCGACATGTTTCAATCATTCAGAAATAGGCGCCAATTTATATATATTTTATCCTGATTTGCCTCTCTCGACTACTGTGTTTTTTTTCTTTATAGTTTTGTCACCTTTATAGTTTCAGTTTTGTTGTCGCCTTTACTTTCCCATTTTTCGTTTGCAACTTTGTTTCATATTTCGTTTCTTCTCATTAACGTCTGGCAAGTCTTGATAATGGGCGCCTATCTTTGAGCGCTTGAAGCATGTCGACTTTTGTTTCCAATTAGTATATTTTTGAAGCAAATGAATTTTTTATGTAATTAATAATATTTTTTAATTAATAATTAATTTAGCAAGTTATAATTTACATATTAAGTAAGTAATAGTCCTCAAAATTCATTAAAGATGTAGTTAGAGTTAAATTAAAAAAAAAAAAAAAAATTAGATCTATAACATGTATTTCGTTACTAAGCTGTTAGCATATATTTATATGGATGCTTGATAGAATGTAAGCAATAACAAGCTTCCTAAAACCGGAAGAAATTTTGAAAACTTCCGGTGTATCCCTCCGCTTATATTTGTTGCCGATGTGTGAATAGGCTCGATATTGTAGGAAGTTTTATTATTGTGATTTGTGTTTAAATGTTCGCTTAATTTTACCATTAAGAGCTTTCTGTGATTTAAAAATTCTAAGAGGTCGCTAGCCGCAAAAAAATTTGAGAAAATTTATATCACAAGACAAAAAAAAAATGTAAGATTTATCATGTTTTGAGTTTTATCTCCTGTTTGGCTATATTTGTGTAAAATATCACCATTTGTTATTTTTTGGGTACTATCATAGCATGCTGAGTCTTTAGAATTCGTGTCGTTTACTTCAAGTTAAGTTGCAAGATGGCTCAGGGGATAGAGCGTTCGCCTTCCAATGAGGCGAACCGGGTTCGAATCCCAGTCGATACGAACTCCGCATCCGGCTTGCACTGACCACAGTGCTGACGTGAAATATCCTCAGTGGTAGACGGATCATGGGTTAGAGTCCCCTTGCCGTCAGGCTAACCGTGGGAGGTTCTCGTGGTCTTCCTCTCCATGTAACGCAAATGCGGGTTAGCTCCATCAAAAAGTCCTCCACGAAGGCAAATTTCTCCCAATACTCGATCCAGGAGTTCCCTTGTCTTCTGGATTGGGTTCAAAATTACAAGGCTACGGAGTTGAACATTAGTAGCCGTAAACCCATTAAGTTGGGTCGGCTGTTCAACGACGGTTATAAAAAATAAAATAAAAAGTTAAGTTGCAAGAACGCGTTATATTGTAAAAGCACTACAAGGATAATAATATTGGATGGTCAACCTTTTCAAATTTCCCTTACAAAAAATAAATAAATAAATAAATAAATAAAATAAAATAAAAAATAAAGTGGAGGTTGTTTTTAGGGTGAAAGTTGTAAAAAAATTCACGAGGTAGAAAATGGGGTTATGTTTTGCACGAAAAATAGCCTCATTAATAAACCTCAAATTAAATCTCATTTACACCTCCCAAAATCAACCTCATATATGAATCAGAAATAATTTTAGTTTAGATCGGGAGAAATTATTCACACCTCAAATATACGTATTTGAATAGATAAAATAAACCTGACATTTCAAAAACAACCTCCTGGTTGCTCTAAAGTAGATTTCTATCAACCTCAAGTTTGAATAAAACAAGCTCATACACTTTGATTATATATCTTGAGAGGTTGAACTTTTAACGATGTTTTTGAAATCGACCATGACACCTTAAAATAGCCTCATATAAATCTCAAAAATGCCTTAAATTTTTGTTAGGGTTAGGCGTAAAAATATAAATCGGAAGTAGTAATCCGGAAGTCTTACAGCGAATTTTAACACCTAGCGCCACCTATGCTTAGCCTTATACAGTAAACTATCCATAATATAGTGTGACAAAAGAGGGTAGGGGATTGGGGAAGTATGACACTTTGTGAGAAAATTTAGGAGTGGGTCAAAAATATTTTTTTTTAAAAAGTGACATCATTAATGGATGGTATCTAGGCAACACCTCCTTGAAGAGAGAAGGCCTCATCACAGATCAATTTAGTAGTCCGACTTGACAAACATAAACAGCGCAGTGGAGGTTATTAAGAAAGAAGCCAGTGCATTCGGGCTGTAAGCCGAGCAGTGGGGAAAATACGAAGTTTAGTTTGGACTACTAAAGAATATAATTTTTGTTTGTGGTATCCCGTGCTGATGTCTTCTCTCTTCAAGGAAGTATTGATCTAAGGCTGAATAATTAATAGACGTCCTGTATATTAAGATGGTCTTAGTAAAACATCGTAGTAAATACAGAATATAAAAAAAATGTTAATGAAAAGAATATCACTCAAGTTTTAAAAAGAGAAAAGTAAAATTCGAGTGAATGAGAGCCTCAAGAATATTTGAACGAATAGTTCGAGTTGAAAATTCAAATTCAAACTTTACAAGTAATCTCTGAACCCTGATACCAAACTTAACATCATAATCGCTTCATACCGCCCATTGATTTGCCCTTTGTTCACCGAATCCCGTTCGTAAAGCTATCATTAGCTTTTTTTTTGGATTGCTGCCTGACCCTTTCCCGTCTGAAGTGTTCTTTTTGATGGCAGATATAATTTGACGAGTATGTCCCGAATGGGGTAAGTACCTACTTTCGGATGCCAAAATGTTCGAAATTCTAAAAGAAAGTACATCCTCTTTCCTCGTAATGATTACCTCTTTCCTACTCTTCGCATTTTTTTTTCTTTATTGAAACAACTGAGTGTAGTTAAACAAGTCATGTAAATATTGGATGAAGAAAGAAAGGTTGTGGTTTTTATCACGTTGTTTTACACCCACATGTTTTACATTTTGGCAAGGTAGCTAAAAGTGTGCGCTCCTCTAAGAGCGTTTGATTGATTTGTTGGTAAACTTTTTTTGTCTTTTTGGACTTCCTAAAATTTTTTTTTTCATTACATGATGAGCTATTCAAAAGAGGATAGGGTGTTTAATGCTACGCAGACTAAAGTAGAAAAAAAAACTTAAAATTTGAATAAAGTGAAACCTTCAGGAAAGACCACCTCTGTGTAGCGACCTTCTCTATTTACAACCACTTTTGGAAGGCACGGATTTTCTTCCCTAGACTTGGTGTTGAAGAAAACCTTTAGAAAAGACCACCAAAACCTCTTCTAGTGATCGGGTAAACCTCTGTACTAAATGAGGAGAAGTCCAAATGAAGGAACACTAAAAAAATATGGAAACAAAAATATATTAACAAAATAAATAAGTACATTAAATGTATTCAAAATATTTGTGTGAGGCTCTTATTTTGAGAGCTCTTTTTGACGATCTCTGAGAGAGATCTACAACTATCATATTGAAGTCAGAGTGCACAAAACACGATGCTATCAATGATTTATTTTTAGAGTTGAAATAATTATTTTAGAAACAAAACTAAGCATCCCATGGGGTAACCCATGGGGGAACGACCAACCTCCATTATTTAACATTTTACATTTAGCAGAAAGTAGTCGCTCCTGAGAGGTTTCACAACACAAATAAAGTACTAAAATGAACATACTATAGTTTCGTTTCTCTAAACAGTTTCGTTTCTCTACTTTCTTTCGTTTCTCAAACTCTTTCTCAGTGTCTTATCTCCTACTGTCATTCGGTCATTAGACACCGAAGAAGGCTTTTGTTTATAAAAACGAAACTATTGCATGTTCATATCTGAACTTTATTTGCTCTTTATTCTCGTTGTTGTTTTTCTCCTCAAGTTAATGATCAGCTATGTATACTTTGATTTACGTTAAAGTAAATAGTTTGATTTTAGCCACTGAACATATATTGTCATTCTGAGTTTAGACACTGAAGAAAGCTCTTGTTTATAAAACCGAAACTATAACATGTTAATTTCTGTACTTTATTCTCGTTGTTGTTTATTTCCACCTTAATGGTCAGCTATGTTTAATTTGATTTACGTTAAAGTAAACTAAACTCAGGGGCGCTACATCCTATAGAGGCTTGCTGTGCCCATCTCAGTTTTCTTGACCTTTGGGCACTAGGGTGCAAGAGCAAATGCTCCGGATGGGTGATCAGCCCAACGCGCAATCACCAGTGTTTAGTTCCCAAGCATTCTTGGTACTCATTTTATCGACCTACTGAAGAGATGAACAGCTGATTCAACCTTGCCTGGCCCGAGGATCGAACCAATGACCTGTGGCAAGACAGCGCGAAGCACTACCACTCAGCCACCAGACATTTAAGTGAATAGTTTGATTTAAGCCACTGTACCGAGTGCTTAATTAAAGATCCAGGTAATATTAAAAAAAAAAAAAAATCAGAAATTGTTTCATGACATTTTTCTAAAACAAGATAGGGGCAATTCCATCATATCAGACGAATTTTCATACGATGACATCAGAACTATTTAAACAACATGAAATTCTTTAGGCGATGATGTTTAATCGAATTCCCGTAACTTTCTTATCCCGTAACCAGTCATCCACGTTTCTCAACAGAAACTTAGTCTTATTTATTCCCGTAATGGTTTCAATACAACTTTTCCCCAAAACTCGGCCTTAATCAGTCTAATCCGCTAAAGTTCTAAAATTTGTCTTTCCCTTTTTTAAAACCTAATTATTTTTTAAATTAAGGTATCGTACATTATCGTTTCAATTATTTAATCATCAGTTTATCTAATAAATTAATTATCCAATTAATCATCCAATCAATGAATCACCCAATCAATCATTTAATCTCAACAAAATTAATAATGATCTAATTTTCTCTATCTCTCAATACAGTTTTATTTGCAA
Organism: Parasteatoda lunata; assembly: GCA_949128135.1. Lineage (NCBI taxonomy): Eukaryota > Metazoa > Arthropoda > Arachnida > Araneae > Theridiidae > Parasteatoda > Parasteatoda lunata. The sequence goes on along the minus strand of OX421976.1, from coordinate 13,884,079 downwards.
ACGTCGTATTCTTAACTAAAATATTAATATTAAGTTTAGCAATTTAAATTGCGAAAAAAATAATTCTAAGAAAAAAAATGATGATCATAACGATAACTTTTATCACCTTACTACTTCTTGTATATTCTCAATAAATATTCCATATTGCCTCATAAAAAACTTCATTCTCAGATTGTCTAGTAGTTAAGCATTCTTTTGTTTAGAATTTCCAACATAATCCGTCTATCAGATCCAGTGAGAAAAACATAAATCTCACGTTTTTATATGAAATTGAGCTTTATTATCTATTCTGTGGTGACCCTTTGATAGTAAAAAAACTAAATTTTACAGACAACCGCTTAATTTTCCTTTGTTTTACTCCATCATACAAAATCTAATGCGTCCGAAATTGTATTTTGTTTGAAGATCAAAAGAGATGATGCCATTGCCTGGTTTAAAAGACACGTGGGTTACTATACCATCGGAGATGTATAAAAAACACAAACCCGTCTACCTTTTGACATTGCCAGGGTTGTGTCCTTCCAACACACGCAAATTGCATGCAAATGAATTTCGCGCAAATGTATTTATGTTGGAGGCTTTTTCGGACCATATATTTAAGAAGTTTGCGTCAGTAATTCATTTTGACGACCAGGAATCTATTGCTTTTGTAATAGGAAAGGATCGGCAAAACAGCTTGTGGAAAAATTTAAACTTGTTTTTTTGACATTTAAACGATGTATTTATTTTAAAATTTGAAATATGTTTGTTGGGATTACATTTGTCTCAAAATTTAAGACTTTAGTTACAAAATATATAATTTTAAATCTAAATTTATATGAATAATTTAAAAATTGACTAGGTATATCTGCACGCACAGTACTTGGATTGGAATAAGTTTCAATTTTAAAAGTATGAAACGATCTTCGTAAATTGTTATCGTTACACATGCTATTATCACGCACAGTTATTTTATAAAACGTCGTTGGACACACGACCTAATTTTTTGTGTTTACGACTACTAATGTTCAACTCCGTAGACTTGTGATTTTGAACCCAATCCAGAAAATAAGGGAACTCCTGGATCAAGTATTGGTTGAAATTTGCCTTCGTGAAAGACTAATTACTAATGGAACTAACCAACACCTCCTAGAAAAGAGTAGGCCTCAGCACGGGTTACCATAAATATTCTTTAGTAGTCCAAACGTAATGACATATTTCGTATTTTCAACCACTGCGCAGCTTAGTACCCTGAACGTAATGACATCTTTCTTATTTTTCACCAACTGCGCAGTTAATTTCGTCACATCGGACTACTAAATTGATCCGTGCTGAGTCCTTCCTTCTTCTAGGAGGTGTTGAACTAACCCGCATTGGAGTTACACGTAGAAGAAAACCACGAAAACCCCCATGGTGAGCCTGACGGCAAGGGAACTCTAACCCATGATCCGTCTACCGAGGATATTTTAAGTCAGCACTGTGGTTGGTGCAAGCCAGAAGTGGAATTCATGTCGACCTGGAATTCGAACCTGAGTCACCTCATTGAAAGGCGAACGCTCTATCCCCTGAGCCTTTACGGTTTACGAACAATTATTGCAATTTTCTGTTACTTATTTTAACTTGAATTTAGACTTATAAGGACACTTAGCGAATTCGCGTAAACAATAAACGTATTGTTTTGTGTTTTTAGTATCTCAACTCGTGTTGTTGATGTAGTCACAGCGTCATAGATATTTTCCTTATGCTTAAGGTATGATCATGTACTGATAAAATATAGCTCATTATGTTAAATCTCCCTAATAAATTAGAATTATGTATGCCGTTGATCAAAACGAGCTATAGCTCTAAGAATGATAATGGAACAAAAGATAGAGGAATATCGAAGATTACAATAGTTATTCTGTTAATATCGAAGATTACATTGGTTGACTATCAGTCTGAATGTATCATTCAGACTGATAATCAAATTAAAAAAATATGCATCATGAACAATAAAACATTAAATAGCATTATATTCATCATGATTATTAAAAAAAGTGCATTTAAACCAGTAATAAAAGAAGAAAACATGTAACATAGACAATAACGCGAAAATAGTTTATCTATATCAATAAGAAACTAAGAAAAAGCGATGTATTATAGACAAGAAAAGCGTCTCTAGATCGATAAAAAGATGTATCATAGACAATATCGCGAAAATGATGCGTTGAGGCTTATAATCCAATAAAAACGACGCATCATAAAGAAAATTAAATTATTAAAGTTAAAAAAAATGTATGTATCATAGACAATAATTACTCGAGAATAGTCTCTAAATTGATAATAAGTCAAGAATAAAGATGTTTAACTTACAATAATGCGGGAGTGATACATTCAGAATGATAATTATTATTATTATTTTTTATTATTTTTTATTATCAGGAACAATAAAACATTAAAAAGCAATATATTGATGATAATAATTTTTAAAAAAAATATTCAAAAAATCAAAAAATACATTTAAGCCAATAATAAAATAAGAAAAGATGTATCACATAGACAATAACATGAAAATAGTGCATCTATGCCAATAAGAAACTAATAATAAAAAAAAAAACGATATATTACTGACAATGGCACAAGAAGAGTCTCTAGAACGAAAAAAAAAAAAGAAAAAAGAAAACAGATGTATTATAGACAATAGCGCGAAAATGTTACGTTCAATGAATTGATGATCAAATAAAAAAGACACGTCATAAAGAAAAATTTTGAAATTTAAAAATATGATCTATCGTAGACAATAATTACACGAGAATAGTCTTTAAATTGATAATAAGTGAAGAAAAAAGTTTTCACACATGATAATTATATTTAAAAAAGTTACATTTAAAAAAATTATTTTATAACAACTAAAGAAATGACAGATGGAATGTACCAAAGGGTTTTGTATTTTGTTTTGCGATACCAGAAACAATGCCCTGATCCCGCATCAAATGACAAGAGAAAGAAGATGTATGACATGTGACGTTGTTAGAAAAAAAGAGGATACAGAGATTAGTGATGTTAGAAAATATAAGTTTTTAAAAGATTTACTTAGATATGCAATAAAAATGTGTCTGAATAACATAACAAAATGTGAAGGAGTAAAAAACTATATTAATTATATTCTGTTATGAATATATTTTCGAAAAACATCTCATAATATTTAGCTCATTTGTTAAATTTAACAAAATATTAACAATATTAATATTTTTTTATTGAGGTATTTTGAGTTTAATAAAATGGTGTTATTTATATTCAATATAAACTATAAATCTTGTAAGTCATAATTTTTAATTACTTTTTTCATTGTTGTATAAATAAATTTAAACAGAGTATTGTTTACAAGGGGAACTCTTAGCATTGTAATTTAAAAGTTATTAATATGAGTATATATAATATAAATTAAGAGTAGCACAGTAAATAATTATTTACGTAAGAACTTTTAACAAAATAACTAATTCTTCTTGATATCAGTTACAATTTACTGAAACATAGTTGTGGGAATTTTTACTATTTTGTTTCACTAAAACGGATTGTGACTTATATTTTATATTTTTGATATAATAATTTTTTGTTGTCAAACAAAATTTCTGCATATTTTTATTGATAGTAATTAAATTATGCAAAATTATATTTAAAAATTTATTCAACTAGAATAATTTATATAATTTATTTATAAGTCTTAAATATTTTTGTTTTAGTAAATTATATGTCAATATAGTCCAATATTGTAGATAATACAGAGATTTGGCTCGTGAATATCATTTTATTTGTGTTAACACCATACGGTCTTGATGTCATACGGGCATCACAGTCCGGATGTCACATGGACATACCTATACGAATATCATACTGATATACGTATACGGATATCATACTGATGTACGTGGGCCAACTTTTTGTATTGCTGACATCATGGTGATAATTTTTTGCAGGGACAATATGACACAGGAGAAAATTTTCATCGCAAATTCTCTTTCACTGCCATAACTAATTTAAAATTTAAAGTATTGAAAATGTGAGTTCAGACAAAACCTAGACAAAGCCATGAAGCTTTTAATACTGAAGAAAATTTTTCAAAATAACAAACAAATTACTGGAAGAGAGCTTCATTGCGCAATCCTAAGCTATCATCTCGTAATTTGTTTTAGTTTTTATATTTTGAAAATTTCTTTTTAGTATTTAAAACTTCATGGCTTATTATAGATTTGCTTGCATTCCCCTTTTCTATACTTTAAAATTTTAATTAGTTATGGAGGCTAAATAGAATTTGCGATGAAAAATTTCTTCCATGTTATAGTGTCATCTTAAGGAAGAGATGATGTTGGGGCGAGAGCAAGGATGTGTGCTTTTTTGTCGGATAAATGTGTGTTCTTCTATTGGGAATAATTTATGGATTCTTTATGGTAGAAAAGTAGCACAAATTTTTTAAAAATTTATGAAACGTAATTAATTTTTGATCCTATTTAAGAACAGGATTTAGGATATGTTTTAGAATCATTCCTGTTAACGAAATTTGAAAGTAGTTCTTCCTAGGAAAAAAAAAGTTATGAGCCAATTAATAAGGCATTCAAAGTTTCACGGTTTAAAACATATGGACGGCCAAATATTTAGGATATAAATTTTTTTACCAAGCACTTTAATAGAGCTGTTTTTGATGAGGAGGATTGGAATAATTAATAATAAAACGGATTGATGTAGATTTTATTTTTCAATTACAGTATGAAGTTAGAAAAAACGAGAAATATTTATAAGGATTCTAAAAAGGATTCGTTGACGTTGGTTTACCCTTTGAAATAAGAAGAAAAATCGCGTTTATTTTACTTGGCAAGAATAACTTACATGGAAGCATAGCAGTTTCAGAATCTTTTCATTTGTTATTAACCAAAATATAAATGGGAAACTTTGTAGAAAAGTTCAACCGAACTATCTTTAACTTGAATATAAGCATATTTCTTGGTTGTGGGCTGAAAAATGTATAAGTCAGCTGTTTCAAAAAAGCAAACAAGAAATTTTTTTTTCTTCTCTATCTTGCAGAAGCTGAAAACGAATGTTTTTGTAAGATTTTCGGTATTGCTGTGTTGAGAATTTCCGGTATGATTGGCTCTTCCGTTTTATTTTTATTTATGCTTATTTTTTAATAATTCAAAGACACAAACAAATATGATTTAAATGTGTTTACTTAAGGGAGAACAACACAGTAGAATGTTGTAAAAAATGATTTTTTCAATGAATTTCGCAAAGATTATGATAAACTTAATACATTTTTTTAAAACTTATTGTACACATTTTAATCTTCATTTAATCATGTTACAAATATAATAAGATGATGTGAGGATGTATGTATGAATATAAAAATTAAAAAAAACTAACGGTTTTCTAATGCAATGTTTATAACTTAATTTTTAAATTATCCATAACTTGTTACACTCATGAGCAGACAAAAAATCTTCCAAAATTGATTCCGTTTTGATTTTTTTTTAAATACATAAATGTAGTTTTACTTGCACGTAGGATTAATGAATTTAAAAATTGCTTTGTTTTTATTTATTTAAATTTTAAGTTTCCGATAGGTCGAGTTTTTGAAAGCTTGAGGTGGGCTCGGTCCAGTCCATTATCGAGACTCTACTTTATACAAAGTCGATAAGATGCTTCTCCTTCATTTTTAGCTGTCTTAAAGTGCTTATCTAGACCTTTTTCTTGTCAATGTGACGCCTCCTATATTTTTAAAGTAGCAGCCGAAATTCTGCAATCATCTTCATTTTGAGTATATTCTGTAGCTGCTGAACCTACATTTATTTCTAATTGTTACAAAACTCTCAATAACCTTTTGCGAGACGGGAGAGCTCAGGGCGTTCATCTTTTAATAAGGTGAACCGGGTTCGAATCTCAGCAATGGTGGGTCGAAGCGAATTCCACGTTCGGTTTTCACTCACCATAGTGCTGACGTTAAATTATCCTCAATGATAGACGAATTATAGGTTAGCCGTCTTGCCGTTAGGCTTACCGTAGAAGGTTTTCGTGGTTTTCCTCTCCATGCAACGCAAATTCGGGTTAGTTCCCTCCAAAAGACCTCCACGAAGGCTAATTTCTCACAATACCTGATCCAGGAGTTCCCTTGTCTTCAGGATTGGGGCTCAAAACTACAATGCTACGGAGTTGAACATTGATAGTCGTAAACCTAAAAAATTGAGTTGGCTGTTCAACGCTCGTTATAAAATAGCCCTTTTCAAATTCCATTAAAAATTTTTACTGCTAATTTAGTTACAATATCAACTATTTATATTGAAAGTATCATTAATTCTTTTTGTTACATAATTCATACAAATTATTTTAATAAAATTGTTTAAATGATGATAATTTACTAAAATGTTTTGATCGAGTTCAAAAACCCATTAACCAACTGAGCGCAGAAGTTGACCTCTTTATCATACATGTCACAGCGCGTCTCGCATGACATATTATGTCAAAATTTTTGAATTTTTACGAAAACTTATTCAATATTTTTCTACAATAATCTTAAAAGGATAAAATATTGAAAAATGCAATATATATTTTTTTCATTGTTTTAAAATTTAACTGTGTTAATTGCCTTAAATTATTGCTAAACAGGGATAATAAGCTTTCATAACATCAGAGGAGATAGGAGGCATATGTTCAATGTAAAATAACAAAACAAATTTCACTCACAGTTATAAAATATTTAAATGCTTGTCAACATTTAATTTGACTTTTTCTAAGCACTTTTTTGAAACGTTTAAGCCAATTGCATTAAAAAGTTCCTGCATCTTGTTAAAATGCGTGTTCAATGCTGCAATAAACTTTCATGAGCCAAGTTTCCTTCTGTAAGTAGTTATAAAATCTTTACGTGCCTGGTAGAGCATTTTTATTATCAACTTTTATAGAATATTATAGAAATTACTACTTTTGTAAAGACATAAATCATGCTAAAACACGTAAAATTACTACATTTTAATTAAGTATATTTGTTATCAAAACAAAGATGCGGTCGAACTCGTTTTGTGAAATTAGCAGTCAATCCTGAAGTTCTCATCTAGAATGTTACGTAACAGAAGGAATCCTCGTGACTGAAACTTGAGACATTCTCAGATGTAAGATGGATCGAAGATATCAGTTTTTATAATTCTTTTTATATGATAATACGAGAATTTTATGTCAACAAAGAATTGTTTATGGCCTTTTATCGGAGTTGCATTTACCGACAAAATTTTCGTCATGATCGTCGTATTAAAAGTTAGTCTATTCAAACTTTTTTACGAATTGATTTATGCTTTTTCATGTAATTTATAAATATATTTAAAAAGGCAAGGTACATTTTTCAGTTTCCAATACCATATTTGTTTCATGGGGCACCGAATTCGCTGATATTTCTGTATTTAAGTTGGCAATGCTTGTGTTTTATGTAAATGTTGAATTTCTAGTCGCCTTTTATAAATATGCAAGCTCCCCTCATACTCAAGAAAAAAATATTACTTTTTCTAATTAAAAACTTACTCCTAGAAAATAATTTAAAAAAATTTTTTCCCAATGAAATGCATTTATTGTTAACATTTCTTTGTTTCTGTAATTAGACATTTTTTAATTTAAACAGCAGAATAACCTGTAAAATGACGATAATAATATATATGAAAATATTAACAACATCATGTGTTTTGATTTGGGCAATTTTAAGTAGATTTGCAAAGTGATAAAAAAAGTTTTCAGCTGAAAAAAGTATTAAATAAAGTCATATAAGCATCGGAAGTTATTTTGTAGTCTAATTCGTAGTTAGTTTGTAGTCTAATTAAAAACTTACGCCTAGAAAATAAATTTGTAAAATTTTTCCCCCAACGAAATGCATTTATTGTTGACACTTCTTTGTTGCTATAATTAGATATTTTTGAGTTTAAACAGAGTAATATATAAAAGGACAATAATAATATATATGCAAACAGTAACAGCACCATAATGTTTTTTGATTTGGACAATTTTAAGTAGATTTTCTAAGTGATAAAATTTTTTTTTTTAGTTGAAAAGTATCAAATAGAGTCGTATAACCATCGGAAGTTACTCTGTAGTCTAATTAAAGACTTACGCATAGAAAATAAATTTTTGTAAAATATTTTCCAACTAAATGCATTTATTATTAATTAGGTATTTTTGAATTTAAACAACAGAACTTTATATTAAACGGCAAACGAATGGCATATAAAATTGAAGTTATTTTGTAGTCTAATTAAAATTAATTTTAAGCACCAAGTAACTTTTCTCTTTAGTTTGATTTAGTGTTAACATAAAAGATCGTATGATACATATTTTTTTTTTTTGATTTTTTTTTTTTTTTAGTTTAAGTAAGTATTAGCATATGCTGCATTTCTGAATTGATGATCATATTACCATTTTATATTAAGAATATTATACTAAATATCGTTATTGACTTTAAAGAAATGAAATATCGCCAAAAAAAGTGAAAGATTTTGTATTAAAATGCCCCAAAAATTTTAAAACTTAAAATTTAATAGAACTCAGTTTTATTGTATTATCTGGGTTGTATTCCAAAAATACTACTGAAGGCTGCTGGTTTTTGCAATTTGGCTGAAAGCGTACTACGTAAAAAAACCAGTTGTTTCAAATTAAATTTTTGCAGTGGCGTTACATTTGTTTTTACAGAAATACATCTTGATGCTAAGAATTTTGTCAGCTACTAAATAAGTGAAATAAAAAGTTTATTTTCGAGAAAAATTATTTTGATGAATTAGTAGTCAGTTCTACACATCGTAATGATAAATTGTGCAAGAGTGGAAGAACAATTGGTTCATTCAGTCTACGTTTTCATTTATTAATAGTTTGTCTGGCACATCACAATAGTTTGTCTGGCACATCACAAAGTTCAAAGGTAAAATATCTCATCTCTATCTAATATTAAAAGCTTTTTTTGTTGTTCAAATTTCCACGAAATTTATTGCTTTTAAGTTTAAAACAGAGTTGAACATCAATTACAGTAAACAATTAAAACTGTAATTGATGACATATTATTCATTTAAATTATCAAATTTATATTATTCAAATTTTTTTATCACTTCAGATATTAAAGATAATAAAAAATACGACTTTCTTAGAATTTGATTTCTCAGGAACTATTCGACCGATTTCGTTAAAACTCTGTATTTTGCTTTTGCAAAATTATATTCTGTAATATGCTGTAAAAATTGTATACGTTACAGTTAAAAAAATTTTCAACTATTATTAATTGAAATAATTAAAAAAATAAACGTTTGAAAAAAGCTATTTTTGCTTTAATTGAATTATTTTTGGTTTAATAAATTTTAGAATTGTGTGCAAAAAGTTTTTAATTCGCTTGAAAAACTTTCGAGATAGGCTAAATACGCAAAAAGTAAGTAGAAAGTACATTTTAGTGTTTGCTTAGTAACTTAAAATATCGTCTGGACTGACTAATTAGCATATTTGTGGTCACTCCTCAAACTATTAAGATTGAGTCCTAGAACGTGAAGATCCGAACATAAGGATCGGATTAGATTAGTAATCAAATTAATGTGAAGTTGTAAGTACTATTACAAGGAATTGATTACTGTAATTGATAAATAATAGTAATCAAAATTATGATATGTAGTAATTATAATTATGAGTTATTGATTATGGTAAATGTTTGGCCAGCTCTTATTAAAAAACGTTATCTTATCAATTTTATCAAACAATCTTATCAATTTTATCAAATTATCTTATCAAACGTTATCTTATCAATTTCAAAGAAAACCCTTTTTCGTATTCAAAACTTTGTATGAAATTCGTACATTTTGACTTATTACAGCGCGAATTGCATTTTTGCACGATTCGTAATTTTTTAACGAATCTTTTTATTTTAACACTAAATACCGTGAAATCAATTAAGAAATTGCGAGAAAGAATTATGTCCAAGAATTTCTTCCTCAATTATTAAAAGCCGAAAAAATTCTTTAATATTGGGAAACAGAGTAAATAAAAACTATTAACATCTTTAAATATCTGACATTCTATCATTAAAAAAAATTCAATTTTCTGCATTTATTAAAATGCTTGCTATATATAACTAGCAATAATGCTGTTGTTGTTCCTTATCCTCCTTGGCTTAGACAAAGTAAACCAAATCAAGAACACCATGTCGAACAATAAGTCAAAAACTACATCTCCCTTATTCAACAGCTGTCCAGCAGTCAATACAAAGCGATGGCAGAACAGCGGCAAACAGCATAAGGCTGTTCTTCGAAGGGTCCGTCGTAATATGAAATGATGCTTTTTTGCGAATAATATGCTATTTTTATAATTACTGTGAGTTTGCAACAATTACTCATGACTGTTAGGTCAAGTTTAGCCTGTCTAAAGCCAGCGCTGTCTGCGCATTATTTTGAAAATGGCGCAACCCGGAGAAAAGCCACAGTTTTGTGAAAATAGAAAGAGCTTGTGGTATACTTATTTAATATTTAAAAACTTTCTGCAATATTCCATTACCTGAGCTCATAAAAATTTGCAAAAACTGAGAAAGTGGCAGTGGTAAGATATTTTTCATCAAGATGGAATAATGTTTGGAAAAATGATGGACTCTTAATATGACCAGTCCTAAGTCTAGATAGAGTGGTCTGAGCAAGTCTTGGACAGGAGCACTGCAATGGCTTTCCAGTGGTATACCAGACATGTTCGGACTGGCTTCTCCAAGTGGTATTTATATTAGCCATAAACAGGGAGTAGACTTAAGTAGTTCTCAGTTCGATATAGATTGTCTAAAGTAAGTACTCCCCTAACCATTCATCTGAACCCATGGCGGTGACTATTGTAACTAGGTATAACTATTTCAATTAGGTGTGTGGGGTCATTGCTTAGAACAGGTTTTGGCTCAAGTCGGCGATAGAAAGAGAATCTTTTCCGTCGGCGTATTGTGTCAGCCTTAAAATGAAGAAAGGCTACTCTTACTGAAATGCGCTATTCCAGTTTCCATAGCAGCAGACGGCCTTAGACTCTGTGGTGGGGGGAGTTCTTACAGTAGACAAACCATAGAAGGGGTAGAGGGGAGTTCACTACCTTCCCCAGCAAGCAGGCCAGCAACTTACTAGAAACAATATTTTTATAAACATACATTATCAACCGAATGCTTGATACGTGCGACTATTCATAAAATTCAAATGAAAAGAAAACTATAAAGCAATTTATGCAAATGTTTTTCGTAAAAGAAAATTTTTGCAACCTTATTACCTAATTCTTTATCTATTCTTATATGAGAAAAAAAAAGGCATATATTAATTTCAGACATTTACCGTAGTTTTGTAATTGTTTATTCTTCTATCACTCATAACTTAAGAATTTAAGATGCATCTTTTTGATTCTATCACCACTATGAATCGCGATTATCACCTAAATCGTGAATCTGTCATCAGAATATAAATTACAAAACTATGGCGTTGACTGTTCTCTGAATCATCTTCATATTGCGTGGGGGTCTGAAAACATTTATCTATTAAAAAGAAAAATTAAATATGCTTTTCGCTACGATCTTTATCTAGATTATGTACGCTTGTGTTTCATTACCTTATTAAAAACCATTCAGCTAATGACCTACCGATTATCTAGACACACCTAATATTGATCATGTTGAAGTATTTTTTTCTTCATTTTATCATATCATTTGAGATCAATTTTTCTCTTTTGTATAGATGTGGGTATTTTTTAAAAGCTTTTCGATGAGGTTTTGAGTTGATTATATCTCAAACATACCTAATTTGAAATAATAGATGAAAAGTTCCAGTACTAAAAGTCGGAACATTAACCCCGTACGAAGACATAAGGTTTTCTTTTTGATTCCAGTACGTAAGTGATATTGATACTGGTTTATTTAAAAGAAAGGAGAAAAAAAAAGCGATTTACGGATCACATCTTCCCATTACAGAATTATTATCTTTAGAAAAATAATTGGTTAAGATCTTTTTGCGCTGAAAAACATTTTTACAGACTTAAAATGATATTATTTTGATTTAAAATACTCGAATAATTCATTTTTTTTACCCGATGAAAATTTTTAAGTATTATTATGTGCAGGAATGTAAACGATATTTTTGTAATATTTTATTTCCTATCAGATTATCATACAAACTCAAAATTTGCTTATTTTTTTCTAAAAAATGATAATTTAAAAAACTATACTTAAATCTTAAAACATTGGAATATTTATTTTAATTGATCCAAATTATTAGTATATGTTAAGATAATATTAGTTTTTAATAATGAAAGAAAAGCTTATAAAAATGTTCAATTTATTGCAAAATTTTCTGTGTTTTCTGATGCTTGGAATTTTTTAATATGGGACCTTTACGTGGTATTTTAGGATCAATAAAATTACGACTTATTGGCTTACACCGACAAGGTAACAATCTACAACATATTTGGACCAGGTACACGATGTTCCAAAAATGATAGTCAAGTTGAAAAATCAATTAAAGAAAAAAATGGACATACAAGTATACAGTTAATCTGGTCATGTTTAGAAAACTAGCTTTTATTCTCAAAACGTTTCAAAATTCGTAATTAGTTCTCAAAAGGTGGCAAATAAAGGCCGAAAACTGCAATTAGTTATTTTTATTTTAGCTTTAAAATATAAAATAATGGTTTAAAAATTAGTCCGAAGTCTAAACCTTACACATATGTATGGAAAACTATCGTGCAAAATTTCAAATAATTCGAACGAAAAGATTTCGAGATATTCCACTTAAAATGAAGGAAAATAACCGAAAAAGTAGTTTTGAAGAAAAGAACAAAAAATGCACAATTATCAGTAGCCAAAGTAAATGATTTTTTGAATCATAGCTTCTATTAATTTGATAAATAAACAAAACTTAAATTGTTTCAGAAAAATAAAAGTTCAAAGATTTATTTTATATAAAAACAGAAAAATAAATGATATTTTACTCAACATCTGCTTAAAAAAGTCTGGTACCTTAAATTATTTTCTTATAAAGCCTTTTATTTCGAAGAGATCTGAGAATAAACAAGATTTTAATATTCTTTTTTGTTTGTCCTTTTCACAATTAGGACTTAAATGCTAATAAGTCAAAGTGCCACCTCTGACTTAAAAGCCTAGATTAGAAATGACCTTTTTTTCTTATAAATTTTGTTTAAGTGATTATATATTTATTCTTTACTTTTGTAAATGGCAGATTAAATACAAAGACATTTCTTTTTTCATTAAAGAGCCATTAATCCTATTCTGTCCTAATTTTGATTTGTTTTTGTAACGCTACATTTGGTGATTATTCTTATTTCATTACAATAATAGTTTAATAGTACCTGTTTAATACGTTTTCATATTTATTATAATTTATACTGAAAGTAATAATTGACAAATTTAGTACTATTTATTATTCGGAGAAGTAAAATTAAAAAAAAACAAAAAAAAAACATGTTTATATAGCATGTCATCCTGCTATTTAAATCACTATCATGTTAGAAAGTTTGCTTTATACAATCTCTCAATATTTCAAGTTCATCACAGAGTTGAGTAACTGTAACCTTCATTAGACCATGACCCTCTTTTTTTTCTCAATGGTAGCTTTGTATCATATAGACGTTTTTATTTTCTGTTAATTTCCGCTATTCTTTTTCATGGCAAAGTTTATTCGCATTAATATTAAATTAAATTATACGAATAAAAACAAATAATAGGGATAAATGATAATTTTAGATAGATGAACATTTTGTTCATTTAAACATTGTTATCAATCTTATTAAGAATCATTTTAAGTGTTCAAAGGATAAATTATTTCATTGTTACTATCAGTGATATGAAGAATTGTGTACTTTTTTAACATTGATATTAATTGATATAAATATATTAATGATACAATGTTTACAGTACACTACAAGTTCAATTTCAGTTTTGTATTAGGCCTGAAAAATTATTTTATTATTTTCAGAATATATTCAGATATTCTCAGGATATAGATTATTTTATTTTAAATTTTTAGCTAGTAGCCAGTGGCTGGTAGACTCTAAAACCTTAGTAGCCACTTTTTTTTCAAACTTAATGGAATCGGTGACCGATACCGATAGATTCTTCTCATTTAATATTTACCTTTTTGCTTTGATTAAATTATATAATAATTTTTTTTAATAAAAATATTTCGCACCTTTTTTTAACACTTATGAGTACTTACTTCGTCAAAAACTTTTTAGCAATGTGAAGATTGTGCCATTTCTTTATTTTGTCAAGGCTCATAAACATTTCGAAATACAGCTTGCAATATTATTGCAAGGGGTAAATAAAATATATCTATAGCCTATATTAAGTACCTATAATATGATAAAACTTATGTTGGATAAATTTGCAACCTGTCTCGCAATAAACCGCTTATAGATTTTAATTAAAGTCACAATTTTTAAGACTACGTATGTATTATTTTTTCATTTTTCTTCTTTAATAGTTCATGGAGCGCAATGACTCTGGGAATTGAGCCTCCCACTAAGTTGAGCGAGGTTCAAACTAAAGCATATAATGCAAATGCGGGTTAGTTTTGTCAAAAGGTCTTCCACAAAGGCTGGCTTGTCCCAATACTTGATCTAGGAATTCTCTTGTCTTTTGGGTTGGGTTCGAAATTACGCGACTACGCAGTAGAACATTCATAGCCGTAAACTCAGAATTGGAAATCTGTAAGTGACAAAATCGTGGCAGTTTACTTTTAATTATAACTTTTTGGGCTTACGACTAATAATGTTCAACTCCGCAGCCTTGTAATTTTGAACCCAATCCAGAAAACAAGGGAACTCCTAGACCAAGCATTAGGAGGATTTTTTGATGGAACTAACCCGCATTTGCGTTACATGGAAAGGAAAACCGCAAAAACCTCAGACGGTTAGGCTGACGGCAAGGGGACTACCCTATGATTCGCCTACGACTGAGAATGTTTTACGTCAGCACTGTGGTCGGTGCAAGCCGGATGCGGAATTCGTATCGATCAGCCATCGATCTGATTCGAACCCGGTTCACCACAGTAGAAGGCGAATGCTCTATCCCCTGAGCCATCACGGCTCAAACGTGACGTTTGTTGATTCAGAAGCCAATCTGGTTCAATGTATACTTGTTGATACTGGATACCTGTTGATATTGGATACCTGTAAGCGTGACATCGCTTACAGGCATTAATCTCTTGATTTGCCATAATCGCCACTTCTTTGCGAGTTGCAGATGTCCAATTGTGTCGTCTCTATAACGCCGGTTATAAAATAAGATAATTTTTTTTTTATGGCCTACTTCTTTCATGTCAAACTTTGAATATGGTAGTTTGTTTTTGCAGAAAAAATAGTGCTTAGGAAAAAAAGAAAAAACTTTGATTAAATAAAAAATTTAAAAATTAATATTTGCGAAGTAATTTTATTTCTGAATTATATATAAGATATTCAAGTATAAGTGTCAACACCCATCAGAGATTTTTAGTATAATTTTTTATGAATTTTTTATTGTCAATGTTATTATATTACCAAAATATTTTTTTGTTCTTTTAAAAATGATTTAAGGAAACCGATAAAGCGAAATATTGATTACATAAATAGTTTTTTTTTATTTATATTGCTTAGTTTAAATATTTTTTATGTTCATTATTAGACAGTTTTTTTAATTAAAAACTCTAGAACAATAAAAAAGCAACATTAAAATATGAATTTAATTTATATTAAAATCAAGAGAAAGATATCGAATTTTTTTATTCTGAATATATTTTTATTCTTTTTGTAATTTATTTTTAATCCTTTTTCTCCTTTTGATAGCCAGTTCTGGCTGAAATAATTTTTCCAATACGTTTCCTGTCTTTAGTATATATTTAATGATGTTTATTTTCAAACTTCCTGAAACGCCTACATGAGAAAGATTTAAAATTAAGCACTTGTGAAAATAAAACAACGAATTCGCCTGTTTTCCGACAGTCAAACCATTATTAATAGATACACTTGCATGTATAATTATAACTTCTGATTTTATATAAAAATTAAAACAAAGTTGCATTCGATTGTTCGAAATATTTAATTATTTAACTTACTATAATACCCACATCTGAGAGCAAGAACTGATTAGACCAAATTTAACCATAAATTTCAAAGTACGGTAAAAAGTATAGTTTGTCTTTAGAAAGAACTCCCCTCTCCACAAAGTTCACGGCCGTCTGCTGCTATGGAAACAGGAAATAAAGCATTTCAAAGAGGGGAGCTTCTTTCTCTCGCCAACCCGAGCCAAAATTTGCCTTAAATAATGAATACTTGAAATAGTTTAACCTTGTAACTAAAATAATCGCCTCTACTCCAGACGAATGGCTAGGGGAGTACTTCACATAGACAAACTATACCTGTATTCATTGTGTCCGCACTTATTACAAATCTTTACCGTAAATATCAATGACAGAAAATGCAAACGAGTGCATTTTTTCCCTGTGAATTTAATTTTCATCATAAATATTTAAGTCAGAAAATGTATGATAATTTTTACCGTGAAATCACCTTTTACAGGAAACATTTGCTGTATAGTATTGTACCTCAATATCAATAGCCTTGAAACTACTAATTTTGCGGTATCACGTAAAAACTTGAATTTCTAACGCATTTGTAATGTTGCTAATAGTTAAAAACCTCTTTTAAACCTTATATCATTTGTAGGAAGTCCTTGATTTCATGAAATTTTTTTTTTTTTATCCTCAGTGGTAGACGAATTATGGGCAGGACTCCTTTTTTCTTCAGGCTAACCGTGGGAGGTTTTCGTGGTTTTCCTCTCCATGTAACGCAAATGCGGGTTAGTTTCATCAAAAAGTCCTCCATGAAGGCAAATTTCTCTCGATACTTGATTCAGAAGTTCCCTTGTCTTCTGGATGGGTTGCAAAATTACAAGTCTACGGAATTAAATATTGGTAACCGTAAATCCAAAATTGGGTCGACTGATCAACGACGGTTATAAAATAAAAATTACGAAAGAAATATTAAATTATATAGTCAACATATATGAAATTAATTATTCATATGTGAATGCACATGTCATATGTGATTCATATGTGAATGCACATTATACTGCAGACTTTAGTTTTTCATGATTTGTTCATTCGCACATAATTATTGATTAAATTTAATGATCATTTATTCATGTTCATTGAAATCTTAAATTATATACTTTGAATTCTTAGAAAGCTAATGTTTACAATTTATTCCCTTTTTTTATTTCATTTCAAAAGTAAAAAGTATCATAAAGATAAAAAAAATGGAAATTTTTCGTACATTGTTAAGTCATATGATGAATTTATACAAGGCAAAATGCAAATGAACGTACCTTGTGCTACAAAAAAGATACATGCATTTCACTTCACGAATGTCTCTATACAACATAAAAACCTAATGGTCTAACACGGTTTTCCATTGTTGTCGGGGCATTTTTATTGGCCGGAAAATCACGTGCTAGGATCCAGTTTTCCCTCATTCATTTTCATATTGTTTTGGTTGTCATCAGCAAAAAATAAATAAAAGTCATAAAGGTATTGTTTTTAAATAAATATTTTTGTGTCTCTCATTTAAAGATATTTTCTTGTACTGCTATAACGTAATTCTGCGCTACATTTAAAGATTAATTAATTTAAAGAGATGTCTAATCTTACTAAGCGATTTACAATTATTAATTTTTGTGCAAATAACATTAATATACTGTTATAAATTACAGTTAAAGAGATTTGCTAAATGGTTTAAAACTTAACGATCAGCTTCATGCAAAATGTGATGTAAGCAAAAATAGTATTTAATGTTTGGTAAGCGAAAATAATTAAGTTACGGTTGTGAACTCATCAAATTTGTTCGAACAATATAATGTTACAATATTATAAATGTTATTTTGAAAAAATGATTATTTAGAAGTATTACTTCTTTTCACCAATAGACCTAAATATTTATAATACTAATAAATAGTAATATTTGAACATGAGAAGTGGGCTCACAAGCGTAAGCAAATAGAATTGCTTTTAGTACATATATGTTAAATGAATGATTTCAGCTTGTGTAGAAAAGCTGTTTTCCGCCAAGAAACAACAATTATTGCGAAGCAATCATCGGGATTGATGAGCGGTAGCGAACAGGAGTCTTAGCTCCCTAAAATACAATACTTCTAGAAATTCCATTAATTAATTTTAGAGCAAATTATGGGCTTATTTATAGTTTAAAACTAATAATATAACTCATGCTTTACATTTTACGAAGAATCATTGCAATAAATTTATCATTCTGCAATTCAATGTGCATTTAGAAAGCAAACTGAAATAGTTATTCCCATAATCCTTTATTTTATTGATCTCTTTGGTAATAATCAATAAATATTTATCTAGCATATACTATATCTTATGTTTATATTTAGTTTATATAAGTTAGTTTGTTTAATATACTTGTCTCCAAGCAAAATTTTGTCTTACATGTAAAAACCCAGATTTAGGCGAAGCAACACCCCTAGACAAATTTAACTTAATTTTGCAGACAGTTGGTCAGGTTATAAAGGGTTTGCTGTCTCTTATGATGTAGGATGAATTTGGTTCTTAATAAAAAGGCAACTTATTCAGGTGGTCAATCTTGCAGGCTTTACTGTAATAGCTTTTATTCGTAAGAAATTCTGAATGTATTGTGTAAGTGGGAAAAGTATCGTGTATTTAAACAGTTATAATTTAGGTTACTTTTAGTAGCTTAAGTTATAACTGTAATAAATAATAAGGAAATAAAGAATAATAAAGATGAAGAATAATAATAAAGAAACTGTAAAAAATAATAAAGAAAGCAAAGTCACATTTTTCTCAGAAATAATAATAACGGCGGAATATGCAGGTTATTTGGGGCGGGGGAATGTTCGGGAACTGTTGCTTTTCGGGTACAAACTTCACCAAAAAAAATAATAAAATAAATCAATAAATAAAAAAAAAACACTTTTACCTGTTTTTCTTTCTTTCTATTTTTAAAAAATTACTATTAATCTATGACTTTAAAATAGTGAAGTAAAAGAAAACGTGTAGTTTCCACAAGCGATAAGTGATAATTTAATAATACAACTATATATTTACGGTACCACAAAAGTATTTCGAGGAACCCAAGAGGTCCGTGAAAAGATGTTAAAAATTGCGAATCCGAATTCCGAGAGAATTCCATATTCGTTTTTAACGAGTAATAATTATATCCAATCAATAATATATAATATCTGATATCCATATTATAGAATCAATAATATTAAAATTTCACTTCCCCGATACAATTATCGTTCTTCTATTTTTCTTTCGTCCTTGACCCATTATTTCTTATTCTTTAGTTTATTATCAACGACTTAAAAAACCTTAGGAAGAAACTCTTGTTCTTTGAAAAACTTTTATTTTCTTTGGCTGATAGTGCCCTCTAGTGGCCCAAGAAAAAATTGTTTATTTGAAATATCATTTGATTTTTAAAAAGAGTTGAATAATTCGAAGTCATAAAATTTATGATTATGTTTGGACGCGTACGATTAATAAATAACTATAACGTTTCGTGAAAGATGTTATTCATAAAGAAAAGTATCAATGTTTAATGAAATTATTTCATTTTATAAAGCGTGCGTATTTCATCTATTCTAAAATCATAAATTATTCTCAGTCCTACTTTTTTTAATGAATTAATAAAAAAAAAAAGATCGTGAAATGACAACGGTTTACAACATTATCAATGTTTTTCACATTATAAATTTTTTTTCAATGTAATTCATCTTCTAGTTTATGTTCAGCGTATTTAAAAATTACTGTCTCACGGTATGCATCTCATTTTAATTAATCATTTTTATTACGTGTTTAATTCCATGTTTGCATGACCGCAATACATTTTAAAAATTATTAAATTTTTTTTTATACTTTTATTAATATGTAGTCAATTAATCAACAGAACATTCTGAAATATTTTTTATTCGTATGTGTTTAATTATATGTTAAAGTTTAAAGTTTTGAAAGACAGAATTATTAATCAAAAATTATATATCTTTTATTTCATTTTATTTACCATGTATGTCATTTAGCATTTAATTTAAATTATTTTTAAAGCTACAAATACTCTTTTCGGAAGTCATTTTATTAATTAATTTTTAATGTATTTGTTTAAATTTCGAGCATTCGGAACAAAATTTAAAAAAAAAAAAAAAAAAAAAAAAAAAAAAAAAAAAACATGTAACCTATACAACATTAAATTTTCTTAGTTTTAAAATTTATTAATTACTAAAATTAATAATTAACATTAATATCATATTAATTAGAATTAATTTTATCTTCATGAGTTAATTTAAATTATTATTAATTTTGCGAATGATAAATATTATAAACATTTTTATTGTATTTATTTTTGTGTGATTAGCATGATGCTAGCTTACCCTTTATACTTTGTTATTTTTAAGCCTTTATTTATTTTTATTCATTTTAGTGATAATCCGTCACAATTATTAATTATATTATATTTTAAAATTCTAAAATTAGTTTTTGCATTTTGTTTTTTAAATTAAAATAAAATGTCAAATTTTAAGCGTAGTGGCTCTTTTATCAGATAAATGACATCAAGCATTTAATTTAGATATTATCCTAAATTTTATTTTATTCATTTGAAGGGTTTGGGGCAATGTAATTGTAAGGCACGTATTCAAATGTTCTGAAGAGCGTTTTCCGATAAAACACACCACGATACAGTGTAAGCATTGCGATGTTTTTATTTAATACCTATAATGGCAAATATTATCTATTTTAAAACGATGCGAAGAAACAGACGTAAAAATGTCACCTTTGGAAAAATTTTAGCAAATCACTCAGTAGCCATAAGGTATTCTTGTTGTGGGAATTGCATTGCTGAATTAAGATTATTCGTTAATTGTTCTAAATAAGTTTTGTTACAGAAAGTGGGTTCGTTCAAACATTACTCAAGAATATGTTTGTAATTTGTGACTCCTTTTTTTTCCCTTGTCATCCAAATTAAGCAAATCCTAAACGCTTACTTACCCTTGCTTATGTAAAAAAGTTACAAAAGTTTTTGTTACTTTTTTGATGTTAACTAACTGTGGGATTAAATTCAAATAAATGCTGTAACTTTGAATTAAACAATATTTGCTTTTTAATACCTACTTCAAGAATCTATTGCGTTTCCTTTTGTAATTAAAACTCTTGACATCTGAAACTCATCAAAGAAATTTTTTTCTAATTTTTCTTTTCCACTAATTCAACATTTATTCCAAATTGGAAATTTTTCCATTTGTAATTATTTTTTGTTTAATTTTTCATTTTTGCTTATTAAGGGAATTTTGAAAATTGGTTGATTTTTAATGTTTTACGTAAGCTCCTCCTTTCTCCATTGTCAGCAAAAATATACAAATCTCGAACTCCTACTACCGTAAATTATTTGAATTATTATAAAAATTATTGAAATTATTTGAATTATTATAAAAATTTAGAATTTTTTAAAAAATTTTTTGTGTGCAATTTTGAAATGAAATGTGACATTTTATGTGTTTCCTATTGAAAAATTGTTTCCCAACATAGTCACAAATATTTGTTTAATTATTGTCTAATTCTCCATTTTTCATATGCATTGTCTAGAGAAACATATTTTTATATTTCACTGACAATGCTCAAAATTATGGGGAATTTGGATTCAGTGTCTGAACCTCAGGGTGTCCTCTTTAGAAATGAGCAGTTTCTAATTTTAAAAGGTATAAAGTCTCAATTGAATAAACAGTCACACTTAAAAAAAATGAGCTGTATAATTTTTTTAAAATGTGATAAAAAAAACTTCTTCTGATGAAAAACTTAAATGTCTGAAAAACTTCTCTTTCTGTGACAAAAACTGCTAAATTATTAATCTTGTATTAAATACTAATAGTATTATTTTTTTTAAATAGGTAAGAATGTCTAATTCATGTCGATTAAAGTCAATTAAAGCAAACAATAACGTGAAAAAAGCACAAATGAAAGTGCATAAATTGACATACAATTGTCAATTTATGCACTTTCATTTCTGCTTATTTCGCGCTGTTTTTTGCTTTAATTATAATATTAATATATCATTCAAGTAAATTTAGCATAACTGAAAGATTTTTGTTCCTTAATTACAAATTTAACTAGTAACGCTTTACAAAACGTTGAAGTACGCACATCAAATATAGATTAACCAGTAAAGAAAGAATAAATTAAAAATAACTGTTAAAAATAAATTTTAAATTAGACATATAGTGTCTGTTCAGAGAACCTGGTTAGGGTCCAGAAACCTCGTGAGGCAGTGCGAAAATAAGGCCTTAACAATGCAGCTTTCCTAACAGTTTATCTTGCATTAACATCTATAATTATAATGTAGTTAACAGAGAGTGAGATACCTATTAAATATCGTGCTGGAACATCGTGGCGTTACTAGACCCGAAATCTTAATTAAGAGATCGTGTGGTTGTATAATTAATTATAGATAATGACTCATACAGTCATAGATTCTAATAATGTTTTATAAGATAAGGTGCTGAATCAACAATCACTTTTACTATTAGAGTCTTTTTCTTCCTTTATTTAATTTTTTTTTTTTTTTGTAAATTTTTTGATTAAGATTTCGAATTTTTTTTTAGTTATAGTAGTAGATGATTTGCTAAGAGAAAGTGGCTGGTTTTGGACAACGTCCATTAATGATAAGTGTTATTTAGCCGCGTGGATTGGTTGATATTTCCTTTTACTATGACGACCATTCGATTCTTTTTGTAATGTGTATGTTGGAAATGTTTTTTTAGCTTAACTACTATGTTTGATTTTTGTTTCAGCGAATGAATAAATGAAAAAATGAATGGGGGGGGGGGAAGAAGAGACGGTACAATGAAATATATAAGGAGTCGCGGTGGCTCATGGGTAGAGCTTAAGCTTGTCAATGGAGTTCCCCAGGTTGGAATCCCAGCGAAGACAAGCTGATTAATCCGAATTCTGTCCTCGGCAAGCTCCGATCACAGTTCTCAGTGTTGGACGGGTCATGAACTAGAATTCTTTCACTGTCAGGCTAATTAAGGGGATGCTTTCGTGGTTTTCCTCTCCATATAACGCTAATGCAGCATAAATCCTATTAAAAAGTCCTCCAGGAAGGCTTGTTCGTCCCAATGTTTGAACCATGCTCTTCTTCTTATGTTTTTTTTTTTTTTTAAATTACAAAGCTACGGAGTTAAATATTAATAGCCGCAACCCCAAAAATGGTTCGACCTGTTCAACGTCTTATTAAAATAACGTAAAATAGAATATTTCGTGGATTGGAAAATAAGTAAAAACATTAGATGTCCGACCCCCTCACCTGGAATAAGGGTATACGAAAGAAAAATTTGTAACTCGTTGCCGTGACAGTTCCCTCAAGTGAGGAAACACAGGTTCGCGCCAGCGTGATGGCAGAGAGACTCGGTTAAGCTCCTCAAAAACATTTATTAAAATAAAATATATATATATATAAAAAAAGGAAAATCCGAGGGAAATTAATGGTAACAGCCGAACAACAATGGAATGTTCAAAAATCAAACAAAATCTAAAAGAAATCACATATCAGTGGATATATCATATAGCATTTCGTAGTAAAGCACATCTAAAGATTTTTATTTAATAACCGTCGTTGAACAGCTGATCCAATTTCAGGGTTTCCGACTACCAATGCTCAACTCCGTAGCCTTTTAATTTTGAACCAATCCAGAAGACAAGGAAACTCCTGGATCAATACCCTTAGAGGTATGATTTGTAATGGGAACATGGAGGTCTTTGTGACTCGACAGATTTAACGTGCATCAGTCACCATTTACTACTCGAGGATTCTTCTGCCGGTGGGGATCGAACCCACGAACTCTTGCACATGGGCCCAGTGCCCTACCAATATCACAAAATCATGAAAATCGCAAAAACCACCAATGTCAGAGTGAGTCAATGGGTCCTCAAATTAGAATTGGCTAGGATAACTAGGTGTATAACAGGTTAAAAAACCTTTGTAATATACCATTAAAAAATAAAACTCTATGAAGTATAAAATAGACCCTTTGTGAATTTGAAATTGTCCCTGGAAATTTGTGAGGATGGACAAATCAAATTTGTCCATCAAGGAATTAATCTACAGATCTCTAGAGTGTTCACTCTTTAGGAAAAGACTTCCTTGGAATATATGACCCCTCAAAGGTCGGGGAGTATAAAACAAGCAGTTAAAGTTATTAAAATCTCAAAAGCATTAGAAGAATTTCTAAAAAACTCCCCGAAAATTGAAGAACAAGTTAAAGGGAATGTCAATCATATGAAGAAACTAACTGAGAATCAACGACTCAGTTTATTGGTTCAGGTGGTTTATAAATAATGCTTATAATGCTAAAAAAAAAAAAAAAAAAAAAAAAAAAAAAAAAAACATTAAAAAATAAATAAATATATATCCCTTTTTCCTCTCTTTTTTTATTTCAAATCACATAATTTTGAAAGATTATCTTTATTTTTCTTGTTTGTTTTAGAAGATATTTTCGTTTTTTATTTTAAGCTAACATATGTCAATGCTACTTTTTTGTTCAATAATATTTTAAGAAA